>BTCW01000014.1:54520000-55868333 GCA_033239725.1 Echinochloa phyllopogon
GTTGTCCGTAGCTGTGCTCTTGGTGAACTTTGAGGTATCTACTCTCTGCTTGTCTCGTTGGATTAGTTTGATTTACCTGCCGAGTCATAGTTATTCCTCTCTTCATTTTTGATGGCTTGTTGTCGTTCCGAGGCATTGTTTACTGTCTAGGGAAAGTAGTACTACCGCCTCTGACGATTTTAGTGATAGTTTTCCAGCTTCTGAAACGATGTTGCTTTCCTTTTAGTTCCAGTTCGTTTCATACATCAAGTTTGTGTGATGCATGTTGCTCCGTACAGTTCAGCTCGCTTTGACACCGTCGGCTTCGTTGTTTACAGTAGTTTGTTGCCTTTGTTTCAGAAAAAAACGATTGAGTTCCAAGACCTGAAGATTATTGGCTACTGTAGTGCACGCCAGTTTTGACAATAGAAGATTCAGCGATTTCTTAGCAATTTCAGAATCCTTCAATCGGTTGAACAAGCAAACAGGGAAGAATTTTGAATCCGGGGATGCATACCAAGGCTCGAATCCACGCTGACCCGGTCCTGGAGTTTGACCAGTTCGACTGCTTGCCTGATTCACTGGTGCTGCTGATCCTGAACAAGCTCGAGGACGTGCGTTCGCTTGGCCGCTGCTCTGCCGTGTCAAAGCGGTTCAGTGGCCTGGTTCCCCTTGTGCATGATGTTTGTGTCAAGATTGACCGTGTTGTGGCTGTGGATGGTGACTCCAATGATGCTCTGAACCTGTTATCGCCCAAGCCCCACAACATCTTCTCACATTTATTCAAGCTGATGCTGCTTGCAATCACCAAGCCCTTCCATGATCTGCATAATCCGAATGGTGCAGGGCGGCCAATGTTCCCCCAGCTCTCCCAGCGTTCACCTGCACAAGTGCTGAAGAACTTCTCCCATGTTCGCAATCTTCGGGTGGAGCTGCCCTCAGGGGATGTCGGTATCGAGGAGGGGGTTCTGCTGAAGTGGCGGGCAGAGTATGGCAGTACACTTCAGAATTGTGTGATCCTGGGTGGTACCTTGGTCAATCACAAGGCCGCCGGCAAAGAGCAAGAGCCATCTTCAGATGACAATGGAAGCATGCCTGAATCTTTCTATACGAATGGTGGGCTGAAACTTCGTGTCGTGTGGACCATCAGCTGTTTGATCGCCGCTTCGACACGACATTATCTTCTCCGATCAATCATCAAGGACCATCCAACACTGAGAAGGCTGGTTTTGGCAGATGCTGATGGACAGGGCGCATTGTGCATGGGGACAGAGCAGCTCAAGGATTTCAGGGAACACCAGCTGTCAGCGTCGGCATGTTCCAACAGAACGCAGGTCCCTGCGTGCAACATGAAGCTGAAATATGCGCCCTACCTTGAGCTTCCCGGCGGCTTGGCACTGCAAGGCGCGACCCTGCTCGTCATCAAACCCGCCGGAGATGGGAGCAGCAGCGGCCATGGCAGCCGGAAGGAAGCTGAAGCCTTTGTTTCAGGCGCGTTCGATGGACCCTTGAGGTTTGCTGTGAAGGCACTGATGAAGAGGCGCACGTATCTTCTGGAGATGAATGGGTTCTAGAGATCTCGAGGGCTTCAGAGATGATGGTTCGCTTTTCCAGTGCTGCTTATGTCATTTAGCGCTCTGATCTTTGTACAGTAGTTTCATCTTAGCGTATGAATTGTAGTATTGCTATGCCTCCATACATAATCGAGATACTTCGCGGTGCACGGTCACGGTGGGAGCACATCATCTGTGCGTATCGAAAACTCATGATTTTTTTTTCACAGAATCGAAAACACATGGTTTATTTTTTGATGTAGAAAACACGTAATTAGCATGAAGTAGGTGTGTCTTCCCATGAAGCCGGTGGAGGAGGATGGATAACTGCAAGTGCAAGTGGTTTCTCTTTTCCTCGTGGCCACACCTTGCTGCCTGCTAGGTGGTAGGACCACATGCCAACTCTTGAATTCCACATATAACCTCGGCCATGGTCATTAGGAAAAAGTCCATTTTGTCTCCTCTAACTATCACCAAAGTCTGATTTTCCTCCCTCATTTACAATACAGGCAACCAGTATCCTAAACTCTTCAAAACCAGGCACAATACCTCACTGTCCGGTTTCTACCGTAATTTTGTCTCATGTACGGCCCTTTTGCAGTGATTCCATGGTAACCAGCCACATCACTATTTTCTTCAAAAGAAAAATATAGTCCAGTGGAAGGATCTTGTCGTTGCACCACACAACTTATGCTGGATTTCTCCCTGCCTGTTTGTTTGTTAGCCTTGGCGCATGATTCTCGATTGACTTTCTCCTTCAAATGCATCCATTTCTTCCTTACTCACATCGATTTCAAGTACCGGCAATGAGGACGTAGAGTTGAAGACATGGATGCGTATTGCAGCCACTTACCTTGTTACACTTGTCATCCTCCGCACCAGCTTGTTAAGCTCCAGGTTCTGGGCAGGGCAGGACAGGTGTAAAATAAGCGAGCTCTGTTTTCCATTCCTTAGTCTGTATTGTCAAAATAAGTCAAAACAACTATTTATGTTGTCAACCAAACCAATATGTTTGCCACGTAGGACTAAAACCACTTGGATTGAGTTTGATGAGGTATTTTGTCCGGTTTTTACTAGATGAAGGTGCAGGGGCGAAGCCACGTTGGCTTAGCCTGGTGCACATGCACCAGGGTGAAAACCAACATTTACTAGTTGTTGATCTAATTTTATCATGTAAATTTTATTGTTTTTCTTCTCTATTATAGAGTGTGCACCAGGATTATTTCTATTCTAGCTTCGCCACCGTGAAGGTGTGTTATACGTGGTTTTGTATTTGAGGGAGAGAAATTAGACTTTGATGATAGTTGAGGGAGACGGAATGGACTTTTTCCTGGTCATTATCATGAGATAGCTTTGCTAGAAGAAGGTAAGCGTTGGGCCAAGATTTTTCTTTGATCCACGAGTTTCGAAGCTCACACACCTTGCTTGGGCCACAGCCATGCAACCGATAAGCCTTTGGCCCATACGGGTAGCACATCGAAATGCGACGGGTCATTCAAGTTCACGCTGGTCTTCCCTCTTCTTGCCGTCTCGCTCGCTTCCCTTGACCGTTGAACTGACAGATGCATGAAAATCAGCAGGTGCCCGTAAGAATTCTCCGGCTGGGAGAAAAAACAGAGCCGGTGTCCGGCAAACTGGGCGTTGTACGTGGCTACCTGCCGCGGCCATGAATCTCGGTCACCTCATCGATCCCGCCGGGTCACGCGGCGCCGCCGTCGACACGCGGCCGGCGTCCCTTGCACGAACCGTCCATGGACCTGGACAAACCTGAACCATATTTTGTGTCGCCTGCGTACGTCTCCGGAAGTCTCCATGGACGAAGCCCATCCATGCGTACTGCCGCCCTGACGCGTCAATTTGGCCGTGCCGCCGAGCCAAGGCCAATCCATTGCACGCCCTTGATTTGCTCTCCCGGACCGGTGGAAGAACAAGAACTGCATACATCTGTACACCCCGGCACACTGTACGTTGAGATATATACGTGTATAATCTAGACCAATAGACCTCCTGAAGTCCTGACCTGACCTTTAGTTTTGTTACACCTCATCCACGCCATGCCAACACACGAAAGCATAACGTTGGGTGTGTTTAGTTCCTTGAAAAGAGGGTGAAAAGGGGTGAAAAAGTCATATAGGGCACTGTAGCACTTTTCGTTTGTTTGTGATAAACATTATCCTACCATGACCTAACTAGTCTCAAAAGATTCATCTCGTCGTATACATCAAAACTATGCAACTAGTTTTTTTATTTATTCACGTTTAGTGCTCAATGCATGATGAGAGAGATTTGATGTGATAGGTGAATAGAGAAGTTTGGAGAGAGAAAGCTTGAGAACTAAACGCAGCCCTTGTCGAATTTGCTACGAATTTTCCACACGCAATCGCACCACCCCCATGGCACCAACCTGCCCCATGCATCTATTAATACTCCATCATCACTTGCTCACGACACAAACACATCAACAATGGCGTCCCCGGCCAAGTCATCCTCCGTCCTCCTCCTCGCCGTCGCCATCGCCCTCGCCGCGGCCTCCTCGGCGGACGCGATCACCTTCAACGTGATCAACCGCTGCAAGGACACGCTGTGGCCGGCGGCCCTCCCGGGCGGCGGCGCGCGCCTTGACCCTGGCAAGACGTGGACGGTGGAGGTCCCCGCGGGCACGTCGAGCGCCCGGATGTGGGCGCGCACGGGCTGCAGCTTCGACGCCGGCGGCCGCGGCGCGTGCGAGACGGGTGACTGCGGCGGCGCCCTCGAGTGCACGGTGTCCGGGAAGCCCCCCGCGACGCTGGCCGAGTACACGCTGGGCAACCCTGACTACATCGACGTCTCCCTCGTCGACGGCTTCAACGTGCCCATGTCGTTCCGGTGCGGCGGCAAGGGACCCAGCTGCGCCGCCGACGTGAACGCGCGGTGCCCCGCGGAGCTCAGGGTGCCGGGGGGCTGCGCCAGCGCGTGCGAGAAGTTTGGCGGGGAGACCTACTGCTGCCAGGGCCCGTACAAGGATAACTGCCCGCCGACGGATTACTCGAGGTTCTTCAAGGGGCTGTGCCCGGACGCTTACAGCTACGCCAAGGATGATCGGACCAGCACCTTCAACTGCCCACAGGGTGCCAACTATGACATCGTGCTATGCCCATGAGGACATGAGGACGAGGAGATCGACTGATCTGAGGCACCGGTACTCCCTCCTTTCCAAATCACTATTCCTTAATGACTTTTCTCGTAACGTTTAACCATTCGTCTTATTCAAAAAATTATGTAATTGTCATTTTTTTATCTATGGCTTACTTTATCATCATATATACTTTAGATATGACCTATTTTTTTCACATATTTGAACAAATTTTTTGAATAAGACGAATGGTCAAACGTTGTGAAAAAAAGTCAACAACGAATAGTAATTTGAAACGGAGGTAGTAATAATTAACCATGGTTATATCGATATCGGAGGATTCTAGCGCGTAGGAGACCGATATGACCATGGAGAGTATTAGTAAGTAAATAAAGTGCTTGCTTATATATTGTGTGTATAAGTGGCACGAATAAGGCCTTACTTATTACGGCCATCATTTACGACATATGTTTGTTCATGAATATAAATTAGAGAAAAAGTTGAAAAATAGCCTATATCTTACTTTGATTTGAGATACCATATAATAAGATGTGTTGTTCTAAATGCTCCCCCTACTTGGTTCAGATGAAAAAAATCACCCAGCCATGCACGCCTCAACCGATTTCGCCCGTTCTCACTGGAGTGATGAAGCCACTGCAGAACGAGCTAATCAAAGTCAGGCTTTATTTCCCAACAACCTTCTATCACTCTATCAGCCTGCGTTGAGATAGCTCGCAGCTTTCTGTAGAGCGCTCTGCCGGCAGAATGTGCTGCGAAATGGATCGGTTGTTTCGCCGTAGTATTCCGCGGCCTTTTCGTAGAACTCCCTGGCCTTGTGCTTCTGTTTCCGTGCGGCGTACAGCTCGGCTAGCTCCTCGCAAGCTGACCCAGCGACTGACAGCTCGTTTTCCAGAACGAGGATCCGCACCACATCGTCCTTGTTAGCAAATAATGCGAAAACAAGATCGAACACGAGACACGATTTTAAAAACCCTTGCGGGAAAAAAACCACGGGCGTCAACCGACGATCTTCACTATAATGGAAGAGTCACAACGCAGGGAATACAATGAGTCGTCAACTCTTCCCGTGCGGCTTACAAGATGTATATATATATAGGGCAGACTAAACTGACTGCAGTCCAATACGGAAACAAATCCGCTAAACACATAACCCGAACTGTGGGCCCTACAGGCGTCCCTACAAGACTCACGTTATAATTCAGATCATATTCAACAAACTCCACCTTGAGACGAATTCCATCTTGTAGCGAATGAAGTATCATCAATGAACTCACTTCAATAATAAATAATCACCGGCGCCAAAAGTCACTAGGACTTAAACTTTCACACCAACTAAATTTGAGCAAAGCTCAAACTTTGCTGTAGGAACAAGCTTAGTCATCATATCAGCAAGATTATCATGAGTACTTATCTTGCATACTTTAACATTGCCTTCAACAATAACACCTCGAATAAAATGATATCTCACGTCAATGTGCTTTGTTCTTTCATGAAACATCTGATCTTTAGTAAGGCAAATATCACTTTGACTATCACAATAAATAGTAATGCAAGAAGAAACCCCGCAAAGTTCAGAGTATAAACCTCTCAACCAAATAGCTTCTTTACAAGCTTCAGAAACAGCCATATACTCAGCTTCAGTAGTGGACAAAGCAACAGTAGCCTGCAAACTTGGTTTCCAACTAACAACACAGCCACCAATGGTGAACACATAACCTGTGAGAGATCTCCTCTTATCCAAATCACCAGCATAATCAGAATCAACATAACCAACAAGCCCATCTCTAGATTTTCCAAACTGCAAACAAGCACCACGCAGATATCTAAAAATCCACTGAACTGCCATCCAATGCTCTTTGCCCGGATTAGCCATGTATCTACTGACAACACTCAATGCATGAGATAAATCAGGACGAGAACAAACCATGACATACATAAGTGAACCAACTGCACTTGAATATGAAATTCTAGACATGTACTCAATATCATCATCTGACTCTGGACATAAAGCTGAAGATAATCTGAAATGTGCAGCTAATGGAGTACTCACTGGTTTTGCATCATGCATATTAAAACGATGAAGAACCTTTTCAATATAACCTCGCTGACTGAGGTATAACATACCAGATTTTCTATCTCTGATAATTTTCACACCAAGAATTTTCTTAGCTGCACCCAAGTCCTTCATCTCAAATTCTTTATTTAACTGAGCCTTCAATTTTACTATTTCTGATTTATCTGGAATCTGGCTATAACCTTTAGCAACCAACCTTGATTTATACCTTGCTGGCTCACTTGGAGAGATACCTTCCTTTCGTTTGAAAATCCATTTGCAATGAACAAGCTTTTTATCCTTGGGCAAATTTACTAGATCCCAAGTACCATTCTTTCCAAGTGACTCCATCTCATCTTGCATAGCGGCCATCCAATTGTTGCAATCAACAGAAGTAATAGCCTCAGAATAATTAGAAGGTTCTGCACTACCTTCAATCTCTTCTGCAACACTCAAAGCATATGCAATATTGCATTCTTCAATTAACCTTTTAAGTGGTTTAGGACCTCTTCTGGTCCTTTCAGCTCCAATAGAATGTTGTGGAGGCTGCACAACTGGAGAAGAATGCTCAACAACATGTGAATCATCAATAATTGGTAAATTATCAATAATAGGTGCATCTTGGACAACATCATTATCATCATTAACTGGTGTATCAACATCAATAAAATGCTCCACCTCGAAACTTATTTTCTCTTGTTTCTCAACAGGAGTAGCATGAGAAGCATTAGTAGATAGGTTGTGAGATAACATAGCAGATTCATTAAAGATAACGTTTCTACTAATCACAACCTTCTGAGTTTGTGGATTCCACAATTTATAACCTTTAACATCAGGTTGATAACAAAAAAAAATGCACTTAACAGCTCTAGGATCCAATTTACCATTATCAACATGAGCATAAGCAGTACAACCAAAAACTCTCAATTGTGAATAATCAGCCGGAGAACCAGACCATACCTCAATTGGAGTTTTCTTATCAATGGTAATAGAAAGTGAACGATTAATAAGATAGCAAGCAGTGGAAGCAGCTTCAGCCCAAAAACGCTTATGCAAATCAGCATTAGACAACATGCAACGGGCCTTAGAGATGATAGTCCTGTTCATACGCTCAGCTACACCATTCTGTTGAGGAGTGTAAGGAACAATGTAATGCCTGACAATGCCTTTAGATTTACAATATTCATTAAATGCTTTAGAACAGAATTCCATCCCATTATCAGTACGAAGTTTCTTAACCTTCTTTTCAGTTTGATTTTCAACCATAGTCTTCCACTCTTTAAATGCAGAAAATGCTTCTGATTTATCTTTCAAAAAATATGGCCATACATTTCTAGAATAATCATTAATAATGGTCAACATATAACGAGCACCACCAAGAGAAGGCTTGCGAGATGGCCCCCATAAATCAGAATGCACATAATCAAGAATACCTTTACTTGTATGAGTCGAGGTATTAAATTTCACCCTCTTGTGTTTGCCAAACACACAATGCTCACAGAAATCCAACTTGTTGATGCTATGCCCATCGAGAAGTCCTCTCTTGCTCAGTACTGCCAAACCAATCTCACTCATATGCCCAAGACGCATATGTCAAAGGTTAGTAGCATCAGAATTCGATAATGATTTAGAAATTACAGCAGCATCACCTGTAATTGTAGTACCACAAAGATGGTATAAATTGGTAGATTTTAAATCACCTTTCATCACAATAAAAGAACATTTTGACACTTTCAAAACTCCATCACCACCGGAGAATTTGTAACCTTTGCCATCAAGAGCACTCAAAGAAATAAGATTTTTTTTCATATCTGGAATGTGCCTCACATCTGTCAAGGTTCTGATAATACCATCATGCATTTTAATTTGAACAGATCCAATACTAATAATCTGACGTGGTCTATCATCACCCATTCTAACAGAACCTCCATGAAGAGAATCATAAGTAATGAACCAATCTCTATTAATGCATATGTGAAAAGAAGCAGCAGAATCAAGAATCCATTCATCACCATTATTTGCACATCCAGCAAAAGCAACAAGAACCTCAGCACCATCAGAACTACTATCAGTAGCAGCAACAGAAGCATTACCTTCATCATTTGATTTACCTTTCGGTCTATATGTGCCAATCCTCTTTTCTTTTTTCTTCAACTTATAACACTCAGAAATATAATGAGTGTTTTTCTTGCAATATCTGCAGAATTTCTCATCCCTGTCTCTTGACTTTGAATGACCATTGTAACCATTGGAGCTCTTGCCCCTATAACCATAATTGGATTTCTTTTGTGTCCTGCCTCGAACAACCAAACCTTCGCCATGCAAAGAAGAACCATCAGAAGACACCATCTGTTTCATCTTTTCCTTGGCTTGCAACGCCTCATAAACTTCATTCATGGTTAGTGTATCACGACTATACAATATAGTATCTCTGAAGTTTGCAAACGAACTAGGCAGTGAGCATAAAAGAATAAGACCCAAGTCCTCATCATCATATTTTACCTCCATAGACTGTAGGTTAGCAACGATCTCCTTAAAGACCGAAAGATGGTTAGGCACAAAACCACCTTCTTGCAACTTGTGCGTATATAACTTCATCTTCATATGCATCTTGCTTGTCAAATCCTTTGACATGCAAATTGACTCCAACTTGAGCCATAAAGCAGCTGCAGTTTTCTCCTGCAAAACCTCTTGCAAAATATTATTTAAGAGATGAAGATGAATATGAGACAAGGCCTTACGATCCTTCCTCTTCTCATCATCGGTCCAATCTTTCGAGTCTTTATTCCCGAATTTTTCAAGCGCATCATCTAAATCAGCTTGCGCTAAAACAACTCGCATCTTGACTTGCCACAATACGAACATTGTATCTCGATCCAGCAGCGGAATATCATACTTCATAGAAGCCATGTGAAAGAAATAACTGCAAGAAAAATAATCTGCAGTAGATAAAACTCCTGGTAGCTTTCTCCGTGTGCACGTAGCGGAATTCTGCAGAATTGAGAGGGAGGCGAGCAAAAGCTGCGGCGCTATGTTTCCTCGATTCGCGTGCAGCTACTGCAGAACACTGCCGCAATTTTTTTCTCTCCTCCGCGTGTGCCTGCTCTCTCGCGATCCGCGTGCAGCTACTGCAGAACACTGCCGCAATTTTTTTCTCTCCTCCGCCTGTGCCTGCTCTTTCGATCCGCGTGCAAGGCAACAACAGCCTTATCTGCCGAAGGAACAAACGATCCGCCTCGGAATCAATCTACGCGACTCCGCCTCGAGTCCGGAGAACAAGCGGCGGCGGCGACGAGGAACAAGCTTGAAACCCTAATTTTTTTTAATTTTTTTCACGTAGTCTCGTGCTAAGCTCTTGATACCAATTGTTAGCAAATAATGCGAAAACATGATCAAACACGAGACACGATTTTAACGTGGAAAACCCTTGCGGGAAAACCACGGGCGCCAACCGGCGATCTTCACTATAATGGGAGAGTCACAACGCAGGAAATACAATGAGTCGTCAACTCTTCCCGTGCGGCTTACAAGGGGTGCGATTGGTTGGCCGCATACGGCCTAGCCAGGCTCGCCAGATGCAGCCATCTGCTGATCGGTTAAGTGCATGTGTATTTCAACCAGGCTCACGACGTGCAAAAAGAGGCCGCAGGCCTGGCTCGCGGGAAACGCAGGAAACGTGGCTCGCGGGAAACGCAGGAAACGACCGTGTCCTATGAGCCAGGCTCGCTTCATGCAGGCGCGCTTGCTTGGCCCAGTGTACAGACTCACAAAAGCACATATCGCATGCAGTTGAACAATAAACCAATCAAAATTTTGTATCAGCCTGCATGTGCAGCGACGCGAACCAATCAATACATCCCTGCGCTTGGGAGCCTGGCCAGCCAGAGCCTGTACCGGTGGTGCGAGCCAGGCTGCGGAGGACAGCCAACCAATCGGACCCAAGATGTATACATAGGGCGGACTAAACTGACTGCAGTCCAATACGGAAACAAATCCGCTAAACACATAACCCGAACTGTGGGCCCTACAGACGTCTCTACAAAACTCACATTATTATTCGGATCATATTCAACCGTCAGGGCCCACTCCATCCGGTTCACAATCTCTTTGTCATCTATACAAGTCACGAATTACACGCACGCTCTGTCAGAAAGAGACCACAATGTATATGGACTGAAGATGTATGAAACGATGTATATATGCCTATTGCTAGTTGCTAGTGTCGTTACCGACTTACCGGAGTCAAAAGCTTTCTTGTAGCATTTGGCAGCTTCCCACAACGACTGTGCCGCGTCTACCCGATCTTCTCGCCCTACCTGCACAATCGGTACCCCCATCAAATCAACATATATAGCTCACATTAGATAAAAATAAACAAAGAAGTAGCACAATTTTTTTTAACAATTTTGGTCCTCTTACCTTCATGTGGCAAATAGCAGATTCGCGGTGTGCAAACGCAGCTTTCCTCCCTGTAGAAAAAAAAAGAAGGCCGCCACAATGTTCAGTTGAGCAGAGATCGATGTGCTCAAAGAGAAAGGTTGACAAAGCAGGAGAGAGGAGCTCACAGTTCTTGGCGAGCTTGAATGCCTCGGCGGCGTCCGCGAAGTAGCGGGCCGCGTAGCCGTGCCTGTCCTTGGCAGGCTCGACGCGAGCCCAGAAGCCGTGGAGCTACCTCCGCGCCTGCGCCACCAGCTTGTCTCCCTTGGCCTCCATGGCCTCCACGCCGCTGGGTACCCTCCGCTTCCTGGCCGCCTCCGCTTCGAGCGCGTCCACCCAGCTGCTGCTGCTGCTCTGCTGGATGCCGTCTGCTCGCCGCCGGGACGCCGCGAGCCCCATCACAACCCGACGACGTCGTGCGTGGGCGGCGCGCACGGTGGTTGGACCTTAGAAAATTAGCCTACTGAAACGGTTGGCGCGGCCAACCTTCGTGGCGGTGAAATACTTGAGTTGTTGTATGATTTACACGTGTGTGGACTATGTGCCATCATACAACATGTATAGATGCCGAGGGACGGATCGAACCTGCTGCCAATTGCCATGGCGTTACTTCGGACTCCAACTCTCCGAGTAGGATTCTAATCGGACATGAGCCCAAACGTAAATCCGACCTGGGTCCGCTTACTCCGGGAAATTATATTGAAGCTAGGGATGGCAACAGATACAAACTCGTTGGGTTTTGCCATCCCAATTTCATACCCGTGAAAATGAAACTTACCCGTTAAAAAGCTCATGACTCGTCACAGGTTTAATATTTTTCTCAAACCCATATCAATCGGGTTTACGGGTACCCATGGGTCGCCCGTGCCTATTGAAAAATGCACCTATTTTAGAAAAAAAACTCGATGACAACTGGAGCACATAAATTATTTTTTATTGGATATATGTTGCAAGAGTATCATAAATAAATAGAGAAAATTAATAATAAGAAGTATACATTTGATTCCATGGAAAAGAATGGAACAAGTTAGGTTTGGGTCATCTAAATTGAGGTGTGGATTAAAAAGATGGGTTATTTGATGGTATGTTCAGGGTCTAAGTACCCCATAAGTTCATGGGTTTGGGTTTTATGTTTCCAAACTCATGCCCTCAAACCCGCTGGGCTTAGCCGTTTTCCCAGTAGTAAATCCACGGGTAGAAAAAGTGACCTAAATTCATGCCCTAATAAAGTAAAAACCCATCAGTTTCGGGTTTCGGATACCCATTGCCATCTTGAATTGAAGCAGGTCAAACTAGCCCACGTCCTGCGGGCGTATCGTCTATTATAACACAACAAGCATCCGTCGTGGGCGCGGTCAGACTGAATTTGAAATTAAGGTTAAATTCCTGGATTATTATCCATACTCCTCAATTTGAAATTAAGGTTAAATTTGTTTTGTTAGCATAAGTTTTTTATAATAATTATCCTTTTCTTTTGGCAAAGGCACGCCACACACGACATATACATTGTGTCGATAGACACATTGTCTACAACTATATCTATCTATCTAGTTCTTTTGAAAACGCTTCTCACCCAAAACTATCCTACCCACCCCTCACAAAGGAAAAGACGTGGAAAGTTTTTGCAACCTAGAAAAAAACGATGTTTTTGCATTACTTTTCTCACCATGAATTTTCTTTACTCATCCCACGTACCCACCAATCAAATAATCTAAAATAACCCCCATAATAAAGGTCGCACACACATGACGCTTAGACATATTTGCTAGTTAATTTAAGGGTAAAATACAAACAACCATGCTGAGTTGTACATGGATTTAAATCTAAGTTGCAAGTTACACTACAAGAAATGAAACCAATCAAACTACACTCAGTTTACTTGGTAGATTGATTCTAGGTTAAGATCAAATTAAGTTTTATTCTAACGCATGCGTTCGCTTGTAATATTGTCACATAAATTTGACGCGTGCAACAATGCACCCCATTTTTCTAGCCTTGTCGTCGCAGTACGGTTTATAATACGGATTGCAATCCGCGGTAGCCCCGTAATAATCCGCGGCCTCTTCAAAGTAGCGCAAGGCGCTATGCCACTCCTCCTGCTCCTCATAAAACTCGGCCAACTCCCTGCAACAGTTGGCGGCTTTCCGCGAAGCATTTCCTTGGGAGTATAGCGAAATAGCCTTCTCAAACGCAACCTCAGCAGCCGCAAGTTCGTCCTTATCTGCACAAAGGTTTGCTTGTGTTGATGAGTGAGCACGTTCTCGGTTCATTACCCAAATTAGGAAGATTGTGAGATATCTAACCTTTATCTGGTATCTTTCTGTAGCATCTTGCAGATCTCAACAGGGCGAACGCGGCATGCAATTCCAACTCTCTATCTGGATCTCGGCAGGCCTTGAGGATCTGCACAGCTTGGTTGCCGAACGCCGACGCAGCTTTCCTCCCTGCAGCAGGTCAGATCAATCAGTCTGCGTGGTGATAACAATTACGGAGTAGCAAACACACTAATAAAACCATTGTTTCCCTTTATCTAAAAATAAAACCATTGTTTCAAACAAAACAAGCGTGAGTTGTGCGCTGCTGCTTAACCTACAGTTGCCGGCGAGGACGTAGGCGAGCGCCGCCTCCTTGTACTCGTGGGCGATCACGAGCGCGGCGTCCTCGCTGAACGCGCGGAACCGCCAGCTCGAGCTCCACCGGCGCGCCGTGACCATGAAACCGTCGCCGCGCGTCTCTAGCGCCTCCGGCCCTAGGCCCTCCTCCTCGAACAGCACCTCCTGATCCTTGTCGTCGTAGGCACCACTGACTCCATGACCAGCGCCGCCTGCTTTCATCGACCGATCCAAGTCCACGCGCCGCTGCAAGCACGTAGGCAGTTGCAAAACACCGCGTGATTGGCGGCGTCTCCCTCCCTCTTTGGGCCTCCGGAGTGCGTCGGCGTCCATCATCCAGCAGCTATCCACGGACGACGGCGTTGGGCATGGCGCGCAGGTTCGAGCTGCGCCATGTACGAGCTCGGCGGCGTCATGTTGTTCCTATTGGAAGCCAATGGCGACGAGCCTTCATCAGGGCCTGGGAGGGAGGCGGGAACGCGGCGATGCTCTGGTGATCCGAGTCGGCAGTAGGTGCTGCTTCCTAGCTGACTAGCTCTGACAGGCGCATGGCAAGGAGATGGCGGTGGAACGCGTTGACAACAGCAGCCTCGAGCAACAAGGAAGTGAACACAGGGCCGGCTCTGTGATTTTGAAGGCCCCCGAGCGAAGTAGACTCTATGGGCCCTTTAGTCTAATTTTTTAATTTATAACATGATGAAATAGATAATAGTGCTAATAATATATATGAAAATAATATACATAGTACAAACTAAGAGAACAGCAAAATAAAATGAGTATGATTACCTGGAATAGTGCTGCACATAGCCAAATGGGCTAGTTCAAAGGATTGTTCTCGATAATTTTGCATCAAGATTGAACTGCCCCATAACTAAGCCATTCAATTATTATACATTAGTAAATCATCGTGTTTTCTCCTTTTACTTTACCGAGCACCAGACAATTATTTCCATCTAAGACTGATCATCTAAATCACATAGAAAAGAAAATAATGGTCATTGAAATAGGAAGTTTAGAGCTAAATTATATATCTAACATGCTAAATAAATAAAGATTATAAAAATTACCCATCACAATTCATTGATTCTAAGTTTTGATGAGATCAGCAGGGCTGAGGGGCGCAGCCATGCAGGGCTCGAGCCTGCGCCGGGCGACAGTCCGGCAGCGGAGGTGGAAGGCAGCCTGGGCGCCTGCCGCCTGACAGGAAAAGTTTGATGCGAATTGATTCAGCAACAGAGAAGACCGGAGGGTAGCAGTTCCCATTTGATCCAATCGGCGGTCGATCCAATTCGAAATTCAATCATCGCCTCGTTTCCTGTTTGGGGACGCGTCACGCGGCGGCGCGCCTCAGCGCAAGCGGACGTGAGGAGGAAGCGAGCGATTGCTTCAGCAATTCTGCTTCATGGGCCTTTGATGTTGGGCCCCATCCTCTCTGGGCCCCCGGCGGTCGCCTCCGCTGCATGGCCCAGAGCCGGGCCTGAGTGAACAAAATCACAAATGCGTTCCCCACCACAGAAATAAAGTAAGACGCACATGAACTGAAGCCTGACAGCACATGCATGAACTTATTCTGAAATGTGGAACAGTGTCTGATAATTACGTTTCAGAATGAGCAAGTGCGTGCTCTTCTCTCCTGCGAGCTCAACGAGGTTTCCAGCAAGTCAGCAACGTTCTGCAGGATGGGAATAACGAGATTTCGCAGTCCAGCTCCAGCCTGCACACACCATCTCAACTCATAATAAGATGCAGAGGCCAGCAAATGACAGTGTAGCTGATAGTATTAATTTACAAACACAGGACATGTTGAGAGATTCAGTCCAATATCAGGACTGCAGCTAATTTGGCAATGATAGCGAGCCATTGTCGTCTTCTCCGATCTTGACTCATCGACGTTGGATAGCGCTGAATTGGACGCCTGGGCCGGCCGGTGTCCAGCGAGCTCTAGAGCCGCCGGAGCGCTACACCGCGTCGCAGAGCCGCCAGATCAGAACGCCTGGGCGCCATCGCATCGGGACCAGAGTTGTGGACGAACGCGCGCGTAGTACAGGACAGGACGGCGTCGGCGAGGCCGCATCGGCGCGACTGTCGCTTGTGTTGGAGGCCAATGGAGAGGACGGCGGAGCACGGAAGGATACGGAGGAGGGGCGCGGCCGGAACGCGGCGGCGCTCTGGCGAGCTGCCGAGGCGCCAAGCAAAGGAAAGCGCTCGGAGCTTAAAGATTTTCAAGCAGCATTACAAAATCAATTGAGACAGTACTGAGATGCAACGTGGAAATCAAAATGGGTCCACTAGCTGAATTAATTGACGGAGAACTACTGTAGCACATAAAGCCTTGATTTTATGACAAGGCACTGAAATTGTAGCTTGGATTTTGGTACCTGGGTATACTGGAAAATTGGATTTGTCGTATGCATACTTGCAGTGAAGAAAACTGTCGATCCTACAGAGGTATACAAGGTAAAAATCAGAAATGGTGTCATGTCCAAATCATCAAGGAGGCGAGAACAACTTTGGTCAGCATCCACCAGCTCCGGCAATATCACATTGGCTATGCACAACTTGGTGCTTTGTAATGACTGAAAGTTTACTGATAATAATAATTAGTAATACTAACGGCCAGCACTCATCAGTAGCCATTATTTGGCCACAGTGTCGGAGACAATGCCTTCCTCCGCGTCGCACCTGTCCCGGTTCGTCGTCTACTCCGATGGGTTCTCCAGGCAGTCATGGGACCAGGCGAGCAGCTACGCGGGAGCCCAAAGATCCATGTCGAGAGGCTCGCCGCCGCCGTCGTGATGCTCCAGCTTCTCCAGCTCATCTTGTACCATGCGCGCTTCGGGGGCAACAAGCTACACGCTCGTCCGACGTCCGGTGGGGCGCCAGGGCGGCGTTCTACTTCTACGTGCCCGTGCCTCTCGCCGTCGTGTGGCCGTCACCGTGACGCTGCCGTGGTGCTGCGGTTCCGTGCCCGAATTGGCTGGCGGCCGTCTTCTTCGCCGCCAGGCAGGCGGACACCATGGCGGCTTACAGCCTGCGATGCCGGCAGAACGTCCGGTGGCGCATTGCCAAGTGGGCCCTGTCATCCTTTGCGTAGCGGTGGGAACGCGCCCGGCGCCGCGGAGAGGCGCGAAGCTGAGTGGGCGGCCCTCGTGGTCGTGGAGGTCGGGGTCGGGGGTGGACGGTAAATTGTATTTCATTTACCGTCCACCCCTTGGCCCTTGGGTACCTGGACACCGTACGATCAGTTATTTGCGGCCAGGATCCGGCATAATCGAAGTTTGACTCGGTCGTTTTCGTTCCCGGGAGCCGGATGGTGGAGGATCGCGCGAGAATGGCGTGGATGATGTGCTCCATCCTCCATGGGAGCTCACAGCTCAGTACGTACTCCACTCCATCGAACGCGCTGACAATAGCCGCCTCGGCGCGATCAAAGCGAATGGACAAAGTTCCCTGGAGGTCTCTCGACGGCGGCAATGCTGCGTCGCCGCGCCCTTGGCAGCGGTGCGCGTTGGCAGACGTCAACTACCCGGAGTTCCTTCACTGCGTGCACATTGGCGTCCATCATTCGCATGTGTACACACACGCCCTCATCCGGCAGCAGACGACGGCCTTGGGCATGGCGCGCCGGTTCAAGCTGCACGACCAGAGCGCGCAATTGCACTCTGACGGCGTTGGACGTCCAAGTTGGCATTCGGAGCGTTGCGGCCTTCAGCAGCTTCATTAGCTAGCCCCGCTGCAAGCCTGCAATGTGCATTCGCAACGGCGAGCATACAGCACCGTGTCAGATCACTAATTGCCAATCGATTTCACCTGCCATGGTCCATCGATTTCGCTTCTGAAGCTTCTACATGAGCGCCCGTTGTCTTCTACCTGAAGAACGAAGCCTGAACCTGAACAGCCATTCTGCAGACTCTGCAATTCATTCTGAACTGAACCTGGTTGCATCAAACAGCTTCAGATTGTTGTGCAAATCCATTCCCCACGGGCTTCAATCGTTTCAGAATGAGCCAGCAGCACCGTTTCAAATTATTCTGCATCGGTGAACGGCTTGTAAAGTCTGTTTCATGATGAAGCCATCGTCAGAGAAAAACATTGCGCGCCATCTCATCGGCGCCATCACATCGGGATCGGATTGTGCACGAACGCGCGTGGTACAGTACCGGACGGCATCCGCGAGGCCGCACCGGCGCCATGCATGGCGCGATCATCGCTCGATATGGAGGCCAACGGAGGAGGCCGTTGCCTGTGCCTCTACCTACTCCTTGGTCGACGCAAGCGGGTATGCCATCGAAGTCGTCTTTCCAGAGCAAGTAAGCGGTGGGAACGCGGCAGCGCTCCGGCAAGGCGAGGCGCGAACCCAGGTTGGGAGTGGACGGTATTTCATTTACCGACCACCCCTTGGATACCCTATGGCCGTTCGATCGGATATGTTCGGCCCGGATTCGGGCTTGGACTTGTCCTTTTCCGTTCCCGATGGCTCATGGGTCGTGTTTAGATAGGAAAGAAAAAAAAATTGACATGAAAAATTCCAGTGTGTTTAGAAAAAACAGTAGCCCTGGTGGGCCCAAGTGAGGGGCCAGGGTGTCGGGCCCATGGGCGAGCGCGTTATGCGTCCCCCGTGACACCCGAGCCCGACCGCACCCCCTACACCCATGCGCCCTCCCCCGTGTCGCCCTAGGTCCCGGGCGCCCCCTTCGCTCCGCCGCCGCCCCACTGGATTCCGCCGCGCCGCCGCCCCAAACCGCACATCCGCATCTCGATCAACGCCGCCCGCGCGCAGATCACCTGCTGGACACCGCGGATCTGTGGCAGTTGGGGCCTCCGGTACCCGCGCCACGCAGATTGGAAGCCCTCGCCTCGGGCCTCGTCGACCTTGGCATCTCGACGGCGAGGTGCGACAGGGGGTCGGCGGCGAGGTCGGCGCCCCGGCCTACGGACCTGCAGGCTTCGCCCCACCTTGGGACTGGAGTCACGGCGCCTCCGCTTCGTTGGACTGCCCGGTGAGCCGTCCGCCATCTTTCCTTCCCCCTCCTCCGTCTTCCACCATCCCCGCCGCCGTCCACCTCCATCATCCTCCGGTTAGGGCCCCTTCCGGATTGTGGTGCCGTCGTCCCCCCTTCCCCATCCGCCACGCAACCGCGCTTACAAGCGCACCTCATGCGCGCCCGCTTTGGGCCTCCCCTCCGCCACAATTCTCGAACATTTTCCACCGCGCCTTCAACCCCGCTGCAGTCCGGCCTCATCGTTTGCCTCTCCCACTCGCTGCGCCGTCGTCGTCACCGTACTTGTGCGCCTCCCCGGATCCCGTTCCCGCTCCTCCCGCACCGCACCTGCACAGCGGCCGCAACATGTCAGGAGGAGATGACAACCTCTATGGTCCTTATTCGCATCCGGACCCCAACTTCTCATCCAGCTTCTACCCCGCGCCGCGGTCGTATTCACCCCCTCGGCTTCACAACACCCGCAACCAGGTGCCGTCCCCTTTGATCGATTTGAACAACGCGTACGCCGGCTATAGCGGACCTAGGAGCGCAGCGACGCCCCCTGGAGGCATGGGCGGACCATCGCACTGCTACAGCGTAACCATGGGCGCATCGACGCCCCATGTAGCCATGGCCGGCAAGTCGCATGGCTTTTCGGGTTACGGCGGCCCATCGGGTTACTGCCCAATGCCATTTCACGCCGGCGGACAGCACATGTCTCAACCCGCACGGCACTCCATGTCTTCCATGTCAGGATTCGCAGGGGGGCCCTATGTAGACGGTCGGCCGAATCAGCTTCGTCCCATGATTCGCAGCTACTGTGAGTGCCCTCCATAGCTGTTCACAATTGTAGGAAATGATATGTCATATATGTAATACAAACTTTCATTCATTGATACCTTGTAGGACCGTAGGGCAGTAGCCATGGTGGACATGTGCACATGCCATATGCCTCTCCATCATGGGATCCGGAGACAATGCGCGATGAAGATATGTCATCCGCTCCTGCCCGTCGTACAACGGGTCCCCGAAGCCAGTTCGTGCGGCAGCCAGGTTTTGTGGACGCGGAAGTTGCTAGCAGTGACCACTCCATGCCATCTGTTCCTGCAGCCAACAACATGCCTACGGTGAGGAAACTCTAACTTTGCATATGTCCTGTGTCCTAAACCCAAAACCTTATTGTTCTCATATGTTGCATATGTGATGTTTCCTGAACCCAAAAACTTAATGTTCTGTTCACTTGCATGTGCGATGTTTCGTAAACCCAATACCTTAATGTTCTGTTCAGTTGCATATGTGCTGTGTTGTTAACCCTGAACCTTAATGCTCGGTTGCCGTTACTGTTCTGATGCATATGCGCTTTGCTTCCAATTGTTGCCTTAATGTTCTGTTGCACTCGTAATTGCAGCCATGAACCTTTTCTCTCTTTCTTCTTAACATTAATGCCAGATTACTTTCATTAAGAAGATGAACTAACACACAAGGTTGCTCATGTGTCCATTTGTCACTCATCTGTTTTCTCTGAGTAGGGGTACGTTAGAGCGCATTGGGATGACACATTGACGCAAGTGTTATATGAATTGTGGCATACACAAAGTCATCTTGGTGGTGTTGGCAACGGCAGATTGACTCCCTTAGGATGGTCAGAATTGGTGAAAGCTTTTGAAGCACAAACGGGCCTGCCCTATAATAAGCAGCAACTCTCTGCACGTGTGAACCGGCTGAAGAAGGTGTACGCAGCTGTGAAAAAATTGCAAGGTGGCTCCGGGAATGGCAGATTAAGTACAGGTGGCTTTACAGCCCCCGAGACTACATGGACAGAGATAAAAAGTGTAAGGTATTGCATGTCACTCCTCAGTTATGATATTTCCTACATTGGATTGTCCTACATTGGTCTACGGTTTTTGATTTTATTCCTTATTTTTGGCCGAATAGTTGAGCGCGGAGGCGGAGCGATTGAGGTTTGGCTCACCCCCGTGGGTGGATCTGCTGCATGAGATGTTCAAGGACGTTCACATCAATTTCAACACCATGATGAAACCTTCTGCCAAGGAACCAATCAGTCAGAACTTCAAGTCCCAGGAAACCCCTCTACTGGCAGCATTCGTACTGGGACAACATCTGTAAGCCCGAAGAGGGGACGGAGTGGGGCTAACATATCGACAGCAGACAGCCCTTCCAAGCCATCTCCTCAACCTAGATCACCTCCAAGTTCATTGACTCCAAAGGCAAAGAAAAATTTTTGGGGAAGGATATTTGGCCACATCAGCGGTCAGACACATGACAACAACAATAGTATTAGGAAAGTGGCTTCCGACCTTGTGGCATTTAAAGAAGCGGCAAGCCAGAAGTACCAACGTTGCTTGGAATTAGCCAAACAAGCTGGGATCAGTACTGACAGCGATGAGTTCTTCTTCTTCTCTGACCATTTGGAGAACAAAGTTGATCGCCAGACTGCGTTCCTGATGTGTGATACAGATGAACAACGAGTGGGTTGGATCCATAGATCTTTCAACAAGTTTCAGAGGGAGCAGCAGCAGAAGTTTGATCAGTACCTGAGGCAGCAGGAGCACCACCCTCATGGCTACCACAGCCAGCAGCAGCATGACCACTACCACAGCCAGCAGCAGCATGATGACTACCACAGCCAGCAACAGCAGCAAGGGAATGACGAAGATGACTAAAGCGACTAGGCAGTAGATTGCAGATAGGACGTTGTAGTTTCGTAGTGGGGCACTAAATAATTATGGCCTTATGCGCTGATGTAGTACTTGCTCTAATTACTCATGTATTCATGTGTTCTGTGTGTATGTCCATGCATTGATTAAGTAATGTGTAATGTGATGTCTGAACATATTTATTGCATTAATCAGCAGGTGCCGGGCAGCAGTTTGATCTTTAACAATATATGTCTGTGAATACCATCTCAATGCACAATGTGAATTTCCTTATGATGCACATTGTGTAACTTATGCACTAGTAGTTGCTGACTATCTATTTCTTTGTTGTTTTCAGGAATCTAGTAGTGGAGACAATGCTGCAATTGTTGGAGACACTGCGGCCGCAGAAGAGGAAGAAGCTAGCGACGGGAGCATGGGTGGCGAACGTGAGAGCAGTAGCATCGATGGAGATTTGGATTGGTCCAGTGAAGATGACTCCACTGAGGAAGCCTATGCAGAGCTGTACAAGGCGTTGGACGATGCTTTTGGGGATGATGAACCTGCTATAGTCCAGGCCATCAAGCAACCCAGTGAGAATTCGAGGAGGGGACTCAAACTGATGAAGAAGGCCGCCGTGCGAGGTATGTATGAAGAATCTATCAATAGAAATGTCCGGAAAATTAAGGAGACTGGAGCTGAATTTGTGGAGAGGACATTGAATAGTAGTAGACAATGCTACAACTTATTTAGGATGCGTGCTCATGTGTTCGACTCGTTACATGAGGAGTTGGTTAGCAAATATGGGTTGAAGTCAACAAGGAAGTGCTCATCTAGAGAGGCTTTAGCAATTTTCTTGTTCATGGCAGGACCCCCACAAGCAGTTAGGCAGGCTGACAGTAGGTTTGAGAGGTCAATGGCCACTATTAGCCGCAAATTCAACCATGTGTTATCATGTGTGATCAAGCTTACCAAAGACATAATTGCACCAAAGGACCACACATTCACATCAGTCCACCCAAAGGTCGCCAACCATAGTGTTGCTCCCTTCTTCAACAATGCTATCGGGGCACTAGATGGCACACATGTGTCACACCCGGATTTTCACAAAACCCGACTACGGCCATATGTGTGCCCAGGATGTCCACAGAACACATACAACGAACAAATATGATAAACATAGTACAAATGCTCGAAATAAAATAGTTTACATCAGAGTATATCAATAATATTTATTACAGCGGAAGTCTATAACTCTCAACGTAAGCTGAGCCGCAGTCCACAGGGACTCTGACTGGGAGAGCGCAACTCAGAAGTACGGCAGGTCCTCAGGGAACTCAGCAGCAGTCTCCTGATCAGCCCAATCTGTTTACCCATCCGGGATTTTGTTGAATATTGACAAGTGTAAGTAAATAAATACTTAGCAAGTATAGCACGGGTATGAAGGCTCAAAATAGGCTAGACACGGCTTAACTGCATTAGCATTTTTAGTTGGTTCATTTTAACATTTAACAATTACTACAAGTGAATGAAACCCGGTTGTAACCCAATTAAATAAGTATAAGTGACAATAATCATAAATAAACATCATCTTCTAATCAAAAAGGATCCAGGCCGCTCGTGACCTTTAGCAAGGCTATCATGATAGATTATACTCTCTGCAGAGGTTTTTCCCTTTATCCACCAGTCGCGTAAAAGTTCAAGGAACTTTGCACCCAACCACACACGTCAACACTTCCGAGGTGTGACTGCATAGGGACGCTACGAGGTTTTTCACAAGACACCCTAACAAAACAGTAGCCACTATGGTACAATACAGGCAGCATGATCCAAGGCACCGAGATTGACTGACTCACAGGGCGCAGCGATAAGAGGGTCAATGGCGTCCAGAGCGCGGGCACGCATGCCAACCAGTAAAAGAGCGCGACGTGCGGAGTTCTCATACCACAGGGACTCCCGACACGGGACTGTGCCTGACAATACATAGCCGACGGTACCCCCGTCCTCGGTGGATCAAACCATACTCTCACGAGTGCTTCCCATAGCGCTGTCGGCCCCGTCGGTAACTACTGTCAAGCTAGAGCCGTACAAGTTACTTGACCAAGACCAGAGCCATAATAGTTCTAGCGGTGGCGACAGGCTCCTGGGTTGCCGCTTTAAGAACCGAACCTTACGGAGAGACACTAGAGCAAAGCACACAGCACACGCTCTAGCTCCCTAAACCAAGTTGCTAAAAAGCAAGTTTTATCATTAATGTTGAAGTGAACCATCAAGTCAAAATTTGCAGTTAAATAATGGTGATAGTAGCCGCGCATAGCAAAAATCTACCCATATGCATAAACCCAAGGTTATCAAAGGAACAGGATATACGAAACTAGGTACAACCTTAATGGGACAGTAAATTAGACACATGCATATGAAAGTAAATGAATGTACAAGGTGTGTTTGGGTAGCAAGGATTGTCCGTGCTATAACTTGCCTTTCTCGAAGTGCTGCTGCTGCTGCTGCGACTCCTGCTCCGGAAAGTCCTCACCGAGCTCGAACTCCAAAGCTAACGGCTCACCGACTGGACACGAAGCACCATACAAGCATACACGCATACCAATACATGCAAACAAATAATATTATATTAGAACAATACACCAAATAGTAGAAACAGTACACAAAAAGGTTTTATAAATATTTTACGCTTCACTACGAACACATGAGCGCGAAAAACACACTAATCGGAGCTAAAACGAAAAAGATATGGCTTTTCTAAGTTCTACGGACCTGCTGGCAATTTTTAAAAATTTTCAGGGGCTTATTTTAAAGAAACTAGGGACCTAAACACAATTATGCGATAAAACTCAGGGGCCTACGCGTAAAAACCTAAACTCAGGACCGCAGGTTCTAATACTTAAAAACTCAGGGGGGTTTTCGAAGAAAACAGGACCCTATCGTAAATACTTTTAAACTAGAGTGGACCACGGGTTGAATCTCGAAGAACACAGGGGCTCTTTAGCAAGAAAACCCCGGCTGGCCGTTACGCACGGTTTGACCGCGGGCGGGGGAGGAGCGTGGGCCGTCGGATCTCGATCCGACGGTCCGGATCAGCTCAAGTTAAGGGGCGGCCGGTGGAAACAGGGAGCGCGGCGGCGCCGCCACTGCTCGCGGCGGGGGCTCGCCGGAGCGAAGCTATCCCGGCGCTACAGGGCTCCAAAAGACGAGCGGTCGGGCCCTACAGCCTCAGCGTGGAACGGCAAGCTCACCTGAGTGGCTCTCGGCTTCGATCGGGCGGCGGGGAGTGCGGACGTCTTGGCGGGGTACTCCGGCGGCTCTGAGCAAGACCGGCGAGCGATTAGGCAGTGCTCCAAGCGGAAAAAGAGCGCGGGGCTTGCTCGGGCAGGTTCCCTACCTCCTCGGGATGCTCCGGGGCGGGTTCTTGTTGAGCGAAGGGCGGTGGTGGCGTCTCTCGTCGATGGCGGCCGGAGAGGGATGGCGCAAGGCGAGGGGGGGCTGGTGAGCTTGGGGCTCGATGGGGGTTGGGGATGAGGGTCGAGGTGCTGCGGTCGTGCTTAAATAGCCTCGGGAGGGGGTGCTTAGCGGGCGGATCGCGGAGATCGGCGACGGCCGGCGATCGAGCGAGTGTCTCCTTTGGCGGAGCTTCCTTCCTTGCTGGGGCGCTCGGAAAAGGAAGGGAGCGGGGCGGGGGAAGGAAAGAGGGGCGGGTGGAAGGTGCGGCGAAGCTTCGTCGGGCCCACTGGCGCGGGAAGAGTACGGGGAGGCCGGCCGGAGTGGCGCAATCGCCGCCGGGGAAAGAGGGAGGGGCGGGCGAGGGGAGGAAGGAGGCCCTGACGCGCGGGGCCCGCGTGCCAGCGTCAAATAGGGGGGAGGCGAGCGAGCCGGCCGGGGAGCTAGGCCGCAGGCGCGCGGGAAGGGAAGTTGCTGGGCCGGCGCGGCTGGGCAGCCCAAGAAGAGAAAAGAGATTGGACCGGAAGGAAAAAGGGAAGGGGGAAATGCTGGGCCGGTTCGGGGGAGGAATTGGGGGAGCTGGAGCGGGCTGGGGAGAAAGATTAGGGAGCTAGAGTGAACCTAGGAAGAAGTCTAGGGAGCAAAAGCGAACTATGGGCTTAACAACTTTTCTACAGCTCAAAACAAGGTGTTCAAATTTGAATTTAAATAAATTTAAATTCTCGTTCGAACCACAAGCAATACAAAAAAATAATGCAGCACCATGAATGCAAACAAAAATGTTTCTACCACTTATATTAAATTTTAGTATTCATAAATAATTCATTTAACCTATATTAAATATGAACAATTAAAATAAAAGCCAATTAATTACTAAAAATTTTAAATGGGCCATTTTTGCGTGTTACAAACCTACCCCCTTAAGATGAATCTCGTCCTCGAGATTCGGAAGTAGATGCGAAGAGCTGTGGGTACTCGGTCTTGAGATCTTCTTCTCGTTCCCAAGTGGCCTCATCTTCCGAGTGTCGGCTCCACTGTACCTTGCACATCCGGATGACCTTGTTTCTTGTCACCCTCTCAGACACCTCAAGAATCCTGACCGGATACTCCTCATAAGTGAGGTCTTCTTGCACATTCAACTCATCTATCGGGATTTGCTCTTCAGGCACCCGCAAACATTTCTTCAGCTGTGACACGTGGAACACATCGTGCACTCCGGCCAATCTCTCGGGTAGTCCCAACTAATATGCCACTTCACCTTTCCTTTCAAGTATCTAGAAATGTCCGATGTATCGAGGTGCTAGCTTGCCCTTGACATTGAACCTCTTCATGCCCCTCATCGGTGACACCTTGAGGTACACAAAATCTCCAACTGTAAAACTGAGATCCCTCCGTCTGACATCAGCATAACTCTTCTGCCTGGACTGTGCCACTTTTAAGTTCTACCTAATCACTTGTACTTGGCATTCTGCATCCCTGAGTATCTCGGGACCGAAAACTTGACTTTCTCCGGTCTGATTCCAGAATAGTTGAGTCCTACACTTCCTGCCATACAAAGCCTCGAACGGTGCCATTTGCAGACTCTTCTGATAGCTGTTGTTGTACGAGAACTCCGCATAGGGCAAACTCTTGTCCCAACTGACACCATACTGTAGAGCACATGCTCTCAACATGTCCTCCAGAATCTGATTGGTTCGCTCTGTCTGCGGGTGATAAGCCGAACTGAAATGTAGCTTAGTGTCCATAGACTTATGTAGCTTCTGCCAGAAGTGTGATGTGAACTGAGTACCTCGGTTAGACACTATCCGTTTTGGCACTCCATGCAAGCACACAATCCTTTCCATATATAGCTCCGCTAATCTGGCTCCGGTGTAGGTAGTCTTCACTGGAAGAAAGTGGGCTACTTTAGTCAAGCGGTCCACAATCACCCAGATGGAGTCAAATCCTCATTGTGTGCGGGGTAGACCAGTGATGAAGTCCATGCCAACTTCTTCCCATTTCCATTCCGGTATCTTCAAGGGCTAGAGCAATCCGGCTGGTCTCTGGTGTTCAGCCTTAACTCTCTAACAAGTGTCACATAATGCCACGTGTGTTGCCACAACACGCTTCAATCCGTACCACCAGAATCTTTCCTTGATGTCTTGGTACATCTTGGTGCTTCCTGGGTGGATCGAGTATGCCGAATCATGCGCTTCTCTTAGGATCGTGTCCTTGATCTGCGCTATATCGGGCACACACATCCTCTTCCCGTGCCACAAGGTTCCCTGTTCATCAACTCAGAATCTAGGTGCCTTTCCTAGGGCAACATTCTCCACAATCTCATTGATCTTTTCATCACCAAGTTGACCTTTCTAAATCTCTTGTTCAAGAGTTGGTTCTACTGTCATCTCCGTGATACTAGTCACGAATCCCAGACTCATCCTCTCAAACTCCCGGCGGAGTTCTTCCGGCAGACAACGGCCGGTGATCTTGTTCACATAGCTCCTCCTACTCAGAGCATCTGCCACCAAGTTAGCCTTGCCAGGGTGGTAATGGATCTCCATATCATAGTCCTTGATCAACTCCAACCATCGGTGTTGCCTCATATTCAGCTCTGGCTGAGTGAAGATATACTTCAAGCTCTTGTGATCAGTGTAGATGTCACACTTGTGCCCAATCAGGTAATGTCTCCAAATCTTCAAAGCATGCACTATAGCTGCCAACTCCAAATCATGTGTCGGATAGTTCTGCTCATGCTTCCGCAACTGTTTCGATGCATATGCCACGACTCTCCCTTCTTGCATAAGTACACACCCCAATCCTAGACGGGATGCATCGCAGTAGATGGAGAAGCTCTTGGCTATGTCGGGCAATACCAGTACATGTGTTGTTGTCAGCATCTTCTTCAACTCTTCGAAGCTGGTTTGGCACTCCTCTGTCCAGATGAACTTGGCATTTTTCTCCAATAACGCCGTCATTGGTTTAGCAATCTTGGAGAATCCTTCGATGAACCGTCGATAATATCTGGCCATCCCAAGGAAACTCCTGATCTCGCTGACATCCCGAGGCGGGTTCCAGCTCAACACATCATTAACCTTCTTCGGGTCAACTGCCACTCCTCCGTTGGACAGCACGTGTCCCAAGAATGCCACTTCCTTCAACCAGAACTCACACTTGCTCAACTTGGCATATAGCTGATGTTCCCGGAGTCTCTGCATCACCAGCCTCAAATGATTTTCAGGTTCCTCTTCGTTCTTGGAGAAGACCAGTATGTCATCAATGAACACCACCACAAACTTGTCCAGGTAGTCCATGAAGACGCTATTCATCAGGTACATGAAGTATGCCGGAGCATTGGTTAATCCAAAGAATATGACTGTGAACTCATATAGCCCATACCGAGTAGTGAATGCCGTCTTGGGGATGTCGGATGGTCGGATCCTCATCTGGTGGTAGCCCGATCGAAGATCTATCTTGGAGAACACACAAGCTCCCTTCAACTGATCAAACAAATCATCAATCCTTAGCAGGGGATACTTGTTCTTGACCGTCACTTCATTGAGTGCTCGATAGTCCACGCACATCCTTTGCGAACCATCCTTCTTGTCCATGAATATACCCTTTTTCTAGCAAAGAGCTTAATTCTTCCTCAAGTTTCTCCAGTTCCTTCACTCACATCCTATATGTCCTTTTAGCTATAGGTGCAGTGCCAGGTTTTAGTTCAATAACGAATTCAACTTCGCGTTCCGGGGGCATACCTGGCAGTTCATCTGGAAACACATCTGGAAACTCGCACACCACTCGGATTTCCTCCGGGATTGCACCCTCAGCTTGGTTGGCTTGATTGTGCTTTGAAGGACTGGTTGCTTGATACTCCACCTTCTCACCGGACTTCGTTGTCAGTTGCACGGCTCTCTTGGCACACTGGATCAGTGCATCGTATCTGGCTAACCAGCTCATTCCCAAAATCAGATCGAATCCGATGGATTCCAGGACTATTGGGTATACCTCAAAGTCTACCCCCCTTATGGTGATAGTGACATAGGGACAACGTAAGGTGGCTCGTTGTTCCCCTCCTGGTGAGCTAACTAGCATGGTGTTTGACATAGGTCTTAGAGCCATTATGTTATTTTTCATAAATGCAGCAGATATAAAAGCATGCGAAGCTCCAGAATCAAACAAAACAGTCGCAGTAGTCGAGTTGACAGGGAACATACCCACGACCACGTCAGTGGCCCCTTCTATGGTCTCGGCACCCATGTGGTTGACCTTGCCCCTAACTGGGTTCTGTGGCCCTCGGCCTGCTTGAGCTTGCTGCTGGTTCCCATTCTGCCCTTGCTGCTGTCCAACCCTCTGGTTGTTGTTCTGGCCTGCAGCATTCTGGACTCTGCAGGGGCAGGCATTGGCATAATGCCCTGGCTCACCACATTGGAAGCACGCCCTCGGGCCACCGGTACATTGTTGGCGTTGTTGGTGCGTTGGACAGGCCCTTGCTGCACCTGGTTGCGCTGAGCTGGGGCGTTCTGCAGCTGGTTCTGGAAGCGCTGTTGCTGCGGTGCCTGAGGGTACTGGGGGCGCTGCTGGTTCTGGCCACGGTTGAACGAGTCGGGCAGGCTCTAGAAGCGTTGCTGGCTCACCATCTGTTGGCCTTGGGGAGCAGTGAAGCGGGGGCGGTTGTTGCTCCTAGACTGCTGGCCCTGGAACTTCCTCTTCTTCTCTTCCATCTCACGGCGCTTGTGTTCCAGCATCAAAGCACCGTCCACCAGTTCCTGGAAGTTGGGGAACCTGGTGCACATCAGCTGGTACTGTAGTGCATCCTGCAAGCCGTCACGGAACCTGGACTGCTTCTTCTTGTCGGTGTCCACGTCTTCCAGAGCATAGAGGCAAAGCTCAATGAACTTGTCACAGTAACCTGTGACGCTCATCCCTTCCTGCTTCAGTGACAGGAACTCCTTCTTCAACGTCATCAGGGCTTCAGGCATATGGTGCGAGCGGAAGCTGTCATGGAACTCCTGCCATGTGATCTGAGTACGATCAGGGTGGGCGTACTGATACGAGTCCCACCAGTCCAAGGCTGGTCCTTGAAGCTGTCCTCCTGCGTACAGCACCTTCTCCCGATCGTTGCACTGAGCGATGTCGAGTTGTCGCTCCACTGCCTTGAGCCAGTCCACCGCATGCAAGGGATCAGTTGCTTTGTTGAAGGTGGGCGGGCGTCCCTTCAGAAATTCACCCCTCCTATCACGGGGCGGCATGTTGTGCTGCGGCGGATTCTGCTGGTTCTGCTGCATCATGGCCATTGTCTAAGCCATCTGTTGCATCATCTGGGTCTGTGTGAGCATCATCTGCTCAATGGTGGGGGGTGGTGGTGGCAGTCCACTGGCACCGGCGTTGCTCCTTGTGTTCACCATCTATTATCAACAAGAGATCCCCATAAACTTTAAGACCAAGTAACTTAGGAACATAAGTACTTGAGAACATTGAACTGGTTATGATAGAGCATAAGATAGATAAAGAGCAAGTGAAGCAAATAACCCCTTCTATGTATTCAATAATATCCTTATGCCTTAATCTAAAATCTAGATGGTGGTAGACTTGCGTCTACGCCCATCACAATCATTACAAAAATCCAACTCAAACATAAGCATAATGATAATCAAACCGAACATCGAAAGACAAGGTTCACACTGACTCGACTCACTAGTTTTTGACTCGACTGGAAAGAAAAACGATGACTAATTGATCTTATTACAGACTCATGGTAAAGTCCTAAGGACCCTGCTGGATGGTGGTGCTGGCGGCGGCGGATCCGAAGCGGCGCCTCTTGTGAGGCGGTGACTCTGCACGGTAGTTTGGGCTGCGTGACGGTGGTGCTCCCAACATATGGTCCAGCTGCTCCATCTCCTGCCAAGTCCCTCTCAGCTGCTCCCTCAGAGCGGCGATCTCATCAGTAGCTGCCTCTAGGTCAGTGTTGAGGGTGGCCACCAGTGCCACAGTAGCAGCGAGCCGGGGGTAGTCGATGTCTCCGATGGGAGCGATGGTGCAAGTTGTCTCCCCACTCCTCCTGCGGGGGTACCACCTATCTGGCCCGTCCTGGATCTCTGCCCAGAACCTGTCCCTATAGTAGTAGAGGGCACGGCGAGCAACATCTGCTATCCCTGCCTCCTGGGTGGATCTCTCACTAGAGGCGTAGTGGATCGACCTCGTCCTGGCAGCTCTAGCTTCGTGGTCAGTTGTACGGATCCTCAGGGAGGTGCTCCAGAAGGTGGGGAAACGGGGGTGCGTCCACCTCTCACTGTGGTACTCCATGCCCACGTTGCCTGTGCCGTAGTGGTAGCGAAGTATCTGCCTCAGACGCCAGTGGTAGAAGTTGTCTCCAGCGTCTCTGACAAAGTCCTCCACAGTCCACATATCTGCTGGTGCAGGTGGCTGGGGTGCTGGGGGCTCCTCAGGATCATCATCCTCTCCATCTGACGGATCATCACCACCTTCTTCATCATCATCATCATCACCCTCGCTCTCATCACTATCTGGGTCTCCGGCAGCATTTCCACCACCTAGCTGAACTGGCTCGGGCTGCTGCTCTGGCTCTTCAGCGGGCTCCATCTCCTCGTCCTCGGGCTCTCCCTGCTGTTGCTCCGCCTCTTCTTTTTCTTGCCTCAGGCGCTCCTCCTCTTGCATCTCTTCCCACTCCTGGAAAGCATCCTGGTAGGGGGCGCCAAAGTCCATCTCCGGAACACTGGGCGGAAGGTAGCCACAGGTGGACTTGCGGGCGGTCAGCTTTGTGCGAGCCATCTAATGCATAGAGAAGACAAAGAAAAAATTTAGAAAAAACTTTACAAAGGACTGAGGTAGAGGAGACACTGAACACTATTTTGCAAAACTCAACACTTTTATAAGAGGGTCAATGGCATCCAGAGCGCGGGTACGCATGCCAACCAGTAAAAGAGCGCGACGTGCGGAGTTCCCATACCATAGGGACTCCCGACACGGGACTGTGCCTGACAAGACATAGCCGACGGTACCCCTGTCCTCGGTGGATCAAACCATACTCTCACGAGTGCTTCCCATAGCACCGTCGGCCCCGTCGGTAACTACTGTCAAGCTAGAGCCGTACAAGTTACTTGACCAAGACCAGAGCCATAATAGTTCTAGCGGTGGCGACAGGCTCCTGGGTTGCCGCTTTAAGAACCGAACCTTACGGAGAGACACTAGAGCAAAGCACACAGCACACGCTCTAACTCCCTAAACCAAGTTGCTAAAAAGCAAGTTTTATCATTAATGTTGAAGTGAACCATTAAGTCAAAATTTGCAGTTAAATAATGGTGACAGTAGCTGCGCATAGCAAAAATCTACCCATATGCATAAACCCAAGGTTATCAAAGGAACATGATATACGAAACTAGGTACAACCTTAATGGGACAGTAAATTAGACACATGCATATGAAAGTAAATGAATGTACAAGGTGTGTTTGGGTAGCAAGGATTGTCCGTGCTATAACTTGCCTTCCTCGAAGTGCTGCTGCTGCTGCTGCGAGTCCTGCTCCGGAAAGTCCTCACCGAGCTCGAACTCCAAAGCTAACGGCTCACCGACTCGACACGAAGCACCATACAAGCATACACGCATACCAATACATGTAAATAAATAGTATTCTATTAGAACAGTACACCAAACAGTAGAAACAGTACACAAAAAGGTTTTAGAAATATTCTACGCTTCACTACGAACACATGAGCGCGAAAAACAGACTAATCGGAGCTAAAACGAAAACGATATGGCTTTTCTAAGTTCTAGGGACCTGCTGGCAATTTTTAAAAATTTCTAGGGGCTTATTTTAAAGAAACTAGGGACTTAAACACAATTATGCGATAAAACTCAGGGGCCTACGCGTAAAAACATAAACTCAGGACCGCGGGTTCTAATACTTAAAAACTCAGGGGGGTTTTTGAAGAAAACAGGACCCTATCATAAATACTTTTAAACTAGAGTGGACCGCGGGTTGAATCTCGAAGAACACAGGGGCTCTTTAGCAAGAAAACCCCGGCTGGCCGTTACGCGCGGTTTGACCGCGGGCGGGGGAGGAGCGTGGGCCGTCGGATCTCGATCCGACGGTCGGGATCAGCTCAAGCGAGGGGCGGCCGGTGGAAACAGGGAGCGCGGCGGCGCCGCCACTACTCGCGGCGGGGGCTCGCCGGAGCGAAGCTATCCAGGCGCTACAGGGCTCCAAAAGACGAGCGGTCAGGCCCTACAGCCTCAGCGTGGAACGGCGAGCTCACCTGAGTGGCTCTCGGCGTCGATCGAGCGGCGGGGAGTGCAGACGTCGAGGCGGGGTACTCCGGCGGCTCTGAGCAAGACCGGCGAGCGATTAGGCAGTGCTCCAAGCGGAAAAAAAGCGCGGGGCTTGCTCGGGCAGGTTCCCTACCTCCTCGAGAAGCTCCGGGGCGGGTTCTTGTTGAGCGAAGGGCGGTGGTGGTGTCTCTCGTCGATGGCGGCCGGAGAGGGATGGCACAAGGCGAGGGGGGCTGGTGAGCTTGGGGCTCGATTGGGGTTGGGGATGAGGGTCGAGGTGCTGCGGTCGTACTTAAATAGCCTCGGGAGGGGGTGCTTGGCGGGCGGATCGTGGAGATCAGCGACGGCCGGCGATTGGGCGGGTGTTTCCTTTGGCGGAGCTTCCTTCCTTGCTGGGGCGCTCGGGAAAGGAAGGGAGCGGGGCGGGGGAAGGAAAGACGGGCGGTTGGAAGGTGCGGCGAAGCTTCGTCGGGCCCACTGGCGCGGGAAGAGCACGGGGGGGGGGGGGGCGGCCGGAGTGGCGCAATCGCCGCCGGGGAAAGAGGGAGGCGCGGGCGAGGTGAGGAAGGAGGCCCTGACGCGCGGGGCTTGCGTGCCAGCTTCAGAGAGAGCGGGGAGGCAAGCGAGCCGGCCGGGGAGCCGGGCCGCAGGCGCGCGGGAAGGGAAGTTGCTGGGCCGGCGCGGCTGGGCGGCCCAAGAAGAGAAAAGAGATTGGACCAGAAGGAAAAAGGGAAGGGGGAAATGCTGGGCCGGTTCGGGGGAGGAATTGGGGGAGCTGGAGCGGACTGGGGAGAAAGAACAGGGAGCTAGAGTGAACCTAGGAAGAAGTCTAGGGAGCAAAAGCGAACTATGGGCTTAACAACTTTTCTACACCTCAAAACAAAGTGATTCAAATTTGAATTTAAATAATTTAAATTCTCGTTCGAACCACAAGCAATACAAAAAAATAATGCAGCACCATGAATGCAAACAAAAATGTTTCTACCACTTATATTAAATTTTAGTATTCATAAATAATTTATTTAACCTATATTAAATATGAACAATTAAAATAAAAGCCAATTAATTACTAAAAATTTTAAATGGGCCATTTTTGGATGTTACAACATGTCAAAGTGGTAGTTCCCTTTGAAAAAGTCGGGCAGTATATCAACAGGAAGAATGATAAAACTCAGAATGTTCTGGCCATTTGTCACTTTGATCGTTTCTTCACTTTTGTTGCTGCGGGAGTTCTTGGATCGGCTCATGATTGGACTGTCCTTCAGGCTGCCATTAGGAAGTATGAGTCGGACTACCCCCATCCACCGCCAGGTACAATATTGATCTTAGTATTGCCTCTTTACATATGAGCTGAAAAATGTAGGCTTGAATGTGAACTTAATTTTATTCAATTAAAGTTGAATGTTGACAGGAATTGACTGGGGCTATAATTTGAACTTAATTTTTTCTGGTTTGGTGGGTTGTTGACTGTCAATTGGTTGTTTGGTAGGAAGTTCCTTTGCAACATTGTGTTCACTAATTTAATGGTTGTTGCTGTTCTTCTTGGGTTAGGAACTGTCAGTTGTCGATGGTTTAGTAACTCTTGGTTTTCTGAAATCCCTGGGCGAACAGCTACTGATAAAAATATCGACTATATTGGGATCTAAATTAGCTATACCTCAAAACTACAAAGTGGTAGATAACTGTGTCACATTGTCATGGGAATATGTCAAAAATTTTGAGCTGATCATTTGAGAGTTGCTAATTTATTAAACTTGCCGGATATAATTTCGGTTTTGCAAAAATTTTGGTGACTTGTTCTGAAATTTCAGATAGGGGTTGGGTAACCTTGCCTCTCCTTGCCCCTTAATGACCATGTACTGATAATTTCGACTTGGAATACCGTTATGTCTTTGAAGCCAGACTCCGAGCAATGTAGTAATTACCCTTACTATTTGAATACTCAGAAAGGACTGCCTAAGTCCCCAATAATCTGACTTATGCGTTCTGAAATTCGGATGTATTATGATCTAAAAGCTGATAATTTTATAAACTGCACAGATTGCTCTGGTTTTGTCGGCGACTGCATTGGTTTGGCTGGCCTGTTGCCTGTTGCTGGTTTGGTTGGCTGTAGCGTGTTGCTGGGCTGTAGCAGATTAAATCACATGGCAAATCAATGATTATCATTCTGTGTATGTGTTGACAATTTAATGTTATAACAAAGTTATAATGATGTACATGCAGGGAAGTTTTACCTGGTAGACGCGGGGTATCCGAACCGCCCTGGCTACCTAGCACCGTACAAGGGGTTCAAGTACCATCAGGAGCAGTGGCGACGTGGACCAGCTCCATCCGGCGAAAAGGAGATGTTTAACAAAGCTCATTCATCGCTGCGGTTCGTCGTTGAGCAATCGTTTGGGATGTTGAAGATAAAGTGGAGAATACTCCTTGCTGTTCCATGCTATCAGGAAAGTATCCAAGCCGACATCATTATTGCATGTTGTGCGCTGCATAATTACATTATTGATCGTGATGACGACGACATCGACTTGACAATATCTACATATGTTGGACGGTCTGGGATGGGGGACATCGATGAGGATGAACCAGAAAGTGACCGTGAGGCCGATGAAGCATGAGATGATATAAACATGAATGTTGTCCGTGATGAAATAGCACGTGCATACTATATGTCGCAGCAGAGGCGATAAGATGGTGATTGTACGTGTTCCCTTTGGGAGAGGATATGTGTGCAGCCGGAACTTATACTTGTTCAATCAGTTTTCGAACTTGATGTGTCGTCGAACGTTGTTCTTTTTCAAAACTTGTAATAATTGCTGCAATGCAGCTCTGTTGTATGAGATTTTATTTGTATGATGCGGATTTTTTATCGGGATAACTTCTTGTTTGTTTAGAAAAAGTGTTGTAAAGATGTGGTGGAATTCATGTGTGTAGATTGTGTGTACTTAGCAAAAAAAAATTCAAATAGAATCTTGCAAGTATTAAACGAAGTCTATTTACAAAACCTTTCTAGGGATGAGTGTAACTTTACGTGACGAATCTAATGAGCCTAATTAGTCCATGATTTGCTACAGTAATGCTACAGTAACCATCATCTAATCATGCGGTCAGAGGCCTCATTAGATTTGTCTCGTGAATTAACCTAAGGTTGTGAAGATAGTTTTATAAACTGACTTTATTTAATACCCTTAATTATCGGTCAAACGGGGTGGAAAAAAATTTCGACCACAAAGAAACACGGCCATTTGTTGACTTTCCTTCAAAGTTTGTTGTGAAAAGTATGGAAATTTTTGTGAAACATATGAAAACTTTTGAAGGAAATTTTTTTGCCTCCCTATCTAAACACGACCATGGGCGCGGCGTCCACCAACCGTGGCCTCGTCCATGGCACGGACGACGCGGTTGCAAGCTTGGGAGAGGGGAACGCCGGGGTCCATTAGCGGGTTTCTTCCACGGCGCGAGTGGCGGCGTCGCGCCCTGGGACGCGGCCGGAGCGCGCGCGCGGACGACGGCGTTGAGTATATACGAGCTCGGAGGCCAATGGCGAGCCGCCGAGCCTTCATCAGAGCTCGGTACGGTACGGTACGGTTGCCTAGTGACATAGTTATTGGCCGACGCAAGCTGGTTCACCATGAACGTCGGCCACCGGAATGAAGCAAGGGTACGGAGGCGGGAAGTGGCTGGAACGCGGCGGCGCCTCGCCCGGAGCGCCGCAGCACACCGGCTGATCTCGCATAGCTTTACTTAGTTCCTCATCCCAGTGTCGTGTTTTGTTGTCTATCTCTTCAAATTCACTAGATTATCATCAATACTGACACACATTTGGATTCATCATTGGTTAATCATCTCTGGATTAATTATCATATTAATGGTTCAGTACTCAACACACTTTTGGATTCATCATGATCATCACGTTAGCTATTAAGTAATTGTTCCATATGCTTTAGTGGAAGTTCGTGTTCATTAGGCCAGCTCTACCTACAGTTTTAAGAGCATCTCCAACAGATTAGCCAAATCGTGTTTTAAAGTTAAATTTAACTATTATTAGAGAAAAAACGTTTCCAACATACTCTGTAAATGACTCTTTAAATTTAGTGGCTCTTCATCTCACCTCATTCGCTAGCTATTTTTAGCCGTCTACCTCACTAGCCATCTTTACAGAATATGTGGGATTACTCTGTTATTTATTAGTCAAATCTATTTTTAGAGTAGCTAAATCAGTAAATTTGACTAGTTGTTTTAGCTAATCTCTTAGAGATGCTCTAAGACTATCTCCAACAGAGGACCCATAAAGAGACCCAAACCTAAATGAGTCTCCGATAAGACTGTTTCATGCTCCAACAGAGGATCTATATCCAAACCCAAAATGAGTTTTCAGGAGAGAGATGACATAAATTGGAATATCCTCTCTCCTGAAAACTCATTCGCAGAAAGGGTTCTCTTTTGGGTCTTATTGTTGGATAATACCAAAAATAGATATGGAACTCTTTAACTGTAGCGTTATGCAAATGCGAAATGGGTCTTGTATTTTAGGTCTTATTGTTGAAGATAGTCTAAGGGCCCTAGAGTAAATGAGACAATATGGACTTTGTTCTCAATACCCTACTTCTTTAGGCAATATTGTAACATCTAAATACTGTTATTTTTTATGGTAAATGACGTGCTCGTCGACGGCAAAACACTTAAACATATGAAATGTTGTATAGAAGAGTGTACTTATATATAATGTTCACAGAAAAACCATGTACCATATTCAGCTTACTTTCTCCATAATATACTATAAAATCTACCGTCCCAGTAGCAAATTATTGTGTGGCATCTATCCAGCTAGCTAAAAGCACGTGATGCTGACTTTGTCGAACACCGTCGACGTGAAGTGTGGCCCCGACGTGGCAAGCGCTGGCGCCACCGGCAACTTAAGCGGACACTTGACGTCCAGCCTCTTGCTCCCGCCTACGTGCACCGGCCTGTATTTGAACGCCCGGTGAGCCTCAGCTCCAGCTCGACCACGCCAGCGACGCTCTCCCTCTCAAACTCCGCCGCGTCGCCGCCCAGCTCTAACCCCCGCAACGACACCGCCCTCACGGGGAACTCCCTGTGTTTCAGACCCGTGTTATTACACAGTGATGATGGTGGTGGCGGTGATTTGGATGAAATTATTGTCTGGCATGTTTAGCCGGGCCGACGGCGGTGGATGTGTTCGTGACACAAACTTTGTTGAAGGCGCTGCTGAAGTCGTTGGTCAGTCCGTCTCCTGCTACGCCTGCCGGTGCTCAATAACCGGGTGAAAACCTAACCTGGTTCTCCAGGGCGGCGGCGGCAGTGCAGGCATGTCGTCGAAGTTCTTGTTCGCCAAGGCCGGACAATGCTCCCGTGTGGACACCCAGTTAAGTAGTTAGCTTAAGGTGGAGGTGGCATTAGATGGCGTAACAGTCGGATGTCGTGCTGTTGCCTTAGAAGAAGCATCCAATCTTTAATGATGGTCGGTGTCCAACTTTGCGTAGGACTACTAAAGCCCCTTGATGGGGATGTAATTTGCATGTTTGTTTTTTAGCCGTAGCCGTTTTGGTCAAGGCCGAATAATATATTTTCCATTATTAAAAAAAGCAGAAACACCAGGCGGCGTCGTCGTCGTCCATGATCCCGATCGATCTGTCTTGCTCGGCGCGACGACCAAGAAAACTACTTGATCGATCGAGATGCACTGGCGCTCAAGTCGGAGATTGTGTCGTGTGTTTCGCAGCACCCGGTCTTTTCTAGTTTTACAGCCCAAGAAATAGAATCCTTCTAGTCTTGCAGGAGCCTTCATTTTAATATTTTTCTAAACTCTCGTGTTAACCTCGAATCGGGTCTCCCAAACCAAACCAAATCACACACGCACAAAAACAAAGGTGAACCCGAACCACGAACTGATCCTAACACAACTGGAAAGGTTTTCGTCGGGAAACTTGTTGTTTATCTTTTTTTTTTTGAGGAACTTGTTGTTTATCTGGATTCACATTCTACACCCAACGAACCAACAAAACCTTTGATGGGCTAAATTTCGGCCCATTCCACGTAGATTTGTCCAACAAATTCAATCAAAATTTCAGACCAGTCCATGCGGATGGGTGAACATTCGGCCCATGCAAAACAGAGCGATGATTTCAGCGACAATGGCATCGGGTGGCGTTTCAGTTTCATTCAGACTAGGAGTCTACCTACCATGGCGTATGAAAATTCATGATCAAAGGTAAATTATCCTAGAAATGGGTTCTTGACTTCTTTCTCCGAGGGAGACTCTATCTGTTATTACAAGTTCAAGACCCTCCCCCTTAGTTTAACAATTTCTGAAACATGAAATCCAGTTCAGCAATTTTTGGAGAACTGGTAAAAAAATTGTAAGTTTTCACTTATTAGCTATCTCTTTTGTTTTCTTTAGGAATCCCGGAAACTAAAAGAAAGAACCTTTTCAAAATGGTAATGAAAATAGTCCTGGCAGTAGAACCTGATCTTATTAAGTGGTCTTCACAGACCGAAAAAGTAAAGGTGAGTGTGACAAAAAATCTATGAATAATTGGGAGAGGGGAAGATCAGAAAAAAACTTTACATTTACCTATGCTATCTTCTACTGTACAAGAAATGATAAACGGAAGCCTGTAATTTAGCAAAACGGGAAAAAAGAAGGAAAAGAAAAATAAATCCTACAAAGATCTGGCAAGCGTGTGTTCCTCCCAAAGTGAAGGTGTTTGCATGGAGAGCTGCTGTTGATGGGTTGCCTACGAAAGCGAAAAAATGCTACAGACACTTGGAGAGGATCAGTATTTGTGATTTATGTGGATCCCAAACAGAAGATTGTTATCACGCTGTTGTCTAATGTCCGCATGCCAGGAGCCTAAGGCAAGCGATGAGGCAGCATTGTGTGCTACCGGAGGAGGAGGATATTCAAATGACAGGCCCTGATTGGTTACTGATGATTGCAGGCAAGTATCCAGTAGAAGTGTTCTCATGTTTCCTGCTAGTTTTATGGAGATCTTGGACAGTTAGGAATGGAGTGCTTAAAGCAGGTGAGAAAGTATCGGTGGAGGGGTCTTTTCGAGCTTTATGAGTCAGTGGCTCCAGATCCAGATACCAACAGTGTTAAGAGAAACCAACCAATGTACCTGAATACCTGATCATGTGACTAGATTTTTACTAACTGGCACCAAATCTGGTGTGACTAGAGTTTTTACAATAACAAAAGCAAAGGGTGAACCGCCACATGGCACACCCACATGGACGGGATACAGGTTCATCTCAATATCTCTTTAGACTCACCGGTTTGTTTGACCACGCTAATCATTGTCTCAATGCGACAAATGCCTCATCACCCGATGAACCTCATTCCCTCTACTGTTGTAACCTTGTCTCCTTGCAAATAAATAAATAAAATAAAAATGAAATTCAGTCTAGCATTCCCTGACGAGCGGCATATATATGGCACCCGGAGTTTGACTTTGACCGATGCGAGTTCTGAACTGCCTCCAGAGGAGCGGAGGTTCCGTCTGGGTCTCAGACGGCGCCGTGGGTGCGACGTCTACCGTAACGTGCACGCGACATGTGTGCGATCCCACGGGGGCACGCACGACGCGACCCGTGATCGCGCCGCGCAGGCAATCGCGTGGCATGGCTGGGAGCGGCGCGCGCCGGGCGACCCAAACAGACAGGAGCGAGCGGCGAAATCCCCTGCCCGGCGCCCGTGTGTAAAAAAAAAAGAAGAAGCCCCGTCTCCGTCCGAACGGCACATTTGGCAGCACCTGCGCCGCGGGAATGTGCCAAAAGTTGGCTGGCTTTGCGTCTGGATTCGGCACGGAACCTCTGTAGCTTGCTTGTTCCTCTGGATAGTTTTCTAGCCGCGAGCCGGGCAACCATTCCAAGGCATCTGAAAGCTGCTTTGGCAGCTACAGGCGGATGACGAGGACCGTAGGCGGGTGAAGGCGGCGGAGGCGTGAAGGAGACGACGAGTCCGCCGCGCGCTTTGGCCTGTGCCGAGGCTTTACACATCTGACCGCGCGTTCCAGTTCAGGACGTGGTCGCGCCTGCCTGGCGTCGTTTTCGTGGAGGGGCCGCGGCCGCCTCAGCCCTCACAGGCCTCACGTCTTAGAACTGCGATCCGAACAAGCGTAACACGTCAATGGCAAACTGTCGAAACTTTCGTGCTGGACTTGGGGGATCGCTTACTGGAGGTCACTATCGACCAACAAAAGTGAGGGTTTGAGGGAGAGGGAATGAGACATCCACGTTTGGGACCGGACCCAACAAATGTCTGCCAACAACAGCGTCGCAACAAACTACAAAATCCTATTGGTCGAGTGGATCAAAGCCAAGAGGAACAATTCGGACAATTGTGGCTGTGCCCAAGCTGGATATCCGATCAATTCGATCACAAACGATTGAAATGAATATGTTAAGTTAAGCTATTGCTCCTTGCCATTCAGAAAACGAAAAACAAAACATAATAAGCACAGCTAACAGCAGACTTCCCAGAACCGTAAACAACAGGCGAATGAGATCGTCTTCCACAGCTAACACAAACACGTCACATTAAGAAAAGGATGCATGGCCAACAGGGAGCATTCTGAAGCTTAGATTCTATCGACATGTTCAAGTTTGTGAGCAACAGCTGCACAGCCGCAGAAACAAGCAATACAAGCTCCTGTATTCAAATCTTTTGGAGAGAAAAAAGAGGGCTGGTGATTAACACAAGAAAATATATGTCCAGACCGATAAGCATTGCTTCCACGAACATTGGAGTTTAAGGTCCACTTTCACCAGAATAACAAATTTGAATAATCCATGATTCAATTTGTAATGCCAAGGATGACAATGCGCCAACCAATGACAACATTTTCCCACCTGATCTTTAAGCATTAAAATTAACATTTACATGAAAGCAACTACACTGAAACGCAATGAAATGCAGTTTCAACAAACATCTTAGATCCATGCGCTGCTTTGGCATGGGCCTATGACCTTGTTGCATCAATAAGGTATTCAATGTAGAATCTTGATCATTATGGCATAGCATATCCATCGCCAAAGCAGCAGAAAAACAAACAGCAGGATATTTGCATTCAACAAAAGAATTGGTGTCCATCATTTGAACAAAAGTTTTTGGTTACATAAAAAACTATTTATAGCATCAAGTTTTTCAATTCAGTCATGAGTCCACACTCATCTTTACATCATAGGATCATTCAGGATCACAAATTGCATTTTAAGGGCATGTTTGGTTTGGAGAGCCCCTCCAAATAAGCCTCTTTCTGACCAAATAGGTGGGGCTTACGGAGGCTTATTTTCATAAGTTTTTCATAAGCCCCTAGAGAGGTGCTTTTGAGGCTTATTTGCCGTGACTCCACAAGAATCACCCCACTTTCCACTATATAAGCCTAAAAGACCAAACACCTCTTGAGAAGCATCTCCGTATGATGGCGGGGCTTATAATAAGCCGCTCCAAACCATACAGGGCCAAAGATCAAATGAACAAGAGAGAAGAACTTTATTCTAAGATAACTAAGCATGTCATCCAGTAACACCAAGAAACCACAAACAGACTAAAGAAAATGTTTAGAGCCTCATTCCTTATTCCGACCAACTCACTTAGCATCTACAGGTTTCTTGGCCTATGTCCAAGAAGCAGCAAACGAAGCTCAGGTGATGCACGACGACATCATGCATGCATCCACTTACTTGCACTCTCCTCTACCACTTACTTACCCTCTCCTTCCTTCGCCACACTGATGGCATCTGCAGCGGCATTGCCCACAGCTATCAACCTTTCCTTCTCTTCCGCCTCAGTCGCCGGCTTATCTGATCTTTGCGACCCAGTCAACCTGGCAAGCAGCACGAAGGACATGCCACCAAGCACGTTGTTCATGCAGCGGAGAGCAACAACGGACACCTTGAACACAGACGCCGGTGCCACCTTGCCGAGCATGTATTCGATCCCATTCAGAGTCTGGTAACGCAGATTGCTGCTGCCGGCCATGTGGAGCGCCCAGGTGGCCGCGTTGAGTACCGTGGGCGGCGCCTTGTTGGGAGTCTCGAACGCCGGGTCCATGCGTTTCCGCATCGCGATGAGCCCGTTGGAGAGGGCGGTGCCGGTGAGCCCGGCCGCAAACCCGACTATGGCGAAAGTGGCGCCCTTGGACACGAGCGTGGCGACGCGGGAGCCGAGCGAGTAGGCGCCGGGCTCGAACATGTAGCTGGGAAGCGCGGAGGACGCGGCGGCGACGGAGGACGCGGCGGCGGCGGTGGGCGCGAGGAGGTACATGAGGACGAAGTTGACGATGGATCCGACGACGATGGTGGAGAAGACTAGGTCGAGTTCGTTGAGGCCGAAGTTGGGGCGGGAGGCCATGTCGCCGAGCACGCAGGCGGTGACGCCGACGAGCTCCTCCATGAGCACCTTGAACGGGAACTCCGGGTCCGCGGCGACGCGGGCGGCCCATCCGGCCAGGAAGACGCCGAGGATGCCGCCCTTGCGGCCGTCGTCGCCGCCGGAGTCCGCGGCGTCGCCAGATCCGCCGCCGCCGTAGGAGCGCGGTGGCGGGGGCGGCGGAAGCCTACCTCCCGGGCCGGACGGCGAAGGGGATCGGAGGCGGAGGAGCGACGCCGAGGAGGCGGAGGAAAGCGGGGAGAAGGAGAGATTCGCGGTGGGGCCGGCGCGGTTGGGCGCGATGCGCGGGGAGGAGTCGAGGTGGGCGGGCAGGAACTTGGCGGCGGCGAAGGCCGTGGAGGCCATGGCGCGATCTGGTGGGCGAGGGGATCGCGCGCGTCCTCTGCCGCGCGTGCGAGACGGCGGCGGCGGCGGCGGTGAGGGAGGTGGTGGCTGGTGGGACTGGGGGCCTCAGATGGGGAAGGGTTTTTGGGGTGGGGTTGGTGTAGTGAAGTACTAGTCTAGTAATGAGGTGGTGTGTTTGGTGAGAGGGGGAGTTGGTGGTGGCCTGGTGGGGACTCCTGCGTGCGTGCGACCACCTGTCCACCTACGGCGGCGGGGTGATCGCTGCTGTGGAAACCTGGCGTTTGGTGGTGGCTGAACAGTAGTACGCGAAATTGGAGCATCTTGTGATGCCGGTCCCATTCCTCTGTTTGTTTTCGAAAAGGGCCAAATGGCTGGGTTGGGGGTTGCAATATTGTCAGAAGATACTGTTTCGATACAAAATGGCAGGGAGATAGTTGGTCTTTTTCGAGCTTTGCCTCCAGGACAAAGACCAATCGATTGATCAATAATCATTGAGGAGAGGTGCTGTCCGTGTTTGTAAGATGTAGTGAGAACCTGGTACGGTGGTAAGAGTAGCATATACGTATGGAGAGAAAGAGGTAATGAAATGAAATCATTTTTAGCAAAGCGAAATTAACTTACTATACACTTTACCACGCGGCGATGCTCTCTTCTTACCACGGTCCACGGACGAGAAAAATGAGGAGTTCCGCATACAGAATCACAGGGGCACTGTGGTTCTGCATCTAACCGGTTTACAACACTTGACGAACCCCAAACGACGGTGTGATATTCTTTGCTAACGAGCATACGTATCCCATGGAGTCCGTGGTGTCTGTGCACTATCATCATTGGCTCAGATTACATTCAGACTCCAGTGTGCATGAACAATATGCAAATCTTTTACCGCAGTAATAAGTGAATCCCAATCGTGTAAATCCCTCCGGTGGAAACGGCACCACAAACTCATCCGGGTGGTCAGTTCATCTGCCGTCCCCCGAGAAGATGAACGTGGAGGTGATACACAGATTGACCTACGTAACAGAGACAGAAAAAACAGTCAATGGGCCACCAACAAGATGGGCCTCATCAGAATCAATGAACGATACTCACATCCTTTTGGCCCATCGTTGATGACAATCCTGAAGCCGTCACCAAGCCCTTCCTGCTTTGCTACAACCTTTGCAGCATAAAGAAGACTGCCCATAACCTCGACGTGCCTTTCTTCTGCCTGGGAACAACCACAACAATGCATTGCAGTTACATTTGATTATTTTGCCATCAGTTTTGCAGTTCACTGCCAGTTGAAAACAAACATGAATCCCAAATTAAGTCTTAAACCTGGGCGTGATTTTCCTGCTTTCCACTGTCCAGCACCAATGATGTCATATCATTTTGTCATTCATATTCAGAGAGTTCATCTTCTATGAGGTACAGGCGCTTCGTTTCAAAAAAAAAAGGAGGTACAGGCGCTGAGAGGTAAGCTCTTGAACGGTTAAAGCCCATCTAGCAAATGCAGCCTACAGTCCATTTGTTCATACTAAAACATAACTGGTTGATGTGGTGAACTGTCTGGAAGATTCTAATAGTTGCTTTTAATTTGATTTAGATAATAGTTCTAGCCACCCTTCCGGGGAAGATAAAGTACTGCTTATTCCATTGAAGGTGACCCTTCTATATTCTAGGCCATGATTCCCTTTCCTTTATAAAATATCCCACGACAGTATGCCACAAAAGACAGCGCAAATCACGTCATGTAAAGATACATTAATGTATTTGACGTCCTAGGTATGTATGCACACCTGAAGTCCTGAATTGCGGGACCCATTATCGCTTGTTCCAGTGAGTAATTGGTTAAGTTAGATAGCTGATCACAATAGAAGTTTATGGACCACAAACTTACTACTTCTCGTATCTAAAGCAACAAATAGTATGGGAAAGAAGCATGAACCTCCATGTGCCACTTGGTTTATCACAAAAAAAAACACTTTCCAACCACTTACGAGAGAAGATTGATTTCCTAAAATACTGCCTATCACCAAATATATCATATTATACATGTAATTGCATACTGAAAATAATTATCATTCATAGCATTAGCTAAATTAATCTTATTTTAAAATTTTAAGCATCTGATACTGCATCATGAAAGTCGACAGTGTACAAGACATGTAGTATCTTTCATTGAATTTCTTAAACACAGTTTACAGTATGAGTACAGTATGGAATTTACACAATAGAATCCATTTGGATGGATAAGAAGAGGTGAAAATAAGTACCTTCGACAGCCTAGATAAACCATCTTTAACCTTGGGTATGATTATAATATGTATGGGAGCTTGTGGTGATATGTCTCTGGACGCAAGGACCTGCAGTAAGCCAGTAATGAACAACTGAATATGACATGATAACAATTACCTGTAATCACGTCCTATAGCAGCACTGCAACAACAAACATGTTGTTCTTAAAAACTACTTGTTCTGCAGCTTTGCAGTGTATGTGGCAAATGGGTAATAGTATAATGTTTGACAGTAATTCTTCAATATAGGTGAAGGTGCTTTCTCTGAAAATCACTGGATTACAGGGAAAATGGAAGGTGCTATTGCAGGAGCGCAAATAGCTGAAGGCTTCAGACTTCAGAGCACTCCACCCCCCATCCCCCTGATTAATGACACCAGGTAAGACTTAAATTTCAACATATTCCTGACCCAGAGGGACCATCTGAGGATAGGTAGTTCTAGAGTTTTGTCGATATCATGTCACAGAGGAACATCATTATTGCTGACATGGCACCAAGGGTGATGGAGGCGTCATTATTTTTAAAGCTGGAAATAGCAGGCAGTTGAGACTTAGATAATTAAGGACTCGAGATAGAACAGATAAGATATTAAGATTACCTTTTGGTCCTCATAAACCACCTGAGATGGGATCTCCTTCCTGATAATTTTATCGAAACTGGAAAAGGCAGAGAACTAATTATCTGAATGGCGAATATATGACACATGCATGTGAGAATGGGGTAAAAAAGTAGTCATAGGAAACCCTAAACCCATAGAAACAACAAAATCCAACTCTTTATTTAGAAAAAAAGGAAAGATCGAACTTAAAATTTAGCAAATGTTGGCTAGTATTTGGCATATCCTAGGAGGTAGTGTGAATGCTAAGCAAAGTGTATGTGTGTAATATTTGAGTATTTGTTTATATTGTTCGTCCTTATACACACATACATCTTGCAGATCACAACAACTTGACTAGTTGACTGGTTGTGCTACACAAAAGTTCTCGGGGCAAGATTTCCGTATCCGAATGATGCCAGAGCAACAATAGATCTTCAGGAGCTCAATGGACACTTTCACCTGTTGTGGAGATGGGTTTGTGCTCCTCAATGTGGTGGTTGCAATTGAACACCTGTAAACCAGCAGGCCCTTAGATGGGTGTTTAAATGTTGCCATCTGAATGACAACATGGACACACTGCACTTTCCCATATATCTGCCTACATTAATCAAATCAAGTAGACTAGGATCCTGACAACACGAAACCTATCGATTCCAACAGATTTGGCGGGGTAGAATAGGATCCTGAGTCCTGACTACACGAACCATCCATCGCTCGAGTTGGGATTGTGCAGACGGTTCTTTCTCTGAACTCTGAAGTCCAACTATCCCTACGAGGCTGCCTACGACCCAGAATCCCCCTGCTCGCGCGTGCTAGAGGGAACACAACTACAGACGATTCACACGAGCATTCCGGCATATTCATCCAAATTGAAGCGACAGGTGACAGTATAGAATTAGGAGGGAGTGTTGAGAGAGGCTGACATGGTGGGGCCGTCGACGGGCTCAGCGGCGAGGGCGGTTTCCTTCTCGCCGGCCATGGGGGCCGGACTGCCGAGCCAAGAGTGCGATAAGTGAGACGCGATGACCGCGAGGCGGTCGCCGCTCGCCGTCGCCGGAGGAAGTTGGGTGCCGCCGTCCCGGCTCATCCCACCACAAATTTCCCAGTCGCCCTGGCGTCGCCACACGTGCGGTCGTGCCTCGCCCCTCGCTGCTCCGTAGTTGAAGGCGTTGAGCACTTGGCCTCACCCACGCAGTCAGCCAGTCACACACTAACTTCGATTTTACGCTTTCTGCCGGCAAAAGCGTACTTCCGAACAGAGGCAGTGAAGAGCCGGGTTTGGCGAAGCGACACTGTTGCGAGATGTCATAGGGCCTGTGCCAAGCCAAAACTATGGCAAGCCAAAATTTTGGCCAGCCAAAACTAGGGCAGGCCAAAGTTATGGCATGAAATCTAGATAGTCATTTGGTTTGGTGCCAAAATATGGCGACCGATATATTTTTCTATTGTGAGCTCAAGAAGTTTCTAGGACCTATCCATAATTTTGGCTACAAATATTAGTGTGTCGACCTTTTGACAGTGAACCAAGTGGTAGCCAAAATCTTTGGGCATACCTTGATTTTGGTTGGGCAAATATTGGAAGCCAACCAAGCAGGCAGTATGAAGCGTTGCGTTGTGTGTGGAGGTGTGGCACTGGCTGGATCATCTGATTTGCTGATCAGATATTCAGATGGTAGGAATAAGCATGTATCAATCTAATCACAATTAAACCAACAGCTAACAAGATTCAATCAATGCGCTGATAATGCGACGTTGACAGTCTGCAGTTGATTTGTTGTCCCAACCTGCGCTTGAAACAATTCACACTTCGTGCTGGTAAAATAGACGCATCGGAAATAATTTTTAGGAGGAAAACACATCAACATCTGGATCCGACGGTAAAAGAATCTTCACCAGCAGATAAGGAAGCAGAAGTTACAGCTCGAAAACAGCATCTGATGGAGGCTCCGGTGATTCTAGAGTCTGATGATTGTTCTAGCTGTCTTTCTGCTCTTCGCAAGCATGGAATTAATAGTCTAATACTCTAATTCATGCAAGCTTAGTAGAAGATAGCAAAATGATCGTGAGAATGTCGGGAAATGTTCTTTCTGATAAAAAAATATACACATGAACTGACCGGCACAACATGCTAGAAGTGCTTTCAGCTTGGCTGGAGTTCCTTTTATATCCAGCATGCTGTGCTTCTAGATTGTAATGTCAACTGTTTAAGCTTAATAAATTATCTTTTTTTCTTGCAAACAAAAAGAATATGATGCACCAGCCAGCAGTATTTTTCTCTCAGCACAAATTAGCACCAGCCACCTATCACCAGTGAGCCAATAGTATTTTTCTCTCATCACAAATCAGCACCAGCCACCGGCCAAGTGAACAGGTCGTCGGAGCAAGTAACCCTGACTAATTGCAAGATGACAAGCAAACAAAAAATTATCCAAACCTGATGTAGGTATGTGGTCAGGACTAAGGACCAGTGAAAAACAGATCAACTGATTCTTCGTGCCGATATTTCAGAAAGAAAAAATCTAAGCATTTCGACAACTAAGAGTAAGCCATTTTCCCTGAAGATGCATCAAGAAACTGACTCTTACCTTGTCACCGTCACCTCATGAGAGGAGACGGAAGAACATCGACCATAAGAGTTTTAAGTAATTTAGCTAAGGTTACAAAAGCAAAAAGATTCATACTGCTCATAGTTATATGTATCCATCTGGCACAATGCAAGTTTCGCAAGCTCAGAATACCACACATGGAGAGCAGGGGTTAAGTCACCATGTAAAGAAAGCTATGACCACCTAATGTGTCCTGCAGATTTAGATTTACATACTAGGCTAGTAGCAAGGCCTCAGACGAGAGACGGCGGTGCTCACACAGCACATGCTAGGCTCCTGCTAATCTAGAGAGCAAACCATCGAGCTAGGATAAGCCAAAAACTCCCAAGCTAGCAAATGATTCTAAGCCAAAGAGGCAAAAACTTACAAGCCACAGCACTTAGAAAACTACAAAACTAGATATTCTGAACATAATCAGAAAGTCGCCGAGCCTGTTCTCCTGAGTTGATATTTGGGTTCCGGAAGAGGCGCATAGAAAAGTATCTTCTCTAACTCCTGAACATAAAGACAAAACAGGGCATAGGAGTCAATGAATTGAATATGGGAACCTACTCTGGGAAACTGTGATGAATTGAATAAAACAAGCAAGAAATCAGAACGACAAATTATTTGCAAGTATTAGGCTTTTGCATCAGTAGCACAGTGTCAATGTTGCGGTTTTGATTTATTTGTTGCCACATAAGAAATAAATTGTGAGAATGCAATATAAGAAAATTGCTTCACTCTGCTCAGTCTCTGGCAATCTTACTACAACATGTAAGATGAATTGTTTAGTAATGAAATAGTCATCCAATGACATCAGCATCAAATAGAAGACTGATATGTGCAACCAACAAAACAAAATCGCCTCACCAAGAACTAAGGTTGAGCTGTGAAACAATGAATTTGAGGTTAGGAGTACAACTAATTAAGCAACATACAAATTGAATAGGTGGTCGTATAAATATAAAGTTACCACTATCAATGCTACGACATAGCAACTAAGACCAAGATATGAATTCCGAATTCGCAGTTACATGTCACCAATCAATAGCACTAGCATATAAAGATAAGAACAGTAGTTATAATAATGTTACAAATACTGTAATACATCTACGTAAGTGAAGTATGAACCCATAATATAAAGCAGAACTCAAACATGCTCAGTTCTGAATATATTTAAAAGAAAAAGCGTCACCAAATTACATTAAAACTAAACCAGGGACCTTTGAGAAGACAGTTTCCACAACCAAATGATAATAACAACCAAAGGCTCTCTAATACCATATGTACATAGAGTTATACTGCTGTTCCATTCTATGATGTTAGAATTAGAATAGAGGGCTTTGATCCGACCAATTCTGATGCAGGACAGAAAATCAGGATGTTGCTGCACATTCACATCTCCAGGCTCTCAGAATTTTTAAATGAACATGTTTATCTATTTTTCAGCACATAATCCACCATAGCGTAATGTAACCTTAACAATATCAATCGGAATTTGGAAGGTAGGTTAAATAAAAGATAACCCCAGATAGTCGGCACAATTACATATAAGAATTAACCCTTGGTACTTGCATCTACTCCAATAAATGATTCGATGGACAAACACCACTTGAAGGCCTCAGAATTTGTTCCAACTCCAGAAATAGCCCATAAGAATGGAGCACCCCCCCCCCCCCCCAAAGGAATGGACGGTGGGGATAGGGGGTCAAGTAGAGGGTCTGCTGGAGTGCAACTTTTTTGTTTGACCCTCTAAATTTGGGTTGGGGGCTTGTTTGGAGGGTCTCTAACTATATAGCCAATGGAAGTTGTGAACTATAGGGGGTTCAGTGATGTTTAGACAAATGCAGGTCTTAAAAGTAGCTTTACAGTGTGATCTAAAATTAGATTCAATTAGTAAGAGTAGAGTAATCACATTTATTTCCTGTCACCTACCAAATAATCTGACACCTATTCAGAAACAGAAAATGATGATAAAGAGAATAGACTAATTGGTAACTGCGCATCCGCATCAACCAAACAAGGAAGAAAACAACAGTTTACTGGAAAAAGGGGGATGACATAGTACCTTTTGCCTCTTTAGTCTCTCATTATCCTCTTCTAATCGAGATACCTTGTTTTCCAGTTCATTAGTGTAGGCCTGTTGCAAATACAGTGTAAGTAATACTCAGGCTTAAGAGGAACGGCAAGCCATAATGTGAGCATTTTCCTACACACTGATCACAAGAAAAACTAGTTCAAAAAATTAACATTCATAAATCTTCATGAGTACTGATCTATATCTAGAGAATTGCTGTCCAAAAGAATATTAAACACAGAAAGTCAGCAGACATATGTTGCAACCTGCTTCCTAGCTCTTGAACGAGCAGCTGACTCCCTATTCTTTATCATCCTCTTCTGCCTTCTCTCCATCAACTTATCCGCCACATCTCCTGGGGCACCACGCTTCCTACCAGGTGTCGGGGAATCAGAAAGTGTACCCATCATTGGTGAAGTAATATGGCCATCAGAGTATGATTCCAGAATAGCACCCGGGCCAACGTTCAATGGCTGAAGGGCTAAGTGACTTGGCATATAAGCACCTGCCACACTGTGTTGCCCATGCTGATGTGGTTCGATAGCTGTAATCCGCTGCTGATAGTGGTCTAACCACTGTGCTCCAGCTGCCAAACCGCCAGCTCCAGCACTACCAACCTGCTCCACATTGCCTACATCATTCAAGTCCTTCAGATATCCTTGGGTGACAACCCCAGCTTTCACCAAGAAATCCTCGAGCGTCATCTCCCCAAGTGTCGGCTGCCGCTCCCTTCTCCTCCGACCACCCTCCGTAACATTTCTCTTCGGTGCATCTTGGATGCCCTTCCACACCTCATCCACAGTCTTCTTGCTGAGCTCAGGCGGCATGGTGATGCTCCCCTGCCGCAAGAGGCCCGAAGTCTGCTCATAATGGTTGGTAGTGCCACCATCATGGTCCAGACCATCAGGAAAGACACTCCTAAGCAATTCATCAAGGTTCATACTGTGCAGGGGTTCTCCCAAATGGTTCTGCACCTCGTCAAGGGTGAGGCTATACAGAGACCCTTGTCTTGCAAGGTTCTGCATCTGCCCGCGTTGCGCTGCGCCGGCACCACCACTGCCGCCCCCGCCTCCTCCACCTCCCCCAGCATGTGATGCCATTGTCTGACTCCCCATAACAGGGGCGGACCTAGCATAGGACATGGGTGTACACAAGTACACCCGATAATTTTGCAAACAAAATCGAAGTTAGTAATAACTGGGTCAGATCCGAATACGTTTAGGATATGTTAGGGATTCGGATGCTCCGTTTCGCACAGCAGGAAGTGAAGACAAGGGGCGGGAATACCTGGTGGGTTCTCGTCGCCGGCAAAGGCGGGGCGAAGACGCGGCAAAGGGCGCCGCCGCTCGCCCAGTCGTCGGCTGCTCGTCGGGGGCTGACTAGCTAGCGGTCGGCCCCGTTTTCGGAGGAGTATCTGAAAGGCTTGGGGATCGACGGGGCGGTGGAAGACGCGGTCGGAGGTAGGGTGTCGGCGAGAGGAAGCGGCGGGCGAGACGGACGGGCGGAGCGGCGGCAACCGCGGAAGGGAATGAGACGGAGACGAGGCGCACCGAGATTTTTTTTTTTAATTAGGAAGAGGCGCACCGAGATTGGGTTCAGCGAACTTCTCTGGGAGGCGCCGCCGACTAGCATCCGCCATTGGGGGTGGAGGTGGAAGGGGAGGAGGCAGGCATGTGGTGGGTGCGCGACGGAGCCATGGGGGAGGATTGGGGCTTGGGAGAGGGATCTTGTTTGGCGTTAAGTAGTAGTGGTGCTACTAAAACTATGGCTTGAAACTGATGTAGAGGGTAATTAAGAACTGGGGTGTGGGGCCGACCAGCGGAATGAGAAAATGGAATGGAAAGGAGGGTCACGCTTTTGTCTTCGCCTGGCTGGAAAAAAGAAGTCCTCCGAGACACGGCTAGGTGCAGGCGTGTCCACTCTATCTCTTTCGCTTGTAACATTTTTAGATGAGCTCTAAGGATATGTTTAGATTGTAAATTTTAGCCATCTAAATTGCACACGACTGTTTGAGCGTTTGGCTATAAAAATATCATTTTGTATCCCTACTTTTACTTTTATGAAGAAAGAAAATAAGTATATGGGAGAAGTATTTCATTTTTATATAATTCTATTATTTTAACTAACTATTTGACTATATGGATGAGAAAACAAGCACAAATGAAGCCACCGGCTCTTGGTTCCTGACTAGCAGCTTGTCAATTAAGACCCTGAATAATTTTATGGATTGTATAAAACAGAGAAAAATAAAAGAATAAAAAATAGATTACAAGTAAAGCCTATAAGATGATGTGAATCCTCCTAGTATTGGAACATCATTAGCATCTTCGAGATCTCTTGTATATCCTGTTGGTCAGCTTAAAAAAGAAAAGAGAAAAAAATTGCATGTAACAAACTAGCCAACTAAATAACTATCTTTCTACGCTAGTTATCTTCTCCGCTTCGCTAGGTATTTTTGCCTAGCCAGACGCTCTTTCCATCCAACTTGTCAGTTTTAAAGAGTCGGTTGGTTTACCCCTACATTTAGAAAGTTTTTTATTTTTTTAGCTAGTCTCTTAATCTTTAAATTTAGTTAGGATTATTGCTAGCTAAAAATCGTAGCTAAATGAAGAGGTAAAGACTAGTTAAGAAAATAAAAGGCTTCTCCGAGGTGGGGAAACCAAGAGACTCTTCAAATCACCTTCGTGTTCACCGACAACGGCCGCGTGTCCGCCTGCGTCTTCTCGTCGGAGACCGGAGCCTAGGAAAGGCTTATCACGACGGAGGCGCCTTGCAACGACGTCCGCCCTAAGCCCAGCGCGCTGGTCGGGGACGTCGTGTACTGATTTCTTGACGAGGGTGGCATCCTCGAGCTCCGTCTGGGTAAGGAGAGCTTGGCCTTTATTGAGCCACAGTTGCACGCGCGGAGCCTTTACCTGTGGAACACGAACGCCCAGCTCATGCAGGCCGAGGCCGGCATGCTAGGCTTCGCCGAGGGCGAGGGAGGCTCAGGTCCATCGACGGCTCGTCCTCTCCCGCCTGCTTCGCGATGGTCTCCTCAGGCCACGACCACCACGGCCACGCGGACGACAGCATTGTAGACCCAGACAAGAAGACGCCCGCCGGGAATGGCAGCAGGCGCGCCCGCCGGTGGCCGCGCTGGCTTGGCCTGCCCGGCCATGGTTGTGCCGCCCGGCCGGGTCGCCCAGCGGGGACTTGCCCGCGGTTGGCTCGTCGTCCGCGCCAAGGCGAGGGGTGCTGCGGGTGGTGCTGTGCCGCCGCAAGGGGTTCACCGGCCGCCGCGCCGCTTGGTCACGCTACCTTGGGGTTCGCTCGTGGAGAGAGGGAAGCAGGGGAGGCTGCCCTAGAGAAGAGGAAAGAGGAGGATGAGCATGACGACGATGGCGCGCAGACACACGGGAACGAGGACTGCCAGTCAGGATTTTGCATATGGCGAGGGCGTGCAGCTCGGCAAAGATGCCGAGGGAGCGGGCCGATATGGCAAGCTGGATGCATTCGAGAGGGGATGCCTAGACCGCTGGGTGCTTGTTTTTTCTACATTTTTGCTTTTTTTACCTATTCAGATTAGTTTACGGAGGCGGTTAGAATTGCTCTTAGTCCTCATGTTTTAGCTGATGCTTTCTAATTCTGAGGTACGGCTAAAATTTAGTCTATCCGTTAGCACACCTGTTTAAATGATTTAGTGCTGAAGTTTAACATATTTTATTCATTAGCACTTGTATCAAAATAGAATCTAAGTTTTGACCGGTCGTATATTGACGAAATCAAATATGAACCGCGCATTATTCTCTATGTTATTCGTAAATGTATTTTTACAAAAGTATATGATTTATACACATGCATGAGTATGTGAACTGTTAGAGTTTAATTTAACTAAGCACGGTTCTCTTCAAGATGGTGTGAGTGACCAGATCCGATCAATCAATAAACTGGAATTAGTGGAAACGCGAAGTTGCATCTGCCGATACTCGTGAAAAGGAATCGTATACTGCTAAGTAATTTTAGAACAAGAATTCTGCAAACAATGCTTAACTGGTTGTCCTTTATAAATAGTTCGGTTTGTACTTCACCCTTCTGGGTTCCTCTTCTTTTTAATATAATTGGCAGCCTCTCCTGTCGGTTCGTTAAAAAAAACTGGTTGTCCTTTGACTACTCATGTCTGTAGACTGCGGAGTATGCTCAACAAGATCTATTGTATCTTCTTATCTAACACTTTGAAGAAAAGTACTATCTCCGATCACCAAAAAGTACTAACCTGATTCGTTGCTTTAGTACAATGTTCGACCATTCATTTTATTCAAAAAATTATACAAATATTATTTATTTTATTTGTGACTTATCTTTTAAGCATGACTTATTATTTTATATATTTGGACTAAATTTTTAATGAAAAGAATGGCTAAACATTGTCATAAAAAGTCAATATCGAATAGTTAATTTAAAACGAATGAAATAGTAGTATTGACTTGAACGGTTGAGCAGAGAAGCCATTTTTATCCATATGAGAATTTAATTGTTTCACCTTGACTTGTTAGTATGACTTGAACTACCAACATGATGCGGCGCCATTACACTTTAACTAAGCCAATTATTACTTTACATACTTCAGATTAATCCACATATTACAACTGTATGGCCACGTATCGGCCATGGTGTAAAGGCTAGAGATTATCTCTATTGCAAAATATCGTTATGATTTTAATATTTTATACCGACGTGATCAGCTTAAAGCAAGGATTCAAATATGACTTGATATACTTTGCCAACAATCCAAATAACTATGCTCAGTGATCTGGCCAAAATGGAAATGAGCACTTTTCTCGCCCTGATTCTGGGCCCCCATGAACGTGAAAAATGACATGATATACTTAGCCGCAAAAGCTAATTAATGTTCAAATTCCTTCTATAGTTCTATTATCCATACAAAATAACAAAATTTGGATGAATATGCATTAAGATTAGGGGATAATTATTGTCATCAGGTGCAAATGCCTCCAAATTTCGTCGTTATTGTATGAATTAATCTAGAATAATTTTGAGCTTTTATATCCATTTCGTTTTGAGTGCATATATCCTGTAGAAATATATAAAGGTTTTGAAAATTGGAGAAATGCATTTCTATACTGCTAGCGGGTCCTTTGTGTACGGCTAATTTAAGTCTAAACATATGGCATCCTGAGGGAGTAGATACTTTCCCACTCTATGGATTCCTTAAACCATACTAAAACAAACCAGGCACCATCGCCGTAGTATTTTATTTTGACTTTCGAGACAACTTTGTTACTTTAACCTTTCAAACCCTTTTCGATATAAACCAACAATTTATGCAACAAAGCAATAATAAAAAAGAGAGGGTTTAGAAGTTCTGTGTAAGATCAGATCCCTCGGCAGCCGGGACCAAGTTTTCCAATGGTGACCAATAGTGAGCATCTCCTCGGGTATATTCTGCTTCCCCCATGTGTTTTTCGGGAACACCGTACGGAATATGTGTATTAAGCTAAAGCTCCCGTACGCTTATAGCTAAATTTGAAGGATCTAAGAAAGGAGAGCTTGTCTTGTTTTCAGGCAAAATCAGTACGTAGATAATTTTGATGAGGACTTGAAATCAGTTAATAATTTTGATATGTACATGGAACTTTCTCGTGGGGAATGACGAGACTTGGCGGCATTTGGCAAGCCGGCAAGGGAGCTGTGAGCATTATTTATTTTGCGTCATGTGTACCATTAGCAATACTGAATAACGAGGTGATAGGGTGACAGTGATATACAACATACAATATTCAGGAATAAATTAAAGCGTGGTGCCTTGGTGATGGAATGATGGCGACCATCTAAACAAAAACTATAATTCGATGGCGCCAAGTGCTTGCTCCTGCTTGACTTCACTGCATCCTGGTTGTTCGGTTCATTGATTGCCTCCTTCATCAAAGACATCTCATCTCATAGGTCATATGCTTGACTTGGTACAGTAATTCAGAAGGTTAACAAGGAACTAGGAGTCTAGGGAACACCTTGAGGCTTGAGCAAAGCAAACCAAATGCTGCTAAGGGCTAAAAGCCGGCCTGCTCCTTATGACCGACTAGAATATATGCGTGTATGGACATCGCGCTTAACAATTCGGCCGGCACTGCTTTATTTTTATTTTGTGCACCAACCAACAATGGACGACTTTGAGAGCACTAAGCAAGGTGGTGATGGTGTGTCAAGTACTGCACTAAGGCCATTTGGATTAGAGAAGGGGGGAAGCAAAGCATCAACCATGCGCATCAGCATATATGGCCCTGCCCCCTAATGCGAGGCTGCGGGAGAGCTGTGCGAGGCTATCATTCGCGTCCCATGACCCCTAAACTAAGATTGGACGGTCAGTGAGTCTAAGCAAACAATGCCATGATGGCCCTCCCGTTCCCCCACACACATGCCAAGCGTCAAGCGAACGAACAGCCACAGACATCTCAGTCAGATTAACTCGTGCTAGTACTGATTGTGCTGCCTCCTTGTCCTTGATGACCACTGTGTTCGCTCATCCTCTTCCACAAAAGGTGGCAGCTCCTGTTGCTTGCGGCAGTGGCCGGTGGGCCAATGGAATGGGTGCTTCGATGGCAGCCAGCGTACGTCGTGCAGCTAGCTAGCGCCGCTGCCTCTCCTCTCCATCGTGTCGTCCTAGGATGGATTTTTCCCCCCTCCGGACACTCGAGAGCACTGGGAGGCAGAATAATTGCCCGGGCGTCACTCGGACTGCACCTCCACCGTTGGTGCCTCCGCTTCGCTTCCGGTGCGGTGTGGCGTGTAGTGTAGTGCCGTGACCGGGTGGGGGCGGGGGGCAGCGCGCCGGGAAGCCGAGTTGACAACCCCCACAGCGACCGCGCAATTCCCAGCGGATGGGTGGACGCGCGCGGCGCGTCCGTCCGCATCCACGGGCCACCGGCCATCGGCCGTAAGGGAGCAGAGGACACATCCCGTGGCCAAGTCTCCACTGTCCGCATCCATCACCACGGCCGTCGCCAAGTGTCGGCCCTGGACGGATCGACTGGGCGCTGCAGGAGATCCGGACCGGAGTACAGTGTAGGAGTCGTCCAAGTGGAGGCTTTCTCCGCGCGACGGCAGTTTGAGAGTAGCAGGCCGGGCCCGGCGGTGCAACGGAGCAGTGTGCGGGCGGGGCTCTCTCTCTCCTCTGCAGTCGTGCCGCTCGCTCGGCGGCTGTTGGCGGCCCAGGTCCGTGGTGGTCCTGAACAGTTTTGGGCTTCGGCACATCTCGTTTCGACCGGGGCCAACCCCAAACCGCGCGCACGGCACGGCGGATAGGCAAAGTTGGACGCGTGCCCAAAATCAAGGTTCACACAATCTAATGATTCGTGCAACAAAAATAGTCCACCAGTTATAGGGCCCATTGGGCATTGGCCAGTCACCCATCGACTTCTCGGCTCTCTCTCCATGCTTCATTCCGCATCTCTGCTCTCCTACAGGGTACACTAAACCTACCACCAAATCCACAATAATGAATGGACGGAGTTCGTCGAGAACTTGTACCGTTGAAACAGAAATCAGCAAGTAGTAAAAGGCAAGAAATCCTACGGTGAGCGTGTTGGCAATATGCTTTGGAATTGCAAAAGCACGAGGAGATGTAGGATATATCGTCGTTACAGCATCAGCGTTCGACCTCGATTTAGTAACTACAACCTCACTGTGCCACCACTGTTTTGGATCTGGATTTAAGCAACAAGTGGTAACTTTTAATTCTTGATCCTACCAACTTTGAACTCGGTTTTTCAAGCTTCCAACACAACAAGTGTTGGATTTCCTACTACTTTCTCTCTCTCGAAAAACCCCAAACTTGACTGACAGTGACGAGGAAGACAGCGTAACACCCCACATTAGTCCAGGGACGAAAATAAACCGACTGTGAAAGTTTAAAGATGAGAACGACCGTTTTCATAATTGAGAAACAAAAATTAGCTTTTAATAATAGTTGGAGGACGATTTTGTCTATTTCGCTTTTTTTAATATAAAAAATGGCATGAATAACAACCGAACATGTCCACGGCGAGTTCGCTCGCTACGTACATTTTTTATTTCTAATGGAATCTGAACCCATGCAACGATATTGCAAAAAAATTATATTGAAAAATTACTCACCAAACTTATTGTCTTTTATTGCAGGTTTAAATCCATAATCCCTTGATAGTTTAACCAATCTGCCCACTGCCCTGTGAACTCGTCCTAAAGTTACTTAAATATAAATGTGGACACGGAACGCGTGGTGAACTATTGGCCTTTACATTGGTTGGTAAAGTACAGTATTCGTATAATAATGCCATAATGGTGTTGGTTTGCTTGCTTCCATGCATATATGATGTGACCTACGGCACAGCTGCTACAATTGTACTCGTGTCTCCTGTCAACAACAACACGTACGCACCCGCTCGGGCGCACGTGTCTGCTTGCGAGGCCGCGAGCTCCCTCCCCCTGAACGGTGAACCCATTGGCCATTGGGTGCCGCGTGCCCCCGACCCCCGTGCACGCAAGATAGTCGCAGCAAGTAAGCTCAGGCTCTTTCGCAGTGGAGTCCCATCCACTCTCAAATTTCGCAGCACGGCCCCTCCACACGCGGCCGCGAGACTTCCCTGCGTCCCTGCAGCGCGGACACGGGACACCCAACTTCTCCACGGCCTTCTATCTAAAAAAATTTATCCAGGGCCTTGACCGCAAAAGGCTCACCAAACCATCGACGTGGCATCGGGGCCAAGTGTCGCCGCGCTAGCGCTCACATAAACCCACGCAGGCGATGCGTCATGCGCCCACCCACCAAACCCTGCTCCCGACCCAGCGTTTAGATGCAAAATTTGCACCTTAAATTTAACCCTTCGTAGTTCGTACGTCACCGTAACATTTCGTTTGTATTTGTAAATTATTTTAAAAATAATCAATTAGGTTCAAATGTTCGTCTCGTAGAGTACAACAAAACCGTATAATTAGTTTTTGATTTCATCTATATTCAGTACTTCATGCATGTGCCGATATTTTGATATAATGAGAATCTTCTTTTTACATTAGTGAACTTTGGAGGTGGAATTTAGGATCTCGTAGACCCAGTCTCCAATCCCCACACGGCCACACCGTCGTCTCCACGCACGGCTGGCCATTGGGTCCAGCAGCCCAGCTGGCAGCTTGGTGTATTTCACTGACCCCGGTTACTGCTGCTTTTTCACCGCACAGCAGCACACAACGTTCTCGAATTACATGGCTTCGAGAAGGGGATAGCAATACCAATTTTTTTCATCAATGGGCGAGTAGAAGAAGATCCAGGAACAGAATTGCTAGGCTTAATCGACCTGATGGTTCTGAGTGCACAGATGTGGAGGAAATGCATGCAATGGCATTGGAATTCTACAAAAACTTGTTTAAATCAGGGGGCACATCTAACATGCATATGGTTCTTGACCATGTTCCTCGTAAGATCACAGATGAGATGAATAAATTTCTATGTGCTCCCTTTGATGAAAGCGAAGTAAAGAATGCTCTATTTCAAATGTTCCCAACTAAAGCACCAGGCCCAGATGGTTTTCCTGCACACTTTTTCCAGAGTAACTGGGATATTTGTGGTGATGATTTAACAAGGATGGTGCTGAGGGTGCTCAATGGCGATGAGATGCCTACTGAAATTAATAGCACGTTCATTGTTCTAATACCAAAAGTTCATAATCCAGTTTCCTTGAGCCAGTTTCGGCCCATTAGTCTTTGCAATGTGGTTTACAAGATCATTTCAAAGGCATTGGCAAATAGGTTGAAAAGGCTCCTCCCGTATATTATCTCTGAAGAGCAATCAGCATTTATCCCTGGTAGAATCATTACCGACAATGTTCTGGTCGCTTATGAGTGTCTGCACTTTATGCGCACAAACCGATCAAAAAGGAATGCCTATTGTGCTCTGAAATTGGATATGATGAAGGCATACGATAGAGTTGAATGGTGCTATTTAGAGGCAATAATGCTAAAATTGGGATTCAGTCGACTCTGGGTGGATAAAATTATGAGGTGTACAACATCGGTTTCCTTCTCCATCCTATTTAATGGAGAAAGACTGCAAGAATTCAGGCCAACTCGAGGTATTAGACAAGGTGATCCCATCTCCCCTTATTTATTCTTATTGTGTGCGGAAGGTTTATCTTGTGTGCTAAAAGGGGAAGGAGCAGATCGGCATGTCCATGGTATTCAGATTGCATGTATGACACCAAAGATCAATCATCTATTATTTGCTGATGATTGTCTATTGTTTTTTAAAGCAGATGCAAACAATGCGCAGTTAGTGCAAGAATCCCTCACCAAATATTGTGAAGCTTCAGGTCAAAAGGTAAACCTGGCAAAATCATCTATCTTTTTCAATAAAAAGTGCAAACAGACTATACGTGACAATATTAAGTCTATTACTCAGGTGGAAAATGAATCACTGAATGAAAAATATTTGGGTTTACCAACAGAAGTTGGCAGGACATCAAATGGAGCTTTCAAATATCTTAAAGACAAAGTGTGGAATAAAATTCAGGGATGGATAGAGAAAACTTTGTCAGCTGGAGGAAAGGAAGTTTTGATAAAATCTGTTGCACAAGCAATTCCTACTTATACCATGGGATGTTTCAAATTACCGAGAGGATTGTGTCATCATATAAATTCGTTGATTCGAAAATTCTGGTGGGGGAGTGAGAGAGGGAAAAGAAAATCATGTTGGATAGCTTGGGAGAAAATCACGCAACCAAAGTACATGGGAGGGTTGGGCTTTAGAGATATAGAGATTTTTAATCTTGCATTGCTCGCAAGACAGGCGTGGCGTATGCTGACCAGACCTGAATCTTTATGCTTTAAAGTTTTAAAATCAAATTACTTCCCCTCTTGCGAATTCCTCAATGCGTCTATTGGAAATAACCCATCCAAAACCTGGAGAGCTATTTGTGATGGAATAGAGGTGTTGAAACAAAGGCTGATCAAACGCATTGGAGATGGGAAAAGTACAGAAATTTGGAGTTGCAACTGGATTCCAAGAACTGGGATGTTCAAGCCTCTTTGTCCAAGGAAACCAGAATCTCCAACACTTGTTTCTGAACTGATTGATCATACCTCAATGACATGGAAAACAGAGATAGTGCAGCATTTTTTCAGTCCAGTGGATAGTGAAGCAATCTTGCAGATTCCATTAAGTATGAGCAAGCAAGAGGACTGTTGGGCATGGCATCATGAACGAAATGGTATGTTCTCTGTTCGCTCTGCCTATCGGATGATGATTGAAATGAAAAAAAGCAGAGATGATTACTTCGAAGAAAGGACAAGTTGTTCTGATGTTGTTAAGGGACAAAAGGAATGGAAACAATTATGGAATATGAAACTTCCACAAAAAATCAAAATCTTTTGTTGGCGCCTTGCTTTAAACTCAATTCCCACTGCCAGTGTGCTAAAAAGTAGAAATATAATTGATACATCTGATTGCAAACTCTGTGGTGCAGATGAGGACACATGGGACCATGCATTGCTAAACTGTATAATGTCAAGATGTATTTGGGCTCAACTAGATGAGGAGGTAACAGAGCTGATTGCTAGTCTTCGCATTTCTGACCCTAAGCATTGGGTTTTCTTTATGTGCAATAATATTTCACAATATGATTCTATTCGTATTCTTGTTACTTGTTGGGCTATTTGGCAGGCAAGGAGAAAAGCAATCTATGATGGAATATATCAGAGCCCATTATCTACAATCATAATGGTTAATAGAATGATAGAGGAATTGGAGATTGTTGAGGGTTTGCACATGAAAAAGAAATGCCAACGACAACCAAAATTAAAAAGTAGACACTGGATAGCACCTGGAAGTGGGCGATGCAAGATAAATACGGATGCTGCAATTGGCCGCGCTGATTATAAAGGATCTGTTGGAGTCATATGTCGAGATGATCAAGGAGGCTTCATTGGTGCAAGTGCTTTGGTGTTGCCCAATATAATTGATCCAGAAACTTTGGAAGCAATGGCATGTGCTGAAGCATTAGCTCTTGCTGAAGACTGTGGTATAAGGAAAATGATAGTGGCTTCAGATTGTCTTAATGTCATCAAGAATATTAAGGAAATGACTAGATGTCCTTATATGATGATTCTTCGGGATATCCATGGGAGGTCAAAATCTTTTGATTATGTGCAGTTCGCACATGAAGGTAGGGAGTCCAATTGGGAGGCTCATTGTCTTGCTAAGCATGCTTGTACTCTTGGACATGGCCGTTATATTTGGCTTGGCTATCCTCCTGTATTCTTGAATGTAAACGTTTCGAACCGCAGTTAATAAAACTCCTACCTTCCTCTCTCAAAAAAAAAGCAGCACACAACCTCACAGTGAAACAAACCATGGTTAACCCCTCCTACCAAAAGAATAGCTGTGTGATGAACCATTTCCTCCTCCATATAGACAGGCTCACCCCACCTGCTCTGGCCCCTGATCTTCCTATTACCGGTAGTAGTAAGCACAAGCAACGCTTGCTGTTTACCACTACCACGCCGTTCAAACAAAGGAAAAGCGCAAAAGCAAAGGGGGGCGATCACGGTTCACGGGCAAGGAGAGCAAAACCGCGGCCGGCCGGGGCTAAACCCTGGGCCACTCGCCATGACGAGGCCGCATTGCTCAGCCTCCCCGCTTTCCCCTTCGTCTCGGGCCTGCTCCTCCTCGCTCTCCTGCGCCTCCTCCTCGGGCTCCTGCTACGCGCCGCTGCCATGGCCGCCGAAGCGCAGCAGCGTCAGCAAGAAGAAGAGGAGCAGCCGCAGGAGGGGCAAGAACGGCGCCGGCGGTGCTGGTGCCGCCCCGAGGAGGAACAGCTCCATCTACAGGGGCGTCACCAGGTGCGTGATCGGCTAAATGCCCAATCTTTCTCTTCATCGGCGGCGTGGTTTGGTCTTTGCTTGTGATTTCTGAGCGAAACGCGCGTCGCCGTGTTCGTTGATGCAGGCACAGGGCCACGGGGAAGTATGAGGCGCACCTGTGGGACAGGCATGCTCGGAGCCCGACCAAGAACAAGAAGGGCAGGCAAGGTGAAGTCTTTGCTCATGTCTGCATCTGATGAACGAACTAAATGCGATGTTTTTTGTTTCTTCTCTGGTCTCTCTCCGTTTATTTGATCCTTTGAGGCCTCGCTTTGTAGAAAGATGTACTGACATTCTTCTCGGCTTCTTCTGAATTTTTGTTTCTGGATTGGTTCTCGGCTGCCTCGGTATTCGTGTGATATGCGGATGTTCGTTCTATGTCTGATGGTCTGCTTGCCTCCAATAGTTTATCTTGGTGAGTCAAGATCCTCTCACACATTGAAAAAGCTCATGAACTTTTCCATGCTATGATTCACAAATTATTTGGGAATCGGGATGATTGCCAATGAACTGCATTGTGCTGTTCGGATTGTCTTCGACTTTCAAATCTGCAATTGCTTTCTCCCTTCTTTTCAACAAAAGAGAGATCGAGTGTGGGGCAAAAGTATCTTTTGGCTAAAGTTGAAAGGACTACATACATCTTGCTTGTCCACATGAATAAGGCCCTGTTTTGATCCGACCGACTAAACTTTAGTACTTACACTTTCAGTCCCATTTATAGTCACTAGAGACCCAAACAAACAGATGGACTAAAAATGTAGGAATTAGCGGTTTAGTCCACTAATCCCTTAGGGGTGGCTGAATGGGACTAGTCCCTTAGGGGTGGCTGAATGGGACTAAAGTCACTCTCTATCTAGTCTTTAGTCTTTTTACGGTGCTTTTAATGCCTATCAATCTCTCTATCCAAACATGGCAGGGACTTAAACTTTAGTGTAGGACTAAAATTTAGTCCCGAGACTAGGGGATCTAAACAAGGCCTAACCGTACATTCAGCAGCAAAACGTTTGCATAAAACTACTAGTCATTTTGCATAAATTGCATTTCCTTTACAATTATAATCAAGAACACAGGAATGCATGGGTTAAGATCGTGTTTCTTCGTAGGAGCTTTTGACACTGAGAAGGCAGCAGCCATGACGTACGATCTTGCAGCGCTTAAGTATTGGGGTTCAGACTGCATACTCAATTTCCCAGTAAGTTTAGAGAGCTCAATATGCATCCGTTCTTCTCTCTATACTGTACTTTACTGCTAATTCTATCCATCACTTGCGTGAAGCTAAGCCCTTTCTGTGGTAAATTAATGCAGTTGGAATCGTACAAGGACGAGCTTGAGAGGATGCAGCTCATTACAAGGGATGCGTACCTGGCCACTCTGCGGCGCAGGAGCAGCAGCTTCTCGAGAGGCGCCTCCGGGTACAGGGGAGTGGCCAAGTAAGCACGCACGCACGCGTTGCTTGAACCATCACTGTTATCTCTGCATCTATCAAATGAAGCACTGGTTCAGTGGTTCTGCCCAATGCTTCGACCCACTTAACTACTTGAGCGAATCTTTACTGTGCAATGCCACTATCTTAGGATGATGTTTTGTCCTTTTTAATCTGCAATTGTTCTTCAATTCTCTGCTGCCCCCCTTCGTTGTAGCGAAGCCATTCTGCAATTCTGAGTGACTTCTCTTCGTGATCAGGGAAGTATTGATGAGAATTTTGGATTTGCAGGCACCACCACAATGGCAGGTGGGAGGCCAGGATAGGCTATGCTAACGGCAAGAAATACATCTACTTGGGGATATTTGGTACCTGTCTCTTTCTTTGGCCTTCAACTGCATTTTGCTCTGATCTGAACAAACCAAATTTGTTACAAAATCATTGCGCACAAGTCACTGCTGTGTCATCGTGCATTCAGCATTCTTTCTCTTAGCAACACCTCTGTGGCCCCTACTACTAGTAGTAACATGTAACTTGCATTCTTTGCAATTTGATATCTGCATTTCTGGTGTCAATGTAGTGGTCTTCATTCTCGGATGACTTGCCTTTAGTCATGTGATGGTTATACTTCCAATACGCCTTTTCTGCGTGCTGCTGCTGCCGTGAAGGCCCAAGGAATGTACTTCTGAATTGTTGGCTGGTCCTCTTGGATCTTTTCTTTGCGTGCAGGGACCCAGGAGGAGGCAGCCCGGGCCTACGACCTCGCAGCTCTGGAACTGCGGGGCCACGCCGCGATCACCAACTTCGACATCAGCAGCTACACGGAGCAGCTTGAGCCGCCGCCCGTCCCCAAGGCCAAGCCGACGCCGAACCTGAAGCCCAAACCCGAGCCCGTGGACGAGCCACCGGCGCCGCCGCCCGAGGCGAGCTGGAAGACGCCGCCGCTTCTGACTCCAAAGCCTGAGCCCGAAGACGAGCTGGCCGCCTATCCCCTGGCGGCGCTGCCGCCTGGGCCGGTGCTCCGCGACGCGGACGACGTGGACCACGCCATCGCCGAGATCCTGCCGGCGCTCTGCATGGACCCCGCCGACTTCGAGGCCCGGTACCCCGCCCGCCGCGGCCGCGCGCTTGGCTGGCCGTCCGACGCCGACCACCAGCTGCGCGGCCTCCCGCTGCCGGACGCCGTGTCCTTCGATGACGACATCGAGACCCTGTTCGACGCGGCCGCCGGCCATGCCCAGGGCGAGGTCCAGGTCCAGGTCCAAGTCCAACTCCCCTCCGCCGCGGCCGCCGTCGTGCCGGACGCCGTCACCTACGCGGCCGCCACGATCAGCTCGCTGGCGTCCGGACGCTGGTGGTGACGCGCCGTGTTTGCATGCTCCAGAACACGCCTCCGCGCGGCCGTGTGATTACGTGACAACGTGTCGGTTTCCAGGGGGATTTGGGTGGCATTTTGGCTTGGTGGCGAGGTGGCTGGCGGCCATTAAGCTTTGTTTTTGGCGCGTAGGTGCTGTGATCCACTCGCTCTTGATCCTTTTGGCCTTTTTGGGGTGTGTGAGAGTGGGAGGGCTCGAACTTTTGGGATGATCCACTGTGGAAGCCATGGTAACTTGTAACTTGTCGGCTAACGGCGCACGCACTACGCTGCTACTATATCCGGTTGTCCCAGTTGGGTGCTGTGACAAGTGTGCGTGCGGTGTGACTGATGCGATGCACGTTCTCAGTGCTCTGTTTGTTTACCGATCAACTGGAATGACAGGTTTCTGCTACCCCAATTTATGTGCTTTTTGCATGTGTGTTCGTGTCAAGTGACCTCCTCCCTCTGTCGTTGATTTGATAAGAAAATGACAGGCCGCTTAATGTTATTACTCCGTACCAGCCAACAATACCCACCTAGTAGAAGTAGCTAGCGAAGATTTGCGGCGATCATGGCAGATGCTCGCTTGGCTTGCGTGTGTAAAATTCTCGCGCGTGTGCAGTTGTTTTCCCGTCTATTATATTAATATAATAGTGTTAAAAAGAATAACCACGTTTACCTAGAAGGTCAAAATTTTTTCACATTAATCAAAAAAACAGAAAAATATAAACCGTTGGATTTTATAAAGATTCAATGGTCTATATTAATTCAAAAAAATCCATACCGAATACCATTAATAAAAACACAAAAAATAAAAATATTAAGAAAAAATGGCCATGGGTGTTGGACTCGGATACAACCATAGAACTGTAGCACTTGTGGAACTGCATCTTTTGTGGTTACTGTAGTGTAACTCTGTGATTTAAATTTAAGACACATCATGTGAATAATCTAACGGGATGTATTTCATGATCTATATACATTTGTGATCTCCAATCATCCATTCAATCAACCGAAAAAACTTTTGCATCTCTTATAAATCGTCCGCCCACGTTAAAAGGAGCCACCACATTTGCCGAGAGGCCCAAAAAATTTCCACGTTAATCCAAAAAAGAGAAGAACATATGCCGTTGGATTTTATGAAGATCTAACGGTTTATATTATTCTGTTAATCCAAAAAATAAAATAATATATGCCGTCAAATTTTATGGAGATCTAATGGCCCATATTATTCTATTAATCTAAAAAAGAGGGAAATATATGCCATCAAATTTTATGAAGATCTAACGATCCATATTAACCCGATGAGTATATACCAAATATCATTAATAAATAGATAGATAAAAATAAATAACATGAGAACTCGACGTCCAAATTGGACTCAGTTACCGTGTAGATAATTTTTTACCTTGAGGTAAATGTAACTCCATCATTTGAACTCCAAATAACTCATGTGCATAGTCAAACAGAATATATTCGACGAGGTCTATGTGTTTGTGATCTCTAATTATCCAATTAACCAGCATATCAAAAGGTCAAATTTTGTCCTACGGAGTGTTTGCTCAACCTTTAATTCTACAATCTTTGTATATACTAGCGAATATGTCCATGTGTTGCTACGGGTAAAGGAAACTTCATGACCAAAGGTGCATGGGAGCTATGGACGCTACCGATTCCGCATCTGATAAGGAGCAGAATAAAGAAGAGATTCTTGGTGTACGCTATACTTGAGAATGACAGCGGATCAATGACGGGGGTGCGAGTGAAGCGAGAAGACGAGGAGGTAGTCTGGTGGTGCAGGATTACGAAAGGAGACAAGGTATTGCGAGCAACGTGAGAAGACGAAGTAGGTGCGTGCGGCGGTGCGGAATTGTGAGAGAATACAAGGTGCTACGCGTTGATTAATGCCCATCTGTTGCTATGGGTGAAGGCGACATTGTGAGAAAAGGCGTGCAGGAGCCATGGACGCCACATGTTCCGCATTTGATGAGAAGAACAACGAATGAGGCATCCTCGGTGACCGAGACGTCGTGCTCAGAGATGACGACGGGTCGACGACGGGGTTGCAAGCGATGCGAGAAGACAAAGGGTAGGTGTGGTGTCATGGGACGGTGTAACGCCCGCGTTTTGATCTCTGGGAAAATCACCAAATAATACACCCGGTAAAAACCTCTTTCAAAATGTTTTACCGCCGAGCTCCCTTTCCGCCGAATCCTCTTCGCCCGTCGTTTCTCCCCCCCCTCTCCCTGTCCGCATCGCATCACCGTCTCCTTTCCGTCCCATCCCGCGTCGTCCGCCCTTGGGTCGACCGCCGGACCCTATCGACCTTGGCCGACCGTCGTCGACCGCCCGTCGTCCTTCATCCGCGAATCCCGCCACTTCCCTTCCCCTTTTTCTCTTCCCCCTTTCTCTTTTTCTTCTTTTCCTTTTTTTTTCCTTTCTTTTTCCTTCTCTCTTCTCCTCCTTTTTCCTTCCTCTGTTTCCCCCTGCCCCGAGTGCTCTGCCCCGCTCGCCGCTGCTGCTCTGCTCGCCACTCCGGCCCGAGCTCGTCGTCGCCGTCCCCGCCACAACACTGCCACCATCACCGTCTGCTGCACGTTCGCCACACACGTGCACGCCACCACCAGCCGCCGCCGTCCCGTCGCCGCACCAACGCGACACGCCCAGCTCACCGGCGCTGCCGCTCTGCTCTGCTCCGCCGACCGCCGGCCCCACCTCCGTTCCCCCGCACGCCACCGGCGTCGTGCCGACCACCACTACCGTGCCTCCCCGCCTCCGCAACCGCCACCATCGCTCGCCCTCTGCTCCCGAGCTCGTCGCCGCTGTGCCGCCACTCTGTGCGACCCCACCACTGCCGCCGCTGCGACCGACACCCGGCCGACCCGCCCGCATCTCTGCAGTGCCGCTCGTCGCGCACACCACCTCGGTCGCCACCGCTCCGGCCGCCCGGTCCCGCCGTTGTCCTAACACCCCCCCACGCCGCGCGCACGCCATCACCGACCGCCGCACCGCCCCGGCACGCCACCACCGTCCTCGCCTGCGGCCCCACTCATTCGAACGCGCACGCCACGTCGCGACAATCACAAACACCAAGCACGGGGCCACCCGTACCACAAACTCGCCGGCCATCTCCGCCCCCGAACGCCGGACGCCATTAACGCCGCCCGACCTACCCTCTCGTCGGCCCACCTCCCCAGCCCACCTCAGCGTCTATAAAAGGGGTCGCGAGCACCCCCTCCACCATCTCGTACTCACCCGCCCTCCAATCGAGCCCCTCCGCCACCATAGCGCCGCCGCCACCACCTACAGAGCCGCCGCCGCCGCCTGCTCTCGTGGACAGCTCGCCGCTGACCACCTCCGCCCGAGGTAGGACCACGGGTGGACTCGTCTTGTACCGCACCACCTTTTCCCCCTGTTCCCGTCCATCGCCGCCGCCCCTACCGCCGGCGATTTGGCCGGACAGCGCCGCCGCCGTCGCCCCCCCTGGCACTGTTTCGCGAAAAAGAAAGACGCTTTTGCGCGTAACCCCCTGCCTTTTCCTCTATTCGAACCCGCAGTCCAAACTTAAACCCCCCCTCTCTCTTTGACACTTTACACATAAACCCCTGCACTTTCACCAAATTAACCCGCAGTCCAACAAATACTATTCACCCTCTCTCTGGTTGTTCACCTGGAACCCCCTGAACTTTTCTCTATTTACAGAAAGGTCCTTTTCTTTTTAAACAGCCCCTAAACCCCACTAAACTCGTCATTTCATGCGCCAAATTAATCCCGTTTGACCCCAAACTCCACCATAAAATTCACCAATATATTTCCGCCAAATCCAACTAGTCCATACCCAAAAATAATCATGCCATCATCATTCACTCTCTTTTTCCGTTCTTTCCTTTGGAGCTCAATAAAAGCTTTTTCTTTTATTTACTGGGTGTTTGTTTGTGTGTGCCGTAGACTCCGCTGTGAACGAAGAAGGACTCGAGGAGGAGCAGTGCTACGAGCAGGAGCTTGGAGACCAAGACCCCGGGCAGGAATCCCCCGAGGGTTGGGAGAACGACAAGTGCAATCCCACCCTTTGATGCATACTGTTGTCCCAGTTTTTATAAACACAACCCATGGCCGGATTTATAAAACTTGCATAATTTTTCTGCTAAACCCGGTTGGATAGCCATTCCATGATTGCTATAACTGTTTCCTTGACAACCCAGATTAATGTTTAAATATGACGATGCTCTGTTTGAATATTGGTCACTGCTAGAAATGCTTAGGAACTTTTTACCATTATACCCCCCCATGACAAATACTTGGTATTTACGGAAGCAACCGTGTGCGTGCTTTAAAATAAAAGAGATGATTTGTGCAAATAAAATGAGTACCCGTGTAGGATGAGACAGACGGTATTTCCGCGTGAAGTACCGAGGTGAGCTCGAACCCGTGTGGTTGAGCATGGTGGGAGCTGTCTATCCTATCACAAGTTTTGGGATGATGTTGATGTGTCATCTAGCCTAACCCATTTTTCTGTACCACCACTCGACCGTTGTATGTGGCAACGGCCTAGCATAAATCCCACTAGTTGAGCTGCTGGTTATGTGGGGTGCTGGTGAGCAACAGAGGGCCATGGAGCCGGGGATACGGTCTATGTGAGGTATGCCCCTGGTTAGAACCTCGTTGGTAGGTTGCTAACCCCTGGTCGCGTCTGTGGTAACTTGTCAGTTTAGCTATGGTGGGTAATGGCTTTGATAGGAGCTGCACTGGCACTAAGGTGTTCTTGTTGTGGTAGCCTACTTGTGGTTGTGTACACCTCTGCAGAGTTAAAACCTACCCGGATAGCCGTGTCCACGGTATTGGGCGAGTTACGGCCTGGTCACTTCACTAGTCCCCTGTTTTGGTGTACGAAAGTGTTGGTGTTTAATGGAGTTGAGAAATGTTTTGACTTGGGCTACGACAGATGGGAAATCTGGTAGCAACAAAATCCTGTACGAGAAAATATTACATTTACTGTTTCTTTTAAAAATAAGACTTGTGAAAACCCATTGTAAAAACCAACCCCTTGCATGTGCAATAAAATTCGCTTTGCTGCTAAATAAACCATAGGCCCTCCTTGTTACAGTACTTGCATACTTCTGTTACTCCCTCCGTGGTTGTGGTTGTGCTTGCTGAGTACGTATGTACTCACCCTTGCTTAATCTGTTGCAGAGGCAGACCCGGACTTTGTGCCTGAGGATATCGTCTAGTGGGGTTCGTTCTGCACCCAACCTTTGCCTGTGTGTTAGGGCCACCCGCTGGAAGCCGCATGCGTTGCCACTCTGATGAAGACCTCTATGTTATCAACCTTTTTATCTGGAGCTTAGCACTAGTTCTGTTTGTCGTGGCCCTACAATGCCACCGTCTCCCGTAGTGTTGTTGTTGTACTGAACTATCTGTTGTAATAATGTGAACCAGCATCCTGGGACTGGTATTTGTATCACATTAAGTTCTCTCTTTCGAGGGGACGCTTCAGACGGCGAGAGGGGACGAGGCATCACGCATTGATGAGATGAAACATCGTGGGGTTTTTTTTAAAAAAACAACAACTTATCAAAGGATGGTGTGTTGATTTCTATAAATATAGGGAGGTCTTCACAAAATTATGACGTACCACTGAATCGATCCTTACTTTATAATTATAGATAGAAATTATCTTAGTGCATTTTTTAAAATTAATATAAAATACACCACCATATTCGTCAAGAGGGTTAGAAATTACTTTTAAAAAAGGAAAAATATATAGCGTAGTTGGATTTTATAAGGATCTAACGGATTAGATTATCGAAGAGTCAATATCTAGAACCAACAAACAAATCATATAACCATAACAAAAAAAAAAGAAAAAAACAGAATAACATCAACATGGGTGTGGCATCAAATAATCTAATTTGCAACGGCATCGCGTTACCAAAGAAGGTACAAAAATAAGAATTATTTGCGTTGCCGAGGTGGTATCAGAGCCGATAGGTTGGCCGTAGGACGTACCCCTAGGATCTTGACCCTACCTAGTCTTCTCTCTCCAGTTTGTTCTTGCCTAATCCTTTCCCCCACACAAGTACTCACCGACGGCTTTTTGACTTGTTCCAGATGGCCCAGTCGGCTGACGAGGGTTGGGGCGAAGGAGTCTGCCCCGCAGAACCTGGCCTCCCCAAGTTGCTGCTGCTCAGCCTGGAGCACGTTGGAGTCACAGAGACCCCCGAGTACTTTTACCGGGAGTGCACCACCAATGGTACCCGTCGGTGCCGGATGTTCATCTTTGTGGGGAGAAGCTCGCTGTACAAGGAAGTGGCACCTTGGTTTGTCCACGCCACCGGCTACGACCGCCCCAATGCCTACCGCAAAGCCGCAAGAAGAGCCTTGATGTGCCTCCGCGAGCTCTACAGGCAGTACCTCGTGGGAATAACACTAGGATTTACCCCACCCCTGGAAGGTGGAGGACGCGAATGGATTACCCAGATGAGAAACCTTGGGAGAGATGAGGACATGGAGGACACTGTGTCCCACTTGTCCATTTACCTCACTGGCTTAGACAGGTTGTACCGGGAGACATCGGGACAGCTGAGGCACCAGATCCGCAGAGCCGAGAAGGCGGAGAAGGAGTTAGGAGAGGTAAAGAGAGAGCTAGGAGAAACGAAGGAAGAACTGGAGGTACAGAAGGCGACGGCCACACAGGCTGTCAGTTCCCTAGCCACTCACCAGGCTAGATGCCAGGCTTACTATGAGTATATGGATAACCTGGAAGCATACAGGAGAGAAAGAGGGTTGTTGGAAGATGAACCAGAAATGACTCATGTGGACGCAGGCACTCAGACCGAGGAAGAAGTGCCCGAGTACCAGCTCCCTCTGAAGAAGCGCCGAGTCTGTCGAGAGTAGATTAGCACTTAGTCTAGCCCCTCCTAGAGTAGAGTCTGTTGTACCCAGTAGCACTACCAGCTTAGCCCCGATGTATTCATGATCTTTGTACCCCACCATGTTATGCAATAAAGATCACCTTTTATCCTGCATCTGTTCAATCTTTGCTTTCCCCTGGTTTCAGATGGAGGAACAAGGATGGACCCAGGGAGTTTGCCCAGTCACACCAGGCTTCGCTAGCCTGTTGATCCCAGCACTGGAACGCCTCGGTGTGCCCGAATGCCCGAGGTACTACAGCAGGGAGTATGAACACCATGGGACCCAACGCTGCAGAGTGGTCATAGTTGTCGCCAAGAGTGACCTCCACCCTGTCGAAGCATGGCGTACGACCGCCACAGGATTCAGGCACCAGGACACCTACCCCTTAGCCCTCAGGAAGGCCCTCCGCTTCATGTGCGGAATCTTTGAAAGGCACCTGGTCCCTACCCCAATGAGGTACTTCCCGCCGGTCGTCAGAAGTGCAGTCTGGCGAGCCCGCATAAGGAACTTAGAGCAGCGCCGTCAAGAGGAACCCCTCCTGTACCAAGTGGTCACCTACCTTAGTTCATTGGACCAACTCTTTGACGAGCAGGCCGAACGCCTGAGAGAACAGACCGCCCGGGCTGAACAAGCAGAATTCTCGGTCCGCATGCACCAAGTCCAGGTGGCCCAAGCTGAAGCAAGAGCCGCCGCTGCCATCAGCAATGAGGCAGTCGCCCAAGAAAGCCTCAGGCAGGCTCGGGACCTGCGTATACAGGACTGGACCCGGAGTGGAACGCCTGTCCCGGCAATTGGAGAACCCCATGTCCTACTTGGAACACCTGTCATGGCATGGGGTGAGATTGTGGGGAACCATCCCATACTGCCAGGGATCCCCGCGGGACCACCACCCACTGAAGATGGACCGTCTGAGCCGCCTCGGGAGAATGGGACCTTAACCGAGGCTGAGCAGGCATGACTTGCACCACCGGAGGAAAGCTCGCCCCGCGAGTAAGCCCAGAGTCAAGCACTCAGATGGGAGTGAAGCCAGCTTGGTCCGGAGAACCATTGTATCCCTAGCAGTAGTTTTCCTACCATGTCCTGTATCCCCGCCTTGTAGTGCGAACCCTGTTGTACCCCCCCAAGTGTTGTAACCCTCAGCCGTTGGAATGGAACCCTGTGTGTTTGTTTGTTAGCTTGTGTGCTGTTTCTGCCTTTTCAAAATGCGAACTAATCAACTTAAACATCACTTAACCCTATCTCACGAAGGCCTTGCTCATCCTGCAGATGGTGAACACTCGTGCTAGCGCCTCTCAGAGACGCGCCCCTCTTGCTGGAGGAGAGCAACCAGAAGGAAGAAGGGAGAATCCTGAGAACCAGGAAGTGGATCAGCAGGATCCTATGGGAGAGAACCAGCCTGATGGACAAGCGCCTGTAAGAGGCGAACCAGAAGCAAGCCATCCCAGAAGTCAGAATGAGGGATCTTTTGTGATGCCCCCACTCCCACCAGATTTCAACCTGGCACAAGCTTTGTACCACCACACCCTGTTCATGCAAAACGTGTGGAATGCCAGTCGCCGTCAGGAGACAGCCCGTAGACCCAATGCGGGTGATAAGTTGACCAACTTTCTGAGAACCAGGCCACCCACCTTTGGAGGGTCTAGCAACCCCTTGGAAGCAGATGACTGGCTGAGAACTATCAAGAGGAAACTGGAACCGTTTGGATGTGGAGACCGTGACAAAGTTCTCCTCACCTCCCACCAACTCACTGGAACTGCCTTGGCATGGTGGGATGCTTACTGTGCAGCCTCCCCGAATGAGTCCGCAATCACCTGGAAAGAGTTTGAAGAAGAGTTCCGCCGCTACCACATCCCCGACGCCACCATGAGGCGCAAGGCTGATGAGTTCCGTGCACTGAAGCAAGGGAACAAGACCGTGGAAGAGTACACCCACGAGTTCACGGAGCTAGCCCGTTATGCACCCGATGAAGTGAAGACAGATGCAAAGAGACAGGACGCGTTCATCCGAGGGTTGCACCCAGATCTTCGAGCCCTGATAGTCACCCACAGTTTCCCCCGACTTCAATACACTGATGAACAAGGCCATTGTCACAGAAAAGGCCAGAATGGAGGCAAGGCAAGAGAACAAGCGCAAGTTCTTGGAAAGCAAGAACCGTCAGATGGATCGCTCACAGAAACCCAGGAGCTCCGGTTATGCTGCACCTAGACCCCAGGCTCCCGTGCAGTATAGGACCCAGTTTCAGGCCACAAGCTTCCAGGCTCCCAACAACCAGTTCAAGAGCCAGACCGCCTCAAAACCACCACAGAGCAAAGTCAGTCAGGCCACCGCCAGCAACAGCAATGCAAGGGCCTGTTTCAACTGCCGTGAGACCGGGCACTACATCGCCGATTGCCCGTACCCTAGGAGCAAACCTGCGATATCGGTCTACTCCAACTCGGTGAATGGACCCAAGCCACCAGTGTCTGGAGCCAACCGTGTACCAGTCCGCAGCACCAACACCGGCAGCAACAACAACAACAACACCCAGCAGTCATACGGACGAGCCCGCGTCAACCACATCGACGCGCAGGAAGCTCAAGGAGCACAAGGAGTAGTACTCGGTGAGTACCTAGTCAGTTCAGCTTTGGCAACAATATTATTTGATTCTGGGGCATCGCATTCTTTCATATCATCAAGTTTTGTGGAAAAACACAAGATACCCACAGTACTACTAAAGACACCCCTACTAACCCGAACACCTGGAGGTGATATTAAGTGCCAATTAGGTTGTTCGCGGGTACGGATTCTTTTAAGTGGGGTAGAGTTTCTAGCAGACCTAGTAGTACTAGAATCCAAAGGAATAGACGTGATCCTTGGAATGGATTGGTTAGGCAAACACAATGGTCTCATAGGTTGTGCTGACAAGGTAGTGCACCTAACCAACCCAGATGGAATTCAAGTAGCCTGTCACACCAAAGGAAGTGGACCAGACCCTATGATCTTTAGTATGGAAACAAAAACCATAGAAGAAGTCCCGGTAATCAGAGAATACCCTGATGTTTTTCCTGAAGTATTACCAGGAATGCCACCAGATAGGGACATAGAGTTTGCCATTGAACTTGTCCCTGGAACCTCTCCTATAGCCAAGAGACCCTATAGGATGGCAGCCTCAGAGTTAGCAGAGTTAAAGAAACAACTGGAAGAGTTGCAACAGATGGGATTTATCAGGCCCAGTACGTCCCCTTGGGGAGCCCCAGTGCTCTTTGTAAGGAAGAAAGATGGGAGTATGAGATTGTGCATCGACTATCGGGCACTAAATGATGTCACCATCAAGAACAAATACCCACTCCCTAGAATTGATGATCTCTTTGATCAGTTGAAAGGAGCCAAGTACTTCTCTAAGATTGACTTAAGGACTGGGTATCACCAACTGAAAATTAAGGGGAGTGACACCTCAAAGACCGCATTTGTCACCCGATATGGGCAGTATGAGTTCACAGTGATGCCCTTTGGACTCACCAATGCACCAGCTTACTTCATGAATCTCATGAATAAAGTGTTTATGGATGAGTTAGACAAGTTTGTCGTAGTCTTCATTGATGATATACTTATCTACTCCAAGAGCGCCGAAGAACATGAACAACACCTGCGGGTAGTGTTGGAAAAGTTGAGAGCACACCAGCTCTATGCCAAATTCAGCAAGTGTGAATTTTGGCTGGAAAAAGTAGCTTTCCTTGGTCACATTTTGACCGCAGAAGGAGTAGCAGTGGACCCTGAGAAGGTAGAGGCAGTCTCGAATTGGCAACAACCAACCAATGTGAGTGAGATCAGAAGTTTCCTTGGTTTAGCTGGGTATTACCGGAGGTTTATTGAAGGATTTTCCAAGATAGCTAGACCCATGACAGAACTGCTCAAGAAAGAGAAGAAGTTTGCTTGGACCGAGTCTTGTGAAAAGAGCTTCCAGGAGTTAAAGAAAAGATTGACTGCAGCCCCCGTTTTAACCCTACCAGATATTCGCAGAGATTTCGTCGTTTACTGTGACGCGTCCCGCCAAGGATTAGGGTGCGTTCTTATGCAGGATGGAAAGGTTGTGGCTTATGCCTCCCGACAACTTAGACCCCATGAGCAGAATTACCCAACACATGATTTAGAATTTGCAGCCGTAGTGCACGCACTCAAAGATATGGAGACACTACCTGATTGGGAACAGGTGTGAAATATACACGGATCATAAGAGTTTAAAGTATATTTTCACCCAACCGGATCTGAACCTCAGACAGAGAAGATGGTTAGAATTGGTTAAGGATTATAATGTGGAAATTCATTACCACCCTGGCAAGGCCAATGTAGTGGCAGATGCCCTAAGCTGAAAATCTTACAGACCCAAGAGTACCCACCTGCAAGAAGAAATGGCACGATTAAATGTGCACATCGTCCCCCAGAATGCTAGCCACCAACTGACGATCCAGTCCACTCTGGAGGATCGGATCAGAGAAGCCCAGGGAACAGACAAGGATTTAGTGCAGACCGGCAAGCATACCGGAGAAAATAAGGCACCAGACTTTAGAGTCGACAGTAAAGGAACGCTGTGGTATAAAGATAGGATTTGTGTGCCTAAGAAAGGAGACTTTAGACAGATAATCATGGACGAGGCTCACAACTCACCATATTCCATCCACCCGGGATCCACCAAAATGTATTTGGATTTAAAGCAGAACTATTGGTGGAAAGGAATGAAAGCTGACATAGCCCAGTTTGTCGCTCAGTGTGATACCTGCCAAAGGATTAAAGCGGAACACCAGAAGCCGGCAGGATTATTACAACCCTTGCCTATCCCAGTTTGGAAATGGGATGAGATTGGAATGGACTTTGTGGTGGGTCTACCCAGAACGCAGAAGGGACATGACTCTATATGGGTAATAGTGGACCGACTCACTAAAGTCGCTCACTTTTTACCTGTACGGACCAATTATGGTGGAGAAAAATTAGCCAAGCTTTATGTGGAGAACATAGTAAAGTTGCATGGAGTACCCAGTAGAATTGTTTCAGACCGAGGGACCCAGTTCACCTCGAGGTTTTGGAAAAGTTTGCATAAAGCTATGGGCACCAAGTTGGATTTTAGCTCCGCGTATCACCCCCAGACCGATGGCCAGACATAAAGAGTAAATCAAATTATGGAAGATATGCTGAGAGCATGTGTCCTTACCTATGGTAAAGATTGGGAACAGAGTTTACCTTATGCAGAGTTCTCCTACAACAATGGTTATCAGGCAAGTCTGGGTATGTCCCCGTTTGAAGCCCTCTACGGGAGAAAATGCAGAACTCCTTTAATGTGGTCAGAGGTAGGAGAGCGTACATTAGTGGGACCCGCACTCATAAAAGAAGCCGAAGAGAAAGTGGCTGAAATTAGGGAGAAATTGGGAGCAGCTCAGTCCAGACAGAAAAGCTACGCAGACAAGAAGAGACGAGAACTGGAATTTAATCCAGGAGATTTTGTTTATCTCAAGGTTTCACCCATCCGTGGAACCCGTAGATTCCAAGTACATGGAAAATTGGCCCCTCGGTATATCGGACCATACCCGGTGCGAAAGAAAGTTGGAAAAGTAGCCTACCGATTGGAGTTACCCGAAGCCATGTCAGACATACACCCAGTATTCCATGTCTCACAATTGAGAAAATGCCTGAGAATACCTGAGGAAGAACACATACCAGAAAAAGAAATTGACCTACAGACGGATCTACGTTATCAGGAGGTCCCGGTCAAAATTTTGGACACCGTCACCAAGAGAACCAGAAACTCCGAAGTGCGAATATGCAGAGTACAGTAGAGCAGACACAGCATAAAGGAAGCTACATGGGAAAAAGAAGATGCCCTGAAGAAAGAGTTCCCCCACCTTTTTAGGAGCCAGCCGAATCTCGAGGACGAGATTTCTTTAAGTGGGGTAGGTTTGTAACGCCCGCGTTTTGATCTCTGGGAAAATCACCAAATAATACACCCGGTAAAAACCTCTTTCAAAATGTTTTACCGCCGAGCTCCCTTTCCGCCGAATCCTCTTCGCCCGTCGTTTCTCCCCCCCCCCCCCCTCTCCCTGTCCGCATCGCATCACCGTCTCCTTTCCGTCCCATCCCGCGTCGTCCGCCCTTGGGTCGACCGCCGGACCCTATCGACCTTGGCCGACCGTCGTCGACCGCCCGTCGTCCTTCATCCGCGAATCCCGCCACTTCCCTTCCCCATTTTCTCTTCCCCCTTTCTCTTTTTCTTCTTTTCCTTTTTTTTCCTTTCTTTTTCCTTCTCTCTTCTCCTCCTTTTTCCTTCCTCTGTTTCCCCCTGCCCCGAGTGCTCTGCCCCGCTCGCCGCTGCTGCTCTGCTCGCCACTCCGGCCCAAGCTCGTCGTCGCCGTCCCCGCCACAACACTGCCACCATCACCGTCTGCTGCACGTTCGCCACACACGTGCACGCCACCACCAGCCGCCGCCGTCCCGTCGCCGCACCAACGCGACACGCCCAGCTCACCAGCGCTGCCGCTCTGCTCTGCTCCGTCGACCGCCGGCCCCACCTCCGTTCCCCCGCACGCCACCGGCGTCGTGCCGACCACCACTACCGTGCCTCCCCGCCTCCGCAACCGCCACCACCGCTCGCCCTCTGCTCCCGAGCTCGTCGCCGCCGTGCCGCCACTCTGTGCGACCCCACCACTGCCGCCGCTGCGACCGACACCCGGCCGACCCGCCCGCATCTCTGCAGTGCCGCTCGTCGCGCACACCACCCCGGTCGCCACCGCTCCGGCCGCCCGGTCCCGCCGTTGTCCTAACACCCCCCACGCCGCGCGCACGCCATCACCGACCGCCGCACCGCCCCGGCACGCCACCACCGTCCTCGCCTGCGGCCCCACTCATTCGAACGCGCACGCCACGTCGCGACAATCACAAACGCCAAGCACGGGGCCACCCGTACCACAAACTCGCCGGCCATCTCCGCCCCCGAACGCCGGACGCCATTAACGCCGCCCGACCTACCCTCTCGTCGGCCCACCTCCCCAGCCCACCTCCGCGTCTATAAAAGGGGTCGCGAGCACCCCCTCCACCATCTCGTACTCACCCGCCCTCCAATCGAGCCCCTCCGCCACCATAGCGCTGCCGCCACCACCTACAGAGCCGCCGCCGCCGCCTGCTCTCGTGGACAGCTCGCCACTGACCACCTCCGCCCGAGGTAGGACCACGGGTGGACTCGTCTTGTACCGCACCACCTTTTCCCCCTGTTCCCGTCCATCGCCGCCGCCCCTACCGCCGGCGATTTGGCCGGACAGCGCCGCCGCCGTCGCCCCCCTGGCACTGTTTCGCGAAAAAGAAAGACGCTTTTGCGCATAACCCCCTGCCTTTTCCTCTATTCGAACCCGCAGTCCAAACTTAAACCCCCCCTCTCTCTTTGACACTTTACACATAAACCCCTGCACTTTCACCAAATTAACCCGCAGTCCAACAAATACTATTCACCCTCTCTCTGGTTGTTCACTTGGAACCCCCTGAACTTTTCTCTATTTACAGAAAGGTCCTTTTCTTTTTAAACAGCCCCTAAACCCCACTAAACTCGTCATTTCATGCGCCAAATTAATCCCGTTTGACCCCAAACTCCACCATAAAATTCACCAATATATTTCCGCCAAATCCAACCAGTCCATACCCAAAAATAATCATGCCATCATCATTCACTCTCTTTTTCCGTTCTTTCCTTTGGAGCTCAATAAAAGCTTTTTCTTTTATTTACTGGGTGTTTGTTTGTGTGTGCCGTAGACTCCGCTGTGAACGAAGAAGGACTCGAGGAGGAGCAGTGCTACGAGCAGGAGCTTGGAGACCAAGACCCCGGGCAGGAATCCCCCGAGGGTTGGGAGAACGACAAGTGCAATCCCACCCTTTGATGCATACTGTTGTCCCAGTTTTTATAAACACAACCCATGGCCGGATTTATAAAACTTGCATAATTTTTCTGCTAAACCCGGTTGGATAGCCATTCCATGATTGCTATAACTGTTTCCTTGACAACCCAGATTAATGTTTAAATATGACGATGCTCTGTTTGAATATTGGTCACTGCTAGAAATGCTTAGGAACTTTTTACCATTATACCCCCCCCCCATGACAAATACTTGGTATTTACGGAAGCAACCGTGTGCGTGCTTTAAAATAAAAGAGATGATTTGTGCAAATAAAATGAGTACCCGTGTAGGATGAGACAGACGGTATTTCCGCGTGAAGTACCGAGGTGAGCTCGAACCCGTGTGGTTGAGCATGGTGGGAGCTGTCTATCCTATCACAAGTTTTGGGATGATGTTGATGTGTCATCTAGCCTAACCCATTTTTCTGTACCACCACTCGACCGTTGTATGTGGCAACGGCCTAGCATAAATCCCACTAGTTGAGCTGCTGGTTATGTGGGGTGCTGGTGAGCAACAGAGGGCCATGGAGCCGGGGATACGGTCTATGTGAGGTATGCCCCTGGTTAGAACCTCGTTGGTAGGTTGCTAACCCCTGGTCGCGTCTGTGGTAACTTGTCAGTTTAGCTATGGTGGGTAATGGCTTTGATAGGAGCTGCACTGGCACTAAGGTGTTCTTGTTGTGGTAGCCTACTTGTGGTTGTGTACACCTCTGCAGAGTTAAAACCTACCCGGATAGCCGTGTCCACGGTATTGGGCGAGTTACGGCCTGGTCACTTCACTAGTCCCCTGTTTTGGTGTACGAAAGTGTTGGTGTTTAATGGAGTTGAGAAATGTTTTGACTTGGGCTACGACAGATGGGAAATCTGGTAGCAACAAAATCCTGTACGAGAAAATATTACATTTACTGTTTCTTTTAAAAATAAGACTTGTGAAAACCCATTGTAAAAACCAACCCCTTGCATGTGCAATAAAATTCGCTTTGCTGCTAAATAAACCATAGGCCCTCCTTGTTACAGTACTTGCATACTTCTGTTACTCCCTCCGTGGTTGTGGTTGTGCTTGCTGAGTACGTATGTACTCACCCTTGCTTAATCTGTTGCAGAGGCAGACCCGGACTTTGTGCCTGAGGATATCGTCTAGTGGGGTTCGTTCTGCACCCAACCTTTGCCTGTGTGTTAGGGCCACCCGCTGGAAGCCGCATGCGTTGCCACTCTGATGAAGACCTCTATGTTATCAACCTTTTTATCTGGAGCTTAGCGCTAGTTCTGTTTGTCGTGGCCCTGCAATGCCACCGTCTCCCGTAGTGTTGTTGTTGTACTGAACTATCTGTTGTAATAATGTGAACCAGCATCCTGGGACTGGTATTTGTATCACATTAAGTTCTCTCTTTCGAGGGGACGCTTCAGACGGCGAGAGGGGACGAGGCATCACGCATTGATGAGATGAAACATCGTGGGGTTTTTTTTAAAAAAACAACAACTTATCAAAGGATGGTGTGTTGATTTCTATAAATATAGGGAGGTCTTCACAAAATTATGACGTACCACTGAATCGATCCTTACTTTATAATTATAGATAGAAATTATCTTAGTGCATTTTTTAAAATTAATATAAAATACACCACCATATTCGTCAAGAGGGTTAGAAATTACTTTTAAAAAAGGAAAAATATATAGCGTAGTTGGATTTTATAAGGATCTAACGGATTAGATTATCGAAGAGTCAATATCTAGAACCAACAAACAAATCATATAACCATAACAAAAAAAAAGAAAAAAACAGAATAACATCAACATGGGTGTGGCATCAAATAATCTAATTTGCAACGGCATCGCGTTACCAAAGAAGGTACAAAAATAAGAATTATTTGCGTTGCCGAGGCATCAACTCTAACTATAATTATATTATGCGCATTTTGGATTCAAGAAAGAGAGCTTAGAGAAGATAAAGATAGAAGAGAAGAGCTTTGTGCCAACATTGAAGTGAATAGCCGCTAGAGTTGCTATGTAATAAAAAAACGAGGAGCAGAGGGCAACTACATTAAGTAAACTCAAGGAACAAATATGTCCCACAATTGACAATATTTTGGGGAGACATAGACATGCCAAAGTCGATTTCAGAAGAATATCAAGTATCAACAAAAAATATATGAATTTGTTTCAATTTTAGAGTTAAGATTGATTTTATTGTGAGGGGAAGAGACATTTCACCCTATACTATTATTTGGCTCAATCTCACCATTGTGTGGGGAAGCACAAAACCAAAAGAAACGGAGCAAAAACTTGACGAAAAAAGGAGCAGTAAAAGCAGGGGTAGGTGTGGTAGTTCTGAATATCTGTATGTTGTCGTAACAAAGCTCTACACGAGTGTTAAACATAAAGAAAAATATATCATCATATGTAAAGTTTTGTGACATAAATTTATACTACAAGATAATACAAAGTTATAGTACTTTGAATAAATACCAAAAACTATGTTGTATATAAGTAAAAAAACATATCACCTATACCAAGTTGTTGCATAAAAAAACTACCTACCTATGTTATTTACTTTCTAACCGTATATACAATTATATTTTATTCCATGCCACATAGCTTAATATAAAAAAAGAGTTTGGACCGTTAAAAAACAAGGACAATGAAACAAAAGAAAATAATTTAGATAAATATATTATCTAGTAAAAATTACCAAGTTGTTAACATAAAAAAAATCTAGCTACCCGCGTTGTTTACACGGGTCACCTTGCTAGTTATTTGTATCGCCTAGTATGAGTTTCATGTTTTTTAAAATATAATAAAAGCAGACACGTTCGTTATACTATGCTAGAAATATTAGCATTCGGTGATTGCCAACGTCAGAGCACCCTCCAGATTCTCTCAAATGAAAACAGGAAAGAACAAAAGAGACCAAGAGGAGGCAACTGAATTTTTTTGCAACCGGTCAAAAGAAAACAAGATGCGGCACTCTAGGCGGGCCGCCTGGAAACGTAGCATCCACCCAACTAGCCCAAATCAAACCAAACTTGTCCGGAATTCCAACTTGTCCACTTCCCGGCCCGCGGAATAAAGCGCGCGGCTAAGATCGAATCCACGCCACTAGCCCATTTTGTCTAATAATCTCGAGTTGGGCCCATGCCTCGAAGGCCCCACACGGCAGCCTCCTTAGCCAAGCGTCGCGATCAGGAGCGACGGGCTCCATCATCCACGGCTGGCTCCATCCCCACGCCTCCATGCCCGCCCGACGACGCGGGTCGACTCGGCCGGGCCCCGCGCGAGCGCTCCTTCCTCTCTATTTTATTATCGCAGCCCGCCTCCGGCCAGCCGCTCGGACCGCAGCCACAGCCTCGCGTCGCATTCGTCTCGCTCGCTCGCTCGCGTCGTCGCTCCCGCCTCCGCCGATCCGCGCACGCAGATCGCCGAAGCCCGGGCGGCGCAGGGGCAAAGGGGAGGGAGGGAGCTCGCGCGGCGGCGGAGGAAGGCGTTCGCCACCGTCTCGGTGAGTTGCTCTCGGCCAAGCGGCCTCTCCTTCGGGCTATCACGAATTCCGCCCCGCGCCTCGCGGATCTGATCTGCTCGACCGTCTGGCCGGCGATCGGGTGCTGTTTTTCTCCGCTACGGAGTGATTTAGCTTTCACTGCACGCTAGCGTCGGCGAATATGTTCGTTCGCGCGTCTCTGCTTTCTCCCGCGAATCCGATTCGATCCCGCGCCTTGCTTTGGATCTCGTAACCTGCGATCCGTTCCTGCGGGATATCTGTGGGATGTGCTCGGTTGCTCGGGCACAGGTTCGTTGGGAAGCAGGTGACGCGCGTTGGAATCGAAGCGAGTCTCTGGGTGGATCTGTGCGCGGTTGGCTGAAAATCGTCTGGTTTTGTGTTGTGGCAGAGAGGAAGAGATGGGGCTCTCGTTCGGGAAGCTGTTCAGCCGCCTCTTCGCCAAGAAGGAGATGAGGATCCTCATGGTGGGGCTTGATGCCGCCGGTAAAACCACCATCCTCTACAAGCTCAAGCTCGGCGAGATCGTCACCACCATCCCCACCATCGGTGAGCCCTTCCTCCACCATATGCCTCTCCTTTGCATGTTGATTTATACCGTTGGTAGATGCTATAAACTTCATTTATTTTATCAAATGCAAATTCAAACATAGTGACAATTCACATTTGGGGCTTACAGTTTCTGGCAGTTGGAGAAAATGACCCAGTTTACTTTGATATGATTATAATTGTTTCATCAGCCATGTAAAAGTTGAGCAAATTTCATCCTGATTCCTGAACATTGGTATTTTCATTCAGTCCTTTTCGTGTAAAAGGTTTTGTTAGAAGAGTAACTCGACAAATGGTGAAGCCTTTTGTATGATGTGGCATCTTTTCAGGAACATTCGATTGGTAATATTTGTTAGACATAGAGAACATGCACCGCAGTACTAGTATGCCAGAAATTGGTAAAATATGAAATATTTTCATTGCCATTTTCGTGTAAAAAGGTTTTGTTAGAAGATAGAAGGATAACCCGACAAACGGTGAAACCTTTTGTATGATGTGGCATCTTTTTAGGGACGTTGGATTGGTAATATTTGTTAGACATACAGAACATGCACCACAGTACTAGTATGCCAGGAATTGGTAAAATATGAAATATATTTACTACCAACTTCCAGGTTGGCTTTACTTTACTGTACTTTCATTGATAGGATTGGTTTATCTTTGAATTTTGCAGGATTCAACGTTGAAACTGTCGAGTACAAGAACATTAGCTTCACTGTTTGGGATGTCGGTGGTCAAGACAAGGTAATTAAATGTGCTTATAATTGAGCTATATCTCAGATGGACTATCATAATATCAACTCTTAGTGAATAGTTTCTGCTGTCTAGATCCATAGCATTATTATTTCTAATAAACTTTTTATTGATTCTTTGTGTCAAAACAGATCAGGCCCCTGTGGAGGCACTACTTCCAGAACACGCAGGGTCTCATTTTCGTTGTGGACAGCAATGACAGGGAGCGTGTTGTCGAGGCTAGGGATGAGCTCCACAGGATGCTGAATGAGGTAACATGTCATTGTTATTTTAGTAAAGCGTTCTACTTCGCAAATATCCACTCTATAAATGAAGTTTTGGTTTCAACAATATTGCAATAATGATTTCGGAGATAATTAGCTGGCTGCAAACAAAGTTTTTAGATCCCTGCAAGCAGCCTATGATGCATGCATATGGATGCTAAAAACAATAAACATCATTATTTTTCTTCTGACACCATTCCTGTATCTTTTTTCTTCAAAGCACTTATTCAGTAGAAATTTTCTGCTCCTCTATCCATTCTGATTGATCTGATTTCGAATGATTTGGGTATCTTTCTATGTTGCAGGATGAGCTGCGTGATGCCGTGCTGCTTGTATTTGCAAACAAACAAGATCTTCCTAATGCCATGAATGCTGCTGAAATTACTGACAAGCTTGGCCTGCATTCCCTGCGCCAGCGGCACTGGTATGAAACTTAAGTTTCATTACTCTTCACATATCATGGTCAAAGTCGCCCTGACATTTTGAAATCTGTTAAGAGTGCCCTATTTTAGGCACATTTGCATGTATACATAGCCAATATTTGTAACTTGTTTCAATTATCATATCTATTTGATGTGACAATATGTTACTATTATCCAATCTTTTCATTGGGACAAAAAATGCTGCACTAGTTTTCACCACTTGAGATAGGTGCGATCAGGGTTAATCTTTATCTCCATTCTGCAGTGCTACATGATACACCTTATCTCAAATCATTGCCAATATCACTGTTGCCTTTTGAAATCCAGCAGATATATTCATGCTAATATTAAAATCAAATTATTCCCTGGGTTGCAGGTACATCCAGAGCACTTGTGCTACATCTGGTGAAGGGTTGTACGAGGGGCTTGACTGGCTTTCCAACAACATTGCCAACAAGGTAACACAGATGCATGGTTATGACTTGTTTGTGCTTTGCTTGAATACTTCGTTTAACTGTTGCACTTGTTCTGATTATATGGTCCTCTTGGGTGTTGAAATAGGCATGCACAATAGCTCTATTATAGCTGCCTCGGTATAGTTGGGATTTCAGTGCTTCTTTAGGCATAGAATAAAGTTTAACAGTCTTGGACATGCATTTTCCTCTGTTCTGTGCTGCCATGTTTTTTTTTCTTAGTACTTACAATTCTGCTTAGCATTCAACTCCTTTTTTTTAAAAAAAAAAACGCATAGCATCCAACTCCTTGTACATGGGAATAGCAACTTCACTTCCAAAAAAACTGTTGCTGGCAACTGACAGTGTTTCCATTCCATCTGTCTGCACAGGCTTGAAGCTTTTCGGCAGGTCTCTCAGGAAGAGGAAGACGTCTGAACACCTTATTGCTACCGTTTTACATATTATGATTATTATACAATCAACAATAGATAGCGTGGAGCGCTTGTGAAAAAAGAAAAGTCGGGCTCTCTTTGGAGGGGCTAGTACCAGATTGGGTTGTGTTTTTTGTTTTGTGGCATTTTGGGTCCTTATTATCGCCTGCTCGGTTTCACAAAAACTGATTCTGTCGACCATGTGTACTTAAAACTTCGGTGATGGCCGGTGTGGCAAATTAAATTAACATGCTGTGCCATGTGGATTTGCCCGAGCCACTGCTGTAGTCCGTGGCAAACGGTCCGTTCGGCTGACTGGCTGGTGCTGATTTATACTTTAAGAATAATATCACTGACAGCCGGTGTTGACGACAGCCTGTAAATTCGGGACGCTTCAGCGTACATTTAGGCCGCGTTTAGATGCCCCGATTCGGGCACCGATTCGGGCCTGGCCGGTCTGACGCGCGTCAGGCCGGCCACTGTAGCGTTTCGTTTGCATGTGCGAAAAATTGTCTAAAAATTTATTAATTAGGCTCAAAATGTTCGTCTCGCAGAGTACAACAAAACTGTGTAATTAGTTTTTGATTTTATCTATATTTAGTACTCCATACATGCTATGACATTTTGATGTGATGGGAATCTTCTTTTTGCATAGTAAATTTGGATGTGGGAATTCTGGAACTAAACAAGCCCTTAACGTGTGCCTCTCGCTGCTGCATCTGATAAGCACCACGAACCTCGTATTCTTTTGGTCGTGCGGAGGGCAACCTCGCTTGTCGGCGCTACGCCAGAACCCGGCTGACGCTGATTTGTTCGTCCTGTTCGGCTGGCATGTTGAAAAGAAAATACTACTGTCTGTCTGATGCTAATTTGTTTTCAGATAAAAGTACCGCTGGCGGATAAGTCAAAAGGAACGGGCGCACAGCCAGCGATTCTCGTTCCGGCACCTTTGGCCAAGAGCACTACCTTTAAGCAACAAGAAACCACAGCACAAGAGCTGCTGCTTCGTTCTAAATTTATATTTTCTCCGCGCTAGGTTACTGCGGCGGTAAAGAGAGCAATCAAGCTCGAGACATCCGTGGACAGGGGCAGAGAGAGTGACTCCGACAAATCCATCCTCCATCTTCGATCGGCAACAACATTCGGTCGGGCTCGGCGTCGTCATCGCTTGCGACGCCCGCGTTGGCGACGTCAGGGATGCCCGCACCGCCTTCTCAATGCCGCCGAACACCCCGCGCTTGCCCGCCTGCGCCCACCGCCGTCATCGCGCGTCCCGGCGCGGACCCCCGGCGCCTCCCTCTGTTTCTTCCCTGTGTGCGCCGCCCGCGGCCATGCCAGGCAAGCAGGCACAGCGTCGGCGCGGACCGAAGACAAGTGCACCTCCGGGACTGGCCCTTCCAAGTGCTAAAATAGTTTGGAACTAAACATAGTCCCAGTAGAGATTAAAGAATCAAACTTTAGAAACTAAAAGGAACTAAAAAACCTTTAGCACTAGAAGCATCAAAAGATGTGTTAAGAGGGACTAAAATATGCATTTTTCACTGGATGTCCCTCCCCCACCGGCCCCACTCTCTCTCTTCAGGAAAGGTAGAACCGTCTTTGCGTGTGAAGTTAAAGTTGTCTTAGTCCCTTAGGCCCGATTTGGATCCACCCCAAATAAAGTTTAGTCAAATAATTTGTAGTGGTTTATTTTAGCTAGCTATCACGTGACGGTGGAAAATTTCTATAAACATGGGGGGGGGGGTATTTTGGTCTTTAAACTCGTTTAGCTGCGTTTAGCTAGCCTCAATTGGCTAAAAGAATCGTGTAGCTTTTGGCACGTAAAAGTTTAGCTGAGTTTTAGGTACTCCTGTTTGGATCCCTGACAGCTAAACTTTAGCCGGTGGATCCAAACAGAACCTTAGTCCTAAGATCCAAACGGTTGTTTTAGTCCCTTAGGAACTAATTTTAGTCCAGTCAATTTTAATCTCGTATATCCGAACACAGCCAACTAACGGAATCGGCTGGAACGGCAAGTACGGGACGAAAAAATCGAAACAATGACATTGAAGGGACCACTGTAATTTCAATAGTATGAATGGGATGGTTACAAATTTTAGATGGTATATGTAAAATTTTCTCATTGACTGTCCGCCCCGTCCGCGTCGCCCCTGCGTGGGCCACATGGGCGGCCGCATCCGGCCGGCGCCTTCGCCGCCCGTTCGTCTACTACTCCGCCGCGCTGCCGCCCGAGCCTGTCCCCGGAAGCCTGTGTGGCTAGCAAGGACGGCGGCGGCGAGGCTCCTTTCCCCCTTCACCCATCTCCGGCGGTCGCGACTGTCACGGTGGGCAAGCTCCGGCGACCGGCGGCCGGATCCACCACCTCCGCCCCCAGATCCGGCCTTCTCGGGTCCGGATCCGTCGATTGGGGGTCGGGGCGCATCCCGGCGGGGGTCAACACCGGCGTGGAGAACTTGGCGGCCGGCGTGCAGGGCCTGTCGTCCGCGGCGGCGCGAGGGCGCGTGGCCTGCACGGTTTGGCGCCCGGCAGCTCGTGCGCGCTGCGCACGGCCTGGCTCCTGCAGCGGCCGGGTTGTCCCCTGCATCGGCTCGGGGGGCGGTCGGGCGTGTCGGCCGGCTCGGGTTCGTGCAGGTCAGCCGGCTCGGGCTGCGGCCGGGCGTGGTCAGCGGCGGTGGCCCGGTGTGCCTTCGGGGTGGTGGACCTGGGGGCTTGTCCCCTCGGTCTGCGCCTCGGCCGCCAGTGCTGACCGGAGTGGCGGGTGTCGGCCAGTGCGGCGACATTGGCTTCCGCCGAGGTGGCGGCATGGGCTCGAACTTTTGGCCCGTGGCTCCGGTCGGAGGCGGGGCTGGCTTCAGCGTTTCTCCGATGGTGGCGGCGTTGGAGAGGCGTCGGCCCTCGCCCTGGCTCCTTCCTGCGGCTTCTCCATGGTCGGCGGTATTGCCTTCGTTTTCACGTCGCCTACGAAGCCGTCCCCGTAGCGCCGTCAAGTTTCCGTGGCTGGGGTCATGATTTCTTTCTCACTTTGTGAAGCGCAGTGCCGTCTCGTTGAGGGGACGACAGAAGATTTGGGGTCAATCGAGGACACCAAACCTTCCCGAGGTGTCGGGTGTTGCCATCGGGTGCAATGGAACCTAGTGGGCGAGCTTCGGCGGCTGCGATGGTGGGCGATGGATGGAAGCGAGTGAGATCGGTCCAGGTGCTCTCAGCTCGTCGGGCGAAGATCCTCAAGCGTAAGCTTCGATCCGGTGTCGGGTCGGGCAACGGCGGTTGCTCTTCCCTCTTGAGGGCGTTGTCTGCAGGGTCTCGTTCGACGGCGGTTCTTGGAAGCTCTCCGTGGTGAAAACCAAACGCTGGCGCAGTGGCGCCTTTGCCTTCTTTAAGGCGTTGTCTGGAGGTTTTCCTGTAGCCGTTGGTGGTAGAGCCGTAGGCTCCACGGAAGGTCGGGTCCAGCCGATTTGTAATGGTCTCATAGCCCTTTAGTTTGTTCGTCGCGAGTAGTGCCTTGCTATCTCTGACGCTCGGCCTAGAGAGTCCCGTTACGGGTTTGTTGGATGCTGCTCTTCGAGCGGTACGAGCGCTACTGTAAACGGGTAATCCCAGTATCCTTTGCTGGATGCTTTATATATAAAGCTGGCTACGAAATTTTCTCATTCAAGTGATAGGATAGAGCTAACAGGTGCGGATCCAGAGCCCGGCCCGGCGACCCAACACGCTCGCCTGCAGGGCTCACTATCCACTAAATCAGATTACCGACCCAACACGCTCGCCCCGCCGCCATTATTATCTTGACTCCAGGAATTGGTGGATTTTGGAATATTAGCCTTTTATTGGTAAGAGCATAAAAAGGAAAGATATGTGCTTGGTTTGGCTATAGAGTACTTCTTTCTTCATCACGAGAAAAAAGGAAATGTGGATACCATATAAACTACCTAATTCTATTTCCCAGGGATACCTTACTCTAAATAGTATGCAAATATACAACTATAACTATATATACATATGAAGGTGGGCATGTAGGGGTTCAATCAAGATCATAGGCGATCAAGACAGGAGCAACCGGATATCGACGACACGACTAGCTAGAGCTGAATCACCGGCGTGGTGGAGGTCGTCGTCGTCGATGACGGTGGGAGAAGCGAACGAGGGCGAGTTATCCCGTTCATATCTGTGGAAAGAGGCAGTCCTTTTGCCGCTGTGCTTCCTCGCTTTGGCCATGGTGGTGGCCTACGTCGTCTACATAACTGACACAGACCAGATAGCAAGAGAACCCTGGCTGCTGCTGGTCGTTGTGGCATGGCTGCCTTATGTGACGCTGGGCCAGGTGATCACGAGCTACGTGAACCTGGCCCTGCCACTTGCGCCCGTCGCCGTGGAGAATGCTCTCTTCGTCATCACCTGGGCCGGCTTCGTTCTTATGATGGGGATGGTCTGTTTCGTCCTCATCGGTGGTCACGCGATCGCCTTCGGCTGCGCCGTCGCCGTCGCCCTCGCAGGGCTCCTCGCCTTGTGGCTCTGGCTTCATCGCACATACCACTGTGCTGTTGATTCCCAGCTGCTGCCTACCTAGTTAACGACGGTAAAGGCGTAAAGCTTTATGTATACACAGTAGTAAGTATATTTGAATGGAATACTTTTTGTACTTGTTGGTCTCAAAGTTCGTATTGGGTTTTGCTCATCTCCATATGCTCTTCTCGACCTTAGGTACCTGTAAAAAACAGGGAGCCAAGGACACTCTCTTGCTAGCATAGGTAAAGAGAAGAATCTCCCTTGCAGCCACACATCAAATTCTATGGACAGAGATAAGTACCCTGCAGAAATCAAGAAAAAAATTGGATCGGGAGTCCAGGGCACAATACAATTGTGGCGAGGAAAGACTAACCTTCATGCAATTTTGCCAAAAGATGAACTGTACGCTCACTATCTGCAGCTCTTTCAGTAGGTTTTACACCTAATTGATGCTCCTTCACAGCTATTTCCTTTTTCAAATGAGAAACTCAACCTACAAAATCAAAACGTAACACTTTTTATAATGATGAACATTGACGTAAGAGATCATGTATTTCTCATTATGGCAAACCTGGAGACTTGTCCATCATCCTCTGATAGTCTTCAACAAGAGTGTCAAGTTCTAATATTTTTCTACAAACAACAGAGTAGCATAAGAGTAACTCAAGTGCCACAGAGGCATGAGATGTTTACAAATTGCAAAGAAATCTGGAACTATTGAATAAGCAGCACTGGACAAAAAAGCCCTAATATCATTAGTTCGCCAAAACAAGTGTGACCATGCTTTCACAAACCATACTCAAAGTTAACTAACATCATGCATCAGTACTTCCAAGATCTCATTACGGGAACTTCAAAAAAGAAGGCATTACTTCATTTAGCATTTACAGGAAAAAAAAGAAATTATGTGTTGCAGGCCATGTATGTATGTATATGTATATATATATATATGTAACTCAAAGTGGCTATAGAATAGTTATTCTATGGCCGGCCATAGACTATAGGTTATATATATATATAGGCCAGCGCTATTCCGTATCAAATATTATTTCCTACCCGAGCCACCCTCCCACCGACGGTGAGCCCAGCCTGCCCTCTCCGGTCCGCCCCTTGCCCTCCGGTGCCGTTGCTCCAGACGATCGCCAACTCCCTCTAGTTCCGTTCCTCATCTTTTTTTATTGACCAAGCTGACATCAGCCACGTATGAATCTAGAAGCAATGCTACTTGCAGCCGCATGGCCAGCCCTTTATTTTTGTTTTTACGTGGTAGTTCTTCGCTGATGTTTCCGCTCCTCAAAGCGATTTCGGAAATGGATTACGAACAATTTTTTTCACAAAACAAGACCAATTATGAATATTTTTCCAAACAAAAATATTATTGTAATTACAATATGAGGTTTATAGCTATAATACAGGCATTTACGATTTGAGGTTGGCTGGTTTTTTTTTGGTCTTTCTCCCGGGAAACATCGCCTCGGCTGGGAGAGGTTCTTTATTGTTCCGTCTTTTTTTGTGTGGAAAAGTGCGTCTATTTTCTTTCTCACGGCTGGGAGGTTTTTATCGGACTTTATTTTGGGTGGAAAAAGCGCAGCTTTCTTTTCCATAAATCAAATTGATTTTTGTTGATACATACTATTGTTGAAAGTCCTCTTATATAATTGATTTGTGTTTCTTGATGGATATACATCGAATATAACATGTTGATAAATGACATGTTCATCGCAGCCATGATAATGTCAAATCACATTAATGAATATTTTAAGACTAACACATAGAGCTTTCTTTATTGAAAAATGACGTACACATAGAACAATATATATAATAAAATAATAATGTTGGAGGCGCTACAAAAACTTGGTGAGGAAATTTTGCGCCTTCTCAAACCTCCATGTCCGAGGTGATAGACATGTGATCTTCGTGTGGCCTGATAACCAATATACCGCGCAACATCGTCGCCAATGGTCTGTTCTTAGCGCGCGGGGGGTCTCCCTCTCGTTCTGCTCCTCATGTCTTCAAGACGTTGCTGGTTAATTTCCAAAGTGGGGCATGTCCTAGCGTTGTGTGACATGTACACTCCACATACAGAGCATTTCCTAGTTCCCAAATGTGGACCCTTTGGATTCGCCCGGAGAGGAGGTTCTCTACTTATATCTATGGTGCCGAACCTCGGAACCTGCATCAATATGAACCATTAAATTGCTATACTTCCCACAATATTTACTTAGTTTCCTTTAGATATTGCAAATAAAACTTACTCTAACACGCGTACATGTGAATTGAGTGCTCTCACTTGAATTTAAAAAGGAAAAAAGGGAAAAAAAGGAGTAATACTTACATCGGATGTGTCACCATCTTCTTCTTTCGTGGGATCTGAAATCCCGCTCTTGACTGAAGGATCGGCCATACAAGGAATAACACGAAACGTGATCGTTTAGTGGAGAGGTGACTTTTAATATGACACCTTTTAGTGAGAATATATAGGAATGCAATTGGGACTCTAGAGTTGAGGGGAGCCAAACGATTCATATGCAAAAAAGGACCCCGTCTATCGGTAACTGGGTTGAACAATAAATGGTTGGCCTCTGCATGAATATTGTTCCCTACCCACCGTGCATGTTGACCTGGTGCCGCGGATTGCATATCTCGTGTAACCGTACCAACCTCCCCACCAGGTATGCCATATATAATTTGTGATATAGTTCTCACCTCTACATTTTCTCACATACCCTGTTCAATATTCTAAGAATCAGACATGGAGGGCTGCGCTGGAACAGCAATCCAGGGATCGAAAGAAGAAGCAAACAAGATGGTCCATGATGGCAAAGAGCAAGTCATCCGGCAGAAGATCATACTTTCAAAGGCAATGGATGTGGTGAGGTCGGCGAGCAGGTCGAAACAGACATGCGATCAAGCGATGGAGACACTAAAGAGAATGACGGGGGACCTTGGAAACCTAGGCACAACTAATTGTAAAATTAGCAATGAGAAATAATCATAATGATTTCTCATGTTCTTGGGTCGACAATGTTAATTTTGCATTTCAGTGGGACACTAGGTTCATGTGATCGACGGCACATTGAGCCAGAATAATTTGTGGTCATATTGCGAATAATAATAATATGACCGAATAGGTTGTAATATATGTTGCCAAAAATTGTGGAAGGAACTATATACATGGTTCAAATGCAATAACACTAGATTACCCAGGAAAAATAGTATGGTCAGATATCGAAAATAATGAATACATGAAGTTGAAAAGGGCAATCGTGCGTGCGTCAGGTGGGAAACATACGGAATACACAACCGCATGGGCTCGAGATGAGACAGACGGTTCCAAAAACTCGAACCTCGCTCCATCCAGACTTTGCAAAAACTATCAAGCAATAATGCATTGCCGGAGGTTGGATTTCGGTGTGCCGATCGCCGGCGATAATGACGCGTTCCCGATGCGGCATATTGCGGCGGGAACTGCGAGTCATGAAAGCTCGGATGTGCCTGCGTCGGCAACGGGAACGACCACGGGTGGAGGGGGATCGGAAGAGGCGGCGATCCAACCGTGGATCGCTGCGCCGGGTGAGGCAGGAGGACATGAAGCAGTGGAGGCTTCGGCGGCTGCCTACACATGTTCACCCATGCCGCCGACGCCGACAAGAAGCAGATCATGCTCTGCGGCACCTGATGGAACTGGTGCAGTCGGTACAACCACTGCTACGGCGGGCTTTCCGGGTGCTGCGGAGGGGGGGGGGCATACTCATTGGGGATGACACCGGAGACACGAAGAATCATGCCAGGAGGTGATCCGGGCAGGGAGGATGCGGCTGGGGCAAGTGCTGACAGGGCATCCAGAAGAAAATATATGCTGTCGCCTCTACCAGCTGCGACAGCAAGGAGAGTTGGAATCTCATCGAGAGCAGCGTACGTACAAACATGTAAGTAATCTTTAGAATCGAAATGTAAATTTAGTGATACACGGCATGCTTAGCAGACACAATTTCACTTTGAGTGATTAAGTGATTGTTGATGGGGCGTTCTTAACAAACGGCAAGTACTGTCCAACCTAGGACCGGCTACGCACATTGAGTTTGCATGACTATGTATTATAGATAGGCCTGTAGCAACCGAAATTTGATGAGGACGAAAAGTACTGTCCATCCCAGGGTAATGTGCATTGACCGAGCATATGAGCAATTGTCTAATCACGTACCACTACATTATTTTGTTTAACACGAAAATGTTGACATGCTGCAGTATAATGAGTGCAATAATTCTGGATTATTGTTGATCAGAATTTAAATCATGTATAGACTATGAGGATATAGTTGAATGTAATTGTGATCCATTGTGGAGCATTGTGTAGCGTTGAATAATAGCTGGTTGATATGTGGTGCTCAAATCAGCAGAAAGAGAGCATGAACCCGGCATTCGTGCCGTCCCGTGGGATGAGTTTCAAGTCAGAAGCTGAAGGCAAAGAATTTTACCTAAGATATGCATTGGAAACTGGTTTTGGGGTGAACATGGGGAATAGGAAAACGTACTCGAGAATTATAAGGTGTTCCAACCAAGGGCATTGGGAGTACTATAAAAAGGATTCAGGTTCACCCCGTGTCAGAAACAATACCTCAAAGAAAACCAGATGCATGGCGAGGCTGAAGCTTAATTTTGTTTATGATAAATTTAAAAATATAGAAGAGGTGGTGATAGAGCAAGCAAAACTAGATCACAATCACCCGTTGATGTCACCAAATTCAGCCAAAAATCATAGGTCACATAAGGTCAAAGATAAGGTGTTCTTTGAGTTTGTTGATGATCTGCAAGGTTGTGAAGTTCCACCACAAAGCGTGAATAACATAATTAGGGAGATGCACGGAGGGGTGGAGAATGTGCCAATTACGTCACGAGACCTGGAGAACCGGGTGCTGCATTATCCTGTTATATGTGATTAAATATGGAGGAATTCATTCCGATGGTTACTAACATTTTTTGGGAATCAGGAAAGCTGCCAAGGTGAGAGAAGAGAATGCAAATGACATCAACAAGCTATTACAATTTTTTGAAGATTGCCATGATCAGAACCCGCAGCTTCGGTGGGCACCAAAGGTGGACAAAAATGGAGAGTTACACAGCCTATTTTGGAGTCACGCCAGCATGCAGGGAGAGTATGCAGATTTTGGGGACGTGATGACATTTGACACTACTCATAAGACAAACATCTATGACAAACCACTTGCAATATTTGTGGGTGCCAACCATCATCTGCAGAACACAATATTTGGTTGTGCTCTCCTTGGTGATGAAACAATCCCCACGTTCGAGTGGGTGTTCCGAGCTTTCAAGAAGTGCATGGGAAAAAACCGAACTAGATGCATATTGACTGGTAAGTAGCAGCGGAGAATGTTGTGTGAAATTTGGTGTACTTAGTCTCCAGAATGAAGAATGACGTGTTTCTTGTTTCATATTGTTACAGATCAAGATAAAGCAATGGAAACGGCAATAGCTAATGAGTTCCCATGCATCAGGCACAGGATATGCAGATGGCATGTGGTGAACAAGGTCATGCCTAACCTTAACGAGTTATTTAAATTGCATTCAAAGAAGAACCTGAAGGCAAAATTCTACTCGGTGCTGAACCACCCGTTAAACCCAGCTGAATTTGAGGCTGCATGGAAAGAACTTATGAATGAGTTTGACCTCATCGATGACCCCCACAATGCAAAGCCTGTATGAACAGCGTAAAAGTTTTATACCTGCTTATTTTAAGGAAGAGTACTGTGGACGGATGGCTTCAACACAGCGCAGTGAATGCACCAATTTTCTAATCAAGAAGGGATTTGTGAACAGACGGACTTGTTTACACAAGTTTGCAAAGCAAACAATGAACTTCATGCATACCAGGATGATAAAACATTCAACAGAGACATATCTTGCAACGATATGAAAACACCATCTCAATTATGAGTTTAACAAAGTAGTTATTGAAGACCTAATTAATAATGACACTAATGTTAGTTATTATATTGAGTTGGTGGTACAGAGCCAGCCACTAACCAAAAGCAGGTGGCCGTTTGAGATTCAGCTGTCAAGGATATACACTCGGGGTGTATTCAAAGAGTTTGAACAGAGAATGCAAGATGCCACTGCATATGGCTTTGCAAATGATCCAGAGGGGGGAGAGCATGACTTTCTGATTTATCACAGAAACAAGCACAGCAATATAACATGGGGGCAATACCAGTTTAAAGTTCGAGTGAACAAAGAAGAAGAGATGTACACTTGCGAGTGTAAGGAGTGGGATCACACATGTTAGGGAATTATAAAAGGGTGTTTTATATGCATAATGTTATAATTAGACCTGTTCTGAGGAATACATATGCCAATTACATTGCAGGTTTATTCTGTGTGCATCTATTGCGAGGTTTCATCCAGGTTGGAGTTGAAAATATACACAGGGATTACATTCCGGAGAGGTACACAAGGCTTGCAAGAAAGGAACTGGATTTCGATCGGTGTGACAAGCGTATTGTGGGTGAAGACGGCAAAACAAGAAGCTATAGAACCAAGTTGCTGATGACCAAGGCTATGCAAGTTGTCCGATCTGGAAGCATGTCGGCGCCTGCTTACAACAGAGGGATCGAAGCGTTGGAGACCCTATTGAAAGAGCTACAAATAATGCCACCAGACATCGGGCCAACGGCAAATAAGGGAAAATCATAGGCACCCACCCAGGTAGATGCTAGAAATCATGAAAATTAGGCAAACACTATATGTAACATAGAGCGTATGTTCCTCTAGTATCAAACTAACATGACATACACAGGAGATGTCTGATGGATATGATGATGAACGTTCATCATGGGAGCATACGGGTTTTTTTAGTAATACCCATGAGGCTGAAAGCAGTACAAGGGTACTTTTTAAATTTCAGATTGAGTTTGGGTTTCTGAATGATACAATCATTTGTTGTTGATCTAAGAACAAAGTGTGAATGTGTAGAATGGGAATGAAATTCTGTCCCGGGAAGAGGAAGAAATCGTGTTGGGTAGGCCGCAGCAGGTTGGAGCAACATCATCACAGATATAAGCCTATTCAAATTTTTTTAATATGATGTCCAGTAATGCATTGACAATTCATAATAATTGATATATGCGTCGAAACATTGTAATGCATCCTATTTGGTGGAAGGGTCAGGTCGGTGCAGCGGGAAGGATAATGATGACACCAACCAAACATAGGAGCATGTTAGAGATGGAAGGAGGAGTACATACCCAAAGAACACCCAATTCTCGGAAGTTCACGGGGACGTGTGATATAGTAAGTAAAAATTGTGGGAAGTACGTAAATTTGATGGGAAGTACATAAATTTGATGGGTCATATCGATGTAGGTTCCAAGGTTCGGCACCGCAGATATAAGTAGGGAACCTCCTCGGCGGGCCAAACCAAAGGGACGAACCATGACAGAATCGGAAAAGAATGAAGTTACTCTAGGAGCAAAGGGGCCAAAATTAGGAACGAGGAGATGCTCTGTATGTAAAGTTCTTGCGACACACAACTCTAAGACATGCCCCACTTTGGAACATAACCAACAACGTCTTCCGGACATGAGGAGTAGAACGAGAGGGAGACCACCGGGCGCTAAGAATAAGAGCAACAGATCTCAACAAGAGGATAGAATCGAGGAGAGAGAAAGGGCAAGATCACGGCGGAAGGTGATACCAATGAAGGTTTATGATGATTTGGGTTATGAATCAGGAGGAAAGGGTGGGATGGACATAGACGGCTGATGAGCCAAATGTAGGTCTGGGAGATTTATGTCGTAATGTTTCAGATTGGTTAGAAGTTATGTACCTATGTACACACAAACACTACGATTAGTTTCGTGACCATTCGTGGGGTCTGTTTTTTAAATCCAATATGGAGGATGCACAACTCTATAGCGTGTAAGTGTTATACAATGCATGCACGCTGCAAATATTACCTCATAGATCTTGATTTTGGCAGGATTAGCGGTATGACCTTACAACACAAATGCCAATATATATGTTATTTGTATGCATGGACATCGATACACACACAGATGGACGGGATGCTCAGCTGAGAAAGCTCGAGCATGTGGGAACAGTCAGGACATCGGTGGACAATGATAACAACGGTTTTGACTAATATGAATAAAGAAACACAACTTTTTAAAGTAAAAAACCATCTGAAAGCGGGGAAAAACATATTGACATAAACAATAGATAAAACCCATTTATTTTTCATATTTTCCTTCTTTCACCAGCCTCCACTTCCTTGGGGATGGGCACTGGGTACGCGTATGTCCTTGAAACCAACATATGTCACAATAATCGCCATCGTCAGGATCTTCAACATCGGCCAAAGCGCGATTGTACCAATGGGTATCGTCATTCATATCATCATCGGTTGGGAACCGTTTGAGAATTTCATTTATTTTATCTTCCGATAGAGTTGCACTAGAACTAGACATTGCAGATAATTGCATCTTACGGAACCAAGGAGGATTTGCATTGTATCTCGGTGGTCTTTTAGATTTCTGCGGTAGGCAAATACATAATGATGTAACACGTAATAGTAAAGGGCCTACAAAAGGCAGTCGAGTGGAATTTAGGAAATACAACTACAAACCTTGTGTTCTTTGTAGGCAGCTTCCATATCGTAAAACCAGTGTACCTGCAGATGGGAGATTAAAAGTGCACGTGACAACATGAGACATAAATATGTTATTGTAATTTTATTTGTACGTCAGATGCAGTGTCGCCATCGTTGCAGCAATAAGAGGACGGCTCGATATTGTTTTCGCCTTCTGATTCTGAATCAGAATCGGTGTCATCGTCATCATGTGAATCATCATCTGAATCGGCATTGTCAGGGGACATATATTCAACATGAGGTGCTGAACCATACTCGGTACTCATCTTGGCACGCGCGCTAATGGTGGAATGTGCCTTTATGTACGTGCGGTTGCTTTCACGGGTGTCAGGGACATCCCGCAAGACCTCGCGCTGGCGCCAATAGTCCCAGTACTCATCAAAAGACATGGAACTAGGCTTAGGCATCAAGAACTATGGGAACTAAAGGTGGAGATGAGAATGAAGAAGGACCGTAAGTAATAAAGATAAAAAGAGATACAAGTGAACATGTGTTAATATAGGCCATCACGATGTGAATGAATAAACATGCAAGATATCAAAAAATATGGACTAAGCATGACCATAGGATCGGGTATTGAAAGGACAACTCGAAAAGCTATAGAAATGAGAACATTCTGGGGATGTACCAGATGCAAAATCTATGGAGATGGGAAGGATAATGGGATAGAATGCAGCATGGTGACATGCATGGATAGTTGAGAAAAGGTCTAATATGACACGTGCCATCATTGGATGCGCAATATTAGAGATGAAGTTGATGCACAACCGATGAAAGGAGTAAAAGTCAAATTTGCATGCAAGAGGTTCGGGAGAGAATGAAGGTGGCAGCTAGAAATAGGCAGTCAAAGGATATAGACTGTAAACATAGGAGCCTCACGAAAGAGTAGTGTGAATACATGATTGGGAATTGGTCAATCACAAGGCTGAAGGGAAAAAGAAGGGTGTTTGAAGAAAAGAAATGATAAAGAGGTGGAGAAAGTCGACAAGCGGAGCAACAATAAGGTGAGATGTGTGTAGGTGTTGAATTGTGGCATTCATGGATTTCTAAAAAGGTAAATTAAATTAAAATTGAATATGTATGCTTGCACAGGATGCGGGAGGATCAGTTGAGAGTCCAAAGGTGAGATGTGTGTAGATGTTGAATTGTGGCATTCATGGATTTCTAAAAACAAAATTAAATTAAAATTGACTATGTATGTTTGTATAGGATGCAGGAGGATCAGTTAAAAGTCCGAAGGCAATCTACCTCGAGTCCATCGAAGGCATAATGAACCAAATCCGATATGAAGAGCAATGTCTTGTAGATGGGGAGCTCCCACCTATTTTGGCGTGTAATGGGTTCACCGAGGGCAAAATTATAAATGTAGGGATGACGCGATATTGTAGTGGTGTATGAAAGAAAAACAAACTATACAAAATAAAAATGATATTTTGTAAGTAACATATACTTGTGCAGGCAACAGAAAACCAAGATGGTGAAGAGGTGACAAGCAAGGAGCAAAAGCATGAAACGTGGTCGGCGCAGTTGAAGGTCTACGAAGGAACTTTTATTAATGATGGAAACTAAAAAATTTGATTATTAGGAATGTTAGAAAGATAAGGATAGGCAATTCCATGGATGTGTGGGTAGAGAATGATGTAATATGGGATGCGTACAGCTGGATGTTTATCTGAGGGAGGGTGATTTTGTAATGTTTAAAGTTGCGGGAGAATGCTCAGTAGTGGGTACTTTGTGAAATGATGTTATCCTAGAAAGCAAAAAATTGGTACGGGACAGTTATCCTCGTCTCAGTGACATATAACCAAATCGTTCATATCTGAATGGAATCATTGCCATTCATGTAGTCCTACTGGAAGTCTTGGAGAGCTATCTAGGATGCCAATTTTTCCGAGTTATTGCTCAGAGCTAACTAGGCCGCAAGGGGATGCCAGCCTCACCACCTACAAGTGCTAGACGGCCTCTATATTCTTGAATTGCTGCTACTGCCACCACGCTGATCATTGCGTCCCTTCCATGCATCCCTCTGTAAATCTTAATTTCTGATCAACTGCCAGTTTGCATCCCTTAACTATACTAGAGCCAGAAAAAACATGCTTGAAGTAAGTTGTATAAATATAACAGTCAAATAGGCAATGTTATTTCACAGTAAAAATTGCTTTTGCTTGGAAGATAGAAAATCTAAAGCATTAACCATGTTGTCTATTTTCTACGACAGCAAGTGACACTAAGCTTGTTACTTTGTAATTGCATCCAGCTTAACATGTGGGGTAAGATGAACCTATTATGTGTCTTTGCTCGACAACACTGATATTTTGGCTCCCTTTTCGCCACCATTTCAGCTATAACTGAACTGATGTGTTAACTTTTCCAAAGGTACAACGTACTCAGCGTCAAGAAATAAACAAAATGTTATGTCAAAGTTATGACATGGGTGACAATCCAGAAGATGATATACTTTGTTTTAATTGTTGACTATCCACATATTGGCCTTCCCAAAGGAACTCACCTGTTCCCTGGTTGCTGATTCAGGTGTTCCCGAAGAAATGCTATGTTTTTCATGCAACCGTAATTTTTATGGTATGAACAAATTTCTGGCTCACAATTTCTTAAACGAAGGATCAAAGAAGATCATTGGACTTCCAATTACCGGTGTCACCAGTAGAATATTATTCTAGGATAATAAAGTGATCCCTGAAGAACGATATATCTATAATCTATTTTGCACCGCTTGATTAAAGTCAATAAAAGCTTAAGGTTGCACTAGAATTTTGCACTAATCTCATGTTATTTAGCGATTCAACCTCTTTCATTCCCTCGGCAAAGCCAGAAAGATCCATGGCCTGGTTCACTCTGACGGGGTAGCGCGGCAAAGCCGCGCCTGCTTTCCAGTTAGACTTGAAATTAGGCGATGAAGCACGACATCGAGGGTGGGGGGATTATATCTTATTGCAGTCACACTGAAGCTAATGACGCAAGGTTCATACATCATGTGGGAAACATAGGAAGAAAAACCATGTAGGGGGCACACAAAGATTACAGTAAGCGCAAAGTGGGGGAAACATATGAACTGAAATATATTAAACCGGATGTATAACATTACTTGAGTGAAGTATACATGGTTCAGAGAAGACAAATATATGTACAAAAAACATATTTACAGATACTCGGACTGCCAAACGAAGTTGGCATGGATGTAGAAAATGAGGATGCTAATAAAAGAAAGGATGGTGGTCAGATAGACGGAACTGAAGAAGGTCATGTGGTAGCGATGCAACCTTGTTCTCTGAATGAAAAGTGAGATAATACAAGATCTCGGCGCGCAACTCTTTGGAGCAATCCTGGAAAAAAAAGGTGAGTACCCAATGACATATACTATAGGCATTAATCAAATGTAGGTCTTACAACATCGAGGCTAGTCTTGAGTGAGCCAGTGCCATCCCCATCGTAGTATTCGAGGAACTTCATTGCATAAAACGCACTGTCGGCTGGGGAGTGGTGTACAGGAACCTCGACTTTCACATGTCTCCAGTTGTTGAAAGATTTGAATTTGTGAGGTGCCGCCTTGGAAAGAGCATCATTAAGTCACTGAATGATTGTTTTGCCCATATCAGAGTGATGGAATTCCCAGCTGTTGTCACCGTCGGACATATGATCCATTGAGTCGAGTACATCAATGCGCGATTGGCTAAAGTTAACACAGTATACAGACCAATGGTGGTTGTGAAGAACTGGTAGAAGAATCTGGCAAATGTGGGAATGATGAGTACGATATGGAGGAAATGTAAAAGTATGACAGATGAAATCAGAATTAAAACATATATGGGTGAATCTGGCAAAACAAAAATAAATATAGTAATTGGTTGGATTAGAAATTAGTAACAAACAGATCAAAATAATCAGGCAATGGAACTTATTCAAGTAACATTTCAGATGAGGCAACACTAACAGGTGAAACAAGAACTGAAATTGCATAGAGAAAAGGTATGGAACGGTGCACAGTGAAAGTGTTTGTGAAATAAATGAATGATGCAATAAATCCATTGCACATGAATAAGACAGCAGTAGCAAAAAAAAAAGAGCAACGAAAACTACTTAGTGGTTATAGATGAAAATAGCTGGGAACTACATGTACCATCTTTGTCTTCTTCAAGTTGGTAAAAGGGAGACAACGCTGGATTGCTGCAACAGCAGCAGCCTCACTATATTGGGGTACAGAAGTATCCCTATTGATCCACTCCACGTTAAGAATCGCCTAAAACAAAAGTGGGGCAAGAATCACTACAATCATGAAACAGAGAAAAAAAACATGTATGTACTCCAACACAAGTATGAGTCAAGGCATACTGAAATATCAGAGTCGAAAAAGATTCTGTATCCGTGACATTCGGGTCTGATGAAATAATCATCATAGATAATGCATTTAACAAACCCCTTCATGAATATGGAGTTTGGGAAGGCATCGTCGACAAAGGATCGTGCAATTAATGCACCGGTCAATGGGGTGGTACCGACCTTGATAACCGTTGTGCTGCAAAGATGACAGTCAGCTAGCACAATAAAACAAAGATTAGACAAAGAAGAATGTACATTTGATAACCTTCGGAGTGGAGAGTCCTCCGCACACAAGTGTTCCCGCAAATTCATTGCTGCATCCCCATTGGGTGGAGGCCGAGACATAATTCCTGCCTTGAAGGGTGAACAATATCTAGCAGGCATCCATGTGAAGCGTTTCCCTGCTCTAGGTTTTGGCCCATATAATGTACCGGAAACATTGTTTGTATATCTATCATCTGCTTGTTGCACAGACTCTTCCCTTATGAGATCAGACTCGCTGGTGTGTGATGGACACGCACGGTTGTGCGGCTGAATATCAGTGCCATGGTGTACACAGGTTCAGATCCGAAGACACGGAGATGACAGATCATTTTTGCATTGATTAACATAAACAGTAAGAGGAAATGAAGTAATGGAATAAGTACAGACTTGGGCGAATGGAATGGTGTAGGTGGTAACGGTACTAATAAAAACTTACATTATTGGAATGATTGTCATATTGGACTGATCATGGCATGTGTACAGTATGACTTGTGGAAGTATTCTTTTCAGCATGTACGGCACCAAGAAGGCTATTGAGGTTATCCATATTATGGTTGCTGTCTGATGATGTAGAAGACGATTGTAAAGTGTCTGAAAAGGAAAATTCATTAAAACAACATTATGTGAGCTACACCATGAATTTCTTTTATGGAAAAGGCACAAGAAATCTGGACAGTTATATTTGGATAATAAGCTATGGCATAACGATGACCAACATGAAGGTTTGAGGAATACAATTGGTTAAAAAAAATGAAATAAAGAAGCGATACATGAGAATACGATAATATGAGAAATCATATGAAAAAAATAAAATAAAATAAATTGATAAGCAGATTCATCATGGGTGTAGAAACGCAATGATTAAATGGTATGAGTTGCAGCCCTATTACACTATGTAAATGCGATATGCATTGGTTAAATGAAAGCATTGTGACCCTTTCAAGGAGAGCTGCAGAAGTGGCATATTTAATGACAAATAAGCTAAACTGTGCACAATGGGTGTGTGGACTGAGTCCTGATAATTGGATTTATATAAAGTAGTTGCGACAAGGAATAAAAAAAAGATAAAATGGCATGGTTGCTTAGTACGAGTAGATAATGCTAACCTGAGGCATTATTATGTGCATTGCCTTCCCCGCAAGCTTCACGCTGAAAGGTAGTACTAAGTGGCGGAGCTGGAGATGGAGCTAGGGCAGGATCTAAAAAAAATGAGATCGAGTTTGAATAATAAGTTTTTTATACATGCTGTGAAGATGCATTCCACTTGTTATGTAATGCGATATATAGCAATGCAGCATACCGGGTGAGTAGCGGTGTTCTTCAGAGTCTTCCCTAGTTATATCATCTATGTTGGCAATATTAGGGTTCCTCGATGCACTAGTACCAGGCTCAAATACTAGATGTACACGTGAAAAAATACAGTTTAGCAAAAAGAAAAAAGAGTGCGCAAGTACATAATGAATAAAACATATGTTCACAAAAACGGTGAGAGTTGAGGGAATGAATGTGTATTACCATGGTGAACATCGGCAAAGTCGTTTTCTTCGCCTTGATTGTTCCTACGTGAAGACTCACCAATAATGCTAGGGTCAGACAAAGATCTCAGAGTAGCAATAACCCCCTCTATAACAGGCCGGCACCTTTCAGCTAAAAGGAGATGTGCTCTGACAATGTTGCTGAGAGATGATTGAATGGCATTTATGTTGTCAGAGAATGTTCGATCAAATTGGTCAAACAATTCATGAAAGGCTTGCAAAGGACGACCAGTAAGATAACCCAGTGGCTGTGATAACAGATCGCACATGCGAGGGATGTGTAATGGAGGGACATCGGTCATGTCATCAGAACCAACAGCACCAACATCCGCAGCACAGCGGAAGGTTCTGCTACTGCGCATGGACTGCATAAAATATAATTTAATAATTTAATATAGGGATATGAACAATATAGTTTCGATGTAATGTATGCAGCAACTAGAGTTATAAAACAGTTTCTAATTTTTCTGAACACATAGTGTGTGGTTGAATCTCAACGCATGAACACATTTGATGGTGTACCTACTCAGGGGACAAGATGACAGTTGAGCATATCTATATACGGGCAGTGGAGGAATGGGCACAACCAGAAAGAAATTTGTGCATACCTATGCGCTAAAATATTGAGAGTCTATTTGCAGAAAGAAAAATCAGAAACATACTTGTGTCCCTTCCTTGGCGGGGAAGTAATCGGTTAGTCGCTTTGATTTGTCCAGTGCAATGTTTCTTTCCTTCGAATAACGATGTGAGGACCCCAACTTCTTCCTACGGCGGATGCCATCACCAGTGCGATCATCAGAAACATTCCTCTTACGGCGATTAGATTTCTTCCGCGCGTGGGCATGATCATCATCCATGAAAACTCTGGTGGAGTCATCGGGAACACTACTCTTTTGGCGAACTGGTTGGTTGGGTGGCTGTTGGAGGGGTGACACATGTCCATCAACTGCTGCATATGAGGACCAGAGCTCAGGCCGGAGAGGAACCTCAAACCTAAAAATATAAAGAATTTATCATTAACAAGAATGCATGATACAACCATGTACAGTGCAGAAAAAAATAAGAGGGAGTACAAATAATAAAATGCATATACCTATGCTGTGTGCTCTCAAATGCAATTATCTTCGGATTGACAGGGATTCTATCTACCAAATGCGGCCGAGTATCCACCCTGTGAGAAGATTTTTAATAAGGTAAAAGTGCATAGAGCTCAACTTGGACAAATTGCCTGACTGGAACATGTCAAATGATGACACCTATGCATGTAAATAATAACAAGTGTCTATACATAATACCTTCTGGTCGAATATTGCCGTGGTGATCCTCGACGAGCATCTTCTGACTGGGAGGGCACAGGGACTAAGGAGGCAAAGGAGATATTACTGATACTTTATACAAATATACAACTATGAGAGTGCTACTACAACACATGTCGATTGTGAAACAATATGGTGGCAAATCAATAAATTGAGCCGTTCAGGCTTATCCAGGAAAACTTAACAGGAGCTAGATTATCATAAACAAACATTAAGCCACGAAGGAATTCAAATATATAAAAATACGGGCAAACAATATATATAAAAAAGAAATATGCAGCCGATGAATTGTAAAATGTCAAACCTGATGAATCAATGACTAAGGGACGGGGGAAGGCACACTTGGCTAAATGCAAAGAACTGTGGTTAGCATCGGGAATCTGAAAGAATAGGACGACAAAGAAATTAAACCTAATCTCAGAATATTACAGAGATCTGTTACTGGAAAAGGAACACCGGCAGAGAAGGAAGAGCTGGCGGGGAGTTCAGGGGAACAGCAGCTGCACCTTCAGAGACGGCGGGAACTGGCGGCGAGGGCAGGGTAACAGCTATTCCCGTTCTTCGCAGGCGATGGAGCCTTCAACAGCAGACACGACGGCGGGGGCGTGGAGCATCGAGACTCGAGGGAGTCCAGGCTCCGCAACCTCCCGGGGAAGATTAGGGGATGGTCCAATCAGGGGGAGCATGGGGGGCAACCGGGATGAAGATGCGACGGCGAGAGCATGGGTGGAGGCGCTGGATGGCGGTGCGGCGGCGATGGGCGACGGTGAGGACTGTGTCCGGTTTTTCCTCGACGAAGGAGCTCGATCTGGTTTTACGCGGATGGTAACCGGCCACTAATCGTGGGATCAGCCGGTTGGAATAAAAAAAAAATCAGGGGCCTCGACAGGGGAGGGGAAAAGACCGTGGTTGGCTCGAGGGTGCGGGGCTGCGCCCGTTGGGGTCTGAGGCTGGCTGGGGTATTGAATATTATTTCATACCAGGGTACAGTATAGATATACCGTATATATATATACGATATATATATATACTTAGAAATCTGGAACATCACTTAGCCTACAGCTGCAGATTTGTCCGCAAGCAAATTGAATGGCGCAACAGAAAAACGAACACAACAAATTTATCTCATAGATCATTGCGTCTCCACAATGATCATTTGGCTCTTAACCAAGCTCAATTAAGAAGCACATACACATGAGCTAACATCACCAAATTTATGATCCTTGAGTATCTCTAAGAGACTCTTTATATCTTTTCTGACTTACAAAAATAGAGATTTTGGACAAAGGTCTTATTATATTTGTCTCGTGAATTATTTCGGAGTTGTGAAGATAATTTTATAAATTAACTTTATTTAATATCATTAATTATTGGTCAAACAAGGGTGGAAAAAAAATTTAACACAGCGGTGGGGGCAAGTCTGCCCGCACGAGCAGGCGGTCGATCGGCAACGGCGATACGATGGATCTCGCCGATCGATGATTCCTTCATTCATTCTCGGCACGGCGGATACACTCGTGGCGTGACTAGTTTCCCTTTCCAGCCGGTGCTCCCGAATAGCAACCGTACATCGCACTCAAGTCCACATTCGTTCATCAGAATAAATGAAATCGTTACAATCACGTCTTTAGGTGTGTCCATGATGCGTCTTTAGGTGTGTTACTCGATACACAATGCTGGATCTTCAGACAAAACTTGTATCAAACGTTTACAAAGCATACTGTGCTTGCACCGATGCCTGGTTCGATAAGCTAGCATCCCATATGCCCCAGCCGATCTAACCAGTGTCACTGAGATGCCATCGCTACGGAGATCCACGCATGGTACAATCCATGAGGTTTTTGCCTGGAAAGCTCACAATCAATATAGAATCTAATTCCCGTAAAAAAAAGCAAAAAAAACAATATAGGATATAATCTCTCAAAAGGAACTTGAAGGGAGGCAAGGTGCGATCGACTTACGTATAAATATCCTGGGTGTCAATTTCATTAAACAAATTGATAAAGAAACGGAATCCATCTGGACTGACATCCCTGCACAACAAGCCTGAGAGAAACAGTGGCAGTTCAATTTCATTTCTGAATCAAACACAGCTTGCAAAATACTTCAAAAGGTATAGCCATAGCATACCTTTATTTTCTGCATTTAGAAGATGTTCTTTTGCTAAAGCTGGTGCAATTCCCAGAGTAAATGCGGCATCACTTGGGCTGATTCCTTTTTGAAGAGCATCTGGCTTTTGTGCAAGTGATGAGATTCTTGCAAATACCTGTGTTTGTCAAGGAAAAAGATCAGTGCATACTAGTGCGTAGTGCTAGAAACAATGCTAGTGGCAGATGTACAAATGCAAGCAAGTGCAGAAAATAGTGGTGGCAGTATAATCCACTAATAGAGTTGCAGATTCGCAGCAATATGTGGTTTAGTAGCCATTCAGCATGCAATAAAATGGAATCAAGACTTATTGTTGCAATGGCTTACCTCTTCATCACTATGTGTCTTGGTCTGGATCACCTTCACTCCACTATCAAATTTCCTGAGCATTACTGGGCTGCTCATTACAAATCAACATCTATAAGCAAAACATCAAAACCATGATCAATGGCTGGTGATGAGCCAGCTGGAAAGGCACTAAACTACTCTTTGCTATTCCCATCATCCTGGATTCTGTTCAGAAAAATAGAGATTTTGGTAGTTTAGTAATCATCAAAAGTTTGATATACATACACATCAACTTTCTCCCAGAGCGAACAAGCTTGCAAAAGATCCTCTGGTGAGATTAACTCTAGAAGAAAAATAAACAAAACTAATTTCAGAACACGGGTAACAAGATTATATGTAGATATTATTAATAGAAAAAAATGCAGACCTGTTCCCCTTGCACGGTTGAATAGACAATAGACATCGACTAGTGCCATCATACCACCTGCTTTCTCAAGCGGTATTCTTACGAAGTCCGCCAGCTGGGAATGAACGGACAAAATAGTCATTAAAAAATAACAATTTTAACTCTTAGTGTAACACAGCTTAAGGAGAAGAGGAGAATATGGAACCGTGTCTCTCAGATTAAGAAGGAAATTTGTGAAGGCATGGACAAAATTTTTATCCCTGCCTTCCTTCCAATTGAATATACAAGACTGTGAATCTTTAGTTTCTTGACGCTTGATGTGTTAATAAATGATAATATTCTAGAAATTCCCTGTAACGTACCCCTTCCCCTATCTATGTGCACATCTTCACGGACAGAGATAGATCCAGAGCTCCTGACTAAATTCTAATAAAAGTAAAATATTAAATGGCCAAGGCGTCTATTCGACATATGAAAATGATCCATTATTACTACTCAATAGAAGATCAGGTTTCCAGTGGTTGGAGGTGAAAGATATAATTGTAAAACACAAAGCAATTTATTCTGTAATATACTACTGTGCAAGTTACCTCAATTTCTTACAGAACTCATGCACTACCAAAGCCATGCTATCCAACTTAAGCTACACAATCAGCAATATTTTAACTTGAGAAAACAGGAAACCCACCAACAAGCAAGTGCAAGTTACCTGTAGTGACAACTGCTGATGATACAAAGCACCAGCCGTTTCTTTCGTCACAGGAGACACAATGCCAACACTCAATAGCAAATCCTGCATGTCTTGCTTCGAACCCATCTCTTCATCATTGGAATTTGATTCTGTAGATGAGTTTGTCAATAGCTTTAACCTCATTTTCTCTGCTAGCTGCATCATTTCCTTAGCTTTGCCCTGGAGCAGGAAAGCAAACAATAATTGAGTTCAGATTAGACCATGGTGATCAATTTGAGATAATAGCTATGCAATTCAAACCATGAGGGCGTTGAGATCCTGGAACGCATCCTGCAAGTTCTGCCCGGCGCTCTCCCACGACTCCTGCTCCATCCGCAGTATCCCTGAAACCCCAACAACAGGCATCCGGATCGCGATATCCTCCGCCGGCGCGGCCCCCTCCGCCACCGGGGCGCCGCTCTCCGGAGCGGCGGCGGGGGTCATCTCCCAGGCCCTCGCGCGGATCGCCTCGAGCAGCCTCCCGAAGAAGACATCGACGTCGGCTTTGCAGGTCACGACGATGGCGACGACCTCCGATCGCGCGGGCGGCATGGAGATCTGGAGGCGGATGCGGTGGTGCTGCGACGAGGAGGACGAGGACGAGGAGAAGAGGGAGCGGAGGGGGTTGTGGCTGTGCCTCCGGTGCGGAGGGTAGGCGTGGACGACGGTGGCGAGCGGGAGGCCACGCGCGGAGCGCGAGGACTCGTGGAGGAAGATGAGGCGGTGGGAGGTGAGCGCGAGGAGGCAGCCGCGGAGGGGAGCGAGGCGCGGGTTCTCCTCGGGCTCGAGGTCCACGAGCGGGAGGAGGTTCCGCTCCACCTCGCCGGCGGACAGCACCGGGCGGCCGGACGCCGTCACGGACGCTGACGGCAGCCAGTCGGCTGCGGCGGCGGACATAGCGACGGTGATGTGTGGTGCGGTGCCGCAGTGGGTTTGGGTTTTCGTGCTCAACTGAGGCCTTGCCCTTTGTTTAAGGGATTAATTCCTCTCGTGCCATTATAATTTTTGAAAATTAAAAAAAAAATGTAACGGTCAGTGACTATGGTACGCTTCACCTGTTAGTGACACATCGATTTCCAAACTGTAGAAATTATAATGGTATGGATCTAACTAGCCCTTGTCTAAGTTTTCGAATTTGGGAGCAAACTTTGGCCTTTTGAATGCGTGTAACACTGTAGCATTTCGATTGTATGCGTGAAAAATTATCCAAAAATTAATTAATTAGGCTCAAAATGTTCGTCTCGTATAATACAATAAAACTGTGCAATTAATTTTTGATTTCATCTACATTTAGTACTCCATGCATGTGCCGATATTTGATGTGATGGGAATCTTCTTTTTACATAGCGAACTTTGAGGGTAGAATATCCAAATTCTACCCCCAAAGTTCGCTATGCGAAAAGAAGATTTCCATCATATCAAAATGTCATAGCATGTATGGAGTACTAAATGTAGATGAAATAAAAAACTAATTACATAATTTTATTGTATTTTACGAGACAAACATTTTGAGCCTAATTAATCAATATTTGGACAATTTTTCACACATACAAACAAAATGCTACGATGACACGATGATTGCAAACTTCAAAGTTTGTCTTTCCAAACTTTGGATCTAAACAAGGCCTGAAGTCCTTTCCTTGCTTTGTTTTGGGCCGGTGCCGAGGCCAATGATCTAACCGGAATTGCTTCTATGCCAGTTAAAATTTTGAGGAAGACATTCTAAAAAAAACATTTGAGGAAGACATTCAAGTTTCTCAGTTTTCTGTTTGTTTGGAAATTGGAATTATGTGCTTGGTTAATTATTTTTCCCAAGGACAGCGGCAGTGATTTATTTGATTATAGAAATTTTAGAGAAAAACATTCGACTCTCTCCCTCTTGAATTTGTTTGAAGATATGCTTGGCGTTGTGCTTTGGTAGTTTCCTCTAAAAGCGTCTCCAATAGCATTCAATAAACACTCCAATAATCAGTTTTTGACATAAAAATGAAAAATAATGTTCGTACAGTGCCTAATTTTATTCCAATTTTTTCGCGTGTCCAATACTGACTCCATTATGAGCCATATTTACTCCTCTCTCCGAGCTCTCAATACCACGTGAAAAAATAACAGAGAAAAAAAGCTCACAATACCCCACGGAAAAAAGATCGAGAAAAAAAAAATCACGAGTTACCGTTTACCACCGGAAAAAAAATCAAACAGCGGCCCCGTAATGGGTGACGTGGCTGCTTTTGGGTCTAATTTTTTGAGAACCGTTGGTTGGAATGGTTTTTTTTCTCCTAAGAATTTCTGGCAAGGTCCCAAAACTAATATTTTGTGACTACTCTACGAAGATTGAGTGAGTGGTTTACGGTTGGGTTCTCTGCCTCCTTCCCTAGAATTAGTACGGATGCTGTTATGTTGATAATTGATGATGGCAAGGATGCCAAACTAGTGAGTTAAGGACTACATGCGGAATAATGAAACATATACAATCACATTTCTCAGTGTGATGATGAGATGATCCATTGAGGAAGTTAAAATGTGTTCACAACCAAGAAAGTGAAGATGTCAGGAGAAAGAGGCGGGTATTGACAATTTTTGCTCATGCCTCAGGATGGACAAAGAAAACATTTTGAAAGGAGGCCACGTATGATGAATTAAGTGTTAGGAAGTGCTAAATATAAATATGTCCTAGGGATAAAAAGGTTTAGCATAAATTGTAAAAACCATATGCCCAACGCACATTACCACGATATGAACATTATAGAAAAATCACAAATCTTAATATTGATGAAGTCAGCACAAATGTCTCATTGATGTATATCATCTACCATTGAACAAAAAGATCGCATTAACAAGAAAAATAGGATGTAAAAACTGGGAATTTGATGTGTGACAAGTAGGGATACAGCCGCATAAGCTAAATCATTCAAGTTATGCAATATCAAAATTAATTATAAAAATAGAAAACGGATTAGCGGCATTAGAGCGGTTTCGTTTTTGTCTTTATTTCTAACAGTAATATTGATACTCTGAGCTCTGATTAAATTACCAGAGCAAAAAAAACCCTCCATCTCCTTTTTAAAAATAAAATATGGTTCTTTCTCTCAAGGCTACCGGATCCTGCGTCATCGAGTTCATTCTCTTCACGGATCTGCCGATAGGATCTGACTACAAGCCATAATCATTATGGGTGAATAAAACTCTCGAATCTGATAAATAGAATTTAAGAAACCTAGCATTGGTATAGTTAGAAGAAAAACTAATGCCCTGGCTCAAGAGCAAAACGTGTTCAGATGTAATTTTTTTCTCTGGGGACCAATCTCTGGCGTCGACGTAATACTAATCACTGATTATATGACTCTAGTGTTGTTTTCAGCTGGTAGAAGAATACTCACTTGATATTTTACTCTATACAGTATGGTAGCTGATGCATGTGCCAATAACATGTTATGAGCTGCTATATATGGTTCCACACTCTTCCCCACCGTACACTTTCCGAATGGATCAGAACATCGCCCAGGTGGGAATCGTCCAGTATCATATGACGCAATTGCAGCAACATTGACTTCATCCATAGTAGTCCAGTGCGAAACCCTGTCGCCGAACTCCCTAAAGCACACATCTATATATGCTGTGAAATCTTCCTGGGTTGTGCAGTTCCATCAGCAATCAGGAGGAGTTCATTTTTGGAAAATATCGCTAACAACTAAAGTCACTTGATCTTACACAATTCTTGGGCTTAACCATCCACCGTACCCGTCTTCGAGAAACTGAGGGAGCTCTAGATGGCAAATCATAACATGGATCTTTTTTTTAGATAAATCATAACATGGATCTGGACATCTGAAGAACAAGTAGTTATCAATATTGCTAATGCCCATACATTATCATCTTGAAACAAATTTATGTTTTACCAGAATAATACTATTTGGTTATTATTTGCAATAGAAGTTAAGTACCATGTCTCACTAACTCATCTATAAGATTGTTGTAGTATTGTAACCCTTTTGGATTGACAGCTTCATTTCCATCCGGTATATTTCAATCCAAAAAGTCAATTGCAAATTGTGGAAATTAATTGCTTAGTATATCATTGATTTGTTAATATGAAGAAGGCAATTACTAAGTACTCTAAAATAAATAATGGACTATTGATCTAACAATATATTATATCATAGAAGGTAATAGATTAATTAAAAATAGAAAATATCACGGTCTAATAGATTAATAATTAATTAATAATTAAAAATAGAAAAACATCTTCAAGTTAGTTGTATTATATTAGTGCTAGCCGGCTGTGCATCCGTGTGCCACGGCCTTCTCAAAATGTGAAAGGATTTGTTTGATAAAAAAATGACATGCTGAACGTGAGAGGATTCGATAAAAAGAAGACACGGATGTTTAAGGATGGGACTCGGTGAGGGATGGCGTGATTTTTGAGATTTTATTTTCTTATTTAATTATTTAGATGCTTATGTTTTTAAAAATCAACGGTTATAATTTCTTCGAACTCTTATCCCTTAGGAGGTAACGAGAGTATCGTCTCGCGAATTAGCCATGACTTATACAATTAATTTTATAATTAGTTTATATTTAACTTTTAATTGGCATCTATCTACCGTACCAAAGTTTAGTCCCTTGTAATCAAACACCCTGAGAACGGACCAAAGTTTAGTGGTTTGTAATCAAACACCTAAGAACGGAAGACGCGCGCGGAGAGGAATAGCAGGAGGGAGAAGCGGCCACGGCGGCACCAGCCATGTCTATCCTTACCTTGCGAAGGCTCTGCAGAGAGAGAGAGAGCGCATATTCAGGCAGTCTCGTCCAAATGCAACTGACAAGAGGTCTTCTGCATCCACGCTCGTGTCGTATGCGGTGCCGTGCTTCCCAGTTCATGCAAGTCGCCATGTATGGACATGAGAGATTTTCTTTTTCTGGATAGAAGACAGAGAGAGATTGGTAAGACCATGAGAACAGTTGAAAGGAAGACACTGCGCGGCGAGCTGACCAAAATCCCTGTGGCTGGTGAAGTATGCGGCGATTCCCGACCCTGTGACATGATTTCGGCTTCGGATTCGGCTTCTCACACAAGGGTGTCAAGGGACGCAATTTCCATTTCTACTGTGCTCGTGCAGGAAAAAGCTTGTGAATTGTGATTATCACGACCTGGGCGATCCTCTGTCCAACAAAAGCGCATGACGAACTTTCTGGAGGCCCTGGTGGCAAGAGCAGGGATGCTAACAGTGCAGGGGGATGGTGCATCCTCCTGACGCTCCTGCCAACTCTCGGCTCTGGTGAAGCGAGCGCGAGGCCGCGCTGGGAGATCGTGAAGCAGCACCGAATCCTGCATGCTGGAAGAAAGACCTGCGAATGTTTCGTTTCCTTCTCCCTCGTGCTGGTGGCCTGTTGGAATTGAGCCCTCAGTTCTCTCTTTCACTCACGCCGGACGGAGGTGGAAGAACAGTGTACACACACGCAAATGACGACGAACGCCCTGACCGCTCGAACGGCCTGTATGTTGGCTTTTGATTGATAAAAATGGACTCAAGTCAACCTAGAACACAGGAATTGCAAGACCATTTATGGGCCTAGACAGCACAGCGCCCACGCCACCACACTCGGGCAAGCTCGGCGCCCACGCACGCGCGTTCCTGGAGACCCGGCTTCTTCTCCTTCGTGAGCAACCAACTCCACGCAAGAGCCGGTCACTATCCTCATCTGCTAGCCAAGTGACGCTCATCACGCTGCCGCTGCGCCCCTCCTCGACTCGATCAAACTCTAACAAGCTAACTGACCTGAACGTGAACGCACGCACACGCGCGATGCACGCGACACACACAGCACGCCAGACACGGACCTTGGCGTGGTTTATTTCTAACATGGCCAGCCAGGGTTTGAGTTCAAGACATAGATGTTCGTTTGACACAATGATAGAACACACCATGAAACTATTTCACATCATGACTCATAGCTGAGCGTGTGATCCTGCATCGTCGAGCTCATTCTCTTCACGGATCTGGACCTTCTTCTTGAGGAACTCGGAGTACCAGCGAGCAGAGAGCCTGGCTTGCCTTGGGAGCGCCTCGTCCTCGAAGTCGACGCGGTACAGGCCGTATTGCGACATGAATCCTGTCAGGTACTCGAAGACGTCCACGAAGCACCACGCGAAGTAGCCTTTCACATTGGCTCCGTTCCTGCAAAGCATGGTAGGATACAGATAAATCGATCTTCCTGAAAAAAGTTCTGTCTGAACAATTCGTGAAATATGTCGCCGGATTCATGTGATATTGCTGAATTTTGTGACTGTCCCTTTGTATAGTACTTGGAAAGCTTCTAACCCGAGTTGTAAACTTATAATTTAGGTACATATTTAAGAGCCATAAAACCCCTCTTACTGATTTGACATCTCTCACCTTAGTGCAGTCAATGTGCTCCTTATGTGGTTCTTCATGTAATCAACCCTATCAGTATCATGGAGACTGCCATTTCTGGTTGCATAACCTGAAGACAGAAAGGAGAGGGAAGAACGTATAAACAAATGCTCTCTGCAGTTAACTGCCTTGTTTTGCACAAGATACGACCAAACCTTTTAAAACTTTAACTGTCAATAGCTTTTGAAATACCAGTTTCAAAATATAAAACCATATCGTAGATTTTCTTAAAACAATATTTTAGTAATCTCATAATTTTTATATTATAAATATATTTTAAGTGGAAAGTAGTGGTCAAAGTATCACATAAAAGATGTGAAAAGTAGGAAACATCAAAGTATTTTTCGACTGAATGAAGTATATGTTCAAGATGAAAAAAAGGGCACATGCGAGGTACATTGATGTATTGATAGTATTTTTTTTAGGAACATATATCAGCGTAGTGGTTTAGATGTATTTTAGAATATCCAAACCAAAATTTTCAAGCTCTTCAGCAGGGAAATAGACTTTCCTGTCTCTTGGATATAAATGGGAAGGTTACCATAGGCTTCATACAGGTACTCCACCACAAGTTGCAATCCTCTGGGATCAGATGGAATGGATGTTGGAGCGTGCTGCAGTAAAATGAAAAAAAAAACTCTGTTACAGCTTTGAAGAAGTTCCAAATATTACTCATTTAAATAAGAGGATCTTTCAGTGTATTTTTATCTAATCTCTCGTGTTAGATACCTAACTGCACAGCATAATGTCTGAAAACAAGCATATCTGAGTAATTGTCGATGATAAACTTTACCTGGCCAATGGGCGGATCTGTTCTTGAAACTGATCCAGTGAATCATTTCGTTAGATATACCATTTGAAAATTTTGTAACATTGCAGATATAATTTAGAAGCATCAGTAAAAGGATGTGGCACTAGATACATAAATAAAAAATGTGAGGGATATAAGAGAATTATGAAAAGTAAAAGGATAGTCCTGCATCGACCAACCAATTGATTTACCTCTATACTCAGCAGAAATGTCCAGTCCGAAGTCGCGAATGCCTTTCTCTAAAGGGCGATCGTTCACATAGACGAAAACATAATAGTTTATTCCAATGAAATCTAGAGTACCCCTGATGGCTTCAGATTGGACTTTCGTGAACCAGGCGAGAACCAACATTCTTCTTCATTGCCTGTGGATAACCTCCAAACACTAATGGTTCTAATACCCTACAATCCACACATCTTATTTCCAATTAGACCTGTAAATATTTCACATTTATGATGCAACACGAGTCGAAAAGATACCAGCCCAAATAGAAGTCCCGAAATCTTTGAGTTGCTTCTAAGTCAGCAGTGGAGTTTGTTAACGGGTATGACCACATTGCATATATATTTATGCCAATGACTCCTTTTTGTAAAGCCTACAAGCCAAAAAATCATTTTATGGGTGCATAAAACTGACTCTGGTAAATAGAATTTAAGAAACCAAAGGGAATTGGCATTGGTGTAGTTAGAACTTAGAAGAAAAACTAATGCCTTGCCTCATGAGTAAATCGTATTCAAATGTATGATCTTTTATAAGGATCAATCTCAGATGTCAACATATTACTAATGCTACAACACTAGTGTTGTTTTCAGGTACTACAAGATTACTCACTTGGTATTTTCCTCTGTACAGTCTGGCAGCTGATGCATGTGCCAATAACATGTTATGAGCTGCTATATATGGTTCCACACTTGAGTTCCCCACTGTACATTTTGTTATTCCGAATGGATCCGAACATCGCCCAGGCGGGATTTGTCCAATATCATACGACCCGGCTGCAGCGACATTGACTTCATCCAGAGTAGTCCAGTATGAAACCCTGTCACCAAACTCCCTGAAGCACACATCTGCATATGCTGTGAAATCCTCCCTGCATTATCAATGCCATTAGCGATCAGGAGAAGTTCATTTTTGAAGACTTTTAACTGGAACTTACACAATTCTGGGGTTTAACCATCCACTGTACTCGTCTTCCAGAACCTGAGGGAGATCCAGCTGGGAAAGCATAACATGGACTTGGACACCTGAAGAACAAATAGTCGTCACTATTGCTAATGCACAGACATTATGGTCATGAAATAAATTTATGTTTTACTAGAATAATTTCATACGAAGATTATTCGAAATAGACGTACCATGTCTCACTAGCTCATTTATAAGATTGTTATAGTACTCTAACCCTTTTGGATTGACAGCACCCCTTCCTTCTGTATATTTCAATCCAAGAGAGTTTAATTAAAAATCCTGGGAATTTATTGCTTAGTAGGTTATTCATTTTTTATATTTTTTTACTTGGTATAAGCCTGGACCAAGAGATGGAGAATCTATAAGCCTCCAGGTTAGTGTCAGTTACAAGCTTGACATCATCCTGAAACATCAGATGGTTTAGGTCAAAGGAAACAATAAATCAAGAGTTTTCATTTCAGAATTAATGCTGAAACATTCATCCTCAAAATTTTAGTAGTTACAGTACTTCAGCACAACAATTTTTGTTGCTAGGAATAAGGATAACAATCTTTTATATTTAGAGTTTAGATTTTTCTAAAAATTATTTAGAGATCAGGAAAAATGGTAGTGTGTTTGCATTGTAACAAATCACCAGCTCAATCAGCAAAAAGAAAAAAAGATCCCTGGCAGACAAAAGTGCAGCGAGATGGTGCTCTGCATGTCTATAGTCTACGGAAGGCTCCAGAGTAGAGAATTGTTTAGGATATGACGGCAGTAATGAAGAGAGATTTGGCCAAAAAAAAATTTCACCTTGTACTTGTGGTACCCGTCGGCGGCTACATCGCCATTGCTTTTGTCCGGCATTCTCCCTGTTACAGAGATGAAAACATGATCAGTAATACTCAATCAGGCTGCAGGGTTAGCTTAAATCATTGAAATAAACATGAATCGTTGACATTAGTGTCGAGTTTTCATTTCTTCAGTTGCAGAAATTTAAGCGCCGGCTGACGCGCCAACCTGCGTGGGTGAAAGTATCCCAGATGCTTGGGCTCCTACCATCCTCTGCAACAGCACCCTCATACTGCAGCAGAAAATCATCAAAAAGAGCAAACTTTAGGTGTCAAGATTGTACACCAAAAGCAATCGACTTCGAGCAGAGCACGCAAGAAAACGCCATAAATCCATGCACTAGAGTATAATTGATTGGCTGATCCGTCACCTGATAAGCCGAGGTAGCAGATCCGAAGACGAAATCTTCAGGGAAGTCACCCCTCGAGAGGCCAAGAACGGGTGCCGCGCCGTGGGCGGAGAGGAACAGCAGGAGGGGGATTGCGGCAACGGCGGCAGCCATGTCCATCCTGACGGCTCTGCAGAGAGAGGACGCGAGGATTTGTGGCGCCTGCAGGCTTCGCCAGTTTGCATGCGCTCTTCGGTGCTTTGTGTGGTGTGCGGTTCACTGGCTCCCAGACTCCCAGGGGTCGCAGTCCAAGCGAGATAATGCTACAGTTCGACTTGGGACAGTCGCTGCAGCTTCCGCCGGCCACGTCAGTGTCAGTCTCAAGTCGGCATACACTAATCATACACGTACTGATCAACACACAGAGACTTAGGATAGGAGTTTAAGGTATAATCTCGTGGTAAATAATTTATAATTGGCAAACGTGTCGTCACGCACGTGTAAATACGAGGCATACTTCACTTACATATTACTTATCTCAACCTACCTGAACAGCTTTGCTATCTATAGTTGATATCTAGGTATTTATTTTAAAAGATAAAATGATCTTGTGCATATCTAGCTACTGAAAATATAGAAAAAGCTTATTTCAGCCATCCATGTAAGCACGAAGGACAGCTAAAAAGTTCAATTTAGTTTGAATCGATAGAGTATGGGGAGAATTCAAAGATTTATGTGGTGTTTGGATCCGGTGCTAAAGTTTGGCGCTTTAAATAAATAATAATTAGATGTATTAAATATAAACTAATTATAAAAATAATTATATAAGTCATGTCTATTTCGCGAGATGAATCTAACAAGACTAATTTTGCTATAATTAATATATAATTACCATATGTACTGTAGCATTACATTGTCTAATCATGATGTAATTAGGTTTAATAGATTCGTCTCGTAAATTACTCATCGTTTATATAATGGTTTTTTTAATTAATCTATATTTAATACTCCTAATTAACATATTTACCTCCGATGTGACGACGCTAAAGTTTAGCGCGTGGGAAACAAACACCTTAGCTATAGCAGGAAGCTAATGGGGCGTGCTAAAGTTAGCATATCACTGTGGATATTTAATTGCTTTGGGAAAACAGCATATAATTTCGAGAAACTATAGTATATTGATCCAAATCTTTTGACGTGAACTAGATGGTCGGGAATAATAGATGAGTGAAATTCACTACTGCAGGTACGTGAACTTTTCTCGAGATCTCATCTAGATCCGTAAACTAAAAAAGCGGTCATCTAGGTCCATAAACTGTTCCCGAGATCACATCTAAGTCCGCAAACTAAATAAGCGGTCATCTCGGTCCATAAACTTTTAACATTGGTAATCTAGGTCCATGAACTTTTAAAGAGCTATCGTCAAGGTTAGGCTCGTCGCCACTGCCTTGGACCTAGACGACAACTCTTTAAAAGTTCATGGACCTAGACGAGAGCTTTTTAAAAGTTCATGGATCTAGATGACCACTTATTTAGTTTGCGGATCTAGATGAGACATCAGAAAAGTTGATGGACCTAGATGACCGTTTTTTTAGTTTGCGGACCTATGTGAGATATTGAGAAAAGTTCATGGACATGCAGTAAAATTCACTCATAATAGATAAGTTCCAACACACCTGTTGTTGTGCTTGTGCATCTTTTCCCACAGCAAGCAGCCACTGAAAATACCCATTTATCACGTGTTTTTGTTACCTATCTGTTTGCATCTTGTTAGTTGCCACTACTCGTCCAAAGAGCAGATACATATCAAGCGCTTTAAACCTACAATACTATTTTTCACTTTCTAAATGCATGGGCCTCCGCAGTATGAGCATAAACATGAATGCTCCATCAATCATTGTAGCCATATATACTCATGTGCAAGCACCGAACTACCGAAGGCAATGAAAATACCATGGCTATCCTCCATCTTTGAGTATATGATGCTTAAATGGAAGTTTTAATTGGCTTGGCTACATCTATATGTATTCTTAACTGGTGCATGGAGAGGAGGTTATCTCCAATGTTTAAAAAATATGTAAGGCAACGAAAAAAAATCTTTCCCAAGCACAATTTGAAGCGCTAAGCCGTTAGTTAAATGCGAAACAAGCAGCCGACATGTACAGCTTGCTGATCATGATCCCAAAGGAATCAGACAAATGGTCGCATTTGACCGTTATGGTTACGGCATCCCACGGAGCGTACTCCTACTTTGCTTGCCGTCGTTCTTTCAGGAAATCAATTTGACGTCACGACGCCGTTAAAACCTTTTTCCACGTAAAAAAAAGAACGGGCCCGCACCCGTCGGCTTCCAGCCACTAATCCCCCAAAAGCCAAATTTTTCGCTTCACCTTTCCTTCCTCCCATCTCTCTCGAGGCTCGCCGTCGCCGCCATTCCCATTCGCCACCACCACCTCCTCCCCTCCGCTAAACCCTAGCCGCCGACCCCCTCCAATCCCCCACCAGCGCCCGAATCGCGGCCCCAATCGAGCTAGGGCTCGCCGATTTCTGGCCGGGCCCGTTGAAATTTCGGGCAGGCTTATTTCGGGTGAATCCTTCGGTTTTTTCTGGGGGGATTGTTTGATTTCTGCGGCGCACGATGGGGAGCCGGAGGGAGGAGGAGAGGAACGAGAAGATCATCCGCGGCCTCATGAAGCTGCCGCCCAACCGCAAGTGCATCAATTGCAACAGTGTGGTAACCCTTCTCGCTCGTTTGTCTCGTTGCTAAGCTGATTGGAGAGTCTGTTCTGTTCCGCGTCCCAGATAGCTGCAAGGAGGCCGCGGAATTCGTCTATTGATTGGAATGTTAGGCAGATAGCTCAGATTTGCGAAAATTTTATCGAGTTTGTTGTGCACTTTGGCTCGTTGGTCCACGTGTTCCTGCTGTACCTGTTGGTTCCATGTCTCCATGATGATAATTTGCTCCTTTGTGTCCTATATCTGATCATAGACAATTCATTGCCCTTGCTTTTTGAACACACGGGAGGTCTAGTGAGTAGTGACCCTAGGCTACTTTGGATCAGGAAGCTCTTAATTGTTCTGTAACATAGGTTTGTTGAATTAGGTTGTTAATGGATAATTGTTTGATCGATTTAGAGCTCCTTAACTTTCATCAGCGCTTCTGTTTGTATTTGATGATTAAGTTTCTTAGTTTACAGAACTGCTGAACTAGTATTTACATATTTGTAAGGGCAACTCGTTTTGATTTAGTCAGTTTAATATAATAGTGGAACCTATATCACCCGGACACTGATACGTGTATCAGTATCGAGCCCGATACGGATACGTGGATACGGCATGTTCCCCCAAAACCCCGATACGTCGATACGTTTCAGAATTTTTAAAGAAATAAATAGCAATATATAACAAGAACAGAGTTGACAATAATAAGAAATAGATGTTTAGACGTTCAAGAAAGGCAAATAGCATAGCAATCTATTTTTTTAGGTACATAACAAACATAGGCTAGTTCAAGCCTTCCATGTCACTAGTTCTTCACACCTCTTAACCTCCTTCCTCATGGCTTCAAGCACTCCATGTGGCACCTTTAAGCACTTGGTAATTCCTCTTCCTGATTTGCCTAGCAAGTGAGCTTCAACTCTAGTGTAGCTTGTGAACTTCTCCATTGGGCAATATTTGCATTTCCAGAGAACATTGCCTCCACCTGATTTAACTGGTTTCTCTAAAATGTCAACATGAGCCCACAATGGAGCCTTGATGTCGACCGTAGCCACAGATCCTATACTACCACTATCACTTGCACTTGCACTAACATTAGCACTACCACTGACACTGGCACTGCTTGATGCTGCCATCTACTCAAGAAATGGACAAGTAACTAGATCAGAAATGGGAACTTGGGAAGGAAGGAATCGATCCATAGAGGAACACTAGATCGAGATCGAACGAGAAACTCACCGGCGAGTGCTGGAGCTGTGGAGGTTCGTCGGGGGCGAGCGGTGGCGGCGACGGAGATGGACGGCGAGCAGCAACGCTCGGACGGGTGGCCGGCCAGCGGCAGCGGCGTGTGCGCGCTATCTGCTCTGTGGTGCTGGTGCATGCGTGGTTGTGTGCTAGGACAGGGGTGGAACGGAAGGGATAAGGCAGCCAGCGTGAACTGCTTCGTTCGTGGGCACAATAGCACACGTATCGCAAAAGCTGTATAGATACGTGTCCGGCCCACGTATCGAATGACAGTTTTATTTTTTTTCTTGATACGTTTTGGAGACGTCTCATTGCCGTATCTATGCCGTATCTATATTGGACACGTCTCGGATACTTGATACGTGACCATCCTGCTGTATCGGGGTAACATAGAGTGGAACAGTAGAATTGTTTCTTTCATTGATTAACTGCTGTTGAATTTCTACTTTTGTTTTGTTACAGGGGGCACAATATGTATGTACCAATTTCTGGACCTTCGTTTGCCTGTCATGTAGTGGGATTCAGTGAGTATCTTGCAACTCTCATATTAGTTCTATTCAGTATTGACTTTTGCTAAAAATGTATGATGTGGCATTTAATGCTTCTAACAAGGCATGCAGTAAGAATGTGCCTAAGATAAAAAACCAAAATGTTATTGTCTGCTGGGCATACATAGTTGAAAATCTCCATTTGAGAGTAGTCATATTATGTCCCTGTTAGGCGTACTCCTAATAGAACTTTCGGTCTTCCATTCTACAACAATACTGTTTGGATATCTTCCTGCACATGCAATCAATTTTCACCTGGAGAAACAGATAGCCAACTCTTTTTGTAGTGTTCAACTAGTTTACCACGCTTTTAGTTCTGCCGTTTTTTTTCTTGACATTAACTTCTTAACATCTTGTGGTGTGATATACAGCCGCGAGTTCACTCACCGTGTTAAATCGGTTTCAATGTCCAAATTTACTACCCAAGAAGTGAGGTCTCTTGAACAGGGGGGTAACCAGGTACAAAAGCACCTACAGCTACTCTAACATGCTATCTCGGGCTCCCCGTTCAACTTTATGACTTAAATTGAGGTAATGACTGCAGCGAGCACGTGACATCTTCCTAAAGGACTGGGATTGGCAACGGATGAGGCTGCCTGTCAATACGTAAGTTTCATCTTGTTCTTGAGTTTTTATGGGTATTTTTTTTTGTTCTATGAAGAATGTTACGTTTCTTATTGCTTCTGTGTTTTTGCTTCAGCAATCCGGAAAGGATTAGGGAATTTATCAGGGCTGTTTATGTGGACAAAAAGTATGCCGGTGGGTCCTCTAACAAGCCAGCCACAGATAGTGAGGTAGTGAGCTAATGTGTCTTGCAAGCACTGTTGTATTGTCCTTTATCTAAATCTAGCGAGAACAGTTATGGATATATAAGTAATTGCATCATCTTTGTCTAACCTTTGCACTACCATAGTCAATATTGTTGTTTCAGCTAATTCCAAGCTGTCCAGAATTCAGATATTCCTGCTGAAACTTCCATAGTTCACACGTATATCTTAACTGTAGTTTCCATTTTTTTTGACAGAGTGTGAAAAGCAATGAAAGTGAATTGAGAAGACCTAACTCCTATCATTCGTATTCCCAAAGCCCACCTTATGATTTTCAGTATGAAGATAGAAGATATGGTAAGCAAGTTGACACGCTTGCTCGGAGGCCTTCAGAAAGGGCACTCGATGGGAAGCTCGGGAACTTACTATTCAGTCCAGGTCGTTTGCGAGATCAGATGAATGAAGACCGATTCGCTAATGAAAGTTCAGGATCAAGATTTTCCGACTTTTCAGCCTCAAGCACTGGTGACTTTAGAAATGATGTCCTTTCTCCTAGCTCTCAAGAGACAGGGTACAGTAGTCCTTCTGTCCACCATTCAAGAAACGTCTCTGCTGAAAATCCTCAATCCCAGAAGTATCCTAATGTAACTTCACAAATAGATTTCAATGGAGTTCGACGTTCACAGGTTTTTAATCCTTCTGTTCCCCTCCATTTCCAGTAAATGTATTTTTTATGTAGAAAACTCTTCCAGGTACAGAGGATTAGAAATAAATTGTTTATTCTTTCCATGTGCAGCGAACAGCTTCTTCTGGAAGTTTTGGATCATTTGATGGTAGCTCGGTGTCCAACAAATCAGTTGAATCAGGTTACCCGCCTGATGCACCAGCAGAGAAATCAGTGCATTCTGCAGTAAACCATCAGAACCATCAGATTGTGGCTTCTCCTGTGGCTCATTCAACCCAACCATATGCCTCGCCACCCAACAATCGCAACCTGACATCTCATAAACCTGCGGATTTAGGTAGCCAAATTACTGCCACCAAGAAACCCATGCAACATGGTGGAGCTCAGATTGAAGCTGTGGTGCCGTTGCCTGTCCCAGCACAACCAATGACTTTTACACCTCTTGACCTCTTTGATCAATCAACCATACAACATGTCACTTCTGATGCACCGATAGATCTGTTTGCTGGCTTTAATGAACAGTCATCAGCTTCTCATAAATCAGTTAATTTAGGCAGTCATTCTGATGTTGCCAAAGAACCTGCTCATAATGATGTCGTTCAGAAGGCTGCAGTACCATCAGCTGAAGCACTCGCCCCATCTCATCCTGTTCACCAAGACCTCTTCAGTCTGTCAATTTTGCAGGAGCCAGCAATTTCCTCACCCCCTCCGCCAATAGATCTGTTTGCTGGCTTTGACAAGCAATTGCCACATTTGTCTAGTGTTCAGCAAATTCCACCAGCAGGTCCATTGCCCGCGAACGGTGGATGGGCTTTCTTTGATGCCCAACAGCATGGATCTTCAACATCTGTTTCAGATGTGCAAGCTCAGATACCTGCCGCATTCCCTCCATCTGATGGTATTGCTAAAGGAATCGATCAATCGACATTGCCAACTTCACAACCAAATACCATTGTGTCACAGAGTACTCCGTTTATGATGGACAACTGGAGTTTGAATGCTGAAGAAGTGAAGATCTCTGTCCCCAAGGAAAATTCTCAGGTAAAATCAATTGAGATATGAGGCACTTAGTGATTTGTTATAGCTTCACATGGTCACATGTTTAGTAACTTTTTCCTCGCCGTTTATAGTTTTGGAACGCCTTTGGTGAATCTATTCAGAGCCCATCAAATAATTTGTTCACATTTAACACTGTGCCTCAAGTAGCGCCTCATCAATTCACTACACGTGGTGCTTCATACGTTGAATCCAGAACTCCACAGGTACACATGTTTCAATTAACCACTGGAAAATATATTTCTCAAAGAAGGTTAGGCTGAATAATCTGAATCATTCTTTAGGATTTGGCTAGGGGTGAGACAGAAAGGCCAATTCCTGAGGATATGTTTTCTGGTTTCAATGTTTCACCTGCTGATATGGCTGGACCATCATTTCCTGCACCACTTCAACCCCATTTGGTATGGAGCTGCTTCCTTTCTTGTTTGATAATAGCTTCATTTTATTGAGAGCGAACATGCATGGACATATTAAAATATTGTGTTTGACATGTAATGTATATTTTCTTTTGTTTCTCGAGGTCTATTTTGTGAATATCTAGCTTATCATAAAAGTCAAGGAAATATTAATGTTTATCAAGATAATTCCATGTTTGGACTACACATTCTGTGGTGCCCCTATGCATGCAGCATCCTTCATGGGTTCCTGCATACGCGTCATTTATTTGTTTGCATGTACTTTTACTTTCCTGTAATTTGCATTCCACCTACAGTAACTATTTCCCCATCTTTGAATGTCAAAATGGTTCAACTTGTATGTCTACAATTATTAATATGAATTTTATTCCAGGGCGCCACGGTGTCTCATCCTGGAAAATCAACAAATCCATTCGACATGGCATTTGAATCTGATGTTGACCCCAGTGACATGGTATCTATTGTTATTTTGTGTTCTACAATCGTAATAATTATAACGTGGGCTACCAATTCTGGTCTATACTTTATTTATATTTATGAGCTCCTTTATTATTTGAAATGGCAGTATTATTCTGCCCTCCCTCACCCACACACACAATCAGGGCCACTACAGTATTTGTGGCTCAACCAAATATATGTTAATATGATTAAGGGCACAAAAGAAAACTATATGTAATAGCCAACTGCATTAAGTTGGCCCGTGATTTCAGCTTACAAATCTGAGTTCTTAACAGCCCTTACGGCCTTATCCCTACTAAAGCAAGAGTAAGCATGAATTCAATATTTTCAAAATGTCCATAGAGGCATCTTTCCAGCAACTGTACTTAGAAGAAAAGATGCGTTCCCAATCTTTAGAGTGTATAAAGCAAAGTTCAGAAGAAACGGAAATTATCCGTAGATCTTGTGTTCTTGTCTAGTACGTGATTACCAGCCCATCCAAGATCCCCAGACTAGAGTCTGTTTACATTTTTTTTTTGTTCTTGACATGCTAGCAAGACTACAAAAGCACATCATTTCCCATATTGTCAAATACCCATTTTTTGTTTTCCCTTTATTCACTGAGTTTTTTCCCCTCTTTTCAGTTTATGGATTTGACCTCACTACAGGAAACATTACCAGATCCTCATACCACCACAGATTATTCTGGGAGCTTAGCACAGCCGTGGATTTCTCAGAATTCTACTATGCCGTATATTCCTTCTGGGCCTCAAGGTATCTGCCCTTTTCACCAAACTAAGCTTTATGCACAAGTACGAAAGCACAAAACATGGAAAACCTCGCTGTTAATGCTAAATCTGATTCTTGTTTTTGAATAATATAATCCAGGAGGGTTATCCTACATAGCTGGACAAGACTCTCACATGCTGTAAGCTCCTTGGAACCTGTACTTACAATTGGTAGACATCACTTTCTAAATGATCACTTGTTACAGGAGCTCGACACAACAAGGACCTTCTCCACCTAGGAATCCATTTGAGTGAGTGGCAGTAAAGAATGTGTTTTGCTGATAGTGGTGGAAAGAAGGGGAAGGCAATTGACACCAGGCGAAACCGGAATGGACACTCGGGTGTATTATACTAGAAGCATTGAAGACAATGTGTATGGGATACTGGAATCTGAAACCCTGAGGTAAATATGTCACTTGGATTTCATCGTCTAAGCACTCCTGTATTCAGAAAGGAATGCATAGAAGTCTACCTGGCAGGCGTGCTGGAATTTTTCTCGAAGCAACAAGCTGTGTCCTCAACTCCTTTGAACTGATGTATCTCTGTCAGGCAGCAGCGGTCAAACATCATTTTTTTTTCACTAGTTTGTCATTTGCCCATGGGTTGTGTTCATGTTCTTGTTAAATCCCGATCCTTTTGTGAATCAGAAAAGGACTGGCATTTCCATCAAATGACTGGGTCACTACCCTTGTTGGTCCGTAATATAGTGAAAGGACATTTGTTCATCAAATGATTGCAATCCTGTCAGATGTGTTCAGTAATAGGTATTACCTTTGTATGTTCAAGGGCCTGTCTTCTCACCTCAGCAACATTAATATTTGCTAATCTTAATAAATGAACATGAGGGTGTCTTCTCCGTGAGACTTTCCTTTTAAAAAGAAAGGAGCACTTGTTCTTGATCATTGGATAATCGATCTATCATACAGGAATAAGTGTTGCCTTGTGTCTGTGATACAGGTGTAGTTGCCCTGCATTTTCTTTCTGTTGTACAAGAGAGATCTCCAAGCTACAGTGCTACAAGTCCAAAGTTAATCTGATTGCTTTATGCCTAGTTTAATATCAGCTGTATCTTTACCACTGTGGCCGGTATGGGACTAAATGCTACTACGTGTTTCGAAATGTAGGTCGTTTGAGGAGTCTTCTATGCCCTGATTTTTCACGTCACTTTCACATCTGTGAGCATATCATACAAATCAGTTGCACTGCGACGCGCACAGGTGCACAAGCGCATAGGCGGTGCTCCTCGGTGAGGCTTACTTGTTGCTTGTGGACGACGTGCCGCACCCAGCCACCATGCTCTGCACATATGAAGCCAGCTTCCCCTTCACCCATATGCCTGCACATGTATTTGCACATCTGAACAGGTTGTAGGCAAGCTTTAGGGAAATTCTATAAAAAACATTGCCTACACAGAATACAGATGTAGCAGCACCTGTCCTCGTCGAACGTGAGTACTGTAAGTCTGCAAGGGGTTCGATGCTGCCTCTTCTAGGCATTTCATGTCGAATATATGTATTGCTGGAACATGATGTTGGAACGCGCAGTGCAGCCTCGACCAGCGCAAGGTTGCAGCAAAGCACTCACACGCAGCCTACAGGTCGCCACGGTAGGGTAACTAGCCACGGCGTGTGCCTTGCCGTCCCATGCACGAGCGGACCGCTCATGGAGGTACGCCAGGCCCCCGCGTACAGTCTGATTGCGCACGCGTTGAACGGGTGGGCCAACACCCTCGAGCGGCGGTTGACGGGCCAGGTGCATCGCCGTGCAGAGTGACACCCGGAAGATGTCGTCGGCCCCGCCGCCGCCAACGAAATCGCAGCGACAACAACAGCGTGAGGCGTGGCTGAGAGAAGCCTTAAGTCCTACAGTAGACCTTGGACAACCGGCTCTCCATATTCACCAGGAGATATACCCTAATTAAGATTTTTTTCAATCAGCAATTGAAATGACTATTCATTAAAATTTGATAAGATATAATTAAAGTACCATCTATAGAACTCTGTTGTAACAAAGCTTTTCTTAGCATCTACAGATCTGCATTTGTTTGGCAATGCAATGCAGGAACCACAAATAGCTACAGATCAACTAAAAGATGAATGTGTTAGCCATCACCATTCATAATATTTTCAAAGATAACATGTCAACCAAAATTTACAGCGTAAGCTTCATAAATCCAGTGGCATTTTAAAATCAGATCACTTCTGCTTGCCGTGCAGAAAGTGGGTCGAGAAATAAAATTGCAGAAAATATTGTTGGTTCATATATATTGATGTAGATTTTGTCCCCTGGTTTTTTATGTCTTGCGGATACAAAAGGACCATTTGATTTGTAGTTCCTTTGTAGTATTAGAAAACAAGTGAAAAGATTAGTATAGTTTAGAACAATCTCATATTTGGTTTACTTACACACTATCATACAAGTTTATAAAATTGTGATTTCTAATCAAACACGCCTTCAGGAATTAGTTTGGATCCATATTCAGATTTCTAATGTACAAGACACTTCTTTCTGCAAACCGTTTGTACTTGGTTCAAAACTTCATTTACAAGCTCATCGATCACAACTCAAAGATATACCCCTTCCGTTCTAAAATGAAGGTCGTTTGACTTTTTTTTGACTCTAAGTTTGACCGCTCGTCTTATTCAAAATTTTATCCAAATTATCATATTTTTTATGGTGGCTTGCTTTATTAATAAAAAATCTTCAAAAATGTCTTAAATTTGACTATATTTCCATAAATTTTTTGAATAAGATGAGCAGTCAAACTTATGGTAAAAAAGTCAAACGATCTACATTTTGGAATAGAGGTAGTAGTTAAATATGGTACTATAACATGAATGGCCATAGAGGAAGCAGGTCATGCTTATATCTAGCTCTGGTGGTTACCTAAGAAATCCCCAAAGTAGTTTATATTAAGGATCTGCTGTTAATCTTTTAATGCATACCACCAAAAGCACAAAGAATGATACTAGTTAAGGAACATAAATAAATTAGACATCAGATCTCTAATGTTTTCGTGGACTATTTCTAAGCAACTAATTCATAGAAGGCATGCCAATCCCACTTTAGCAGCAGCAACCAACAAAGAGTTTACAATCTTCACATAAACGATACACAAGGCCATTTAGTTTATTAAGGCAAAAAGAACATGTCTATTTAACATAGTCAATCATAGCATTTACTTTGAAAAGATGCTGCTCTCCAAATAGATGAAGATCATGCATGATGAGCCCACTTGAAACTATAATAAAATACTACTTGCTCGAGCTTGAATCAGCCAAAAGGAATACAACAAGAAAATGCCTTGTTTATGCACAAGGGAAACACATGCAACCTGCCCTATGCCAATTCCTCTAAATAATCAAAGTCTAAGAAGAGCAACACAAATGATAAAAAAAATGTATGAATTATGACCAGAATCCACTACCGCTACATCTCCAACAAGCCTCAAGAAGCATATATAATTCATAAACAAGCTTATTGGGGCGCAATAGTAATCAGATGCAACAAATGACAATGCTGAGGTAATTTCATAATTTCAAAATCACACGGACACACAAAGGGGCACCATTACCAAGCAATATGTAATTTCAGCAGAGCACGAACCATTAGATCGAAACAGAATTAAGGGACTGTACAGTAGCACCAACATACAATATTCATCAGTCGCACTAACCTTTTATGTCACCACCAAAGAACGATATTAATAGACGAAAAATAGAAGTGAAACATAAATAAAGTCATAAACATCACATAAAACAATAAGGCAATAACGGGACGGGCATTGCCCTATCATTCAAGCTACACTGCTCAGTGGTTATTTGGAATTACACTGCCCATCAATGTACCAAACAACAAACAACACAAATTCAAGATCAAATGCACCCTACCCTAGTAATGTTGCATCCAGTTAGGTATGTAAGAGATGCATAAATGAGTGGTTTGCACACAGAGAACCAAGGTGATTTAGACTCAATGGCCGTCTTCAACCCAACCGTTCCTCAAAAGCTCTAGTCACTGCCCCCAACCCAATTCAAAATGAAATGTACCCTAGTCTTTCCGATTGGCAATTGAACCGAGAGCAACCCCTACGATTGGCATCAAAAGAAATTACTCCATACAAGTAGAACACGATGCGCACTAGGCTAGTAGATCAATAATGAGTCGATCTGCACAGGACTCCATATGCATGACCAAGAGCGCAGTACCGGTGAGAAGGCGGCGAAGGGTGTGGACGTCGGTCGCCAAGGATGAGTCGCGCCGCCACGCCGTGGGGAGGCTGCAAAATTAATTCCGGGCATGTTTGTTTTCCGGGCCGGCTCAAACCGAACGATGATTTCGTTGTAGACCTGTTTTGGAAACGGGCCCCTTCAACCCACCCGGAATGGGCCTCGTTCCGGGCCGTTCCGGAGAAAATGAACGAGGCCTTACATCGGATAATCTATATGGCTACCGGAAGCCACGAAAGCGAGTTGGCTTCCGGTGTTTGAGATTCGTGCGGTCCATAGAGGCCACAAGATCTCCTTCTTCCTCCTCGACGGAAGAAGGCGGACGGCGCGGTGGAAGGTCGGAGGGGCGGCACGGCAGCCGGGCGGAGGGCGGGAGCGGCTCGGCGGAGAGGGCGCTGCCGGCCGCGGGTGGTGGTGGACGGCGGCGGCAGATGTTAAGGTTTTGAGTTGCCGGGATTGCCGGTTCCAATGGCCGCCGGCCATAGAAAAGAAGAAGAGGGGGGCGGAGGGAAGGTCTGGCGGTGGTGGTGGCTCGCCCGGCGGCGGAGGCAAGGCGGTGCCGGAGCGCCGCCGGCGGGACGGTGGGCGGTGACCGGCGGCGCGGGGGAGGAAGAGCAGCGGATTAGGAAAGGCGGGGGCGTGCGGCGGGGGGGGGGGGGGGGGGTGGGGTGGATGGTGGGCGGGCGGCGTGGCAGCCGCCGAAAGGGGCGGGGGCGGAGCTCGTGAAGCGCGATACGAGGAGAAAGAAGAAGACTGCGTTGATGGGCCGCTCCTGGGCCTAAACCACATCTCTTATCTGGCTTCCATGAGCCAGGAGCCCCTGCCTTAGGCTATGTACAACGGAACCCTCTATAACAGCCTGAACCAGTAATGTTCCAATTTTTAGGAAAAAACAGCCGCAGCGGTACCCTGTAAACCCTCCTCTGTCATCCCGGTCCGCCGCCCCCTCCCCTAAATTTCCAAGCCCCGAGGTCCCTCTCGTCTCCCTCCCCCCACCTCTCCCTCACCGGCAGTGCCCCTGCTCGCCCTTTCGCCTCCCTCGCGCGACGGCGCTGGTCGGCCCGGTGGAGCTCGTGCAGACCGTATCTCGCGTGGCCGGCGGCGCCCGCGGCAGATCTCGTGCGGCCGGATCTCACGTAGCGGAGTAGAGGAGGCTCGGCGACGCGGGATCTCGGCGGCAACGGCGCGGGCCAAGGCGGCCGCGAGGCGGCGAGCCCTGGGCGGCGCAGGGTCGACGGTGGACGGGCGCTGGACCTCGTCGGTGCGCTGGAGTGCGGCGCCGTCGACGGGCAGCTGGACGACGACCGCCGCGTGGCGCTGGAGGACCTCCTGGTGGCGGCCGTTAGTGGCCCGCGACGCGGATGGGAACACGGACGCGGCGTCGGAGTCCTCCAGCGACGGCAAAGGGATGTCGTTGCGCTGCAGGGTACGGACCACCGACAACGAGTTCGCCCCCGTCAGTTCTTCCCCCTGCCCAGGACTGGCCACCGCTTCTTCTTCACCTCCTGCAAGAAGGACGTGCGCGTCACTGGCCCGGCTCCTGGGGCCTGCAGAGCATGGCGACCATCAAGGACGGCACGGCCGCCAAGGTTGGCGAGGTCAAGAAGTTCCGGTACAAGAAGCGCGGCGTGTACACGGACTGGCTCATGGACGAGGTCTAGGTGTGCTGCATGGATGGGAACGCCGTCGCCGGCGGCGACAGGCAGTTCGTGTTCTGCAACATCTACGTGTCTCCAAGGGGCCCTCTGGACTCCGCGGCACACTAAGAATCCACTGCTTTCTTCTTCGCGCTGCCTGTGCACGTCATGATCGCACCGACGGCGGGTCCGAGGAAGGGGCCGGGGCGGGGAAGAAGAGGTCGCCCTCGAGGAGCCCCTCCTCGGCAGAGGGCGAGGAAGAGGCCGAGGAAGCGGTCGACGGACGGAGAGCGGCGCGGCGGGCGAGGGAGGAGTTGGATAAAATATTTCCAAGAATATTCTTGATAGGGTGGAAATTTAGAGATTATTGTTGCAGTAGAATGTTATTTAGATGGTAAAATTTTATAAAAAAAGTCTCTAAATATTATTTTAGGGGTGAATTTCAGAGTCTGCCGCTGCGAACGCTCTTACACATGCACGGTCAGAGAACGGACAACCTTCCTCTCCGCGCCGCCGGAGTCCTAAACCCTACCCAAAATCTCTCCGATTCCCACCCACCACCATCGCGCCGGCCAGCCATGCGCCCCTTCCACCCTCCCCGCCCCAACTACAACCAGCCCCACCGCGGGCGCCCCGGCGGCGACCCGGGCCCGCCTCACCTCCCCGGCGGCCCCATGCACCCCGCCTTCCCACCGCCCGTCCCCAACCTCGGCACCGCCACCAACCCCATGGCCGCGGCGGCGGCGGCCAACCCTTTCCTGGCGCTGCAGCTCCTCGGCCAGGCGCAGCAGCTCCAGAACCTCGGCTTCCTTGCCGCCGCCGCGCTCCAGCAGCATCAGCAGCAGGCGCCGTTCTTCCCGGGAGGTTTCTCGCCGAACCCCAACCAGTTCGCGCCCTACGCCGGCGGCCCGCCGCCAGCCGGTTTCAATGGTGGCGGGGCGTTTAGGCCCGGCGGTGCTGGGGTTTGCGGGCCGCGGCCGCCCAGGCCTATGATGAGCCCTGCGGGGAAGGGTTGCAACAACAACGCCAGCACCGGCACCGCGCCCAGGCCGGTTCTCAACGTTGGGAGAATGGACCACAACATCAACGCCGGTGCACCGAGGCCCATCCTCAACGATTTGGGGAAGGACCGGAATAGCAGTGGCGGCAGCAATGGCGAGGTGATTGAATCATTTGCGGTTATTTGTTGGGATTGATCAATAGGGTATGAACTAACACTAGGCTTTTAGCTATATGATTGTTGATGCACGCAAGAGTTCGCTGATATGTACTATGTTATTCTGACCTTTTACACTTGCATTGGCATATAGCATATTCTTAAATGCATTTAAGCAGAATGATGCCTTTTGATGGATGTTAGTAGGACCAATTAGATCATTCCAATCATTGTGCCAGGTGGCTAGCATCGTTTTCAGTAGATAAATCACACTGTACTGCAATCAAATAATAACTGTTTGGCCTTATAACCATTGCTGAGTTATCTGCTCTCCCATCACTATTTTCACCAGGTGTCCCTAAAAGCAAAACTAATTCAATTCTTAATGCCTTTTTGTTCATTTGCACAATGGTTGTTTGAACCTTTTGGTGCTCTAGTTCTATTCCTCGTGAACTCATTGACTTAGATTGGCGAGCGCACATCCCTTTTAGGAATTTATATTCCATCTGTGAAGAACTGTGTAGATGATTTTCACATCATAAGCATCTATTTTGTTTTGATTGTTGTTTTTCTGATTAAAAGGAGCTTTTCTGACATTTTCCCATTAATTAAACAATGCACCGATTGATATGATTTCTGATTTGTTGAATTTACAACAGGTAAACAACTTTGAGAATAAAGCAGATGGCATATCTAATTTTGCATCTGAAAATGGGAACAGAACAACAGATCACAAAGCCCGATTTAATGCTGGAAGAGGTGGTAGAGATGGCAGACAATTTGGTGCACCTAGAGGGAGGGGAAGAGGAAGGAACTATAATCAAGGTCGTGGAAGAGGTAGCGTGATTTCTGACACAGTGAACTATATAGATCTTTCTTTTGTCACCTCATGCTTTGAACATGCACACACTTTATGATCGCCAAATTAAACCATGACTACCTTCTCACATCTTCACTGAGAGTTGGGATCACATGTTTTTTACTGATGAAGATGAAGCTATGCTCAATGTTCATCATCAAGCTGGAGTGTCTTTCATGTTGCAAGCCAGGAATGCATTATTTTTTTTCCAACAAAATGGAAAAATAGCAGAAAATATATCTTTTTAAGCTCCATTTTGCTTTTACTCTTTTATACCTGCCACATTTGTTTCAACATATGTCTTATCGATTCATATCTCTCCAACTAACTTAGCACGATCATTTCTTCATTTTACCAGGAAACAACAACTGGGGAGAAACAAAATCCAACTTCATGAGGCACGGAAGTCCAGCATCAGGACGTCGCAGTGATGTTCCAGCTCCTGCATCAGGCGGACCCCGAAAGTATGCCGTACAGAATTGTGTTTTTGTTGTCACTATCATTGATATTAATTAGAACCCAATTCTGTGTCTCTCATGCATATTGAGAGGAACCCCCTTACGTGTTAGCTCGCATCTGTTCTAGTCTGTTTGAAGTTAAGAATGACTCAGACTCTTTACTACATTTTAGCATTGAAAGTACGTGAGTATCTTGGGTACGACATCCACTGCTCAGCTAGTATTCTTATGCTGCCGTCAAACCTTCAGAACTTCCTATGCTTTATTCTGAGAATAGTTGAAGCATGCTAATGCTTTTCTGGCGATTTTTTGAATCCTTTTATGTATGTATTGGAGAGGCTCATAGACAAGGACAACTTATTGAACAAGATAGCCTCAACCTCCTTAGTTGTTCTACATTCAGTTCATATTGGTGCTTTTGTGATTTGTGCTTGTTGCTTCAAAGTTTAACTGCTTGATCTTCCTATTCTTTGTTGCTGTACAAACACAATTGAATCATAGGGTTACCAATTCCTATTTCTTAGGCATGGTACAGATAATATTTAGCATATACTTGCAGGCGCCCTCCTATAATTTATGATGCAAATGAAGTTAAACAATGGGTAGAAGCACGGAAAAAGAGCTACCCTACAAGCGTCAATATAAATAAGGTTCATGTTTGTACTTGTGCATTTATGTCTTCCTACTAAGCCCGAGTAACTTCATATCTGCATGAAACTTTTACTGACTCTGCTTGTACTCCATAATGCAGAAGTTGTCTGAGAGTCAGCCAGATAATCAAAACAAGGACAAAGATGCCCAGCTGCGACGTCAGGTAATGTAATATTTATGATTATGGATTTATGACCACAATGTACCTCCTTAGTTTAAAGGAAATAGAATTGATTTAGCTTTAAGTGGTCTATATTAGAAGCATTGTCCGCAGTGTAGTAGGGATATGTTTGTGGATGTTACAATTACATTATTTCGATCTGGAAATGTATGCTGGCCTGGTTCTCAGATGCAATCTTTTTATTTGGCACAGGAACTGAAAGAAATCCTAGCAAAACAGCAGGAACTGGGCTTTGAGTTACCTGAGTTGCCACCTGGATATCTATCTGAAACTGAGGGTCAAGGCAATGAAAAGAAAAGTAACTGGAAAACTCAACGCAGGGATTCACGTTTTGGAAATCGTGCCAATACTAACAAAAGACCGAGGTATGAGCATGGAGAGTTTCAGTCGAAAAGATCCAAGGTATGGAACCGTACTCCTAGCAATGATGGTGCAATGGTTAAGAGTAGGGAACCAACCCTCCTACAGAAGCTTCTTAGCTCTGATATCAAGAGGGACAGGCATAGGCTTCTGCACGCATTCAAATTCATGGCCTTGAACAACTTCTTTGAGGACTGGCCTGATAAGCCCCTGCAGTTTCCCAGTGTTAAGGTGAACCAGATTGAAATAGAAAATAATAGTGCCACGGACGACTTAGGTGACTTGGAGAATGCTGAGGTGGCCAAGGACAGCATTGATATTAACGAAAATGGTGATAGTAAAGAGTTGAGCTCCATTGATGATGGACAAACTGGTAGTCCCGGCCATAACGATGAAGATAGTGGGGGCAGCGGTGACGAGGATGGGGACGAGGACCCGTATGACGAGCAGTTTAATGAGCCTGAAGATGACGACGCAACCTGAAATTTTGGCTGAACCGGGTATCTATATCTAAAGCCTAGGTGCTTTTTTCGTGTGTAAAGTTGAGTTGGCACAAAACATTCTATAGTTCCGTGGCATATCCCTGGCTAGGTCCCGTGTTTGAAGAAAACTACCTGTACTTGGATTTTGATATTCTCTCTCGGTAACGTATAATTTCGTTTCGTCGATGTGCGGTCATGTTCTTTCCTGAACAATTGTACAAGATACAGCACCACAGCAGCATGCTATTAGAAAATGCTCTGGTCCTCAGTCCCCTCGCAGGTCGCAGCTGTGCACTCAAAAGTCGCCGCCATTCTGCGCGCACAGGAGTTCCGAGACCACATCGCGCTCGCAGGGGTAAAGTTTGCTCTGAACGTGTGTGGCACTGTTGGTGTAGGCCAAGCCCAACGACACGCAGCAGCTTCTTTTCAGAAATGCATTTGATATCTAAACGGATCGGATTTGCACGCATTTAAGTACTGGAATTGCTGCTGGAAAATGCAAACGCGACACACACACATACACAGTACGTGGTCAAGTCTAATCCGAGCCGCAATGGCCTGTGTGGCGTGGTGTGGACATGCCTCGCCGGAGTGCTTTCTTTCCCTCCACCATCAGTGATCAACCCAGCCCATCACCCTCCCGAGGACGGCGCTTGAATGCCGCCAGCCAGAGAACCCGAGATTTCTCGCCCGATTCAACTGATTTTTGGCGCACACTAAAGGCAAACCACACAGCACGGCGCGCTTCCCTCACCCCAACCCTCTTCGGCCGCGGCGCCTGGGGTGTAGTCTGGACCAGGACGGCCGCCGCATTGATGCCGCGGCATTCAAGGTGGGTGCACGCACGCACATGGCACCGGCACCGTTCCGATTTCCCAGCTCGCTGCCTCTGCCTGCAGCAGCGGTGGCCAGCGCCGCGGCCTGTAGGCTACAGCGCAGCCGCATTCATTCGCGCGCAGGGGCGGCCAGCCCCGGTCTCGGGGTGGTGGGGACTAGCGACTCGCGAGCGCCGGCTTGCACTACGCTGGGGCAGCTAGCTGGCCGGAGATTGGCCTGGAGCTGGCTGGCCCGATCGCGATCGCGGCATGGCCGGATGGATGGAGTGATGGACCCAACCGGCCCGGGCGGTGGGTTCCGATCAGTAGGAAATCACCGCCAGGCACACGCATACACACACACACCGGTTACCGGTTGGTGTTAACTAAAGACAGGCTGCAACACTACACTACATCGCCATGCACAACTCCCACAAGTGCACAGCGCAACCAGGCCGGCCCTGTTCGGTGGTACACGCTACAACCCCGGCGGGCAGCGGCCACAACGCCGTCACGCACGCTGCCTCTCGATCTTGTCCCACCGTATATAAGCACACGCACCAGTATAGGAGTCACTTCTCTCTCTCTCGAGTCTCGACCAGCACCAGGAACACACCAAGCACACGCAGCGCCACCGCCTACCGCATCCTCGGCGAGCTAGCTACTTCCCCATCCCATCCCATGGCGATGCTGCCGCGGTCGGCGTTGCTCGCGGCGGCGGCCGTGGCGCTGGCGTTCGCGATGGCGGCGGCGCAGGGCCCGGCGGCGGCGCCGGGGCCGGCGGCCGGGATCAGCGACGAGTGCCTGAACGCGGTGCTCAACATGTCGGACTGCCTGACGTACGTGACGAACGGGAGCACGACGCGGCACCCGGACAAGGCATGCTGCCCGGAGCTGGCAGGGCTGCTCGAGTCGCACCCCATCTGCCTCTGCCAGCTGCTCGCCGGCGGCGCCGAGTCCTACGGCGTCAGCGTCGACTACAAGCGCGCCCTCGCGCTCCCGGGCATCTGCCGACTCACCGCGCCGCCCGTCGCCGCGTGCTCAGGTACGTACGTGCTACGCGTCGCTTGTGGTGTTCCCAGCCGGTCGATCACCGGCTTTGCATTCTGCTGGTCAGCTGGTCACCTCAGAGTTGCGCGTAGGAAAAGTGAATCTTTGAATCGTGACTATGGTTTTAAACAGCGGGTTAAGACGTTTAGCGGGCTATAGTTGACATTTAGCGGGCTATAGCCGGCTTTAGCAGGCTAAATACTATAGCGGCTGCCCTTTATAGCAGCTATATCCGGCTACAGCTGCCGTTATAGCCGGCTATTTAGAACCTTGATCGTGACAGAAAGATGGCCAAACGAAGGTGTTCCCTCTTTAAACCGTGAGAGAAAGCTGGCCAAATGAAGCGGCTTCCTTGTCAGTGCCTAAGTTTTTTGTTGTTCCGTTCGCAGCTAGTAAAATTTACAAACATTCACTGAATTAGGAAGATGCTTCTTAAAAAAAACAGAAGGGAACATGCTATGCTAGTACAACAAGAAAACCCTCTTCCATTCTCATGATCCATATTACCATGTTAACACGGAGTAGTAAACAACAACTTTTTTATAATCATCTCCTGCGAGCTAGAGCTCTGCCTGAACGTACTGCTCGTGCTGTAAAACTTTTGAGATTTTTTTTCTCCTGCTTCATACAAACATGCCCGGTTCTCCATTCTAGAAAAAGCACCATGTTAACATATTGCCTTTTGCAGTGCGTTTACCCAATCAAAGTAACTCTAATTAGTATAATAGGATGATAGCATGGTTTGCAGCTTACCCCACTGAACTGTTTTTATCTGCAGCGTTCGGAGTCCCTATCCCTGCCGGACTGGTGCCTACTGCAGCGCCCTCGCCCATGACTCTGTCAGGCATCTCTCCATCTTCAATGGGCCCTGAAATGCCTGGTAAACTTGCTATCCTTTGCCTGCTTTTGATTCTCAAGTCCTTCATTAGCACGCTACATCTTTGTTGCAAAATCGACACTAAACAGAAGAGAGCGAGGATATCAACACTAAATGCCATCAGTGAGACAGTGACAGCTCTTAATTTCTGTTCTGGTGATGTTAACAGATGCTTGTTAGGTGTCCTCAGTAGTCAGTCAGTCACACTCACACATTCTTATTAGGTAACCTGGCAACCTGCTTGCCCTGCTAACTTTTGCCTCTGACCCATCTCCTCCGTGCTCTGCAGCGAACACGCCGGCGGGCTCAGCGAAGTCGACGAACCACGCCCCGGGCCGCGTCACCGCCGGCGGCCTCATCGCCCTCGCCGCGCTGCCCCTCGCCGTCGCCGGGATGTTCTTCTAGGGCAGGCCACCGTACCGGAGCCTGCAAGTCTCTAAGGTTCTAGGCTTGTGATTTCTTCCTTCATTCTTACCACACATATGGTTGTGCATTACGATACGTACTGTACGTACAGACAATTGCTTCCACGCACGAGATTCTTCCGGCCGGTCTTGTTTCCATGTAATAATTTCCTTTCGGTGTACTTGTACTGTAATTTGCTAGAGATCGTGAGACGCTTTATATGGAGCGCGTAGCATCGTATTGGTATTTTTTTTTTGCTCTACAAGTTTCCATGCTGCACTGTCGTGTCTTCAACTGCCTCGGGTCACAACCTCACAGGTTACGATCGCCGATCGATCGGCAGCAACGCATCAAATGCTGTGCAGTATTAGCGAACAGCAGCGGCGATGAATTTAGGCCTTGTTGGATGCCAAAATTTACCCCCAAAGTTCACTATACAAAAAAGAAGATTGTCATCACATCAAAATGTCATAGCATGCATGGAGTACTAAATGTAGATGAAATCAAAAATAAATTGCACAGTTTTGTTGTACTCTACGAGACAAACATTTTGAGACTAATTAATCAATTTTTGGACAATTTTTCACACATACAAACAAAATGCTACAGTGACGCACGCACTCTAAAAGGCCAAAGTTTGCCCCCAAATTTGAGAACTGAACCAGGGCGCTTATTCGAGAAGGGGGATTATATTGGGGTGAGCTGTCGAGAGGCGTGTGGTGGAAGACCAGGAGAAGGGTTGTATCTGGCGGTCGTCGGCAGGACGTCATGGGCAGCGACGTACACCCCGGCCCCGGCGATCGTCCGGCCATCTTGGCCTTGTGGAGCGGTGGCCGTTGGAACATCAATGCCGAGATCCCCTCCAATTCAATTCCGATCCTCCACTGCTCGGCATTTGGTTGCATGACGACCCCATGTGAATGTGATCCATTTGCGGCTGCAATAGTAGTTTTATCTTGGGAACTCAGGGACACGGTCACGGGAGACAAAGATCCAAAAAGTTTTTTCGCCCTACTTGGTTTGGTACGCGTACTATACCACTAGAAAGAGACGCAGCTCGCAGCCCACTCGTAGCGCTTGTGGCCGTTCCCGTCGGCGTAACGTCACGTATTGACGCAGCAGGCGGAGAAGCGATGCGCCGCCGTCTAGCTGCCCATCTGGATCTGTCTCGGCGCCAAGGAGAAGGGCCGTTGGTGGCGTTGGTGACCGGTTAGTTTCGTCCCCGCCACGCCGCGAAACCGCACGGGCGGCGCGGCCTCCACCTCGAGCACGCCGGACACCTGCAGCCGGCAACACTCCGCGGTCCCCAGAACCCGCCTCCGCTCCCAGGCAGATTTTACTTACATGTGAGAGGGTTCAACAGTTCAAACCGAGAAGCTGTCGCCGGATCAGCGGTTCAAACCGTTCAACCTGTTTCGGAAAATGAAAGAGGAGACACACGGACGCAGGTGATTCAAATTCAATGAAGCACAAATGGCACCGACCTCTTCATTTAAACGGAAGCGATCAGCTACTGAACTGGGCTGATTCAAGGAAAAATCAAAGATTCAATCAGAACAAGGGGGAATATCTCGGTGAGGACAAAATGCATCCTGACGAGTTGACCGTTTACAGGGTTAATTAGAGTTTCACACTTCCCCTGAAGTCAAGTTCGAGGGAGAAGAAGCGCTAACAATAGTATTCTGCTGTTTCTGAAACAAAAATTGTTTTGCACCAGTGCAATTATGCTTCCAGGTAAACGAAGAGAGAACATACCTACAAAAGGGTCACTGCACAGATTTTTTTTTTTTTTTGGCAAAGCTAAACATGAGCTAACAGTACAAGACAACGAACATCAGGTGATGGTAAATGTGACATCGAATGGATACTTGACCGACCATTTTCATGGGAAATACAACCTAACTTTTCTATACTGGTTAAGCAATGTTTTTGCTAAGTCATCACGCACACAGAGGCCTTTTTGGATGAGAGGGCCGTTGGTCGGGTTCACCCCTCATACAAATTGGCGTCTATCTTGAGTGCTTCACCTTTTTTCTGGTACAGGGATAAGCTACATATATTCTTATCATATTCTAGAACAGCTCACATTTCGTGCAGTGCCTGAAACATGGAATGGATAACATAGGTTATCATTACAAACTATTGCCTCGTTTGTTCCAATACTATTTTCTAAACTACCCTAACATAGCAAACTGAGAACAGTAACCGTGCAAGCAGCTGTAGAGTTACCTTTACCCTTGCCCGTTGGTAAGAGCTCTTCAGCACCAATTCTCATGTCAGCATTTGATGAGCGCCTCTTTGGCTTTTTGTTAAGTACCTCGACCTCAACAATGAAGGTTCCACAAACAGGACGATGATCAGAAAATCTAGACTCCCCACGGAAGTAGGATAATTGCACGATACCATCCCCGTGCCACAATATTCTATCACACCTGAGCAAGTTCAACTAATTCAGAGAGACGCGATGCAATAATAATTCAAATGATGGTTCAGAAGCAAAATATTTTCATAGCAGAATACTGAAAAATGGAAAGCAAACACGACCAGATTGCACCATAAAATGAACAAACTGTAGGAACAGAAGCAATCAATTGGAGTATAGGAAGGTTGAGCTTTGTACCTAAGCAAGTTGGTTTCTACAATATGAAAACTGCAGAACTTGGAGAGCTTCGTTATATTGTTGAAGTATAAACAATAAGAATGGCTCATTTCTTATGTGTTATGCCAAATTAAGTTGCCTTTTACAATTGGAGCAAATAGGAATGAAGGTGGCATTGTGTGTTATGTTTATACCCATTAAGTATACCCACAGAGCGATAACAGAATTGCATTTTCTATACAGGTACTTTTGTGTAACAGAAACCTAGATTCAAAAGAGGTACATACCATGCCGGTGTTCTCCTCTTTTTCTCTGATGTTGCAGTCTCACCAGCATAAGCATCTGAGTTAAATGAGTACTTGTATGTTGGAGCAAAATATATCTTCCCCTCATTCCAGCCCTTAAATACTCGTCCAGCATCACGTTCAATTTTAAGCTGAAGCAAAATATACAGAACATAAGGTGATGTGATAGCTTGACTTATGCAAACTTCTATGGTCGATTTGGAACCATCGAAATGGTTGTGTCTTTCATGGAAGGCATCCTGATTTAAATGGATTCCTGGCAGCTGTTAGGGAGGAGTTCCATATGTGGGTGTTGGCCGGGGCTCGAGGATTGGCTCACATCCTTGCCCAGTTGTCAACAGGATAGGCTAGCAGGTCTGTGTAGTTGTGTTTCTTTAGTAAAACGTAGCTGGTGCGTGAGTTTTTTTTTTTTGGGAGTTGTTTCTAAGGAATTTTATTTCCTGGGGTGCTTTCACCCTTTTTTTCTTCTTAATATATATAGATACGCAGCTCTCCTGCGTGTTCGAGAAAAAAACTTATGCAAACTTCTTGCAGAGGGATCAACTATCAAAATATGGTACTTCTTTGTGCTTAGCATGCACTACAAACAAAGGAAATCAGGAAAAAAACTTTCAGAATTCCTGTGACTTTGCTTGTACTGTTTGTTACCACAAAGCAGTACCATTTTCAACAAACAAATTATTAACTCTTTCAACCTTCTTTCAGTGAATAGATATTTTTTATATGATGAAGTAACTCTTATGCGAGCCATCTTTAGAAATGGTGCCATTCCTCGAATTAGTTTTTTTTTCCGAAAAGAAACATTGCCCTCAAGCTCTAGCATTCACTAAAGAAGCAGATGTAGACCCAAAGCAGCCCTGCAGCCACTCCAACGCACTGGCATGTTCCTCATGAGATAGAAAAGTTACCTGATCCTTTTCAAAAAGGGCATCCCAATTATTTTCCATTAAAAGCTTCTTGGTATCTGCATAGCTCAGTGAAATGCGGTAGTTCAGATCCCCAAGCCATATCACCTTACTGAAATCAACCATGCATAAATTAGTGAGGAAAACATTTTGAAATAATCCATATATTTACAATTAAATGTAGAACAGTATTCTTACTCATGTTCAAGAATTTTCTCCGGAATTCTTCTTCCAGATCTCCAACAAATCCTAGAAAACATTGTGAGCCTCAGTATCTCTAGAACATCCGAGTTTCTCCTGAATTCATCACCTTCTTTCTGGCCTGAAGCTAAGTGACTGCAGACGAAACAAAAGCTTGTCTGGTGTAGTGTCATGCTTACTGATATACATCCCTGCAGCAGAATAAGTGCATTAATAGAGTAATTAGTTACTCAAAAGATAACTTCAATCTGATCATGTCCTGACCTTGTTTCCAAGACAACCCAGAATTCCGCGTCCTATGCAAGACTTTCTTAGATGGCCAATATGCTGTACTAGTTCTTTTTTCACCCACACAGTAACGAAAATTCCAACCATTTGTTTGCACGCTATGAGATTATATTTTAGTTGATCCCTTGCGGCAGGAGCAGAGTTACTTCCATTATCCACAGAGCCATAAGAGTCCCTTGATTTATCTTTGACTTTCGCTTCCTCTTCATCCTCTTCAGAGGAATCGGTCTCATCTGCATATGCTTTTGGGCAGCGAAAGCAAGCATCCCTGTAGGACGTTTTGGTCATTTCTACCGAGCAATTGCAGGCCTTGAGTTGTTTTCTACGGACCGGCATGAAAGATTTACTGATGGATTTTAGCAAGGACTTTTGGAAGATAGTGGCAGCGGTTGCCGTTTTTGATAGGTCAGAGAATGAAGTATCAAGGCTTGATGAAGCTCGAGAGGAAGAAGAATCAACAGAGGGAGATGGCTCATGCTGAAAAACGTTGCCATCTATGTCTGCTGGTCGGTTTAGTGCTTGGTTTATAAGAACAAGCCATCTAGCAGCTGGTACATTGTCTTCTATCACAAGCACGTTACCAGCATTGAGAGGTACAATTTCCTGAAAACTGTTCAAGTGTTAAACAAACAAACAAAAGTGATGACACAATGATGTCAAACTAAAAAGTTCCATTAAAATATCCTTGAAAGTAGATATACTATGTTGTTCTTAAAAAATACCAAACATATCAATAATGCAGTATAGTACACTACCATGGAACAATCAAGTAAAACTTCACTATTTTATCATTTTCAGCTGTGTATTAGTTCTATTATGTGAGAAAATCTGGATTCAAACAATTAAACATGAAAATGACATCAACAATATAGGTAATGACACTGAAAGGGATTTTCATAGATATTAAGAAAATATGTATTAGAAACATACCCCAAAACATAAATATCTGAATTGTCATCGGGGGGAATAAAATCGTCCAGGTTCAGTGCAGCAGTAGGTGTTTTTCCTCCAACATTCCACGTTGAAACAAATATTCTGCAAAATGAAAACAGAGGGTGAAGAATGTGAGCTTAGCATTAAATGGACACAAGGATAGTAGGACATGGAACTTAGCCATTATACCTGATGGGTTCACTTGTGGTGTTATTAGAAGATTGAGCGAGGAAATGGCTGAGACGCATGCTCCTAACTTCTGGTTCCATTTAGTTCAAACAAGCATAAGCCAACCAAAATAACCGAAATTCAATTTTGGTAATCAGGCAAAGAAATCTGGACTTTGAAGACAATAGAATAGAGTACCTGAAAGTGTTCTCAAGGGGGATGACGATGTGGCCTTTGAAGAGCTTGGCCCAAGCTCAGCTGTTGTCATATAGAGGTGCCCAAAAATGTTAGTTGCTGGTTGCATGGTCTCGGGAAGAACTGTAGATTCATCTTAGAGAATCATTAACATTTTCTTTTACGAGACATTAGCAGGTAGCAGCAGAAACTACACTTAAATTCAGCTTATGACGAATTTTGTTGTAATTTTGTGCCATTTAATGGCAAGAGCTTATGACAGTAGGGAGTCTAGTCTTCAAGTTGGATGGTTATAACTCAGAGATGAATAAATATTAGGTAAATCCAGGCTGCTGAATTGTGGGAACACAATTTTATTGTAATAGAATATTGTGGGACTGGAGACGAACGCTTGGTTTCAATTCCTAGGTGCCCAAGCAGCCAATTGTCTCCCATTCCACAATTTCAGCCCCTGTTCAGATATCTAAATTGGGTTTGTCGAGTCAATTAAGGGCCTGTTTGGTAGAGCTCCACCTGATTCTTCTATGGGAGTTGATTCTCTGAGAGAAGTGGTTCTGTGGCTGAAAGTGATTCTCTTTGATTTTCTATCATAAACTCTCAAAATCAGGATGGAGAATCACTTCACAGAATCAGGAGAAGCTACTTTTTCCAGCTCCCAGCCCCTAGTTCATTTCAGAAAATCACTTCACAGAATCAGCAGAGAATCACTTCTCTCTGTAAAACTATTTGGCAGAGCTCCTCTGGAATTCACAAGAGAATCAGCTCTGAAGCTCTGCCAAACAGGGCCTAAGACAACATTGCATGAGTTCTTCTAACTTTAATGATCATTAATAGTTACCCCAAGGTCTATTTACTAGCGAGGTCTCTAATTCTATTTAGAAAATAAGAATGTGAAGCAAACAGCATCGCAGTTTGAATCACCTGTGCTCTTAGCAGCTTTCTTGCTCTTGGCCGTGAAAAGTTTTGGGCCACAACCCTGGAATGGAAATAAAGGATTTAGTGGCATTTCATTCCAGCATGACGCAATCGTGGAAATGCAATCAACTTATCACCTTCATTTTTTCCTCACTGGTGGATGCCATTATACGCTGGACACGGTAAAAGGTTTCCTTTGTAATATTTAAGTCCGGGTACCAAATGCAATTTAATTAAGAATCTGCGAGTAGATCATAATAGAGTTCATAAATAGTTAACAGCGGCTAAGTAAGAAAAACTTAATGCAACGACACATGCATTTTTTCTAATAAAAGACAAAAGGGTCATAAATTGCAGATTTTGAACCAAATCCTAGCAAATCACATCCAGGAAAGCCGGTATATGTCCTTTAAAACCCAAAATTCTGTCAGGTAACAATAACGAGAACAGGCGACTCGAAGCAAATCACCCCGCTGCGACAGCGGAGGATCACGCAAACAAAACACGCTCAAACATCAAATCTGAAAACCTCCCAACGATTGCGTCACAAGCACACCAATGCGATTTCCTTTTACCAATCGCCAATCCTCCAATCCAAAACCCCACGCATCCGAAACGCACACAATGCCGCATCAAGCATACCCACCTTAGCCTCCAAGAACCTCAGACGACGCCCAAGTCTTCTCCCTCTCCCAGGATCCCAAAACCCGCACGCAGGCAAGAAGCCGCCACCAACAACACCAACGGCGCCCACCAATCGCCGCCGCTCCTGCCTGCACGGCCGTGACCACCCGTCGTCCTACTACCAGGCAAGAACACCGACTCCACAAGCCGACGCCGGGCGGCGGCCCCTCGAATCCGGCAAGGGGTCGGGGGAGGCCGGGGAATGCACGGCCATCGGGGCCCGCGGATTCTTTAAGCCGCGGGAGGAGACAAACTGTCGCGCGGAGGGGAATAGTTTAAGGAAGGAGCGCCTCCCGCCACGATGGCTGGCGGCATTCGATCCGCATCCGCATGCGTCGCGGCGCGGGGGCGGGGGTTGACCGGGGCGGCGGGCGAGTTAGAGGGGCGCACGTGCGTGCGGGGAGGGCATTGGTGGCGAATGGCGAGGTGGATGGAATGGGTTTCTCGATCGGCAGAGGAGGAAGGGGGAGGGGGAGTAGGCTTCGTGGTGGGGAGGGAGTGGGGGAGGAGTAGGAGCGCACGCACGAGACGACGCTGTCAGCAGCGGCAACGGGATTCTCGCTGGATTCGGACGTGATCCCGGTTCTGCGGCACGGCGGAAAGCTGGGGGGGTCGCGTCGCATTCGCATCATGTGATGTGCTTGCGTACTTGCGGTTGGGCCTCTGGCACACGCGACACGCCAGTTGCCAAACGGTAGCTGCTGATTCGGTTCGTTTGATTCGTTCGTTCCATCGGTCTGTTGCCGTGATGCTGATATGAGGTGGGGACGGAGAGGGTTCTGGGGCGCCAATACGTGGTGCACACGAGTACGTACGTACACGGACGCGTGCAGCCGCGGTCTGCTCGCCGCATGGAAACAGTAGCTAAACCTTATGGACATGTTTGTAAATTTTTTACCGTCAGATTATTTTATTAGATATGTCTCGTTAATCCAGAGGTTTTATATATAATTTTGTAAACTGACTGTATTTAATATATTTAATTAGTGATGTCTGTAAAAAAAATTAGAGTAGACTTTCTTTATTTATCAGAGTCGCCGGCGCCCGGTCGGGCCACTTCTGCACACCAGCGCTTTCGATGCATGCTACGCGCAACAGCGATAAAATGCTGTGCCCCATGCAGCATTTTCCAGTGGGAGACGAAGACGACACGGGCCTCGAGCCTCTCTGCTGCCTCTCGTGCCCTGCACACGAACCAAACCACCCTAGCGACGTCCCGTGCGCCGCAGTAGAACGCCTCGCGGATCAGTTTCGATTGCGCCCGGCAACCCAGCTCGCATGCGCCTGCTCAAACCGGGGGAGGCCGCCGCCCTCCCGCGCGAGGCCCTCGAGGCGCACGTCGTCTCGCTGCTGCGCCGATGCCCGCCGGGCCTCCTCGCGCTCCGATGCGCGCACGCGCACCTCCTCCGGCTCCGCCTTCCGCGACTCACCGCCGCGTTCGCGCTCTCCAAGCTCCTCGCCTCCTGCGCCTCCGCGGCCGCACCGCCAGCCGCGGTGTCCTCGTACGCCCGCAACCTGTTCGACCAAATCCCGGACCCGACCGCCTTCTGCTACAACTCCCTCATCCGCGCGCTCCCCGCCGCGGGGCCCGCGCTGACCGCCTACCGCCGCATCCTGCGCGCGGGGTCACCGCGCCCCAACACCTTCACGCTCGCGTTCGCGCTCAAGGCGTGCGCGGCGCCCGGCGAGGGCCGCCAGCTGCACGCGCAGGTGTTCCGCCAGGGGTTCGAGCCCAGCGTCTACGTGCGGACCGGACTGCTCAACTTCTACGCCATGTGCGAGGAGGTTGCGCTCGCGAGGGCGGTGTTTGACGGCATGGCAGGGGACAGGAATCTGGTGGCGTGGAGCACGATGATCGGTGGCTACTCGAAGGTGGGCATGGTCAATGAAGCTTTGGGGCTGTTCCGGGAGATGCAGGCGGCAGGGGTGGAGCCGGATGAGGTTACCATGGTCAGTGTGATATCGGCTTGCGCCAAGGCAGGGGCACTTGACTTGGGGAGGTGGGTGCATGCTTATATATATAGGAAAGGGATCACTGTCGATCTGGAGCTGAGTACTGCGTTGATTGATATGTATGCAAAGTGTGGGTTGATAGAGCAGGCGAGAAGGGTATTTGATGCGATGGTGGAGAGGGATACAAAGGCATGGAGTGCAATGATTGTCGGATTAGCTATACATGGGCTTGTGGATGATGCACTGAGGCTTTTCTCAAGAATGCTAGAGCTCAAGGTAAAAGATGCTGCACTAATATGTTTCTAGCGATCGGTTGGTCACTTGTTGATTTTGTTAGTTATAGGTGATCATGAAGTCATCTGAATTGACCTGTATATATAGTTTGATACAAATGACAAGTACAAGCTGATTTGTACTGAACTGCAGTTTGTTTTTCTAGTTCACATGCTCAAATTAGTTCTCCACTGGTAGTTCACGAATTTAAACCTGTTTCCAAATCATTAGGACTGCATAGATTGTCTTCACAAACCATAAAGTTACCATTACAATTCTCATATCTCACCTAATTCTTGTCTGTGTTGCAATATTCCAGGTGAGGCCTAACAATGTCACCTTTATAGGCGTGTTGTCAGCCTGTGCCCGCAGTGGGTTAGTGGATGATGGGCGGCAGTATTGGTCTACTATGCAAAATTTGGGAATCAAACCTTCAATGGAGAACTATGGCTGCATGGTTGACCTCCTGTGTCGATCTGGCCTTCTGGATGATGCTTACTCCTTTGTTATCGGTATGCCTATCTCACCAAATTCAGTGATCTGGAGGACTCTTCTTGTGGCTAGTAAAAGCTCAAACAGGATTGATATAGTGGAATCAGCATCAAAGAGGCTCCTTGAGCTACAACCTCTCAATCCAAACACAGAAAACTGAACCAATCCCCACAATTGTAAATACTTGTGCAAATAATACATGGTCTCAGATGAAATAATAGCAACACATGAAAATAGATAAAAGTCAAACGATTGAGGAAAGAATAGTAAAGAAGCTCAAACGTACAGGTACTTCGGCCAACAATTTTTGAAAAAGTGATCTCTGAAACAAGCCGAACAAACAGTGCAACGAAGAGATGATACAAAACGAGAATCACCGGTACCACACGATTATCAAAGAAGACTTCCAAGTGAGCGCCATATAGCAGCAGCTGATGATCAAGAAGCCAGTTGGTTTTGGCTCCAAAAGGAGAACATCCCCTTGTACCTTGCCGGGGAAAACTGCCGTGAGAACAATGCAAATGGCTTCTCCTTGCCGCAACTGGTAGCAAATTTGATTGGTTCCATAGTCTTGAGTACAGGAACTACCTCCGGCGGTGCGGCATTTTCAGCTAGCACCAGTGGAGATACCTTAGCAGATTCAGGAATACAAGTCACAGTTTCGCTGCTGCTGTTGCTGCTGCTGATCCCACTGCCACTGTATACCTTACGATAATGAGAACTACTAGTGTCAATTCTGTTGCTGCCACCACTACTGGTACTGTGGTGAGAATGCTTCCTATCCTTTTTGCTGCTGCTGCTACCACCATGACGAGAATGCTTCTTGTCCCTTTTACTGCCACCGGTGCTGCGGCTGCTGCTGCTCTTGGAGGGCTTGTATTTGTTGTGGCCTTTCCTAGAACTCCTCTGGTGCCCTCTCAAAGTATGCGAGTCAGAAGTAACAGGAGGATCATATACATCAGGAGCCCATGAAACGCTCAACTTCGTCATGATTCCCTCCTTTGCACGGGTTCCTTTCATTGCAGAAACCAACCTGGGAGTGCCCTGCATGAAAGATAATTTATACATGTTAATAAACCAAATTTGATCGGCTCTTTTTTCACACAATCAGCAGATACAATATGAAACTTATGGTGCTACACGCATCAGGCTAGCAGCTATAATGAACTAAGAAATTATCTCCAACAACATCAAACCCATAACTCCTACAAATGTCTTCACAGAACTGGAACTGAAACAATTAATTTGTCCACAAAGACATGCAACCATACCACAACCTACCAGCAAACAGGAGAATAAATAAAAGCAATTAAATCTTATATTGTTCTTCAATTATCAAAGGTACTAAAGCACATACAGAATAATACAAAACTAGCACCTATGCCTAAATTAGGTTCCAAATAGCTGTGACTGAGAATAGAGCTACATAGCTACCGACAATTTGGTATCAGAATAATATGAACGCGGAGCAGAAATATCCAAAGAATGGAAGAACCCACACTTTAAACTACACTATAAACTTACATTGTTTGAAGACTTGCCATCAACTGTTTTGCTAATTGTTGATTCTGAAGCATCGCCACTAGGAGAGGCAGGTGATATGACCAATTCAGAGTCAACATCCACTAAATCATCAGTTGAATCAGATTCCAGAAAAAGAACCACATCATCATCGTCATCAGAATCTTCATCCAAATCTGGTCCTTCATCACCACTGCCGTCATCATAGGCGTGCATCACTTCAGTAAGAGCCATTCCAATTTCCTCAACCGCCAAATCATCTTGCCCACAAGATATTACAGCTTCGACATCTTCATTTTTCCAGCAAGCACAGCTGTGCTCGCAACCTGGCTTTTCACATGTGTTGTAGCAGAGACATGAGCTGCTGCTAACACCTCCAGCACTGAAGTCTGCTAAAGGTTCGGCCATCCACAAGCTTCCTCCCAAATTACAAAGAGAAGTTTCTGTTGAAAAGATAATGGACATAAGTAATAGGCAAATGTTTATGCAGACACAAGGGCTGGATAAGAGCAATCACACGATTACTGGATACAGTTATGAAGACTGTAATGCCAAAATAGATGATGTTGCAACCGTATGCATTTTGCTTGTATTTGAAGCTTCGAGTATATTACTTTTTTCAACCTAAGAAAACAGCTATGAGAACAAGAGATTCATAACCAGTATTTTATTAGCTATTCATTTTGGGTGTGACTATTTTTCAACTGCATGGAGATAACTTGTTTTTCAATCACCACCCTAGGCCCTTGGATCAACACAAGCCAAAAGTGAATACTGAGTAGTTGGATGTTGTCCAAGGGACAAGAATAGTGATTCAAAATAAGTTGTTTCAAGCTCTTGAAAACACAGCGAAACTATTTCTTGTTTATCAAATACCTAAATAAAGTACACAATATGATAATTTATATGCTAACTGGATAAAATGCATCAAACTTCAGTATCATTTTTTTCATGATCATTATCTAAACGATTCCATGGTGCCGAATAATGAAGTTTCAGTTAAAAAAATGAATGGTAAAGTGATCTCAGTACCTCTTTTCTTGTAGGAATGTCGATCACCACGACCAACAGTCCAAATTGCTTCCTTTCGATGCTGCAGATCGGACCCAGACACCAAACTCCGAAAACCAGTGCAACGCCGCACGGCCGAACAAGCCTCGGATCGAGCACAACCAGATCGACACCGAAACCTCAAACAACGCGAGGCAAGGATCGAGGCGTTTGTGCAACGAGGGAAAGGCAAACGTCAAAGACAATTACTACTATTACTACTAAAATTACTACTAAAACGATGCTTGAGGCGGTGGGAGCAGGGGAAGGATGAGTTCCCGGAGGCGATGGCGGCTGCCGCGCGGAGGCTGGCGAACGCGGCGAGCACCGCAGGCATCGTATCCTCGCCGGACGCCCGCAACGCTTTTATGCCTCGAGATCCAACTCGGCTGATCCCGGCGACCAGAGACGGCGGCGAAGGAGGAAGGCGGCGGCGAGAGGGTCTCCCGAGGCTACCACGCTCCGCGCATGGACAGGATCACCGCCTCGCTTGGATCAATGGAGCTCGCAGAAGACGAAGACGAAGGATTTGGGAACCGGATCAGGGCGAGAAGGATGCGGGAGGCGAGGGATGTGCGGATTGGCTCTTGGTGCGGGGAGAGGCCGCTATAGGGGGTGGGTCTTATACTATTTTTCGCCCCTGACATGTGGGTCCGGATCGAGAGGTCCCAGTACGCGGTGAGACGGTACTGGGACTCGGAACCGGACAAACGAGGGTGGCTTTATAGGCGGGGGGATTCTAATGACAGGTGGGCCCGAAGCGCGTGGGCCTCGGGCGGGAGATACGATCGGGTCAAAGGCGCGCGCGGCTGGCGGGAGGGTGCGGCACGGAAGGCGTGCCACGTCGGTCGAGCTGTTCAGATGGGAGAAGGGGTGGTGGTATCCGTCTTCGGTTTCTGGTCCAAGTAATTGCAATTTGCAACGGGTGCTGAGCTGCAATGCAAACAGCATCGACACCGTTTGTTATTTTCTTCAGATCTTTTACCGTTCCAATCCGTGAACGGTGAACGCGTTGGTTCATTCGTAGAGAATAGTAAATCTTCTGAATTTGAGTCTACGAAAAATTGAAACGGTTCTGTTCTGGCGGGTAACCGAGAAGGAATTCGTCCTCTCACCGTGAAGCTCTTGCGAAACAAGAAAATTACAGGAACAGATGCTGAGATGCACGCTTCCTTTTCTTCTACGTAAGCAAAATATTTGTAGATATGCTTTGCCAGTTTTGTCACTATGCTTAACACCAGACTTCGACGTTCTGCGCAGATCCAGTAATAATGCATGAAAGGTACGTGAGGATACGAACAAAATAATTCGTCCACTTTTCTTATAAGCCCAAGAGCGTATAAAGCGGGATATACAGATAAGTTTCGTTGGATTCCAAGGAATGAAAATAAAATAAAGTGTACATATGGATGGAATACAAGATGCATACTAGTTGCGTCCAAATTGCAGTTTTCAAAGTCAAATTTGGCAAGCTTTCAGCTTTAGCCCACAGCTTCGCGAAGGATAAGCATCAACGCCAGACTATTCGCAATAGAATAGTTGGCAACTTTCTACAGCAGAATCATCTGGTGGTGGACGGTGTGCAACATACGTGAACGTGATTCTTTTAGCAACATGGAAATATACCAGAGGTGCTTCCTATCATAGCATCTTCGTGCCTGGCAAAGTGGCAAGGCAAGATGCCACGGCCATAGCCTGCATCATGCACAATTGCATTGCATATGGACAGGAAACGGGACTGAAGCAGCCTTGCTGTGCTGTCCAATCTGCGAGACATCCACCCTCCCTAGATGGATGCATCAGCGCTTGGTGCCGTGCAGGTGTTGCTATCTGTGCAAAACAGAAATTGCCGTGTAAGGAAACATATATAACATCACCAATTATCCATTCTGAGGATGGCAATATCTGGTGATGTAAACAAATCAACTAATATGTGCAAATGCTTATACCTATAGGTATCAAAATACAAGTCCAAGTCAAGCACAAGTTTACTCTTACTGTGAAAGCACAAGTATATCAATCAATCTCCTCCATGGATTTATAATAATTAAGAGATATTGGTACCTTGAGACAGTGGAGGACCTGAAGGCAAACAGTAGGTTCACTTCAGTTTCTTCCTCTTTGCACGTGGCTCATTGATAATTCCGCTTGTATGATTATCATGCAGCGGATGATATTTTGCTCGTTTCAGCGCTTCCTCATACTCATTCAGCTTGTGCTTCTCCTTGCTCTGACAGTGGCAGAAAAGGCACAACAATGATAAGGCTAGACTTTTTATCTTGCTCATTTGTAGTGAAACAGGTGATCACATACATAACTGTTCTTATAAGTTGCTATCTGTTGCTTACAAACTTTCAGCTCCATGCTTAGATCACTAAGACGAGAATCAACAGGAACTGTGCATTGCTGAACCAACTGCTTCTGGCGACCATGAACAACTTGTGGCTGCCATACATTTAATGCCACAGAAGCTCTCCTGTAAACATTTCACACGTCACCAAATTGTGTGATCAAAATACACTAACAATACAGAAATACACATCATGAAGTAATGTAAACAGAAGTCAGCTCTAATTATGTCCCATAAATCCATGCCATGGATGCGTGAACATAGGCCAGACGATAAATTGATGAAGGGAGAGCTAATCATCAACTGTGACATGGAAAAACCATCTAACAAGCAAAATATTGCTTGTATTGTTCATGATCCTAAAGATATGTTTACAGGGATACTTTTGTCCATTCTAAGGCAGAATGTAGTTTTAGGCAATGAAGCAACAAACTACAACTTAGGATAGAATCGAACAGGATGGTGTAGATGCCATTGCACGGTATCCTCCTCAGATCAAACACTAGATGATAGTTGAACTTCTAGCCATTTTTCAAAAAAGGAAAAGAAAAAAGAAAGGAACCCAATACACTCAAGAGTTGGTGGAGCGGGTTAGGTTGCGTCACTTTAATTCAATTGTGTTGGACTAAAGAATATCTATCCTAGATGTTTCTACACACTAATTTTAGCCACGGCTTCCATTCTCTAATCAGTGTACCATTAGGACCACATAGCATTCTTGTTCATGTGCGCCAACAACTTGAATGCTGGGAGATAAGCTATAATTTTGTTGGGCATCATTTAAATGTTGCCCATGAAAACAGGATAAGTAGTGTTCCCCTATTCCAACAACAATGTTTTGTTTGGTGAATAGGACAATTTTCCATGACCAAATATATGAGATAACCGAATCCTACTGCTCCAGTTCAAAAGATACCAGATGCAGCTATTTTTTGTTGAAGATGCGGGTTAACTATTAAGAGAACAATCTCAGGGCAGAACAGATCATACAGTTATAACAAAGAGTAGCTGCTGACCACTGGCGCAAGACATGGTACTTGGAGGACGGCAGGAGGCTATTAACTTGATAGGATAGAATAAAGAGTAAATTGCACTCACCATACAACAACTTGGTGGGTGGGTACAAATTGGTCCAACAACTTGTAAAATGCTCAATTTAGTGCAATAACTTGATAGGTGGGAGCAAATTGGTCCAACAACTTATAAAATACTCGTTTTAGTGCAATAACTTGGTAAATTGGTGCATCTATAGTTCAAATGTGACAACTGTAACGTATTTCCTAACGTCCGGGTGTAATAGATAGTATATTCATGTATTAATTAGCTATTGATGTTCGCATCGCGATGGCAATGCATTTGGCTAAGATAAGAACTTTTAATGCATAGAGAAGTAACTTTGTGTCTTCAAATTCATTATTTTTATATAGTGATTTAATTTTGATTCAGAATATTAATTTTCATATTCAATATTGATAAGTTCGTCCTTGTTGTTTTCTACATATTTGATTATATGCATTTTTCAGCTAAAAAGGAAACCAATATATGTGCTCTAGTAGCTTGGCATAAATATTTTTAAAGCCACCGATACTTGTTTTGTAATGGAAAAGTAGCTAAAAGGACATAAACAAAATTGTTTTCTACATAATTGTTGAATGCATGAGAAGAAGCCGAAAACAAACCTTAGATCTCAAAGTCTCTGTTATGTACTTTAGTCTTTCGATAATACTAATTAATATTGTTATTCTAGAATTTATTGAATTCGGACCAATGAACAAATAAGTTATGTAAATATAATAGACAAAAGGTATTCACATGTCCATCTACTATACTTAATACATCCCCGTTGTAAAGTTTGGACTGTAGATGCACCTATTTGCCAAGTTATTTGCACTAAATTAAGCATTTCACAAGTTGTTGGACCAATTTGCACCCCATGTATCAACTTATTGTACCAACTTGAGCATTTTATAAGTTGTTGGACTAATTTACACCCACATGTCAAGTTATTGTACTAAATTGAGCATTTTGAAAGTTCTTGGACTAATTTGCACCGACGTGACAAGTTGTTGTATCATGGATGCAATTTACTCTAGAATAAATAACAGCAATAATGGCATGATCTAACCAGCCATTTATGTGATCTGAAAGAATCTTGCCCTGGCTCTTGTGCAAACAAGTAGCTATTAATATATCATGGAATCAAATAGTATCTTTTATCAATATTATCTGCTCGTTCACTGCCAACTAAATTACCGATCTGCTGATCTGGCTTTTTACCTGTGAGCAAATTAGCACATCATACTCTATCGATTCGATGCTCTCTAGGTTCAAAAATTGATGTATGTTCTCTAATCACAACACAATTGTAGCAGTGAGAACTGATAACGAATACTGCACAGGAAAAGTACGTGAACAATTTTTGGAGAATTCAGTATGGCAGGAAACCTAACAAACCGACCTGACCCTCTCGAGGTTGTCCAGCTCCTGCACGGCCGTTTTCATCCTCTCCCCCTCTGCCCTCATCGACTCCTCCAGCTCCGCCAGCCGCCTCCTGCACGCAAGCACCCGCGCCTCCGCCTCGAACACCGCCCGCCGCCTCGCCTCCGCGATCCGCACCTTGTGCCTCTCAAACCTGCACCAGATAGCATTAGTCGAGCACACCCGCACGCACGAGAAGAACAATAACGACCGAGGGAAAGTGGTGGGCGGGGAAATTACTTGGTTTTGTATAGGGATTTGGGGTGGACCTGCTGCTGCTTGGAGGTGGTGGAGGACGAGGGCTGGGATTGGGAGGGGAAGTCGCGTGAGAGGAGCGCCGACCAGAGGCTGGGGTGGAGGGAGAGGCGTCCGAGGCGGCGGGAGGCGATGGCGAGGCAGCAGAGGTCGCGGAACCCCAGCGCGGACGACGCTGCGCCCAGCTCCAGGACGCGCGCCCACAGCTCGTCGGGAAGATCCGACGCCGACATGCCCCCGTTGGGCTGAGCCGAGGGCGCACGAACGCAAATACTACGACGGCGAGGCGGCGAGCCGCGCGCGGCGGTATGGAGGGAGAGACGCCGTTCCGCCGGCGCCGCCGCCGTCGCTTCTCTTCTCCTTTTGATGTGTTCAGGCTTCGCTGACGGGCTAGAGGAATCGGGAGAGAAGGAACAAAGAGGCTGAATTTTTTTTTTTTTTGACATGCAAAGAGGCTGAATTGGTCGCTGCCACTGGGCCCGCCTACGAATGCTTCCCGCTTGGACCCGAATGAAGAAAGAAACCTTTGCTCCAAAACAGGGTCCGTTTGGCCTGAGCTCTGCAAATGATCCCCATGTCTTTGCAAACTCGAGCTCTGATCGTTTACATAAACGAAAATTGACAGCTGTAGATCCTCTCAATCTTTGGGCTTCGCAACAACTAATTAGCAAACCATAGGCTCAATAATCAAAACTCAAAACGAAAGAAGAATGTGCGGGCAGTCGTTTACAGGATCAGCTCCAGCTCAAGTGCGTACCAGATTACAAGCCTGGTTACTGGTTTGTTCCGGTCCTAGACTATTGAAAGAAAAGATTCTATGCTAACTGCACTATTGTAGCACCCAATTCTGCATATTTCGCCAAGGTTGTAGAGGCAGGTCTGTCCAGAACAGCTGAACCAAGCTACGGCCTGCAGCTCAATTGACAGAAACTCTCTGCAGCTTCAAAGCTCAATGATCGGCCCTGCCAACATTAGCATTTCAAAACTTTAGGCCCTGCTTGTTGCAATCTACGAGGGTCTTCACCCTTTCATGTTTGTCATGCCGTGGAAGTCTGTCAAGCTTGGAGAAGGGACGTGTCACGCGCCTGCAGTTGTCAAAGGCTGACTATTTCTTCCTCATTCTTCGAACCGAGTCATATATTGGACGGAATAGGATGCTGGAGAGATATCTCTCTCCAAAGCTGGGGAAAATGACCTGCAAATGTATGGGACTAATTAATTGTCTGAGTCATTGCAAGATGCCATAAATGTAATTAACTTGCTGCTATGCTCTCACCGCAATCAGTTTTCCAGCATTTTCAGGTCTTTTGGCAACATTAATAGCAGCAACTGCTGCAGCACCTGATGAAATACCAACCTGCAAACAAACCCCGTAAATGAATTATAGATCACATAAAAGAAAATTGGAGTAGATGCTATCATAATAATAACAAATAAAAAAACAAAGCAATTCGTTTTACAGTGTGCTACTCACCAGCAAGCCCTCTTTTAGTGCAAGTTCCCTAGCAGAATCAACGGCTTCTGCGGTGCTAACCTGCAAAGTCAACAATCGTAATGACTCAGCAGACTGTAAAAACTGTCAACAAAAAATCTGCTGACACAAACAAAGATTTAAAGTCAGTATTCCAGACCTTCACAACCTCATCAATCAACTGAACATCTAGTATACTTGGAATATAACCTGTTGAAAATGAAAAGGTATTTAACAAGCTTGTTTGCCCGGTATGTTTAATTGCTTATAACAAAGGGACCAAAGGGTAACACATTACCTGGATTGTCACCAGAGATGACACTAGTTTCAGCAGGTTCTACCCCAATGACCTAAAATGAGAGGAAAATATATAAACAAAATTCAACCAGTTTTCGAAGTATGAAATATTAAGCCATTCTACTGGTTACAGAAATCACAGATAGAGTGACATCAGCCTTATGGAAATTATCTGTATTTTCCAAAATTATGACAGTTGAACAACTTTAAATTTGAAACAATAGAACAGAATGATGGTGCTACTATCCTTTTGATAAAACCTAATTAGATGATAATGCCTATGTTTCCATAAAAATAACTAACTTGTACTTATTTTAAAGCAGTGGAAAGTAGAGAACTGTTACAAGCAAGGGCCTCAATGGGCTCTTTACTTTGACATGAAGGTTTCAACAAGTTCATAAAGGAACAAAATCTACGAACAGCAGCATCAGACAAGATATACAGAACTATTAAGCTGACAAAATGCAAGATAATCCGATTGATGCAATTTTCCTTCAAAGCAAAAGTAGGAACCTTAATATCTCTGTTCATCCTTTTCAAGTAACGCCCTGTGCCAGTAATGGTACCACCTGTCCCTATGCTTGCAACAAGTATGTCAACAGTACCCAATGTGTCTTCCCATATCTCTGGGCCTGTGGTTTGAAAGTGGATCTGTAATTAACCAAATGGCTTCTCAATAGATCTTTAAAGAAAAAGTAAGCAAATGAATTTCACATTTGCTGCATTACATGTATTGTATGAGTAAATGATAAAGCTTGAGTCTCAACCTCACTATTTGCCTCGTTGTTGAACTGCTGAAACATATATGCATTTGGTGTCCTCAAAACTATCTCCTCAGCTTTATCAAAAGCTCCTTTTAGTCCTTTGGTTGGATCAGTTAGAACAATCTCCGCCCCAAATGCACGTAGAAGAATGCGTCTCTCGACATCTATTGATGAAGGCATAGTAGCTATCAGCTTGTATCCTCTGGCTGCAGCCACAGAAGCAATGGCTATGCCAGTATTGCCAGTGGTTGGTTCTACCAAGATGGTCTGCACAGATAGAGACTATCTGCGTAAATAACAAATTTACAGTATTGGTGACGATAGCATTGCACATAATATAAGAATGGCCTATATAACCTTATTTGGAGAAATTAACCCCTTCTCTTCAGCATCATTAATCATGCTTAATCCAATCCTGTAAACATAAACATGAGTTGGCAAACAAATAATTGCATCGAGGGCATCAACAATCAAGTTGCTGCAATCTCAAATGTATACCTATCTTTGACACTTCGGCAAGGTCCCATGTACTCAAGCTTTGCAGCGATATTAGCAACACAACCGTCGACGACACTATTGAGATACACCATTGGTGTTTTTCCAATTAGCTGGTTAACAGGAAAGAATTATTTTATCAAGAAATGCAATTAGGCATACTGAAACTGAAAAAAATTATAGACTTAGCCAAGTATCCCCAATACAGTTGCTAATTCATGAAAAGTAGGAAACGACCTATTTTACCAAGAAATTCAGTAGCATCTACTTTGACTCCTAATCATATTCGATGAACACACCAGAATTAAAAGTACGCATAGTCATCAGCTAATTCAGTAGCCACCACAAAACACCTTCCCGTGGAACGCAATACACTTCCCATACCCAAATCACTATCCAAAGCATGGGGGGGGGGGGGGGGGGGGGGGGGGGGGAGGTAAAGAGGGTAAGCGCCCATGCGGTCATGCACCTGGGTGACATCCTGCGCAATGTTCACCGCGTCCATCTCATCCGCGTACTCATCCTGGATTTCGACAGGAGCGGAGGCCGCGGCCTTTGGGGGACATGCCGCGATGAGGTGCCGGCGGGGGGCAGCGGAACGCGAGGAAGGGTGGGAACCAGGGGCGCGCGTGATGGAAACGGATGCGGAGGCGGTGGGAATGGGCGCAGCGGCGGCGACCCGGAGGAGGAGCGAGCAGGCGGTCGACATGGCCGCGTGTCTTCGCTGGTGCTGTGTGCTTGTGTGTCGGCTGCCCGGGGGTTTAGGGAAGGAGAGAGGGGAGTTGTTTTCAGGATAAGGGAAGCGGGGATCGGGTTACCGGGTAGGGATCCTCCAGCCCGGAACCGGACGACTCCCTTGGCCTGGCCTCGTTTTGGCTGTAAAGCTGCTGTATCGTGGGTGGATTCTGAAGCGAGTCCTATCCAGATCCAGGATCTGCTTGAGAATTTGGCTCGTTTCCAGAATCCGTTGGAATTTTGAAATGTTAACAAGTGCAATCCCGGCTACTTTTCGGTCGGCTGGTGCCGCTGAGAGAAAAATACCGCTAAACTGGCTGGTGTTGATTTGTTTTGAGAAAAAATATTACTGGTTGGTCACTAATAAGCCAAACGAATAGGAGCATATATCGTGAACATGAAATGCTGGAATTCCAAAAGTATAAGGTCCATTGCTCGTTTGGGATACTTCTCACAGCATTCAATGTTACACATTTCAAATCAATAATACTAACGATGGAGTCTCTACCAACATGAACATGGGCTTCCCTCAAGGGAGATAACATTTGCCCTCAAAAATGGAGATTGCACAAGTTGCAGGCACCCTACTATAATTGATCATGTAATCCTGAATTCCTGATGTCAACTAACGAGCAGGGTCAGAGACAGTTCCTGTGACCGAAGGACCATGCCAGTCACCGCTTATTATTCCCGAACTCAGCATTGCTTAGAACTGGAACTGCGTCTCCTTTGTGTAGTTGAGTTCATCAAGGTGAGCGGCCATTGCCTTGTTCATCGGAGGAGGACCACATCTTAGGATCTGAAATAAGGGAAAACATACCTCTGTAAACCTCCAGGTTGGATACAAGAATACTGGGGAGTTGACCGGAAGCAATCAACTCCGTAGTGAACCCGGAAAAAAGACAACCTAAGACTCAAGATTACCTGAATCTCCTCAGCAGGTGCTGGGCAATGAGATTGGATCATTTCCTTCGACACAAACCCAACACCACCGTTCCAGTTCTCAGGAGGCTGCATATGTAAAAATTGAATAAGTAATAAGTGTCTGGAAATAATACCCTAATTAGTAGAATGCAAAGCAGATTTCTAAGCATAATATCTCTAGAAAACAGAAAACAATATATCAAGGAAATTCATTCGCATATGATTATCCAATCAAAACATCTTTCCTAAACCCTCTGACCCTTTAGTTTTTAATTATACAGCATCCTTTTAAAGCAATTCATGTGTATGTATTTTATCAGTGTGTGCAATTAGCTAGGGATGTTTTCAGTCATAATGGGAATTCTGCAGTCATTTCTAAAAATTCCAAATATAAATGGACACTTTGGAATAGTGGAGTCCACTGTACCCAATAAATTTTCTAATGTATTCCTACACAAAAAATTAAGAATATTATGCAGTAGTCTCTTCAAAATTTCAAAATCATATGACGCAAACCTGATTCAAAACGTAGTAGATCTTAAAGCGATCAGGATAGGTTTTGGCCAAGTTGTCCAGCTCTTCCTGCATGATTGAATGTGAATTATTAAATTCAGCATGGCAGACCATCATATTGCACATGCAAAACAGTCTGACAGATTAAAGAAAAGGATCCAAAATAACAATGTAAAGAAAACAATATCACAAAGTGAATAATGGCTTATTTTATAGTAGTAACAGTAATTGGCAATGGAAATCTTTTTTAATCATACGTTGCCAACAAGGACCCGAGCCATTATATCATTTTAGGCTACAGAATCTTCAACGTATGTCAGAACTCAGAAGAAAAACCTAAGAAAGCTATATTTTAAATGTTAAGCTTTCAGCTCCTGAATTCAAGTGTGCAACTCATTGCTATTTTGTGCAGAACAGTTTTCCAAGTTCAATAATAATATAAAATTACGAAAACTTATGCTGAAAAAATATGCTAAGTAGAGTAAAAAGATAAAATGGGTAGTTGAATTTCACCAGATCTCATTGGAACGAATATCAATGTATGTATAGAACTGATCATACACTGAAGGTACAGTTGATGAGATGTTAAACACCATGTTATCAATTATGTTATTTGAATTGACTGCGTCACAACCACCGCAATGAAAATAAGATTAATTATACCTTCAGAAGAATGTCTTCATATGTGACATTAGCATAGATTAAGTGAACCTTTGTATTGTCAATAGGGTTCTCAAGAATTGCTCTGGCAACCTGTACAAACAAAAAAGAGATCATTGATCACTAGGAAATGAAGTGTTTTGTGGCGTGATAAATCACAATATAGAACTCTAGATTGATTGTTACTTGGAACATCGGAGTAATGCCTGATCCACCAGCCAGCATTCCGAATGCTCTCACTTGGCCAACTTGGTACTTGAAACGACCCTACATCAAAGGTAGTCATATAAACCTCCTAGCTGAAGGAAATGTGCATGGCACAAAAACATGTGGGGCTCTCATAGGGCTTGAAGGAAACTCATTTGAATTCACCTCTGCACTCAAAGTAACCAATGTTTTTGTGACCATAAAAGAAACCTAAACTGGTTAGATCAGAAGCTCAGAACATGGTGATCACCTTAGGTCCCTTCACAGACAAATAATCACCAACTTTCATCTCACGAAAATGATGAGACATTCTCCCTTGAGGATACATCTGCATTGTGGAAAGGATTGAAGAACTTGTGAGCCATGTGTACAAAAAGTAAATGTCCAAGTTTATATCAAATAATATGCCAACAAAATAGGAAGTATCTGAACAGGGAAAATCAATATAAATATTTACCTTTATGACAAGTTCAAAATATCCGAGATCAGAATCCAATGTAGTGGGGGTATAAGGCTTGATTACTTCTTCACCTGTAGCATCTTGTCCTCTACATAAACACAAGGGAACACAGATATAGTTAAAAAATAATAATGCACTATAGTAGCAAAATTTAGAAGAAAGGCAGAATCAAAACCTGCAACTGATATGTTGACCAATTGGAAGGCCCAATACAGAAGTTGGAGTAGGAAGAGCGAATTTGAACTTGGCGACATTATGACTTATCTGCTTCTTTTCAACCAGTTTGAACTTCCTGAAGTTCTCAGGGTCCAAGCAGCCTGAGGGGAAAATGACAGCACAACAATCAAATTGAGCCATGATGCATTAACCTTCAGTTACAGAAAGCAATTTTAAGAACAAAAATATTTTTTGGGTCATACACAAAATAGTGGACGCTAGGAACAAATTACCAAGTATTGTTACAACTAACATACAGTGTACTTCAGAAGCCTATTTAAACAACGAAACTATAACAATAATACTGAGAATCAGGCTCAGTCACTAAAATCACATCAAAACCAATAGTATGAAAAAGGTAAAACAGGGCATTTGTTGATATCATGTGGTTAGGAAATTTGGGGAACAGTTCTTCCATCAGTATTTTTCTCACAATAAGCATGCTAGGATCTGAGCTACCAAGACAAGACAAGGAAATTCAGCTCAAAGTTCAACCTCGGCCATTCAGAAATGGAGCAGTCAATCTAAACAAACGCAACCTGAGAACTACTTACCAACACATGGAGAAAGGTAAAAAAACTAACTGCAATCTATCTGTATCCGGTGAAAATCAGTAATTGTTTGCCAGACTACTAAAGACAAACACTTCAAAAGTTTGTGTCGATGGGAATAAATAAACTTCTTCTAGTTGATTTTTATCTTTTGTTTTTTGTCCCAACAAGCATTTAAGCTCCAAGTAGCAACCCTACAGATCATCTCCAACTAGTAACAAGTCTACACTCTGACGCACGTAAACTCCAGCTCCAGTCACTTCCAAAACTGGTAACTGAACTACCCGCTAAAATCGCTAACGCCACCGGAGCTAAATCAAAGGCGCGGAGCCCGCGGTAACCAGATCTTACACGAATCGTAGACCTCTCAGTCTCTCACGAACGCGCACGCCTATACCAGGCTAGTAGGATGTATGCATTTCCGTACCCTTGGGCTTCCTGGATCGGAGGAGGATGAAGGCGCCGCCCGCGGCTACCGCGACGACGGCGACCGCGACAGCCACCATGGTCTCGGTGCTCTGCCCCTGCAGGAAATCCATGGCTGCGCGCGGGCTCCCTCGCTACCACGCCTCCGAAAACAGTGGGCGGGTTTGGCTGGGGCGCGGGGGTCAGTTGGGGGGATTTTAGAGGTGGCGGGGGGAGGAGCAGGTAGATGGAGTGGATAAATGAAATGGATGAGGTGGATGACGACAACAAGGAGAGAAGAGAAGAGGTAGGAGGGTAGAGAGGGTACAGGTCTGGTAAGGGTTTTCTACCGATTGACTGAGCAGAGCAGAAGATACAAATGGATACTTGCTTCGGGACTACAGAGCCTCCGACACACAGAAAGGGATGAGAAGGGGTGCCGGTTACCCTGAACGTTGGGTCCTAGGACACCGGAACTAACGTGATGGACTACGAAGACCGAAAGGGCTGTCACCACCTTACGGCTACCACCTCCGTTGCGACGGGCAGAAACTAAGGTTACTGGCAAGTCTAGGAACCACTCCTACACTAGTCAATAACTACTTATCTCCTATAGCAAGATAAGCACCCAAGCTAAGCAACCAGTATACAGTTATACCAATCAACTAAGCATTGAACGAAGAACGAGACAAGTATATAAATGTAAGAACTGAATGCTCAATTAATCAGAGAGAGATACAAGAGTTACCAGACATGACCCGGATGTCACTCGAAGCAGAGCCGCATCCGTAGAGGTACAGCGGGAAGAGGGCCGACACTCCGGATCCTCTCCGGGACGCTCACCTCTCCTCTCTGCGAGCGCCGAGCGGGGAGGAAGACGGGAGGGCGGGTGGATCCGTCCGTGGATGGCTGGCTAGAGGCGGAGATCGCGAGGATTTTTTTGGTTCCTTTGGCCACGGCGTCAGCGGTATTTTTTTCGGAATAAATCAGCCATCAGTGAAACAGTATTTTTCTTTCAGAATAAATCAGCACCGGCCACCAGCCAGATGAACATGATTGAACGTTTAAACTTTGAAATCGACTGTGAAATAAAATTATAACGTTAAAAAATGACGGCACTGCCGTCTGCGGAGACGAATAGTAGATACCACCAGTCGTTTTTGACGCCACTCTCGTCGCTCTAAGGTACATTTCGGCCGACTAGTGGAAGGTGACTGGAGCTGATTTGTACTGAAAAAAAATACCGTTGAATGACGGGTGGCTAGTGCAGATGTGTTCTGAGAGAAAAGTATTGCCGGTTGGTGACTGATAAGCCAAACAAACAGGGTGTAAACCTCTTACACGATTTTACACGAGGTAAAAAAATCATCGGTTGAAACATAAACTGCTGCGCCATTAGCCAACTTCGCAGTTTGATCTCTTATCGCTCGCACGTCACCGGCATCGGCATGGTGGCCTGGGGTCAGGGTCCCCGAAATCTATACAGTACAGCCTACAGTAGGAGAGGTAGATCCTCACCCTGGCGAGCAATCGGGGCGCAGCGCAGCGCACCTACCACCTGTCTGGCTCACTGTCAAGCCTGAAGCATCGTGTCCATGGTCACTCCATGTGGCTTGACGACGCGGGGTAGGTGACTTGAGCCCGTCGTTGTTTTCCCCCATTTCCTGTGGTCGGAACGCAGATTAGCGACGGTGGGTTAGTGGTATTACTGGTATGCAGCGTGCCACGACGCCATGGCGACGGCAGCTAGGCCTGCAACAGACTAGCAGTCACGGCCAGGGCATCTGCCCGTCGACTACCGAGACGCCTCTTCAGGAGGGTACAGTGGTACGGGGAGTAGGTGTAACGCTATATCAATATGCGATTATACTACGGTCACTCGTATGCCGCTCCTTCGTGACACTGACAGGAGTACATTGTTTCAGTATACTTGGTGAGATACTTCCTCTGGTCAAGTTACTACGTTTTGGGCATTGACAAAGGGCAAGATGGTCACCATTTCCTTCTAGCATATGTCTTCCGAATCTTTGCCGTGGCCGTCACTTTCTTCTATCTTAGCTTAATTTCACACTTTGGTTACTTGATGTCTAGATTGATCCTCGATTTGAAACTTCACATGGAGGGATATGCACATTTATTGTGGTATAATATCAAAGGCTTCGGGAGGCGTTTTTTCAAGTACTTTCTAATTGATCCTGTGTACCAGCAAAGTGCCAAACTCAGGCTGTGTTTGGATTCTAGGGATTAAAGTTTAGTCCCTCAAACAAGTGACAATTAGTAACATTAAATATAAACTAATTATAAAACTAATTGCATAAGTCATATCTACTCCACGAGAAGAACCTAACAAGCCTAATTAACCTATAATTAGTACATAATTATCAAATTATTATTGTAGCATTATATTGTCTAATTATGGACTAATGAGGCTTAAAAGATTCGTATCGTAAATTAGTCCTTGCTTATGTAATACATTTTGTAATTAATATATATTTAATACTTCTAATTAGTATTCTTCCATTCGATGTGACGGGACTAAAACTTTACTCCCGGGAACCAAACACCCCCTCAATGGGCCAGCGGAGACTGTGCTCCAATGCTCATACGAGCATGGGTTTGGTTCGGGAACCAAATAGATTGGGTTGGGTCCAATCCAGTTTTTTTGAGATAGAGTTAACCCATTTTGTATTTGGTTACCCAATTATTGGTTTGGTTAGAGGGTTTGAAATGGATGAGATGGATACCAATATAACACCATTAGTAATAGTAATTAGTCAGCACCACGTGTCATTCTCTTTCTTTTATGTTTTCTTTTTTCTTTTGGCCGGTCTTCTCCTTCATGCGTCGTCTCTTGCCCAGAGACGGTCGCGCGCGTCGACGCCGTGCCGGAGCCTTGGTCGCCCCTCTTCCATAGCTTGCCCATGACAAGCTATCATCGCACGTCCTCTGAAGCTCACCCGGGTGGTGCTGCATCAGGCCTCCTCGCGTTCGCCCCTATTGTCGCCTTCGCCACCCGTCTAGCCCGGTTGGTTGTCGCCTCTGCCGCGAGATGGAGTTGGCGTACGCCCAAGCCGCCGCTGCCGCCCCAAGCTGGAGCCACTCCGCCCAACGCCGCATCACCTCCACCCGAAAATGCGTCGGCCACCTCCTCCAGGACTTAGGCCCCGCTTGGTTCCCAGACAAGCCTCGCCTTGCCTCACTTCGTGTTTCTTGCACGAGCAACGAGGAGCTTGCCACGCCCAGCGAGCCGATTCGGCTCTCATGCAGTAGCAAGGCCAGCAACGTTAAAACCTTGCCCACATGAACCCTGAGGGAACCTTGCTAGATATCCAAACTGTTTACCTCACTCGATCACCTGGCTTAGCAAGGCGGCACAGTAGCCAGCAATAAAACCAAACGTGCCCTTACTTCGCCTTCGCCGAAGCTCGATTCGCTCGCCCAAATCCTCTAACCCCGCAGCAGCGCCTGACGGTGTCAAAGTGGGTCGACCCCATCCCCTCGTTTCGGTGGAACAGAATGAATCTGCATTTTTGCGGTATATTCCCTATCGGATCCAATCCAAACCACATGAGTTTTCATCCAAACGAGGATCCAATTGGGTTCAACCCGTCCCAACCCCCTTGGACCGCTATCCGAACACGTACTAAAAGACAACTCTTCGGGTGATCTAGCTCTTAGCACATAGCTTACAATATGAATGACCCCACACGTCATCCCTATGTAATCTGGACGTACGTGTACGAGACTATCTTGATCAAAATATATCTCTTCTTCTTTTTATATTAAAATATAAGAAAATATTATATGAGCTGGTTAAACAGTAACCATCGCAGAAATCCTTACTTCGGCCTTACATACATGTATATCTTTCTAAGAAACTATTTGTCACAGGTCTAGTTCTAAAATCTAGGCAAGACCTCCATTTTGTAGGCTAAATCAAAATAGTTTGAATATTAATATTTTTTCGACAAAGGGTTTTTTCTGCTTTTATAGAAGCATATAGTTTTGTGTTACATACCGATCGACTGGGGTTACCGATTTTATAAGGGGGACACAAGTTCTCTACTAGCAGCAGGTTAATAAAACACAGAGGCACCGTCTCATCGCAATACATCATACACAGGTGTTAAAACCCATAAAACAACAAAGCTATTGGGACGCAATTATAAAGAACTTTCCTGCCTAGTTATTTGAACCGGACCTGACATCAAACCGGTTCACGGTTTGATTGGTCGAACCGGCCAGACCGCTGGTCCAACACGCTTCAATTAGAATATAAATCTTCTATATTTTACCAACACTAGTGTGGTCTGATGGCAGCTTAGCTACGTCGGAAGCCTCAAGATGCGGGTCCGAACCTCTCCCTGCGCACATTTTGGCCGTGCGCCTTTATTTTTCTCACCAGGGGCCAGTCTGCAGTGGTTCGGTCGTCAGTTTTATATCTGGTTTTAGGAAAATACCGCGGTTCGACCGAAATATTCCCGGTTCAATTGCACATGCGGTCTTTTAAGTGAACCAAACCAGTGAGGACTCTGATTCCCGGTTCAACCGGTCAGACTCGCTGGTCCGGTCCAGTTCAAATAACCAGGCTTTCTTGATCTTCGAGGTCCCTTTCTTGTTCAGGAAGCCCTCCACCCATTTCGTCGTCTCCGACTTCTGTTTTGTCCATCATCTGTTGGTCAGCAGCCCTTAACAGCACTCGCCACTTCTAAATAGCGACAAAATTTTGTATATAATCTCATTAGTAATAGAAAAAAAATACCCTCAATTCTCATCTTATTTCTAGTCGTCTAGAGCGCCCAAATTTGACATTGGGAGCGATTAGCATGGTGGTCACCTGGGACGGTGGCGGACACAGATTCAATGAGCAGGTCACCATGAGCCTTACCTCCTTGCATTCAACATTTAAACACCATCCAAGATCTTTAATTATTCCGGTCCAACATTTCAATTGAAGAAGACATTTAGATAGAAGCAAAAAAAACATAACATAGTAAGAACCGAATTTAAATTTAATCTTATCAATTATCAACTCAGATTTTAAAAAATAATGTAAAATCCATAATGAATTTAAAGTGCTACCGTTGAACTAAGAATAGACAATTTTACTTGTACAATTAGCCCACAATCAGCTTATCTAAATACTCCAGTTAGTTAACCCTATAACCAACTGCCAATTACATGTCATCTCAATTCTGATAAAAATTCAAACATCCTCCTCAAACGACTAGTTTCATGATCTCGATTTTTAGACCACCACTCAAAGTCTCGAACCAAAGCGCAAATTACCATATTTAGAAATCCATAAAAAGAAAAAAAAAGACAACCGATGATGCACTAACAAAGACAGCAGTCACAACTCACCCCGGCAGCTGCTTTCCTGACTCACCTGCTGGCTGCTGCCGTTGGATGATACGTGGACGCTGGATATCCGCAGGTAAGGCTCACGGTGACTCGCCGAAGGGAAGGCACCAAATCCATGTCCGACGGTGGCCGGATCCTTGGGAACCAAATTTGATGTATCATAACAGGCAATGCTAAATTAACAATTTCAGAAGTGGTCCATGGTCCCACAAGTTTCTTTTAAACAATTTTAGCAAAACGCACATAAAAGAATTCAAATGCTCTAAAATCTTCATCTGAAGCAATTTCAGTTTATATTGGCATATCAGTGAAAGGCTGCTCTACTGCCAGTTACTTCACAGAAGTAAGCGCAAACTGTGTCACCATGGAGGACCAATAGCATACAAACTGTGTCACCATGGAGGACCAAAAGCATAGTGATTGCTCTTTAATTTTGCACCAGTCACTAAGTCAGAGGGTGATGATCCGAATTATCATTTTTCCCAGCAAAGAAGCTTTCAGTGAGAATCCAGAACGGTAGTATGTCTCTCCTGATCTGTACAATCGCATAACATTTTGGATCTGAGAAAAAAAATACTGGTACTGAAACCCAAGAAGTGTCGTGCACGGGCTCCGGTTGGTTCATAAAGACGGAGACGGTGATTCATGAACATTGGAACTTGGTAGTGAAAGCTGGCTAAAGATGACAGGTAGTAGCCCTGTTTTTGAAACTGACACGACTCAAGAGTATAATTAGGTTGGGAAACGGCAACTAGGGAAATGAACAATTGCAAGTGTTACAGTTCGCGAAAGATGAAGCATTTTGCAAAGGTCTCCTGCTCAGTTTATGAAACTGAATCAACAGCACTAGGAGCATATTTTAGGTTGAGGAAGAACGAGAGCTAATAGATAGATTGAGGAATATACGGTTGAAAAAGTAGATAACCAAAAAAAACAAAGGAATGGGCATTCAAAACTCAAAAGCTAGATGCTCTCACTAAAAGCACCCAAAACATGGCAAAGCTAAGGAAACCTATGGTTAATGCTAAATATAACCCAAAAGAGGTACTGCTAGAGTGCTAGATTGTAATTTGACACTAGGCGACAAAAGAAGGCACGCTATGATACAGAATTACCCATAGAGAAACAAATAATGAACAATATTAAATTAACAAGGCAAAGGGAGAGAAATAACAAAAAGAATGAGGTTTTCCTTAAGCTGGTATGGGGCCATATGAAATATGACTGGTACAACCTAGTCATGAAGATCGGACCATCATAACTGGTTGATATGGTTCAAGGATGTCACAGGAGATAGAAAGGTTATCACTTGAACACAGATTTTCTAAAGTTTGGTAGTCCTGATCACAATCAAGGGAATCAGTCTATTGAGTAATAAAAGGAACCCAACTGTGGCACTGTATACATTTGGAACTGCCAGCTATTTAGGCATGAGTAGATAATGATAAGCACCCAGAACTCTTGAAGGAAAAAACACTCTACTCATGTGAATTCTCTACATATATTACATGGATTCGTAGAAAGCTGGTTCAGATTGTGAGCAATGAATTTGGCATATGCCAAAGTTTCTATTGAGGGACATGTTTAGTTATAATTTCAGTTCGAAAATTAATTATTCAGTGTTCACTAAAATAGTATCAACCACCCCGACAGCCTCATTTCATAATATTTGTATTGAAACTTGGTGAAGTATATTGGATTGCTAATTTAGGAGCCCTTGGATAACCACTCACAGTAGGAATGTCCAGAAGCTGCAAGAATTTTGTAGTCTGCACTATAATACTTCACCTCAATACCGATGAAAGAATGGTTGTCAAACAGCCATCAAGGAGGTAAAACTTCACCTCAAGAAGACACTGAATCAACAGCAAAAACATTTTAACCGAGACAAATGACTAGGAACTAAACACAGCACAATCAATGTAACTGACCGTCCAGTAGTTTTATAGATTAAGATCACCCAAAGAGAAACTAGCAGTGGAATAAGATTGTGTCTAGTATGTTACTATGATTGATCCAGAGTCCCATGAAAGAGAGAATGAACAAGTAAACGGCATATATTTCTGTCCAAAATCCCCACTGGTTCATAATACAAGGTGTATGTGATGTGTATAGTCTATCTGTGATATAACTGTTGTATCATCCTTTTATTTGCCCTCCCTATACTTATTCTACTGAAATTTTATATTTTCTAGCTACTGTACTGATGAGGAAGGAGAAGCAATGGACTGACTAAACAACTAGTGACCATCTAATCCTTCCCCCTTTCCCCCTTTTACTTCTTGATCCGGCGAACCTTCTTGGCGCCCCAGACCTCCATGCGGCCCTTGGGGCACCCGCAGGGGGCGCGGAAGATGAGCACGGTGCGGCCGTTGGGCGGCGCCATCTTGCGGAGCTCGGCCTCGAGCTCCCGCTGGTCGTCCCCGAGCTCGACGGGGCGCGCCCCCGCCGCCGCGAGCAGCGCCGATCGCGCCGCGGCGGCGGGGCGGCCGCGCACGCACTCCTCCGTCTCGAGCTGGATGTCGAACTCCACGGCCTTCTTGAGTCCCCTGCACCGGGGCTTCCCGCACTTGCGCGCGTGGTGGCCCAGCAGCTCCCACGCGACGACGGCGGCCGCCACGGCGAGCGCGGCCCCGAAGAAAGCGGCGGCGGAGAGGCAGGACGCGGCCGGGTGGAGCAGCGCGCCCATCTCGACGCAGAGCAGCTTGAGGTACGGGGCCACGAGGAAGCCCAGCGCGGCGAGGACGGCGAGGAGCATGACCGCGTCGACCACGGCCATCGGGGTGCTGTCGCAGAAGGCGTCCCCGGCGCGGCGGGGCGCGGAGGCGGCCCGCCTGGATCGGGAGCACGCCGAGGCGGAGCTGCTGTCCGCCGTCCTGCGGTGGTGCTCGAACGCGCGGAGGAACTCGATGAGGCTGCGGCACTCCGCCATCGCGGCGACGTGGGAGGGTCGGATGGCACGGGCACGGCAGGCAGCTCCGACGGGCAGGCAGGCAGGCAATTCACCACCCAATTTTTCTGTTGAGGGGGAGGGAGGAAGCGCTGTGTGGTGGGGGCGCCGGGATCTGTGGGGAAAAGGGAAAGGGAAACCGGTGCGGGGATTTGCCGATCGGATCGGTGGGGTTGGGGGAAATGGGAAATGGGGGGGCTCTGCACTCGGCACTCGGCAGGCAGGCACCGCGTGCGGACGGGTGGGTTTGGCTCGGTCGGCGCCTCGTTCCGTCGCGTACTGGGCCGGCGGGGCGCAGGCATCCGTGTCAGAGCCGTGGAGCGGAAGGGCACGGGCAGGCCCCGGCCCCCGGGCGCCGGCGGGTGAGGGGGTCACGTCACGTCCGACTGACGTGTGGGGCAGGGGTAGGCTAGGCTATAGGCAGCGGCGACTGAAGGAAAGGCAGCCGCCGAGGCCGAGCAGGGGGGGCGGCACCCACAGACGACGCCATGACGCAACGCGTACCCGCGCCGCAGCTTTGAATGAAGACATGGGCGGCCGAGACCGCGGCGCTGTCGAGATGTCAACGCCGCCCGCACGCCAAGCGACCAGACGCGTCACGGCTCCGGGCTGCACCCTCGCCTGCGTTCTCGGCACCGCGGGTTTCGTTTTGGCCTTATCCACGATTCCAACTTTGGATGCTTAAATTTGAATTACATAGTAAATACACTAATGTAATATTTTATTTGTACTTATAAAAAATTATCTAAATATTAATTAATTAGACTCAAAATATTTATATTATAAAATATAATAAAACTATATAATTAATTTTTTATTTCATTTATATTTAGTAATGTATCGACATTTTAATGTGATAATTCGGCCACTAAACAAGGCAAAAAAAAAAGAAAAAGCGTCGTAGCGCACGTCTCTAGCAGGAGGAGGGATTTGAGCCACCAAGAATGGCTCAGCGACTTTCGGCTCGAGCTCGACCGACCCTCCATTTTCCCCTGGTCAGGTCTCGTGTGTTGTCGTCCAGTTGTGTATCTGCTTTCTGCATCTTTCGATGAAGCCTTTCCGTGCCGCTTTGGCGCATTCTCCCGTAGCCCCATCTGACAAGCAATTAGCCGGTGCAAAGCAGCAAACGCTAGCTTGAGGCATTATCTTTGGTGACACTCCACGGTCACGCGCATGACCGATCGAAAATGAGGAAATGGAAGATACCAAACGCACCTTTTCTACCACTCCATTAGAACGGGAAGAATTCAGCTGTGTATTTTTTTTTCCCCACGGCTGGTCAAATGACAGCGTCATTGTGCTGTACACTGTGGGAGAAGATAGCTCTTGTTGTTGTCAGTGAAAATCAACGGACGCGTGATCTAGCATGGTCGAGCAAATTGATGGATGAGTGGAGGCACGCACTGACGCACGACCTGATGACCGGAGAAAATTTCAGCGACTTCACATGGATCGATGGATGCCCGGGTGAAGGGAGCTGGCTGCCTTTGATTCAGTGACCAACAGGATTAAGTATTGGGTCCCCATCCGCGACCGTGCTCGTAGGCTACAGACAAACCAAACCAACCGGATTAATAAGTGTTTGGCATCTGGATCCCTTTTGATTGTCACTTGGGGATGTCACTAGCGAATGATCCATCGGCGAACAATGATCCTGTGCCACATCTCGGATCTTCGCCGATCACACGAGGCGTGCCGCGTGCGTGCAATCATGCGTGGATCCAGATGGTGTTGGAAGCTTTGGAGCTTTGGGAGACGTGGTCTCTGAGCTTTGGAACCTATCGTTTGTACTTTGTATATTCTTTCGAGTAGGTTTCTGTGAATCTGTGATGGACTTGGTAATGAAACCGATTCCTGACGAAGAATGAGTCAGAAAGGGTGAGTAGATTAGCATAACCTGCCGTCAAGATTGTTAGTGAACTTGAATGATCCCACACGGGCTGTCACCTGACCTGAGAGTGACCAAAAAACAAAAGGAAGCAGAAGCTTGTCACTCACAAAAGTAATCTAAGGTCGACACGTTACAGTGACGCATGGCAAAGGTATACTGACGGCATGAACCAGGCCAAAGGCGGGTGGAGAAAGCGACTGGGGGAAACATATTCTGATTGTTCCGGCGTGACCATTTTTATTTACAGTATATCTCTTGGTGAACAATGTAAAAGAGAGACTGCTCTGCTAACAACTTCATTACAGACAATCTACACCTATTCGTTCACATCAGCCTAGATCGCAACTGCTCCAGCCCGTCCGTCTCCCTCGTCACCGACTACACGTCCCACCCCTCCAACCAGAGGAAAACACACGCCTACCAATCTACCATGCCTACCAAGCGCAGATGAATGAGAAACACACGGAAGAGGCACTGCGACGTAGCCATCACACCCGTCCGTCCCAGCTATGCCGCCGCTCTTGACTTCCAAACACAAAACAGCGATGGGGATGGCTGCACCCTGATCGATCGAGTCCCGTGGCCAAATCAAACGGGAAAAATTCCTCCTCGGCCCGTGATCAGCTGCGAGGGTTTCAGTACCGGGGCACTCCGATCCGTTTCCATGACCCTGTGTCCGGGGCATGTGACCTCACATGGGTGGACAAAAGGAGTTCAAGGTTGATAGCATCATGGCAGGTCCAGGGAATTAAGTTTCTTCCTTGACTTTGCTGCGTTTAACACCTGTGACGTGAGACCCCGTTTGGGGACGCCAGCCGCTGGAGGCTTCACGGGATCGTTCGGCGCCTGACCGCCGCTGCCTGCTGCGGATTTTTCTCATTTTGTGGTGTTGTGCGCAGGGAGAGATTTGGTCCAGGGCCGTCGCCACGACCGGTTCGTTGTGGCCGGCACGGTCAGTGTCAGTCAGGGGAGGAATGAGGGTAGAAAAGTACCAGACTGCAGGCAGTTTCCCTGAAGTCTCGGCGCTGAGACGATGGAGATGAAGAAAAACGTTCACTTGACGTTCGGGTTTGAAAAGTGCAATTGCGTTTCCTGAGAAGAAAGAGGTGGTTTTTGCTTTTGAGACGAGAGAGGTTTTTTGTTTTTGTTTTGAAAGGTCGCCGCACCGGGGGACAAAAGGTCCAGACTGAATTTGGAGTACCACGCATCCGAGACCGTCGATGGTTCGTGCCAAGCAGGTCAGGCTGATCCCAGATGAAGACTTTCATATCTATATAACCTATATAGATGCATCCCACTAAAAATTATTAATTTTATTTCTCTCAACATATGTGAGTTATCCATGTCATATACGAAGGTCACTATATCACCCGCCACGTTAACATATACTAGGATCATCTATTTATATCTTCCATCGATCTTCTATGGCTAACAACATCCATACATGTAATTTATTAGTGTTTGCGAGTACAATGATACAAAATTCTCACGGTAGAAATACATGGATGGTCAAGCATTTAAGGGTTGTTCTCTCTCAACAAAATAAACATGTTTTCACGCAAAAGAATGTTGCCATGCAATCAACTTGGTGTTTCTATTTTCAAAATTCACATTAAAATCATGTATAACATCGTTTGTAAAAAAATATTATCATGTAATCACCTAATGTTTCTACTTTTAATTTACCTTAAAATTTTGTTTAAAAAATTCCGCAGCATCGCGCGTGGTATCACCTAGTTTATGTTATTAATATAGACAAAGAAGTGGGGGAGAAAATAAAATAATAACTGAAACTATTGCTCCAATAAATAATTTTGTGGTGTGATTTTATAGATAATATTTAATTTAGTGATTCGTTAAGAGTTCTTTCTTTGAGCATATGACTCATTAAGAGTTGATATCCATGCGCATGTAGTTTTATCTATACGAAACTGATTCTTTCTATCTTCAAATTTGGTGCCATAGTATAACAAAAACTATACGTAACAATGTTAATAAGTGATAATGGAACTCCCTACTGGGAGATGCCTTGCATCAGGCTGATCTCGTAATGAAACTCACCAAGGGGAAGAAAGAGGTGCTTTTGCGAGTACCTTGAAAGCTAAAATAGATGTGAAATGGGCAACCCAACTGAGAAATGGGCCGTACTATTTGTTCTGGGCCCAATAGGAACAACAGGATCATCATCTTCGCTAATTACAAGATACAAGTACGTGTATTCGACAAGATTTACTCTTACCTACATTAGCTAATGATTTCAAACAGTTTGTAATAGTTCGGCTCAAAGTTCAAATCCAGTCATTCATACCTTCATGAGCCATGATGCCATCTTTTTTTCATGGATCAGAAAATAAACTGGGCCGAGTGGGCCCATTGACGCCGGCCCTGCAACTCGCTCGTACCGTGACGTCGTACGTTGGCTATCAAGATGTCACGGATCTGGGGCGTTGGAGAAGACGCCGTCGCTGCCTTTGGTCGAGCTGTTGCCAAAACCACAGCACATGAGTTTAGGGTTTGTTTGGCCGAGCTCCGGCTTCAGCAGTTGCGAAAGGATTCTGATCTTAACTTGGCAAGTTGAACAGTCGTCACGAATGAAGGGAAAGCTATCGCAGGCGTACACAGACATCGCACCCAATTACACATCAAATTATTTCTGAGGCAGAGTTCTTTAATTGTCTATATATGTAGGAGGTGGAAGCGGAGGAGGCGGGGGAGCAGATGGTTGCGGTGCAGGTGCCGAGGGAGGTGAAAGCGGAGGAGGGGGTGATGGCGAGGGAGGTGGAAGCGCAGGTGCAAGTGGAAGCGGGGGAGCAGATGGTGACGCTGCAGGTGGCGACGAAAGCGGAGAAAAAAGAGGTGAAACAGCAGGCGGAGGAGGTGGAGATGGTGGCGGATGGAGAGGTGGGGAAAGCTATAGAGTCTTCAACCTCGGGGTTGGATCAAGATCCGTCGATGGTGGAGATGGTGGGGGGAGGAGAATGTCCCAGTGCATAGGGAGGAAGGGAAGGGGAAAGATCCGTCGATCTCAGTGGCGGAGGCGGAGGAGGGTATGGCGGTGGCGACCATGGAGGAAGAGTCGGAGGCGGAGGAGTCTGAGACTTGCTGCCCTGGACTTGGTGAGCAAAACTGTACACGGCCATAGCCATTGTCCTCTCTCATTCTGGATTCAACAGGAAAACCCTAGTCTGATTTTGCGATTTCGGATTCAACACCACGTCCGGAAATCCTTCTATTTCCCAGGTGTCGGGTTGGGCAATGGTGGATTGATATCATTGCTTTTTGAGACGCCAGGTGGCTTTGCATAGTTTTTACCTATGATGGTGCCAATCTCCTTCTCCCATCTGCAATTGATGTATTTGTTTACTACTTCTTTTGGTGCCTGGTGTGCTTATTTGCTCTTGTTGCCCTTGTCGTTGGTCTAATTTTTAATTATTTCTTGTGTAGAATATGGGCGGACTTCCTGGAGGATCACCTGGCAAAATCTGTTAGTTGCCACTGCCCTTTCCTTTTGATTTGCTCCCTATCAGCCAATTTAAATTGACTAGGGTTGTTATGCGGGTGCTCCTTTTTTTAAGGGCATTTCTGCCGGTGCGCTAACAAAACATTAACAAATATCTCTAACAATCCAATATAATAATTATCTCTAACAAACTAGTCTTGAATATTAAGGACTCATAAACTAGCTTAATGCCGGAACCTTCTTCTTCCTCCGAGAGTAGGCAGCTCACAACACGAACAAATTTGGTTTGCTTATATGGCATGCATGCGTGCCATTTTCTAATGCAAGTGTGAGAGAGAGTATAGTCACAAAGTTTCCGGATCGATTGGATCGAGGAACAGGATCGAGGGTCGATGCTTTATGAAATTATGGTACGGAGGGGGTATACCTCTTTGAGATGAAAATTCACAACATGGTACGTGAACCAAGAAGTGTCGGGTCGATGACCCCAGAATGAGTTATAGAAGAGTCAAGGAAAACAAAGAAAAGGAAGAAAAGGATGAAAGAAAAGGGCTAGATGGGTTGCCAATTACTATGCTTTACATCACATTGGAGCTACCAATTACTGTGATTTATATCTATGCTGCAACATCGTGCCTGCCTTATGTTGGAGCTTCTCCATGGTGACCTCCAGGACCTTGATCCAGAGTTCATGACCCTACGGGATGGGGGCGATGATCCAGCGAAAATTGGGACGATGACCCATGGTGACCCGGACCCACGAATTGGGACGACGTTCCCGGGTCGAGGAACGTGCCACCGACCCCGTTTCCTGTTACGAGACTATTGCTACCGCGTTCGTATGTGGAGACTGTTTAGGATACTGCTGCTTATTTAATTTCCATATGTTTTCTCTTTGTATGGCCTTGTTTGCTTAATCCAAATCGGGAGGGACTGAAGGGGTTTGTATTTTATTTTGTAATTTTTTTCCTCCATAAGGTCTTGTTTAGGGATTGGAGTTGCAAGTCTATTTCCTGCTGGGCAGTATCATGGAAAGGAGTAAGCAAAAGCAGCTCCAACCTGTTTGTATTTAGATTTTGAGCATGTCTCAAAGACCTAAATATAGACTAGACTCAATCGAGGTTTTTTCCTTCAAAAAATTGTGTTTGTAGATTTAGATTCCATCGTCGATGGAAGATCTACTTTGACGTTCTTCAAAAAAATATTTTACTTTCTCATTTCTCCTTAAATTTTCCTTGTTTATTTTTGTTTCAGGTTGTTTGGCTGGAAAACTTTGAAACTTTTGACGACAAGGCCAGTGCCATTAATGTTGTTACTGGTGTTAATGACAAGCTTGCTAAGATGATTTGCGACGCGGTCATTCCTGGGCAGAAATTAGCTGTTGGTAAATTTGAATATCAACAGATTATTGAAAAGCAACTGGTAGGTGAATTCACTTGTTTGTTTATGCCTTAATGAACAATTTTGGGTACTAATTTTGTTGTGCCTTTTCCCAGGAAATACCTTGCGTGTATGATAATCTTGTGATGGAGTTGATGTGGGGCTTGAAGAATTGCATGGAATATTTTGTTCCTGGAGAAGAGTCAAAGATGACCAAGGAGGATCACCTGCACATGAGCGAAGGGATGAGAATTGTCTTGGATCGTTATGAAGTGAAAGTTGAACCAGAGATGGTGAGTTCATCACCTTCTTCCCCATGTGACTACGCTTTCTGCAAATATATGGTCATGTTCTGTTATAACGATCATGACTAAAGTATTTGATTCCCCATTTTGACTAGTGTTTTCTGTAAATATCCTGTCATGTATTGTTTAATACTTCTGTGCAACTATATTCCTTAATTTTCAGTGAGTTAGGTATTCATTGCAATATTTTTTAATACCTTTTGCCTTCGGAGTTTTATTCCAATTGGTGATGTATATGCTCCTTTTTTTCAGGTTAATGAGCACATTATTGAGGTAGCAGGCCTTCTCTATAGTTGTGACCGTTGTGTGAATAAACACTCCAAATCTTTGCGTCCTATGGGAGATCACCTCAAGAAAATATCTAATGTTGACTGTGAGGATTGGGATTTAGTAAAACTTGCAACTGCTCTTATTATACTGTGTGTAACTTTCATGAAGAACTTCCACGCGGTGATCCTCTTAAGGTAATATTTCGCATTGGCTTCTTGCTGTATATTGAGTAAAACCTATGTGAAAATAATGCAAATTGCATTTTTTAGGTTTTCTCGAAAGATGAGTATTCAAAGTTGCTTTCTCATGGACCTGTATATATGATGGTAAAATATTAAAGACTGCTCTCAAGGTGGTCTATGAAGAAATGTTGTGGGCCCGTACCACGAGGAATAGGATGGTAAATCTCATGCGCGTTTACGTGAGAGAGGCAAGAGAATTCTATGAAGCTGACAAAGCGGACAATGATTGATGTGAAGAAAAGGGGTAAATTGATTGAGTTTGCGAGGAATATGAAGGAGTCGGTTTTGAAATTGAAAATTTGAAGAAATTATGATGACGTGAAGATTGAGTCCTATTAAGTATCGTCTTATAAATATAGTAGTTTATTTTTCCACATCAAGTTTGTAATAAGTCGTAATCCATTGGGAGTCTTTAGTCTAGGATATAAATATTACCAAGGGGATACGGAAAAACTGCACACACATCAATCAAAACAATTTCTCTTTTTCGGCTTTTGTCAAAACCCTAGTAGTAGGAGTAACGTAGCTTTCTCGGCGAGTTCTTCGAACAAAAAGGGTTGTATCATATTTGACTTTCGGTTTTCTTATAAGTACCATTGTTATCGAATACATTTGATTCAATTCAGAGTATTCGCTTGTGTTTTGGATTTATTTTATTCAAAGTTATCGGATTTTGTTTCATATTACTCGTAAAGTTGTATCTTTTGATCTCTTGTTAGTATTTGTTTGTTAATGAAATTAACCAATTATCGCACTTTAGTTTGAGATTTATCGGCTATATGTGTTCATCGAACATATCATATACTGTTCAAAACTAATGATTGCGATACAATAAAATTTCTATAAAATCTAATATAGCCTGATAAGTATCAAATTATTGTGTTTATCTAAATCTTTATTGATTTATAGATTGATTCCATATTTAGACTCATTGGCTCATTGTGAGTTAACTTATCGCCCTCCCGTTATTGTTGTCTCGGTTAGGTCCAATCTAATAATGGTGATAATAGTTTAAGTTTTATTGTTTTGATGCATTTACTTATGAAAGATATTAAAAGATCAGTAAATATATTTGTATGGGCACCGCTAAGGTACACTTTTTACCTCCTAGGAGGTAAGAGATTTAAGAAATCTAGGCCCTTGATTTTTTAGAATCAATGCCATGACGCTTCGGAAATCCAGTTGATGTGATCTAACCAAAAGTTACTGATTAAATTTATCTCCTTGTCTGCACCAGAGTGAAGCAAATCTCCCAGACCTACAACATGTCTCATTGCATAAAAATCATCAGTCGATTTTTGTGTCAACACTACCATCGACACTCCCATAGACGGCTAGGAGTCACTGGGAGCTTCCAAGATTGTGGAAGAGCCATAGAAAATTGTATTGCTCCATCCTCGCCGAGGATTTGATAGTAAGTTCCTAAGGTAAACCCTCGAGTTGCTAAGATGAGGAAAATGTCTTGTAGTGCATAAGTCCGCCTTTCGTATGCCCTCAACGGAGACATAGCTCCCCGTGTGGGAGTGAACTTCAGATAAAATCTTGTATCTACTTGTTTGCTTGTGTTTTCATGCTCTTGTAGTTGCTCTAGTCAAACCTTGGTTGTTTGTCTCGGTCTACTTTTTTGTGAAGTTCTTAGTGCAGGTGAAGGTTTACAAAATCTATGCACATCCCAAGTAACATCTTGCTTCATATACTTTTTACTAGAATTGCTTAGATTTGCTTTGATTCATCTCGCGTCCTATTACCGGAATATCCTGGTAGTAATAGGAAATTTTCGGTGAAATACTTTTGGTGGCTACCGGGAATCTCCGGTTAGACTAATCTTTGATGGAGTTGTTTGTGTTCATTTTCAAAATCGTGTATTCATTCCCCTCTAGGCGAGCTCAAAGGACCTTTCAATAAGTCTTTTGGCGGGGGCCGCCATTCGATTAGATGTATGCATCCCTTTTGGGCCGGCACCATGGTGGATGGTCGCACATGCCTGAGACCTTTTCACTATGGCTACAACAAAACTGCCCATGTGGCTCCTTGTGTCTTGTGGGGTTGGGGGCCCTAGGCAAAAACCCTACTCGGTTTTGTGCCGACGTTAACAATGGTGACTCCTTTGGTGCCTCTCTCCTTCCTGAAGGCATTGTTGTTTGGTGCCTAACTCTTCGAGTTTCTCTGGTTGAAAAACCTCGTGCCAGCGTCGTCTATGGGCTTGGTTCCCTCTTTGGAGGCTTCGCATAGGAGACCTTGTCCTCGTGTTGTTGTTGTTCTGGCCTGTGAGGTTGGTGTTGGAAGTTTGGATGGTGGCCGTTGTTCATGATATGATTGTCATGCCAGTGCTTGTCCTTGTTTGTTGGTGGTTGTTGATGACCAGCAGGGGCGACGGAGCCAAGCTTGAGGCGGTCTGTTTGGATCAGCATGACTGAACCTACTCACACATGTTTGTGTTTGGGTTGCTCTGTTAGCATTTAGTTGGATAAATGTGTCACCTTCTCGTCATTTCAGGTGGAGTGGTGGTTAAATTTTGTTATGGTTGTCTTTTTTTATTATACCTTTTCTATCAATCTGATTGATAACCTGATGGCTTCCTTAAAAAATTATTGTTGTGAGCAGATGTGTTGTTGACATCGAGTAGCGCGAACAAACATGTACCGTGTTAACTAGCAGTCCTTAAGTTACAAATCCAACCGTCAACTTCTGCATCTTTTAATATTAAAACAATCACCAAACATAAATATAAGGCTTAATTCTAACTAGTTCCACAAGTTTTGTTGAATTGTGACATGCAGGCACTCGTACGCAGATAAGCATTGAACGCAGAAGATCCCACCCCGCAAACATCCAAATCTAAGAGGGCCCACCTTGCAGAGAAAACCGTCTTACTTGGGTTAGAATCACCAAAGATCAACAAAAGGACCCACCTGATGGCCCGCCTGAGGAAGGCGGTGCTAGGAAGGCACCACATGGACTCGGGCGAACCCCAGGTTCGGCCGTACCTTGAATCCTTCTCGGGAGACTCAGATTTGATGGGAAGATCTCCCGCGTCCTCTCAAAAGCAGCTGCTAAGGTTTCCATACCAAGAGATGACGGGAACCAACCTCTCTAAATTATAAAATTAGGAGGAGAACCCCCTCACAAAAGACACAACACACCTGGAGAAGAAGAGAAGGGAGCTCTACATTAGGCCTCTTTTGTTGCATTAGGATAGGGAGTGTGTGAGGACAAGAGCCGGACTTGTGGGCCTCTCTTCTACCTTGTACCTCGGCGGATACAGGCCATTTGAGTAAGTATGTGAGTTCGTCTACTGGTGAGTTCTTGGTAAACTTACTCTCTGCCAAGTGCCACACGGAGTCCATCAAGGACACGAGTCCACGCCGAGGGTGTCTCTCCCCATCCGCAGGAGGGGTCGAGCACGGGCTTCGCTCCCCATCCACACCGGGAGCCGCTCCCCGTCTGTGGGTGGGGACAACTCCACACCAAGGGACGCCGCTTCCAGGAGGGGTCGAGCACGGCGATGGTGCCCGGCCAACGGCCGCCGCTCCCAAGAGTCGGGGCGCTGTCGTTCCCATCCGCGTGCGGGGCCAAGGCGACGTCGCTCCCCTCCGCAAAAGGGTGGAGCAGGCCATCGCTCCCTATCCGCGAGAGAAACGGAGCCGGGTGCCGTTCCTCCCATGCGCGCCCACATCGGCGAGTGGCGACGGCGGCCCTCGCGCATAGCTTGCCGGTGCCACCCATCAAGCGCGGCGCGTCGGTGAAGATGAGGTCAAGGGGGGCCATGGCGTCAGCGAAGATGAGGTCCTTGGACGATGGCCTCGGCGAAGGAACGAGGAAGGAGAAGGAAAAAAATATATATTTCTTTCTGTCACTGATGGACGGGGCCCACAACGTCCTCCGTCCATGTAACAACCGAAGGTAACAGAATGATAGAGAAGAGATGGGAAAATTAAAAACAATAGCAATGAAGGGATTACCGTATTTTTAATGACATATAAAGGATAAGTTATATGTTTTAATGGCATACATAGAATTCTCTTTTTTTTCGGAAACTGACAGGTAAAGTTTCGCCGCAGTCTTATCTCGCGTACAGTAGCTGGTTTGCCGGGCTCAAATAGATAAGGACTGCCTTGTTTTTCCATGGATCAGAAAACACACTGGGCCGAGTGGGCCCATTGACGCCGGCCCTGCAACTCGCGAGCAGTGAAACATCACTCGACTGCATCATCATCTCCAGGATCTCTCTCCCCCACCTTGCTGCCCAACCGTGACGTCGTGCGTTGGCGATCAGGATGTCACGACGCGAGGCGAACAGATCGGGGCGTTGGAGAAGAGGCTGCTGCTGCTGCCTTTGGTCGAGCTGTTGCACAAAGCCATAACACATGAGTTCAGGGCTTTGTTTTTCCGAGCTCCGGCATTCAGCAGTTGCGAAAGGACTCTGAACTTAACTTTGCAAGTCGAACAGCAGTAGCTGCGTCAAAAATTCACACACACAACAAGCAACGACCGAGAATGGAGTATGCTGTCGCGGGCATGGACATACATGATATATTGCACCCAACAATTATGCATCTAATCATTTCTGGGGCAGACTTCACTAATTGTATATAGCGATCAGCTTCAGGTAACTCTCGAGTTCACTAATTGTGTATAGCGATCAGCTTCAGGTAGCTCTCGAGCCCCCAGAAATGGAGCGCAAGGACCACGGTTTTGGTGCAACTACAACAGGAGCGAAAGCGAAGTTTAATTTACGACTGATTTCCCTTGTCCTGGCCGCGAGTTTCTCTCTTGGTCCGTACACGATGGTTGTGATGGCAAGACAAGGAGATCTCAACCAAGCCGCTGCAGTGTCATTAGCCGCCAAATGTTCCATCAGCTCCTGACTGGCGGAAGGCAACAACCAACAAATGCAGCTATGGTGAGATCAGTCCCAGCTCGAAGATTAGCAGTAGATGCTATGCAAATCACTCTAATAGAAAAGCTAGATTGTAACAAAAGCAGCTGGGCGATTAACGATGCTGAAAAACTATAATCCTTGGAGAGGCAGCGGGGTTAATTACAAAGTCAAACGACAAATAGTTAGGCATTGTTTAGTTCCAAAAAACAACACTAAAGTTCACCGTGCAAAAATAAGATTTTCATCGCATCAAAATGTCGGTACATGCATGGAGTACTAAATGTAGATGAAATCAAAAACTAATTGCACAATTTTGTTGTACTCGGCGAGACGAACATTTTGAGCCTAATTAATCAATTTTTGGACATTTTTTTACAAACACAAACGAAATGCTACAGCGGCACATTTATGGCGAAGTGACATCTTTCCCCAATTCCTCACCACTTAATTTGCATCTAAACAAGGGCTTAAAGAGAAGACAAGACGTTGCCCAGTACAGTAGTGCTAGCAGTATAAATTTAAGAGTCTATCCCGGGCCGACCCGATCGATCACGGTTGTTTAGTTTCTCCTAACTTTTCAAACCTTCCATCCCATCGACATCGCATCAAAACATTAAATATAACAAATGACGCATGCATGAAGCATTAAATGTAGGTAAATAAAAAACTAATTGCATAGTTTTGATGTATACGACGAGACGGATTTTTTAGCCTAGTTAGGTCATGATATGACAATAATTACCACGAACAAATCAAAAATGCTACGGCTACTATGCGGCCCTTTTCACCCTAAGGCCTTGTTTAGATGTTAGAATTGGAAGGTTGAATTTGAGAGTAAGATGTCACTTCGTAATCATTGCGCTACTGTAGCATTTCGTTTGTATTTATGAAAAATTATCTAAAAATTGATTAATTAGGCTCAAAATGTTCGTCTCGCATAGTATAATAAAACTGTACAATTAGTTTTTGATTTTATCTATATTTAGTACTCCATGTATGTTCTTCTTTTTGCATAGTGTATTTGAGAGTTGATTTTTAGATGACTAGGATTTCTCCTGCGTCAATCGAAGAAACTGGACGAATTTTTCTGACATTTCTGTCGAGATCCGCAGACAGTGTCTCGTCGCCCAAGACGGAATAGGTTTTGGACGCTTCGTTCGTGGTCGGCAAGCACTCGCTCCAGCCCGTGATCCGTGCGTCCATTATTTCTAACACAACTTGACAATGCGCAGGACGGGCGGTAGTGTGCGGACGTTTAGCGCTTCATGCGCCTGATGATGCAGAAGAAACCAGCCCAGTACTGCACCCCAGTCAATACTACTGTAATCGAGTGCACTGTTCATTTTCTTTTTCAGACATGGACGGGAGTCATTTAGGCCTCGTTTAGATCTCAAATTTTACCCCCAAATTCCACTGTGCAAAAAAAAATCTCTCACATCAAAATGTCATAACATGCATGAAGTACTAAATGTAGATGGAATAAAAAAATTAATTACAATGTTTTGTTGTACTTTGCGAGACGAACATTTTGAGTCTAATTAATCAATGTTTAGACAATTTTTTACAAATACAAACGAAATGCTACAGTGACGCAATTATTACGAAGTGATACCATACTCCCAAATTTAGCATCCCAAATTTAGGATGCCTTAGCCATCGACTCACAAAAGTCGTTTTCGCCAGTAAACTATAGCGTTTCATTCGTGCAAACCGAGGCCCTGATGGATATGTGGCCATTTGAAGTTTGATCGATGGCAGCATGATTTCGCCTAGTAAGAAATTCGGCTTATCACTTATGCACCACTTGCAGGAACCATCCGTCAAAAACACTAGTTTGCGACTTTGCGTACAACCGTTGTCCCTTTGGCATATCCTGCTTCTGCTACAACTCAGGTCTTGTTTAGATGCCAATTTGGCACCCTCAAATTGAGAGTTTTAGGTATCGCGCGCCACTGTAGCATTTCGTTTGTATGTGTGAAAAATTGTCCAAAAATTGATTAATTAGGCTCAAAATATTCGTCTCGCAGAGTACAACAAAACTGTGTAATTAGTTTTTAATTTCATCTACATTTAGTACTTTATACATGTTATGACATTTTAATGTGATGAAAATCTTCTTTTTGCACAGTAAAATTTGGGGTTGAATTTGAGATGGCCTCAGCAGCCAACGACGTCGCGACACCCTTCGCTCGTGAGCCCACAGTTGAAAATGGCGTTCTGCCCATTGTACACAGTGATGTGCCCCCCAGAAAGGGGGGCGGCAGGTAACAATTCAGCGTCTCATGTCTCGGCGAGTTTTCTGCCGGGACAACGATAACACGACAAAACGTTGTAGCGGATGGCGAGGATGTCAACCTATACAGATACAGCCATATGAAACAGCGAGCACAGATGACAGTGCTACTGTGCTAGTGCAAAGTTCAGAGAGATCGCTGCTAGGGCTTAGTTACGAATTTGGGAGCCAAACTTTAGTCTTTTTGGGTGCATGCGTCACTGTAGCATTTCGTTTGTATATGTGAAAAATTATTAAAAAATTAATTAATTAGGCTCAAAATGTTCGTCTCGTAGAGTACAACAAAACTGTGTAATTAGTTTTTGATGTCATCTACATTTAGTACTCCATACATGTGCCGGCATTTTGATGCGATGGAAATCTTCTTTTTGCATTGTGAACTTTGGAGGTGAAATTTGGGATTTAAACAAGGCGCCAGCACCCAGCAGACGTGCTGTTGACATCATCTTCTTCTTTTTTGAACCAATACGTGCTGATGCAGTGATGAGTAGCGCGAAAACAAACATATGTACAGTGCCAAACATAGTCACAGACACTGACTTGAGACTTACATGAAGACGACGTACACATGCATATACGTAGAAAGACTTGAAAACTTCTTTCTCTCTCGCCGATCAAGAGGTGCAGCCAGCTAAGTACAACACACTAGCTCGATCTGTCCACTCGATCGACCTGACAGTTGGTGGCGATGACCCAGCCCTAAGACGCTACTATCAGGCTCCATCGATCGCCACCGATCGAGAGACGACGTGACTAATGGACAAGACACGTTAACCTCTACATCTTATAGCTAGCAGTACTCCTAGTGGTTGATGGAACTCTGAAAGGCCCCATGCTCTTCTTCTTCCTCGAGATGCAGAGGAGACTTCAGGCTCTCCCGGGGCTCCTTGGCTCGTGGCGGTTGTTGGCGCCGGACCCAGGGTAGTCGTTGACCTCGATGACCATCCTCGCCGCCACCTCGCCGAGGTTTCGCTCTGCACCAACCTGCTTATACACGCGGATTTACAGATGCTTAGGAAGCTGCCTGCTAGTACATACGCCAGAAATAATTAACAGAGGTTTACATGTGCGTGTGAGATCAAAGCAATTGGCAGCTGCGAAGTGAGCAAATTAAAGTTGAGATCGAGTGGACTTTTTATGTTATCTTTTGGGGGAAAGGCGTCGTGAGTGGGGCACGCGGCTCTGCAACTGTGCGAGTGGCCATGCATGTGAACTGCACTATGGCCGGCCTAGCTAGCATGTGAGTGGACAGTGGAGTGCCCAGCCCCGGCAACCACCGGTTCTGCTCGATCATCTGCTATCTGCTCCACCGAGCGAGCATCCAATGGTCGCAGCAACAGCTCGCGTGTAGCGCCAAAAAGGTAAAGCTAGCTAGAGGTGCTGGAAGCTTGTGAGAGTCTATGGGTAGTTTATGCCGTTGGCTGACTCGAGTCACAGTCACTTGTGCGCATGCAGCAGAGACCGGGTGGTATGAACTGGAGGGCAACTACACTACTGCTGTTTCGTGCGCCTGAGTGCCGGCACGAGCGCGCACGTGCCATGGCACATTGGATGCCGCAGCAGATTTGATTAAGAGGTTTGCTTCGGAGCTGAGAGGCACAAGCATGAAGCATGTGCATGGACGCTGCTATGGCCGGATATGCGATGAGCGAGAACTTTCAAGAAGATGTCAAACGAGAGGTAAGAGAGCGAGACAGACCTGGAGAGGGACGTCCATAACGGCAGGGTCCGGGAGCCGTTGGTTCATCAAGGACATGCTTCCTGCAAAAACAGAAGCGGCAAATTAGGAAGCATGCAACAGAGAGCCAAGGAAGAAAAAGCGGAGGAGGAAGAGCTGAAGAGGCAAGGACAAAGGATTGGTAGCTGCTTACTGGACAGCGGCGCAGCAGAGGAATCCAGGGGAAGAAGAAGGCAAGAGAACAAGAAGAAAACAAGCAAAGCCTTCTTCTTAGAGCTGTACTCCATCACCGCCACAAAAAACAGCACAGAGCAAAGAGAGGAGTTGCTGCTCTGTTGATTTGAGTGTCTCTCTTACTCTTGGGCAATGGTGCTCTCGCTCCAATCTGATCGGCGAGTAGTGGAGCTGTGGAGGATGGCCAATGGCGCCATGGGTGGTGGGGGGTTTTATACACAGGACACAGCTCTCCCTCCCCACCTCTCTCTCTCACCCCCCCCCCCCCCCCTTGTTTTGTGCGTGTATCTCAAAGTCAACTTGACACACCTCGTTTTGCTTTATTCAGAGGGAGGACTGATCCTGATCGACCGGGATGATGGGTGTGTTAAAATAAACGGATCACTAGCCACAGATCTAGAAGGGAATAACTTGAATCTTGACAGTAAAACTTGAAGAACAATAATAGAACCATAACAAGAACAGGATGAACGAAGAACGAGTAGATCCATACCATCGCCTCCAATGGAGGAAGACATGTCACGTTCTGTTGATGACGAACTGCGCAAGGCAGCGATGCGCAGTGTAGGTCGTAGGTCGCGGCGTCCCTCCGGTCGCCACCGGCTTTGGCCTGGAACGGCTTCGGAGGACGTCGTGGCGGCGGGGCTTCCCGTCACGAACTGCGCACTAACCCTAGATCGGATAGGTGTGTCGGTGGGTCTGACGGCTCACGGTCAACCTCGTACTTCGAGCCGGCGGCCCCCACCTCTCTTTATAGCGCAGGGTGACAGGGGCCCACCAACCAATGGTTGGGTTGGGCGCCCCCGATCAGGGCGCGGATCAAGGCCCACGGCCTTTGGGCCGTGTGGACCGGGAGATCAACCTAACAATCTCCCCTTTGATCTCACAATCGCTTTTCTTTTACCTTTTACAATTTTCCTTATTCCATCCTAGATTTGTGCACAGAGCATATCTCATCGTCCCGACTCAATCGTCGATAGAATCAATAGCTACTGTACACGCCCCTATTCAGAAATAGATTCTTTAATCTATGGGCCCTGTTAATCCAGAGATCATAGGCAATACCTTAGTCCCATGCCGGCCACGTGTTCCTTGAACACGTTGGGTGGTAAGCCTTTCGTTAGCGGATCCGCGAGCATCTTCTCTGTTTTAATATGCTCGAGACTTATGGTGTGATCCTGGATTCTATCTTTAACAGAATAAAATCTTATCTTTATCGACTTGGTAGCCGTACTTTTCTTATTATTATGAGCATAGAACACTGCTGGCTGGTTATCGCAGTACATCTTTAGTGGTCTTTCTATACTGTCTACCACTCTCAATCCTGGTATGAATTTCTTTAGCCATTCAACTTGGCAGGATGCCTCATAACATGCTATAAATTCTGCATACATCGTAGATGTTGCTGTCACTGTTTGCTTGGAGCTTCTCCACGATATAGCTCCCCCTGCGAGAGTAAAGATGTAGCCTGTCGTGGATTTACTATCATCTCCATCTCCCGCAAAGTCTGAGTCTGAATACCCTTCAATCTCAAGGGAATCGCTTCTTTTATATGTTAACATGAGGCCTTTTGTGCCTTGCACATACCGTAAAGCTTTCTTCACTAATTTCCAGTGCTCGAGGCCTGGATCTTTCTGATATCTGCCAAGTATGTTGGTAACAAATGCTAGGTCAGGGCGTGTGCACACTTGTGCATACTGTAAGCTTCCGACAGCTGAAGCATATGGAACTGTCTTCATTTGTTCCCTTTCATAACTGTTCTGAGGACTCTGAAAATCCCCAAATCTATCGCCCTTGACTATTGGCGCAGGAGTAGGCTTACTCCTTTGCATACAGAACTTTTCTAGAACTTTTTCCAGGTACGTCTGTTGAGATAATCCTAATACCCCATCTGATCTATCTCGGTGAATTTCGATTCCCAAAACGAATGAGGCTTCACCAAGGTCTTTCATATCAAAGTTCGAGGACAGGAACTTCTTCGTTTCCAATAATAGGTTGACATTGCTACTTGCCAGTAGAATGTCATCCACATAAAGGATGAGGAAAATGTAACTGCCTTTCTGGAATTTTGCATAAATGCAATTGTCCTCAACATTTTCATTAAACCCAAACTTCTTTATCGTTTCGTTGAATTTCAAGTACCACTGCCTCGAAGCTTGTTTTAACCCATAAATGGATTTCTTTAGATGACATCCCATGTGTTCTTTTCCTTCCACGACAAAACCTTTGGGTTGAGCCATGTAAACTTTTTCTTCAAGATCCCCATTAAGGAATGCCGTCTTTACATCCATCTGGTGCAATTCGAGATTGAAATGCGCCACCAATGCCATTATAATTCTGAAGGAATCCTTACATGAGACCGGAGAAAAAGTCTCATTGTAATCTATTCCTTCCTTTTGTGTGAAACCCTTCGCCACAAGACGCGCTTTAAACCTTTCTACATTCCCTTTGGAATCACGTTTCGTCTTGTAGACCCATTTGCAGCCTACTGTTTTGGCTCCTTTAGGAATTTCTTCTAAGTCCCAAACACGGTTGGTACTCATCGATTTCATTTCATCTTCCATGGCCTCAAGCCACTTGGATGAGTTTTCGCTTCTCATGGCTTGTTCGAATGAAATAGGATCATCCTCCATTCGAAACTCTTCTGTGTTATACACTTCATAATCATCAGGAATTGCTGACTTTCTTGCTCTTTGAGACCTTCTAGGGGCCTCTACATTTGGAACATTTTCTACTGGAGGCTGTTGATGCTCCCCCTGATCTGCAGCAACATTTTCTATAGGATCCTGAGGGACAGGTTCCACATTTGCATTCGGTGTTGCCACAGGAGGAACCATCACAGGAGCTGGAGCCTCAGTGTCTGGCACCGTCGGTGTAGGCTCAACAGGTAGTTCGAAAAATGGCTCCTGAATCATTGGATTGGGTGCGCACACCCGCCTCTCCTCAAGATCAATCTTTCGAGCTTCCATGCTCCCCCGTATCATTTCTTCTTCAAGAAAAGCAGCATGTCTCGTTTCCACAAACTTTGTAACTTTGTCAGAACAGTAGAAACGATATCCTTTTGATTTCTCTGTGTAGCCAATAAAATGGCAACTTACTGTCTTGGGATCTAGCTTCCCAATCGTCGGGTTGAATATCTTTGCCTCAGCAGGGCTCCCCCACACCCGTAGGTGATTCAATGAGGGTATTCTGCCTGTCCACAGCTCATACGGTGTTTTTGGCACCGCTTTACTGGGAACTCTGTTGAGAATATAGGTGGCGGTTTTTAAAGCCTCCATCCATAAGCTCACTGGTAGTGTAGAGTAGCTGATCATGCTTCGCACCATATCCATAAGGGTACGGTTACGTCTTTCAGCGACTCCATTCTGCTGAGGATCGCCCGGCATAGAGTACTGGGCAACTATACCTTGTTCCCTTAGGTACCTCGCGAAAGGCCCTGGAACTTGGCCATATGGGGTGTGCCGACCATAGTATTCCCCTCCACGGTCGGAACGTACTATCTTTATCTTTAAATTATGTTGATTCTCAACTTCAGCCTTGAATATTTTAAACTTATCCAACGCTTCTGATTTTTCTTTTATTGGATAAATATATCCATAACGGGAATAATCATCGGTAAAAGTAATGAACGAGTCAAAACCATCTATACTTTTAACTGAAAACGGGCCACAGATGTCTGTGTGAATTAACTCTAAAACACCTGCGGTATGTTCAGCATTTTTCTTTGTAATCTTTATGTATTTTCCTTTTATGCAATCAACGCATTTTTCTAAGTCTGAGAACTCTAGAGGAGGAAGAATGTCATTCTTAACCAGCCTTTCTATTCTCCCCCTCGAAATATGGCCTAAGCGACAATGCCATAATTTCGACGACGTGTCTTGAGTTCTCTTTCGTTTTCTATTATGAGCTGTAGGTGGGGATAGAAGCGCATTCACATCACATACGGAATTCACACTTTCACGTAGTGATAGCAAATAAAGATCATTTTTCTTAAAAGCAATAGTAGTAACTGTATCTTTAAAATCTATTACACACATGCCATTTCCAAAATGACATCCATATCCATCATCATCTAGACGAGATACACTTATTAAGTTCCTCTGTAAACTAGGCACAAAGAAAACATCTCTAAGAAATAAATCAAATCCGGTGTCGAGCTCTAGGAGAAGGTCGCCCACCGCCTTCACTTCTGCTTCGACTCCATTCGCGACTTTAATTCGCCTTTCGTTTCTTTGAGTAGTTCTCGTCGAACGGAATCCCTGTAAAGAGTTTGCAACATGAATTGTTGCTCCTGAGTCAATCCACCAAGTAGTTGTGGAATAATCTATATACAGAGATTCATTTACGAATGAAATAACATTCTCACCTTTCCTTTCCATGATCATCTTTAAGTAGGCCGCACAATTTTTCTTGTAGTGCCCCTTCTCCTTGCAGTAGAGACACTGATCTTTCTCCACTGTGGTTTGCCCATCCTTAGGCCTGTGCTGCTGGGAGTGCTGAATTCCTTTTCCCTTAGAGGAGGAGGGATTTCCTTTTGCGTTGTTAGACGCATTGTTGTTATTTTTCTTCTTTTGCACTTGGTTAACAGTGTTACCACGTGCTATCTTTATCCTTTCCTCCTCTTGAGCCAACATCGCTATCGTCTTTTCTATGTCCCATTTCTCAGAACTAACATTGTAGTTAACAACGAAGTTCTCAAACTCATCTGGCAATGAAGCAAAAACCAAGTGTATGATGGTACTCTCTTTCAAGTCCTCATCCATTGGCTTGAGCTTATTGTTTATGTGGATTAAGCGATGTATGTGCTCTCTGATGCCGCCTGTGTACTTGGCGTTGATCAACTGCTTGATCAACTGAGAGGCGTAGGTCTTTGAAGAGCCAGTGTACTGACTCTTTAACTTCGCCAAGTACTCAACGACATTATGACAATCTTTAATTGCCCCAAAAACAGAAGGCTCTATGGTGTTCTTGACCACTGCCAAACATTTCTTGTTGGCAGTGATCCATTTGGCATTATCTGTATCAAACTTCTGTTTGCTGACCGTATAGGCCTGCTCTGTCTGCTGCCAAACAGCATCTGTCATATCAGCCTCTCTGACTGGTTTCACAGGCTCAGCCGGAACTGATGCCGTGAGAACCCAATCCAGCTCTGTCATGGTAAAGAAGAAATCCACCTTCTTGTACCATTCATTGTAGTTGTCTCCTTTTAGAATCGGAATATCCTTGATGGAGACCATCATGGAATTCGTAGCTGAAATTAAATCATATTAAGTGAGAACATTATATCATAATAACATATCCTTATTACATTAAACTTCATCACCTTTGGGCAGAAAAAGGAATAATGCAATAATCAACATCTATAAAATTATAATATTGTTATTATCAACTTTGGTCAGAAAATAACAATATCACAATTAATCTGAAATTTTATCTGTGACTTGAAATTAAATTATCCCTTTGGTTCAAATTTAAATGCAAGTCAAAATAAATATCTAGCAGCGGAAACTTTAAATAAATTCACATGGACAGTAGCAAAACTCTGTTATTTTGCTCTCTGGAAAAATTATCCCTTTGGTTCAAATTTAAACAGAGGCAAATTCTTTCAATTCTATCCAAATTCTGAAAAAAACAATTCAAACAAAAGCGAAAAGGTACTGTTCATATGGGCCAACCCAACAGCGCGCGCGGCCTGCTCGGCCCGCCAGCGGCCTGCTCGGCCACCAGCGGCCTGCATGTGCGCGCGGCCTGCCAACCTTCTTTCGGCCCAGCTCGTGCCGTCCCTTCGGCTTCTGGGCTCGGAGCCCGGCAACCAACGGCCGGGCCGCCGAATCGGCCCGAGCGCGCGCTTCCCCCTCGCCCCGCGTCGATCCGAGCCGCTCGCTCGATCGGACGGCCGAGCGAAGAGTTCGGCGGTATATAATCGGCCGTTCGGCCGAGGGAGCCCAAACCCTAGTTCATTTCTTCTCCTCCACTCTCTCTCTGGAGCAGCTCAGAGCAGAGCTTCTCTCCGCTCTGCTCTGCTTCTCTCGCTCGCGCGCGCTGCTGAGCCGGTGGCGCTTCGCCGCCGTGCTCACGGCCGGAGACCTCTGGTCTCCGAGTCGCTCTTGAGCAGCGCCGAGAGCTCTTCCACCCTTCTCCCCCATAGCCCTCACGGCCAAGAAGTAGATCAGGGCGGCCGGGGAAAGTAGATCTGGCGCCGCCGCGGGTCCCATCGCCAACGTGCGCGTGCAAGTCTGGTGCGCGCGCCGCCGTCGATGGGATTCGCGGTGGTGATCTGTGTGTGCTTTGCCACTGTCGAGTGGTAGATCTGAGATAAGGTTCGGGTGTTGAGTTTCTATTTTCGTTGTCCCGCGGCGCGGGTGATGTTTCTGTCCGATCCATCGAGATCGAGTTTTATTTGTCTGTTCGATCCATTGAGATCGACTTTTTCTCTGTTTCTTTCGATCCGATTCGGATCCTTTTCATCTGATTTTCATTCCAAACTACTAGATCTATGCGCTAGTAAGGCGACTGATACCATTGTTAAAATAAACGGATCACTAGCCACAGATCTAGAAGGGAATAACTTGAATCTTGACAGTAAAACTTGAAGAACAATAATAGAACCATAACAAGAACAGGATGAACGAAGAACGAGTAGATCCATACCATCGCCTCCAATGGAGGAAGACATGTCACGTTCTGTTGATGACGAACTGCGCAAGGCAGCGATGCGCAGTGTAGGTCGTAGGTCGCGGCGTCCCTCCGGTCGCCACCGGCTTTGGCCTGGAACGGCTTCGGAGGACGTCGTGGCGGCGGGGCTTCCCGTCACGAACTGCGCACTAACCCTAGATTGGATAGGTGTGTCGGTGGGTCTGACGGCTCACGGTCAACCTCGTACTTCGAGCCGGCGGCCCCCACCTCTCTTTATAGCGCAGGGTGACAGGGGCCCACCAACCAATGGTTGGGTTGGGCGCCCCCGATCAGGGCGCGGATCAAGGCCCACGGCCTTTGGGCCGTGTGGACCGGGAGATCAACCTAACAGGGTGTTCTGTTTTCTTTTCCCGGGGCATCATCTTTTTGCTCTCTCATGATGTCGCTCTGACATCCTTCCACCTTGGTCGTCTTCTTCCCTTGGACGCTGTCACTGACCCGTGCCCGTGAGCGGCCAGGTGTCGCATGCGTAGCGTAGCCGGCCCGGTTCGTGTGTGTGGCCGTGGGCGCAGCAGCTTAACTAGCATGTGTCCACTGTCCACTGCCCACCGTTCGTTCGTGATCGTGCGCGCGTGGGAACCCCACCACCTACCGTCCGCACCGCACCCCGCCGGGATCTTTCGCCGCCGGTCAACGCCGCAACGAGGGCGCCCAGCACGACAACAAGAGCTTTAGCTCACACCTCACATGCGCTAGTGCTTGGCAGTGGTGGAGTTGAGATCCTGTGTATCCTGTGCACACACACGGAGGTATTCTCTGTCTGGGCTTCTGGCCTGGGCTGTGTCGAATGCGTTGTCTCTTGCTCTCGCAATTCGCAAAAAAAAGAAACGCAAGTGAGCAGTCGGATGGACGTACACGTACGTAGGGATGGCGTCGTCATCGTGCATTGCGAACCAACTGTGACGCAGCAGTTGGCTCGATCAGTCAGGTATCTGCAGCTCACTGCTGATGAAGTTCCAATTCCGACTGCAACAACGAGGGCCGGCTCGCCGCTGGATCACGGCGAGAAAAAATAAAATAAAATAAAGGCGACCGTGCATGGAAGCAAAGGAAACGAGAGTGAGAACACGTACGGACACGGGCGTGAGATCGTGTAGTCCACTGCGGAATTCCACGCTCCGCGTCCTCCCTCCTTTACCCACTGCAGTGCACGTACCTAACCTAGCCCGGCCTCCAACATCGTGGGCCTTATTTAGATTAACACATAAAGTTGATTCCGCTGTAAATGCGTCACTGTAGCATTATAAAAAATTATTTAAATATTAATTAGTTAGGCTTAAAATGTTCGTCTCGCAAAGGACAATAAAATTGTACAATTAATTTTTGATTTTATCTACATTTAGTACTCCATACGTGTGTTGATATTTCGATGTGATAAGTCTTTTTATACAGTGGAATTTGGGAACGTGGTGGTGGGAAAAGAATACGCTTTTCCTCGCGGATTTAACGGTGCAACGCGATCCTGATTCCTGAGCTCGCGTACTTGACACATCTGCTGAATTCCGCTGAACCAGGGTGATGTACGCGTACGGCCCGGGCCCCCGCAGCACGGCGCACGGTGGTGTGGTGTGGTGGACGCTTGGTCATCCCGGATCCTGCGGGCAGTCGCCGATTGGCCTCCGCGGCGAAAGGCGGTCTGAAAATGGCACGGGGACGGAGACCCTTTTGGCCTTTTGGCACGATATCGCTGACCTCGTTTCATTTCCACAAGGGGCATGGGCATGGCCGTCCCTTGCGCCGCTGAAAGATCTTGTTAACCTACCCACGGAATGAAATCAGCTTTGTATCGCATCCATCCATGTGCTAATCGTTGGAGCGCGCGTTAATTTTGGGGTCATTTTTTTGTAGGCACCCTTTTATAGAATTTTTTAGAGTAAATTCCTTATTTGACACCAAAACAAATGACCGTTCCCTTTTTGGCCCTGAAAAAATTTTCCGTTCTCTATTTGACACTGACTTTTAACTTCATTCCTTATTTGACATTTCTATCACAACTTTCAGTTAAATTAAGCAAAACAACCTCAAAATAATCATCAAAATTCATGAAACTTTTTATAATGATATAACATATCGATATGAACATATTTTATTTAAAAGGACACATGTGCCTTTATGGTTTTCAAATTAAAATCTACTAAACTAGACTATCCCTAAAACAAATATGAATTATATGGCACCAAAATACTTTCAAAAAATTATGAAAAAATAACTATTATTCACCATATGTAATGTGGTAGTTTATAAAATTATTTTCCATTATAAGTTACATATTGAATTGGGAAGAACATGGTATTTTAGTCATTTTAGATGGAACTCATAATTATCTATTTAACTTATGATGGAAAATAATTTTATACGCTATTGTATCACATGTGATAAATATTAGTTATTTTTTCTTAATTTTTTGAAATAATTTTACTGAGATAAAATTCAGATAAGTTTTAAAAACTATCTAGTTTGGTGAATTTTAACTTTAAAAATATAAAAGTGCATGTATTGGTTTAAATGACATATGTTCATGCCTATTTGTTATATTGGTAGAAAAAATTTGGTGAATTTTGGAGGTGATTTGGAGTATGTTTTGTCCGATTTAACTTTTAAAGGTAACGAAAATGTCATATAAGGAATGGAGTTAAAAGTCAGTGTCAAATAGAGAACGAAAAAAATTTCAGGACCAAGAAAGGAATGGGTATTTTTTTTGGTGTCAAATAAGGAATTTACTCAATTTTTTATATGGGTTTGATTGTTTGAATGGAATTTTTGGGTCTCACTATTAGCACAGAGCTTCTGTTTCTTGGCCCATTAAGCATTAGCCCATTTCATACAACAAAGGAACCGGCCTGGTTCACACACACACATAAAAGTGCTAGTAGATGGGCTGTGAGCCTGTAAAACAACAGTGTGCGCCTGTTGTCGGCCCGTTTGAAAAACCTGCACGCAGCCAACAGGCCGAAGGCCCAGTTTGGCCATTCAGTTACCGGCGACCACTGACCACAGAATGCTAGCCGTCCGATCACAGGCGAGATATTATCTCTCCAACCTCCGTCCGCCCTCCGCCGTCCGCCGCACCATCGCCGTTCGGCTAAACCCGGCCGCCCGCTCCGGCGCAAAACCCCCTCTCCCACTCCCGCTCCGGCGCCATGGGCGGCGCCTCCAAGCTGCTCTCGTCCCTCCTCCTCACCTCCTCCCCGCTCCGCCTCCGCCCCACTACCGCCGCTGCCGCGCTCCTCCTCTCCCCGCCCGCCGCGTCATCCCGCCGCCGCCTCCTACTCTCCTCACGCTCCCCACTCCGCACCCTCTCCACCTCGTCCGCGGCCGCCGAATCCTCCTCCTTCTCACTTCCGCACGGCTCCAGCTCCGCCTCCCCGGCGCCGCCGCCCCGAGCTATTTTCCCCGAGTGGTCCCGCCTCGTCGACCGCCTCGCCGCCGCCGGGTACGCCTCCCGGGCGCCCAGCCCCGCCGACGAGCTCGCCCTTGCCTCCGGATGCGGCCTGTCGGACGGTGCGGAGGCCGCTGTCACCACCTGCCTCGCCTTTGCTCGCGATCGGCCTGACCTCCTCAGGTGAAGTGAATCGCTCGGCCGGCTAGCTGATGGGGCTTTGGCAGGGGTGAGGGTCGTTTAGTTGCTGAGTTATTCCGGTGTGTGTGAGTGTGTCCAGGTCGCTTCCAAGGAAAGATGTGGAGGTCCTGGTGGCCAGCACAGCGCCGGTTCTGTTCAAGGATGGGGAGGCTTCAGCCCTGCGGTTGCGGCGTTACCTTGCAGGGGAAGAAACCGATGTGAGTTGTTGCTTTTTCATTAGTTGGTTGGATGCAGCGAATCTTAGTTCAATCATCTATTGTTCACTAGTCTGCCGGAACGTGATCTTAGTGGGCTCTAGTTACTACTACTTGAGTAGCTGTATGGCTTCTGTTGGTTTACACTACTACTCCATAGTAATAGTACTATGTGACACGTACTGAGATGCATAGTCAATTCATTGCCAGTCCCTGAAAAATATTTCCAAATAAAAAGTTTCGTATTTTTTGCCACATTTTTTTCTTGCTACAATAACAATGTCAGCCACTCTGCTTCCTAGCACCATAATTGAAAGGACCGTGATGTCACCTAGAGAGGGGGTGAATAGGTGATTCTGTAAATTTCCAACACTTAAAACAAATTGTCAGTTCAACTCCGGATACTCCGAGGGTATGCCGGATACTCCGGGGTTAAGACCGGAGACTCCGCAACACCTCTGGATACTCCGGAACAACTTTAGCTGGAAATATGACTAAGTCAGTACCAAAACCGGTCGGACCGGTTTGGGAAACCGGTCAGACCGGTTTCTGACTGAGAAACACAAGAATGTGAATAAACCCTCTTTTGAGCTCTAGCACAAAAGCAACTTAAGTAGTGCTTGTGTAGATGATTTCTAGCAGGTCCAACTAGTCCCTGCACACAAGATAAGCACACCCAAGTAGATCGAAGTGGAAGCAAATATATGTGCTAGAAAGGAAATTGTGAGGCAAACCAAATTGGAGACACAGCGAATTGTTTCCCGAAGTTCGGATTCGCTGTTTGCCCAAAGGCTGCCAAAAAGCACAGCGAACCCTACGTCTCCGTTGAGGAAGCCCCTAGTGACCCAAAGGTCGAGCTATCTCCTCGGTTCCACTAACTTGATCTTTTCCCCGAAGGAGGCAAGACCACACCTGCACAAACAATCCGTGGCACACCACAACCTTGGTGGCTCACCGGCGACGCCTAGCCGTCTAGGAGGCTTCACCTCCAAGAGTAACAAATGCTTCAATGAGTTGCTAGACCTCAACCGCGAGTGCTCAAGCTATGGATTCACTCTTTACTGAGTTAGCTAGCTCTCTATTGCTCACACACAAACCCTCTCTCAACCCAATCCAAAGATATGAACAAATTCAACCAATTCTCACAAAGAGAGGCTTGGGGAGAGCTTGCTGGTGCTTGAATTGCTTCTGGTCGCCCAAGAGACCCAAATGAACCAACAACCCTCAAAGGTGAGGGCTAGGGGGTATAAATACCCCACACACAAAAACTAGCCGTTATGCCCGAGCAAAACCGGTCACACCGGTTTCCAAAACCGGTCACACCGCTTTTCAAACAAAACTAGCCGTTACACCCTGAGCACCAAAACCGGTCACACCGGTTTCCAAAACCGGTCACGACCAGTCAGCACACTAAGCCCCAAAACACTCTTCTCAAAGGCTATCTCACATGGGTTGACCTATGAGCACTTTTTGGTGTGTAGTCAAACAACTAATGTTGCATCCCTCTTGATAGTACGGCATTCCTATACTCAAGATTGCAAATGACTAAATTCTCCATTTGAGCTTCTATGTCTTCATTGATGCCATACTTGATCAATATCAACTTGAGGGCTTCAACATTCCATTCTCGCTGAGGGAATCCAACTTGAGCTAGTGGCTTTGAATTTCCAAGTGTATGATCACTAATCCATACCAATTCATAAGCCACTTCTTCATATGATTAAACAATGATTAGACGCATTGCATTGCTTCACTAGTTATGGCTTGATTAATGCCTAGGGATCAATCCACAAGACTAGTTCCTTCACCCTAGCAAAGTTCCTCGGCCACAAGACGACTCCCGTCCTTCTCTTCGCTTAGTACCTCGTCACTAGCCATCTAGTTTGATCCCTTCCATCCTATCTTGCCGCTTTAAGCTAGGCTTTGCTTTGCATCCACATGAAAACCACATTGAAATCCATGTCTTCAACTATCCGAGATATATCCAATATCTTCAATTGAGTTGTCCCAATATTATTTGACAAGCTTCTTCTAAATGAGACCTATCCATAAGCATCACTTCTTGTCTCATTTGCCATTTCTATTTACTTGTCATTGTCTATATTAATCACATGGGATCACATCCACTTGTTTGCTTTCACACTATTAAACCAGTAGAGCGCATATTCTTATTAACAATTACATGACATGAATATCCATAAGAATAATCCCCTACTCATATACTTAAGCAAACAAGTTAGATTACAAATCATGTTGTCATACAAATCACCAAAACACTTAAGTGCCTATATGCACTTTCAATAATGCTTCATCAAGAGATATGGCTTAATGGGAAGCCACATTTTTTTTCATCTTGTTCTTGTGATAGTTTTCTCTGTCTGCAATTGAAATGCTATATTTACTTCAACTCCAGCTTCAATAAAGTTGGAATTTACAATTCATACTATGACGTCCTATCTAATTTGTTCAGAGAGAATAGAAGGTACTGGCCAACACACTAAACATGTGAAAATTTTGCCAGGTCATTGTTTCAGAGAGAGCTGAAACTGTTGATATTGTTCGATATCTGTTAAGTTACACATACAGTTCTTCCGACAGCTACTCAGAAGACAAGGAACTTACTGATTCAGCTGTGAGAAATATCATGGCTGAGTTAGTAAGTTTTAGTAGCCTTTCCCAGTCTTCGAGTTTTGTGGAATCAACTCTGAAGCAAAGCTCCTTGAGTCAGCATGAAAGATTTTCCAGGCCTCCAGGACAGAATATCGAAATGAAGCGAGGTGACTGGATTTGCACAAGGTATGCCAATTCTAACATTTTTTCTTTCTAATTTCACAGTTGTGCTTCACACAGTGCCTTTCATTAAAGCATGAAACTATGCAATACACGTTAATCATTTGTTACTAGATGTGGGGTACCTAAAATGTGTACTCAGATGTTTCCTTCTGTTTGCAAAGTTGCCTCCACAAGCTGGCACCTATATGATCACTTTCTTTTTTTTACAACCTGTCACTGTTCTCACACTAGCTTGTAACTTTAATCCTGTCTTTCTCTAATATGTTTTTTTACCTACTCATTTTTAAATGAAAATGCTCTGCAACTTTCAGGTGTAGCTTCATGAACTTTGCAAGAAATGTTAGGTGCCTCGAGTGCAATGAGCAGCAGCCAAAGAAGATGCTGACTGGTGGAGAGTGGGAATGCCCTCAGTAAGATCTGACATGCTATTTTCCAAGTTTTCTGAGTTTATATAACTTTTGACACAGCTGACTCTATTTTGTCCTTTTGCTAAGGTGTGATTTCTGCAATTATGGGAGGAACATGTCATGCTTAAAATGTGATTGCAAAAGACCAGCAACAATCCCACCAAATCCTTCATCTGCCAGTGCTGTTTTAGGTGGTGTGGCACAGCTTCTTAATGCAACCAATGTTGGTAAATCAGAAATTGAGAGAAAACTTGTTGAAAATGATGAAAAGGCAGAAAGATGGTTGAGCAAAGTATCTCAACTCGACGATTCTGCTGATTTAAGTAGCCTAGCTGAAGATGAGGACTTTCCTGAGATTATGCCTATGCGGAAGGGGGTGAATAAGTTTGTGGTTAGCACCCGCAAAACACCACTTGATAGAAGGCTGGCTAATGCACAGAACAGCGGTAACAATGCCACTCAAACTGCATCATCTGACTCAAAGATCAGTCAAACTTTGGACAGGATACTTGGGCGTTCAAAATCTGCTGCAGCCTCAAACAGTGAACCTGGAAGTGGAAATGCTGTGAAGAAATCAACAGACCACCTTAGCAGCATTGATCCTGTTCCATTTGTGCCCCTACCGGCAGATATGTTTGCTAAACCACAGACTAATAATGGACAGGGAAGTCTGGATGGCCAAATAAATGCAGAAGTTGAAAGTTCCACAGCGAATAACTCAGTGCCTGTACCTGAGAGGCGAGATGACATGGAATCATCAGATAATGCTGAGAATTGGTCCAAGAAAGTAGCAGAACTTGACAATGTAAATGATGTCCCAAGTGGGACTTCTGATGAATACGTTCCCGATATTATGCCAATGAGGAAAGGTGAAAACCGGTTTGTGGTTAGTAAAAAGAAAGACCGCTCGCTGACATCACCACAATACAAAAGGCGCAGTTTGCTTGAGCAGGCTGACAATTCTGATTTTGTCCCATTTGTTCCATTTCCTGCTGGCTATTTTGCCAAGAAAGATAAGCCGGTGGAGAGTACTGCAGATGCAGGAATAGTGTCAGAAGGTTCTCCAGTATCTGGAAAGTGCTTGGAAACAAATGCTTCATCAGGGAGGTTAGGAAACAGCTCAAATACTTCACAGATGGTGGGTAGTCAGCCCAAAGGCTACATAAATAATCAAGACTGGAACAGAAATTACTCTCAGCAGAACTCGAGTTCTGGTGGTTATGGTGAAAGCAGCTATCAGTATCAATCACAATCTCATGGGGCACCACCTCTGCCTAGTGGTACTGCAAATACTGGTAGTTGGAACACAGGCTACTCTCAGGGGAACTTTAATGAGAGCAGAGGTGAATCTACTTACCGTGGAGCTATCTCTGCACAACAACCTTATAACTCAGGTTATAAGAACAACAGCAATTCTTGGAGCAGTGAGAATAATAACAGTAGCAGTGCTTATACTGGCAACGGTAATTATAACAATAATAATGCTTGGAGCGGCAACAACAATTATAAAAACAATAACGCTTGGAGTCGCAATACTAATCATAACAGCAGCAGTAGCTATAACAGTAATGCTTGGAGCAGCAGTCACGGTTATAGCAACGATGGAATGTGGAGCAACAGCGGCCAGAGTGCATGGAGCAGCAGTAACAACCATAGTGGCTCATTTGTTTACAGTAGCAATGCCGCCAGCAGCAGTAGTTCCATGAACCCTAATCAGACAGTTCACAACCCAGGTTATGGAGGAAGCTCAAATAGAGGTTATACTGGAAAGAGCTTAGAAGGATCTGCTGTGAAGGATCCTGATCCTTTGGACATGTCTGAGGAAGCCAAGGCTGAGAGATGGTTCAGGAGAGCAGCCCAGATAAAGGACATCTCTGAGCTTGCCAATATTCCAGATGAAGACTTCCCTGAGATAATGCCGATGAGGAAGGGGGTGAACAGATTCGTGGTGAGCAAGAGGAAAACACCATTGGAGAGGAGATTAACGTCTCCACAGTACAGAAGGAACCTGCCAATTGTCAGTTCTGAACCGGAGAAAGATGCCTGAAAACAGAGGCATCATTGACTGCTTGGGTACCACAGAAACAGAAATCGTGAAAAGAGAGAACCCCCAGCACAGTTTTCTTTGAAGGTAAAATTTTGTCCACAATGGCAACGGGCTTTGCTGGATTTTGTTTGTTACGTGTATCACTATACGAATCTGTGTTGTACTAATACCTTCAACGCTGGACATATCAAAGTTGTGGCTTGTCTGAGATTACATATGCTGTATTCTTTCGTTGAATTTGTTCGTTAAATTCGGATATGTATATTCTACCTTCTGGTTATGATGAAGCAGAATATGTGCTTAATGTTTCCCATTAGAAGGGGAAAATAAATTGTTTATAGTTTTGCAAAAATTAAGAAACAAAACAAAATAAAATAAAATAAGTACAGGATTTTCAGGGAAAAAACTCATTAAAGCATAAAAAAGAATAAAAAGGTTTTAGTTGTTTAAATCAATGCAAAGGAGGATGACTTATTGACTTAGGCTCTGTTTGGTTCATTGAGGGTTATTATAAAATAAACCCTCCTAAATAAGCTCTTTTTAAACCAAACAGGAGGGGCTTGTAGGGGCTTATTTTCATGAGCCTCCCATAAGCCTCTAGAGAGGTGTTTTTGAGGCTGCATGAGCTACATAAGAATCACCCTACTTTCTAAGCCTAAAGACTAATCACCCTACTTTCTACTCTATAAGCCTAAAAAACCAAACATTTTTTAAGCCTTATTATAAGTCTAGGACTTATGGGGTTTATAATAAAACCAGTAAAAAGAAAGAAAAAAATAACGGCGAAAGAGAGCCAGCAGCTCTCTGCCTTTACACACGGCCTAACAGGCCGGCCGGGGCACACCCCGCTAAGAAGGAAAGGCGTGCCCGGGGTACGGCCCGTTTAACAGATCAGCCCGTTAAGGGCCCGCATCCCTCCCCATCCCACACCTCCGCCATATAAAAGGTTGCCCGAACCCTAGCCTCCACCTTTTATTCCCTCCCGGCTCCCCAAGCAGCCGCCGTGCGCTGCTCCCTCCGCCCCTTCCCCTCCATTGCCCGGTTTGCCGGCGACGTGCACCCACCAGGTATCCCTCCCCGTCTCTTCCCTTCCTGCTGTGCGAAACTGAGCACTCCAACCCTAATATAAGCTATTTGTATTTGGATCCCACCCAGTTACGATGTAGGATAGCTTCGTTTTTGTTTGCAAAAATTATCGGGTGTGCACCATGTCCTATGCTGGGCCTGCTTGTGTTGTAGGTGGTTGTCACAATCTGTTGGTTTTATTAGGCTCATTTGAATCAGAGCACAAGTACTGAGGCGCTATAGCTATTTCGATTGCATAGTAGCCTATTTTTGTGTGCTAGAATGACAAGGGAACCCGCTTTGCATTAGAGATTTTACCTCGTGTTTTTACTGCCAGTAGTCGCCCAATAATTTCCTCTCATATACTGAATTTGCAATGGTCCAGTTCATGGATGTTTGGCGTATTGTCTTGCTATACATATATTTTGTTCTGTTCCATTCTCATGTTTGTTGCTTATGACATCCAGGCAGGAGCCTGTGAAATTTCCCTAAGACTGACAAGATGGTTCTTAAGTAAGTTATTCATTTTATTTAATTGTTGCAATGTTTTTACATGTTTTTTGTTTAATGGTCCCAGGATGTTAATTAGTCAACATAAACTGCATAGTACCCTATGTTTTTGCTAATTACTAACATTAGCATTATTCTATCGTGACCACAACGATCTCAGGAGTCCCTTTTCTTTGTTTGCAGGACTGAACTCTGCCGTTTTAGCGGCCAGAAGATATATCCAGGGAAGGGTATCAGGTTCATTCGTGCTGATTCGCAGGTACTCTATTTCTGATGTTGGAGGTTATTACTACCAACAGTTGGAAGTTTATCTAACAGATTTATTTATTTTTCCTTTGGCAGGTGTTCCTTTTCGCTAACTCAAAATGCAAGCGTTACTTCCACAACCGTCTGAAGCCTGCGAAGCTTACCTGGACAGCTATGTACAGGAAGCAGCACAAGAAGGTATTTAATTTTAGCTGTATACCCCTTTGTTTGTACTTTCTGTAATGCATCCGTGTAATGTGCATTCAATGGATTCAACCATACTGCTGACTGTTGAAATATCATCGTGGTGAGTTATGTTCTTCTATACATGAAGCAAAAACAAGCTTCATAAGTAATGCAATCAGCATTTTGAAATGTGTGTCTTTTGTCATGACATTTCCCCTTATTGGAGTTTCAGTTGATTACCAGTACACATGTATTTGATTGCCAAAATGAGGTGGTCCATTTTATGTCAAAACTTTGTTTGGCTGAATTTTATTTGATTGCTTTGCCATAATGCTGAGTTAGCTGTAATGGATGACTAGAACTCCTTTGCCACCCATTAGTCATTTGTTTCTTGCCATGGTGTTATATTCCTTACGATGCTGTTATTAAATGTGAAACTGCAGGACATTCATGCTGAAGCTGTCAAGAAGAGGCGTCGCACCACCAAGAAGCCATACTCACGCTCAATTGTTGGTGCCACTTTGGAAGTTATCCAAAAGAAGAGAAGTGAGAAGCCTGAAGTTCGTGATGCTGCTAGAGAGGCTGCTCTGCGGTACATTTTCTATCTTTCTACATTGCTTTTCCTTGCAGTTGTCATAATTTTACTCTAGGAAATTTGTATCAGTATTGTTTTATATTGAAATGTTTCTTTCATACCCCCAATGGATGCTTATCCTTGTAAGCACTATATTGTTACTGTAATTTTGTATTGTTTTATTATGGTCCTGCATGGTATTTATTTGATGTGTTTACATTTGCAGTGAGATCAAGGAGCGCATTAAGAAGACCAAGGATGAGAAGAAGGCCAAGAAGGCGGAGGTGGCGAAATCTCAGAAGACACAAAACAAGGGTGGTGCTGCACAGAAGGGTCCTAAAGGCCCGAAGATCGGTGGTGGCGGTGGGAAGCGCTGAATGCCCTTTGCACCATAGAGATATATAGTTCTGTCAACTAGCCTTCTCGGATCCTATCTTAGACCTTGGCAAGTTAGTCTGCCGTCTTGTTTTTCACCTTTCCAATGAGATTGGCGTGTCCTGAATGTTTTGGATTATTTCATGAGTTGATTTACATTGGCACTTATGTCTGTTATTGTTCAGGAAGTTTTGTCTTCAATTGATTTTGCACGACGTTTGTTGTTCCAATCGATCACATTGTTTTTTGTGGACAACGAAAAAATGTATTTGCTATTCTAGTTTGCTCGTAAACCGGTACATTAAATAAGAAATGGCCCGAGTTGTTGCCGAAAGTTGTGTACGCAACGAATGATTTCCTGGACAGAACAAGGTTGCCAGCTATATGCTGAATAATTACTCCAAAATAATCAAATCTTATCAAGAATGTAAGTCGGCGAAATATCTTGAGGACTTGTTTAGTCCCGGAATTGGAGTCAAATTTGGGTTTTTTTGGAATACGTGTGCTACTGGTCTACTGTAGCATTTCGTTTGTATGTGTGAAAAATTAATTAATTAGGTCTTGATTAATTAGGTTCAAAATGTTTGTCTTGTGGAGTACAACAAAACCGTGCAATTAGTTTTTAATTTTATCAAAAATGTTCGTCTCGTAGAGTACAACAAAACTGTGCAATAAGTTTTTGATTTTATCTACATTTAGTACTTCATGCATGCTATGACATTTTAATGTGATGGAAATTTTTTTTGCATAGTGAACTTTGGGGTGAGAATTTAGGATCTAAACAACAAGGGCTGAGTTCTATCGCAAAAGTTGGTGAGTTGGGCAATGAAGTGATCCTGTAGCATGAATTGACTTGTGAGCTACTCCATCCGTCCCTTTTTATCTGTCGTTTCCTCCGTCTCTTTATCCGTCGTTTACGGTTCCCGAGAAACAACTTTGACTGAATATAAAAAATATATATATTAATATTTATAGTACATAATAAATATCATTAGATAGATATTTGAATCTAGTTTTTTAACAAAATTTTTTTGGAGATTAAAATATTACACATATTTTTTACGAATCGAATCTAAATTGTGGCACGAAAACTAACGACGACATGTAAATAGGGACAGAGGGAGTAAACGGCACTGCAACGCTGGAAAACAGGCCCCTAAATTTACAAACACGTATGCAGCCTACTATTCGTGGAGCTAGTTGGATCAATTACACCGAAGGCCGGCGATTGGTGACCACCTTTGCAATAGCTACATCACCGTGTCTTGCGCGCTCCCAGGCTCCCAGCAGTATTTTCAAAATCAAAAGGGTTAAGAGGCATATACATTACATGCACGTGCCGAACATTGATTAATTAGGCTTAAAATATTCGTCTAGCAAAGTACAACAACACTGTGTAATTAGTTTTTAATTTCATCTACATTTAGTACTTCATGCATGTGCCGATATTTTGATGTGATAAAAATCTTCTTTTGCATAGTAGAATTTGGGGGTGAAATTTGGAAACTACACGTGGCCTCAGTGATGTATCTCTGTGTCCCCTCCGGCTGACCGGCACGGCCGAGGAGATTGACGATGCATCCTTAATGCTCATCTGCTGTGCCAAGTTGCGAATCGATTTCATGCTTTCAAAGTTCTTATGACCTCATTTCGGAAAAGAAGTGCCCAAGACCTTCCCGAACTAGTTGCCTATTAGCTCCATACTCCGAAAAATGTTCAGTGCATCATCCTCAAACCCATTGTTTGCTAGGTCTAGTGCCAATGCCTTCCATGCGCTGGGGGTGTCCTCTTTCATTTCTCAGAACATTCGTAGTGCCTCCCTCATGCTCTCCCGCATTTTGCATACATGTCGATCAGAGTGCTTTGCATATTGATGTCAGCTTTAATATTGTTTCTCCTCTCAGTCAAGAACGATGAACCCACTTACCCAGATCAAGTGCATTCAAGTGTGCAGAAGCAGAAAGTACACTGGCAATCATGACAGCATCTGGTTTCACCTTGGCTCTCTGCATTTGCCTGAAGCTCCAAAGAGAAGTGACTAGCCTGCGAGTATGCACATATCATAGAACTCCATGAAATCAAATCTTTGCTAGGAATTTGATAGAATATTTTCTTCGCTGAGACCAAATTCCCTCTTGCGTATGTGGTGATCATAGCATTCAATGTCATGGTGTTCTTATCCTTCATGTGAAAGAACACCATTTCAGCTAATAGCTCCTACCCACCTCTACCATAGTAATCGATAGAAGTATATCCCAAGTACACATCCACCTCAATACAATAACCCTCTATGTACCTAACCATGCAATCCGCCATGCTTCCAGTCTCCTAGATGAGTGCAAGCAGAAATCACCTTGGCCATTGTAACTTAAACTTGCGGGCATTGCATTAAGAAGAAGATCTTCTCATGCATGTCAAGAAAATTCCCGAACCCCGGCCCCGCCTTCCCGTAAGACTCCTGCCTGGGCCACACACGGTCCTCAAGCCGACCTGGGCCGTCTCTTGACCAGTGCTTTGGCACACGGGACCGACAAGAGGATTTTTTTTATTTTCCACAAATTGCGCAGCACCCAGGGATTGAACCTTGGGTGGGAGCTCCCCAGCCACTGCCTTTGCCACTGCACCGAGAGCCCCTTTGCTGGCCATTGTAACTTTATCAGCTTGCACTTCTCCATCCTGCATTAACTTGAATAATGCCAGAACCTCTTTTAGTCTTTTAGTTAGGACATGACATCCTTAACTAGCATCTCATCAATCATAGATCTTGCACATACCATATCACCGCAAGCAGCATAGAGATGCATCAGCAAATTGGAAACAAAGATGTCCAGAAAAATCCAAGTTTTATAATATGGTTGTGCATCTGTTTGCCTTCCTTTTGAGCGCAAGTTTTTTTTTTTTGCACAAGCCTTCAATACGAACGGAAATGTCAGGTTGTTTGGCATATGTCTTGTAGAAAACAATAGCATCTTTTGGTGCATTGCTCTGAGCAAGACCCCTGAGTAAAGTATTCCAGAAAAATGTTGGTGATTCGATCTGCTCAAATACTTTATTTGCAAACACTAGATCTGATTGCTGAAGATCATAAGATCTGTAACCTTGGACATTACATACTGACAACTGCGCGGGCTAGAAACAATGAGATAAGCATGGAGCTTCTTTACTACTTCCATCATTCAATATGAGCCAGTTAAAGAGGAGCAAAAGCTGGACATGTCATTCAGTTCACCTGCGTCCTGCAAGGAATCATAAGATAATTAAAGGTTCAACAAACAATTGTACTGTGAAGCAGTCATGTTGAAGGTGTAAACCAGTGAACAAATACAGCATGCCTATCATGAGTCATGACAGAAAAAGAAAAGGAGGCGAGATGGCACAAGGAGAGGACTATGGTCAAATATGGGATTGTGGCCATATCATTTGTAACAATAAATTTGGTAGCCAAGAAAATTATGGTGTCTTTGCATGGAAAATAAAAGGTGAAAAGAGTGCAATAACCCACCATTAGGAGACTGTTAAAGTAGTAAGGTTGCAACGAAAATTGAGAGAGCTTCCTCCCAAGTTTAGTTCTTATCATACTGAACAACTGATGTTAACTACTGAATTTCACCAACCAAAGCAAGCCCAGGAACCTTAAGAGTTTTCCTCTCATCTACTAGCTTTCGTGCTTGTTCAGCATCACCGAACCTACCAAGCTCATTAAGCATATTAGACAACACTGCAAAATCACCTCCGGATTCTCTTTGTAAGTTTAGTATCTTCTTTATCGCCCTCTGCCCCATCTCAACTTCTCTGTACTTACTGCAACAACCCAACAGTGTCCTCCATACAACTGCATTAACCTCCACAGGCAACCCGTCAATTATTTGCTCAGCCTCAGTCAACCGTCCAGCCCTACCTAGCATATCTATGATGCACCCAAAATGTTTGACCTCTGGATTTATATTATACTCATAAACCATGCTTCTAAAAAATGATAATCCTTGCTCCACCAGCCCCCCATGGCTGCAAGCACTGATGACACTCAAGAAGGTGATTTTGTTGGGTCTAATCCCTTCTCTTCTCATCTCTGCAAACAGCTCAACTGCCTCATTTGACAACCCATGCATTGCAAAACCTGAAATTATCGATGTCCATGACACCAAGTTTCTTCTATCCAGCATTTCATTGAACACCTTTAGTGAGTTTTGCACAGAGCCAATCTTAGCATACAGGTCTATGAGTGAATTCCCAACCCGGACATCTGACACAAAACCCTTCTTCTCACAATAGACATGCAGCATCTCACCCATAAGGATCCCTCCAAAATAAGATATTGCAGGAATCACTGCTAAAACAGTTATCTCGCTCGGGCTAATGCCTCCTGCCATCATGTGGCAGAAGAGAGCTATGGCCTCTGCATAAAGACGAGCACGTGTATACCCATCAATCAGCCCGGTCCACGAGACAACATTCTTGCAGGGCATACGCTCAAACAGAATCCGTGCATGCTCAACCTCACCCCACCCAGCAAACCCAGTGATCATCACATTCCAAGTGACCGCATTCTTGATGGGCATTTCATCGAACGCCCTCTGTGCTTCGACCAAACACCTGCATACAACATACGCGTTGATGAGGGAAGTATGCACATAGGCATGGAACTCAAACCCCTTCCTGTTCACAAGCCCATGGAGCTGGGCGCCAACCCGTGGCCACCCTAGACCTGCGCAAGCCTTGAGTGAGAATGCAAAGGCAAATGTGTCATCAGCCAGGTGTCTACGGGCGTGCCTGAAGAGGTGCAGAGCCTCCTGGGGGAAAGGGCCGTGGGAGTAGGCCTTGAGGAGCGCGCGCCACGGCGCGGGACTTCGGTCGAACACCTGGTGGGCAATGAGCTGGGCGTGGATTTGGAGGAGCCGGCGCCTCCTGTCTTGGTGCCTGAGGAGGAGGGCGATTAGGCTGTGCAGGTGAGAGCTGGCGGCGGGACGGAATGGTAGGCTTCGTTGCCCCAAGAGGTGGGAGGGAGAGAACCATGTCATGGAGGCAGTAGTACTTACTACTTGCTTCTTCCCCAGCCTTAGACCTATCAACTAGAGTACTAGACTCTCCTCTCTAAAATGTTGGCCTGTTGCCGTCTGCCTTCTACCAAGCACCAACAAACCTTGGTTGGGAGCTGCAGGCGTGTGGAACTGGCCACCCGGCGGCTGGCTGTGGCTCCTCGATGTTGCGCAGGATCCTCGCGAGAGCGATCCCGCTCTCCTCCGTCTCCACGGGGTTCCACAGACCGCTAAGCCCTCTCCGTATCGGTGCCTCGCGCCTCGCCACTTCTTCCGGAGACCACGTCGCAGACGGCGGCGGCGGCGGCGGCGGCGAGGATGACCCTTTCTATTTCCCGGACCACCACCAGCAGCAGCTCCCACCCGACGTCGCCCGCGGGGTGGACGCCGTCGTCGCGGCGGCCGAGGCCACGGGCTCCAGTGCGGCGGACGCCGCAATGGCCCTCGACCGGTGCGGCGCCGAGGCGTCCGAGCCGCTCGTGGTGGCAGCTCTGGCGCGCCTCCGCAACAGCTGCGGCGCCGCGCACGCCGCGTTCCGGTGGGCCACGGCGCAGCCCGGGTACGCGCCGGGGCGGCGCGCGTCGCACTCCATGCTTGCCATCCTCGCCAAGCACCGCCGCTTCGACGACGCGCGCGCCCTGCTCGATAAAATGCGCCGCGCGTCGACGGCCTCCCCGGCCGCGGTGCTCCTCCTCATCCGGCGCCACTGCGCCGCGCGGGACGTCGCTGGCGCCGTCGCCGCGTTCCGCTCGCTGCCGAGCTTCGGATTCCATCCTGGCGTCGCCGAGTTCCACGGCCTCCTGAGCGCGCTTTGCCGGTACAAGAACGTTAAGGACGCGGAGCACATGCTCATGTCCAGCCAGAAGGAGTTCCCCTTCGAGACCAAGAGCTTCAACATTGTGCTCAATGGTTGGTGCAACATTATCTGCAGTGTTCGAGAGGCGAAGAGGTTTTGGAGTGCCATGGAGAATTTGGGCATTGACCGGGACGTTGTGTCGTATGGGAGCATGATCTCATGCTTCTCAAAGACTGGGAGTTTGGACTCTGTTATGAAGCTCTTTAACCGCATGAAGGAGGCTGGCATTGCACCAGATCGGAGAGTGTACAATGCAGTTGTGTATGCACTAGCAAAGGGGCGTTGTGTGGAGGAAGCAAAGATGCTTGTCCGGACTATGGAGGAGAAGAAGGTTGCCCCAGACACAGCCACTTTTAACTCTCTAATTGGCCCTCTTTGTAAGGCTCGACAGGTTCAAGAGGCAATGGAAATGCTTGATGCTATGTTACAAAGGGGGCTGTCTCCTTCAGTGAGGACCTTTCATGCTTTGCTTAATGTGGCCAGGAGCCCCGTTGAGGTGTTTGATCTGTTAGATAAGATGAAAGAGTTGCGCTGTGAGCCAGAGATGGACACTTACATTATGTTGATCAGAAAATTCTGCCGGTGGAGGCAGCATGAGAGTGTTGAGAAGCTATGGAGAGCAATGCCTGCAAATGGGCTGAGCCCTGATCGGAGCGCGTACATTGTATTGATACATGGATTATTCCTAAACGGAAGACTAGAGGAGGCGGCAAAGTATTACGAAGAGATGAAAGACAAGGGTTTTTCACCAGAGCAGAAGACTGAAGAAATGATACAGGCTTGGCTTGCAGGCAGAGAGCTTGCCAAGGCATCAGCCTCAGTTCGCTCTAAGGGTGGTTCGGTGTCTCTCAGGCTTCCCAGAAAGTGATAAGGTTAGCTCTGAAAGGTGAGTCATAAAAGAGAATGAAAAGGCATAGGAGGGTCCTTATGGTTATTGTCAAAGAACTCTATACGTTCGATGAGACACTTGGCTGCACGAAAAATGGGGATCGTAGTATGTTTTTTCACTTGATTGATAAGTTAAAGACTGGAATAAAGCCATGTTCAGTGGATGCATATGATTTGCATTTCCTTGCATGTAGCTTTTAGTCTGTACTGACCAGATGTTCATTATATGTGTGCAAAACTTCTCCAAAGGCATGTGGGGCTTAAGCCCACCTGAAAGCTTTTTTTTTAGGGAAAAGTCCGGTTTACACCCTCCAATTAGTATGATAGTTCGATTTTCAACCTTTAACTACAAAACCGGGTAGAAAGGGCCATTCAACCGTTAAAACCAGACAAATTTGGTCCTTTGGGTGGTTTCAAAGGCGGTTTTTCATTTTGTTTAAAAAAAATCTGATTTAATCTAAAAATTGTAGATAATTTATTTTAAATCATAAAAATATGAAAATGTTACAAAAAAACTAAAAATGCACCTATCTATTAGTGCTCCATTTAGAGTTATTTTGACCTCATCCAATACAATGTAAAGACATGCATAACTAAAAGCAATAAAACACTAGGACACATGCATATATGTGATATGAATAGCTCCAATTAGAGTATGAACAGACAAGTTATATTTTTATAAATTTTTTTGTACTAGTTTCAGATTTTTTTGATTTAAAATGAATTAGTTATAAATTTATTGATTATATCAAAAAAATTAAATTTCTATAAAATGCAAAACCACCTTTGAAACCACTCGAAGGGCCAAATATGTCCGGTTTCAACAATTGAATAGCCTTTGAAATCTGGTTTTGTACTTTAGGGTTGAAAATCAGACTATCATATTAATTGGAGAATGTAAACTGGACTTTTCCTTTTTTTTAATATCAAAGGGGCGCTACATGTGATTTTGCAAATGAAATCCGAGAAAATGAGATGAAAAAACATCAAAGAGCAGATTGACACAGCTTTCTGATCTGGAGATTTTGGACATTCTAGCTTCAAGGGCGGGCCGAGCTGCCACCAGAATTGGCTGACTTATATTGCGAGAGCAAGTGATCTCGAGTTTCTGTTTACAAGCAAGCTCTGCCAGCCAGTTGCTGTTCTACAGGACTGCACTAAGCCTATCTGGCGCTTGAATCACATATTCATAAGCACTTTCAAGTTTGCACCATGATTATTCCTCTCATTCCGTATGGCTGGAAACTCAATGTTCCATACTATGATTTAGTTTTTAGCACTTCCATTCTGTATAGAAGCCACCGGGATATCATACAAGTGTTTCAGTTACAATCTATCTTGTTATATATAAGAAAGAAGTCCATTTTTGACCATCGAACTATAGCCGAAGTTTGGTTTTGGCCATCGAACTCGAAAACGAGGAATCTTTGGCCATCGTACTCTTAACACCGTTCACAATTGGCCATCGCATGGTTTTAGAGGTGGTTTTGCTGATGTGGCTGCCGCGTGGCCGTGTGGCCCACATGTCAGCCCCATCTCTCTCGTCTCTCTTTTCTCCTCTCCCTCTCTTCTTTCTCCCGCGGCCGCCCCGCCGCCTGTTGCTCCCCACGCGTCCCCCACCCTCGCCGCCGTGGAAGAAGTCGACCTCCACCGCGCCTCCGCGCTTCGCCGCGCGCCGCTATCTCCACCGTGCCGGCCGTGCTCCGCTGCCCCGCCCACGCGCCGTCACTCTAGGCCGCCCGTGTGCCCTGGACGCCACTGTGGGCGCCGTCACGCGCCGCCGCGCGCTCCACCACCCATCGTGGCGCTCCACTATCGCGCGCCGCCGCATCCATGCTGCCCATCGCCACCGCGCGCTGCCGCCCCCCCCCTCCCCCCCCCCCCCCCCCCCCCGCCGCCCCTTGCTGGGCACGCTGCCCCCGCTGGCCGCAGCCGCCCCGCGCTGCCTAACGTAGCCCCTGCGCTGCCCACCGCCGCGCCCGTCGTCCGCGGCTGGAGGGAGAGGAAGGGGGCGGCGCGAGAGGGAGAGGGGCGGCGGCGGAGCAGGGCTGGGGGCGGCGGAGGTGCCGTCGACGAGGGGCGGCGAGGCGGAGGCGGAGGGGCGGCATGGGGAGAGGAGGGGAGGCGGCGGGGCGGCCGCGGGAGGGAGAAGAGAGGGAAAGGAGAAAAGAGAGACGAGAGAGATGGGGCTGACATGTGGACCTCACCGCCACGCGGCAGCCACGTCAGCAAAACCACCTCTAAAACCTCCCGATGGCCAATTGTGAACGGTTTTAAGAGTTCGATGGCAAAAAATTCCTGATTTTTGAGTTCGATGGCCAAACCAAACTTCGGCTATAGTTCGATGGTCAAAAATGGACTTCTTTCTATATATAAAGACTTTTGTGTTATCTTCTTCTGGATGATGCATCATGTACCATTATATATTTGTTTGTTTTGTCTAGGGCCTTTTGCAACCGATGTAGTCATTGCAACCTTTCTGATGGCATTACTTCGTTGCATGTGCCTATGAAGAATCTGACGACAAGATCACATTGGATTTGAAGCTGGGGTGGTTGTGGCCAGCCTGCTATTAATCAATGGCGATTATGCATGGACTCGTTCTGACGATGAGGCTCATCTAGCCATCTGATATCTGAAAACATCTAATCTATCGGATACCTTTAGATTGCTACCTTGTGGCTTAAATTGCCTAGGAGCTGGTGGCTTACATCATGCCACTGATAGCATGGTCCAGGTCAAAGAGCTTATCCTTGTACGGTCTGAAGACCTTTCTATCGTCATATTCCGGAAGATATACCGATGCTCATTGCAACTGGCTCTTTAACGTACATCTTCTCACGCCTGAAGATTTGGCGTTATCTCGCAACCAGATGCAAGTTGCTTTAAACTATACGGTGTAGATGATAGATGACGCATTTCCTTAGGAAAACGATATCACTTCCTGTGTGCGACTCAACAGGCATATGGCGAATGTCAGTTATTGTCTTGAATGTCATTTTCAATTGTTCATGGTATCTATCTAATGCAAGTGTCACTAACTCGTATGGGCCACGACTCATGTCCTGACAACTGACAAGACTAGCATTAGGTGTGTTTGGTTCGAGCAACGGAACAGTGAATGGATCATCCCCGTTACAAAAATAGATTAGATTCGGTTGTTCAATACTCCGTATCACTTGCGTCTCTCCAATGCAAAAGCTAGTAGAAAGATAAAGAGGTCATTCCGATGTAAAATCTTAAGATGATCTTAGGCGAGTAAACACCTAGAATGGTGAATCTGTCCAGTCTTACTCGTATACTGAATGGCACCATTTTTTTATGATCTTGAAATAGCTGTAAGAATATCAGATAATAAAGACCAAATGTTCAGTAGAATCATCCTTGACAAATATCAGTCCAGACTGACCATATGACAATACTAGTAACTTCATAGTTTTACCAAGAAGTGCAAAGGGAGATGCCTTTTTTTCAGGTTACCAAGTGCATAGATCTAACAAATGAATAAACATTACAAGCTACAGCAACAGTTTTGCAGAATCTTCAATCTTGTTGTTCTAGTTCTGTCTAGCCGCTCCTATTGCCCCCTTATTTACAAGAGCATATCTTTCCCTTTCCATCTCAACGCTCAGAATGGTGGCAAGATTGTCTGCCACATCTTCATCGACGGCGAGTTCATCGACTGCAAGTAGCCATGACCTTGCCCAGCAGCCAGGTTCATCGTGTGGACCGGGTTAGGATTCACCGTCTGCGCCATGCTGTAAGACGCAGCCTGCAGCTCATCCAGATGAAGGCCGGTGAACCAGTCGTTGTCCTCCTTCACCGTCACGGTGCCGAAGCCGTTCCTCATGGCCTGGACCTGCCCCTGCGCCATGTTGCCGTAGCTGTTGTGCATGCCGGACGCGTTGTCGATATCCGAGTCGTGCGTCTGGAAGCTGTCGGACATGGAGTCGGCCAGCGCGTCCATGACCTCGCCGCCGCTCTGCCGGTGGTGCTGCGGCGCCGCCTCCTGCTCCACCTTCACCTTGTCCCAGTTGTTTTTCTTATTGTACAGTCGGCACAGCACCCACTCGTCAAGCTGCAAGCACGCAACAAACAAAAATGTCAGCAATTCAGTTCCCAACAGAGAATGCAAAGCGCATCAAACACTAAATAAGCGCCATTGAATTGAATGCACTCAGAAGAGTGGAATGGCGCGTGGCCGCGCACCTTCTGCGAGCCCTTCTTGCCCGGGGCGCGGTCCGCGTCGGCGAGCCGGTACTCGTGCATGATCCAGTCGGTCTTGACGCCCCTGGGAGCCTTGCCGGAGTAGAACACGAGCGCCTTCTTAATTCCCGCGGCCCTGGCGCTGCCCTTGGGCGTGATCGGCTTGTCGGCGCCGGTAGCTTTCCAGTAACCCCTCCCGGCGGCGCGGTTGGGGCGCGTGCCATTCGGGTACTTGCGGTCGCGCGGCGTGAAGAAGTACCACTCCTTGCGTCCGAACAGCGCCTTCTCTGAATGAACAGAACACCACCAAGTTTAGAAAGGCCATTCATTCGGTCAGGTTTCTCCAAAAATTTGTATAAATGGATCCACTAACATGAAGATAACGAACAATATATATTGTTTTTTTTCTCAAGAAATAAACAGGAATAGATTCAACTCTCGAACCATACTAAAGCGAATGAAAAAAAACAGAGGAAAGCAGAGCAAGGAGCAAAGCAGGGGAGGAGGAAGGGGAATTCACCTGGCAGATCCCACGGATCGAACTTGTAGAGATCGACCTCGGCGATGATGGGGACGGGCAGCTGCTGCCGCGCCACCCTCCTGCAGAGGTAGTGCACCACGAGCTCCTCGTCGGTGGGGTGGAACCGGAACCCCGGCGGCAGGTTGAGCTCCGCCTCCGCGTCCCTGCCGCACCCGCTCCCCTCCGCCGCCACCATTGACATCCTCCTCCTCCTACTCCTCCAACTCAAAGCAATCGATCCCCAAACCGCCGGCCAGATGGATGGATGGATGCTCTCAAACCAGGCTCCCTCCAGAGACCGCGTCTCCCCCCTCGCTCGTGTCCGGTTTCGAAAGGCGGCTGCTGGCTGGCTGGCAGCCGGTAGATAAATCCTCGCTGCCCGTGAGCTGTTTCCTTGGCGACCAAGGCGGTGGCGCGCCCCGGCCACGTTTATATGGGCTGCGCGGCCCAGCTCGGGGGGCGGCCGCGCGGGCGTGGGCCCGACGTGTCCCCTTCCCCTGCCCGCCTCGTGGGCTCAGGATGAGGATGCCCGAGCCTGCCGCGAAGGTTCCCCGCGTGGAAAAGCCTCTGACCCTGTTCGCTCGCCTCGCCTGTTCGGCCGACGAGACGGCGGCGGCGGCGGCGGCAACCCCCCTCACGGTCACGGCAGAAGAGTCAAAAAGATTGGCCGGGGGTCGGGGCATTTTCCGCGCCGGAAATATTACTAAATCCCCGCCGATCTGCCGATCTCGGCGAATGGGACGCCGAGGTCGCCGTGACACCTCCATGTTTCTGACCGCCTCGCACGCCGGGAGCTGGTGGCTGCCGCCGCGCCGCGCGCCGCCGCCTCCTCCTCCTGTTGCAGCTGCCTGCTGGTGCCCGTCTCCATCTACGCTTTGCGACACGTGCGGATCGTGCGGCCGCTGCCGTTGTTCAGGAAGGTCCTGTGCGACTGAGTGACATGTGTGGCAATTTCTTGGTGCTTCAATTTTTTTGATTTGGTCCGTCTGACTGTCAGGCTCTGACAACAGTGGGCATTGGGGTTTCTTGCATCGGGTCCGTGGAAGAAATGGAAAGTGATTTGATCCGCATTGACAAATTCAGATCACGCTCGATGCCGCAACGGGGACAAGCGTTTGAAATTCTCGCGAGGAGCGCACGAATTCCCCGGTCCAAACGTGACGGTGCTCCGATCCATCTATTCCCGCCGGGGTCGGTGGACAGCTGCCTAAAATTTAAATGTGGATGATGTCATCCGCGTGTTTTTTTTTTGACATCAATGCGATTAGGCCTTTGATCTGTTGTCGATGAACTGTTCCCATAGTTCATTAAAAAAAACTGTTCCCATCCGCAGACCGCAGACATTTCAGATACAGGCTCCCACCCACACTGCCCACAACACAGGATGACAGGATATGCTTGGAATATTAAAAATCCACCAGCATATATATCTGAATACTTTCCAATATACCTTGGACATTCACACATACTTGTAAATTCCATTCCGGAGGTCATTCCGCTTTTGCTCTTGAAACGGAACATTCCGGTACCGGCCGATACCGGTGTACCGTTCCGGACTTTATTATATTAAAAATATATGAATGTATATATATACATAAATATTCATATAAATATATACTTACGGCATAATTATGCTTCATCACACTGACATTTTTAGTTTTTTACCAAACTCACATATTGAACGAGACGTCATTTGGTTTTAGCCCGGTACCGAAATGAGCGGAACATACGTTTGACCCGGTATTGACCGGTATTGACCCGGTATTGACCGGAATTGACCGGTATTTGACCGGTATTGACCGGTATTTGACCCGGTACGGGATTTCAGCCCTTCTATACCGGTTTAGGCACCGGAACGGGGCATTCCGGCCATTCCGGCCGGTACCGGAATGAAATTTACAACTATGCATTCACACGAATGGTCCAATGCGTCCACTTAATTTACTTACAGACAGGCAGCCAGACAGCCAGTAGACAGTAGTACAAGGTAGTAGGTGCATGGTTCATCTCCTCTTTTTCTGCAAAAGAAAGCTGCCGCCATTCAGCACGTGCCCAGTGGATCACCCCGGCCTGCCTGCCTGCCCTGGATGCACGCTGTCCTAAGTTCCTATCCAGGTGCGTTGAACCTTGCCGGGGGATCCGGTGCGCGCGCGAGCCGCAACGGTGGCGAGCACATCCGGCGGGGGCTTGGTAGGCCCCGCGCGCTCCCGTCGTCGATGCGTTCCTCCGGCGGTGGACTAGGGAATGGAATTCGAGTATAATGAAGCGGAAAAGGACCGACTGCACGTAGGAAAAACAGGAACTGAAAGCGATTTTTTCGCCATGCTTGTCTTCGTCTTTTTAGGTGAACATTGTGCTTGGCGGTATTTTTCTTAATTAACGATTTGAGGTGCCCCACAGCTGGATGATCAGCGGAGCTTTTTCATGGCGAGTACTGAGCTAATTAATTTAGTAGAGCTATTACGTCGTTGTCTTAATTTAGCAGGGTTATTATTTGGTTGTCATACGGTAATTTGGATTGCTTCACAGTTTTACTATAGTGTCTGTGTTTCATAACGTTTGTCCATATGAAAATGGGTTGTGGTATTTATATATCAAATAAAACTTCAAACGCATAGTATGTTCTTTTGATAAAAGACCAAGTTTTTCCTATGCGCAACAGTGAACGTGAATTCCTTCTAAATTATAATTATTTTTAACTTCTGTGGATATATAGTTTCTTAAAAAAAATTATACATATCTTATATCTAGTTCATAACAAAACTATTTATTTAAAAAACTAAAACAACCGGCAATTTGGGACAACAAGAGTTCATAGGAGTGGCATAGCAGTAGAAAGAGTAAATAGTAAATACGTTTTAATATTATGTTGTGGCTATGGGGCTGCCGGAACTTAACAACGAACATTCATAACCTACGAATCCCATTGTCCTGGTCTGGTGTGCTCGGAATCGAATAATAATCGATCAATGCTCTATTAAACCAAAAGAAACTGAACTTGACTAAAAAAAAGATGCCTTTTAAGTTTCATGTTCTCACAGTCACAGCGCAATGGTTGACGACGACATAAGCTGCCGACGAAGGTCGGAGAGGTAGGCAGTAGGCATATCCAGGGAGGGGAGAAGAGATATATCCACCGGACACGAGTGACGCCAGTGCCGACGCAAACCCAGCTGCGGTGTCCCCTCCTGCTTCCTTGAACCTGAAGCCCTGAAGGCGTCACCGCGCGGCCGTGCATATGCGCATGCCTGTGTCTTTTTTTTTTTTGAGTCGCATGCTTGTGTCCTTGACTGGACCAAATCCCGGCAGCCAGTATGATCATCGTCATCCGGATTTCCGACCTACCCCACCTCGTTGCTGTCCAACCGTACGTGCGTCGTCGGCCGGGTCATAGTATCACGTGTGCGCCGCTGCGTCGCAATTGCCTGCGGGCTGGCTGCGGCTGATGGATGTGTCGATCGGGGAAGCTCTGTCCCGTGAATCTTGCGGCGCCATTGGCGGTCCGAGTCACATGTTTATCAAACGGGGACTGCGCTTTGGCCCTAGTTTGTTCGATCTACAGCACATGAGGTGCATGCATGAATGAATGTGATAATTTGAGACCACCTGAAGGGATAAAAAAGAAAGAATGACAACTTTTCCAAAAAAAGAGAGAATGAATTGCAGATGGATATCATATAGTAGAGTAATGCGAAAGGTTTCATGAGCAGTCATATTATTAAATAATTTTTCCTACGTAAAAAAAGGACTAGAAACGAACGGGCACCCGAGCAGCCGAGCTAGCTAGAGCCATACTATTGTTACTCCGGCCTATATTTATAATTGAGAGAGAGTAACGATAGTACTTTAGGTGTAAGCTACATCCTTTCTCTGGGCCAAAATAATTAGCTTCTAGATAGAGCTATTCTAAGCCAAACTATCTCAAGGCTGACTAAACTTATAGAAAATACCAACTGATTATATAGATGATTATTGAGACATGGTATGCATATGTACGATCATAGAAGGGACCTTGATGTACCATGATGTAGGTGAGTGTTTTTTTTCTACATGTTCTTCTTAAAATTACAATAATAACTAAATGAGGAATTTGTAGCCCCATTTTATATGGCAATAACGACTGATTAGAGCTACACCGCCATTGCCATTTTTCCCGTGGTGGGCTAACTTCATAAAAAAAAATGTTAACTGATCAAGTCCTAGCTCGCCCACGGTAAATGTAGAAGCTCGAGACAACGCGGCCTTTTACGTTGCCAGATCTCCCTTTCGGCACATGAGCTGGGGTTTCTTCAAGTTCCCGTGCCTCTTTCGAGGCCCACAAAACACGGGCGTCCCAATGCACGCATTTCACCACGATCGAGACGGCCAGCGCACAGACACGAGTCGCAGCCTCACCGGCCGGCCCCCCGAGGCATTGCCCAGCGGAGTACCGTACCGGCAATACCAAGACGCATGGCAAGGTGATTGGTGAATCGCATCTGACCATTTACTTTTCCAGCTAAAAACAGTTAAGAAAAGGTCATTCATGCCGAGTCTCTGTGACGTTTAACACGTTGGGCACGGGGGCTGCCTGCAGGCTGCATGCAGCTGGTTGAGCCCTTGTTTTTGTTTTTAGTTCCAAAATGCAACTCCAAAGTTCACTATAAAAAAGAAAATTCTCATCACATCAAAATGTCGGTCCATGTATAAAGTATTAAATATAGATAAAATAAAAAACTAACTGCATAGTTTTGTTGTACTCTGCGAGAAGAACATTTTGAGCCTAATTAATCAATTTTTAGATAATTTTTCACAGATACAAACAAAATGCTACAGTGTCGCAATGATTACGAAAAATGCTACAGTGTCGCAATGATTACGAAGTGACCTCAAACCCCCGAATCCCCACCCCAATTCTCCATCCCGCCTGTGGTTAAGGATGGCAGAGATGAGACATCTCCGCTGGAAGAAAAAATGTGCATCATATGGATTAGGTAGTTCAGTGAACTAGCCCCAGTTCCGCAGTTCGCCCTTCTGTGACGAGTCCTCTCACGTAAAAAATACATCAACACGATTCATGTGCAGTTATGTCACCGAGCCCCATCGACAGACATTTACTGAAACAGGAAGGATGAGAAACATTGCCAGATACGTAATTCTAGTTTTACACTAAGTAATAAAATTTTTAAGTGCGATGAAATTTATGAAGGAAATTATCAAAACATCCAATAAGTACTAAAAAAATCCAATCATTGATAGAATCTAATGATACTACGAGATAAGCTTGAATGTCCAAGGGGAAAATACGTCAGCTTTAAAAATCTCAGAATAATAAAGCCACTCGTGAAAGGCTTGGGCTCTGATAAAGAAAGATTCTTTGACGAAGCATGTCCAACATAATTTTCCACACCATGAACTAAAACATACAATTTCTGCCTGCATAATACATACCACACAAGTACCTTTTGCAGTTAATTTAACATGCAAAATTCTATTGCTGTACACCACAGGAAAAATTAACACAGGACGGCAAAATGTGTCAATACTGATTAGCCCTTCGAGGACTAGCTACAAGGAAAACATCTGGCTAGCTCTCACCTAAAACTGCACCCCAGAGGCTCTGCAAGAATGGGTTGACTCGACACGGGGGTTACGAAATGTCGGCCCCATGCCATTTAGTGCATCCGACATAACTATCTACAAACAACAGCATCACTATGCCTCAAATTTACAATGAATTACATTGGTTGGTATTTCTGAGAGTACTGTTATCATATCTATAGTGGTTCCATAGACCCACTCTTTAGCCTCTCCATCCGTGCTTGCAACCCAGAAAGAGCTCGTTCATCCATGGGCGGAATAGTACTTTGTTGTTGGGGTTCACCATCCAATCGTGTTCCCCCGTGGAGCATATTATTTCCGTTCATACTTGCCAGTGGCCGAGCCTGAGTTCCATCGAAATGACCCACAGCTGCGGCTTGAATGCTTTTCATCCTTTCCCTAAGAGCATCCAATGTCCCTGCTGGTAAAGGAATAATAACTCCAATAATCAGATGACGAATAATGACATCATATATAATTTGCATGTAGCTGCATTGAGGCAGTATAGGATGGGAACCTGAGGTTTGGTATCTATCTGTTTGTTGGTCCATAGAATGTAATCTAGAATCGTCTCCTTGGCCTCTGAAGGCCTGTTGTGTCTCACCGCTCACATCATCTTCAGTAGAATCTGTTTTGCCACCAATTGATTTTGTGTGAACAGGAGAAGGTGCAAATTTTGGAGAGGGTATTGCTGCTATTGGAGGAGGCGTGGATAATGGAAGACTAGAGGGCGTTCTTCCAGCTGCCGCATTTTTCTCCACCTGCATTCATGAAAAATATAAATTCAATTGTACCTCAACAACATTGTCAAAACAAGCTCAAACTGCTCTATGACTGAGGTTTCAAACCTGAGCTAGCCCATCTCTGATATAGGTTCTAAATGCTTCACTTGCATTCTGAAGCTGAGCAAATATGTCAACCTGAGAAAATGATGGTGGATCAGGAACAAACAGAACAGAAAGCAGTTTTAAAACATTTTCAATTGGATAAACAGTGCTAGTTTGAATCTTCTTTGGTTGCAATCGATTGGTAATACCTTTGGATAAAGCTGGGTTATTCGATAGAGTTCATACAGACCAATTGTACATGTCTGCTTATCACCAATTTTCTTGAAGACAGCAGCAAGCTCTTGCTGTTCATACAAACCAGGAAGATCCTTTAATTTATTAGTTTCACAAAAATGTACATTAAAAAAAGGAGATGGTTGCACCTTCAATTGCGCATCAGCTGAGTGAGTAGATGGGTTTGGACTGTTTGATGCAGCATCACCCCAGTGAGTTTGACTCATAGGTCCAGATGGTGTCAACATTCTAGCTGCTGCAAGGGTCTAGGATGACCAAATATTTCCTTAGCAAGGAAAGAAAATGGAAATGAAGCTCTTGGGAAACAGTGGGTTTGCATATTTTACCTGAAGATTAAGATCAATATATGCTAGAATTATTGGCTGTGGTTCAGCATCTATAGGAACCATTGAAAGGTGACCTTTTATTGCCGTCCCACGAAGCTTGACAAGTTCATGCAAGACAGTTTTGACCATTCTTAATGGCTTATCATCAGCACCAGCCCTACAGAATACACAAATACAAAATATATATATATATATATAAATATATATAAATATAAAACAAAAAATAAGAAATAATTAAAGAACTATCCAAGAGAGTCACATACCTTCTCCGTATCTCTTCCATTCCCAGTTCTTGTAAATAAATATGAATGCTCTGAAGAATTCGGTCAAGGTCAACTTCATAGATTGTACTCTGAAGAACCTGAAAGATGGAATGCGGTGTGTCAAAAGTAATGTCCTGTAGAGATTCAGGCGAGCAAATAATCACATACCTTTGTCAACTTAATTAAACATTTGACAACTAAATCTGAAAACTTCTGATTTTTTACAGCAAGAGACTCTGTTGGTGTAGGTGATGGCCATCTTGAAGGGTCCAAAGGCCTCAATAAATTAATTAGCACAACAAACGAGGATGTTCGCTCGGCATTGTCCTGTTGAAAACAGAACCATTGAAGAAAGCACAGGTGACAGACAACGGACAGCATGATAAAGATATTTTACATACCAGGATCTTAAGCATTAAAACATTTAGTGCTTTGAGTAATTGACTGCCATCATCCATAAGAGGAACCCTTTCATCTAAAAGCCAAAGAAGTAACTCCGTAATAAGGTTGTCTAGGGTACCCTCCTTCACAGCATGAGCAAGACGTTTGATCTGAAACGTCTGCCAAAATAACGAAAATTTTAGATACACAAAATTTACCCTAAGAGAAAAGTGAAGGGCCGAACACAATCATGTCCACGAACCTGCATGAGTGTATTTAAAACATATTTGCAAGACCTTGAAGATGCTCCGGACAGGCTAAAATTGAAGGTCTTTGGAACCTGCAAAAATCCATGATAACAATAAGAGTTAAGAGAGTGGTACTTCATGAAAATGAAGGGTAAGAAAATGCAACATGAATAACACATCAAAGACTAACCATAACTGCCAAGCATGAGACTAATCTGTCGGCTTCCTTAATGAGATCTTCAAGCACAGTGCTTTCAGGGTCAGCGGCCTGGGTTAGCTCATGGCATATGACTTTCATGCCTTCAACAGACTGCAGAAAACTAAAGGCATATCTCAGGCCAATGTATGTGTTAAATAGGTGAATGTAAAAATATACCATAACTAGGTTTTATAATCATGATATCACTACATATAATATAAAAACAGATCAACAAAAGGCCCCAATATGATGAGAAAAGGTGGAGGGGCTATGGGAATTAAGCAAAAGCTTGACCTGCTCAGGCAAACCCAATGCAACAATCTCAAGAGCTTCACGCCAGTCTGCAGGACCAGTTGCAACTGGCATCTGCCTAGGAACCATATGCCTATCCATATGAGCGTCAGCATATCCGAAGTTGTCCCTGCTGACAGGCAAGCATAGACAAATATAGTTGTGTTATTGTATATATATTAAAAAAAGTATGAACAGCAAAATAAGACACCTTGAAATCATTGACCCTGCTACTGAACGGGAAACTACTTCGCCGCTTTGTTCTGCTACATCAGACCTACATCCATAAAATGAAAGTATAAATAATTAAAAATAAAATAACATTAGCCACTAAATCAGGGATAAAGTGGTGAACAAATGGCAGATTCAGAAACAAAGACAAACCCGTTCTCTCTAACTGAACGCCTCAAAGCTGCTCGAGCATCACCAGGCCTGCCTTCTCTCCTTTTATCCATTTCTCTAGCCTGACATATCATCATATAGAATATGGTAAATCCCTTTGTCGTATCAAGTGGTTGTTGTAACATTGCAATAAAAATAGTACAATATGTATGTTGGGCTGATAGAAACAAACCTTCCATTTAAACCTATCATCTAGCATGCTTCTTTGGGCGTCTGATAGTTTTCCAACATATCGCCAAACATCATCCCCTGTTTGGTCAAAAAGTGTAATACTTTGAGGCTCTTGCAAATCAATAGTACAAAAATTGCAAACAAGACATAAAAAATCTGTTGATAAACCTCATTGTTCTAGTAGCTTTCAGTTAGTGTTTCAGAGTTGATATTTTGTTCCAGTATGTTCAGTCATTGGACTGGTTCTTAGGCTTAGTGGTCAAGTTCTTTGTTAGAGTCACCAGGCGTGTGCCTGAAGTTCAGGGCCACTAGGGCCATGCTTAGGCAGATATTAAGGCCACTACTGCATGTGTAATCAGTTATCAATAAAAGGAGACCAATAGAGTCAGAAAAGCTGCTATTGCGCAGCACAAAACCACTTGTATTCACTGAGTTGAGCTAATGCTTACAAAATCCTGATAAATTCAGTATCCGCAGTGAATTATCGCTTGTGCAAAAACACAAGCACACATATTAAACCAATAAAACAAATCGCCAAGGAGTATCAGTATGAAAAAGCATGCAAATATTTTAACATTGAACTGGCTAAAAGGGGGCCATGAGACTGCAAATCAGCAAACCAGCTAAAGGGTTTGATTGGGATGCACCGAAAGGAAGTAACTATCGGCTACTCGGGAAAGTAAGAAATAGGTGGGTGCATACCAAGGTTCTTGTAGGCAGTTGCAAGTGTATTAAGGGCAGCTTTCCTGATCTCACCATCACGCTCAGCTGTCAGTGCTGCAACAGATGGCAAGTTTTTCATCAACCCACCAACCTGCATGAAAGACAAGTATCTCCTATAAGTAACACAATACAACCTAACAGGCAACACAGGAGAGGGGTAGCAATTTAGACCTCAGTCCCATGATGGTCAATGAAGTATCCAACAATATCAACGCATTCTATCCTTGTCCGGTTATTCTTTGAGCGGAGTCCCTCCAAAATATAGGGGAGTAGTTTGGGAAGAGAATATATGTTGACCATTTGCTTTATCAGCTCCCCCATTTTTTCCCTGACTTTTTCTATGTTATGACCAGACTGCAATACAACAAAATTTGGTCATGAAAATAATACGAACTCTGATAGCATGTAATATGATATTTTGTACTATATTTTTTGTTTTGGTGCAGCTGATGGATGGTACCTTCTCAATAAGGCACGGAAGAAAAATTGCAGCCTCAGCTTCTGTTAACATGTAAGACTGGTCTTTTAGGACATCAAACAGCTCAGGAAGAAAGTCAAGGACCTACAAGTGAAAGTAGCAGAGTATAGAAACCAATTAGGTTGTATAGTGCTGCAAAGAAGGAAACAAGGCAAAAATGCTTCTTAACAAGAGTGCTATGCATTCACCTTCAGTAAACATGTCGTGTTAGATTCACAAAAGCGCAAGACAAACCACCTTAACAGTATGTCAAGAAGCTCAATCACTTCTTTCCCACTCGAAGGAAGTGCCTGCACAATTGCACTGCATCGTTACAAAAAAAATCACAGGAAGGAACTATGTTAAATCACTCTTAATATCAATTTCCAACCTTGTGTAGCAATTCAATACCATCGATTTGCCTCTTAAAGTCCGAGTTCCACAATCGCAAGCTTACATCTTCTCGGAAATGCTTAAACAAATCAATCTGCACATACAATGTTATTGAAGAAAATCAGATGATATGCTCACGCAGCAGTAACCCATACCACATAATTCAAACAGGTGTATAAAATCAAGCTGACAATCACCCTAGTTGTACATATAACAGAAAATAACCCATACCACATGTCCAGTTCAACATATCAAACACAATTAAACACTGCATTCCAACACATTAAAAAATATGCACCCAACAAAATTGCTTAAAAACTAATATCAGCTGGACAGTATGAATTCACCACCACCCTAGTTTAAGACAAAACAGAGGATGACTCTTTGATAAATACAATTGAACACGCAAGCAAAAAACAATCAGTAACTGTGTTTCCATGATTTCTCAATTTCATCTGGCATCTGTAACTTCACTAGATACAGCTATTCTCTTCAGATCCACACAAATCCAGTTTTAAACACCCCCACACAATTTCATCCAGTTTCAATATCAAGTTCGTAAAAAACGTGTATCATATTTATCTAGGCCGTGTTTCTTTCCGTGTAAAAATTTTTACGCACACGTTTGACCACTAATTAAAGGTATTAAATAAAGTCAGTTTACAAAATTAAGTACAAAACCCCTGGGTTAATTTGTGAGGCCTATCTAATGAGGCCTCTGACCGCATGATTAGAGGATGGTTACTGTAGCATTACTGTAGTAAATCATGGGTTAATTAGGTTCATTAGATTCGTCGCGTATTACACTCATCCTTAAAAAGATTTTGCAAATAGACTTTATTTAATACTTCATGCATGCAAGATTCCCCGGGGAAAAAAAATTTGCAGACACAATGAAACATAGCCCTAGTGAAAATCCAACTTCCTTCTAAGAATTACAAATTTGGATTCAATACATTTCCCCAAAAAATCAGGGTACTGATGTTTTTTCAGTATCCAGTAGGCATATGATTTTCTTCTCATGCTATCGCAATGCAATAGGGACTTGTTTTCTATTAATCTGTTATACTGATTAAAATAACTGGATCCTGCTTCTGTTACATAACTGTACAGCATCAACTTTATGCACTTGATTAAGTTGTGTACAATTGTCATCATAGGATTTTGTTTCTGTATGAAAGCATGAAAGTGTCACACTTTGCTGCACCATCCTAGTCCTCGTTTTCATTATCAAGAGCATTTTGTCAGATGTAAATGGTTTTTAGTTATGTTATACAACAATGTTCACAAGGAAAATGCCAGCACAAAAGCACCCAACTGGAATGTTACAGTAAACGAATATAACCATGTGTAAATGTAACAATCTTAGAGCAGTTCCCTTCCACACAATACAAACCTTTAATTCCTCAATCTGCTCTCGGCGCGGTTCTTCAAACTTGAATTTCCTTACCAAAACACGTCTCTCCCGCTCTTCCTGAACATGTAAATTTGTATGAGGCCGGCGCACAACCCAGAGTGTTCTTTTTAACCTACTAACCCAGAGATGTTGCAGGGCCATATGATTGCTAACCTTGTTCGAGTCCTTTATGTTAAATAAGGCCTGGGATTGTACATGATCTTGAGTAGAAACCATAGTAACAGATGTTCTTGCTGGAAGTCCTCTCTGATAGTGGAGCATGGTAGTTAGAAAACACGTATCATTTTCAGGGTGCATATCTGGTGGAAATGGCCTACCTTTCAGAAACAGTGTTAATTCATTCAAAAACATTCTTTCAAGTTTCGAGAAAAATTGAAACTTGGCACAACCATAGCTCATCTTAGACATACTTTGTAGCAGAAGTTGAGGTACAAATTCATTCTAGTTTAATTCATACAAAAACAACAAATTTCAAGCGAATATGCTAGAGGACAGATTATCTAGTGTATATTCACCCAGAATTTGTCATTTTTGTATGCATTCAATTAGAATAACTTTGAACCTCAACTTTTACAACGAAGTAGATCATGCCGTTTCCAGAGTACTGTATATGTTCCAAATTTCAAAATGTTATCAAAACTACAAAGTACGCTTTTGAATGAGTTTCCACCGTTCTCAAAAACAGGCCCATTTTCACCAGAGTTGCACCCTCCCACAATGAGAAAGAAGCATAAGACACATACTTGAGACACAGGTTTGCCCACATTAGAAACACGATCAGTAGGACCGTGTTTACTGTTCTTCGAACCTGCTTTTGATGGCAAGCTCATGCTTGTTGTCACCATCTTGACAGATTCAGAAAATCCTGATGAAATGAAGCGATAGCGAGTCAGGACAAAAAAAATCAACAAGTATAGATAAACATCTACATTGCAAATAAGATCTGCAAGACACCACCTTCATGTACAGTAGTCAGTTTCAACCTCTCTGCTACAATGGCCAAAGTGGGTGATGGCAAATCTTTTAAGTTCCTTCCGACCTACACCAAACAATATATTCAGTTGAAGGAAGGCTCCAGCATTAAATGGAAAGATGGATTAAAAGGAATTAGGAGATGAACCATACCACTTCTTGGCCACAGATTTTGAGAATTTCATTCATAAAGGCTTCAGCCGCTTTACGGACTTCGGAAGATTTATCCTTTTCAAAAGAAGGGTATAATCATTATATTCCATTGAACAACAAACTGACTACAAATCAAGCAAACACTAATCGAAAGACCAGTTTTAATTGGTACCATCAAAGAAGATGCAGACGGCTTCAACAAAGGTAAAGCCTCAGATGGATCACCCATTTTTGAAACATGCTTAGATAACCAATCAAAAAGATCTTTGCGCCCTTCTGAACCTGTTTTCTGATCACCCAAAGTCACTATAATGTATGGAACCATCTTGTCAAGTTGGGCAGCAGCAACCCATGAATCCAGGGCAGTCAATGTGCATTCTCGCATGTGCTTCTTATTGTCACCAAGGCACTTCAGCACATCTGCCAATATACCCTTCATAACAAACAGTTGTCAGTTATCATAGCAGCCAAAATAGGCAAGCAGAAATACAGAGATAATATGAGAGTTAGTTAGTTTCAAACCTTGCTTGATTTTTCAACAGAAGGACCCATAGCAGATGCAAGGCCACCAATAGTGGACAAAGTTGCCATTACTAAATTTTTGTTGCTGTCATAAAGACGGCCTCTAAGTGCAGTGAACAGCTCAACTGCAGTGATAAGACGGACAAGACAATTTTAGGTGAATATAACTCAACAGATACGCACTTCATAGTTGTTTGAGATGGATATAAATGGAGGACCTGTTCCTGTAGGCTGGATGCGTTTATGGGCCTCCTCAACAATTTTGTTGACGGCATCTATGGACTCCAACCGTACCTGTCAATTCGCGTAAGCATAATATAAAACATCACAATAAAATGCTACATAACTTACATAAATCAAATAATTTAATGAGAAACTAGATATGTGCTCAATACCTTCCAGTCAGGACTGCCCAAATTTTTTATTAAAGTAGGTGTTATTGTAGCACTAATGTCTTCCCGTGGCAGCCCATCAGATGGGCCAGCAGATGCAGAAGATGCAGTATCCAAAACTCTTACTGTTCTCTTTGGAGCAGCAGCAGCAGCACCCTATGAATTTAACCAAATTGATGTCAGTGAAAATCTAAGTCACAAGAGGATTCATTTTCCAAACGGTAGCTGAGACACAGCATACCTCATAAGGATTTTTCTCATATTCAGCATCGAGGGCACTTAGAAGTGCCGGTTTAACATCACTTAAAAAGCCCTTGATGTCTGCAGGAAGGTTTATTTCAAAAACATAATCTTGCGACTATTAACATGTTCAAATTAGAGAGCAAGAAGGTTACCTGGTCCCACGAACTTATGTAGCACCCCAATGAGTTTTATAGTTGCATTTCTTGTTGCAGCAGCACTGGATTGAAGACCAATGTCTTTGCAAAAATCAATCATGTCCTGGAACAACAGAGGTTACTAAGAACAAAAGTGGCAAATCTGCAAGTATAGCACAAACATGGAGAGGAAAGTGCACCTTTAGCTTCAAATTGGAGATCCCAAAGTCTTCCACAGCAGAGACCATCCAAAGAATACCCTCACTAAGAACCTTGGGATTCTTGTGCTCCTTCATTATTTTGTACAGCTATATAAAAAATAATACACATAATTATAGTGGTTGCCAAATATCATCCAAGTAGGGACTTCTGTGCATTCAATCGAAGCACAGAACATGGTTGAGACGACATTCTACAACTGAAGGATAGTGTAGATCGCAATTAAAAAAAGAACTGAAGGATAGTGTATAACCTCGCAAATTGGATTGTTAAAGAAAAGGTATAGGACCTTTTCAACCAAAAAATAAGAATAATGTAATGATATCTCTTACCCTGTCAAACACAAATCCTGGACCTACAGCCTCACAAAAGGCAGTGAGACATTTCATTGCATGGGCCCGTGTTTTTATATCAGCAACCCTTTCACTTATGCCTGAGAGAAAATAGCAGTACCGGAAGTTAACAATTTTACCAAAATCAATTCTATAACACATGACGAATTAACCGTGAAATGTTTGAAAAGAACTGAAAAAACAGCATAGTACGATCAATAGTTCAATACAACAAAAGCTTTTATGTAACCAAAGAGAGTGTGTCTCATATGCTGTGCAGACAACACAAGAACCACCAATTTTATGTGAACATTTACACACACAAAAAAGGCTGGACAAAAATAAGATTCACAGAACAAGCTACACATTACAAATTGCTTTGAATAAACTGTTATAGGGAAACACATTAGAAACAGCCAAGCATATTATAGTAAAATCCATGAGTAGAATTTTGCGAAAGAAGCCCTATGAACTATTTGATAATCATTGGCTTAGAAATTAAACTCCTTCAGATACTTTAACTTCTCCAACATCTGGTGCGCATTTAACTTCAAATTAAAATGTTGATTTTACATAAATTCCTTCAGATGTTTTGCGGTCGGCAACTTTATCTCAAAAAAATCTATGCAATGCATTTTAACTATTCATACCTCTCCAGTTGGAATATGGCGCATAGATAGTTCAAATAAAAAATCGTTCTAACTTTGAATTCACACATTTATTTTGATAAGCCGCCAGTAGCTATGGGAGAGTATTATATACTATTTCAAGTGAGCAGCAGATGCACCTATTCAGTGAATCTGAGCCTGCATAGACGAGGTCTTAAGCCTTGATGCAAGCTCATAGCCGGTGTTTATGAGCCCACAAGAAAAACTAGGTTAGCAAAATAACCCAGGTTATGTGCTATACTATTCCTGGTTACATCATTACTCACGGACACCCCAAGCTCACAAACTTGTGGGTACTTAAGATTAGGTGGGATCATACCACGATAAAGCAAAATTCAATCTCACTTTTAGATGGAAGATACATAGCTAAAGTACATGGAGAAGAGGAGCTTGTACCAAGAAGGCATAGAACCACGCATCGCTTTGGAAATTTGTTTACGGTCGAGGCAATGTGGGTGATGACCTCTATAACTTGTTGCTGTACCTGTTTCATTTACAACTTACAAGAAATTACTTCCATAACAGACGAATATTTCATCCATCCAAAAAATAGTTATCAAGCAGTAAGTACCTGAACGTTCTTTTCACTCCATCCAGGCACAGCACACAATAAACGAATCAGAAGTTCAGCAGACTTATCAAGTTCTGTAAGACTTTCCACCTCCTGCTTGAGCATGCCAATAGCTGCCACACAAAACAATGTTATAGTCCCATCATAGATGTAAGAAGGTTTCAAACTTCAGAACAGAAAATTGGAGCAACTATATTTCCAGAAACGAAGCGAAGAAAAATAACTGGCAACCGAATCAAAATGTGTAACAAAGTTTCTCCACATTTCTTTTTAGAACAAGCAGGAGAATTGTGTACTCTAAATCTCAGTGCAGATATTAGAAGCTCTTAAAGCTTCAGAATAGAAAATAGAAACAACTTTTATTCCTAGAAAAAAAAAGAACGAAGCAGAGCTGGCAGCCAAAACAAACGGTGTTACAACAAGATTTCTTCTTTTCTCTTGTCCCAAACAAGCAGGAGAAGCATGTTGTTGGACTAAGTGGATGAAAACAATTGCAAGAAATGGAACAGAGATACAAAGAAAACAATCACATGCATATCACCTGAAATTGTTTGCTCTTCTTCTCTTAAATGACAAAGCAGTACTCATGCTAACTTCTCAAAAAAATGCATATCGCCCCTTACTAGGAATATTGATTCCACACACATGCACAACTACAGTCCTTACTAAGACTAGATATCCTTGTTTAAGATGAGCATAGTTTTAAAGGCATCGGCTAGGGGTCCAGGCGCACCCAGCTTGCCTTGGGAAACAGTGACGCCTTGTCGCCTAGGCGATAAGGCATTCCCAGAATTCTTGGGACGCCTTACCGCCTTCGAAACCATGAAGATAAGCAAAACAAACGAACAGATGGTGAATAAAAGAGCAGCAATAAATGGGATAGCTAGAGATGAAAAACAACAAGAGACAGAAAAAGGATATGAGATTTAAAAGGAAAATTAAGAAATTATTCAAGTTAATCCTTCCAAACAAAACAAAATAAACAATAACTACAGGATAGGCAACACAGGGTTATCAGTAACCTTCAAGCCTCTCTTTCCAGACAGTGCTCTTCAATTGGGAAACTGTCTCAGCTTTCACAACGGAGCTTAACCTCTGTTCTATTTCCTCCAAACTCATCTCTGCCGGCTGCCAAAAAAAAAAAGATACATGAGTTGTGTATACTACCCCTACAGCTATGAGTTTTATCCACTGTTTGGGGGAAAAATCCAACAACAATAGACAAACATCTGGAGGACATAAAAGGGGAACTTACTGATCTAAATCCATTGTTTAAATATCTTTGGGCCAAAATAAACTACTCCCTATGGTTCAAAATGTTTGTTGCTTTAGCCACTTCTGCAATCTTTAAAATACATGTTCTACAACTTCTAGGCAACTTCGGCCTATATTTTTCAAGTCTTACCATTCCTTAATTGCGTCATTAATTAACCTTTCCCCCCATGCATGCACACATTACAGAACATTGATCGAGGGTAAGATGGTCTTTTTGTCTAAACGTACCGTAGTGCCCAACTCTAAAACAAGTATTGTAAATATGAGGGAGTAATAGAAACTGCTAAAAGTTTCAAAATTACAAAATGACAAGGTGCTACTTCAAAACTAAACAGGCAATGTTTCTTTCAGTAAAGGCATAATTATGCACATCATGAAAGGCCTATCATAGCAAATAAATGGCTGGGTTCCAGCAAACAAATCACCTCAACATCTTCAATCTCAGGAGCAGCAGATGCCTTTGACTGTGATCCGCCATCTGTCTTTTTTGCTGCAGTGGATTTTGATGGTCCAGATTTCTTAGTAACAGCCTGGAAACAAGAAAAACAATCCCCCCACATAAGAACATGGTGCAAAAATTCAAAGACTAGAAACTCACACATCAAATGCACATCCAACAAAACCAACCGCTGCCTGGACAGGCTTCTTTCCACTAAGCATGCTTGCAGCAGATCTCTTCATTGACATGCTATCTGCAACCTGTAAACAGAATTATCATGCTTCAGTTGTCAGATATTTGACCAACAGAACAGGTCATGAATAAACATTGTTCTGATCAACGGCGTTGATAAGAACCAATGACCATTAATCAGCCGGCTTGTAAGCATTTTTAAGACATAACTAAGAAAACCTACCACAAATGGAAAAATGTTCTATCAAGAATTCCCCAATACAGCACATGAACTTTAAATAGGCACTTGGGAGAGCAATGACAGGTTGTAACATCTTATAATAATATTGAAATTAGAAGATCAACAAACATACCCCGCGAGCAGATGTGGCAGCTCCTGAAGTTGCGATAGGCGCTGGAAAAATGCAGTTTGGATAGAAATGAATCCAAACCAGAGACCTTTGATCCATTTAAAAATAAGTAAAACTACAAAACCAAAAGCAAGTCTAACCTGTCCCTGAACTCAAAACAGTCTCACTGGCAGAACCAATCATATCTGACAATTTCTTTTTCCTCACATCATCTAGCTTCTCCAGGGATCGTTCCAACGGTTTCATACCAACCATCTATACAGACAGTAAAAGTAGCCAAAGTCCAGACTTTAAACGTATGTCTTCATATATATGTAATTAAGTAAAGAGAAAGGTGAGCTCTCAAAAAGGAAACCTTGGCTATGGCAGTCAAAACGGAAAATGACGCATCTCGTACTTCTGGTGTACCATCATTCAAGCACTAAATATTGATGAAACACAGATTAGAGCAGACACAGCAGCAAATAAGAAGAGATATCGAAGCAGTGTAAGGTAATTCACCTCCATGCATATAGGAACATATTCCTTATGCAACTTAAGTACAGTTGCTTTATTGCTTGTCTCCATGCAAAACGCGACCCAGGTCAGTGTTAAGGAACGTACAAGAGGGACCTTATTTTTTACAGCCACCCGAACATCTGCAGCATCAAAAGAAATTTTTTCTATTCAAATTTTGATCCCATATGAAAGGTAATCTTGGGATTAAGAAGGGACTTATATAATATTTAGGCCTAGTTTCATTAGCTTACTGTTGATATTATTTATTGAGATAATTGCAAAAATATAGCTTATAAAAGGTCAGCATCCAAAAGTTATCAGTCATCGAATATTGCGATTCAAATTTTGACCCAGCAATGACACACCAGTTCTGGGAACTTAAATGCACAATTTTCAGGTTTAGGCAACAACTGTGAAACTTTTGCGACCTATGGTGAATTTTAGTGAAACAGATGTGCATGCACAATAATATGCTTTTGAATATATAGAAATATACCACTTAGACCGAAAACAAAAAACAATGAAAATAATGTGACAAACATAAACACGGAGATATAGATTCTGCCAGAAAATTACAAACCTTCAATCATGTCAATAAGTGTAAAACAGCCAGACTTGTGCATTGCTTGAAGCGTTTGAGATAATGCTTCTGTCATTGTCGGCTTTTTCTCTTTCAGTTTTTCCTGTTTAACAGAATCATCAGGGCAAAAGGAAATATGGAAAGCTTCAATGATCACCCAAGTTTATACAGTATGAAAAAAATGCGCTTAATATTTAAATAACACAAGAAAGTATAAAAAAACAAAACAGATTAGTGGGAAGGTACAGTTATTCAAGGAGATGAGCACCCAAGTTTATACAGTATATGAAACAAATACGCTTACACATAAAAATATCAAAAACAACAAAACGAGTTAGTGACAAGGTGCAGTTAAACAAGGAAAAAGGTATATTATTCTTCTTACAAGCAAAACTGGAAGAAGCATCCGTGCATTTCCAGAAAAATGGGCTCTCAAACCTCTAGCTAAATTCCCTATTGCTTGAGTAGCTTCCACCGAAACAGCCAAATTAACATCTGTGATGAGCTGCAGTGCCAAAAAGAAACACCATAAGTAAGAATCCAATAAGAAAATATTGGATACAACAACATTTAACACTCAAGTAGATCAAAGTGCTAATATGATCACATAATTAAGCAAGCAGGAGAAAAAAACTATGGATTTAACCTTCTTCAGTGTCCGGCAGATTTCATGGAAATCACCAGGAGCGATTTTTTTGGCCGAAGCTAGCTTAGTTAACTCCGCCACAGCATCCCTTCTCTCTGACCATTTAGTCGCTTTCTGGCATCAAACATCAAAATCCAATATAAGAACTTTTTTCATATGATGGTATGACCAATAGATAGTATATTCAAGACAGATCACATACCACACCATCCCAGAATCCAGATTTTTCTAGTGGGGTTAAAATGTCTACAGGATCAACAAGGTCGTATTCATCGATCTCGACAGGGGCTGGAAAGTAGAACTTTGTAAGTATTCAAATCATAAATTCAAACAAACTATCAACAATATATAGGAAACTAATACGTCAATGGTCAGAAGAACGCACCATCTGTCACAGCCTCTTCAGAAGTGCTAGCCCCGGTCGTCTCCGGCACAGCCTCCTCCTCAAGTTCCTTTTCTTGTTCAGATCTAGAACACAATGTCAAATCACCACTTTTAATGCATCATGAAACAAATCAAAGAAACATTATATTCATAGCCCACTGCATTAACATTGTGAATAGAATAGGTGATTCCCAACAGATCTACAGCAAATCAACAGTACAATCTACACGGTTCATACAAAAGAAGCAAATACTCCAGCTAACACATTTGTTAGGGCCCAAAACCAGCATGCTTCACCCACCTCCAAAAAAAAAGAAGCAGGCTTTAACAAGGTGTGCATGTTCTACAAAATTTGCTCACTACACAATCCTATGATACCTCACTCTCAATAACATATATGGGAGAGAAACATGCAATGGCTAAATCAATTAACTGAAAAATCCCCATGCAAAATACGATGGGTACATTACATAAGTTGCCATCAGGTCATAACAAAATGGATTTAACACACAAACTACTAGGCTATCTAGTACTCACAAAGCAAGCAATGATATTCAAATATAAATACCACTACAATAACCTTCTAGCCAGCATTTCAAATAGTTGCCTAGAATTGTATAGTCCCTACAATCTGAACCCAGTGGCCACAAGATTTTTTTCATCTGATTGATTAATTACAACAAAAAGAATGATGCAAATAATATTAAAGGGGAAAAATGAAAACACCTTATTTTTCGAGTTGGCTTAGCAAGTCCCGATACATTTGCCAGCTCTGCTTCCAACTCCTTTTTCTGCAAACCACAAAGAAGCTTGGCTATATTATTGACTGATGGAACACAATAATTATGCATTTTACACTTTTAAGAATAACGCACCATGGTGTCTCTCATCTTCTCGAATAAAATAGACTTTACAGGCTCTTTGCCAATCCACCGACAAAGCTCTAGTGTCAAACCCTTGGAAGAAGCCCGGACATTCTGGTCTGGATGATCAAACAGCTCAGGAAGCATCTTCAGAATCTTTTTGGGCGGCACCACCTTAGTTCCGAATTCACTAGTAGAAGAAAGATATTTGTAAGAGTTGATAAAAGAAAATGTCAAAACAGGGAGCCAGTGAACCAGCTAACGACTTACCTGAGTGCTTGAAACATCACATCAATAGCAGGTACAACTGCTTTAGCCACTTTGTTCTTCACAGCCTTCTCCATGGATTCCTGATAGCACAACCATAAGAAGTTTGCTTGAGCATGTCATCATTCTATACATAGAATAAGAGGGAACAAGAGACTAAAACAGACAAGCAATCTTTAGGAGTTATTTGGATCGTAAGGTTTAGGAAAACCAGTTTCCATTAGAATAGCTGCCTATACTAACTGCCAAAAATGTTGTTTGTTTACAGGAGCGTAAAACGAGGATAGCGCTAACTGGATTCCTATAAATGCGAAAAAGTGAGTTTTACAAAAATTTGTGGAGTTTTTCTGAAGATAGAACACCAGATAAATTACTCATTTTATACCAAACAGGATTTTCAAAACTGATTCTCCGAAACTCGTCACAGAACATGTTTTACCTAAACTCTTCATCCAAACAACTACCTAGATAGCTTGAGTGAGCAAATAAAACAAAACAAATATGAACATCTGTAGTTTCACAAGACTTGTGGGGGCATTGCTTGGTTACAGGTTTTGCGAACAAAAAAACAAATATAGTAAAGAACAGAGAATTAATGCAACCGGTTTTATCATCACCATCAATCAAATGGACGTGTTTCCCAGATGGTAGCTTAGAAAGAACACTCACATAGTAGCTAAACTATTATTAATGATAGCAATCAATCTTTGGTATGCTTTTGCAGGATGCCCATGACCACAGTGAAACTCAAATGGCAACATGCAACAATGGTGCCTTAAGGGCGTGTTTGGCTCCACGCCACCGTTCGCCATGCCAAAACTACGGCGGTGCCGTAAAAATAAGTTGCTGCTTGGTTCTTCCGTAGACTTCGGCGCGCCACATGAAAACCAGTTGTTTTTCTCGCCACTTCACGCCTAACGTGCGGCGCTGAAAAATGCCGCCTAAGCTGTGGCGCCGCCACAATTGCGCTGTGGCAAAGTGCGGCTAGCAACCAAGCAGGCTCTAAGCCAATTGCCAATCTGACTAACTATTTGCTATGCGGAAATGAAAATCATGTGGTGACAGGAATGCAGCACTCAATCTTATGTCATAGGGTTAGCATTTGTACCAATTTTTACAGTTAGTGCATCAGCCATTGCCAAAATTACAATAATATCAGCGACTATATCGAATAATACACCTACACAACGTCTGACATATGTTGTGAAAACCAGGTGAACAAACAAAACCTAGTGAACACATTTCTGCACATGCATTTCATTGATTGATCTCACAACTACAACTACAACTACAACTACAACTATCAGGAGGGTGATGAACAACTTACAAGGAAGACCTCTGCTGCCTCCAGTTCCACCCATAGGAGGAATGCAGCTTGAGCTTTCTCCACAGTCTTGGGTCGGCCAGTGAGGCACTTGGCCACGATCGCATCACAGACCTCCTTGGCATATCTGGGATAAGCCAACTTCATAAATTGTTGCAGATGACAAGTAATCAGAAGCATAACAGGGAATGACTTGGAACCTAAGGGCGCGCGCACCTTGAAGCGTCGGCATCAGCAGCTCGCTGGAATGCGAGGAGAGCGTCCAGCGCTTTCTCCTGCACCGGCGCATTGGAATCAGCAACCGTCTTCTTAAATAATGGCCCTAACCACCACAGCAGAGCAGAAAAACACTGGTTATCAGATCTAGCACCGAAAAAAATCCTTTCGAATCCGCAAATGGAAACGTACGAATCGCGGATAGAGCAGATCCGAGTGAGAAATGGGGCGGATCGGGAGGCGTAAGGAGGGTGTCTCACCGAACTCGCGGAGGCGGGCATCCTTGGGGTCTGTGATCGAGTCGCAGAGGGCGGCGAGGTCGATGTTCGCGTCGTTCCTCACCTTCCAGTTCTTATGCTGTAGCCGCTCGTCCCACGGCAGCTTCTTCGCCTCCTTGAGGAGCTTCTCGTCCTCCGTCGACATGGCCGGCCGCCGCCGCCGCCGCGGGCCGACTCCGCCGAACGAGACGGCACTACAGCTCCACGCGCTCTACAGCGGCCGCCACTCCGAGGGCCGAGGCCGATGCGGCCGCCTAGGCGCCTAGGGTTTCGAATTCGGATGGCGGCGTTCGCCGGGAGTCTGGATCGGAGGGGGGTGGGGGAAGACAGAGAGAGGGGGGGCAGAGAGAGATGAGGGGAGATAAAAAGGCAAAAATATTTTTTCGGGGTTGGGAAATGGTAACGAAAAATGGAGGGAGCCGGCGTCAGGTCAGGAGCGGAGCGTCGTCACCTTTGTTCGCTCGAGCTCGCACGGGCGCGGAGGGAGCCGGTAGGTTCCCCGTCGGGGTCGGGTGCTACGCGTACGGGGCGGAGTTACCCATACAATCACTTTCTTGTGGGCCACACCATAGGGTCCACGCGCCGCTGCGTGGTTTATTGGATGGTTTGGTGGTGAACGCCCGAACGCAACGGGAGGGAGTGGGACGGTGTCGGTTTGGTCGGGGTTTTTGAAAGATTTTGAATTTCCAGGGAAGACGGGGATGGACTTCGAGGCCACGTGTACGGAGGATATTAACTTTGTGCCATCGAGGATGTGAACGATGAGCATGAGCTAGACAGGTTGGCCGTTTGTTTTCTTGAGCACCATCCAGCCTCGTATCCAAAAAAAAAACCATGATCGATACCGTGTGCAAGTTAAGCCCAGAGGTTGTTGAGATAGCAATAATAGCTTAAAACATACTTTCTCCATTGTAGATATATAGTTTTTATCGTGTATCTATATATACGCCATATCTAGATTTATAGACAAAGTCATGTATCTAGAAAAGTTAAAACGACCTACATTTTAGAACATAGAGATTAAATCAACAATCTACAAATGAACAAAGATGTATTTAACGCATTTAGATTGCGACGAAGACCGGCAAAGAAATTTGCTACCGAATACGTTCAAAACACCACAGTTAGCTTCTGAAAATGGTAGTGCTAGCATCAATAGCCATCCGAACACACCGATTATTCTAATAGCAAAATAATAAGGATGGGCAAGACAACGGTGGATACGGTGTTTCATGTACCAAACCAGTAATGAGAATTTGATAATGGATGCAGCAATAGGCAAATCTTATGTTCAATGGTTGCTGTTAGTAATTGACATCTCTCTTTCAGGATGGCGTTTCTTTTGTTTGTAAAATGTATCATATGTTCCTAAAATATTCTTGCATTGTCATGTAGTTCATGGAACTCTCAGAGTGATGAGTGACACAATGGAGTCCTTCTATTTTTGGAGTGCTCCATTCTTCATTTATGTGACGAAGATTGAACCACTTATAAAGTTAAAAGACTAGATGATCATTTTGAGAACTTATGGACCTAGATAAGAATATGGGAATAATTTAAAAACATATGGTTCATTTTTACACTTTTGCTACAATCAATCTATGTGTATGTGTTTTGTCATTGCCTAACCTTTTCTCATATGTGAGTTGATTTCACTTGTATTAATACGGGTGAGTATGTATGCGTGCGAGCGTTTGGGTCCATATTAGTGTTTCACAAAAAAAAATGCTCTCCACCTTCAGGCCAAAGATATGTAGCAGCTCTTGTGTCCGACTGTGGAGGAAATAGGAGAATAGAATGAGGTAAATGTTTCAAGTACAAGGACCGTGGGACAAATGGCCAGTGTGTGGATATCGTTCCTAATGGATGCTAATTTCCCTTTTCGTTTTCCACTATCCAAATTTATCTTGATTATTTTTTTATTTACATTCAACGGTCTTGCTTGGTTTCCTTTATCAACATTCTACGTAGAAAGATTCAAGTACCTTTTCTACCCCATGTCTACTAATGCCAATGTCTCTACAGAAATAAATTCCTATTTACATCTGTATACGTAGCCGCTTCTAAGTACCATGCCCTACATTGGATATCTCGTCCCTCCTCGTTGGTTCACTACTCACTATCATGTTGCCATAATGAAGAACCATGATCCAAATCATATTAAGTTAATGGAAACCCGATTTAGATGAAAATAGCATTGGTGAGTAGAGGGTTGCATTTTGTAGGCCAAGTTAAAATAATTTAAATTTATGTTTAGTAAAGCTACAATAAACTATATAATTTATTTTAAAACTCTTAATTTACCCTGAACTCCAACTCTTGAATTTCTTGAAGCTATAGATACCCAGCTCCAGAAATTCACAAATTTTATGAGCTGGAGCTTTGCTAAATAGGACAGATCTATCCAGCACAACTCTGACTTGATGCAACGAAAATATTTGAGTGGGTCATTTTGTTTTCAATATATTAAGAAAAAAACGCCCTAAATACCCTGAACGACTTTATTTTAGCGGGGAGCCTGGAGTTGGAGCTAGAGTTATACTCAAGCAATAAGACGTGTAACGGTGTAAGACCTGAACTTAGGGGCTGTTTGTATCCACATGGCAAGAGCAAAAAATAGCAAAAGTTTTGCCCTCAAGAAAAGATGGTAAAAGTTTTGTCATTATGGGTGTTTGGATCCAATGGTAAAACTTTTGACAAAAACCCATTTAAACCCCATTCTCCCTCCTTTTGTCACGGGGTGTTTGGAGGCAAATGGCAAAAGTTTTGCCATTTTACCCAATTTTACCACAATGTTGAGCCAAAAGATTTTTATCATCTCATTTTTGATTTGCCCTTTTGCCATGGGGTGTTAGGAGGCAAATGACAGAAAAAATAGCAAAATGGATGACATTTACCATTTGCTCATGGATCCAAACAGCCCCTTATTTGTTAAATAACTAACCAGCCATATGATCGCGCCAGAGCAAATAAGTTACAGGGGCGACACTTTGTGCGTCTCATTGATATGTAATATATCTTAGGCGCTAATAAATTTCTCAATCTCAAAATTTTGTTTTGATTTATTTTTTCATATAAATATATCCATAGATGTGAGTATACGGAGTACGTGAGTATAGTAAATATATATTTTTGTCATAAAAAGATCCCTGTTCTCCGGTGGCTTGGATCGTAAATTACCGTCGCTCGCATGACCTGTGCCAGGGGTGGGCACGAAACCCGATACCCGAAGCCCGAACCTGAAAAACCCGAACCCGAACCCGAAAAACCCAAAATTTATAAAACCCGAACTTAGATCGGGTTTGAAATCCCATAACCCGAATTAAATTAGGGTAATTCGGGTTTGAGCCCACGGTACCCGAATAACCCGAACTACCCGAAATATGTTAGAAATTCTATATATTACAACACATAAGACAATTTAAAGGGTCGTATAGTATATATTTATTTTCCTCTTATGTTAAAACACTATTGCTGTATGATCTTTTTTACGGTTAATAGATACATTATTGTGTCATTTTTAGGTTTAAATGATGTTAGGTCTCTCAAATGTTACTAAAATTTTGTTTCACTTTGTTGTGATGAGGTAGTTCGGGTTACCCGAACCCGAAATTATCAAATACCCGAAAAACCCGACCCGAACTTCTGTGAATAAATTTCGGGTTTTAATTTTCAAAACTTGAATTTTTCAAAACCCGAAAAACCCGACCCGAATTTTTCGGATAACCCGAATGACCACCCGTAACCTGTGCTCCGCTGCGTCTCTACCCGAGTGGTCCCTATCAGTCCAGTTGCATCGCGAAGAAGGCCGGATCATAGGCTACCCACGTCGTCTGTTAACTTAAAGGAAAAGACAACCCGTATTGCTGGATGAGGTACCGAGTCCTTGCGCTCCTCCTCCTGGTCACCGCTCACCAACCGTCACCACATGCAAAAGCCTTTCCGCTTAGCTTTGCTTTGCTTTGCTTCGATCGATCTGCCAACGCTTTTCAAGCCGCAGTTACTGCCTTCCTCATCAGGACAGCAGGCACACCGTATGCGCTTCACTGTTCATTCATCATAAAAACAAGACTGCATTTTCTTTAACACGAGCCTGCGACTGAAACATGTTTTTGTCTCTCAGGCAGTTGAACACTTGAACTTGAACTAGCTTCTTCTAGTCTAGTTAAAAAAAAAACTAGCTTCTTCTGGGTTCTGAACCGTGGTCAGTCTAGTTTCTGAACCATAAGGGGCCAGACAGCGACGCTCTGAACTTTCGGTTTCTGCCTCCGCGGATCCCTCAGTCCACATCCAACCATTCCATTCCACAATGCGTCGTTCTCGCGCCGGGTTGGGTGGCGCATCGCTGTTGCCTTTGCCGCTGGTCTCTCCGGTTTCGCCGAAAACTATACGGCACCAGCAGCAGCAGATCGCATCGCGGCTCCGGTTCCGGCACCCGGCGAGAACGTGCGCCGTCGGAGAGAAAGCGGAGAAGGGGCAGTACTGTTAGATTAATTGGGCATCGGTGAATTTAATTCTCAATTAATTAAAGAATTAAAGGTCCACTAATAAATGCTAGGGAATTAAATCCCGGATGGAGAGTCAACGGAAATACTAACCAACTTAAACAGTGGACCAGCTGTGGACCACTTGTGAAGCTGGTAAAAGGAGATGGCGTGCCACGCGCGCGCGCTTGCTCACCGCGCCCGTGGCCGTGCCGAGTCGCTCGGCGTGTGTTGTGTGATGGACCTTTTGCCACAAATGACATTGATTGAGTCTTAAACGTTACCAGTAACTGCCGATTTGATTGAGTCTTAAACGTTACCAGTAACTGCCGATTTGATAGCTGAGAGTAACTGATGACGTTTAATGGCATTATTGAGCTGACCAATAACTGTCGTCATTATAGCCATTGCTGCCTCATGCAGTGTCCAGGTTCATCCCCCTCCTCCTCTAGCTCCCTCCCATAGCCAGAACACACAAGCACTCTCCCTCTCAGGAGACCTCTCTCTTCTCCCTGTTTTTGCTGCTCTCTTGCATTCCCAACGCAAGCCTTGCGCGCACTCTGCTTGCGTGAGCAGTTGCCTCCGAACCTCCCTGTCCAGTGATCCTGCTCGGGATAGGCGGGCGATATCTCTTCTCCCTGTTTTTGCTGCTCTCTTGCATTCCCAACGCAAGCCTTGCGCGCACTCTGCTTCTGTGAGCAGTTACCTCTGAACCTCCCTGTCCAGTGATCCTGCTCGGGATAGGCGGGCGATAAGGTTTTTGGGGAGCGTACGAGTACGCGCCTGCTCGCTGCTGTGAATGACTACTTTGTGGTGGCCAACTTCGTCAACCCGAACGACTACTTCCTGGTGGCCCTCTTCCTCACGTGAACGACTACGTTCCGGTGACCGTTCGAGGGACTCCACTGCATCGACTCGCCACTGCACCAAATTAGATCGACTACTTCGAGCAAGGCCAGTCGAGGAGTGCATCCGGTACCGGCCCCGCCTCTGGGTACACCCTGAACATCATTTTGTTCTTGTTTCGGTTTCTCATATTGTTCATGTTATTTAGGAGAATTAACTTGAACATTGGCATATGTTATGTTACCACTGGATCACTCACTGCTGTTATGAATTTGTTGCTAATTTCTGGAATTAAATTATACCGAATGATGCCTAAATTTCTGACAGTAACATCTCACGTTTGCCAGTCTGTGTTCGCGCTTTACACTCCCCGGCCTGCCGGCCACCCTTATCGAAGATCATAGATAGATCATGGCCCATTTTATTGCCGCGGAAGAGATCTTCTTGACTTGCGAGATCCACGAGATTTCACGACGACTTTGGTTGCTTGCGGCTTTTTTCTTTTTGCCTGCGACGGAGACTTTTGTTGCTTGTAGGCTGGTCCCTCATCACGTCGAGCAAAGCTGTCACGGATAAATAAAAGGAGCGCCAAGAAACGAGCTGTGGTCCGTTACTATTTCCGGTGCTGTGCACACAGCGACACACGGCTGCAGGATGATGTGCATCGCCCGCGGCTTGCCAGGTTCAGGTTCACGGCGCCTAAAAGCCACCGCCAGCTCTGCCTCTGCTACAGTGCTACGGATCCGTGATAAGCCGGCCGGCCGCGGCTGGCTCGGCCAGTGGGGGTGGGCGGCATGATAATCTGGTGCCCCCCTCGTGGCTGCACGTAAAGCCGCTTGACTTCGCTTCAAGCAGTAGCCAGGAATCAAGACGGGTGCCGCTTTTATCCCTGCGCTGCGCTACTGAATGAGTAGCCACGCAACTAGGCAAGGCAAGGCTTCTTGAGCTGAGCCGAGTGGCTCCGCTCAACAGCTCGAATGAATTGAATTCATACGCAGATGATGCCGTCCAGGGCAGAGCAACACGAGAACATGCGGTACGGATAGAATAAGTTGAGAGGTGTCGCCTGTGGAGGAGGAAGGAGACAAGCGGGTCGCGGGTCGTCAACGTGCTGGCTCGTGTCAATGATTGGCCGGTGCGTCTCATCAATCAGCGCCTGCACGCGTACGGGAGAGACAACGAGAGGTGTGTACGCCCGTATGCGTACTCACTCGGTATCAGAAAAGCTGTCGTTTAGGACATGGTTGTGCCAACCAAGGTGTGATTAATGAAGGGGTATTTTTTCATGTTTGCCCTTATTAAATAGGGTGGCGGGTGCATCAAAATCCACAATACATTGCAGTTTACTTGGTTTACGCAGCATGGCTCAAATGTGACGGCTTGGGTTCGATTCCTAGCCGTTGCACTTTTTTTTGTTTTGGCCATTTTGCATGGCACAGTGGCGCAGGCGGGCGTCCAATTTTTCCGGCCGCCGTAATTTTCACAGCAATTTTTTTGGCGGTAGGCGCGCGTCTGTTCGCGCGCCCAGTTCCCTCTGCCGCGCGTTTTGGCAAGTTCTTTTTCGTTGCCTGTTCCTATATTAAACGCCAGAACGCTCATGCACCATACCGCCGGTAGTACTGCTCCTTCCATTCCTTCATTTACTCTGTTCCAATGAGTGATTTTGTTTCTTTCTTTGATCTGAACGTCCGCTTAGAAGAAGATGAGGACCACATCCTTCGCATAGATCTCAACGAGCCTGTTTCGGAGGATCACAGCAACAGTAAGGTGCCATCTCTTCCTGCATACATGTTTACATTGCAGCTTGGCTCCTTCCATCTCTTCCTGTTTGTTCATTCCTTTTTAAACGCCACATGCAAGTTTGTTCTAAAAAAACAAACGACCATATCCTTGCTCGGTTTGTTCATGCCTATTCAACAGGATTTGATCTGAACCTACCATTGGATGAATTTGGTGCTGTAGATTTTGATTACGTCTCAGGTATTTTGATTACGTCACGAACGAGCTCCTTCCCTGCCGGCGCTGGTGCCGCGTCGACGGCCTTCTTCTCGCTGACGGGAGCGACGGCGGCGGCGTTCCCCGCCGACGCCGGTTCCGCGTCGACGGCTTTCTTCTCCATCGGTGCCATGCCTCGCTGCTAGATGAACAAGAGGAACGGACGGTGCCTTGCTGCTAGATGAACAAGAGGAACTGACTGTTCTTCTTTTTTCCGTGCATGGGGAAACAGCATCGGAGGATTAACAGCAGCACGACGCGTAGTTAATGCGCGAGCGAGAAACGAAGAGGCAGGCGGGCCGAGGGGTATTGACGTCCTCGACGTCCAACATACTCCAGGACGACACTTTTTCTGAGCGCACGTACTTCCTCCAGGACGACAGCTTTTCTGATACGGAGGAGTACGCAGATGGTTTACCATAGGGTTGGTTACGAATAATCAATCAATCAATCCGGACTCGGCACGAAATTGTCCAATTCTTCTTGAATTCGTCGCGGAATTCTGAATACGAATGCAGCCGCTAGAGAAATCCAGCGAAGGAATTAATTAATCGTTGGTGCTGTTGACTGTTGAGAGCGCAACCGCCGTTCGCTTTACCGTCTTTTAAACGACGACGCCACCAAACGATGCACGATCATCATATTGTCTCTCTGGTTTGGGCACCACGTATTGAAAGGTTGCCGTTGAAGCTTAATTTTACGCCGTACGGACTACGGAGTACGATACGGGTTTGTCCCACTCGCACGGGCCAATTAGTGCTTCTTGCACTGGGTTTAGACGCAACTGCATTTATGGTGGTACTGTTCGCCATTTATGCCGGTGGTCTCCCGTGAAACGCGCTGTCGCCGCCGATGTTGCGGCGGTATTCCAAGGATGGCGATGTGATAGATACGCGTCTACAAGCTGTACCGTACGTGTTCACGTGAGTCTACGCTTCACATGATCGGTGTACTTTGTTAGACGATGCTTTTACGAGGTCACGACAAAAGAGTAGCAGCCTCCGTCTCTAAAAAATAAACTCTTGCAAGAACTACGGTTTTTTTTTCGGGTAATAGTTGCAGTTATAAGAATGTAAATATAGCCAGACTATTCAGCCTTTCACTACAGGAAGAGAAGAAGTTATGACGAAGAGACGGAACATGGAACGCAAAGCACCTTGTCATGCTCTGGGTTTGGGCTTACTTCTTAACGAGCTCCTTGCTTCATTTTATTTGGGCTGGACCGCTGGACCAAATGATGGCCATGCAGGCCTGGCCATACAACTCAACCGTTATCCTTTTTTCCAAAACCTTTCGAACAGCAATTAACAATTTAGCATCTGGCGATTAACATCTATCGACCAGAGTACCGACCGTGGTCTACTTGATTAAACTAGCAGCCGGGTACACTTGGCACACCCGTGCAAATCTTGAATATGTACATAGAAAACGTCCACAGTCTGCTCTCGTGCTATTTAGAAATATAAAAGTTCTCTTTGTGTGCTCAGGTATGAAATTAATTAATTACTTTCAAGATCGAGCGTACTGTTTCTTACTCCCCATCCTAAATAATACTCCATCCGTTCCAAATTCTAGGTCGTCTGACTTTTTTTACCATAAGTTTAACCACTTGTCTTATTCAAAAAATTTATGTAGGAAGAATGTTAAATAATAAAACAAGCCATCATAAAAAATATGATAATTTGCACAATTTTTTTTGAATAAGACGAGCGGTCAAACTCAACGACCTGTAATTTAGAACGGAGGTAGTAGTTTGTTTTAACTCTTTTAAATACCTAAATTTTGCTATAAATTTAGATATAAACTATGTCTAAATATATAACAAATACTATATATAAAAACCAAAACGAACTATAATTTAAACTAGAGAGGATAATTAGCTACAACATTATTAGCTGCCTTCTAAATTAAGCACATGGCTAAACGTAGTGCATAGATATCCATGAGTATCTTAGACCAGTGGACCATTTGATTAGAGGAATAGATAACTATATCTCTCTTTTTAAATTTTTTGACAGGCACATGGTGGATATCAGCTATTCAGCTGCTGCCAATCTGCCATGCGACTGATAAAGCCTCCTTTGCTCCCTCTCCGAAGCGACCTCCCTCCTGGTGCCGGTGCCACTTGACCGGATCAATTCAACGACGCGCCGTGCGCGCACCCAGCGCCAGGGTCTGCCGCCTCCGCTCGATCGTGCTCCGTGTACGCTACTAGCGCCCGAAATTTAATCCTAGTTTAAGCTAGCGCTCCAGCCAGCCCAAAAACTCAAACACCCGAAAGCATCGGCATCGCGGAATGGAGCTTCTGGAAGCTAAGCACGTGTATTAATCATCGAAGTGGAACTCTGCCGCCTGCGCCTTTCAATTTAAAGCGACTCATACGGGGCGTGTGCACTGCGATCCGGAACTTGTTTAGTTTCCGAATTTGGGAGCCAAACTTTGGTCTTTTGGGGTGCGTGTGCAATATTTCGTTTGTATGTGTAAAAAATTGTCCAAAATTTAATTAATTAGGCTCAAAATGTTCGTCTCGTAGAGTACAACAAAACTGTGCAATTAGTTTTTGATTTCATCTATATTTAGTACTTCATGCATGTTATGACATTTTGATGTGATGAGAATCTTCTTTTTGTATAGTGAAATTTGGAGGTTGAATTTGAGATCTAAACAAGGCCCAGCACCATCCAGAATGCAGTCACACATTGAAACAACGGGAGGAAAGGACGAACCGCTCGTTTCGTCTCCGAGGAACCTCATTTTATAGGTCAGAGGAAGCATCGGGGCTGCCGGCAAACTTTGACCGGAAAGGCTTGCATCGGCTACAATTTTCTAGTATATCATGGCATCGTTGGGCCAAAATTCATAGAGTAAATTCTCTCGATGTCACTAAAAATTATATGACTTTCTTCCCTGCCATTGAAATTCTTAGCTTCCCTTCATTGACATTGGTTGAAATTTTCTATTCCTTGAGTCCCATTTCCGTTAGCTTCTGTTAAGTGTTCCTCACTGACTAGACGGACCCACACGCCTGTTGTCTAATATCAAACGACGCGTGGCTTGGGCGAGCAGCCAGGCTAGCCTGGGCGAGACGCAACCTGAGGCTCCAACGATGGCAGCATTAGGCCCATGCAGACCTTGGCCCAATGACCCTGACCGCGCCGGCCTTATATTTATTTATTTTTATTCTTCTTATATCTGGACCGGTCAACACTAATTAGAAAGAAAATGTATGATGTATTTTGTAGACTATGTAAACATCATGAGAAATAACATTGATAGGAACATACTATCATATATTTTTACTGTGATTTCTTTTCTGAATTTTTTATATGGTATACATAAGTTCAGAAAAAAAAACTCTCCGTATCTCACTTTTTTTAGATAAGTTCACGATGTTGTAAATTCACTACACGAAAAGGAAAAAAGTTCCATATAAAAAAATGTATACATGTGGAGATGTATTTTTTGAAAAAATATGCATGCGTTAGGAGCATGCAACAATGCTCCTTTTTCTTCACCATGCAGTCGATCACTGCAATTACATACCTGGGAATTAGCTGAAATATATTATAAGGGCACAATTTGTCATTTCACTTGCTATTTAACTCCCTTCTAACGGATAACTAACGGACATGGCATTGAATGGATGTAAAATTTTAGTCCATGGCACATAGGAAAATCTAACAATTTCAATGGCATTGAGGGAAGTCTTCTAGTTTTTAGTGGCATTGAGTCAATTCACTCAAATCCATATGCCTTCTGAAGTTTTCGGAAATGCCAACAAGAGAGAGAAGTTGGCCAAAGTTTCGCCTTCCTTTACCAATTAAAATTTCCCAATGGTGGAGAAGTAACATTGCAGTCTGCATTTGCTGCCGAATAAGCTTAATTAAGGCTTAGTACCGGTGATTTCATTCTATTTTTGTTATAGTCACAATGAACCTTTGAAATGCTAATTTTACAAAAGATTCCAAGGAGGACAAGGGAACCCTGATGCGAATTCATACAACCATGGTTTCAGAGCTTGTAGCGTCTTTGCAAAACCTGCCAAATAAGATGGCTAATTCAGAATGCACTTGGGCATTACCATATTTCTGAGAATAAAAAAGTTTGAATCATGGTTAACAATAGGCGCTTTCAAATGAACTCAAAGCATAGTTAACATACTCATTAAAATCCTTGTCATGATGCCATTCATCAGAGGCCTGATAGCGTTGGCTCTTCCTGAATACTCCGGTTCACAGCCTTAGCTGAGCAAGTTGAGCCAAACGGCCTAGGCCCTCCACAGCGTGAGTGGTGCCAGTAAAAAAAGAGAGGTCCCACATGTGAATACTGAAGCCACTCTAACTTCGTTGTTGCAGTGTGAGCATCGATGCCAAAGGAATAAAGCTGCCACCAGCGCCAGAGGTTATGCTCATCTCGGCCATCTCGGTGTCTCACACTCACATCATCTCTCTTCCCTTCCAATTCTTTAATCAACGCTTCTTGCATCGCTCTTGAATTTTCAGGCGTTGGCACCGTAGGTTACAACGTAGAGAGCGATGCTTAACGTTCTCTCTATTTTAGGCATCACTCCAAGTTTATACTGTGGAGGGCCCTGATAGCAAGTGAAGAATGTCGCCCAAAGCACACGAAAATCCAATCCATGGCCCAACTAAATTGGTTTAAGAATGGTGATGACTCAATCATTTTCTTAAAAAAAGAAAAGAAAAAGACAAAACAATGACAGGGAAGCTCAAAAGGAGCAATGCTTAAGTTACTACTACCAAAGAGGAATACGGGACGTTCTCTGAAACCATTTCATCTTCTGATCAGTCACCAGTTCAACTGTGCTGGATGATTGGAAGCTGTTCTTATTTTATCCCGTTCCCAAACTAGATGCGAAGATGGGCTAAGAGCAGATACAATGACGATCGAATCGACCGCCACCTCACCTCATCTAGCGAGCTTCTATGGAGGAGAGAGGGAAATAAAAAGAGCTCAGCTTGGTGCCAAGCTAGACTTGGCTACCAGCTAATCACGGAAACCAAGAACAACAACATTTAATGGCATGGACAGTAGAGTTGTGGAGCCGCTTACAGGTGGGTCCAATTTAATAAACAACACTAATGATATTTTTGAGAAGACAAGTGAAAAAACTATTATTATATTGTATGTCTTTTACATCACTTATTGATGATATGTCCTGTCTTATAGACAAGATCTTGGCTTCTTTATTAACCTTTGCTGGCGGCCAGGCGATGGCTCCCGAGTCCCAACTAACCAATTGGTCATAGCCTATATTTGTTTTGACCCAATGAAGTGTAAGTACGTAACTCCCGTAAAAAAGGAAATACTCCACTGTTTGAATATTTTGTAAAATAAATTTAGGCTCATTTTTTATTACTAGTATAGTTTCATATATCTTCTAAAACCATTGGGTATCTTCCGCCCGAAAAAATCTCCGAATCTCGCTGCACACCCCAGACAACAACGACACGTTGCTTGGACCAGCCCACAGTCAACGACCCTGGCCCCGGGTGGGAGCTCCCAGTCCGGTGGCTTTTGCCACTGCACCGTGAACCTTTGCACATGGCCATATGGACACGGCCTATCATAGAGAGAACTGCTTCCAAGATACTCATAGAAAACACCTGGGAAGCCCCCTGCCCGCGGCGAGCTCGTGCTATTTTGACAGGCTCCGGTTGACGATAGCCAATTGGCGCCACGCCGTGCTTGGATTCTCTGAGTTGTTGTTTAGGCGCTTGACCTGAGGGATAATGTGTTTTGCTGTGTCACGTTACGTATAGATGGGAATAATTAACCAATTCACACCCGTTCCCCTGGTCCTATGCTCCAATCAGCGGAGCTGCTCAACGATCTGTGACTTTAGTGTTGTTCCCCAAGTGTGCGCTCCCAAAACACTAATCATCACACCACTTGCGCATTTTTCTCAAATTTTCATTCTCTTGAACTCTCCCACTTGCACGGTTGCATGGTGAAAAGACATGCTTACCACCTCCGTAGAGTCGTCGGTTGTCGCTGTGCCGTGCGATCGGATGCAATAGCTCGTTAGGGAATACGTGCGCAGCACTTAGCACTGGTGACTTGCGTTCTGATGTGGCTGTTGGGAATTGCTGCGTCACATACCGAATTAGTCGTCTATGATCTATCAAAGAGAAAAAAAAACTAGCGGTTCAGCAGGCGAGGCCATTTCAGTGTAACGCGCAGTGTTGCCTTCTGTATTTGCTGACGTGTTGCTATTTGTTCTGCGTAACGCAAGGCGGCCCCCAAAGACCTCGGCAACGTCGTGCACAATCAGCACTCTTGGTTTGACACAGCCATGGAAGTAAACTTGGTCTAGAAATGAATTGGACCTGGTAATAATTCTCGTCGCACACAATTCATGTGACAGTAGAGCTGCCAAAGTAAACTTGTTCCAAACATCATTGAAATGAAAGTAGTTAAACCGAGAACAAGTAAACGGCGCATGCCTTTCCCTTTGACCGTTCATCCTCCCCCAAGAACAACACTGCATCATCCACACGAAAGAGCACTGGCATAATTAAGGGGCTGCGCCAAAACTCCGTCCAACCACATTTGCACAGGTAAACATATACGCCAGCCAAGCGCACTGGCGATCAATCATAATCCAAAGCTGCAACCACGAACTGAAACGACGGACGAAAATACGGGCCGTTCCTCTCTAGAAATATTCTTTCATCGGCCAGTGCAGGCATCAGACTGCCGGCCACACTTTGTCTCCACGCAGAAGGAACCTTCTGTTTGCAAGCCGTCCTTCGCGTTGCCTCGGCTGCATTTTTCTGTGTTGCAGTCATGCACCAAAAACTATCTGCCTTGCAAAGCTTTGGGCAAACCCAACAAGAGGAAGCAGTTGAGCAGGTGCAACCAAAACTTAGCCTTACTGACCCATTTTCAATCAAGAGCATATAACATACTCGGCTGGTTCCGCTTCCCATCAATACCAAAACAAAAAAGAAACATAGCTAGACCCAGCAGAATACGTTTAATTAAGCGTGTCGAATAATTTGTGTTACAGATAGGTCATGCACTCATGCCGAACCATCTGCACTGCTGACCTTCTAATGATTCCACGGAGAGTAGTAGAATCATCTGCAGATTCTTGCTGACATTTGCTCGAAGCTTCTAGTGTCCGTGAGAAACCCGGGTAATAAGATGCCAGATTTCTCTCCGCTTCAGGAAACCACACCAGATTTCTAAGGACGAAAAACCGATTCATGATCAAACAAATGGTGCATTCATTCAAGGGGGCTCAAAGCATACTTACATAATATCCATGTCATGATGCCAATTCCACATCAGCAGGGCTGGCAGCCAGGCGACAATGACTTGGCCAGCAACCTCTGATTCTCAGCTCCATTGGCCCTTGCCTGCAGAAGGGGAAAAAAATACAGCAGTTGAGCAGCATAACACGTTTCTGAACTGTGGGGCCATGACACAAAAGTCCAACTGTTGGCCGTACTAATTTTGTTATTAATTAACAACAATGACTGGATCAAAGCTCACAAAGGAGCAATGTTTAAGGTATTACCCAGATGAGCCGCCAGGAGCAACTGCTCCCACTACCAATGTTTTCTTCAACCATTTAATGTTTTGATCAGTTCAAATGAGCTGTTCGTAGCCTTGTTTAAGGTCTCCCAGAACCTTGCACGCATGCATTCTCTTATGCGCATATCCGTTGCTTTGACCTGGTAAGCAGCTAGCATATGGATAGGCAATAATTGACAAGAGATTCTTCTGAATCTAGTTATCCAAGATTGATTTGCTTCAAAGGCTATTTTGTTTGCCTGGTTCCAACCTCAGGAAGGAGAGCGGCGCCATTTGGTAGCTGTTGGCTCGTCCATTAGCTAGCTCATCGCATAGACTCCAAGGACAGCAATTTGAGTTAGCTGTGGTCTGGTTGCAACTTTTGATTTGTGTGGAGGCCAAGCCTGGAGGGCGCGGTGCAGTGGCGATGCAACGGCTGCTGCTTCTGTTCTTGCTCCTGGTAGGACTACCGCCAAGCTTCAGCCAGACAAACTCCCAAGATGGTAAGCCTCAATATTTTTGCATTTCATCAGGACATAGAAGCATGCTGCCTTCTTTTTAGGATACAATTATTCACAGAATTCCTGTTCACCTGAACAAGGACCCAGCTAGTTAGTTCTAACAGGAGTATAAGGTGAGGAGTTTTCGATTACAATGGATATCTAGTTTCTACCCAAAAAAAAAGAATCATATAAACCACATTCAGTCAATCAGTTACATCAAAATTTTGTTTTTTTATCAAATTTGTTAATATTATTTTTTAGAATTGAATTATTTCTACTCAACAAAACAAGTAGATTGTTTAATACAATCTCTCTCCCTCTCTGCTGGTACAATCCTTTCTCTTTGAAGCGAGATACTGAGATCTCTCCTTGAATTATCTGAAATGATATTTGCGTATATACCTCTGGTATGAATGATGAGTAAAGATTCATGAACTCTATGACCCTAAGATAGAAGCGAGATACTGAGATCTAAGACAGCAGGAGTTCCCATCATTACATTAAGAAGGGATAAAAGAACCAACCACTAGAGTTGTCAATAATGCAAAAATGCTCGACTAATGTTAGCTAAATGAATTTTGCAGTTGCCGCACTTCAGGCTTTGATGAATAACTGGAATAATGGACCGCAAAGCTGGACAGGTTCAACGGATCCCTGCAGCTCCTGGGATGGAATTTCCTGTTCTAATGGAAGGGTGACAGAAGTGTGAGTCCTCAATTAACCTTCTTCTATAACAAATAACCAAATACTGTTCTAAAATCTGGTATTTGCAGGAGATTACCAAGCATGAATCTGCAAGGTACATTAAGCAACGCCATAGGCCAACTATCTGCTTTGACATATCTGTGAGTCCTATCCTATGTCCTATGAAAATAACTCAATTTAGAAGCAATAACAATTTAGTATTTTTCCCAAGGAAATACCATCAGAACACGTAGGACTATAGTCAATTAGATGCTTCCTACCAGTTTAACTCAGAGATCAAGAACAGAGAACAAATGTTAAGCTACTGACATTACATGCAGGGATCTGTCTAACAACCTAAATCTCGGAGGTCCACTTACTCCAAAAATTGGAAATCTGAAGCAGCTCACAACTCTGTAAGAAATGACATTTCTTGATAATAATAACACTGCATTTGTTTTCTGAGGGATCTGCAAAGATCACCAGATAAAAAAAGAGAAGAGAGGGAAGGCTGACGTATCTTGGTTTTCTCAGGATTTTGCTTGGATGCAGCTTCAGTGGGAATATCCCAATAGAGATAGGCAACCTGTCACAGCTCACGTTCCTGTAAGAAATCAATCAGATTTGGAAGTAGATATCTAATGAAGAATATTCTGTTCATCACGTGAACTCAATTAATTATTTCATTGTGCAGGGCACTGAACTCAAATAATTTCACTGGTGGAATTCCACCAACACTTGGCCTTCTTTCAAATCTTAACTGGTTAGACATGTCCGCGAATCAGCTGTCAGGACAAATACCAGTTTCACCAGGGTTAAATCAACTCTTCAAAGCTAAGCATTTGTAAGTTCTAAGATGTTGTACTGACTCTAGGATAAAAATAATGAAAACAAATTTGCTAATTCGTAATGGTTACATCCATACAATGAACAGCCACTTCAGTGAGAACCAGTTGACAGGCCCAATGAGCGAAAGCCTTTTCAATGTCAAGATGAACCTTATACACGCGTAAGCTGTGTGCTGCCTTGTTTCCAATAGCTACTTTCTGTTCATTTATGTCACCGCATTCTGTAACCAATGCCAGGATATTTGACAACAACAACTTTACTGGACCAATCCCAGCATCTCTTGGACAAGTCACATCACTTCAAATAATGTATGTACTCAACCTATCATATTTGACACCAGTCTTGCACAGCGATTTGAACATGTTACAATTTTTATTGCATGCCAGCCGACTAGATCATAACAAGTTCAGCGGTCCAGTTCCCAAAAGTATTGGCAATCTAAGTAACCTGATGGAACTGTAAGTAACTAAATTTTAATGAAAACCTGATGGATATATCATGGTGCTTGAAAATGACATTGCAAATATCCCTTTGGTTCTTGCAGGAGTTTGGCAAACAACCTACTAAACGGGACCGTGCCAGATCTCACTAGTGTAACTCAGTTAGATTATGTGTAAGAAAAATATACCAACATTCAAGTTAACAATTCGTTTCTGCTGTTAATTTTCTTTTCTTTCTCCAAGCAGGGACCTAAGCAACAATAACTTCGCAAGCTCGCGAGCACCAGGATGGCTTTCAACGTTGACATCCTTGAATAGCATGTGAGTTTTGAGGATTAACAAAGTGAATATTAAATTTAAAGCTACAATATAGATAATGTTTCTCATTGGATATGCAGATTTATGGAAAACGATGATCTTACTGGAACAATCCCTAGTGCTCTGTTCAGTTTACCCAACCTGCAGCAAGTGTAATTCATCATGGTCTTGTGCTATGATTTTCTTGAATATCGATAGGAAGTTTCAGCTGAGTAATTTTCTGTGCATTTTGTAATGTCATAACTTTAATGCAGATCACTAGCTAGGAATGCATTCGGTGGAAAACTTAATATGACAGGCAACATCAGCCCACAATTGCAGGTTGTTAACTTAACAAATAATCAAATCATTGAAGCTGATATAACAAGCTTCAGCAACAGCCTTATGTAAGCATTGTCCTCTCAAGCAGAAATTACATGCTGAGTGGCATGCATTATTAACCATCTCAATTTTCGTGTTTGTCCAGATTAACAGGGAATCCTGTATGCTTGGGTAACATTAGTTTCTGCACACTCAAGCAAAAGCCGCAAGTGCCATACGCCACTAACCTTGGTCCATGTGCTGCCATTCCATGCTCCACTGATGAGTCAGCAAGTCCAGTCACTTCGCAGAACTGCGCATGCACCAACCCCTTTCAGGGTTTAATGATCTTCCGAGCACCAGCCTTCTCTGATGTCACAAGCCCCACAACGTTCCAAAATCTGGAGTCAACACTTGCGCAGAACCTTAGCCTGGCACAAGGATCAGTTGCCATTTCCAATGTTGAATTCAGTCCAGGAGCTCCTCTAACATTCACAGTGAAGATTTTTCCAGTCAGTGGAACAAGCTTCAATCGCTCAGATGTTATAAGAATCAGTACTGCTCTGGTCAACCAAACTTTCAAAGCCCCAACTGCGTTTGGACCATACAGCTTCATAGCAAGCACATACTTTCCAAGTATGTAAATGGTACATTGCACAGATCCGTACTGTCTTTTGTCTGATGGATGTTGAATTGCTAATTATTCATTTCAGGTCCTAGCATTAAAAAATCCTCGATGGGCAAAGGTGCAATAATTGGAATCGCAATTGCGGGTTTTGTGCTTATTGTTGGCCTTATTCTGGCAGCAATATATGCTCTACGACAGAAAAGAATAGCCAAGGAGGCAGTAGAGCGAACTACAAATCCTTTTGGTAATGTGTTATTTCACAAGTGGATTTCAATCTAATGGAAGATACATTGCATATATCCTTTTTGAGATAGCTGCTATAGTTAATTATATCCATACCAAAGATTAGGAAGATAACTGTACCTAGAAGCATGATGATGTTTGTTATTGTTATGTTTGGTGCCACAGCATCATGGGGAGCTGGTGGTACAGACAACGGAGATGCACCACAACTGAAGGGTGCAAGATACTTTTCATTTGAAGAACTGAAAAAGTGCACCAATAATTTCTCAGAAACCCACGAGATAGGATCTGGAGGATATGGGAAGGTAATTCAATTACCATGCGGGTCTGTTCACAGGCAGACACGCGTGATGCGTGTTTATGAAAACATCTAATGTCGTGTTTATTCTGTTGAAAGGTGTACAAAGGGTTACTTGCAAGTGGGCAAGTAGCTGCAATAAAACGAGCACAGCAAGGATCCATGCAAGGTGCAGCTGAGTTCAAGAATGAGATAGAACTGCTATCCAGAGTTCATCACAAGAACCTAGTGAGCCTTGTGGGTTTCTGTTATGAACAAGGGGAACAGATGTTGGTTTACGAATATATTCCTTATGGGACATTAAGGGAAAACCTGATGGGTATTGTCTACGTTACTCACTATAAGAAACACAACAATTTACATAATTTGTACTAGTACATGCTCCAACACAAGTACATAGGGTCTCACCATGACTCAATTGTAGGTAAAAGAGGAGTGAACCTGGATTGGAAGAAGCGCCTCACGGTTGCCATTGGCTCTGCAAAAGGTCTAGCATACCTCCACGAGCTCGCTGATCCACCAATTATACACAGAGATATCAAATCGACCAATATCCTTTTAGATGAGAACCTCAATGCGAAGGTTGCTGATTTTGGTCTTTCAAAGCTAGTATCAGACACAGAGAAGGGCCATGTTTCTACCCAAGTGAAGGGAACACTGGTATGTACTTATGGATATTCTAAGGGCAAAATTTTTGTTGGAAAAGGGAAAATATTTGCTGATTTCTCTTTTGTACTGTTACTAGGGCTATTTGGATCCCGAATACTACATGACACAACAGCTATCTGAGAAGAGCGATGTTTACAGCTTTGGAGTTGTCCTGCTAGAACTAATAACAGCCAGGCAGCCCATAGAGAAAGGCAGATACATTGTCCGCGAGATCAGGACAGCAATGGATCAGTATGATCAAGAATATTATGGCTTGAAGGGCCTAATTGATCCAGCAATCCGGGATTCAGCTAAATCAGTTGGCTTGAGGAGATTTGTGCAGTTGGCTATGGAATGTGTGGAAGAATCTGCTGCTGACCGGCCAACGATGAATGATGTGGTGAAAGAACTTGAAATCATTATACAGAATGAAGGGGCACAGCTATTAAACTCAGCTTCTTTGTCTTATGAACAATTTGGAAATGCAAGGGCCCGAGAACCTCATGTGGAACATTTACCTCTGAAAGATGACAGCAGCTCTAGTACCTTTGACTATAACAGTGTATATTCATACTCTGCTGTTGAACCAAAGTAGAAACCTTGTATTGGTTCTTGCCTGTCCCAACCTACTGTATTCCATGCATAGTTCAAGTGAAAAGGACACGAGAGCTGTATTGTATCATATTCATTTTTCCTTCTATTGATACATCAATGTTCAAATGCTATACAACTACACTGGCAAAACGTTTGCTTAAGGTGAAACTAATATGTCAAATGATACCATTCATGTCCCTGTGTTCCTTTCCATTGTCATAAACTAAAGCAATGGAATGAGCTAAAACCAAGATCCAGAATACAAATTTCTCTTTGCCAAGATTATTTCTTCCTACGTCTATTGTAATTTATGTAGCAATCAGATGTAAACCTGTTAGTTCTTCTATGAACAATATGTCAATATTACAACAAGACTTTGCCCTTTTATATGGTTAAATTAAAAGTTAATTGCTGATTTCTGAAAAGCTGATTTTCTCAGATTGGCCAGAGGAGTAATAACAAGAAGTCCAAGATCCTATTGTAAAGAGTCTGTGAAGTTAAGTAGCAGGTGATATACCAAGTCTCCATGTAACATAGGGTTCATGAGGGAAAACATTTTGCTAATGATTAAGAAGCATTGCTCACATGCATATGAAAGTCTCTTTCTTTACAATTGCATCACCTGCAAATTAGATAACTCAGAACAACCCTGTCACAAGTCACAACCACAATGCACATTCACTTCAGTTCTGTTTTGGAAATAGCAAGGGGAGGGGTAAATTTATATTAAGACAGACGAAACAAGGAGTACCTTGCACAAACAATGGACGAACAAACCGATAGCTATGTTCCTCAGACCTTCCAAAGCATTGGCATTGTTATTTCAGTCCCTTCCAGAATACACTAGAACAATAAAAAAATGATATAACCTACTTCAAAAATATTATAAAATAAAAAATTCACAACCAGATAAAGTTACAACCTGTAAGCATGTGCAAGCTGCTACAAACAAACAAATGAAAGACATCCCCCAGTTGCCCCGAGCACATCCAACTTTAATTAATAGTTTAAAGAAAACATGCTGTTAGGACTAATTTTGTCATGACGACCAATCCAAAGATCAAGGGAACCTAGACCGGAGATGTCCTCAGACAACAGCCTACTCAAGATCCATAGAAGAGTCAGTAATCCTTATGCAACTCAGTTGTTTTACATGCTTCTCTATTTCCTTGGTTACCTGTCCAATTCGACAGCCAAATTCACAGCTGGTAAAAGATCATGAGGAATATACAAGCAAGAGAAGATTGTATTGACCTATTCCAACCTTTTGGAAACATTCATTCAAAGAGCAAGGCTTTGGTATCCAGTTCTATACCTTAGAAGGCTCCTCATTCTTTTGCTTTCTTGAGAAAAAGTATTCACACCAGTTTTGCAGTAATCTGGTTCGCTGTGGTGCCCATTGGATATCAGAATGAAGACACTACCCAAGGTTCTACTGCTGTTCATGATTTTGGGCAATCTTCATGCAGGATTATGTGATACAGATTCTCAAGATGGTAACCATGACAAACTTGCTTTCTGTAACTTTCTCACTTCTTAGGCCAGATTCCTTGGAAGGTAGGGTTAAGAGGGCATGCTTTAGTGTATCTTATTAAGGGGGTATAGCATAACCACCATATCAGATGACTTAATATGTATCATCTGCTTCCTTTCTTTCTTTATTGAAGTATAGACAGTTTTTCTAATTTTATTTTATAAAGCAGAAAAAACACAGAGCAGATAACAATAAGATGAAGACATGGAAATATGGAATGTGAAACCATGTAAATGAGAATCTGATTCGGTTCAGTTCTTTTCAAAATCGCCTGATTAATGATAACACATACAAATTGTCAGTGGTTGCACTTCAGTCTCTAATGAGAGGATGGCAGAACTTCCCATCAAGCTGGAAAGCATCAAATGATCCCTGTGGTACACGATGGGATGGGATTATGTGCACCAATGGGCGAGTAACATCACTGTGAGTATTAATGGTTAGATGGCAATTTTCTTACTAGTTCAAATTTACTTATCAATTATCATCCAAATGAGTTTGACATACGAATTTTCAGGAGGTTATCAAGCATCAATCTTCAAGGCAATTTGAGCAAAAGTATAGGCCAGCTCAGCGAGCTTGTTTTCCTGTGAGTAACCTAACTATGAAATCTAAACATAATTAACCATGGCATATTTTCATTGATTCAAACTTTAGATTATTTAAGTCTGTTCAGAATTGGACTACTTAGGAAAAGCATGCCATGAGTTTAGGGTTACTGTGTTTCCGTATTGTTAACGAAAAGTAGCTCCCCCCCACCCCATTTGTTTCTTTTTATAGGGAGTATTAGGATTTGAAAAGCCAAAGCCAAAGTTCATAAATTTTGACAAACAATTAGTCCAATTATATGCATTAGTGCATGAAAGTTGTATCAATAGATTCATAATTCACAAATATTCTAATACAACACTGATTTTGTAGTAATTGATGATATACTGTAAGAAAAACTATTGGTTAAAGTATAAATCTTAAGACTTCTCCAAATCCTAGCACACCTAATAAAAATAAATTATATCCATATTTGTGTTAATTAAAAACATGATTACACCCAAGATTTTGGCCGGAGTATCTGGAGAAAAGATGGTCCGTATTTTATGCATACTGAAAACATTCTAGAAACTAACTTTATGCTTGCATCCAGATTTTACGGGTAAATTTCCTAATTCAACTGTATTACATGGATTCATGTGTGCGCCAACTATAGTTGGAAAGAACAGAAAAGTGTGTAAGCTTACAATGTCAAAAAAAAAGAAAAGAGTAAAATACACCAGCGGTTCTTAAACTTGTCCCATGGTGTCATCTAGGTCCTCAAACTCTCAAAACGCATATTAGCATCCCTAAACTTGCTTAAGTGTGTCATTTAGGTCTAAAATTCCAAAAATACCCCTATGTTGCTAACGTTTGTCCATCTCTTGATCTATAATTACGCTATGGTGCAATCAAATAAAGTTCTCTAAGTATTATGATGAAAACAACTTATTTGGTGAGAGAAATAATACGAAAGATCACGCTTAATTAGCAGCCATTTCATGTGCATAAGGGTATTTTCGGAACTTTGGACGTAGATGACACAGTTTAGCAAGTTTAGGGACTCAAATATGCGTTTTGAGAGTTCAGGGATCTAGATGACACAATGAGACAAGATTAGGGACCGCTCATGTATTTTACTCAAATGAAAAACACCAGGTGTGTCAAATGTATGTGGATTGCATGGCATAGAAAAAAGCACTGGTTTACATCCACACGACAATGTTTTGCTCACATGTTAGGGCTCTCACAGGGACCTCTCCTCCAACAATGGTCTCGGTGGTCCACTGCCTGCTTCAATTGGAAACCTCAGGCAGCTTACGACATTGTATGACCTGACCCTAAGCCAAATTCCTTGTATTTCATAAAGAGGCCAATAACAATAAGCGAATCAGCAAAGTTAACATAATGCACTTTTCAGAATATTGGCTAGCTGCAGCTTCACAGGAGGCATTCCCCAAGAATTAGGAAACTTGGTGCAGCTCTCTTTCTTGTAAGAACTACTATATTGGTAGTATTCAATATTCTTGTTTCAGCTCTGCTACTTAGCCATACTGTTGAATGAAATGAATCCTGCAGGGCACTGAATACAAACAGCTTTACAGGCAGAATTCCAGCTTCCATTGGCCTACTCACCAACCTCTTCTGGTTAGATTTGTCAGAAAACCAGCTTTCTGGTCCTATTCCCATTTCGTCAACCACTTCTCCGGGACTTGATCTACTTACACACACCAGACATTTGTAAGCTGCTCTAAAACTTCTTCCATCACTGAATAAAGAATGGGCGAACAATGTATGTGACCTTACTGATTTTCATACCATACTGATCCTTTGTTTGATCAACCAACAGCCATTTCAGCAAAAACCAATTAACTGGCACTCTCACCGGCCTTTTCAACCCTAGCATGAGTCTTGAACACATGTAAGAAAGTACTGATTTCTATTTTTTTTTTCTAGTGAGTTTTGTTGAACCAAACATTTTTTTTTAAAAAACACCAAACTTCTTTGTTAATCTTCATCAGATTATTTGACAACAATCAACTGTCTGGTTCAATCCCTGCTGAACTGGGTGGCATTATCACTCTACAAGTTCTGTAAGTATCTTGGCTTTTCTCTTTCTTCCAACCATGTTCTAGTTGCTAGTGTTGACTCCTTTCATCTTCAATAGCCGATTAGATAAGAACAAAATCACAGGAGCAGTTCCAACCAACATCAGCAACATAATCAACCTAAATGCACTGTAAGTGATGCTTGAATTGTTATCCTCGATAAACAAATGGATAAGATATTTATGTGAGTCATGTGCTTCTAATATATCTGATTTGGCATAATTATCTTCTGCAGGAATTTAGCAGACAATCAGCTAGGAGGGACAATACCAGATCTCAGCAGACTGACCAAACTTAATGTGGTGTAAGATCCTACTGTGCGGCTTCTTTTCTGCAATATTTTCTTAGAACAATATGATGAGTACAAGGCTACTGGTGTTTTTTTTTCTTTTCACACCTAGGGATTTGAGCAACAATTCATTTGATCCGTTTGTCATCCCAGCTTGGTTGTCAACATTACAAACTCTTACTTCAATGTGAGTTCTTTAAGACGTGCTATTTTGTCGTTTACTGCCAGTACTCTACTTAAAGTATCATACCTTGGCACCTCAATATGCAGAGCAATAGCTTCTGGTGGGCTGTATGGTCAGGTTCCAGAAAGGCTCTTCACCTTGCCCAAACTGCAGCAAGTGTACTTTTCTGGCAGTGTATTATGAAACAGATTTTGTAGTGAGTAAATAAATTTCTCATGTTTTCTTCCTTTTGTCACCGATCAGACAGTATACTGAGCAATAACGCATTGAATGGGACACTTGAGATGGGCAGTAACATCAGCCAGCAACTGCAGAGTGTGAATATCCTAAACAATCGAATAGTTGCAGCCAATATAACGCAAAGCTACAACAGGACACTAGTGTGAGTGGCTGAGTGCCATCATGGTTTAAAACCAAAATCTATGTACCGCTTCTCTTCTTCACTTATTCACTATCAGTGTATTTTCATCTCTCGACAGACTTGTGGGGAATCCTGTGTGCTTGGATACGGAATTCTCTGATCGCCTCTTTTGCAGAGTTCAGCAAGACAGTGTGATACCATACATTACTAGTCTAACCAAATGTGGATCAACTTCATGCTCCAGTGATCAAAGTATAGACCCTGCAAATTGTGGCTGTGCCTATCCCTACATGGGTAGGATGGCCTTCATGGCGCCATTGTTCACAGATCTGAGCAACATCGAGCACTTTCAGCAATTGGAAACGAGCCTCTGGACAGAGCTGGCACTGCGCCCTGGTTCAGTTTTCCTTTCGGATGTCCATTTCAGCAGTGATAACTACCTAGAACTTCAAGTGAAGCTCTTCCCATTTACTGGAACATCCTTCAACCTGTCAGAAGTTACCAGGATTGGCTTTGATCTTAGCAACAAAACTTACAAGCCACCACAAGGTTTTGGACCTTATTACTTTGATGCAGATCCATATGCCCACTTTGAAGGTACACAAATATCAAATTTCACAATGTGAATTACTTTTTGTATATGAGTATGAAATGCATTGGAATTCCCCATCTCAGGTGCTGCTGGTAGTAGAAAGTCACAAATAAGTACAGGTGCTATAGCTGGAATTGCAGTAGCTTGTGGTTTTGTTCTGATCTGCCTAACTTCTGCGGCAATATTTTCTACATTACAAAAGAGAAGGATGAAGGAATTACCAGGACAAACAAATCCTTTCGGTGAGATTCCAAAGAATGCTAATGACTGCATATCCACTAAATCTGCTGAATATTTTTTAAGAACAAAACGTTAAAATCTTGGGATGCCTCTAGCTATATGTCGAACACCTTTCATGCATTTGTTTATGTATATAACCATAAAAAAACTATTCAGATTAAAGGCCCCACGGCAATTCATAAATCAGAAAAAAATGTTACTAATTCTCTCATTGATTTAGATAATACTACGTATATATTTATTTGATGATAGTACAAAGTACCAAATATCTCTTAAAGTTATTAAAAACTTCATATGCATAATTATCACAACTTATTAGTGTTAATTCTATACATTGCACATTGTATTATCTATCGGTGCAATAAATCAGGACTTAAGGTGGTTGCCTATAAGGTAGCCTACTTCAAAGACAACAACAACGAAAAGTCTTTCTAGTCCCAAGAAAGTTGGGTATGCTTATGCTAGATAAGAAACCCAACATGAGCCACCATAAAAACGTAAAACTTATATGGAATATAAAATGCATTAACAATAGTGACAGTGACATAAAAAGGCAATAATAAAAGCCTAGTCCATGGTTCAGGCACGTGCATTGTTGATTTTCATGCGCTCCCAAGGACAATTGTCTGGGTATATTCCACCCTTTCAAGTCTCTTTTGCTACCTCCTCCCATGTCAGGCTCGGGCGACCTTAACGCTCCTTACATCATTATTGCACCATTGGATTCCACTATGCATTGCTGCCTTTGAAGGCTTCCACTGGATTGTCCAAAGTCCAAACAATCTCAACAGGTGTTGGACAGGATTTTTTTCAATTGGTGCTACCCCAAGCCTACTTCAAGACATGGCAGAGATATAGTACTAGAATTGACAGAAGTTGTATATAACGAATTAGATGTGCCAAACCAACCCCACTGTCTTGGCATCCAATTATTACTTCCCCAAGTTTACAAACTGTTAAAGCCAATGTGTCTAACAAGAGAAATATAGTTACTGAATGGATGTAAGCAGTAATAACCCAACGAAAAAAAGTCAAAACAGCATAGCTTGAAAAAAAAAGAAACTTTCACTTATTTTTTATTTCATGTGTAATCAAATTTCAGCTTCATGGGGACTCACTCAAAAAGACAGTGGAGGTGCTCCACAGCTGAAGGGAGCAAGGCACTTTTCTTTTGACGAACTGAAGAATTGCACGGACAATTTTATAGAAAATAATGAAATAGGATCGGGAGGCTATGGAAAGGTAAGTAACTAAATATACATAGTATCACCAATCAGCATCTTTCAAGGGGTTTTGCATAGATAGCTAACATGGTGATTCACTGATTCATCTTTCACCTCCTCGTGTGAAAGGTTTACAAGGGGATACTTGCAGATGGAACAAAGGTAGCAATAAAACGAGCCGATTATGGATCAAGGCAAGGTGCAATGGAGTTCAAGACTGAGATTGAGCTGCTATCCAGAGTTCATCACAGGAACCTGGTAAGTCTGATAGGATTTTCCTATGAACAAGGGGAGCAGATGCTGGTATATGAGTATATTTCTAATGGGACATTAAGGCAGAACTTACAAGGTGTGCACACAAAACCTAGTTCCATTACCCAAATTTGTATTGCACTTCCCTGTTTCCTTCATTTTCTTTTACTATTATAAGAAATATGTTATTATGCAGCAAGAGGAATTTACCTGGACTGGAAGAAGAGGCTCAGGATTGCTCTAGGCTCAGCCAGAGGACTAGCATACCTTCACGAACTCGCTGATCCACCTATTATCCACAGAGATGTTAAGTCCACAAATATCCTTTTGGATGACAACTTTAAAGCAAAGGTTGCTGATTTTGGTCTGTCAAAGCTAGTCACAGACACTGAAAAGGGCCACGTTTCTACCCAAGTCAAAGGAACGCTGGTAGGTTATCTGCTTAATAATGCTTTGCACAGTTCAATTGGTCATTCCTGTCGTTGATGGTCACTTCCATCTCGTAGGGCTATTTGGACCCAGAGTACTACATGACACAGCAGCTCTCAGAGAAGAGCGACGTGTACAGCTTTGGTGTTGTCATGCTAGAGATACTGAGTGGCAGGCTGCCCATATCAAAGGGCAGGTACATTGTCCGGGAATTCAGGATGGCCATAGACCCCAACGACCAAGACTACTACGGCCTGCAAGGCATTGTGGACCCAGCCATCCATGAAGCCGCACATACCAAAGGGTTCAGGAGGTTCGTGCAGCTGGCAATGGAGTGCGTGGACGAGTCGTCCTCGAGGCGTCCCACCATGAACTCTGTGGTGAAGGAGATCGAGGCGATGCTGCACGCCGAGGGGCTGAGCTCGGGCGGCTCCTCAGCCGTGGAGTTCGAGCACGCGGGGAGCGCCTCCCCGTCGCACCCGTACAGCGGGGCGGTGGTCACGGCGCGCTCGAACAGCAGCGGCAGCATAACGGAAGAACCAGCCCACCCTGAGCTCAAGCATAGCGAACCGTAGAGGAGACTGCTCGATCTGCTGCCTTCTACCTGATCATTTTGTTGTATCAACCACACACTATTTACTTGAACAATGTATTTTAAACAATTTTCCTAAGGATCGCGAGATATTACGCAGATTTTTTCCAGAACCATATCCAATTAGCATCTGGTGTACGGTGAACCAGGGTTGAAGTGAAATCACCTCTAGCGGCATTCGCCAAACGCATCGATTGAAGCCTCTCAAACTGCTAATAGCATTTGCTTAGTACTAACTGTGGAGGGCGCTCGAATTCGAAACGGTTGGCGAATTTGGGCGAGCGCGAGACGGAGGGGGAGATGAAATGCAGGCAAACCTCCAATGCGTGGGCGCCGGAGGCGTGGCCGGCGGTGGCGCAGAGAGCCGCGCACCCGTGCCCACGCGCTCGCTCGCCCTTCTGCAGGCTCGCTTCTCCTCCTACCCCACCCGCCCTCGCCGGCGTTGTTGCCGCCTTCGCCTCCGCCGCTCCATGTCCGCCTCCCGGTTCCACGAGCGCCCCTGAGAGTTAACTGGGCCGGGCTGCTTCAGCCGAACGAAACTGTGGCCGGACATAGCAAGTGACCAGGCCGACCGAGCGGCCCATGAACGTCTGGGTTCCGGCCCACGAAGGCCCACGTGATGATCAACGCCCCCAGCCCACCAGACACAGCCACACCCGAGCAAGACCACCGACCGAACCGCTCCGGTGCCTCGGTGTCTCTGACATGCAAGAACGGGTCAAGAAGAGGAAAGGGGAACGTCCGGTAGGGAGGCAGCCAGATCGGCGGTGGCGGGGCGAGCGGACGCGCGGGCAAGGCGGGCAAACCACCGCGGCACGGACAGCGCGCGCACCGCTCCTTCCAATGGCCGGTGGACGCATTTAAGCCGTCGCCTCACGCCTCCTGTCCCCACTCGCCCCCGCCACCGCCACCGGCCGGATCGACAGCACCACCTCCGCCTGACCGCCCGCGGCAGCGGCTCTCATCGATCCACAGGGCGAGGGATGGTGCAGTCGGCGACGATGATGACGATGCGCGGCGCCTCCGCCGCCGCGCTGCTCGTGCTGGTGGCGCTCGTCGCCGTGGCGCGCGCCGAGGACCCCTACCACTTCTTCGAGTGGAAGGTGACGTTGGGGACCAAGACCATCATGGGGACGCCCCAGAAGGTGATCCTCATCAACGACATGTTCCCGGGGCCCACCATCAACTGCACCTCCAACAACAACATCGTCATCAACGTCTTCAACAACCTCGACCAGCCGCTCCTCTTCCATTGGTACGTACGTCGTCGTCGTCGGTCGGATCGAGATGTTGTTACTGTACGTATGCTGTTGCTGATAATGCGCGCTGATGGATTTGATGATGGTGCGTGCGTGCAGGCACGGGATCCAGCAGAGGAAGAACTCGTGGCAGGACGGCCTGCCGGGCACCATGTGCCCGATCCAGCCCAACACCAACTTCACGTACCACTGGCAGCCCAAGGACCAGATCGGCAGCTTCTACTACTTCCCCAGCCTGGGCATGCAGCGCGCGGCCGGCGGGTACGGCCTCATCACCGTCCACAGCCGTGACCTGATCCCCGTCCCCTTCGACACCCCCGCCGACGACTTCCCCGTCCTGGTCGGCGACTGGTACACCAAGGACCACACCGTGCTCGCCAAGAACCTCGACGCCGGCAAGGGCATCGGCCGCCCCGCGGGCCTCGTCCTCAACGGCAAGAACGAGAAGGAGACCTCCAACCCTCCCATGTACAACGTGGAGGCCGGCAAGACGTACCGGTTCCGCGTCTGCAACGTCGGCATCAAGGCCTCCCTCAACGTGCGCATCCAGAAGCACAGCCTCAAGCTGGTCGAGATGGAGGGCTCCCACACCGTGCAGAACACCTACGACTCCCTTGACCTCCACATCGGCCAGTGCCTGTCCTTCCTCGTCACCGCCGACCAGACCCCCGGCGACTACCTCCTGGTGGCGTCCACACGGTTCATCAAGGAGGTGACCACCATCACCGCCGTGATCCGCTACAAGGGCTCCAACGTCCCGGCGTCGCCCAAGCTGCCGGAGGGGCCCAGCGGCTGGGCCTGGTCCATCAACCAGTGGAGGTCCTTCCGCTGGAACCTGACGGCCAGCGCGGCCCGGCCCAACCCGCAGGGGTCCTACCACTACGGCCAGATCAACATCACCCGCACCATCAAGCTCTCCACCAGCCACGGCAAGGTGGACGGCAAGACGCGGTACGGCCTCAACGGCGTGTCCCACGTCGACCCCGAGACGCCGCTCAAGCTCGCCGAGTACTTCAACGCGTCCAAGGGGGTGTTCGAATACAACCTCATCGGCGACGTGCCGCCGGCCGCGGGGACGCCGCTCAAGATGGCGCCCAACGTCATCAGCGCCGAGTTCCGCACCTTCATCGAGGTGGTCTTCGAGAACCCCGAGAAGAGCATCGACACATTCCACATCAACGGCTACGCCTTCTTCGCCGCCGGGTAAGTATTTATATATTTATATATGTACTGCAGCTAGCATTTGCATTTGACGATATCTGATGATGGCCGACCGATATGATGCACACGTACGACGTACAGCATGGGACCGGGGACATGGTCGCCGTCGTGCCGGAAGACGTACAACCTGCTGGACACGGTGAGCCGGCACACGATCCAGGTGTACCCGAGGTCGTGGACGGCGGTGATGATGACGTTCGACAACGCGGGGATGTGGAACATCCGGTCCAACATCTGGGAGAGGCACTACCTGGGGGAGCAGATGTACGTGAGCGTCATCTCGCCGGCGAGGTCGCTCAGGGATGAGTACAACATGCCGGAGACCAGCCTCCGCTGCGGCAAGGTCGTCGGGCTGCCCATGCCGCCGTCCTATCTCCCAGCATAAGATCTCACCGGCCGCCTTCACCATGGATGGCCCGCGCGCACACACGGAGGATCGGAGCAAGATCGAGGAAAGAGGCTTTTCGTTCCCGTTTCCCTTTTTGTCGTCGTCGTCCCCCTCGTTTCTTCTTCTCATTTTTCGCTTCCGAGGAATAATCAAAGCAGCAGCAGCAGCAGCAGGAGGGGGCTCAAGAGACTTCTTCATGTGGGCACTACTACTACTACATACTACTGATCACCAGGGGGCCAGGATGGAAAGTGGCGAGGAGAAAAATCATTGCATTGCCCAGCTGCGGATGCATGATGCAACACCACACCAGCTCGAGACGCCCTCTCGAATCATTCATTGTAGGGAATTAAGTTTTAAGTATATGGTGATGATATATGAGTCCGTCTAATAAGCTCCTCAGGCAAAACTATTCTTTATTGATTATGTATATGTACATGCATATGTGTGTCTCCTGATTCAATTTTGATGTTTCTCTTCCGTTTCCATACTTAACTTTGTAAGTTGATATATATGGATCAATAGATTGTAATCACAATATATATGACTTCCGGCTGTTTAAAAGGGGGCACCCGTGACATACTGCAATCACGTTAAATTTGTAGTTTTGCGGTATGGTTTCATACATTTCTAGCATTTTCATTCGTTGACCCACTAATAATAAAACAATTAATAATCGCAGTACAACTTATTCGACATGTAGTTTTATATGATAGTCTTACCACTTGCCATAGTCTTACAAAAATTACTATTTAGAATATCATGCCACTATACTTTGATCGTTTCAAAATTTGACGAGCTTAGGGCTTCATGATTGTGTTAAGAGGTTTTAGGGCCTAAAGAGATATGATGACCATGGGCAACATGTTAGAATGCCACACCTAGTGTACTTCATTCAATTGCCCTAAGGCCGGTCTCAATGGAAGTTTCATGGACAATAAATTGCCTGTCGTGTCAGCATTTTTTATGATGTGTCACTGTATTAATTAAGAGAGAGGTGAAATGAGTTTCATGCCATGAAACTCCATTTACACAGTTACCTAGACAGCCTGTGTCTTGCATGTGACCTAGGAAACACCAATTGATGAAACTATGTATTGAGAGGGAGGTGTTTCATCCTAATTTCAAACACTTTTAGATGATGTGTTACTCTAGATAATTGTGTCCACGAAACTTCCATTGAGACTGGTCTAAAGCGATATACCTTAAGGTTGACGCCATGTGCCTCCAACGAGCTTAGGTTTTAGGTCTTTCAGGATTGGGTTTAAGGGGCTGTAGGGCTTAAAAGAGATGAGCATGGGTAGAAGGCTAGAATGTCACACTTACTATACTTCAACCACCTAAAATGAGATGCACCTTATAGTCGCATCTGATGAGTTTGTGGCTTTACGAGTGGGTGTTAAGAAATTTTAGGGCTTAGAGGGGGCATGGCAGCAGGTTAATCCAATAATGATGACAGAAACGGGGATAGGAGTGACATTGTGAAGACACTACTCCATTCGGTATCGTATTAGAAGTCGTTTTGGACAAGATTTAAGTCAAATATTGAGAATATAAATCATGAATAACATTTAAATCGTTGAGTTTGGAAATGTGAAAATCATATAAATATATTGGTCTTGAAAATTACTTTCATAAATATATATATATATATAGCTTTTCAAGAAATATTTTTATAGAATAGTGGAGTCAAAGTTGTACTTTAGTGACCGTGTCGCTGTCCTAAACGACTTCTAATATGATACCGGAGGGAGTATGTCGCAGGAGGCGGAGGACTGAAACATCGAAAGATGAGCGACGACGGTGGCAAGGGACGGGAGACACGAAGAAACAACAAAGTTAGCACCATGGCCCATTGGAGGCAGAAAAAGGTGGGCATGACGGGGTGCATATGTAGTGTGACGTAGAAGGAAGACAAACAATCATGCATGGCGGCATACATGGTCTAAGGTAGAAGACAGTTCATGTTGGATCACCTCAATATCCAAAGTGTCATAGACGGAAACACGTGATGATTCCAGTCATGCTGTGAGAAATTTCTGTCATTTACCAAATATTTGGCAAGCCTACCATGCATTTGCTAAGGTTTCAACACCTCAACGGATTCTACGAATTTTAATTAACAGGTTTTTAATATTTTCCTCCAAAACCACGTATTCGATTTATGTATAAACTATTGAATTCATCATAATTTAATATAATATCAAATCTATTTGAGGGGAAAATTTGTGATATATGGGATCAACATGCTTGTGTCATAGATACAGGTAAGGTATTTTTGGCCAACTGGCCAAAATTTTGGTAAGACCGGTTGGGTCTTAAAATAAGCAATCATAGTTTTGTGATTTCTTTAATGGGCACATGCTTTTTTCTTTTCTAAAATAAAATTTAATATGGCATCTATTTTAAATTATTATTCATTGTGAATTTTCCCCGCGGCCCATTGTTAACCATTTGTCTTATTAAAAGCCATGCAAGTATCTTTATTTTATTTGCCACTTACTTTATCATCAAATGTATTTTAAGTATGATTTATTATTTTATATATTTGAACTATTTTTAATAAAATACATGGTTAAAATTTTTGACAAAAAATAATAATAAGCAGTAATTTATAATGGAGGGAGTATATTTTGAGTGAATTCCCTCACTGCCACTACAATTTGTATAGGTTCCTTTAATGCCATTAAAATTTTCTATTTCCCTTCACTGCCATTATTTTATATTTGTGTTTTCTTTATTGCCATCCCGTTAAAATCCGTTAACCTACGCTCGCTGACAGCAGGGCCGGCAACCGCTCCTTCCGTTAAATGTTATATGTCCCCCGTTCTTCTCCGGCTGGAGAGGGAGACAACAGAGCATACCATCGAAGTGAGATAAAGTGAGACAAGCTCCTCGCGTCCTACTGCATGCGGGCGCACGACGTCTAGGCCGCGAATGCGTGAGCGAGGACGGACAGCAGAGCGGCCGGCAGTGCGAAGCGGAGTGGGGCGGTGGGCGCCGGTGTTGAGGAACGCGGTGCGCGCCAAGAGTATCGGCGACAACGCCATGCGCGCAGCTCGCATGCGATCTGCAATCGCGCGCTCCCCAACATACTTGGCCTGCAATTATACAGCAAGATGGCCGGCAGACACAGACACAGGATGGCGTGCCGCACGCTACGGCTGGTTGGATTAGGATGCAGAGCAGAGAATTGCTACTGTGGATTACTGGATTTGGTGCATTTCTGGGTGATAAATTGAAGCAGCACGCGGTGCTTTCTCGTTTGCTTGGTGAAGAGATAAAGGAGAGTTGCAGGCTGCGATTTGCTCGCCAACAGAGAGAAGGAACGAGAGAGGAGATGAGCTGCAAGGCCAGGATGGACGCGCAGCAGGCATGCGGCGGGGCAGGGGGTCATGCAACGTGGAGGCGAGGAGCAGCGCCATGGCTATGCATCGCGCGCGCGATAATATTTTTTTTATCCCCCACGCGCCGCATCATTTTCCGGCCGTCGTGAGGGCCGGAGAAATTTGGCCCATTCGATGCTCTGACCTCCTGAATATAAATATAGTCCGCTCTATTTCTTACGATTGGTACGATTCAGTTCATGTTTGACTTTCTTTTTTACAGCCTGTTGTACGTATTCGGTCCAGGTCTGACTTTTTTCACGGCTGGTAAAAATGTGTGTTACCGAGTAATTTATGGTTCTCGTTAAATATAGTTTTATTTAAACTCAATAGTCTATACAACTATAGTTGTTGCAGCTATGTCCTATTTATTCACTGCTTATTGGCGTGGACTCATTTGTTCTCCATGTGCAGTAATTTGTTCGCATTGTGGATTCTCCATGTACAATAATTTGTTCGTAATATGGACTGATTTGTTCTTCATGTGCAGTAATTTGTTCACAACGTTGATTCTTGTGTTCTCCATGTGCAGCAATTTGTTCGCAACGTAGACTCATTTGTTCTACATGTGTAGTAATTTGTTCGCAGTGTGGACTTACATGTTCTTCGTGTGCAGTAATTTATCCGCAATGTGGACTGATTTGTTCTCCATGTGTAGTAATTTGTTCACAATGTGGATTCTTCTGTTCTCCATGTGCAACAATTTATTCGTAATGTGGACTGATTTGTTCTCAATGTGCAGTAATTTGTTCGCAACGTGGATTCTTTTGTTCTACATGTTCAGCAATTTGTTCGCAACGTAGACTCATTTGTTCTAGTTTGATAAAAAAATATTCGTAAAAAATATCATCTAAATATAGTCAAGTGAGATCTTGTTTTGAAGATTCTATCGCAATAAAGATTATGGTGCGATCAGAATTTAATTTGGATGTTTGGTTTAAAAGCAATAACTTTTTTCAAACTTTACTTATATGCAAGTGATGTCTGTGGACCAATACATCCCTTTACTTTGGTTTTGTGTCATCCATGTGGACTCTTAATGGCATGTAGGCTATGTAGTGGGCCATGTTAGTTAGTATTGTTCGTAGGGAGCGAGCGCCCGCATGCAGCAGCAACAATCCGTCTCGTGGGCCAAACTAAGCCAAACAAGAAGCAGTTTGGGCCGCTCTGCGCTTTAAGTCCGTAATCGTATCGAACATCCGTGTGCGCTTCAGGCGGTATGCGTGGCAGAACCGTGCAGTTTAAACTGGTTCAGATGCACTAGTCATTGACCCATGACAGTCAAGGACATAATGCATATGAAACAGTGTAAACTCGGTATCCGTCAGATACTCGCAGGCATCCGAAACACCACTTAGTGAGCACAACTCCATGCATACAGGATCACTTGTACAAGAAGCTTTCAACAGACATTACAAATTTTACAAAAAATATATGGAAGAGTACTAGTTATTACAAACCAAGGTGTACTGCTAAGAGTAAGGACGGTACTCAGAGTTTTGAAGTAAAAAGATTTAACAAATACTATAGTGGTAAAGGTCTAAGTTTTTTAACAAAACATTTGCGACAAGAGGCCCTTCGTGTCTCTTGGCTTTCGGGAGACCTCTAAGCTTGATCCGCCTTCTCCTCTGCAGCAATTGTAGTATCTTGAGTACAAGGGTACTCAGCAAGATTTACCCGCCAATTTAGTATAAGTAAAAACAAGACTCCAGTATGCAAGGCTATATGGTGGACTGGCGTTGATGTTTTGCAAAAAAGGGCTTAGTAGAGTTAGTCCTTATGCTTTCAAGATTTTAATCTTGTTATGGTTGTATCCTTCAATTCTAAGTTAGAAAGAAAGCAACATTTTACAACCAAGATCCTATATGATAATCCAGAAATTTCCTAGCATTGCTCCTCATGATCTTACTATATTGTTCATCAGCGATCAAGCAGTATTCATATCGAGAAGTGCGACGGTCATGACCAATTTTACATCCTGCAGGGTAAAGACCTAATCACACGACACGTGCGCGAACCGTCGAACCACACGCGGCAACCTTTCGCTCATATCACTTCCAGAGATCGAAACTATTCTTGCCAAGGTCCGGGAGTGCATCCCCATAAGCGGCCCCACGTCTGGCCTGACCCACTTATGAGTTTCAGACTACACTCCCGCCTACTGCTTCTCTCCGACTGGGCAAGCCATAGTTTCAATTCTGGTGTGACTGGGTTGCATCAGTTTACTGGCCCCATTCTTCCAGTATGTGATTAGTACGTTCAAAACTTGACCTCTGGTCAACAACTACTGAGTCCTTGACCAAACTTTTATAGTTGGGCGAGGCTAGCCTATAAGCTCAACCATAAACAAAGCCTACATAATTCCTCGCCCAACTTAGCAAGTATAACTCCAAAATTTTATGTGATTATCATAGTGATTGGTTCTAAGGTTGCATTGATAGAACTCACTAAGCTTGACTAAGCCATTTTGAAAGATCTTTTTTTTTGAAGAGGTGGCAAAGATATCATTAATCAAGGTTGTCATGCCATCAAAGAGGTTTCATCACAATTCCTAGACTTAATGCAAGTACTAAAATAATTTGGACACATGAAATAATAGATAAAATAATAGGTGTAGATGCTCCGGTGCTTGCCTGGATTAGTATCGAGGTTAGTGTCGTCAATAGCGGCTTCAGAGTCTTGCTCCACTACGATCACCTCCTCGTATTCTTGAGTCTTCTCTGGTTGTAGTTTGATGTACTCAGGCTCCACAAACTCGGTATCTACATGCCATGAATGCAACATGCAACATTTAGAAAAACTAGCTATACAACTTTCCTTCACGATAAAGTTGCAAGCCAACACTCAAACATTTATTTAAAGTTTATATAAATTCTTCCTAAAATTTTTTCATCAAATAAAGGATTTATTTAAATTATTTTCTTTCAAAAAAGAATTATTTTCATTATATTAAGATGTTATAATAAAAACATACTTTTATTATATTTTTATTTTTTTAAAAACTTCATTTATCTTAATTGGAATTCCATAAAGAAAGGGATAAGAAAAAAATACTTTGAATTTTATTCGCCCAAAATTAAGTTCTGATATTTTTAAAACATAGGGATTAGTATAACAAAACTAACAAAATTGATTTCATAATTTTGGGATTTTTCTACAAATTATAGCAATTAAAACAAGACTTTAGCTAATTAAAATAAAAGAAAACAATTAAAACTACCCGGTTTTACACAAAACCCCCTACAAAGATTAATTCCTCGCACATAAGCCCTCCCGCGCCCAAGCTTTGCTTTTTAGCTGATAACCCCCTAGAAGAAACTAATTGCTTGCAATCAGGTCCTCCCGACCTTAATCCAATCCGGGCGGCGGGCGGCCGGCTCGATCTCGCCGGCGGCGAGGTCTCCGGCGACGGAAAGTGCTCCAATGGCATCAGATTGTCACGACGAGCACTCCCATGGGTCAAACCCCTAGCAACGGTGACCGGAAAGGGATGCGCGACGGCGGCAGCGGCGGCGCTCTGCTTGAGTTCATCGGCCGGCTCGTCGGCAACGGAACAAGGGACTTGGGCTGGCGCTAGAGCTTCACCGAGGCTTCCTCTACGCGATGCACCAACAGCAAGTTGCTCTACAAGGCCGGAGCAAGGCTCCCCTCGTCGGCGGCCATGGCGCGGCTACGGCTAGAGGCGGCGCCGGCGTTCTAGTGCGGCGGCGAGCTTTGGCTCTACTCTAGCTGGCTCAACAGCATCGCCCAAGATTCCTAAAGATGGTGAGCTTAGCTCCCCACGGTCGTGGCCATGGCGCGGCGGCGCTCTGCGGCGGCGCACGCGTTCTGGCCAGCCGAGTCACTATCTCGGGCTTGGTGTTGTCCCTAGAGCTTCGTGAGCACACAAGGAGTCCAGCTAAAACCTTAGAATGGATTAACAATTGCGCGAAGATACTTCCCCTCGATGGCCTACCTTGGAGCTGTCGGCGGCGGCTGGAGGAGGAAGATGACGGTGTACGGCGGCGTGGGGCTTCGGGGTTGAACTTGGGCTGGTCGGGGAGGGAGCTGGGGCAGTGGTGGTGCTGTGGGTGAGTGGAATCGACCGGCAATTCGATGACGGCGGTGAATGTGAGCGCAAGGCAGAGACGGCGGTGAAGGTGAGCGCGAATGGCGGTGGCGGGGGAAACTTGGCGACGGCTCGGTGTTTATTTGAATCCTCACCGTGGCTATCTCGTTTCACTGCTCGTGTGTTGTCTTGGTGGCTCGTCAGCGCGTGGCAAGGTTGAAAACTCGCCGGCGGTCAAGGGCGGCGTAAATCCGCGGCGATGCTGTCGTGCCTGCCCTGCTCTCCTTCCCTTTTCTTTTCTTTCTCTCCTATTTCTTGCTCTGAATTCCTCTCGTTTTCTCTTGATTTCATGTATATTTCTTGGATGAAGTCTAAACCAAACTTGTAGCTGGTACATAGGGTTCCAAGATTTGTATTTACACTTCAAGCTAAAACTTCATGAATCACTAGCTATACATCTCTGAACTTAAATGTTTATGACTGAATATTGATTCAGTTTCGTCAGTTATAGAGCTGCCCAAAACGGTGCAATATCCAAACTTTGGTCCTCCAAATAAATTAGCAAACAATGTTTTCTTTGATCATGATGTAGTCCAATATGGAGTATAAAGTACCGAGTTTGCATTTTGCTACTCCTTGATCAAAGTTCATGTAAAAATTCTCCCAATTTATTGGTTCCAAAATGACATCTTATGACTAGTTTTGGGTAAAAAATCAGGTTATTGAGTTTTTAACCAAAACTCTCCAAATCCAACTTATTGCTGTTTCTTTGTTCCAAATACCATAAAATACTCCCAAGTTAGTATTTCTTTTGGATTTAGCACAATTTCTCTTATTTGTCTAATTTGGCCAAATTTCCTCCAAATTTGAAATTCGGCTTGACTTTCTCACTAACTTTCTTTTATTTGAGCATTTGAACTTGTGCCCTTCATAACCATCTCTAGAAATTGATTAAGTGTTAAGATGGTTTTGTTTTTCTTAAACATCATGGATGTTACAATATGTTTAATTCTATCACCAAAGCGATAGCCAGCCGCGCCCAACGAGCAGGGCGTGAAGGCTAGGTTCGAGCGCGCCGCAGCGCGCAGCAGAACACATCACGCGCCGGCGATTGTCGACTTAACGGAACAGTTAACAAATTTTAACGGTAATGTCAATCAAGAAAATGTAAATTTAATATAGTGGCAATGAAAGGAATTAAAAAATTTCAATGGCAATAAAAGAATCCATATAAATTTCAGTGGCAATGACGGAATTTACTTATATATTTTAAGGGAACATCGGGTCGTGGAATTAGTTACGCCGGTCCAAGCAAACCAACTAACCAAGGCCACTACAGGTGGCAATGTGCTATGGTCGTAAACTGCGCCTACTGTTATCTGGTTGTATCCAGACAGGGCCTTGTTTAGTTCCAAAGTTTGGACACCCAAACTTAATACTTTACCATAAATGCAAAACTGTAGTAGGGTTAGGGCCTTTTAGTTTCTAAATTGGGAGCAAACTTTGACGTTTCTAGGTGCGTGCGGCATTATAGCATTTCGTTTGTATGTGTGAAAAATTGTTCAAAAATTGATTAATTAGGCTCAAAATGTTCGTCTCGTAGAGTACAACAAAACTGTACAATTAATTTTTGATTTCATTTATATTTAGTACTTCATGCGTACTATGATATTTTGATGTGATGGAATTTTTTTTTTCATAGTAAACTTTGAGGGTAAAATTTAGACCTGAATGCGTGGGTAGCAGAGAGGCGCCACTTCCGAAGCAGAGATGGTCGGCTTGGTTGCCGGCGGCGGCACCAGTATCTTTGACTAAAGCACGATGAGGATACCGCGTCAACGCGGCAATTTGAATCCCTGTCCGGCCAATAGCTGAATGCCGGAGTGGATCTCTGTCAGAGTCCGGCCGCCTGGGTTGATCGATGCGATCCAAAAGCAACTCCTAAATTTAGGATAAAAAAATTCTTCATCACGTATTAAATTAAATATAGATGAAATCAAAAACTAATTATACAGTTTTGTCGTGCTATGTGAGACGAACGTTTTAAGCCTAATTAATCAATTTTTAGATAATTTTTTATAAATACAAACGAAATGCTACAATGACGCAATGATTACGAAGTGACGTCAAACTCCCAAATTCAACATCCCAAATTCAACATCTAAACAAGACCCAAGGTATTCAAGAGCCGAATTTACTGTTACAAACTTTGATTGGGAGAGGAAGAGTGCCATGCGCATACGGTCAAAGCCTGGTTGCGGCCTTTTTGCAGCTTGTGGGCGAAATCACGACTGGAGTACGGTACGGTGGATTATGCAAGAGCATCAACTGCAAGAACAACGAATAGAACTGCGCGTGCACCTTATCAGTGTGGTCTGATCAGAAAATCAAGGCTTAAGATAATGCTACATTTACAGCAAATTGCATATATATATATATATATATATATATATATATATATATATATATCTGTAAATGTAAGACCGCATTTGTACGCAGCCATGGTTAGAATGGTATTGCCGGTTTACCACGTGCTGGTTTGCAGTGCCTCTGAATCTTAATAGCTTTACCAACACTCAGATTCGTTTCGAAGAGTACATTTTTAAAGGCACGTGATTCAAATACAAAGGCTATGGAAAATCAACAGCACCGTCAAATACTGGTGCAGGGCGCCAGGGCGGGCGTGATGGCCCAGTACTCCAAGTTTCCAACAGGCGGCGCAGTACAGATTCATAAGAGATTACCACCGAATGTAAGATTTCCATAGGATATATAAAGCTAATAAGTCACAGTGAAACAGTATATTAGCAGAGACTGCAAATTATGCAGCTCGGTAGTGGGTAAGCTTCTGGCCATACAGATGACCTTGCCTTTCAACTATCAGGTGCTTGTGCTTCAGCATCGCTAAAAAAAAGGATTATACTGACCTACACATTTGCAATAGGAGAAGACCGTGGAAAAGGTCCCAGGCAGAGGAAAGTAGGTCTATCTCACAAGTGCAAGAAACACCGGTTACTTTAGCTAGCAGTGATCATCGCTCTCAGAGAATTAAAGAAGTAACGAAGCAATGGTGAATTGTTTGTCATTTGTGGATGGTTAGCTCATGGAGATGAGCCATGTCAGGGTTGGACGTGCCGCACACCTTCTCCAGGGGATCCTTGCATCGCCTCTGGAGCTCCAGGTACCTGTCCAACTTGAAGTTCTGCCTCTGGATCAGCTTCTTCTGCCGAGACTCGAACATCCTCTCCATGAAGTCACGGTAGGTTGGGTCCCTTGACGTGATGAGGAAGTACGCGTACCCAACAACCAGGCCCGTCGTGGTCGTGAAGAACGTGATAGGTTCCATGACATCCCAAGAGAACTCCCAGAACGTGAGCCTGAAGAAGAGGCCGACCTGGGTGATCAGGAAGCCCAGACCGGACCAGAGGATGCGTCGGACTTGCTTGTGCGCGAGCTTGTTGATGTCTTCGAGCTGTGCCTGGAGCTCCTTGAGCTCTTCCTTCCCTGGATCGTTCTCAGGTGTCAGTGCAAGGGGCATAGCTTTCCTTACAAGATCCACAATCTGTATAAAAACAAGAGGAATTAGCATCTGCCACTGCTAAGTATCTGCTAGCGTTATGTAACTGCTTATGTAAGACCTAATTAAGACAATAAATCTGAACCTATATTGATAAGCATCAATTGAGAAATTTGAAGGGGGGAATTTCAGCATATGGATATGCCACACTCCTAATTTGTGTTTCAGTTTGCTACACCATGTATCACTGAAACATTCACATGTCAATGAGACATGATTGGCAAAATCCTGAAAAATCAGCTTAGAATGCAGTCGATCCTAAAAAGGGAAGAACTAATATGCAAGTGTATATACATTTCAAAACACAAAATGTGGAAATCCATGGAAAATAAACATTATTTAAGAGTATACTAGAAGTTCTTTTTTGTGAAACTTCATGTTTTTGTTCCAAATATTCAATAGACAGTAGCTAATTTACATCCAGCGCCATCAACCTGAATGAGGAATGGTAGTTAAAGCTCGCTTATCTGCCTCTTAGTTCATCTTGCCCCAATGTTCCAAATTGCACATCAATGACACAAAGAGGCTTGAGAACAAAAACAAGTAGATAATGGACAATGCTTCCTGTGCCACAAGTCACTTGGTCCATCCTACACGAGATAATGGAAAGAAGATATAGCCATAGAGGCAGTGGAAAGGGACTGCCTCTACACGGCAATGACCCATCCTGTATGAGAGGGCAGATCAAAGAAAAGTAGAAAAGGTAGAGGCACCATTTCAATGCTTTACCAGCAGATGAATTCCTCCCCATGAAAGAAAACCGGATGACTTTTGGCCTTTTGCACTAGTGCAGCCGGTGTGAGCACCCGGAGGGGCACGCCGTGAGCCACCACCACCACCAGTCACCACCACACTAGGGGCCACCGCGTCCACAAGCATACTGATCACCTATCCCCCTAGAAAGTGACACCTGCAAGTGGATTGCTTCTGGTCTAAACAGTACGGCCACGAGCCCATGGTGGTTTAGATTTTTCCAAAGCCAGTTCCGATCAGCAAAAGTTCAGCAGATCGCACAAATTGCACTATGGTTGTCACCAAACAATTAGTTTGCCCTCGAATGGCACAGGCAATTCTAACAACTATATTTATGGACTGCAACATTGTACCCCTTTGTAAGTAAGCTGTCCAAACCCCGCAGGTCCCAATCTGAACCCAATGGAACAAGGTGCACGGATCTGTACTTGAGCCGCTCAGGGTCCATGCCCTGAGCTGTATGAACCGTGCTTAGCGAGGCGATGTTTTCGCCGAACAAAATGCTTTAATGCGTCAAACAGAATCTTCCATGTTCTATGCCTCCCTTGGTTACATCGAAAATGCCTCCCCTAAGATTTCCGGCACTGCCAGCAATCCCAGCACGGGACCTAGTCATACCAAACACGAGAGAACAAGCGACAGACAAACGAACAGAGGAGTCACCGGCGGCGAGGACAACGGCTAGAACGCAGCTTAAAATCTGAAAGCCCTGACGAGTTATCGCACGCAGGGAATCGACGCGGCGAGAAAACTCTAGTAGAGTATCAGAGACGGAGAAGGTGTGGAGGGAGGAAAAGGGCGGCAATGCGAGCTGACCTTGTCGGGCTGGAGGTAGACCCTGTCGCGGAAGAGCAGCACGACACCGGCCTCGTCGAGCGCGCCCGCGAGCGCGGCGGCCTCGGCGCGCGTCCTGGCCGCGCCGGCCTCCTCGCACGCGCGCAGCAGGTCCGCGTACGGGATCACCTCCCCGTCCCCGAGCCGCCGCTTGAGCGCCTCGACGTTGGCGAGCCGCATCAGCCGCCGCGCCTCCGCCGGCGTCACCTCCGCCTCCCCGTCCCTCCTCGCCGCCTCCGCCGCCGCGGCCTCCGGGATCGACGCGTAGCCGCGGAAGAGGGAGCCGCGCTGGAGCCCGCACGGCGGCGGGGAACGCCGGAGGGGCGCGGCGCCGGCCCCGCGCCCGGCCGCCGAGGCGGAGGCCGAGGACGAGGCGGCGCGGAAGAGGGAGCGGGAGACGCGCCACATTGACATCGGTCGGAGTCGGTGGCTCGGTGCCTCTCGACCTCTCTCTCTTTTCAGATGCTGCGTGTGGTGGGTGGAAGGGAGGGCAGGGAGAGATAAGGGATGGTGGAGGTGGTCAAAGCGGGAGGAGGGACGGAGCGCGAAGTATGGAGAGGGGAAGGGGAAGCGGAGGCGAGGAAGACGAGAGGGGGAGGCCGCGTTCGCGTGGGGGTTTGGCAATTTTTGAAGGGGCGGGGGTCCCTTTCCTTTTTCGTCCGCCTTGGCTGATGGCAGGCACTCCTGTGCTTCGGGGCGCCTTCCCGTGCACAAAAGGAGGGAAGAGCGTGTTGGTTTTCGGAAGCTGCTTCGGTGGGTCCTGACGCTTTACGCCGCGTGAAAAGATTGTTATTCACTTGCACATTTTCTTTAAAAAGAATATCCACTTACCTATTGTACAAAGTTCTAAATATGGAACAAATACAGGTCATATCAGCAATAATCGTATGGTTAAAAATGGGCACGTATTATATTAAGCAAAAAACATAGCCTTTTATGGTCACTTCATGTCCAAATATAATGGAAAGAATATCATGTACTCGTATTGTCTAACGGTTGTGGATTATATTAGGAAAAAAATATCTTGTGTAGCCATAGCGACATATTTGGATTTAGAGCAAGAAAATCTGCCATTAAGTCTAGGAACAGCTAACCCTCTGTATTAGTAGGCCTTAAACCACATTAGGAACATTAAAGGTTCAAAAATTGTACTCGTATGATTTTGTAGATAACATGTGTACAATCCAACCGTTAGAGCATTTATCATACACGGCAAAATGCCATATCATTGAACACGACAATCCTCCTGTCCCCACTCGTTTTGTCTCTACAAAAAAATTGTAAGTTTTGGTTAAAAATTAGACAAATCACACTACATATTAAATAGTGCATGCATCTTCTAACACGATATTAATTTGGGAGAGAAATACATTAACACTCAAATTATATCTTTATTTTAAACAGTTTCCAAATCCTAATACAAACATACATACACTACCTATATAAAAGAAAAGGCATGTACTGTCTTCTTCACGAAACTCGGTTCGGTCAGTACAATATGTCATCCAACCTCGATTATACGGGAGCAACACCTCAGCGCCCCGTGCTACCTTTTCGAGTTCGTGACAAACACAAAGTAACTAAAATCAACTAAATTTTATGCGTACACACTGAAGAAAAAACCAGGACGCACACGACACGCTCCAGGTGGAGGATATAGTAAAAGAAACGAAAACGAAAGGGAGATCTGTCGGCCAGGTTCAAAGGCTTGGATTAGCCGAGGAGTAAAAAGGTTAACCGAAGAAAAACGAAAAGGAAGAAGAACATCTGATTGCTCCTCTGATTTTATTCTTCCAAGGTCGAGAATGAACGAGGACACGGCGCGGTGGGCCTGGGGCGACTTCGACCCGGATGCCTTCTACCCCACCGCGGTCGACACGTCGTGGACGCGGCGCGCCTGTCTCGCAGCACGAAAAAAGCAACCTGATGCGACGCGCCCAAGCGATCAAGCCGATGTACCAGCACTATTCCAAAGCGAAAGGTTTGCTGCCGCTCGCCTACCCCAATTGCTCGGATTGGAACTGGAAACCCACTGCCAGTGGCCTAGAGCCCACTGCCATTTCTGCTTCTACAAGTCACGGACGGACCGAGTTCTCTTGTGATCACTGTTTTTTTTTTCTTTCTCAGATTCTTTCGCGTTATCTTTCCTCAGATCCAGTAACGTCAGATTTGTTAATTCCAGAAGAGAAACGAATACATCATTTGTTTACATTCATTTCCACGAGCTGCACGTGCAAGCACGTCAACATTACCGACCAACTTCTGAAAATCTTCACCTTCCTATGTGGTGATGGGCATGGTATTGTTGCAGTAATTCAGAGGCTAACTTAAAAAAAGACGGTAATTCAGAGGCACAGGATGCAGGCTTTGACTGCAAGCTATTACTTACCACAAAATAATTACAGCTCTGAAAAAAATAATACAGTAGTAGTGAACAAGTACCCTTGTGTAGGTACAGTTCAGAGAAGAGTTAACGTGGATCAAGAAAGAAAAATATTTTTTTTGTTAGATAGAAGCATGCTTCCTGCTAATCTGTTTTCCCGTTTCCAACGTGCTTCCTCCTCCTGGACAGGGTTTTCACCATCCCCTTGAGTATCTTCCAGAACCAAAACACGTTCATCACTGCTACCGTCGACGGCACAGCCAGCAAGCTGTAGAATCCTAAGGTGAAGATGGACCTCGCCTGGGAAACAAGGATGTCAGAACCATTAGAAGAAGATTGAAAGAGAACGGCAGTTTTCGTACAGTTTCGCTTTTGCTTTTTATATTCAATAAATATAAATACAGTAAAATGGCAAGGGCAATAGAAATTCACAGTTTTTTTTATCATGAGCGCACTGAAGGCTGCTGTATGAACAGACTTCCAATCACTGCAGTAGAAGTTCTGAACAGCAGTAAATCGATACAGTGATTTCTGCAATGATTTCTAAAATGTTTGCATGTTTTTCTGTGGCATGCCACCATTGCTGAACTGTTATGTACAGATAGTGCTATATCTGCAAACATTTTCAGTGGCATAAATCGAACTGGCTGAATTTGGATCCCACAAATAATTACAGCTTCCTCATATTTCCATGTGACTCTTTCACTTTTTTCATTGAAAAATTTGCACATTTATTGGCAATTTTTTTGTAGTATATTGAGGAACTACCTTTAAATCTAATAAAGAAATATTGATGTCCTGAATCTAGGTCTACAACTTTACACTAAGAATAAATGGATTTGCATTGCTGCCCTGGCTAGTTGTTAGTTCAATACAACGTGTCTTCAGAATAAAAAAGGTAACACCATGGATACATGATACAATATACCTGATCATAACGAAAATACATGTGGGTGAACAAATACACGAATAAGATTATCCGAGCAACCTGCAAGCAAACAAAAGACGAGTTAATAATTCTATATTCACTAGAGCAAAACTAACATTTAAATAAAGTAAAAGTTCCTAGACCATTTCCCTTTTTCAAAATCCAAACAAAGCCCTTATTATTATAGTTTCGAATTCATATCAATAATCGATGTCCCCGAGCTATCACAGTTTCAAAACAATTCAGAAGCATAACAAGGAAGCTGCAGCTGCCCCACCAGCGCACGTTTGACATTTCAATTTGATTTATAATAACGAAAAGCATATAAATGCCTCTCCACCGTAAAGGAAAACACAATAAAAGTAACATATTTTCACAGAATCTGGTCAAAAACCCCAAATGGGCTATTTTTGTGAGGTATGTTGTGTGTGCAGACAGCAGAAATACTAAAAAAAACAGTAATCACAGTCGACAAGGAACCTAATATACAATGCTCTAACATTTAGAGAAACCTTCCTGAATATATGCATTATGAATGTATAGAAAACATGTTTATAACTTTATATAAAATGATTGGACAAAACGGGTGATGAATGATGGGCACAGCTGCTATACCAGCCATCCAACAAATAGAGCCATGCCGTTGTATAGGTAAAGGTTACAAGTCTTCTGGCCAGTAACATCCAGATACCTGCATAGATCATTGCAATTTAGAAAAAATAATGAATGGTAGTCTCAGTTCTTACTAGTCACGATTAACAACTAAGGATACATTACCATCTGAGGTTCACAAAGGGAGTGGTAACTTCGGTGAAGAGGACCATGAGTATGTACATGTGTGCTTTGCCACTCAACAAAGCAAGACCAATTGCATACATGGAAAGTCCATGATGCAAGAGCTGAACCATCAATGTCACAAAAATAACTCATGATCTATGGAAAATCACAGCAGGGTAATTCCATTAATAGAAAGAACGTGTTCTACGACAAAGTGATACTTACATACTCCTTTCCACCTAAAGAAGGAAAATACCATAAAATCATAGCCAAGTCTGTCAAAAAGTAACCAATCGAGACCTGTAGAGTTATACGGGAGGTCAATGCGATGTGTTCTACAAATATGCACGCAACAACAGTTATCATCTGTATGCCATTTGGTCATAGAGTAAAGAAGGAGAACATGCTAAAGAAATAAAACACCTCATATGATATTTCCTGTTAACAATTTAACAAATTCACTGTCTGCAAACAGAGGGGGAAATGAAGTTCAACGCACAGCTTACCCCAAACATGCCATCAGATAACCATGATTTTCTATCAATTATTATGCCATTGTTTACATCTTCATTAAAGAGGTCAGAGATCACGACCAAGTAAAATGAAATGGCAGCAGAAACCAATGCATGGAAAGTAGAGAAACCCCTGCCAAAAAGTGGTATCATGTAACCAGAATTAATAAATTAAAGCCAACAACAAAAAACAATAATAATGGCTAAAAGAACAAAAGTTGTCTCCCCGTATATCTTACCTATTGTTCCACTCCACCTTTTGCATTGGACTCAACCTACTGTAACCTTTGAAGCACTGAGTGCTAACCTTACGGGTCAGACCATATACCTATAAGGACAATGGTCAGGGTAATAAAGTATTACAAGAATTATATGATTCCACAGATTAAAACAGTACTCTTCTTTAAGCTGAGAACTTTAGAAGTAGCCAAGTACAGCAACATTTCCAATTCGAAAATTGACAAAAGAGCAAAAATATTCAACTTTGCTATGTGGTAGGTGACCTAGGTCATACTCCCTTGTACATGTAACCAACAACAATTTTATTTTTTCCCATACTCATTTAGTGTGGACGAAGGATTATATGCTTCATACAGAAGGGACTGTCTAATTGTACCACACAGTAATTATGAAAAACAGTGCTTATTGTTGATTACAGGGAGTTTTATTTGCCTCATAAAACTTTCATCGAGCTGCTTTTCTATATAAATCCCAACAAGTCCTATGAAATTTTCATCTTCTTCTAGGGGAATTTGTTTATATCTTGAATAAATGAATAATAAATCCCATGAGAGATTATGGTAGGAATATATGTTGCACATCCGCAAGTTATCTCGCATTGGATTATTTATCTATTTAAGAATTTACCACCTGGCACTTATAACTGTTGTTGCAAGTTTGTATGATATTGATCGACCATAAGTTCATAACAATTATTACCAAAATATTTTCCTTGACATTCTACTTATATAGAAAAAAAGATATACTTTTCTGTGCGCAACATTGAACGCGACAAACAAAAGGAAAGAGAATCAGGGTACTCCAATGCTACACAATAAGGTTGACAGCAACGCTACTGTCAATGAACCTTACCCTGATAATACTAATGGCTCGCTTTTAAACTAAATATGAGAATCTAATATTATACCACAATTGCGCACAAAAGTATACACAGAGTCTTCATCGAAGCTTCTATCCTGTTAGTGGCAAAAAAAAACCTTCTATCCTGTTTAAAAAGCCGAAAATAACTCTTCTAGAAGAATATTCAGCGCTACTGGTCCATAAACTTCATTGCGCCTACAGCTATCATGGCGACTGGCACCTAGACGCATAATTGACCAGCGCCGATACGGCCTAAATTGACTTCTACAGTTCTACATTTGAAAAAAAAAACAGAATGTCGCTAAAATCCTCTGTTCTCCTATATACCAAGATGAAAGATTGATTCAAAAAATCTCGCAAACTGATAAGACTGGGTAGAGCAAGAGTTGCGAGTTTGAAATTCAGCTAATAGAAAGAAAAAAAACGAATGAAAGGGGAGGGGCCAAGTGAGGAGAGCTTACTGCGCCGCACATGACGACGCCGGCAAGAACCGACGCCGGCCACAGAATTCGCTCCTGGGGCCCGAAACTCCCGTCCATCCCTCCTCTATCCGCTCCAATCGACCGACGAACTGAGGAGAGGAAGAACGAGAAGCTCTGGGGTTAGGCACCAAACCCTGCAACTTACAGCCTCGCCTTTCAAGTTTCAATCCTCCTCTCAGTTTGCAGAGCTTGACAGAGGTTTAGGAAACAGAGGTTGGGAATTGGGATAAGCTTGGAGGATCAGTACCTGGATAGGATAAATTGGGTCGGGAATCAACTTGCCGCGGAGTCGTCGCCGCCTGCTCCTCTCCCTCAGGTTTTCTTTGCGGGCTCGAGCGAGGCCTCGCTCGAGCGTTGAGTTCCTCCGGTTTTTAAAGCGGGGTGGGTTGCCCCGCACGAGGGGGCGACGGCTCGACGAGGGGAGGTGCTCGTCTCGGCTCGGCTGGTTGGAGATCCATGACCGGGACGGCCGGGACTCTCGCGTGGACGGGACCGTGGCCAGTTGTGTCCACCGGCCGCCAGCCGATCGGGCTGGCTACTTAACTTTTTTTTTGACACGGGCTAGTTACTTACTTGGTTGCACGGGTGCGGTGGGGGAAAAAAGAAGAAGTGAAGGTTCCATGATCCATCAGACGGTGACGCCGTACGATTGTTTCCTGACAATGATGTACAGGAACGAGCGGTTCATTATTTGATTTTTCAGCCAACTTCACAACTCACGACATATCCGATGCGTTTTGCAGATAGTTGCAGGAAAGGAATTTTTTTGCGGGTTTTTTTATATTATATCTAGATTTACAGTAAAAACTACGTACCCCTCTATATATGATTTAAATATCGTTTTAGACAACGACACGTTCTCTAAAACCTAACTTTAACTTCTTATTTTTACAAAAATATTTATTAAAAAATAATGTACGTATATTTTTATAAAAAAATTAAGACAAATCTATTTATATAGTTTTCACATTTTTAAACTTACAGGATAGAGGGAGTGAATTATACAGTACAACGTAGATGATCACAATACGCACACACACTCCTAGATGCGAGTATCATGATTTGAACCCTGCTGGATAGCGGGGCCACTGAACTTTACTGCCATCGGACTACGAGCCCTATCGCACGAAGGAAGTACTTCTATATTAAGATTGGTCTGCTTACCGAGGCACTGGCCCTTACGTTTCCTCCAATCTCGCGTCATGGGCCCTCGTTCTCGTATTTACTCTCTCTATATGGGGTCCGATTTTATATGCCCCTCCCCACTGCTCACATGCCGCCCAGCGACAGCAACGAATACTCCTACGTCACTACTGCTGCCTCCTTTCACCACCGCGACCAATCGGTCCAACCACCAGCCAGACCCCTAAGAACTGAACGAGGTGTCATGTCACATGTATGCTGAGTTAGAGAAAATAGGAGAGAAAAGAAAAGAGAAATAGGCTATAAATTTACAGCATACTCTCAACCAGTTTCAACACGGATTCTAATAATTTTAGTAAGAGGATGATAGAGAGAAGATGAACCGTGTATTTTTTATATTATTTATACATACAGTCAACCACTATACGTATATATTTGTTTAAAATAACACGGCATGAGTGTGTAGTCAGCGATTGGTTGAATTAGTAGCCATGCACATACGTGGAAAAATATTAAGTTGACATGGCATCGCACCGTACCATGTCGGCTCTCTAAAATGTTAGGTTCATCTGGTCATCTGCCTTGATCTATCTCGGTTAGAGGATCATTGGCCAACGGCCCAGCGTTTGACAGTGAGATCTTGCGAGAATCACAACTTTGAAAACAACGTGAATTATTGGTATTTCATTTCTTCCCGTGATCTCGATGATTATTAAGAAACGAGACTCGATCATTTCTCCGTATAAATACTACTGTGCTGGGAGGCTGGTTGTTGTCCCCATTAATTTCACGATTGGTTCCGTCCCAATCAAAGCAAAAAATATGATAATGACGCCTGCTATGTAGCAGCCGTTCTCACTTAAGTTTTTGTCAGGAGCGGATGGTTCTCCGGGTTGCGCCTGCCATCCGTTGTATGCTATCCAACGCTCTCGTACCCTCCGGTCGCTCGCCTCATAAATAAGCCACGCCTGCGCTGATGCCGACGGCAATCTGAAGGCCGGACCCCTTCTCTTAACCACGCTTACATTATAAGTTAAACGAAGATTTTTTCGCTTATCGTTTTTCGTTTTTAATACAAATCTCTGAAGCGGCTTACCACAGAAACAATAATAAGAAAAATAAGCATAATGTTTGGTGGAATTCTCACTTAGATAAGTGGATTATAATCGTTCCCAAACAGGACCGAAGTCGCCCAATTAAGAGCGAACCGGACGTTGCACATTCCGATCCCAACCACGTTTTTTTCCTCTCCACACAGCGCCAGCGCGCAACATGAATGGTGTCAACAAAATCGCAATCACAGGTGGAGTACGTTCTAGACGAAGCCCTGTAGTACTGTTTTTTTAGAGGAAATCCTGTAGTCACTAGTTTGGGCCACAAAAGCGTCCTGCACTGAGACCTCGCTATGGCCCGCTGGGCCAGGTTCCCAGGTGTTTGTCCTTCCACCCTGGCTGGTAAGAGTGGGCCGTGTCATCACATGTCTGGCCCGCCATGGTTTTTGTACTTGCTGGCAGCAGAATGCCGCATGCAGCTCACTTCGTACTGTGGACCAATCACAAGCGGACACGCCTCACAGCTCCAAAGTCCCCGGGCAGCCGGTCAAACGAGTACAACATCGCGAGCGATCCGTCCCTCTGTTTTCTGCCGTTTGACCCATTCATTCCCCTCACCGTCCGGAAGGGTCCACGCGCGCCTCGAGCGGCCAAGCCTCGCTAGCTCTCTCTCGCTGCCACCGCCCCTGATCGAAACGCAACTCGCGTGGCCGGCAGAGAGAGAGGACGAAGCAGCAGAGAGCGCGCGAGCCGGCGAGCAGGAGGAGGAAGGCCGCGTTCCGGTGACCGGCGAGAGAGGGCGGCGTTGGTCGCGGCCCATGCGCCAAGATGGACGCGATGCCGATCTCCGACGGGCTGCCGACCAACGTGACGGAGCAGATCCGCAGCGTGACGCAGCCCAAGGCGTCGAGCACCGTGGTGTGCTACTCGCCCATGATGATCACCACCAACGGCATCTGGCAGGGGTTCAACCCGCTCGACTTCTCCCTCCCGCTCTTCATCCTCCAGACCGCCATCATCGTCGTCACCACCCGCTTCCTCGTCCTCGTCCTCAGGCCCCTCCGCCAGCCCCGCGTCATCGCTGAGATCCTCGTACGTACGCGCGCCGGCCTCTCACCTCGATTATATCTTCTTCCCTGATCATGCATGGTGTTAAAGTTCGATCATGGATTGTTCATGCCTGTGCATGCGTGCGCGCAGGCCGGCGTGCTGCTGGGGCCCTCGGTGATGGGGCAGATCGAGACCTGGGCGAACATGGTGTTCCCGCAGCGAAGCCTGCTGACGCTGGAGACGGTGGCGCACCTGGGCCTGCTCTACTTCCTCTTCCTGGTCGGGCTGGAGATGGACATCGACGTGATCCGGCGCTCGGGGAAGAAGGCGCTGTTCGTCGCCATCGCCGGGATGGCGCTGCCCTTCTGCATGGGCATCGCCACGTCCTTCATCTTCCGGCACCAGGTGTCCCGGAACGTGCATCAGACCTCCTTCCTGCTCTTCCTCGGCGTCGCGCTCTCCGTCACGGCGTTCCCGGTGCTGGCCCGCATCCTCGCCGAGATCAAGCTGCTCAGCACCGAGCTCGGCCGGATCGCCATGTCCGCCGCCATCGTCAACGACATGTGCGCTTGGATCCTGCTCGCGCTCGCCATCGCCATCTCCGAGGTGAACAGCGCCGCGCTCTCCTCCATCTGGGTGCTCCTCTCCGGGGTCCTCTTCGTGCTCTTCTGCTTCTACGTCGTGCGCCCAGGCATGTGGTGGCTCATCCGCCGCACACCCGAAGGAGAGGGCGTCAGCGACATGGAGGTCTCCCTCATCCTCACTGGCGTCATGCTCGCCGGCGTCTGCACCGACGCCATCGGTATACACTCGGTGTTCGGCGCCTTCGTCTACGGCCTGGTCATCCCGACCGGGCCGCTCGGCGTGGTGCTCATCGACAAGATCGAGGACTTCGTCACCGGCCTGCTCCTGCCGCTCTTCTTCGCCATCAGTGGCCTGCGCACCAACATCCGGAAGATAAGCGACCCCGTCACCGTCGGCCTGCTCGTGCTCGTGTTCGTCATGGCCAGCTTCGCCAAGATCATGGGCACCATCATCATCGCCGCGCTCTACACCATGCCGTTCCGCGAGGGCATCGCCCTCGGCTTCCTCATGAACACCAGGGGGCTCGTGGAAATGATCGTGCTCAACATTGGCAGAGACAAAGAGGTTCAATAAACATTACTGCTTAATTACATTTCAGTAAAGCAGTGATCATTAGGACCGTGTCAACCATGCCAAATGTGATTTAATTAAACTAGGTGTTGGATGACGAGTCGTTCGCGGTGATGGTGCTGGTGTCGGTGGCGATGACGACGCTGGTGACGCCGGTGGTGACGGGCGTGTACCGGCCGTCGCGGCGCCTCGTCGGATACAAGCGGCGGAATCTGCAGCGCATCCGGCACGACAGTGAGCTCCGCATGCTGGCCTGCGTGCACACGACCCGCAACGTGCCGTCCGTGCTGTCGCTGCTGGAGCTCTCCAACCCCAGCAAGCGCTCCCCGATCTTCATCTACGCGCTCCACCTCGTCGAGCTCACCGGCCGCGCCTCCAACATGCTCGCCGCCGCCGCCGCCTCCTCCGCCTCCAAGCAGAGCCGGAGCGGCACCGCCTCCAACCTGCCCCCCGTCACGGAGCACATCTTCAACGCCTTCGAGAACTACGAGAGGCACACAGGTCACAATTGCTTGCATCAGCTCCTAATAATCGACTAATTGCTAGGAGTACTCCTAATAATCGACTAATATATGTTAAGCTGAAGCAAGCATGTTGTTTTTATGGCGCAGGAGGCGTGTCCATCCAGACGCTCGCGGCGGTGTCGCCGTACCAGAGCATGCACGAGGACGTGTCCGTGCTGGCCGAGGACAAGCACGTGTCCCTCATCGTGGTCCCGTTCCACAAGCAGCAGACGGTGGACGGCGGCATGGAGCCGATCAACCCCCACGTCCGCGGCTTCAACGAGAACCTCCTCTCCTCCTCCCCTTGCTCCGTCGCCATCCTCGTCGACCGCGGCCTCAGCGCCGCCGCGGCGCGGATGGCCACCGAGCACCACGTCGCGCTCTTCTTCTTCGGCGGGCCCGACGACCGCGAGGCGCTCGCCTACGCGTGGCGGATGGTCGAGCACCCCGGCGTCACCCTCACCATCGTGCGCTTCGTCCCGCCGGACTACCGGCCCGGGTCCGTCTCCAGCTCGGCGTACCGCGCGTCGTCGGTGGACTCGGACTCGCGCTCCATCACCATCGGCGCGGAGGGCAGGAGCGAGCTGGAGATGGACGAGGACTACCTCAACGAGTTCCGGGCGCGCAACCACGGCAACGAGGCCATCTCCTACTCCATGAAGATGGTGGCCAACAGCGAGGAGACGGTGGCGGCGATCCGGAGCATGGACAACAACCTGCACGAGCTGTACATCGTGGGGCGGCGCCCCGGCGAGGCGGGGTCGCCGATGACGGCGGCGCTGGAGGACTGGATGGAGAACCCGGAGCTGGGGCCCATCGGGGACATGCTGGTGTCATCGGACTTCTCGATGACGGTGTCGGTGCTGGTTGTGCAGCAGTACGTGGTGGCCGGCGGGCCGGCGCCCGCACCCGTCCCGGCGCCGCCCCCGAGCAGCGACCCGGTGCGCCAGTACCTGAGCAACGCCAACCAGCGGCCGTCGGCGGCGGCGTCCACGGCGTACAGGACGAGCGGCGCGTCGGTGGCCAATAGCAGGTGGTCGGGCTCGTCTGGCACCGTAGGCTTCTGAGCAGGGTTGTACGTACTAAGTTCCTAGCTTTTTTTTAAGGCATGTAGCTAGGTCCTTCGCCGTTTTGATTCAGGAGGTTTATTGTTTATTTTGTTTGTGTAGTGTGTATACTGCTGTATTTTCAATCGGGCTCGTTATTGGCTTACATGGCCAGTGCCATTTTTTTTTGGGGGGGGGGGGGGGGGGGGGGGGGGGGGAGAACATGGACAGTGCCATTGCACTGCCGGCCATGAACTGAAACGTGACACGAGGTATATTGTTTTACTCATCAACACTAGCTTCGAAAGATTGAACCGCATAATCAATCAGGTTTGTTCATTGCAAGCACTAGTAAAGTTACATCATCGACGGGAAGACTAATTAAAGCACCCAGCTTATGAGTGCATTATAGTCAGCGAGTTTGATACAAGTGGACCTACGCCTCACCATCCGGATCCCGGATCCCTCTCCTCCTCCGTCCTGCCGTTCGACCTCGACGGCGGTGATAACTACCACAGTGCCTCGCGTTTTCCAGACCTTGTCAGCGGGGTCGGTGGCGAAGAACCTGACTGTGCATAGCTTACCGCATCCCAGGTGCACGACGGCGGAGCTCCCGCGGAACCACTCTCCAGGCGGCCTGAACTCCTCCCACTCACCGCACACCTCAGGCGGCGACGAGGCGGTGGCGGCGGTCCGGCGACGAGGAGATACCGAACCACATGCCGCATCCGGGGACGTACTCCGCCTTGCCGCGGAACGGGAGCGCCCAGTCGCCTTCCTTCCGCCAGGCGCGGCGCGCCGTGTCGAACGAGTAGGTGCCGACGCCCTGGGTGTACGTCCAGATGGCGTCGCCGGCGACGGCGTGGGAGAGGATCTGGGAGCCGGCGTACCCCGGCTCGTGCACGTAGGGCGGCTGCGGGAGCCTGCGCCAGCACCAGTCCTCGCGGTGGGGCACGTAGAGGGGGGCCTCGAAGCAGCGGCGCCCCTCCCGGTGGGGGATGTGGTCGAGGAGGTACAGGCTGTCGCCGCCGACCGACGCGGAGAGGGTGTGCCACTTGTGGTCGCGCAGCTTGGGCCCGGCGCGGATGCCGCCGCCGGCGGCGTCGTAGATGAGGGTCCGGCGGAGCTCGTCGATGGACACGACGCGGTGGCCGCCGAGGAGGTGGAAGTTCATGGTGTGCCGAGGTTCCGGGGGCGGCTGGAAGCGCGCGTTGGGAGGAGGCAGCGGGAGCGCGCCCACGCCGCCGTCCATGGATTCCGGGTCTGGGTCTGGCTCGGAGCGGAACAAGGGCTCGACGTCGATGCTGTGCAGCGAGTAGGTCTGGTCCCTGTGGTCGGAGAAACACAGGAGGACGTGCCTCCGGTCTGCCGTCGCCGCCATCGTCACTCGATCGCCTGCGCCCTGCCTGTCGTGTACTCTGGAACCAAAGACGAGCAGCATGCACCTGGCTTTATAAATCCAATCGATCAAATGGATATATAAAGAGAGCTCCGGGACGAGGCCTCTGGTCGATTCGTAGTTGGAGATCGAGTCCCATCTGATGACTCCGATCGCTGTTTTTATATGGTTCCTATAAGATTACGAGTAGACCGTGAGGCACCTTTGATTCCTGTTATTGATTTGAATGATGAATAAACAGTTTACATCATCGATTTTTTTAATTAGATTTATAAACAGCATGATGATTTAAGCGAGATTGCCTGTTGCATTTTTTTGGTACCAGATCGCCTTTTAGATATGCAAATAAATGATTTGTTAACAGTCCAGCACACCATACTGGATGCAAAGCATGTTGTTAGGCTGTATCCCCTTTGACGCATTAGGATTCAGAGATAAGCTTACCCTTGAATTGGCGACCCTTGAATTGGCGACACATGGTTTACGTTTGGAAAATGAAATAGAATTTTTTAAATAATTAGTTTTATATGATATTTCATTGTTTATTTACATCCCTATCAATAATATATCTCCCGATCTGTACTTGTTATTCTCTTTAGAATTTCTCTCAAGTCTTTTGGTATGTTCTCTGTAGCTTCATTCCTTCTGTTCTTTAGCATCTCCATCAAATACCACTTTCTTAGCTGAAAGGAATCCTATAAAAAAGTTTTGCATCATTGTTAGTTTATATTTTTACAACCTTTCTAATAATCAGAAATGAAATATTTATTACTTACCATGTGGATTCTTGAACAAAGTAAATTTCCATCCCAAATCCTATATTATCAAATATCCTGTCAAATTGCTATAGGAAATTTTTTTGTTAATTGTTAGTGCTTATGAATTTTTTGTATTTAGTATGATGAATTTACCTGTCATTTGTTTTTGGTACATTCTCTGCAATCCGACGACGCCAGTCATAGACATCGTCGTTCCATGTAGGTTGTACTGTTTCCATTACACGGCCAAGTGGTATTCCAATTTTTTGTATCATATCTAGGTAGTACTTGGATGGATCATTTTTGTCGGCCCAATCAGGTATTGGCGTTGGGTCAATAATATAGATAATACTCTCCTTCAAGTCCAATCATAACATAATATATTTTCTAAATGTATGTACTAGCAGTATAATCTGTAATTAATAGCATTTTTATTAAAATAGATAATTTAAGAATAAAAATAAAGGGTTGGACAGTTTGTTTTTTGCTTACCATTTGACAATAATTCATTGGTATTCCAATATCTGTCCATGCATCAAATAATTTTTCCAATTGTTTAACGTCTAGCTTGACACGATGCTTATGATGCCTTCGGTAATTACAAATTGCCTACATTAACACAGAACATTTTTTATTATACAGCTGATCAGCATGAAATATAATAAATATGATATTTGAATACACACGAAACTTGCAAGTATACAATAAAATTATTAATGAATTTTTAGTAGACATACCGAAAATTGGAGGTCCATGTAGTGGCAGAACGGTTCCGTTAGATTAACGGTTTCTTCACAAGCGATCATACGTACTCCCATGCTGAAACAATCTTTATCCATTGGTTTCTTAATATCAAGTATTTCTTGAAGTTTATTTAGTGTTATACTTATAGGGTAAGGTTTTGAACTAATCACCCATTCTTTCTTGTATGTATTTTTGGCAGTAGGTCATACAGAAAACAAATAAGATTATTAATTTGACATTAAAAATTAATAAATAGAATCACATACCTTTTAATCTCTTCATCATTAATTGTTAAGATATACTCGCATATTCTTGCAGCAATTTCTTTCGTTGTCATATTATTGGCTTGACTTTTGATTTCACACAACAATGCTTCTGTTGAGTCTAATATCTGACAATCTTCTGGACGTACAACTTCTTCAATACTGCTATCTTCTATTTCATCACATCCTCTTGCAGTATTTAGTGGTGAATCCAATAGAATTGCAGCCAATTTAAGCCTGAATTTAGTCATGTCTTGCTGCGCATATTTATTGTTAATTTTTTAGTATGAATTATGTATTGTAATTATTAAATACATTTTTTTTGCATTACCTGAGTTACATTGTCTGTCAGTCTTTCTCCTGTCCAATACTCCATGCAGTTTAACATAAAAAGGCCACATGATACACTACATGTTTTTATTTGCATGGTGCTAGTGGTTATAATATTAGCAACATACTGAAGGTTTAAAATAAGTTTTTGTAAATGACGTTTACCTGTCTTGTTGCATGTTGCTTTTGAATATTTCGATTATGGGCCATGCATCAACCTGGAGGTCTTGCCACTTGTAGAATTCAATTTTTTTCTCTTTCTTTGCAAACTCTATTTGCCCCTGTATGCCTTGTAGCTGTATATAGAAAGAATGGCATTACAAGGTCTATTTAAAAAAGTATATATATAATATTATTTTAAGATCACTTTGAATACTTACAGTTTTATATAGTTCGTCGCGGCCAAATAAGTCTAAAGAGTCAAGTACTTGTATCTCACGTTTTTTTCATTAATGACTGCTAGGTACCAATGACATCCTGGGATGTTGATGGGGATGAAGACCTGATATAAATAAATTTTATTATCATTATGTACTAACCACATGTAATCAATCGTGAAGTTCTAAATGCTGAGTGTTAGTTTATTTACCATGTCATTGGTAACATAATTAGTCACCCTTTGCACGATGACGTCTGTTCTATTGTTTGGTGGGTTTTCCTTTGGGTACATCCCGTCACGCCAGAGAATGTAAGATATTAAAGTATTTTCGAGGTATATCGTTGCACCTTCTCTGCAGAGGAGATGCTCTTCAGCTTTGATGCAATTGATGTACGGATTTATGACCTGCATTGTTATTTGAAATCAAGTTAAATGACATAATTTTCCACTCATATATATATTGATTATATATTTTTCTGTTTATGTATATACTTACATCTCCATTTACGAAAGCTTCTTTATTTAAAAGGCATTTGATGTTGGAGAAAGTAGCAAAAGTTTCATCCACTCTTACTAATATCCTTTTGTCTTTTGAGTTGAGAATTGACTGAATAATTGCATGATCCTGCTCGTCACATTCATAATCTGCACACATGTAGAAACAATACTAAGTTACCTATTTGCTGTATGTTAAAAGGTATATATACCATCAAACTTTTAGATAGATACCTTCTGGACCAACAACAGTCATTATGGATTTCTTTGGTTTATTGTGGCGTGAAGTCTTCATGTCATTGCGTTCATAGTCAGCTAAACTATGTATTAATCTTATATTGTCATCTGATATTTGATCTTCTAAGTTGTTGCCATCTTTTGTAGAAGAAATGTCGTCTGGTATGAGATCTTCAATCACTTGGTCTTCTTTTGAAACTATGTTTGTAGGGTAATACTTGCTGTCTTCTTCTGGATTTTTTGTAATTGTTGAATCTTCATTCAGATCAAAAGAAGCCACTTTGTTATTAGATTCTATCAGCTGTTGTGGTTCTTCATGCTTGTCTTTCTTTTCAACTTCTCCTTTGTTTTTTTACTTCTCCCGTCCGGTGATGTGTCTTGCCGGTTTCCTCTTCGGCTCTTCTTCTGCTGCTGAAAGAACCTCAAGGCACTCTTCGATGGGTATTTTTTCCTCGTTTGCCTAATCCTCCGGCGCCGCCATCCGTGCCCGGTTTTCTCTGACGTGCTGTGAAATATTTTATCAGGAGGTGGATGGGGTTTGGTTGAGTTTTGTTTTTGGGTCAAGTTCTGTTTATTATTTATAGTTTTTTTTTTGTCACGGTACGCCGGGATCGATTAGGAGTACGTGTGTGTATGGTTTCCTTATGTTTTTCGGCAGCGCACAGCCAAACCAAATCCTACTCTATCTCGGTAGTGTTCAGTCCTCATTGTCCCCGCCAGACCCTGCTCCTTTCACTCTGACGATCTCCCCTCCATCCCGCTCCTCCTCCTCGTCCCCATCCACGAGACGGCGCGGGCGACGTCGGCGGGCGTGGACGCCGGGCTGAGCGGCGTCACGACGGCGCCGAGGGACAGCACCGCGAGGTAGACGACGGGGATGCGCAGGCTGGGCGGTGTGAGGACGAGCGCTACGTCTCCCCTGGCTACGCCGATCTCGCGGCGCCGCCTGTAAATCCCACCGCCCCCCGCGTGGCCGTTGACACGCATCACCTCCCGATCGCCGCACCTGCCGGCTGCGGGCTGCCGCTGCCTGTGGAGGCTGTGAGACCTCCTCCTCCTCCCATTTGGGATTTGGGAATGGAGCTGGAGGCCGCAACCTGGCGGTTGGATCTACAACTCAGGTAAGCTCCCCTTCTTTTTTCCTCCTTTTTCTCCCCCAAATCGCATGGTGATTTTGGCCATCTGAGATCTCTTGAGCCAATAAAATTAAATGAATATGCTTTTACTTTCTTCCATTTGATAAAGCAGGGATAAAATGCTGTTACTATGTAGATCCACATCCTCCATGCTGCTCCAGTAGTCCTGTCTACTCATGAACATGAATACAAGATTACATCATAGCGTTTCTTCTGCCATGAGTGTGGATTTCCTGGATGAACAATTACTTTGGTCAGCAACTTTGCTTTTGTTCTCTTGATAAGCAACGCTGTAGTTATACGTCCTTGGTTAAGATGTCAGTGGACTATACAAAAACAAAATAACACACAGCGCCAATCATTTACACTTGGCACCAATTGTAATGTTTTAACATAAGCAGCCTGCAGGCCTTCTCTCTTTACATACAAGAAGTGTTTTATTTATTTTAAGGGTGGGGCAGAGAAATACGGTGATGCTTATCTCGCAATGTGTTTGTTGTGAACTGTTAAGCAAAATTGTGCCAGATGCAAGGATACTGATATTGATTGCATCATGATTGTGCAGGTATCATGCCAACCGAATGCTTAGCTTTTATGCACCAGGTGATTTCTCTTTGAGATTTGAAATTGTTTTACAATTTCTTTAGAATTTCGATCCCCCCTTGCTGGATGCTAAATTTAGTTTACAGTAGTTTTCCAGTGCTACCATATGGGTTGATCATACAACATCGTTCCTTCAAGCTTGTTATTTGATTTGTGGTCTTGTTAATGTGCTCATAAATTTTGTGGTCAGCTATTACAAAGTGCAAACAACCAGCTGATACCATACATGCCTGCTTTAGCGAAGAACCTGAAGATACCTTGCTTCACTTCGCTGACATTATAGATGTTTACTGTGAAATATTTTACCCTACTAAGTCATTGTTTGTGTGAATAACTCTAAAAGGAAGATGCGAAGATGTTTTATATGCATTTCTGTTGGATTTCTTAGTTGTTAAGGTACTCAAAAAATAAAAAACATATGTGCAATCTCCAATAATTCCGCATGTGTATATCTAGGTGGTAGTTGCTTGCAAAAAGCAATGGTCTCTGGGGGAAAGCCACAGATGGTTCCTATTTTCAGGTTGGTGCGGAGAAGTTCGTGACGTTATTTATGAGCATGGAACTGTAACCGTGGTTTACCGAGTGATACCAGTTCTTGTAGCTTCTTTGTGGTTTGTTGCTAAAGTTCCTATGATTCAAATATTTTTAGATTGAGATTTTGTTTTCAGTTGAGCATCAGGTAATGTGTGTTAAATTTGTTTGTTTGAAAAAAATATTCCTGCAGATACACATAGAGAAAATATTTTGCAACATGAAAGTGATTCCATTTTTTCCCTTTTTTGCATTGTAATTGCAAATATTTTTGCAGACCTGGCTTACTCTTCTTTATACTTATGGGGTTGGATATTACAAGACATTGGTTTCAAATGTACAGGTCAGTTTTCTCTATCATCCTGTTCAGTTCTTGCTAGTCTATACCTCTGCCTGCTCTATTTTTCCTCCAAAAGAATACTGCTTTTATGGTAATCGAGTCAACATAATAATCTGAGTAGTTTCTCATGTGTAACGCCTGTAAAATTTACCATAATTAAATCACGCGTTAAAAATCGTTTTCCAAATTCTTTACCGTCGAGCTCCCGGAAATCCAGGCCGAATCTTTCCCGACACCCGAATCTTTTCCCTCGTTTTTCGCCCCGCTTTTCATTCTCGGGTCGCCCGCCCGCGGGTTGGTCGCCGGCTGACCGCCGCCGGGAATCCCGCCTCGGATTTCCCCCTATTTCCCTCCCCTTCTTCATTTCTCTATTTTCTTTCTTCCCTCTCTCTTTTTCCTTCTTTTCTTTTCTTTTCTTTCCCTTTCTTTTCTTTTCTTTTCCCTTCTTCTCCTTCCTTCTTTTTTTCTCCCGGCGCCATCACCCTCCCGGCCGAGCCACCTCCCTGGCGTCGTGCCCGCCGACGCCCCGCCACACCCATCGCCACGACACCCCGCCTCCACGTGGACGCCCGCGCTCACCATCGCTGACTCGCCTCGCCGCACGCCCCGTTGCTGCCCTCTGCTTCGCTCAAACGCGCGTGCCGCCCCGCCCATCGCTGAGCCGTACCGCCCCACGGGTGCGCCACCGCGCACGGCACGCACACGCGTCCGCCTCGCACCGTGCCCCGCGCGCCGCTGCCCCGCCGAGCCGTTCGCCGCTGCCTTCCCGTGCCGAACGCGCACGCGCACGTCACGCACAGCGCCGCCGAGTCCGCCGCCGCTGCTCCGCCGCAGCAAAGCCTCGGGCACGCCACGCCACGACACTCACTACGCGACGGAGCACAGCAACATCACAGCCCACGCCCAGCGCCGCTTTCGCCGCCGGACCGTTACTTCACCGACCGTGAATTCCGCCGGCGCCATTACTCCCCTTCCCGCCGACCGCCGAGCCCTCCCGTCAGCCCACCGCCTTAACCCCCTATAAATCGAGCGCCCCGGCACCTCCTCCACTCCCCAAGCCCCCACAGCTCCGCTCGTCCTCCTCTCACCTGTTGTAGCGCCGCCCCACCTCCATTGCCGCCGCTGCCGCTCGCGCCCGTGGGCAGCGCCTCTCGAGCCACCTCCGCCCAAGGTAAGCAGGTGTGTAGACTGCCCTCTCTCCCCTCCTGCTTCCACTCAATTTCCGGCCGCCGCCGTAGCCCCAATCGCCGGCGAGGCCACCACGGCCGCCGATCCCTGCCCGCCGCCGTGGGAAGCCTCCCACAAGCCACCTCCGCGCGAGCTGAGACCAGGGGCAGACTCCCCATGACCCCTCCTTCCCTAGTTCTAGTTCACCATCGCCGCCCAAGTCGATGGCAAGCCGGTCGAGCGCCGTCGCCGGCCGCTCTCTTTTCCCCCTCCTCTGTTCGGCTGGGAGAAGAAAGGCCATTTTGCAAGAAGCCCCCTGGCCTCTCGTCTTTTTGACCCGCAGTCCGGCCCCCCTCGGTCCCTCTCTGGTGCTTTTGCAGAGATACCCCTCCACTCTTAAGACGTATTCAAATAAGCCCTAATCTTTTCAAAATAGTCCGTAAACCCTTTATTTCTTACCCCAAGACCCCACCAACTTTTAATATTCATGGAAGGACCCCTCTAGCACCCTAGAACCATCCCAAATAGGCCCTTAACCCCTCTTCGAATAAACCCCGGGACTTTCGAGAACCTTTCGAACAAGTCCTCCCTTCGCTAATTACCCGAACGACGCGTCATTTTATGCGCCGATTTAACCTGGGTGACCCCAAGCTTCACCATCCACCTTTCCGCTATACCTTCCGCTAAACCAAGCGCCACTTTCCCAAATGTGACCTCCCCTCCTTCGTCCTCCGTTCAACTTCCGTTCTTTCTTTCTGCGAGCTCGGCAAATAAAACTTTTTCTTTTAGCTTATTTCTTTTCTTTTATTTATTGTGTATGCTTGTTGTGTGTGCGCACTAGATCAAGTTGAGGAAGCGCCCGAGGGAGAGAAGTGCTACGAGCAGGAGCCCGAAGGCCAGTACCCCGAGCAGGAACTCCCGGAAGGCTTTGAGAACGGCAAGTTCAATCTTATCCTTTGATGCATGTTTATCCCAATTTTTATAAATGCAACCCACTGGACTGTTTTATTAAACTTGCATGATTGTCGCTAAACCATTTTTGTGTGAGTTGTTCCTTGATTACTACAAATATCCCTTGATGACCTAGATTAATTTCCGAGTAATTTAGCCTGGGAATTAATCATTGCTAAATGCCGCTTATGACAAATTTATCATAAATATCATCCACTGAATATTTAGTAAAATGTGCTTTGGGAATAAAATGGGTTTTAAATAAAAATGATTATTATTAGGGGATAAGCCGGACGGTATTTCTTGTGCGAAATACCAAGGTGAGCTCGTGCCTGTGTGGCTGAGCATAGTGGGAGTAGTCCGACTTGCCATTAGAAGGATGAGTTGACGTGTCATCTTGCCTAACCCAAATATTAGTACCTCCACTCGACCGTTGTATGTGGCAACGGCTTGGCATAAATCTCACTAGTTGAACTGGTAGTTACTAGGTGTGCTGGTGTGCAGCGGAGGGCCATGGAGACGGGTATAAGCTCTTGATGAGTTATACTCTGGGTAGAACCTCGTGGGCAGGTTGCTGACCCCCTGGTCGCTCTGTGGTGACTTGTCAGTTTAGCTAAGGTGGGTAATGGCCTCGATAGGATCTGCACTGAGACTAAGGTGTTCATGTTGTGGTACCCTACTTGTGGTTGTGTACACCTCTGCAGAGTTGAAACCTATCCGGATAGCCGTGTCCACGGTATTGGACGAGTTACGGCATGGTCACTTCACAAGTCCTTTATTTCTGATTTTGGGTTTTAGTTATGAGAAGTATTCTGCTGTGTGCGTTGCCTTGGGACTGTTGGTAGTGTCTATGTCGGACGGGGAGTCCGGTAGCACTGAGTTGAGATTTACAACTTACTTTGCTTTTATCATTAGATTTACTTTGCATAACTTTTATAAAATGAACCCCTGCATGTGGCATTTCCGCAAATAAACCAATAGCCTATCCTTGGTATTTATCCTTGCATGTTTCTGTTGTAACCCCTCCGTGGGTTTGGTTGGACTTGCTGAGTACGTCCGTACTCATCCTTTTTTGTTTTTCAGAAGAGGACCCGGACTTCGTTCCCGAAGATGTCGAGTAGGAGTTGCGTTCTGCACCCAGCCTTGCCCGTGCGTTAGGGCCGCCCGCTTGGGGAACCGCATGGCGCAGCTCTCTGATGATGCCCTGATTAGTTGTACCGTTTGGTTTCTAGTTTTTATCCTCGCGCTAGTGGCGCGTCTGAGCTCGCTACCGCGTAGGTTTGTTCGGTAATGGACCATCTGTTGTAATAAATGTGAATCAGCCTCCTGGGACTGATGTTTGTATCACATTTAAGTCTTCTCTTTTGAGGGGACGCTTCATCATGTTCAGCAAACTACATAATGACAGTTACAATTATAATGGTAAGCAACTTGTATATTCTTCTTCACATCTTCAGAGCATAGATGGTCATGAAACTTATGTGTTTCTACCAGAATATTTTGCTGCAATAGTGAAATGAGTGAAAGATGAGTTAGTGTAATGACGAAGAAAAGATATATATTATTCAGTATATTCCAAATTTAAAAAAAATTACCATTCATCGTGTTTCCAACACATCCCTATATACAATATTTTTTGTTTGTTTTCCACTTGGGTCAACATCTTCGTTACGCGTAGCCAAAACCCAAGTAGTGTGACGGGATACTCCTCTGGACAAGGCAACATATAGCTGACCATGTGAGAAAACAGGCTCAGGTAGATAGATGCCAACATTTGGTATTGTTTGTCCTTGCGCTTTATTAATGGCCATTGCAAAGCTCAACCTGATTGGGAATTGTTTTCTTTTAAATTTAAATGGGAGAGAGATGTCCTCTGAAGGATATAGAGGTATTCTTGGGATGAATACTCTATTCCCAGCATGTTGTCCATTGACAATTTTAGCATCTATTGCATTATCCTCAAACCCCCTAACCACCAAACGGGTACCATTGCATAGGCCACTATGAGGATCAAGGTTCCGATTGAGTATAATAGGAAAGTTCTTCTTTACTCTAAGTTCATGGGGAGGCAACCCATTAGGTGTGATGGAGTTAAGAAATTCATGTGGATAGGTATTGCGAGTATCATCCTCAACCGAATCATGGCTATAGTATACCTTCTCTTGACCTGGGAACATGTTAATCATTTTTGAATTAAGCCCATCAACATACTCATTCCTGGTAGAAAGAATTGTCCGCTCACGCATATAGGTTGCATTGGTATAATTATCCTTGAGATTTGGAAACACACACTCGATCCGAGTATGTAGTGAATCATCTGAAGTGTATTTGATAACAATGTCATCAGGAAGTTGTACATAATCATTTTCATATGTTTTTTCAGTCCCATTTCCAATCCTTAGCAAATAATCTGAATACCAACGGTCACTCTTTGCTCTCATGTTCTGTTTAAGCCTAATTTTGCAAATTTTGTCCCATATATAAGAGTATTGTAGTGTCGCATCAGTGATTTGTCCTCTCGTACCACGTGGCACAACTGGAAGGACTTGTCTGAAGTCCCCACCAAACACCATAACTTTACCACCAAACGGTTCTGAGCTCTCCATTATATCCTGCAATGACCGATCAAGAGTTTCCACTGCTTGCTTTCGAGTCATTGCTACTTCATCCCATATTTTTAAAGAGGCTTTGCGCAACAAGACAGTCGTTCCACTTTGTTTTGTGAAGTTGCAAATGGAATTTGCAGCAAGCTTGATGGGAATCTTGAACCTCGAGTGTGCGGTACGTCCTCCAGGCATGATCGATGCTGCAATACCTGATGTGGCGGTTGCTATAGCTATATGGTCCATTGAGCGTACCTTGGCAAGCAAGGCCCTATAAAGATAGGTTTTACAGGTGCCACCAGGACCATCGACGAAGAATACTTTGCCCGTCCCACTAAGTACATGGCTAAGGATGTCATCAAAACCGGCCTTTTGTTCCACATTAAGTGTGTCAATGATCTTTAAATCTTCGTCTTTATACCCAACTTTTAGTTCCTCTGTTAATTCCCTATAATAGTCCCTTGATGTGTCATCTGAATGGTGAGAAACAACATAAAAACTATTAATACAAAATTTTAACTGTCACTAAAATATAACATTTTATTAGAGATTCGTATGAGTTGTGGTCGACAGAGAATGTGTGTTAGCTAATATTTACCTGACGCATCAAGATGAGGTAGCCCATAGTCTCTTATGTCTTTTCCCATTGACTTAACAATACCAGCAATGTCCCTAAGCACCATCTGCACTACAGCTGTAGATGTGCCATGAGTACGTCGATAGTCTTCAGCCATGGAGTCAAAATGGTTGTCCCAAAGAGCACGTATATTTGTGCATTCGCAGAAGACAATAATAGTCGCAAACAACCTTCCTAGAGCACAAGGCATCTTAAATGTTGTAGCTTCTTTCATCGCATCATCCAAAGACTTGTCAGTTTCCACAAGCCCCAACGCCTCACATGCTTTCCTGAATGTCGGGCACAGTATACCGCGTACAGTGCGAATGGCAGCATAGGACGTTGCACCTCTCACATGGTTGAAGAGTATACGAAGGTAGTACCTCTCTCCTTCAGCGGGGTTTGCATAAACCAGCCTTCCAATTTGGAATCGTTATTCTCTACGCTTCCAGAACTTTTTAGATTTATTCCAAGTGTAATGCTCTGGAAATTCTCTATATAGGTACTTATGTGCATCTGGATCTTCCGCATTCATCCTAAAATAATCTGATAGCATGGACTTTTGTTTCCGTGCACGCTCGGCGACATCTTCTAGGTTCTCTCTTTCATTGAAAGGCACCATGTGCATACCTGGAAGATGGACTTGCATTTGCAAAACACATGGTGACATGGAATACATTGGAAATCGATATAACCTGTACATTGCCTCTATAGCAGTTATACATCTAGCATTCCTATATTGTTTTATCTTGTCAATTTCTAAGTCACCATTATCATCAGGACCAACTGCGAATGAAGCACAATCGTGACCCTTGTGTATATACTTATACAGGTACTTCACTAACTTAATACTGGAACATATCTCAACATTAATGTGACAGTTGTACCGCATAAGTAGCTTTGGATTATATGGAACTACCCATCTATTGTCCAACCACTTGTTTCTGATGAAAACCTTATGCCCATCCTGATGCCGCCTGTAGATAGGGTATGGATCCCTTCCTTGTTGTGTTGCCTCACAAAACTGACGAGGATAATTAAAACAACATTTTCCTTCAACCATGCATGCACACTTTGGATTAAGAGTTCCACATGGGCCATGCATCATGTGCCGACAAACAAGTTCATGAAGTAGAGGATATTTTTTCTCATCTGGAAGCTCGGTCGTTATATGTTTATCATAATCATCAGGACCACTAAGCTTGGAACGTTTGTCCATTATCAATAGAAAATGTTCAAGTGGCAATCCCCTCTTCTGGAACTATGTGACATGGGCCCATGCTTTGACCTTACCAAAGTGCTCCTTATTGATAAAAAAATCATGGAGGTCAAGAAGTTTTGCCCTGTATACCCTTGCCACAATATCTAGTCTATCCTGAGCTGTTTGTCCCGGCAATAATTGTTCCGTTATCTCAGGCCAATAAGGGTTACACGTCATGGTTACAAAGTAGTATGGACGACCATACCTTGCAACTAAAGCCATCCCATCCATAAACCTTGCCTGGACATCACGGTCACATCCAGGGAAACTTTTATTTAGCACAATCCTTTTACCAACCTGTGAAGCACGGGCCTCCCCAACTACGAGGGTGTCCAGAATCCCCTGTATCAAAATTTATATTAACAAAAACATTAATATTTCCACAAATTTATATGAAAATTGGGAAATTTGCAAGGTTATCAATCGGCGATCTTACCTGATATAAATCAGCACGAATAATAGCTTGATTTTTTGGCTTTGCGTGCCAATCCAGTCGCATAGCTTCAATTTTCACATATATCAACTATCCACTGTTGGAAAAGTCGTCCACCATAGAAAAATATACAAAACACCCCATCCCTGATCTGCATAATGTAACAATAATATTCCCGAGCGCTAATGTGTAGACGTGACCCAGTGCCTTTTGCCAAAGTTTAAATACATTAGCTTTTTGTTAAACCAGTTTATGAGTGTCAAAAGAAGAGAGTAAGTTTACTGTAAAGGTAAATAAACTAACCTCCACCATGAGCCAATTGATCCAACTTGTGATATATCTGACCATGTACTTTAAATGTGTATATACCGGTCCCTGATTTATTAAAAACAAATTTTAGGCACCACCTTACATAAACATATAATAACAAAAAGTATCATAAGATCTTAAGGTTAAGCAATACCTGTTGCTGTCGCGAGACGACGATCAATGCTCGCACCAAAGCTAGTAAATGAAAAGTGAGAGTTAAAATATCGGATGTTCTTTCTAAAATAAATTGCAACTCTGTCTGTCTGATGGGTGAACAATTGACGTAGTCGGCTGGGTACATCTGGATTAAATATATGGACCTTACCCATCCTACAACAAAACCCAGGACCCTCTCCAGGAAACTTTTTAGCACCACAAAACTCACAATTATGGACTTTTTTAAGCATGGTGGGCAGACGGCAAGTCTCTATATACACCATCATAAGGATTAATTTCCATGACAGGCACATCTGGATCCCGGCACATTTCATAATGTATATCTACAATGCAGTTAAATAGCATGTGTAAACTACATAGTTATACGATAAGGACATGACGACGATGACTTATATATTATACATAACAACGTGGATGTATTAAATTACTGGTTCCAGTGATACCTCTGTCGTTAAACACCCTTGCTTCTTCATCCTCGTATATGTCTGGTACACAATCTTCAGGTTCTAAGCACTCCAAATCCTCCTCTGAGGAAAGTCACAGAAAAATTCTTAGTCGTTGGCCAATGAAATTTTTATATTGCTTATGCACAATATTATTTGCATACAGTGGACAATATGAATTGCTTATAATGTAGGTTGCATTACCGGCCAGTCCAAATTCTGGGTCGGCTGGCTCCCATAGTCCAGGATCAAAGTTAGCTTTATCACCGGCGTGCGACACCCTTATTAGCTGTCTCTGTAAAAAAAAAATTATAAATAAATTACAATGCCATCTGATTTTAATTTGTTGTTTTCCCAACAAAGACGAACCCTTTGCAGCACTTCGAGACAGAGGTCGAGTAAACTGCGGTGTATGCACTGTTCTTTTCGCTCCAGATTCAAGAATTGGTTTCCCCCCGCAGCTGGATAGAAACATGAAATCATCAGGAATAAACGGCAACGGATACACAATTATTTATTTTTATAAGCATCCAGACAAACTATTTGCTGCATTCCTAGTTGTTGCTCGTGTTAACATGTCGGTGATCTCAGTAGCCGCAGAACCAATCTGAGGCATATCATTTATTTTACCTGCACATGATATATAGACTCCCATTAAAACCCACTGAAAAAAAACTAACTTTATGTGGTAACAATCTATTTGATTATGTCCAATTTTAGAATACACCTATGCTCTCATAACCTTATTGGTTATCTCTACAACATTTCAGGTTGCCTAACAAAATTTCTTGGTTATCTCTACAGCTTTCTTGATACCTTACATGGCAATCCGACTGAATGACCAGTCCCCGCCACCAATGTCACAGTTGGGTTCAGTTATGGTTTAAATAGTTACTGTATTTAAAGTAGTTCAATTTGATGCTAAGTTCAAAGCTACATCTAAAAAAAGGAGGATATCTCCAAAATATTTTATTTCCCCTTAAAATTTAACTAACCGTAAAAAGTTTGCAATTCCAACATATAATATCGAAACCTTGAAAATAGATTTTTGCATTGAAAAAACCAACCTTGAATTGCCATTGCATTTTCTGCTGCCTTACGACGATGATAATTCTCTCGTGATCGCTTCTTCTCCTTTATTTCTTCAGGCAAACTTTGGTAATTTCCCCTTGATTTGTGACGTCTCTTTTCTTTTTCCTCCTTAGGCAAACTTGCATATTTTTCTCTTCTACGCTGTCGATTCTGTTCTGCAACATCAATGGCGTTGATCCCATCTATTTCTGGCTGCGATCTCTTACGGCCACGGGTGCCTCCACGATCGATGGTCATTACCACATCATGTGGTGGCTGCTGTCCATCCATAATAACCTGAACGAATCATGCAGGAGGCTCATCTGATTGGCTAACTTGGAGGTTATTGGGAAACAGGTAGTTGCTCAAAGATCTATTTGCCATATATTTTTCAAGTACTGCTATGCCATTTAAGAAAAGGAAACAAATAAAGTCTAATCCTCTAATTCTGTGGTGCACAAATGCCCGCTGATGTATATTGGCTCATTGCGTGGAAAGAATACTTTACATACTGTTAGAATGGTGCCTAGGTTTCCTATTCCATATGCTGTACTTTTGATTGCATCACTTCAATGCTTTAATCTGTCCAAGTTCCTATACTGTTGGAGCTAGAAGGATAATGATTGGTGACCATGTTCTCTTTTGCATTTTGTGCATTACTTGTGAACTGCAAATCTACCTTGTTTGCCTACCAATCCATTTACAATCAAGATATACCTGTTAGTGAATGGTGCATTTTGGATTTTTACTGTGCAAAGTGAACTGCAGACACAAACTTTACATGCTGTTAGAATGGTGCCTAGGTTTCCTATTCCATATGCTGTACTTTTGATCGCATCACTTCAATGCGTTAATCTGTCCAAGTTCCTATACTGTTGGAGCTAGAAGGATAATGATCGGTGACCACGTTCTCTTTTGCATTACTTGTGAACTGCAAATCTACCTTGTTTGCCTACCAATCCATTTACAATCAAGATATACCTGTTAGTGAATGGTGCATTTTGGATTTTTACTGTGCAAAGTGAACTGCAGACACAATCCATGGAACCAAAAACCAACGTTGCAGCTGTTGAGCCTCGGGCACTTGTGAGCAATCAATCCGACCACCTTATGGAAGGTGACAGAAATCCAGGTCAGAGCAACGGGATTGCTGACCTTAAAAATATGTTCAAGCAGAGACATTTTTTCCAGGCAGGTTTTCTGCACCTTCTGAACTTTGACCTTCATATAATACTACCTCTGTTCATTTTTAGTGGATGTATTATGATTACAAAAACATAAATTTGAATCCTCTAATTCTGTGGTGCACAAATTACCAGCAGGCACCGGCAACAACACAGAACAAAACAATGATTTCAAGCTTCGCATGTGGCTAGCGAGTAGCTGAGGCTGAGCAAGGCAGGTATTTACCTTGATGGGGTTTTTATGCCGAGCCTTGGCCAGGAAGAAGAAGGCTGCGGCGCACCACCAGAATACGGCGGCGGCGGCGTCCCCGTCCTCGTCCATGATTACTACTACTACCACCGCGTCCTACTCTGGCTCTCCGAGCAGCGGCAGCAGCACGGCCGCGTCATCGTCGGTGGTGACCGAGTCGGTGCTGCGAGAGAGTGCCGGCGCCGGCGGCAACGAGGACGTCGAGCTTGATGAGGCGTTCACCACCGCGGCGAGCCAGCATCATCATCTATGTTCTATCTCGTGGAGACGTGATGTTCTTTTTTATTTGGAAACATTATAATGGCTTTGTGTGCACTTGAGTCCTGGCCGTGATGGATTCCGTTTGCTGGACTTTGTGTGCAGTTGTGTGCAGTTGAGTGCTGGCCGTGATTGATTCCGTTTGCTGGACTGTTCTTTGATTGGTGGGTACACGAGGTGGGTAAAGAAATTTTAAGGTGAGAAAAGTAGTACCCAAAACAGCAAAAACTCTCTAGAAACATCGTTTTTGAAAAACTTTCCACGTCGTTTCCACCATCGGACCCGACATGTGGGTCTTCCGTGAGGAGTGGATAGGATTTTTTTGGGTGAGAAGCGTTTTCAAAAGTACTAGATCCTTATAATATAGACTAGTTGGTTGCACGTGCACGAGTGTAAGAAAAATACGGTAAATATTAATCTATGCCACAATAAAAATCCATCTATTATAAATTTTGATACGATAAAAAAATAAAAAGATAAGACATACATCATCAACTTTATAAATATAGATAAAATATAAAACAATGACTATATTCACTTTACAATATCCTATATATACAATTGATAAAAATTAACATTTCTATATAATTGACAAAAATTAACATTTCTATTTCACGGTATGCTAGGAGCTCTTCCTGACAACTTTCACCTTTGATTGTCAGCCTAGTCTTGATCAAGCTTTAAAGGTGAACTCAGTACTTGTCGATTTCACCATAACTCATGTCCATGGTCAGATTTTAACTACATCTCAATGACAGGTATATATGCCCAATTCGAGGATAGAAACAACTCACTTAGGTGCTTTTCGTTGAGGGGTTCATAGTGCACATAATTTATAATTTTTAATTATTTAGAGAAAAATCAGAGATTGAAGGCCACCCTGTGCAAGCTGCAAGCATGTATCTATATCTAGGAAGCGTCCTAATATGCAATGTGCTTTACTACAAAATCATAGAGAGAACGGCATGAGCTGCCCTAGTTTAGAGCTCTGTTAAGATCAAAATTGCATAACCGAAGTAACTATTCTAAAAATTGGGATGTTGAGCTGTTTTAGTCATGTCAAGATCTTGGTGGCATTCTTCTCAAGAAATTGATTTCAATTTTATCCTGGACATTCAGATTTGGGCATGCAGATTTTCATAAAATTATTATTGGACGTACAATTATTTGGTCACACGTCTAAACTGGACATCATAATGTAGAATATGCCACCAGTAACTAAGATCACGAACAGATAGTGAATCAATCACTTTTACATATCTCTGAGCAAGATCTATATTGATGCCACATTTTAATTGAATAGGATTATTTTTTATTTTAAAAACAAATGGAGTTCATTTTCATCTCATACCTGAGGTGTATCACTGCATTTCCATTCAAAAGAATACAGCTCTTCTATGGAATATTCAACTCCATGTTGAGGGCGCACATACTAAATGAGAACGATTGCACAATCACCAGGCAGTGGAAGTGTAAGTCATTTATAGGTTAATAAAATATGCAGAAAAAAAGGAAAACATCTAACTAACTCGCAATTGGATATGCAAGAAAACCATCTCTACACATATCATATATCTTAACATATATTTATTGACAATTGTTTCAGGGGTATGAAAAAGGGTTGTCTGTTTAGTACACTTGATCATGTCAAAATTGCACACTGCAGTTATAAACGGAACTCTAGTGCAGCCAACTTTCTAACTTGTTGGATGAAGTTAAAGCCATAGCTGAGCTCACTATTGTAATTGCTTGATACCAAATTAACATAGGTGCAAATTAACAAAAGTTAGCTACCACGTGAACAACACTCATTAAGGCATACAATCAGCTATTTGGAGCCCCATGTTCTTAACACAACAAAGAGTGTCATGACTTACCAAAGGCCTAGCAACCTCCTTCATCTTCCCTTTTCCATACAGGCATTCCACCAAAGCGAGAGCAAACTCAATTGTTGTTCCTGGACCCTGGCTGGTCACATCATTTTAATCCACCACTACCCTTAAGTTCACAGGGATCACCTCTGCAGTGAACTTCTCCACAAATGACGGATAACAGGTTGCCTGCAACAACAAATTAAGCCACCAATTTATCAAGGCTATACATATTTTCGAGCAAAGCCGCTGCACAGAATGTTGACCAATGTCGCACCTTTAAGCCTTTCAGCATTCCCCAATAGGCCAGTGTCACCGCCGGCGCAGCTAGGGGCGGACAGGATTTGGTCTAAGGCCTAGGGCCACTCCATGGGCCAGTTCGTGAATAAATGTTGGGCTTCTTTGCTACATTGATCTACAGTGTGGAGAATTTTGGCCCACGCCTAGGCTCATGGCCCAAATGGCCCTAGGCCTCTATCCGCCACTGGGCGCAGCATAGATGGCACCGTAGATGCCCCATTCTCGGCGTGGTTCTTGACCATCTTCTCGAGTGCTTTGCAATCTCCAAGGTTAACTGATCCTGGCATTCCTCCCTACACCACACTAACCGTCAACACCAAAAGAGCAGGCAATGCATCACCCTCCTACTTAAGCAGCTTAAGCAGGTGGCAGCGGGGCCGGTCCTGAGATTTTTACAGCCCCGAGCAAAAACATAAAACTGGGGCCTCTATCACTTGGCAAGTAGCATCTTTACTATATAATTCATGTCTAATTAGCCTAAATGCTTTTGTATTGTATATAGCAGCTGAAAATGCAAACAAATTGTTCATTTTTCTAGTGAGTTTTGAGTAATACATTCTAGAGTTACAAATGCATCTTGACTTCTTTCATTATGCTCTCAATTCCTCAAAGTAATTACACGTACAATCATCATTCATCACCCATAGACAGTAAAATAATATTCAACAATCATCATATGAAATAAACAATGGCAATAAGCATATATATGGATGGCAGCACAAGCTCACAATCACGTATCAGTGTTTATACTACTACACTAACAGGCACAAGCGCTAGTACTCTAGCAACAGCAAGCAATCAGTAGTAGCAAGACTACGTCCTCATACACGGAAACTACATATATATGTAATGATGTATAGTCCTCTAATCTAATGACAGGAAGGGGGTACCGATCCTAACGATGGGGAAGAGGTTACCGATGCCAATGACGAGATCCACCAGCGTCTAGCCGCGAGCGAAGGGTGGCCCGCAGCGGCCTGGCCGCGAGCGAAGGGCGGGCGGCAGAGGAGTGAAGGGCAGCCGCGAGCGATGGGTGCCCTTCGCTCGCGGAGATCCCTGGCGGCGCGCGTGCGATCCCAGGCAGCGAGCGTGCCGGCCACCGATGGAACGAGGGTACGTAGAGGGTTCGGCAGCGAACGACGATCTAGGGAAAGAGGGTAAGCCGCGGAGAGAGGACGACGCCGGAGGAGGATCCTTGGGAAGATGCAGTGGCGGACCCTGAAATTCTTTGGAGCCCGGGCGAAACATAGCAACCCACGATAAGTTTACACAAATATATCGTTCACTAGTATATAAGTATAGTTGATAAACACGATAGTTTTTAAGCTAAAATGGACATATATAAATATGCATACACTAAAAAGAATAAAAGATATAACATAAGTTATTGTCTCGTTATAAAACTAGCAATCCGCCAACAAAAATTCCAGTAATATATCTCCAAAGGAGTCACTATTCAATTTTATGGGTACGAGGCAGCTGTATTTTTTGAGTCTTAACGATCTATCAATCAACTTGGAGTACTCATTGAAAAATCTAGAGAAACAATCAATTTGGTTACCAGTCAGGCAGAGCTTCCGCTTCCTATGTGCCATTCCTTCAGTTGAGCTAGATTTGATCGCTCAAGAGATCAGAGTCAGGATGCTGCAGACGTTGGCGTGATTGCTTCGAGAGTACGCGCCGATATGATGTTGCCAAAGGGCCGGCGCAAGCGCAGCTAGCGTGCTCGCCCGACGACGCCCCCGCACAGGCTAGTGAGAACGTTGTGCTCTAACCCGAATTGGGAACGTCGTGCTGCAAATGAGTCGTTCCCTCACTTCTCTGTCCTCTGCTCTAGTCTATACTGGGCTAGGAGTATTTGAGTTGGGCTTCAGTCAGCACATGGAATTTCCTGGCCTGGTCTGACCTGCTCAGCGCTCGGCAAGGAGCCCGGGCGACTGCCCAGGCTCGCCGGGCCTTGAGTCCGCCCCTAGGAAGATGGTAGGGCGGCAGTGGCGGCAGCAGCTCAGATTGGAAAGGAACAGGCAGGGAGGGTTTGGAAAGGACCGAGAGGCTACGTTTGGAAAGGAGCGCGCGGGGATGATCCGTGAAAACTATCGCGCCGCATGTGGGTACGCGGGCGGGTAAGAAGAAATCACGGTGAACAAATAAGCCAGGAAACACCAAAATGTGGCTGGAACATTCGATTTTTCCTGCTTTCTTATAATTTTGATCTTCTCTCTCATCAAAAATTCTGGTAGGTGGGTCCTCCGTGATGGCTGGGTGTGGGTTTTTTGGGTGAAAAGTGTTCTCAATTCACTAGGATCTTAGTATATATAATATATATGATATATATATAATAATAATATAAAAGTGTAGCGGTAAAGTTCCTCCTCAAGCGTCCCATCTATGGGAGCCTTTCCCACCGTCCTGCCTCCCTTACTCCAATTTATTTTCCCACAACACCGCGCGCCGCCCCGCTCATGCCCCGCCCTGGTTGCTCCTCTGCATGTGCCGCCGCCTCCCTTGGTCGCTCCTACGCGCCGCCTCCTCCTCTTGGCTTCTCCCCGCGCCGCCGCCGTAGCCCCGCTCCTCTGCACGTGCCGTCACCGCCCCCCTGGCCGCTCCTCCACGTGTGTCTTCGCCGCTCCTACTACGCCGCCGCTGCCGCCAACTCCTCCCGACTTCTCTCCGTGCCGCCGCTGCCATCTTCCTCCGTGCATTGTTTGTGCCTCTCCACGCTCCTCCTAATAAGGTAGGAGAAGCGTGAATTTTGAATGTTGCACCAAGTGATTTACCATATTGCAATTTAGTTTTTATTATTGCAGTGCGGATGTTGTATATGTTTCGCGATCTGTGGTGTTGCAATCGCGATTTTTGGTGATGTTGCAATTGTGTTTTATTGGTGTTCTCGGATATTTTAACAGCTGAATTTCAAAGTTCTACTTCTTTCTAGAGGAAAAAAAAGGAGATTTGAGTCGGTTATTGCAACATGATTTGTTTTCTATGAGAATTTTATGAGATCCGGTATTGTTATTTTTAAATATATTTTTAATGTTGCAAAATATGATTTTTGATGTTGCAACTTCTTATTTCGTATGTTGTTACGGACCATTCGTTAAAAAATTCCAATCGGATCTCCGAGCGCTAGTAGTACCGTAAATGTAGTGATTTAGGCGTAAATTCATAATCTCATTAATAATAAAAGGAGAGGAATTTGTTTAAGGTACTAAATATCCTTAATTTTCTCGCACGGCCACACTTCCACCAAGACTTTCCAAAGCATCCGATGACTAAGATTAAATATATACTATTGAAAAGAGTATATATAAGTAGTATGGATAGTATAAAGATATTATGAATAAAAAATATAAATAGAATCATTATTATATATTTTTGACACTAGTATAAAGTTATAATATTATTAAGGTCGAAAAGATCAAAAGAATTACTAGGTTATTTTAAAAATTGACAGTTAAATAAATAGATATACTATTAAGTATTATGACGAAGGAAAAAAAACTCCTCGAGAACTTACGGTCTAGAGCAGTTCGACCGTAAACTCATGATTTGATCCGCTCAAAATGTCACAGAATTCCTCACATGAATTTACTAGAATCTTGATGTATCTGGAGACTGGGTTGGGCTGAGTGAAAACGAGGCCGGCAGCCGGCCTGGTCAATGGCCTGCTACATCTTGGTGGCCCATTAACAAAAGACGTCGATGCTTCTTGGCAGCCCAACGTCTTTTAATTTGTCCCTTGCCGTTTCTCTTCCTGCCTCCAGAACCAGAAGCATGCTGTCCGTTTGTAGTACTTAAACACGGTATAAGTTAGCAATCCTGCAGTTATAGTGTTTGATGCATTCTTTGTGCTATACTATACATTGCTTATGGTCTTATTACAGTCTTACTGTGACTCACGAGCATTGTGTTAATTCTTTAATTTTGTGGTTGAACCAAACTCCACCTTGGTAATACTAGCCTCCTTTTCCCTGTCCATTTCAAAGGGCAACAGATAAAGTCCACCTCGGTAATACTAGCGCTTTAGCACTTTTATCGAGCCCCTCGAGATTAACCCCCATATCACGCTCGCTCGTCCCAACGATTAGCGTTATAAAACTGACAGCAAAAGATCTCACAAACACCGGTACAAAGCGAGCGCTACATGCATGTCCCCAGCTGCTACCACAGTCCAGAAAAACAATCCCAACAAGAGATGCTCTGCTCCTATCCTGCTATCCATCTCCGCGGCGTCACTACTTCAATCTTTTCTTGGATCAATCGCCAACCCCGGTCGCATCATTGCCCGGCTCTCACATGGCTTGTCTCTCTCCTCCCCGAGCTGGCCCAGCTGTGGGGGCCAAGCCGCTATATAGCATCCTTGTGTGCGTGTGGTGACGCGCAGGGCAGCAACGCGGCCGCGGGTGCCCTGCGTTCACGGGCGCGCCAGCACCTCCCTCTACTTATCGCCGATCGTCTCTGGAGTTCTGGACACTGTACTACTGTAGCCGCCGCCCCAAGACTCCATGGCGATCCTTGCGGCACGTATGCAATACAGCAGCAGTCCCAACTGCCCACCCCGGTTTCTAAAACGAGGCCACGAGGGACGTGATCGACGGGGCCCGGCCCGGGGGGGCAGCGCAATGTGCGACCCCCCAGCCGAACGGCGGATGGTCCGTGCCCCCGCCCCAATTCCACGCCTCCGCGCCGTGCTCGGTTCGGTCGCGGAGAGCGACGGTGTCGGGGCGGAGCCGGAGCCGCTGGGACACGCTGCCGGCCGGCCTGGTTGTCAGCGCGGATCGGAGACGGCAGGGGCAGCTAGGTAGCACCGGCGGGGATTGGTGGGAATGGTGGGCAGGACACGCACCACTTGATTAGGGCGGGGCCTTGGCGAGAGGGGCGGCCTGCCAGACAGGAGGACACCATAATTAGTGGCGATGATGATGGGATTAACCTGTGCGTATTAATCCCCGTGTCCCCTCCCTGCCCCCAAATGTCAGCGTCGGGCGACGGATGGATCAGCGGCAGCCGAATGCGAGGGCGACCTCGTGGCGCCTTGCAGCTTCGCGTCATCATGGTGTCGGCTGCATGTGCATTGCTAGCCCTGGGCCTGCGTGCATGCCCTGCCCGGGAGGGCGTCCGGTGTATGTGTATCCTACGGGCATTGGTCCTGACTCCAGAGCAAAAAAAAAGCGTAGTGGGGGTCATGAACGTACTGGGAGTGATCATGCACACAAAGACACGTATGCGAGCTTGAAAACTCACATGCGGCCGGACATCTTTGCAAAAGGGTAAAGCAGCCTTGAAAGGGAACGACACTGGTGGTGTGCTACCGATACTCGAGCAGAGGGTCTACATGCACCGGTAGTGGCCTGCAAGTGATGATTTTTGTAACGTAGTGTGCGCACGGTGCGGTAGCTGTATTTTAGGGCTTGACTTTTATGCTTAATAAAGAACCAAGCAAGGTTAGTGGGTAGATATATGTGTCTCCTTAAGCTAAAGCAAGCATTTGTTTTGAAGCAGCTGGGCGATCTTTGTTAGGGCAGCTAGCTACGGAGTACTAGATTATATAATAAACATAAACAATCTGCTAGTGTAATGGTGTATCTGTGCACTTTATACAACTTTTTCAACATATATACATGAAAGCTTATGCTGCAAGTGAGGTTGCGGAAATGGAAAATGAATATTATGCGAAAAGTACCTAGAGTTTGTTAGCTATGATTGTTTGTAAGCTCAATAATTTTGTGCCATGAAAAGAATATAGTTTTCAGATCGAGTTTTTATATATCAAACTCTCTCTTGCATCAGCTTTCATATCTTGAAATACGGTAGTTTGATTAGATTCTTCCAACACACACCTCTTACATCATATGGTCCTTATAATTCGATTGATGAGACCTGAAATTGTGGACAAAATCATTGCGTGCTAGCTAGCTGTGGGCACGAACCGATCTATACCAACACACTGTTACGCATCTCCATCGTCGAGCATCCTAGCTACAAACAGAGGATTGCTCAACCGTTGGATGGGTGGGTGGCACGTCAATATATACGCCGTGTACCTATTGATGCTGCCATAATTTGGTAGTCCTCCTCTAACAATCACTAAGACCACCATACGATGGACTTGCATCGCATGAGAATTGAAGGACCAGTTCATCAGAACAGATTCCTGACTTCTGAGCTAAATGATGGTAATAATGTAGAAATGACGCATAGAAAAAAAAAAGGAAAAAAACGTGAAATCCAAACCTTGAACTGCACAACGTAAGTTTAACAATGCACGATGGTAGTTTTAGTTCCTTTTGCTTTGGATGTAATTTCTTTGTCGAGCTAAATTATTTAACTTCTTTTTATATATAATCGTGCTGCGGTAGGGACTTGTTGCTCACGTTTCCTAAAAAAATTAAAACAATGCACGGCAGTACACTATAGTCCATCTATTATATTGCATACACGTCGAAATCAGGGTTTATTTCGCAAAAAAGGAAAAAAAAGAATCAGGGTTTTAACGAATTTAACTAGACTACCGCTTGGAGGTGCATGAAGCAAGAGTGGTTTTAAAAACTTAACATTTCGATCAACCGGTGATTCCGTACCACAGAGCAACTATGTGGTTGGAATCCATAGCATAGATTAGTTATGATGATATCATCTCCTCGCACCAAAGGAGAAAATAATTATTATATCATCTAGCATTCTAGCAGGGAGTAATAACAATGATATCGTTCGGTATGTAAACCACAAGTTGAGACTCCAGAGCCAGGTGTAGAAGAAGATATCCTAGAATACTGGCAGAACAATATAATTGCGGAAATCTGGTCCCTGGACGTGGTCTTGTTGACTGAAAACAATCATTTTCTGAGTATACTCTGTAAGTTGTAACTCAAATAACAGCCCCCATGGTCCAATCCCCCAGCTCCATGTGTGTTGCTTAGTTGCGCTGAACATGTTTGATCACGTAAGCTCGCCATTGTTTACACCTTAATCAGCCAAATGACAAGAGTCTCTAATTTAATAATTGGTACTAGCTACGAGAAGACAAACTCAGCCTAACTAGTTTATCACGAACACAACCGGCCAATAGCGTACGTGCAGATGTATCCGAAGTCCGAACCTAGTTGAAAACTTGGTTTAGTTTCCCTTGAATTAAAAACAAAAAGAGGTCAGGATGAACTAAACCTGCTCCACGTAGGCCGGCCGCAGCAAAGCTAGGATGGTCAGCGACGTTCCGGATGCACTCGACACTCCGATCGATCCTCGTCTGATCCACAACCATACCACATTTAGAAATCACCCGATCAACTTATCCTTTTACCCAGCTTTGTTATCGCACTGCAGTACTCTCGCCGAGATCTAATCCGGTACGGAATTAGTAATAAGCAACGTGCGTGCTCAGCTCCAAACCTTACAATAACAATCCTAAAACATTTGCGATAAAATTTAGCCGACCATACGCTGCGTAGAGGTAGGAGCGAGCTGAGTTGCATTATATATAACTGCGTGTCTCCATCAGCAATTCATCAGCAGGTACGGTCAAGGGAAAATTAACTGAATGGAGAGCATGTCTCCATCAGTCAGCCGCCTCGCTCCAAAGCGCGCGCGCTGCCTCTCTACGGTTCTAGCAGTCAACTTCTTCTACCCGTCCAAAGCCTGGCCTGCCGCCGCGTGTCCCTAACCCCGGAGCAATCCCGTCCAATCAATTTCTTAATTTCCACGGCGCAACAGCAATCTGCCGAGCATGATTGAATAATTAGCGTCCAAATCGAGCCGGTAACGCGTCCACGTTGGGTGCGTAATCGCATGCATTATCGCCAAAGATAAACCGCGAGAGCCAAAAAAAACAACTCCTGATCGACGTATTCATTCTAATTTCTACAGCGCACATGTAGCACGCAGGAAACGTTCCGCATTGCTGGCTGCCAGAATTTTGCTCGGATCGATCGAACTGTTTCGAATTGATGTGCTCGGATCCACAGAAAAAATTATAATCTTTCGACGTCTCGTCGTTTTAAACGGCACTGTTTGCTCATGTGCCCTACCGAGATTATGATCTGCGGCAGTGTACCGCGAATCATGCATGCACCAAGTTGCTTTGGCTAAAGCGGCGCGAGGCCATAATAATTTTGGGAGGCCGTTATGAGTTGATCCAGCTTCGCCGGCATCCCATGTCGTCACCGTGCCCCACGCACGTCAGGGGCAACATGCCTTTGCTTGTTCGCTTGCCGCTGTATATATACAGCGCTCTCCCACCTCTCTCTACCAGCCTCAAAGCCAGCCACCAGGACCTAGCTGCATAGGCATAGCTAGCTAAGCCTGACTGGTACTCAGCAACCACCTGAGAGTACGTCTTCTCCAGAGCTCCGATCTGATCCTCCAGCCTCGATCGCTCTGCGCCGGAGGTTGATCGGCGTCGAGCTATAGCAGCAAGCTAGCCAGCGTGCGATGGCGAAGGTCCACCCCAACGTGCTGCCGTCGCCGGCAGAGAGAGCGCCGGCGCCGGCGCCGGCCGCGGGCGAGGAGGAGCCGCCGACGACGCTGACGGTGTGGCGCAAGTCGCTGCTGTTCAACTGCAAGGGGTTCACGGTGTTCGACGCCAAGGGCGACCTCGCCTACCGCGTCGACAGCTACGACGACGCCGAGGCCGAGGTCGTGCTCATGGACCCCGCTGGCCGGCCGGCCTTCACCGTGCGCCGGAAGCGCCTCAGCCTCTCCGGCGAGCAGTGGCTCATCTACAAGGGCGAGGAGGCGCGGCGGCCCGTGCACGCCGTCAAGCGCGGCGGCGGCGGCAAGTCGATGGCGCGCGTGGCGCCGGGCTACGCGGGGGCGTCGGCGTCCTTCGAGGTGGAGGGGTCCTACGCGCGGCGGCGCTGCGTGGTGTACGACGGCGAGCGCCGGGCCGTCGCCGAGGTGCAGCCCAAGGAGGCCGTCGGCACGGACGTGTTCCGGCTGGTGGTGCAGCCGGGCGTCGACGTGTCGCTCGCCATGGCCGTGGTGGTGGCGCTCGACCAGATGTTTGGGAGGCCGTCGCTCCTCAGGAGCTGGTCCTCGTAGATAGATTATATTCCTGTTTTGCTTGTTCAATCTAGACAGATTTTTTCCCCATGGTCTTGGGGTTGTGGATTATTGTTAGATGCTGATAATTCGATTGATCTGCCTGGCATCCCGGGCTTGAGAGCAAATTCTGTTCTTGCTTGCCCCAACACCCTCCCTGGTCGGGCCAATTGAGATTTTTCTTCTTCTCACTCTGAGGTCTGAGCGCATCATATGAAATCCATCTCGATTCTCTTTGGCTGTCGCCGGGCCAACCAAAATCTATGAGTGAATCTTGTAAAGAGGGACGACAGAGATGTAAACATGTATATATGAAGAAAGAAAGAAAAAGACTACCAGAAAAAAAAGTTTTAGTTACACTGCTATATATTGATTTCTGAAGGTGAAATATTGTCCTTTGCGTACTTCCACTATCTTCTCTGGCCCTTGCGTCTTGAATCTTGATCCTTTTGAGAGCTATTTTTGGGCACGTCAGGTTGTCGAGGCCAAAAACAACACTGACAGCTTCCAGCTCCAGCGTCGTCTTCTGCTCGGACGGTAAACACGGACATGGAGAATCTCACACTTGGGCGGCAACAATTTTGTTCGCTTTTGCATGTGGGCTGGCGAGAGAGGACAATCGCGTCGTTGCCTCGCCCGGGGACCCTGCCATCCTGGAGAGACGCACCCACCTGGCCACCTGGGGGTTCCCGTGGAAGTTCAGAGGCTGAGCTGCAAGAGGCAGGCAGGTTGGTGCCTTGCTGCTTTCCAGATACCAGGTGGTGAGTCAGTCCGGCGGTCTAGCCGGGGATGACGATGCGTGCCGGACGCCAAACGATACACAACACAGCACGCAGATACTGAGATACGCACCCCATATCCGCAACCTGCAGTCCTGCACGTACAGATGGAAGAGGTGTTTTTTTTGTATCTCTTCTGTGTTTCTGTATTTACATGTACCATGTGCAGAGAAGTACTTAATCTTGTCGTAGTTATTGCTTCCATCACAGTGTCCACTGGCTGGTTTAGCTCAGAAATCACAAACATACCATGAGCCATGAGCAGGCTGGAGTGCTGGAGATTATGTATGGATTGGGCCAGAAATGATGGGCGGAGCTGGCGTGGGGGCTTTCCGCTTGCACACACATTTTGCAGACAGGCCCAGTGAAATTCAACATTCGCAGAACAGAGAAACATTAGGCCCAATTCTAATTTCCCAGTGAAGCCCAAGTAATGCAAAATGTGTGCCCCCAGTAAGGCCACGCCAAGGCCCACAGACCGAAGCTTAGACAGTTTACGTTGTGCTGTTTTCTTTCGGGATTTTATTTTTTTGCGAGGAGTTTTCTTTCGCCACTTGAACTTGAGGTTTCCATTTTCCAATTGAAAGACGCCCTGGAAGCTTCGAGCACAACGAGTCAACAGGACCCCAAGTCGCCAAGAACATGGTAGTCTTCCTGTGCCCGTCGTCGTGCCTGCGTCACACCAGAGACGAGCAAACCAATCACAATCAGGCCTACTCCGTACAGTACATTCTATGGACACCTGACGGTTGCTGGTTCGGCAGCCATGGGGGTCAACGGACCCGGTTCGCCTCTGCTCGCAGCCCCTCGAGATTGACCGTCGGCGGCCGAGCGACAGCGACCGGAACAAAGTTCCGGCGACTGGCCCCAGACTTTCTTCCTCGACCGTAGCTTCCATACCTTGTCGAGTTGTCGTTCAAACCTAAATGGACAGTGGCACGGTGCAGCCGTCGGCGTGAGAACGGCACGTTTGAGGAACTCTGCATGATGTATCCAAACTCCAGATGACTGATAATTCCTTAGATTTCCACGGCGCACAGGGTGTTCTGTTCCATGCTTGGCCTTACTGAACGTGTACACTCACATCTAAACGCCACCTCTTGCAGTCTCTCGCAGCGCAAATACAATATCTCCAGGGAACTGAACGTATGGACATCTACTCCCAAAACACATCTCTTTGCTTTCTTGCAGAATCGCAAATCTCGAATGCAGCATCTGCAAGAATATCCATCCAACCCTCGGTCTGCTTGAAAATCAAGAAACGTGGTGGGGCCTCCGTGAGGTGGACTTACCTGTTCCGTTGCACAGCCCTGACAATAAGTGGGTCCCACATGACCCTGCGATAGCCGCCAACCATCGTGGCCGTCCAATACCAGGGGCAGAATATAAAAACTGTCAGATCTACGCCGTCTGGATCCACAAACCCGGCGGAGCCCATTTCCTAACTTGAACGAAAAGTCTATCTTTTCCTTCCCCATATAATAAAATAAAATAAATGAATAATATCACCCTTCTACGCACACCAGCCATCCGATGTCTACACTCCTCCGGGCGGAGCGCCGATCCGACCGTCCAATTGTAAAATCCATGATTTAGGTCGAAGCACTAGAGATTTTTTTTTATTTGCAGCCCGACGTCGTCCTCGCCTCTCCTTATTAATATCGCCGCGGCATCGCATCCTCTCCCCCGGCTCCATCGTCCCATTGCTCGCTAAGAGTTCTTCTTGTTAGGCAAAGCAAAAGCAGAAGCAGGAAAGGTGAGAACAAGATTCCTCCCTTCCCATTCGATTTCTCGTTGTTTGCTCGTCCCCGTTCGTTCCTCAGATCGACGCATCCTTCGCATCTGGTTTGCTTCTCCTTTTTAATTTGGAATTGGAACGAGAGATCTGGCGCTGGTTTTTCCGCCCGGCCCCCGCGTCGTCCCGAGGGCTACTCACGCGGCGCCGCCGCCCCTCGCTCCCTCCTCTACTACGCCTCGCCGCCGCTGGAGCTCGCCTGCGGAAGCCCGCGTGGCCTCGCCTCTCGCCCTCGCTCCCTCGTCTAGTTGATTATGGCGACGCCGTGTGGCGGATTCTGAAGCCAGGCGCAGATCTGTTTGGTTGGGTGCGCTGCGGATTTGCTGTGTGCCTTACCTGATGCTGACTGTATGGTGTGGTGTGTGATTTGGTAGGTTTCGTTGGTGATGGCGAGCTCAGGATCCTCGTGGACGCTGCCGGACCACCCGAAGCTCCCCAAGGGGAAGCCGGTGGCCGTCGTCGTGCTGGACGGATGGGGCGAGGCCAACGCAGACCAGTACAATTGCATCCATGTCGCTCAGACGCCCGTCATGGACTCGCTCAAGAATGTATGTATGCTTTTCTTTGCATCTTCCCGTCTGGTTCATTGTGTGCACTGTATATACGATATCATGGTTGTAACTGTCGCTTAGTTTTAAAAATTTGTGTTGCCACAGATGAGTGCGATGACGGATCTAATGTGATTTTTTTATACTCTTCACTGTATTATTAAGGTTAAAAATGGTATGCATGGCCATTCAGAGTCCAGATTGATTCTGTAGATTAAGTTTCATATTTGGCATGCCGTTTCCACTTGGTCTATGCATCTGGACCCAATAGTTAATGCTGAGTTCCATGTAGAACTGCCTGAAAATGGTGATGCACAGATGTTAGTGACGCATAACAAGCCATGCCCGTTCAATGATGAAGATTCATAGTTGATATGCTTTTTCGACTTGGTCTATGCATCTGGACCCAATAGTTAATGCCAAGTTCCATTTAGTAGAACTGGCTGAAAATGGTGACACATTGAGGTTACTGATGCTTAACAAACTGTAGAGCTACCATTTGATTGCTTGTTTATCTCCGTCTCTGATAGTTTGAACAAAATATAACTAGGTGTTGCATGAAACCTGCCTGTTTCTTTAGCCATTTCTTAGATGAAAGATTATGCCATCTGCATAATTTGATTTGTAGGTACACAACATTCAAGGTTTTAACTTACCCTTTTGTGCAATATATCAGGGTGCTCCAGAGAAGTGGAGACTAGTGAAGGCTCATGGAACCGCTGTAGGTCTTCCTTCCGATGATGACATGGGAAACAGTGAAGTTGGACACAATGCTCTTGGAGCTGGACGCATTTTCGCCCAAGGGTATGTTTTTAGTTTTTTTTTTCGTGCGGAAAATATGGTCTCTTTCGTAGCTACTAATGTGCCGTGTTTGCATACTGCATTGGGACATGAATGGCCACAACCTCTTGTTTGTTCCATACAGGCCAAGCCTCTACAAGTGATATAGTTGCCAATAAGTAAACACATGTCCATAATAAGATTCAAAATATGTGTATCATGAGTATAAGTGTGAATAGTACAGAGTAAACCATTTTCCACTCCTCGACCAGAATATAGCCTGTAACTCTCTGTATTCTTGTTGATAACAATTTTATTAAATTTTATTTTGAGCAATTGCTATCTCTTTCTTGTGCTTTCTCTCACTCGTGCACACCTTTTCTGTTATACATTTGTATCCATACAAAGCAATCAAGAACTTTATTGTTCTATTTTGTCTCTACATGCATCTCAACTATGTCTTTCACAGTCTCTGACCTGACTAATTGCTGCATTTTTTCTGTCTATATAGCGCGAAGCTTGTCGACCAAGCTCTTGCCTCCGGAAAAATTTATGAAGGAGATGGGTTCAACTACATCAAAGAATCTTTTGAGAATGGTACTCTTCACCTTATTGGGTTGTTGAGTGATGGTGGTGTCCACTCCCGTCTTGACCAACTGCAGGTTTGCTAAGCTTTCCTTGATTTATGGTTGATTATCAAGTTGCAGAAATGCCTTAGGACTTTGCCACACGATTTACTCTTTTCCTTTTGCTCTTTTCAGTTACTCCTGAAAGGGGCCAGTGAGAGGGGAGCAAAAAGAATCCGTGTTCACATTCTTACCGATGGGCGTGATGTTTTGGATGGCAGCAGTGTCGGTTTTGTTGAGACCCTAGAGAATGATCTTTCACAGCTTCGTGAGAAGGGTATTGATGCACAGATTGCGTCTGGTGGTGGAAGGATGTATGTTACCATGGACCGTTATGAGGTAAACACTTTTGATCTTATTCAACCATCAATGTCTATTGTCCATTTAGCTCATAGTTCTGTTTTGTTTAATACTTTTCAGAATGACTGGGATGTGGTTAAACGTGGGTGGGATGCCCAGGTGCTTGGAGAAGCACCCTACAAATTCAAAAGTGCACTTGAAGCAGTGAAAACACTGAGAGCAGAGCCCAAAGCTAATGATCAGTATTTGCCCCCGTTTGTGATAGTTGATGACACCGGCAAAGCTGTTGGGCCTGTATCAGATGGTGATGCAGTTGTCACTATCAACTTCCGTGCTGATCGCATGGTTATGCTTGCGAAAGCACTTGAGTACGCAGATTTCGACAAATTTGACCGTGTTCGTGTCCCAAAAATCCGGTATGCTGGGATGCTTCAATATGATGGTGAGTTGAAGCTTCCTAGCCGTTACCTTGTTTCTCCACCAGAGATAGAGAGGACATCTGGTGAATACTTGGTGAAGAATGGCATCCGCACCTTTGCTTGCAGGCAAGTACTTCCTTTTGTGAACTTTGATTTTGAATCACTTGTCTTGTCAGAGTGTACTAGAACTACTTGTTAATAGCTTTTGGCATCATGGCTCATTCATTGCAGAAAATTTATCTAACTGTATGCAGAGGCAGTGTTTACCTAAAAGCTAAACAGTCAATCACCCATCATTGAGCCAATTATCGGTCTAAATGGCTGTTTAAACAGGCTAAACTTCTGTTTAAACTGGAATGGCTGGCCACTGTCACTGCATAACGTTTAAAAAAGCTAGATGTTCGTTTAGGTGAACAATGAGGTCTTTGTTATCTTGGGGCAGATTATTTCTTGCTGGTTATTTTTTTTACATTTAGAGACTGGGGAGGGTATAATCTTCAAGGTACATATGTGGAGGTTTGAATTATTTATACAAAGGTCATAGTTTGCTGTTTTTGTGTTAAGCTTCACCTTAAATGCTAATTTTCTATTTATACAATGATCTTAGTTTTCTGTTCTTGCGCTAAGTTTGGCCTCATAAAATGCTCATGTTTTGTATAGCTGCATAATGCTGTTTTTCGGTTGATCTGAGTTTCAACACATTTTGATATTCTTTTGCTTTCATGGTAACATTGATTTGTGTGTTACAGTGAGACAGTGAAGTTTGGGCATGTCACATTTTTCTGGAACGGTAACCGTTCGGGATACTTTGATGAAACTAAGGAAGAGTATGTAGAAATTCCTAGTGACAGCGGTATTACATTCAATGTTGCACCCAAGATGAAGGCACTTGAAATTGCTGAGAAAGCCAGGGATGCTCTCCTTAGTGGAAAGTTTGACCAGGTAAACGATTCTGAAATTTGCAGAAGATAAATCTTCCAATATTCCTGTTGCTTACTGTATTGCTGTTACAGGTACGTGTCAACCTGCCAAATGGTGACATGGTTGGTCACACCGGTGATATTGAGGCCACCGTTGTTGCTTGCAAGGCAGCTGATGAAGCCGTTAAGGTGATAAAAGTTTACATATATGCCGTGTTTTGTTTTTGGTATCTGAATGTTTGTGCATCACACGGTTCATCTTATTTACAACATTTCGCATTTTATTTGCCTTTGCCTAGTAATCACTGCTCCACTTTTTAACAGATTATTTTGGATGCTGTGGAGCAAGTTGGTGGGATTTACCTTGTCACTGCTGATCATGGAAATGCAGAGGACATGGTGAAAAGGAACAAAGCTGGCAAGCCGATGCTTGACAAGAGTGGTGGTATCCAAATTCTTACCTCGCACACCCTTCAGCCAGTGAGTTCAATGCCACATGATCCTAGACCCTTGCTTGATAGTCTCCGTTCAATGCCACAGGAATCTAGGCCCTTAAGTCTCCCCGTCTTGATTGCCTGGGTTTGTAATGCCTCCACTACACTTGCAGGTCCCGGTTGCCATTGGAGGCCCTGGTTTACACCCTGGAGTGAAATTCCGGACTGACATTCAGACCCCTGGGCTCGCCAACGTGGCCGCCACCGTGATGAACCTTCATGGCTTTGAGGCCCCTGCTGACTACGAGACAACCCTTATTGAAGTTGCTGACAACTAGATACTGGCCAGTCGTGATGTCCAATTTTGTTGCTATAGCTTTGAGAATGGGTCTGTGATGGCCATGTCATTGAATAATTTCTGCTTGCAAGCACGCTGCTCAAACTCGCTAAACATTGAGAGGAACGCATTTTGACTTGCACTTAGACTCTATTTATACCTTGACATTACCTCCTGAGTTTGGCTTTTTTGGCGGTTTGTTTTTTACTCAGCTATATATATGAAGGCAGTGAGGCAAAAATTACGTGGATGGTATCTGTTGTTTGTGAGTCGACTATTACGTTTTACTTGTACAATAATTCACCTGTTTTAGTAACAAGTGCTATACTAGCTGATTCCAAGAGAGTTTCGGGACCCGATAAATAGAATTGCAGGTTGAGTCGAAAACCTGTGAAGCCACACTGTCATTCGTAACTTTGGTCTGATTTGTGAGTCCATTCGGTTCGAAGATATGTTGCAATTCATAACTATGGTTTGAAATATTGTGGCGAACTAGTCCGTTTGCCAGTGTAGATCTGTCGCTCTTCATCAAAGCAGTGTTTTGACGTTCTCAAGCGCCTCCGTTGGATGCTTTCATCGAACCACAATGCTGTGATGTTCTCAGAGAACCTGGTTCCTCCTCGCACCGCCCGCCCACCATCCACCCCGTCCTTTCTAACCCGATGGCCTCGCCGCCCCCGCGTCGCCGGTTGGCCAGCGCCTCCTCCGCCGGACGAGCCGCCACTGTGGACGGACCTTCCCTCTGTCTCCCTCTTCTTCTTTTCTATGACCAGCGGCCATTGGAGCCCCCACCCCGACAACCTCGAAGCCCTGACCTTGATTCCGCCGCCGTCGGCCTCGCCCACCACCCCACCCACTCGCCGGCGCATGGCGGCGTCGCCCCGAAGAAGACGATGGAGATCGTGCGGCCCACGTTGGCCACGTGAATCTCCAACACCGGAAGTCAAGTGTCTTCGGTTGCTTCCGGATGCCACGTAGGTTTTTCGATATAGATCTGGCCACAAGGGCCACGCCCCGCACATGCAGCCCATCAGGCCCACATGGTTTTGCTCACGCCGCTTTTGGTTTTTTTTGGGGGGGGGGGGGGGTCGTACGGTAGCCGTTACGTCTGGACGGAGACGGTTTACGCCTACGCGATGAACAGCCACCGCACCGGCGACGCCGTCCGAGACCGAGGGCGACGGCCGAGACTGAAGGCGGCTGCTAGTTGCGAGGCGCTGCCTTCCACAGAGAACTGTAGCAGGTGGAGTCGATCGGACACAGTCTGCGCGTCATGTCAATTCTCATAAGGTTCGCCTCAGTTTCCTCAGGACAGAACAATCCCAGTGACCCGAGCTGGTACTTCGTCGGAAGGCCGCCAAATGAAGTGCCCCTTTGGAATCTCAAGTGCCGGCGGCGGCCTACAAGTTGCATGCCAAGGTAACTCCAGGCACACAAACACGTACGTGTATCACCTTATCACATGGAACTCAGCCCTTTTTCTAATCAATTCGGACGAGAAAGCTAATGATGTGTGCGTTACCTGTCCGCCTTCGCGAAGTCTGTAGGGCGTTCAGCGTTTCCCTTTTGTCCCTGTCCGAAATAGAGCCGCGTGCATGCTTCATGCATGTAGCAGGATGTTCCCTACCAGGAAAAGTCAGACGTTCTCACTTGTCAGGCAGCATATCCAAACATGTAGTAGTATATTATTACTCGTAATCTCTTCGATGATTTCACCAGCTGATGATGACTGACGCGCCTGGAAAGGAAAGTGTCGCTCCAAATCGGAGGTTTTGCCCGCCCCCGGAAGCAACCGCGGCAAGTCGCTGCTTTGCCGGGGGCGCTTCCGTGCGGCGACGGCGACGTCTTTGGACGCACGCAGCGATCGCTTGCCTTGTCCGCGCCGGCCAGCGTCACGTCGTCGTCTCGTCTATACGGGACGGGGAAAAATCTCGAGTGCTTTGGGTAATTGGGCGGGGCTCGTTTGGCATTGGTTGCCTTGTTGTCCCTTGCAGGCAGCGACTGCTGCTAGCCTGATCGAGCTAGCCTAGCAATCTGGACGGACGTACACCTGTTCTGTTCACCGATCGTGTCACTTGCTTTGAGACAATATGGGATATCTTAACATACGTCGCGTGTGTCCTGCCACAGGTGACCCGGTGCTAAAGGCCTTTTAGCACCGGTTCGTAAATACGATCCGGTGCTAATGTAGGTGTCACATGCTACTTTAAAATGAGCGCATCTTTAATTCTATCACATGTACTGTGTAGGTGAGATGGTTAGGAATTTTTGGCTAGTGCCCCCACCTTTAGCACCGGCGGTGGGAAAGATGTGCATGATTCTGGTAGTGGGCCATGCAGGTAGGCACGGCTCGTGCTGTCTGTCAGCGTCTCACTTTGAGCCTAACCATATCTGGAAGCACGTACACCTGTTCAGTGTTCAGTGCGATCGAACCGTGTGGCAGTAGTTGGGGACTACATGGTGTCAGGTTTAAAGGATAGCTTAGTGGCATGGCTCCTGCACCAGATGACCACTGGCAAATGCATCATGCATGGCCTGCTTGAGAGTGCCGACTCGATTTTGCGGCCTCTTCTGTCTAGCTAATCCTCTGCAGCACACGCGTCGAGTTCCAACGAGCACGTACATGAACGTCATGTTGATGAGTGAAGTGATGACTAGAACCTCCAGGACGCGTCATCGTAGGACGCTGAACTATACCGTTCAATTCGCCGGCCGGCGCGCTGCACGTGTATACAGGCGGCGACGTGTATAAAGGGGACTTTTAGCACCGGTTGGTGTTACAACCCGGTGCTAAAGGGTTCCCGATGGCGCCTTAATTTCGCACCCGGTGCTAACGTTACATTAGCACCGGATCTTAAGTGCACCGAGGCATATGAGGGATGCGGATGTGAGTTATTCTTGTAGTGACGTGTGGGAGTATTCCATATATGCGGCGAAGTGGCCGTGGCCGGCGTCACACAATTCCGGAGATTAAGGCTCTGTCTGTTTGACTTGTACTACCTCCGTTCCAAATTACTATCTATTGTTGACTTTTTTTTATGATCTTTGACCATTCGTCTTATCCAAAAAATTTCACAAGTATCATTTATTTTATATGTGATTTGCTTTATCATCGTATATACTTCAAATATAACTTATTAGTTTATATATTTGGACAAAATTTTTGGGTAAGATGAATGGTCAAAAGTCATAGAAAAAAGTCAACAACTAATAGTAATTTGAAACGGAGGTAATAGATATATAAGCTATAGATAGATATGAGCAGTACAGTAAAAGAATCATCATAAGATCACGATAATCTGAAATATTCTGCCCATATCTAACTTATTTTAGATTATTTATGGTTCTAAAATTATTCTAAAATACGAGTAGACTTTTACCATATCACCTTTAGATTATAATCTATTATATAATCTATATGGACTATAATCTCAAATAAACATGACTTAATTAAGGCTGGTAGATGAAATTAAGAGTGGCTGCCAAATTCTTCTGAAAATGACGAGTCTTTGTCATCATCAGCCATACCGATCATGGGAATCCGGATTTCGCCCGGAAGCTTTTATCTCATTCAATTTGTGATGGCTACCTCCTCTGATGGAAATTTTGAATTATTATTAGAAAAGGAAATCCATATGGTGGCTGCGCCATTTGACGGGGACAGAGGCGCCTTAAGATTGTATACATTCCACCCGTAACAAAAGGGTTACAGTGATGAAAGCAGCTAACACTAAAAGGGAACTTGAGTTTCTGCTAGATGAAAGCTACGACTAGAGAACAGGTTCAGAGATCTTAACAAAATCGCTTTTGCTTGGGTCGGTCCAACAGCGGAGGTGCCCACCACCCACTATGGACGTTCAAGCTAGCATGATGGTGCCGGAGGAAGCATCCTTCGAATCGTTCTTTCTCTGTCTGACCTTATGGAGATTAATCACACCAGATTCGCATCTAAAAATTTGTTCACACCATATGGAATAGGAGTACTAGTGTAATCTTCTTTTGGCGAATTCCCGCTGGCTGGGATTAACTAGGGCCTTGTTTAGATGTCAATTTGGCACACTAAATTGGAAGTTTTGGGAATCACGCGCCACTGTAATATTATGTGTAAAAAATTGTCCAAAAATTAATTAATTAGGCTCAAAATGTTCGTCTCGCAAAGTACAACAAAACTGTGTAATTGGTTTTTTTATTTCATCTACATTTAGTACTCTATGCATGTTATGACATTTTGATGTGATGAGAATCTTCTTTTTGCATAGTGAAATTTGGGGTGAAATTTGAGATCTAAACAAGGCTTAGTGTAGATGAGTAAGATCACTTTCCTTACTTTCGTGACACCAGCTTCATCACTTGAACTGCCCGCATATTGTCATCATCTACTGTAAAGGTACTTTTCCTGGATCTCGACAATCAGCTTTGTGTAGTAGTGGAGTTCTATAGTATTATCTTCGTTTTAAATTAATATTTGCAGTTGATGTTTCCTTGTAACATTTAACCATTCATCTTACTTGAATATATAAATATTAGATCATATTAAAAGTATTTTTAATAATAAATTAAATCATAAATAAAATAAATAATGCTTGTATAATTTTTTAAATAAAATGAATAGTCAAACTTCGTGAGAAAAATCCACATCAATTAGTAATTTGGAATGGAGATAGTCCATAGCATGAACAAGGGGAAAGTTGCGAGAGAGAAGAGGTTTAGAGGGGTACGTGTGTTCTTACTCCTATTTTAAAGTGTAATTATAATTTTGCCTTTAATTTTCTAACTTTATGATTTTAGCCCTCTACTATTTACATGTTAATGTGATTTTGCTTCTAGCCGAAGGTCAAAACAGGGACAAATGCGCAAAGATTAAGGAAAAAATGGTATTGACCTGTGAATAATAGAGGGTAAATTTATAAAGGGTAAAAACAAGGATAGAATTATAATTGCACTGCAAATAAGAGCAAAATTACCCTAAATTCAAATGTGTCCGAACGAACTCCGTGGCGGTGCCTGAGACAAAAAAAAAGCGAACATATTAGTTAGTTAATATTGACCGGCATTTAAATTGTGGCCGCCATGTATATCGCAATGGTGAACATGCAGATACTACTGTATGTCGGTGGACTGATCATAGATCAGTTGATAAGATTTCTTATGATGAAATCTACGTATTATGGTTCAATTCCTCGACTCAGCACTGATATCATATTTTTTAGATTTATTTCAGAATTTAACCAATGCTTTCTTCCGTGGTAGCGACGGCGCTACGTTCCCGTCGACAGATTGTCTCTTGCAGTGACTTTGTGAATCTAGAGATGAGATTTGCAAGTCCAGTCTTTTAGAGGTAATCATATGAGTGGGGTTTATATACGAGTATTTATAGGGTTGAGTTACTTACACGTGTAACAATAACTAAGAACTCGTTTTTTTCTTTGTTAGGAGCTAATTATAACTTTGATTTTTTTATAATATAAAACGGTCCCATCATTCTTCTGTCTAGTTGCATCAACCTTCACATCATACGACTTGTATACGTACCTTTTACGACCACTTCTGAAATGGTAAAGAATAGGAAAATTAGCTGCGAAAAACGAAAACATAATACTACAGGAGAAAAAAAAAGATCATCAGGTCAAATGGATCCGCCCCGGCACTAGCGCCGGCGGCGGGCCCCGATCCAGGCCGCACGCCAGCGCGGCACAGCGAAGCCCGCTACGGCCGCCGGACTGGCGCAGTGGCACGCTCGCGCAGGTCCTCGTGCTCATGACCGCAACCGGATCACCCCTCCCCTCCGCTACGGATTCCAAAGCGGATATAAAACGCGCGTGTAGGAGCGAAGCATCCGAACCGACCCAGCGTCCTCTCGCGAGTCGTCTCCCCCTCGGCCTCTCTCGGCTCGGAGCCCAACCCATCCCACCAGCCACAAGCCCACAACCAGATCCCACCACCCCGCTCTCCGAATCACCGCCTCCTCCAGCCTTCCTCCAGGTCCCCCCGCGCCTCGCCTTGGCCACGGATCAAAGCCGCGTGGCCAGCTCTTCGCGGGCGGGGTTCACTGGTTACTCGGAGGATTTCCCCACGGGGGAGGCTCGGGCTCGGGCTCGGGCTCGGGCTCAGTCAGTCCTTCCCTCCCACCGCGGCGGTCGTCTTCGCGGTGAGTTTGAAGCTCTCGGTCCGATCTTAACTTCCGCTTGGGGTTGTTTTTGTGTTCCGGATTTGCGGGGCGTGGCGTGTGGGGAGAATGGCGTGCCGTCGTCGCGATCGCTCTCCCTGGCATTGGGCGATTCGCGATTTTTTTTTATCTGCTTGCTTCTTTGGATGTAATGTAATGGTGGTTTGGGGCGCTGGGATTCTGAGCTCGGTTGCGTCCTGAGCTTCCGCGGAGTGGTTTAGCGCGGATTTGGTAAAGCAGTTGAGATGGATATGGCGTGTCGATTCAAACCTGAGCCGCGGGATGCTTACGCAGCTGTGGGGGATTGGATCTCCCAACCGTGCGAATTTGGAACGGAGGAGCAGTGGAGTGCTCGGGATTCGGTTTCGTCATTCTTCTAGGAGTCGAGTTAGTTGCAATCTAGTTAGGTCCTACTAAAATTTCTCGTTTCGAGTTGATTGGGGTTTTGTCAAACTAGAAGTTGGTTACTGCTAAACTTTCCGCTTGCGAAGCTACATGCCGTATTTGGTCACGAATCCGGTGAGCTGAGCTGTGCCGTTCTGCTCGGTGGGCTCTGCGCGAACGGCGACCTCTCTTCCAGTTGGGTTGCCTCTGAACAACCAGTGCCAAAAGCAGTTCCAGAATTTTCCTGATGTTGCCTGTTCCCGATATTTTGCCTTATAAGTCATTCATAATGTACAGAGTCCTGATTGCGGTGGTCACGGGTCCTGAACTGTGAAGGCAGAAAGGCAAGATTCAGTAGTCAGGTCCAAGTGAAGCCATGATGGAGAGGTCGCTGCTGGAGGTGCTGGCCACGGCGGCGCAGGGAGGCACATCGGGGACGTCGGTGTTGAGCATGCTCAAGTATGCTGTGCTGCCCATCGCCAAGGTGTTCACTGTCTGCTTCATGGGGTTCCTCATGGCCTCCAAGTACATCAACATCCTGCAGCCCAACGGCCGCAAACTTCTCAATGGGGTGAGCTTTGTCTCTTGTAATAAAAGCTAGCTAATGGATAACGGTAGTTGGGTTTTGTTCAAGGTAGGAAGACATGGAGCAGTAGAGGCCTTGATTGTGCTTTCCCTCTGTATCAAACTATACTGACATTTTCATCATTTGCTGCAGCTTGTGTTTTCACTTCTGCTTCCTTGCCTTATCTTTTCCCAATTGGGTAGATCAATCACTATTGAGAAGATGCTACAGTGGTAAGTATATGGATTGATACCGAACTTCAGTTTTGTCATTACTAGTTATATTATACTGTGTTATATGCTTCATCCAAGTGTGCTGTATGGTTATGGAATTCTGATGTGAGAGCTATCGAGTATCGAGCAAGATGTTTTCAGCTAATATTCTGTTGTATGTGCCTCTATCCCTCTATAGTCCATAATCAGAGCCCCCAACCATTATTAGATTACTTAAAAGTACAATGAAATAGTCTACTATGGTTGATCTTTCTGGCTGGGTCAATTTTAAATCATTAAGAATTCCAAATGTGACGGTAGCTTAGTGAGCTCCAATTCCTGCAGAAGGGACAAAAAGGAAAGTGAACCAACAGAAGTTGAAGAAAATGTGCATTCAAGTATTGATTTGGTTCCAGTTGAATTTAAGGGTCATATGGTATTGACTCCAGATTAGTGGTGCTACTTTATTTACTTAATATACTGAAAAATTGCAATAACTAGAGATTAGCGAAACTATTCCATCCCATTTATTTTGTAAATTGTCATATTTTTTCTTGCTGCCTTTACTGGGAATGTTTCTCTTGTTGTAATATATTGAACTTTATGTTATGCTGTTATGGACTATTCAATCCTTGTTTATGTTGACACATGCATCATTTCCCTTCCCCTGCTGGCATGTACATGTATTACATATGTCAATTTTCTTTTGCATAAACTGCTTTAGGAGTATGTTCTGGATTTCTCATTTGCCAAATAAGTTCTGTGCTTTTTTTCTGCCTTTCCTGTTATATTTTCTAATATCATAGCATTTGCTTGCAGGTGGTATATTCCAGTGAATATTGTAGTAGGCGCAGTATCTGGCTCTTTGATTGGCTTTGTTGTGGCATCTATCATCCGACCCCCATATCCGTACTTTAAGTTCACTGTTATCCATATAGGAATAGGTACCACCTTTTGTTTCTTGAAAATAATTTGCATTTCTATTTCCATTTATCATTCATATATCCAATATCAATATAGGTTCTCATGTTTTATGCAGGAAATATTGGAAATATACCTCTAGTCCTCATTGCAGCGTTATGCCGGGACCCATCTAATCCGTTTGGTGACTCTGATAAGTGCAACCAAGATGGAAATGCGTATATCTCATTTGGTCAATGGGTATGTCGTATTCTCTTCTTTTTCCCCAGCTCATGCAAGTTAATATTTTACTCATAAGTCAGAATAATGATTTTGTAGAACATAGATAGCCACTTAACATCTTGATAGGCTACAAATAGCTGTTGGGATTGTTCACTCAGTGAATCCTTTTCATGTTGCAGGTTGGTGCAATTATTGTTTACACGTATGTATTCAAGATGCTTGCTCCGCCACCAGGACGGACATTTGATGGCTCCGAAGACGATGAACTTCCAGTCAAGGCATCTGGAGAGAATGTGGTGCCCCAACTCGGGAAATATCCTATTCCAGCAAGCACTCAGACTAGTACTGTACCAGAGGACGAGCCTTTGTTATCTGCTGTGGAAGTTCAAAAAGAATGTGCCACTTCTGCAGGATCAAAGGTAAGAATACGTAAACTTTAGATATCATTGTGATGCTCTTTCTTTCAGCTGAAAAAAATGAATAACCATGTTCATATTAATGCAGATAATGGGGCATGTTAAATGTGTGATTAAGTTCCTGAAAGACAAACAGCTTCTCCAGCCACCGATCGTTGCATCTGTATGTATTGCTCTTGCAGTATTCTAGTAATGTCTATACAGGTCATTTATGCATCCCGCGCCTTGAATCCTTGACTTTATTTTACAATATGCACAGGCTTTTGCAATTGTTATTGGTATCGTCCCATTCTTGAAGAATTTTATACTTACGGATGACGCGCCTCTCTTCTTTTTCACAGACAGCTGCCTGATTCTTGGGTATTTACATGTCTCATTCTCTGTTTCATTTTGCAATATACAAAGTGTTGCCAATAAAGTTGCTCAGTACCAAACTTTGACATCTGTGATATTATCTAGTGTCTAATCTGTAACACACTTTCAGGGAAGCTATGATCCCATGCATTTTACTTGCTGTTGGAGGCAATCTTGTTGATGGTAAGCATTTATCTTTTTTGAAATTCTGAGAAAATTGCATGGGATGAGATCAACCTTAGCATGACCATGATAGGATTTAGAGGCATTTCTCATGATTTTGTCTTTACCTATGTTTATGGCATCAGGTCCTGGTGAAGGAAGTAAGAGGCTTGGTATGCGTACTACCATTGCTATAATTTTTGCACGGTTGGTCTTGGTCCCTATTGCTGGGGTTGGCATCATCTTGTTAGTTGATAAACTTGGTTTCATTCCCAAAGATGACAAAATGTTCAAGTTTGTCCTGCTACTGCAGCATTCTATGCCCACATCAGTGTTGTCAGGTATGCAAGACACAAAGGAATACTGCTTATCACTTATCATGTATCAGGTGTACTGATTCTTCTAATAATGTTGTGTGTTAGATGAGATCTGTTAGGTAATGGTGGTGGAGTGCCATGTTCTGCACGGTAGCAAACCACGCTATGGGATCTGATTGTATTTCTTTTTGCAGGTGCTGTCGCAAACCTGAGAGGGTGTGGAAAAGAATCAGCTGCAATCTTGTTCTGGGTTCACATTTTTGCTGTGTTCACCATGGCAGGATGGATCATTTTCTATTTGAGCTTGCTCTTCTAAGTATGTCACTCCATTCCCTTGCTTAGCTGCTTTCTGCTCCATTTGTCATCGCATTTACACCTGCCTGCTGTAACAGCAAAACCTTGCTGTTTACTCTGATCTGATATTTAGTAAACTGATCTGCAGACCCCTTACTGCACAGGAGGATCTTTGAGAGAAAATATCATCCAGAGTATCACGACAAAATAGTGCCATAATCTGTACAATAGCCAGTAAATCAAGATGACAGCTTCAGAGGTATGAGTTGTATCAGCATAGATATACGGTCCCTCCCAACGCGATGGTAACTGTGGTTCTCCTCCCGCTGCTGCAAGCAGTGAGTGAAGATGGCACAGCGGTGTTGCCCTGCCCGGTCACACCAAACCATTTAGATGGGGATGGCATGTTCTTCCAATCAATTACTCATATTTTCAGTTTCTTCGTCCCAAACAACATCATACGACATGATATTGATTGAATCCTCATCTTGGTTCAAGTGTATTTGTCTGGGATCTCTGTTCAAATAGTTTAGCTGTATATTAGTATATACTCCGTATACCACATCTCTCGTGGTGTTTGTGCATGCCCATTGCGGCGTCTATGTCCAAGCGCATCACGTTGTATCATGCAGAACGTGCCCACTGCTTTCCCATCATATTCTTCCATGGATCTGATCATCGGAAGCATATGTGCGAGTTCTTTTAATAATAAATAATTTGCGAGTTGCAGCGTGCCATCCGTTCTTGTCTTCTTACAGCGATTTAGATCTGTGATCCTATGATATGTTGTATAATCTCGCCATGTGCTTATGGTGCTATGGATCTGGGACGCTGCAGATCTGAACTAGAACCATTTGGAGCTGGGTTCAATAATTTGAGTAGGTAAAAGTTCTTTTTGTTTTGGAAAGAAGAAAGAACATGGGTTCTGTTAAATAGAAGACTACCGTTCTCCTACTATTCTACCATGATCCAATCATGCCAGCGTAGTTTTAGGTGATGTTTGGATCCAAGCGAGCATCGCGTCATCTGCTCAGAGTCAAAGGAGTCGCGCACGGTCGACCAAAGGCACATGTTGAAATGCGACCAGGCAGATCTGGGCGGCTCGCTCGTACGGAAACACAGTCACAGAGCGGACAAACTTGCGTGTCTTTCTTGCATTGCAGCGTGTGGCAAAAGATCGGAACTCATCTATCGACATCAGCTTTACAGGATGCGTTTCAAAACCCTATACTAGTCAAACCCAGTCAAACGAACAAACGAATACTTCCTCTCCATATTTACGTTTGGTTTCAGGGACTAAAATTAAAAGGGACTAGATTTAGTTTCAACAGAGACTAAAGTTCCAAACTCTTGGGACTAAAAGTAATAAAACCCTTTTAGCCCCATAAGCTTCAAAGGAGGAGCTAATAGGGACAAAAATGAGTCTTTTTCACAAGATGCCCCTCCTCCCGCATCAACCCCACACACACTCTCTCCTTCGGCGGCCACCCCGTTGTGTGCCGCCGCGCTGGCGCCGGCCCCGCGCAGGCGCCGCCCTCCCACGCGCCCGTCCGCGCGCGCTGACGCCGTGCAGGCCGCCGCGCTGGGGAGGGAGGGGAGGGGCGCGTCGGGAAGGGCGGGCCATCCACGTGCCGATGGAGCTCGGCCGCTCCGCCCGCCGCCAAGCGGCGCACTCCCCACCGCCAGGCCGCCGCTGACGCCGCCCTGCCGTGCGCCCCCGCTGCCCCGGCCGCTGCGAGCCGCCGTTGACGCCGTGCAGGCTGCCGCCGCTGGGGAGGGAAGGGAGGGAGGGGAGGGGCGGTGCGGATGGAGGGAGGGGAGGGGCGCGTGTGAGAAGGAGTGCTTGGCGCACGCGGGTGGGGTAAGTGAACAGGGACAAAATCGTCTTTGCGCAAGTCATTAATGCATCTTTAGTCCCTTTTACTCCTGTGATCCAAACATCAATTTTAGTTCGGACTAATTTTAGTCCATTAGTTTTAGTCTCTAGTATCCAAACAGGCCCTTATAAGAAGTGATCAGACTTAATCACACCTTGACTAAAGTATTGTTTATATTTCAAATTTATATTATAAAAATTTAAAAATTATTGGCTAAATTATTGATAAAAATTATAAAGCTTGATATGCGTGCGGGTTTTACAGTAAAAACGGGGAAAGTATGTCATAAAAGTGTCTCTAACAACTGGAGACATATCTAGCTGACTAGATTTTCTTTTCTACGTGGAGGGAAAGAAGAGAGAGCGCTAGCCACCGACAAATCACGAGTCAATTTCACGTAGTTAAGGAAAATAAGAGAGACGTGGGTGGGACTAATGGCTGTTTGAAGAAACTGGTTGGTATGCACGTGTGACAGACACGTGTTTTAGAAAGGACATGAGAAAAATCTTGAATTCAATAGAAAGTTGATTGTAATTTAAAGAAAATGTTCAATTTGCAAGACACACGGTACAAGTTCTATAAACTTTATGCTCAACGCTTCTTCTCTTTTTGCGAATTCACAAATTGGAATCACAAACTCACAAACATTCGCTTGGAGCTCACCTTTCAGTGGCTCAGTAATCAACTGTTTCAGTACTACATCAAATCAGAGAAACCGAAAAGAGAGAATAATGGACAAAATATCGAACTCAAGTGTATACTATAATATATAAATATAAGTAAATATTGCAAAGGCAAATAAGTAAATATTCGAGACCGAAATGTTCCAAACGACAATATAAATAGAGACTAAACGTGCAATTAGCACATCTACTCTAACTCATAGACTTTCGGAGGAGAATGTATCATTGTGTGATGAAGATCCAAATAACTATTTGGAAGTAGGTGAAAATAGTCATATCTACAGAACTTACCATATTGTACACTGCAAAAATGTAAAAGAAATGTAAAATTATTGGACTTAAATCCAAACGTAATCATTAACTACCATCTATTTGAAAACTTGCTTAGGCTATATATACTAAATATGACAATATTAAGGATACGACATTGCAAGCAGAATTTCTCATATTTTACACTGCAAAAATGGAAAGGAAATATAAAATTATTAGAGTTAAATCCAAACATAATCATCAACTACCATCTATTTGAAAAATTGCTCAAATTATACATATTAAATATGGCAATGTAAAGGGTCCGGCATCGCAAGCAGAACTTACCATATTGTACACTGCAATAATGAAAAGGAAATGTAAAATTATTGGACTTAAATCCGCACGTAATCATCAATTACCGTCTATTTGAAAACTTGCTTAGATAATGCATATTAAATATGGCAACATAAAGGGCGTGACATTGCAAGCTGAACTTACCATATTGTACACTACAAAAATGAAAAAATGTAAAATTATTGGACTAAATCCAAACGTAATCATCAACTACCATATATTTCAAAACTTGCTCATATTATACATATTATATATGGTAATATAAAAATGCGCGACATCGCAAGCAGAACTTACCATATTTTACACTACAAAAATAGAAAGAAAATGTAAAATTATTGGACTTAAATCCAAATATAATCATCAAATACTATCTATTTAAAAACTTGCTCAGATTATACATATCAAATATGGCAACATAAAGGGAGCGGCATTGCAAGGAGAACTTACCATACTATACACTGCAAAAATGGAAAGAAAATATAAAATTATTAGAGTTAAATCCAAACATAATCATCAACTACCATCTATTTGAAAAATTGCTCAGATTATACATATTAAATATGGCAACGTAAAGGGTGCGGCATCGCAAGCAGAACTTACCATATTGTACACTGCAATAATGAAGAGGAAATATAAAACTATTAGACTTAAATCCGGACGTAATCATCAACTACCGTCTCTTTGAAAACTTGCTTAGATAATGCATATTAAATATGGCAATATAAAGGGCGCGACATTGCAAGCTGAACTTACCATATTGTACACTGCAAAAATGAAAAACAAATGTAAAATTATTGGACTAAATCCAAATGTAATCATCAACTACCATATATTTAAAAACTTGCTCATATTATATATATTATATATGGTAATATAAAAGGCGCAACATCACAAGCAGAACTTACCATATTTTACACTGCAAAAATGGAAACAAAATATAAAATTATTGGACTTAAATCCAAATGTAATCATCAACTACCATCTATTTAAAAACTTACTCAGATTATACATATTAAATATGTCAACATAAAGGGAGCGGCATGGCAAGAAGAACTTACCATATTGTACACTGCAAAAATATAAAGTAAATGTAAAATTATCGGATTTAAATCTAAACGTAATAATCAACTACCATATATTTGAAAACTTGCTCATTATATATATATTAAATATGGCAACATAAAAGGCGCGGCATCGCAAGCAGAACTTACCATATTGTACACTGCAAACATAGATAGAAAATATAAATTATTGGACTTAAATCCAAACGTAATCATTAACTACAATCTATTTGAAAACTTGTTTAGACTATATATATATATATATACATATATATAATATGACAATATAAAGGACGCAGCATCGTAAGCAAAACTTACCATATTGTACACTGTAAAAATGGAAAGAAAATGTAAAATTATTGCACTTAAATCTAAATGTAATCATCAACTACCATCTATTTAAAAATTTGCTCAAATTATACATGTTAAATACTGCAACATAAATGGAGCGGCATTGCAAGCAGAACTTACCATATTGTACACTGCAAAAATGAAAAGGAAATGTAAAATTATTGGACTTAAATCCGAACATAATCATCAACTATCATCTATTTGAAAACTTGTTCAGATTATACATATTAAATATGGCAACGTAAAGGGCGCGGCATCGCAAGCAGAACTTATCGTACTATACACTATAAAAATAAAAAAAAATATAAAATTATTGGACTTTAATCTAAACGTAATCATATACGCCAGTTTTGTAAGTATACTGGCAAATTCCTTTTGACCATGATGTATATATGACAGCATACGTACTGTATATATATGTTCAGAAATGAAGTATGAGCTGCCGAAAAAAACACATCCAAACAATGCCGTAAATCACGTAAACACGCGGATCTAACAACTAATTAAATCAATTCGATAGTTGCATGTGCCGCGGTCGACGCAATAAGTTCATCCTATCAACAAGTTCATCAAACTATCTAGTCTAGTATCCCATGATACCGTGGCCGACGCAGGAGAACCTGACATGGCCGACGTGCGGCACCAACTTCGACTCACCACCATCACAAACAACCCCACCATCTGCTTGCACGCCACCGGATAGTACCTCTCGCGCCGGCTCAACGCCACCGCCAAAGAGCTCTTCATCCGTCGGACATGGCGAAGCTGCTGGTTCTGACCTCCTCGTCCTCCTCGTCCGACGTTGTCGTATCGCTGTCGACGGGGCCGGCGTTCTTGCCTCTACCCATCATGCACGACGCCCTGTAGTACGGCCTCCGACGCTGGAAACGCTCCGGCGTGCAGGTGCACATATGTGTTGAGCCAACGGCCGCGGGTGATGGCGGAGCGGCGGATCTCTCTACTGGAGGATTTGTGGAACAACCACATGTCGAGGGGGATAATGAGAAGTGACGGCTGATTGACGTGATTTATATAAGTCCAAGCTAGTCTAATATGGTAATTATGACTACAATTTGGACACAATCATCAACTAAGGAAACCTATTATATGTTTGAAAACCTCCTCGGATTGTATATATTAAATTTGAATAGTTTAGTATGGTAATTATTAGATTTCAATCCGGACACGATCATCGACTAAGGAAACCTATCATATGTTTGAAAACTTGCTCAGATTGTACATATTAACTATGACAACACATTAGACTTAAATCCAAACGTAATCATTAACTACCATATATCTAAAAACTTGCTCAGATTATATATATTAAATATAGAAATCTATCGTCTGTTTAAAAACATACTCAAATTATACATATTAATTATGGTAACAGATTGGACTTAAATCCAAACATAATCATCAACTACCATCTATTTGAAAACTTGCTAAGATTATACGTATTAAATATGGCAACATAAAGGGCGCGTGGGTAGATTTAGGTGGACCCGATTTAGGTGAAAAAAGTTCGGAAATTTTCTTCCAAGGACGACAAAATGGGTCTCCCCTCCCCTTTCGTAGTCTTTTTTTCATAACAGATGGGTCATCTATGAGGTAGAGGTGGGTCTAATCTTGGTGACAAGCGTTTTCAAATCTAATTATCTTTATAGTATAGAAGAGAGTATTAGTTACTATTTTTATTCTTCTCTCACCCTCATATCAGCTAGCTAGAGACGCGAGGGCTGCAAAGCAAAAGGAAAGAAAGCCCCATCGGTCAAATGAAATAAAGCTTACTCCGTACTTCTTATCGTAGCACCACGTCTTTCAGCTATGCTTTTCCCTCTCCCGGTGCCACAGCTTTGGAATCAATTCCATGACTAGAAGAAGTTAACAGCAAAACAAACACGAAAAAACAGCTCCTACATCACCTCGGAATAACTGAAGCGAGGTAAAGCACTCTTGACGCAACGAATCTCAAACCATCATTTTTCACAGGTCCGCGTCACCGTCCTGCTACCTTTTCCTCGTCTTTCCTCTTCACGCAAATGGCGAAAACATCGGTCGAGTTCTGCGTGATCTCTGCGCGCGGCCTGGGACGCAGGTCGTCGCTGCTCAAGCCGCAGTGGTTCTCCGTCGCATGGGTGGATCCCAACAGCAAGTACTGCACCAAGGTGGACGCCTCAGGGAGCTCCGACCCAAGTTGGGGCATGAAGTTCTCAGTCTCGGCTGACGAGCATGATCAGAGCAGCCTGCAGCGGATGGCGTTGACGGTGGAAGTGTACAGGAGAGAGCCCATCTTCCTGAGGGAGCACCTCCAGGGAACTGCCGTCGTCCAGATGAACGAGTACTTCGACAAATTTATACATGGCGAGGAGCAGGCAGGGGTTATTGAGGAGATTGCAAGCTTCCAACTTAGGAGGAAGAAGTCAGAAAAAGCACATGGGTTCGTTGATATATCTATCCGAATCTGCAAGGTAGAAGATGTCCATGCTCAGTATTCAGGTAAACAGAAACTTATGTTTTTCCTTCAAGATAGAACAATATTAGATGGCATCCATTGCGCTGATAGGAATTCAGTATAACACTTGTAAAATAGATCTTTCTACAGAGAAACTTTGCAGAAAAACGATACAAGGTTATGTTTAACCAATAAATCAAGTGATTTCAGATGACCTTAACAAACATTTACCTTATTGATTGTAATACAATCTGCCTACAACTCAACACAACTCAATTGCAATGTTGTGAATGTGCAGGGTCACATGACAGATCGAAGTACACAAACCAGGTCGGGATCACATTAGCTATAGAAGATGGTCCAGTTTATAATTATCCACCACCACCATCAACCCACTATAGGGATCACAGTGAAGGTAATGATTTCTACAGCAACCCCATGCCAACAACCCCTACTCCTCAACCAGATCCAACACCATCTGGAAGCAATGGCCATAACAATCAACCACCACTGATCCCACAAACCCTGCCACCTCCCATTTCAAACCCCAGTTACTTTTCCCCACCTTATCCTGCTAGGGGGAAAGTGCCACAGAACTACATAAATATGCCACCAAGAAGGTTTGCAGGTAAGAATGGTCCACCTAACCTGGGAGTGGGGCTTGGAGCTGGAGCGCTGGCTGCTGGAACTCTGATATTTGGTGAAAATTTGTTGCCAGGACCAAGTTTTGGTGCTGGGCTGGATGGTGCGAGCTTAACTTTGTCTTCCAATGCACCATTCTAACTTATGAGCCAATGTCAGTCCATGTGCTTGTAACAAATCGTTGTAACAACATCTGAAAAGTTAATAGCATTCTACCAGAAATAGTGGAGTTATGTTGCTCAGATGCCTGCACTCCATCCAACCTATCAACGTGCGCAACATTTCATAGATCATGTCGGCCTCAAGGTGCACCCTGTCCCCACTAAGAAAAGCATGCATCACCATTTCACTTCCACTATTCTCACCCAGCCTCAACCCAGCTGCAACCGGGTGCAGCCTTCTGCACCCCTCGACGTTTCATCTCCCCCCTCACTTCTTCAAGCTCCTCAAAGTTTCCCTCCCAGCCATAAGTGTTGGCAAGCAGAACCCATCCCCCACTCCCTGATTCCTCTGCCATCATCAGCATCCTAGCTGCCTCTTGTGCTCTCTCCTTATCACCATGCATCCGGCATGCTGCAAGGTATGTCCGCCACGCACCAGCACCAACATCACCAGCTTCTTCTACTACCTTCCTCGCTTCATCCAACCTCCCTGCTCGCCCAAGCATGTCAGTGACGCATGCGTAGTGCTCCAGCTGTGGCTCCAATCCAAACTCCTCTTTCATCCTCTTCAGGAAACCCTTCCCTTCCTCGACAAGTCCAGAGTGGCTGCAAGCCGACAATGCTCCCAGCAACGTTACCTCATCTGGCACCAGGCCTTCTTCTATCATCTGGTGGAACAACTTCAGTGCCTCTTCCCCACGCCCATGTGATGCATAGCCATCGATCATAATGTTCCATGATGCCACATCCCGTCGTCGTGTCCAATCAAACACACGACGAGCCTCATCGAGACCACCACTCTTTGCGTACATGTCCGCCAGTGCATTGCAAGCAAACACGTCCAGTTCACCATCACAGGCCAGCCCGCTCGTTGAGATGTACCCATGCACCTTCCTTCCAAACTGCAGGGCTGCAGTCTTTGCGCATGCAGGGAGAACAGCCGCAACTGTTACTGCATCCGGCCAGAGTACATCACGTCTCATCCTTGCAAACAGCCTCATCGTCCCCACGTGGTCAGCTGAGTATTGCAGCGCTGACAGCATTGAGTTCCAGCTGAACAGATCCTTATCACTCTCTGCCAGTGCCTCAAACACCCGTGTTGCATCGTCCACCTGATGGCACTTCCCGTAAAGATCTATCAACGCATTACACACCGATGCCTCCTTGTCGAATCCAGACTTCACCAACAACCCATGAACCGCTGCCCCATTCCTGAGATCTGCTGTTGCAGTACAGACCGATATGATCCCGGTGACTGTGAAGCTGCTGATCTCCACCTCGCCCGCCTCCCTCATCTTCCGGAAGCACTCCGTGGCACGGTCAAAGCACCCGAGCTTGGCGAACCCATTGACCATGGCGTTCCACACGACGACATCGCGGTTGGTCAATTCGTCGAACAGGCGGTGCGCGTGATCGGCGAGTCCGAACCTCAGGCACCCGCGGAGCAGAGCGCTGGAGCAGAAGAGGTCGTGCGCGAGGCCGCAGCGGAGGGCGAGGGCGTGGAGCGCGAGCAGGTGCGGCGGGGAGGGTGCCGAGGAGAAGAGCGGAGGGAAGGAGAAGGCGTCGGGGGAGTGCGCGAGGCGGAGGCGGCGGAAGATCGGGAGCGCCAGCGCGTGGGGCAGCGAGAGCGCGGCGTTGAAGCAGGGGAGCGGGTCGGAGGGCGCGAGGAGGAGCGGGATGGCGGTGCTCTGCAGCGCCGCCGGGGCGCGCGCGTAGAGGGAGACGAGGGAGGTGAGCGCGGCGGGGGAGGCGGCGAGGCGGCCGGACACGACGAGGTGCGCGTGGAGCTGGAGGAGAAGGCGCGCCGTGGGAGGAGCCGCGCGGGAGAGGATGGCGCGGAGCGGGACGCGCAGCGCCGCCGCCATCCTTCGGCTACGGCTGCGGCGGGCGGCGGCCGTGCCGGCGCGGTCTGCGTGCGTGGGGGGGATTCGAACGTGTCGGAGGCTCTCGGAGCCCGCGGCCTTCGCCCCGTGTGGGCTCGCTCTGGCTTTTCGGCCCTAGTTTGCGCGATTTGGGCCGTTCCGGCGGGGCTGATGACAAGAAGCAGGCAAAATTGGGCCGAAAAATGATTGCGGCGGGGCGGGTTGGTTGGGTTCCTTCGTGCGCTTCCGTGAAAGAAAGGATCCGGGTGGTTCCGGCGGGCGGGGCGACACGAGCTCCTGGATTCGTGCTCCCGGTATGCTCGCTTTGCAGGCGGCAACAGCACCAAAAGGTTAAAGAACGAGGGCATGGGTCAGTTCAGATGGCCTTTATTTGCCACAGGCCGCCGCACCCGGGACCGGGTGTCCGTGGGGGCCGCGACAAGCTGACAGCGTGGGTGCGTGGCGCGGCATGGGACATGGACAGGGCAGGGCAGGGGCGTGTTGCTACGCATATGGCGTCGGCGCCGAGAGAGAATCACCCGTCTCCTTTTCTACTGCTTGCCATCCTCCTCTCCTAATGAGTTGTGACCGAACCGACCGCGCCGTGGCCTGCTGGGCGGCGCGGGGCACTTTTGGCCGCCGATTCACCCGGGTAACGTAACATGTGCGAGATTTGGGCGGCCCATCGGTAAGTGTAAGTAACGTACGGCGAATGCCAGCCACGTCCCCCGTGGCCGCATCCTATGCTCGGCGCTCGAATCTGTCGTCGCTTCGGGTTCACAAAAAACTAGCAGCGTGCGTGAGTACAAGGTACCGGGCTGGCCGGACGCCGGAGACTCCAGTGGAGAGGCAGGCAGGTGAGGCCAAGGGAGCATGTGAGGACATGATAGGGTCACGCATGCATGGATCGGCAGGGAAGGGAAGGGCAGGCGAGGGCGCGAGGCGAGCATGAGAGGATCGGTCCTGGAACAGCAAAACGTGGCGCCGATCCCACCTTTTCTTCCTACTATTTCCTCGCGTGTCACCGTGCGCCAGCCTTCCGCGTAGGCTCGCCGCTCCGGGCCAAGACTTCCATGTGCGCCTGCCCGATTCCGACCCCAGCAGAGCAGCCTAGGCTGAGGCTTCCCAAGTTTGAGAGCCAAATTTTGACCTTTGGGATGTGTACGTCACTGTAGTATTTCGTTTGTATGTGTAAAAAGTGTCTAAAAATTGATTAATTAGGCTTAAAATGTTCATCTCGCAGAGTACAATAAAATTGTACAATTAGTTTTTATTTCATCTACATTTAATACTCCATGCATGTGCTAATGTTTTGATGTGATGTCAATCTTTTTTTATGGAATTTGGGGACCAAATTTGAGAACTAAGACTGCTCGCACTGGGAAGCTGTAAGTGGAACGCTACAGTACATAGCGCAGAACGGGAGGGCAAAATCGTCTGCAGCGGCAGACGCAAACAGGTGCGGAACGGACCCCAAGGCGAGGGCTCAAAGGACCAACACTAGACCTAGAGGGGGGGTGAATAGGCCCTGTAAAAATTTCTGCAAAATTGCTCTGAAAACTGTCAGAAGTCGGATGATCCGACGCAGTCTCGGATCTTCCGACCCCCGGAAGATCCGACACTGTATAGGATCTTCCGACGGGATAAAACATTTACTTCGTAATTTGAGTTCTAGTACACTTTTTAAAGATTCTACTTGAATAGAAGTGTGACAATAAGTGTATAGAGCCTTCTAGATATGATCAATGCAATAGAATAACAGCAAGCAAGTAGATCGGATCAAATCAAGCAAATCCAACAATAAAACAAATGAGCACAAGGAGACAATGGATTTACTTCCGAAGTTCACTCCACAAATGAGCTATGTATCCGTTGAGAAGCTCACAAAGAGCCGGGTTGTCACACTAGCCCCAACTCTCCCTCAATCAACCACAAAGGAAGATTGAATCACTTACTATTGGCTCTCACAAAGAGAGGGGTAATACAAACTTCCGGGCCTCAACCACAAAGGAATGGGAGCTCACCGACACCTCTAACCGTCTAGGAGCAAAGCTCCAAGAATAAAAAACGTGAATCGACGAATCAAAGTTACTTCAAGTGCTTCAAGAGATGAACAGGTGAGGGCTCAAAGTTAGCACAAGCTTCACACCTTCAATCTTCTCTCTCACTCAAACCCTAGAAGAATCCTTGCAAGAATTAAGCTTGGGAAGGAGTAGAGGAGTGAAATGAATGCTCAAGTGGGTGCTTGTCACAAGTTAGGTCAGTGGAGGCAGCAGCAATGAATGAGGGGGTGAGGGGGTATATATACCAACCCCCCAAAAAGTGACTGTTATGTGTTCTGCGAAGGGGTATCGGATCTTCCGACCATGCGCCAGATCTTCCGAAGAATGACAGATTAGTGTTAGAAAACCCCAGACAAATTCCAGGCATCGGATCTTCCGATGAGGTCCGGAACATCCGGCAAATGATAGAACATAGCAAGAAAGCCCTCAGAACAGTTCCAGGAGTCGGATCTTCCGGCCCCGGAACAAATCCAAACCAAGCTGGCCGGAACTTCCGGTCGGATCTTCCGGTCAGGGGTCGGAACATGCATGTGACACACATAAAAGGCTGAAATCTGGCTAAGTCCCGAAAGATCCGACACGGTGTAGGATCTTCCGATGGAAGTTCCGATGCTAGGATCGGATTTTTCGATGGGAAACAACCCGAAACCGAGCCAGCCGGAACTTTCGGTCGGATCTTCCGGCCTAAGTTCCGACCAAGCAGACAACATGTGAATGTGACTTTGTGTGTCTCTCAAGTGGATTTTCATCTCAAGCATAGCACTTAAAACAACTAGAATTTGTCGAACACGCCCCCCTTGATAGTACGGTGGTCCTATACTCAAATTCAAACCGAAAATCAAATTAAATTCCTCGATCGAGTCCACCACCATAAGAAATTGAATTGGGGACCTTGTTTTCACATTTCTTTTCTTTTCTTTCATTTTATTCCTGCACAACTCATTCAAAGCATTATATCCAAATTTCTATTGTCATTAATCACCAAAATAGATTAAGTGCCTAGATGCACTTTCAATCTCCCCCTTTTTGGTGATTGATGACAATATCAATTTTGTTTTACAAGATAAGAATAAAATCCATGTTTTTCACATCCAATAATAGTTAGAAAAGCTCCCCCTAAATTTGTGCATTTTTTACTTAAAAAGCCCCAAATGCTTTTGCACAAATTTAAGCTAAGCAAAACTTTCCTATTCAACCTTTTCATCTATGTGTTCAAGTGTGACAATAAATCCGTGATGCGTATGACATATATTCACAATCATTAAAGAGAGAAATAACATTACACCATCCATATGCATCACATGAAAATGACATCAAGTTCAACATCACACTAGCATGAATTAAAAATAAGTCTTACAAACATAAAGGTTCTCACTTGGCACACCACACATAACTCCAAATAAAGTTCTTACAAGTCCACAAGCACAAGCTAAAACATGAATAAAGGATAAAAGATAATGATGGGCCTCTATCCAATTCACTCCCCCTTTGTCATCAAGGACCAAAAAAGGGAGCTACTCGGTGGCTTCGTCGTCGTCCCCGGCACCACCATCATCATCGTCCTCACCATCGTCACCATCATCACCACCGTCATCGTCCTCATCGTCACCGGCTTCTTCTTTGTTTTCCAACTCGCTTTGGTAGAATTCCTCTTCGCCGTCGGTGTCTTCCTCTTCCACTTCTTCAATCTCATCCTCATCATGTTGTTGAGGGGCTCCAAAGACATATTCTTGAGTATTAGCCTCCCAAGGATTGTAGAACTGATGAGGAGGAGAGAACTCTCTAGGCTGGTGAACGGGGGAATGAGACAACTGATAGTGATCCAAGAGTTCTTTGTGTTGCTTGTCAAGCTTGCACATGTCCTCATCCAAGCGAATATCATGTTCATGAGCTTTCTTGGCTTGATAGGAGCATGCGATGAAACAAGCGAAGAGCCCTTGCACAATAAAGTCTAGCTTCCCTTTCTTGCTCTTGGGACCGAGAGGAACACCACGAGAGGAAGATGGACCTGCTGAAGGAGGAGGTGCACGAGAAGATGAAGCACCATGAGTAGTAGTCGGAGCACGGACACCTTCGTAGGGCTTGGCCTTGATCTTTAACAGCTGCTCAATTTTGCCTTGGGGAGAGCGATATGAGAAGTGAGGCTTGTCAGTCACAATGTTTACTCCAGTCACATGCTTAATCATATGGAAGATGTAGGGAGCAAAGTGACAGCCACTAGATGACTCATGGGAGCACAAGATAATTTCGTTCCAAATGAAGTTAAACACTTTGAACTTGGGCTTGCCGGGGGCCATCTGAAATAGCAAGTTCTTGGCCCTCTTAGAAATGTTATCGGCATCACCTGCCCTAGGATACAAGGTTCCCCTAAAGAGTTGATTAAGCAACTTGTAAAACGGAGAGAGACCTTTGTACTTTCCAAAGACAACAGCTCCATAAGCCCCATCATACATGAAAGCGAGTTTCACATCATCAATCTCACGCCCCTGATGAAGATCTACCTTGTTGTGATCATTGATAGTGTGAGCATTGGCGGTTTCCTCAGCTAACCCAAACAGCCCCGCAAAAGCATGTAAGGAAATGGATAGGCGTTTTCCACAAAGAGTCCAATGCATCTCATCCCTCTCCTGATCAATCCACAAGGTGGCATAGAACTGAGCAATCACTTCTTCATTGTAGGCACACTCAAAGGCCGTGATGTTGGCCACATCCATCTCAACACACCGCTCATAAACATCATCAACAACTGGCTTCAGTGGCGGTGGCATGCCCTTCAAATAATTCCAATCCACCCAATACATGGGTGTACACAGCCTACCCATCTTCAAAATCACAGACTCATACCAATCCGCTTGATGAGGCAGCCAAAAACGAGGATCACCCTTGAATTGCTTGGAGATGATGGATCTAGGGTCCTCATGTGCACTAAACCGAAGTGGTTTCATGCTATTGGCTGCAGACTTGAAATTTATCAAAGCTCTATCACTCGGATAATGAAATGGAATAGTAGTGGATATGAAATTCTGAGCAAGAGTAGATAGATCAATGTCATCATTGTATTCTAACCCAGTATGTTCCTCACGGTTAGCTCTCTTGGTCCTTGGACGTGGAGGAGAGGAGGTGGTCTGGATTTCCTTTCCTCGCCCTTCACCACTAGAAGGCCCCCTTCCTCTAACAGTCCTTGTGGCAAGTTGTTTCTTTACTCGTTTGCCTCTTCCTTGCTATCTTGTCCTATTGTCAGAATCGGACTCGGTGTCAGATGGTGAGCCAATATTTCTTCCATAGCTAGGCCGGGCTTGCAAAGTTGACTTCTTCTTCTCAGTGTGCTTCATACGACCCATCTAGACAGACAACAAGAAAGAATCAACAGATGGATGATGAAGAGAGAGATCAAATTAACAAGTCAGTGCCCTAGGTCAGTCGGATCTTCCGGCTATGTGTCGGATGATCCGAGGCTCGGATCTTTCGACGCATAGTCGGATGATCCGACAAAATCGAGGATGACCTAAAAATTTGGGAATCTAACTTCTAGTCCACCAAAAGTTATGAGATCATAGGGAAGTGTTCTAGACATGTATATGAAGATATTTACCATGGGAAATCCACTAGAACCTTCTACATTGATAGATCAGGCGACAGGAAGTTTGAATGAGATACCTTTGAGATTTCCCGCGAAAAGTTCGGAAGATCCGAAGGGGATTGAGTTCTTCAAGATGGGGAGAATCGAATGAGCCACAAAGATCAACAATCCTTCGGTTGAACTCCAAAATCGCCGCACGGGTGGAGAGTGAGTGAGAGGAAGCAGTTGGGAAGAGAATGGAATGAATAGATGAAGTAACGGTTCATCCCAGATATTTATACTCGCGAGCAGGCCGGAAGATTCGACGCACAGTCGGAAGATCCGACCCTGGAGAAAGTAACCAGAAGTTCCAGCGGAAGTTCCGGCCTTTCCCAGGTCCGGAAGATCCGACGGACCGTTGAAAGATCCGACCGCCGGAAGTTCCGAAAGAAAACTGAGAGAGAATGAAGCGAGGCAGAGCTGTCCGGAACTTCATTGGGTAAGATCCGATGGTGTGTCGGAAGATCCGGAATTCCAAAAAACTGACTTGACAACGATTTTCGAGATGAGATTTTATGGAAGATTTTGAGAGATATTGCCTATAGACATGTAAGACCCTTGACTCAAAAAGATCAGCCACAATCATCAACACATAACAATGATCTTTTGAGACAAGGAATGATCCACCGATCACAAGATACAAAGATTTTGAAAAACTCACACAAAAAAAAGAATAAAATGATTTTTCTTCTAATCTAGGTAACAAACAATTTGGTATGCAATAAGTCAAGCCAAGTAACGAGAATGCAAGATATTTAGCTCACTCCTCAAAGTACAAAACCTTTGCTCATCGAGAGGCTTGGTGAAGATATCGGCTAGTTGTTTATCGGTTCCTACATGGTTTAGAACAATATCTCCTTTGGCTTCATGATCTCTAAGGAAGTGATGTCTAATGTCAATGTGTTTGGTTCTTGAGTGTTGAACGGGATTGTTTGCTAGTTTAATGGCAATCTCATTGTCGCACAAGAGAGGGATATTTTTTGTACTCACATCCAAAGTCACTCAAGGTTTGCCTCATCCAAAGTAGTTGAGCACAACAAGCACCGGCTGCAACATACTCGGCCTCGGCGGTGGATAGAGCAACGGAATTTTGTTTTTAGAACTCCAAGACACCAAAGACCTACCAAGAAATTGGCAAGTCCCCGTTGTACTCTTTCGATCTACCTTGCAACCGGCATAGTCCGAATCGGAATAGCCAAGTAAATCAAAAGTGGAGCGTTTGGGATACGATAAGCCAAGGTTCGGAGTATGCACTAGATATCTAAAGATTCTCTTAACAGCCATTAGATGACATTCCTTTGGATTGGCTTGAAATCTTGCACACATGCACACGCTAAGCATTATATCGGGCCTAGATGCACAAAGGTAAAGTAAAGATCCAATCATGGAGCGATATACCTTTTGATTTACCGATTTTCCTTCTTCATTGAGATCAAGATGACCATTCACGGGCATTGGAGTCTTGATGGGTTTAGCATTGGCCATATCAAACTTCTTGAGCATATCACTTGTATACTTTGTTTGACATATGAAAGTTCCATGCTTGAATTGCTTGATTTGAAAACCAAGAAAAAATTTCAATTCTCCCATCATTGACATCTCAAATCTCTTGGTCATTATCCTACTATACTCTTCACAAAACTTTTCATTAGTAGAACCAAAGATAATATCATCAACATAAATTTGACACACAAATAAATCTTTGTCTATTTTTCGAGTGAAGAGAGTAGAATCCGCTTTGCCCATTACAAAGCCATTTTTGAGAAGAAATTCCTTAAGGCATTCATACCATGCTCTTGGGGCTTGCTTGAGCCCATAGAGCGCCTTATGGAGTTTGTAGACGTAGTCGGGATGCTTGGGATCTTCAAAGCCCAGTGGTTGCTCCACATATACCAACTCAGGGAGAGGTCCATTCAAGAATGCACTCTTCACATCCATTTGATATAGCTTGAAGTTGTGATGTGAGGCATAGGCTAGTAAAATACGAATTGATTCAAGCCTTGCCACCGGAGCATAAGTTTCACCAAAGTCAAGACCTTCAATTTGAGTGAAACCTTGAGCAACCAATCTTGCCTTGTTTCTTGTGACAATCCCATTTTCATCTTGCTTGTTCCGGAAAACCCACTTGGTGCCAATGACATTTTGCTTGGGTCTTGGGACCAATTCCCAAACTTCGTTTCTTGTGAAGTTGTTTAACTCTTCTTGCATTGCAATGACCCAATCCGCATCGCCAAGAGCTTCTTCCACCTTTAGAGGCTCCAAAGAGAAAACAAACGAGTAACATCCACAAAAATTTGCTAGACGAGAACGAGTGGTTACCCCTCTTTGGATGCTCCCTAGAATGTTATCAACGGGATGATCCCGTTGAACGCTTTGATGAACTCTTGGGTGTGGAAGTGTTGATTGACGTTGAATAGGTCCATCATCATCTTCTTCATTGTGAGACTTGTCACCTTGAGTTTCATCACCTTGAACTCCCCCTTGATGGTTGTCATGATCATGATCATCACTATGATCTTGAACTTGATCTTGCGAAGAGCTTGGTGGTTCCACTCTTGTTGATGATGTTGATGGATCAATGTTAAATATGATTTCCGAGACTTGGTCTTGTTCCTCGTCTTCTACTCGGGGCTCCTGAGGCTTCACTTCACCTAAACTCATTTTCTTGATAGCTTGACTTGGTGGCTCTTCATCTACAAGGTCATTCACAACTTGCTCTACTTGAGAGCCATTTGATTCATCAAATTTCACGTCTACCGTGATCTCAACACAACCGGTGGTTTTGTTGAAGACACGATAAGCGTGTTCGTTAGTACCATAACCAAGTAGAAAACCTTCATCAACCTTGGGTGCAAACTTGGAGCTTTTGGTTTTCTTGTTAAGAATGTAATATTTGCAACCAAAAACTCGAAAGTAGTGCACCTTTGGTTTGTTACCGGTGAGGATCTCGTACGGAGTCTTGCCCAAGTACTTTTAAAGATAGAGGCGATTAGTGGCATGGCAAGCCGTATTGATCGCCTCGGCCCAAAAGATATCTGGAGTCTTGTATTCATCAAGCATGGTCCTTGCCATTTCAATCAAGGTCCGGTTCTTTCTCTCAACAATGTCATTTTGTTGAGGTGTGTATGGAGCGGAGAGCTCATGCTTGATGCCTTCTTCATCAAGGAATTCCTCAACTTTGAGATTCTTGAATTCCGTTCCATTATCACTTCTTATTCTCTTCACTTTCAACTCAAACTCATTTTGAGCTCTTCTAATGAACTTCTTGATAACCCCTTGAGCTTCACTCTTGTCTTGTAGCAAGAAAACCCAAGTGAATCGAGAAAAATCATCCACAATGACAAGTCCATACTTGTTCCCACCAATGCTTATATAAGCAATTGGCCCAAATAAATCCATGTGAAGCAATTTCAAGGGTCTTGAGCTAGTCAATATGTTTGTGGGTGGGTGAGGAGCTCCAACTTGCTTTCCGGCTTGACAAGCACTACACAATCTATCTTTCTCAAAGACAAGATTTGTTAATCCTAGAATGTGTTCATCCTTTTGAAGTTTGGCCAAGTTCCTCATCCCAACGTGAGCTAGCCGGCGATGCCAAAGCCAACCCAAGCTAGATTTTGCCACTAAACAAGTCTTCGGTTCCACTTTATTTGTTGTGAAATCAACTAAATAAAGCTTTCCCTTAAGTTGACCCGTAAAAGCAATAGAGGAATCCTCCCTTCTAAGGACGCTCACACCCTCATTAGTAAAGAGACAATTATAGCCTTTTTCACAAAGTTGTGATACGGACAACAAATTATACCCTAGAGAATCAACTAGATAAACATTTGAAAGAGATGAGTCTTGTGATATAGCAACTTCACCTTGACCAATCACATCACCATGGTTGTTGTCACCAAACGTTATCTTTTCTATAGGCGAGTCATATTCTTTCAATTTAGCAAACGTGTTCTTCTCTCTGGTCATATGATTTGAACATCCACTATCAAGCAACCATGAGGATCCACCGGAGATATATGCCTACAAAACAAGTTTAAGCTTTGAATTTAGGTACCCAAAAGAGATTGGGTCCTTGAGTGTTAGCTTTTGAAATCTTAGGCACCCAAACACTCCTCATCATCTTCTTTGCATGAGCACCCACATACTTTACCACCATCTTCCCATTGTGATCCCACACAACTGTGTAGTCAATGGTGTAGTTGGGAGATGGCTTATGCTCAATGCTCTTTTCTTCTTTCCTGATCTTGGTTGAGCTCTTGACATTGTTGGTTATTGCCTCAACCTTAGGCTTGTCTTCTATGGTGTTCACAATCACACCATGAGCAATGTTCATCAAGTCTCCAAGGTTTGCACCCTTGGTGAACATTGGTACTTCATGACCTCTCAACATTCTTGTACCATTTGCTTTTCCTCCTCTAGTGAATCCGAGCCCATCCTTGATACTAGGATATCTTCCGGCTTTATATGCCGGATTGCTCTCAAATTCACTCTTACCTTTGGCCTTTCCTTTGCCAATTGTCTTGGTCAATTTTTGAATCTTTGCATCTTTAGCTTTGACTTTCTCTTCTAGTTTTGAAAGGTTAGTGACACAAGCATTTATATCAAACTTATAGCATCTTGAGCAACCTTCACTATTAGAGACATTTGAGTCAAGAATTGCCTTAGAGTTAATCTTGGTGCTTTCCCAAAGAGCGCTAAAGTTGACTTCTAGATCTTTATATTTGACCTCTAGGCTTGAATGCCTTTCTTGAAGCTCACTTTGTACATTCTTTAGGTTGGCAAGAGATTTATTTGCCAAGGACAATTCCTTAGACATCTTCTCACAAGAGTCATTGGCAAGTGACAAGTCACAAGTCAATTTCTCCACCTTGATCTCCTCCTCAACTAGAGTTTCTTCAAAAGCAAGGTTTCTCTCCTTTTCAAGGATGAGCAATTCTTCTTGCCTATCAAGAGACTCTTTCCTTTTCTGCAATTTCTCTACTAGTTTCTTAATTTGTTTGTAGCCTTCTTTGCCAAACTTGTTTATCATGTTCTTTTCATGCTCGGCTTCCTCTTTATCTAGATCATTTTCTACATTCCTAGATATCAAGATGGTGGATGAGATAGATGGGGTGATGTTTGATACCTTAGTCCCTTGGGCCATGAGGCACATGGGAGCTTCATCATCACTATCTTGATAGTTGTTGAAGAGTCTAGATGTTGATGTAGGGACTTGAATGGCAAGAGTTGCCACTTCTTCATCATCGGAGTTATCACTCGAAGAATCCCACCCTTGACCAATATGAGCACTTCCAAACTTCTTCTTGTACTCTTGACTCTTCTCTTTGTATCTCTTCTCCTTGTCAAAGTACTTGTCCTTCGACTTCTTGTCTTCTTTGTCATTTTTCTTGCGGGGGCAGTCGGCAATGTAATGCCCTTTCTCCCCACACTCGTAGCATCTTCTTTGAGACATGGACCTCTTGTCGCCCTTGTTCTTCATGAACCTCTTGAAGTTCTTCACCATCATGGCGGTTGTCGGGGACAGACCCAGGGGGTCCCCTAACCATCGGGGTAACCACCCTCAAAAAACGTTAACCACAGAAGGCCGAATCACCAGTAGCCCGAAAGGGCCACCAAGGCAGCGCGGCCCATCACAGCTTATCACGGCCCAAAACAGCCGTCCGAGCTCGCCTGTCGAGGGGACCCAAGTGGCGACCCCCGTCTCCGCCTCGCTCGAGGGACCCGGACCCCCCGGGTCAGGCGCAACGCAAACTCCGCCTCGCTCGAGGGCCGCGCACCCCCTCAAGCAGGCGAGCCAACTCCGTCTCGCTCGAGGGCCGCGCACCCCTCAAGCAGGCGAGCCAACTCCGTCTCGCTCGAGGGCCACGCACCCCCTCAAGCAGGCGAGCCAACTCCGCCTCGCTCGAGGGCCGCGCACCCCCTCAAGCAGGCGAGCCAACTCCACCTCGCTTGAGGCCACCCCTCTACTCGACGCGGCGCGCCCCGGCGCCCCGCCCGACAACGGCATTTAATGCCCGCCCCATCGGGCAGGCGCCGAAGTCAAAGGGCGATCTCTCCCCACGCCGCGCCGCTGACACCGCAGAGCTCGCTGTTCTACCTGCTCTGGTCACTATGCGTCCTCACAGCTACTGTGCGGACGCATGCGGCGCTACGCAAGGCCCTATGCAGACTTGCAGGCGTCATTCCGCCCCACTATTCTACCTACTCCCGTCATTCCCCCCTGGTGCAGCCCTCGAATGGGCGTGAAAAACCCTCGAACGAATATGTGAGCAGCGACCGAGCACGGACTCCGGTCAGGCGCGGCCCGGTGATGACGAACGCCGGGTCAAATCCACCAACTCTCGGCCATTCCCCGGTAAACCGGGCACGCCGCGCACTGTGGTCAACAGCAACCACCATGCCGACCCCTGTGTCGCCAACTCCCGTCCTTCCCCACCTGCCACGCCCTCGAACCAACCAGCGGCGGACGGCTGGGCACGGATTACGGCGGCACCACCCCTCGAAACCACTCCAGGACAAGCACAGGGACGGCCGTGACACCCGCAGAAGCCGAAGCTCGCCATAAATCCTCTGCCAGGGTCAAGGACGACCGCACGCCCGGTGCCATGCTCTCCAGTGCGCGCCCCTGTAGCACACACTGTACTTGTACCTGTAGGCCCCCCTCTCCCCTTGGCCTATAAAAGGAGGAAGGGGGCAAGAGAGAAAAGGGGACGAACACGCACACGATCACCGCCTTCCACGATATTGGCACTCTCCTCAATCACTTTCACACCCATTTTCAGGGACTTGGAGACTTTCTCTCCTCTCCCGCCGTGCTTGTAGCCCCCCACTACAGGCACCTCGGTGCAAGATAGTATAGTGCCGCGAGCACAGTCTGCTGGACGTACGGCCCCGCGGCCGGAACCAGGATAAACTCTTGTGTCATCGTGCTAGCTCTTGCATCAACCGTCAGGGGACGGGACACAGCACATTTTGTGTGGCGCTGAGGTTGGGCGGCCAATCTCAGCACCGACAGTGGCGCGCCAGGTAGGGGGCTGCGCTGTGATCAACCCACTTCACCCGATCAGTTCCATTGACGGCAAGCCACGCCAAGGCCATGCCACCACGATCCGCCACGGGGTCACCCGGCCCGCTTCTGCGCGGGTACCGGATCACGTTTGGGAGCCTGGAGTTCGAAGCGACCGGTGAGGGCCTCCTCATGCGGCTCGCCTCCAGGACGCCCGACATGATGGCCATTACCCCGGCGCCGCCAACACCGCCCCAGCTCAGGAGACGTCGAAGACTGCACGAGCTGTAGATTCGCGTGGAACGGCGCGTTGCCCCACGCGTCGTCCTCCCTGATTGGGACGCACACCTGTTGCTCCGGCCCGCTGCCGCAGTACAGGGGAGCGCACCTCCACCAGCGTCTCCCGCGGAGGGAGCACGCTGGGAAAATGCGGCCGGGCCGGTGCAGCTCCCTTACGGAATGAGCAACGCGGCCGCAAGCTACTCCGCGGCAATCAGCGCCAACCTGAACGCGCAAGAGGATTCGCCGGGTCACCAGCTGGGTTCGATCCGCGACCTCAACATTTCCTCGCCCGGCGGGTCCCAGCCCGAGTCGGACGACGGGGAAAGTGCGCGCGGCCAGGAGCACCCAGGCCTGGACTACTCCGGGCTACGCGACCACGAAGGTCTTACCTCCTTCCAGGCCGCAGCAGACTTCTGCCTCACCTGCTCCGACGATTCCAGCGAAGGGGGATACGACCCCACGCGGGAATGCTTCGTCCTCGACGGCGAAGTAGAGTCCGTGGGAGAGGATGAAGAAACGTGCGACGGGGCTGGACACGACGAACCGCCACCAGCGCCCGCCGAGCCATCGGGCGAAGCCGCACTCGCACAGGCACAGCTCATGCTGGTACAAGAGCTGGAAGCCAGGCTCCGACAGGAGCGCCAGCAGGTACAGGAGCTACGCGCAGCTCTGGATGCCCGGCAGCCCGAGCGCGGCGAACGTGCGCAAGCCGCCGGGCGCATCGCTCAAGCGCGCATCATGAATGATGGCAACGACGCCAGCCCTGCCATGCCGCCGCGGGCAAGCCAGAAGCTCATCGCCGCAGTAACTCTGATTCGGGCCATGCCCGAACCATCGACACCAGAGGCGCGCGACATGCGGCGCCAGGTGCAGGCCCTTGTCGAAGAAGCGGCCGTTCAACAAGCAGAAAGTTCCGCCTCCCGTATGCGCCACCAGGCCAGTTCAAGAGCCGGAGGAAGCAAGCGGGATAAGGAACAGTCTATCCATACCCCGCCTAGGGGCGCATGGACGCCTCACTGACCGACGAACGACGGGAAGGTGCTCATGACCGGCGACCGCGAAACGAGGAGGTCCGCGAAGGACCGACTCGTGGACACATGAGGCGCCATTAACGACGGCGATGCGCGCAACGTCCTGAACAAGAAGAGGCAGGACGCGGCACCTCCCCGCAGTAGGCACCCCCGACAAGGGGGTCGCTACGACAGGGAGGAGGACAAAAGCCCGACGCCGGAACCCCCGGGAACCCCTGTGTTCAGCCGGAAGATCCGTTCGGCCGCCATCCCGCCGCACTTTCGTCAGCCGACCACCATTACCAAGTATTCGGGCGAGACGAAACCCGAGACGTGGCTCAATGACTACCGCCTGGCTTGCCAGTTGGGCGGGGCCACCGACGATGCTATGATCATCCGCAACCTTCCGCTTCATCTCGCGGACTCGGCGCGGACATGGCTCGAACACCTACCCGCGAACCAGATCCACGACTGGGACGACCTGGTCAGGATGTTTGTGGGTAACTTCCAGGGCACGTACGTGCGCCCCGGAAACTCCTGGGACCTGCACGGGTGCCGGCAGCCGGCCGACGAATCGCTGAGAGACTTCATCCGCCGCTTCTCCAAGCGCTGCACCGAGCTCCCGAGCGTGGGTGACTCCGAAACCATCCACGCCTTCCTTGAAGGCACGACTTGTCGGGAGCTGGTGCGTGAGCTGGGGCGAAACCATCCCACCAGCGTCAACGCGCTATTCGACATCGCTACCAACTTCGCCTCTGGAGAGGAGGCTGTTGGGGCGATTTTCGACGGCAAGACCAAGGGGAAGCTCGCGGAGGAGCTGCCCGCGGAGGGCAGCAAGTCCAAGGGAAAGGCTAAAAAGCAGAAACGAGGTGGCAAAGGCAGGAAGCCTCGGCAAGCCGCGCAGCAGCAGCAGCAGGGCGAGGACTCTGACGAGGCCCTCGCGGTCGAGCAAGGCCGCAAAGGCCCTCGAGGCCCTCCTTTGGGGGGAGGCCTGTTCGATGAGATGCTGAAGAAGCTATGCCCGTACCATAAGGGCCCTGTCAGCCACACCCTCAAACAATGCGAGATGATCAAGGGTTACTACAAGCGCACCTCCGTGAAGGAGGATGGCCCGAAGAAGGGTACGGGTGATGGCGGCAACGACGAGTTCCCCCATGTGGAGAATGTCTTCTTCATCGTAGGTGGGCCCACAATGAACGTGACGTCCCGGGAGCAAAGACGTGAACGCCGTGAGGTCTTCTCCATTCACCCCGCGACGCTGACTTACCTCGCCTGGTCAGACGAGACCATCTCCTTCGGCCGCGAGGACCACCCGGACTATGTCCCGAATCCGGGGCGCTACCCACTTGTCGTCGACCCCATCATCGGCAACACACGATTCTCCAAGGTGCTGATGGACGGGGGCAGCAGCCTCAACATCCTCTACGTCCGCACCTTAGAGCTCATGGGCATCGGCACGAACCAGTTGAGGCCAAGCAAGGCGCCGTTCCACGGCATCGCACCGGGAAAACGGGTCTAACCCCTCGGGCAGATCGACCTACCCATTTGCTTCGGCACTCCCAACAACTTTCGGATGGAGACCCTCACCTTTGAGGTGGTGGGATTCCCAGGAGCGTACCACGCCATTCTCGGGCGTCCGTGCTACGCCAAGTTCATGGCGGTCCCCAACTACGCCTACCTCAAGATGAAGATGCCGGGGCCAAAGGGCGTCATCACCGTGGGATCGTCGTATGAGCATGCTTACGCGTGTGACGTCGAGTGCGTCGAGGGTGCGGAGGCGCTCGCCTATAGCGAGACCCTTGTGGCGGACTTGGAAAAGATGGCGAACGAGGCCGTCGACTCCGCCAAAAGGCACGCGGGCACCTTCAAGGCTGCAGAGCACACCAAGGCGGTGCCCCTCGACCCCAATGCCCTCGAGGGCAAGGCGTTGAGGGTCATGAAAGTGCATCTAGGCACTTATACGTTTTGGTGATTTTGGATGACAACATGATTTGTATTTAACTTGTTTGCTTAAGCATATGAGCAGGGTTTTATTCTTATGGATATTCATGTAATATGGTTGTTGAAGAATATAAACTCACTTTTGGTATGAAAGACATGAGAGCAAACAAGTGAATGTGAACCCATGCAACTAAGTAATACAATGACAAATGAGACACGGTATTATGCAAATTAGTTGGTCTCATCTGTAGGATACTTGTCAAAGGTTTTTGGGACAAAATAATTGAAGAAATTGGGATTTCTTTGGGCTTGATCCATGGCTATGGTTACATTCAAGTTGAGACATGACCCTATGAAAATATTGAAGTCTCAAATACATAAAGCATATGGACAAGTTAATTGACTAAGACAATATTGAAGATATTTCAAATCTAATAGAAGACATGGATTTCAATGTTGATTTTATTGCTGATGCAATGCAAAGCGAAGCTTAATTTGACAAGAGAGGACGGAAGGGATCAAGCTAGATGTGAGTGACGTTCCTAACAAAGTGAAGGGCAAGTTGGTCGTGTAGCCGAGGGACTTTGTTTGTGGAAAGGTCTAACATTATAGTTTGGTTTCTATACGTCAATCAAGTCACGTCAAGTGAAGCAATGCGAAGCATCTAATCTTTATTGATCATTTAGTGGAATGACTTATGAATTGTTTCATTCAATGGAAATTCTAAGTCATTGGCTCAAGATTGGATTTGCTCAGCAAGACATGAAGTGTTGAAGCCCTCAAGTTGAAAATGATCAAGTATGGCATCAATGAAGATATAAAAGCTCAAGTGGCGGGTTCTATTTATTGTTTTTATCTTGAGTTTAGGAATGCCGTACTATCAAGAGGGATGCAACATTAGTTGTCTTGACAACACCAAAAAGTGCTCATAGTTCAACCCATGTGAGATAGCCTTGAGAGTGGTGTCCTTTAGGGACTTAGTGTGCTGAGTCTACCCAAACCGGTCTGACCGGTTTAGGACTCAGGTGTGCAGAGTCGTCCCAAACCGGACCGACCGGTTTGGGAAACCAGTCTGACCGGTTTGGGGCTCTGACAGGTGCAACGGCTACTATGGTTTGAAAACCGGTCTGACCGGTTTGGGAATCCGGTCTGACCGGTTTCCAACGGCTATAACGGCTAGTTTGTGTTGTGTGGGGTATTTATACCCCATACCCCTCACTTGTGAGGGGTGCTGGTTCATTTGCCTTTGTGGCTCGTCCCAAGCCTTCTCAAGCACCAGCAAGCTCTCCCCAAACCTCTCTTTGTGAGAGTTGATTGGTTTTGATCATATCTTTTGATTTGGGTTGAGGGATGCATTGTGTATGAGCAATAGATAGCAAGTGAAAGCCAATTGCAGCTATTGAGAGCATATCCTTAGTCTTGAGCACTTCCGGTGGAGTCTAGCAACCATTGAAGCATTTGTTACTCTTGGAGGTGAATCCTCCTAGACGGCTAGGCGTCGCCGGTGAGCTACCTCGTGTGTGGTAAGCCACGGATTGGTTGTAAAGGCTGGCCTTGCCTCCTTTGTGGAAAAGGGCCAAAAGCTAGTGGAACCCGAGGAAAGTGGCTTGGAGTGGATAAGCCCGCCTTTCGTAGGCCCTCAACGGAGACTAGGATTCATCGTGTCTTTGTGACAGCCTTAGTGGCAGCGGTGAACTCCGAACTTCGGGAAAACATATCATTGTCTCTTGTTCTACTTCACAAGTTCAATTCTAGCATTTACATTCGCTTCCGCATCGATCTACTTGGGTGTGCTCTACTTGTGTGCAGGGACTAAGTGGACCTGCTAGTTATCATCTACAAGAGCTTATGACCAAGTTTGGTTTGTGCTAGAACTCGTAGAGGGGGTTAATTCACATAGTTGGTTTTCTCTGTGGAAAACCGGTCTGACCGCTTTGGCAAAGCGGTCTGACCGCTTCAAGCGGTCTGACCGGTTTTAGAAACCGGTCTGACCGGTTTCTGTACTAACTGTGTGAAAAAGTTTGTAATTTGCAAATTCACCTATTCACCCCCCCCCTCTAGGTGACATCAAGGTCCTTTCAATTGGTATCAGAGCTTGGCCTCACATCCAAGCTTAACCGCCGTGAGGAAAGATGTCGATCACTTGTGAGGTAAACTATGAGCCACTAGCTAGTGACGGCTCAAATTATTCAACTTGGTCTTATCATGTGCTTAATGATCTTAGGGCTATGAGTCCTATTCTTGAGAGAGTTGTAGTTGAAGGCATTGATCGTCCTAGTGTTGATTGGAGCGTGTCCAATCCAACCGAAGATGAAATGAATTGCTTTCAAATCAACGCTCGTGTCACTAACTTCTTATTTGATGTTGTGAGCAATGAAGTTAGAGAAATGGTTCTAGAAGATGAAGCAACTCTATTCGACGCTCATCTTATTTGGGCTCGAATTGAGAAGCTATATGCCAACATCAAGAGTGACACGCAAGACCAAACAAGAGCCAAGTCACATGAGGAGTGCTCTACATCAGAAAATCCATGCACCAAGCCTCATGTGACGACCACCGTGGAGCCACAAGATCAAGACAGCTCAGCTGCCCGCTCCCTGCAGAAACCGGTCCGACCGGTGTCCCAAACCGGTCTGACCGGTTTGGGCAGGAAGGGTGCAGCTGGCTCCAAGAAGGGAGGCCGACGCCGTGCAAGCAAAGTTTCAAGCTCACAAGCGATATCATCCCCCAATGATGAGACACTCATATATTACAAGTCCAAAGAAGACGAGAAGGCGGAAAACTCAAAGGATGAGACTATCCTAGCTCTTATCAAAGAGCTTGAGGAAGTCAAACTCTCAAACGCCGTTTTGGTTTGTAAGTATGATGCCATTGTTGATGATTATGCTTGTGACACTCTTCATATGGCTTCCATAGAAAAAGAAAACAAAGTGCTCAAGCAAAAATTAGGATTAATTGCTAGCAAGCATGAGATACTACAAGTGACGCATGAAGAACTCTTGTGTTCTCATGAAAAACTTGTAGAATCATATGCTTCATTAGAGATTGCTCATGAGGTTATAATCACTTCGGTTAAATCAATTGAACCTCAATCTCATGTTTGCACATGCTCTCAAATTCAATATAAACTATCATGTGCTAACCCATGTTGCTCTCAAGCAAAACGATCTTGGTATGATGAAGTGTGTGTAGAGTCTTGTGACGACCTCATTGCAAAGGAAAATGAAGAACTCAAGCAAGAGGTGGAAAGACTCACAAAGAACTTGACAACTCTCAAAGGGAAGAGCAATGCACAACCTTCTCAAGATAACCGTGAATCCATGGTGAAGAAGCTTGAGAAGGGATCAACTGTGCAAAGCTCTTGTACAAATCAAGTCAAGTCCAACACAAGCCAAGATCAAGGCAATGGTGAAAAGGTTGCTCACATCATGTGCTCCATCAAGAAAGAGGGAAAGCCAACTCTCTCCAAAAGACAAAGAAATATGGAGAAGAGAAAATGCTTTGGTTGTCTTGAGAAAGGGCATCAAGTTGCTTCATGTCCTAGCAAGGTGGGACTACATCAAGAGAAGCCCCAAATAAAGCTTAACAAAGGATTTCTCAAGGCACAAGCAAAGTACAAGGAAGAGTTGGTTACCGAGCAACACAAGAAGAAGGCAACCAACATCAAGCACAAGACATGCTATACATGTCGGGAGAAAGGACACTTTGGTAAAGATTGTCCTAATGGTAAAACCACTAAACCCGACATTGCTCATTCGATGAATGTGAAGCTTGGGGGTTCTCCAAATGCCTCTTGTGCTTCCAAGGTGATTCGTTCACCAAGGAGCGGCACAAGAGCTATTTGGGCCCCTAAGCATATTGGGACTAACAACATCGGACCCAACACGAGTTGGGTACCAAAGCGTGCTTCATAAAATTGTAGGGACTATGAGATGCATTGGTGGCTTGGCTTGAATGACAATCTTCAATGATCTACTAGCAAGCCAAGAAAAATTGCTTCCGCTTCATACTCTATACCCAATGACATCTCGGTGACTTTGTGCTTAAACTGATTAAATTTGAGTCACTAGTTCCTTTGGTAGGATCAAGTGTCTCTAAGCCTTTGGCTCATGAGACGCTTGATAGTGACTTAGATTTCCTTATTGAACTTTTATTCATATATGCCATGTGATGCTGTTAATGGCTCTCTAGTAGAGCAATATTGTGTTAAGTTGCAGTGGATCAAGTTCCAACGAAATTTGGATCAAATATCAGAAATCCACGCCAATCGGTATAAGTCTGGCAAAACCGGTCTGACCGGTTTGCCAAACCGGTCTGACCGATTTGGCCCAGACACTTGCAACTTCGGCACATTCATAAGAAATGAAGATTTTAATCATTGATTTAAGCATATGCCACGTGGTATGTCTAATAGCCCTCCATAGAGCAAAGTTCTATCATTTTCAGGGCATACCACACAAGATCCGACACTGAGGCCGGAAGATCCGACCAGATGATCCGGGGGGCTCTGTGGTGAACTTCCCCCGGCCGGATGATCAATCGGAACATCCGAGCTGAAACCGGTCTGACCGGTTTTCCAAACCGGTGTGACCGGTTTGTCTCAGGAAGTTGGAACTTGGCCATTTGTGTGAGAAATAAAGATGCAAGTAATTCATTTCATGAATTTCTCACTCTTGGCATATGTTATATATATTATCTCTTCATGGTGGTATGATTACTTGGCATATTTAATTTTGAGTAAATTATTGTGCTAATTGACCAAATATTAAATTAATCCCTTCCTTGTCCTTTACAAGACAAAGTGCATGTCTCATATTGTCTACATATGATGCACATATTTAGGGGGAGATTATTTCAATATTTGTGTACTTGAGACTAACTTTTCTATTAGTGAACTTGTAGTCTCAAAGGTGAGAGAGTATTTCTCTCAATTGGAGTTGTCAACTCACCTTGTGATTCATGACGGTAACACTATAGTCATTCTCTTCATGAATCTTGTTCTCAATTTATGTTTTGACAACTCAACATAATATAGCATTAAATTCCTTAAATTGATTTAATCTTTCGAATCTAGTGCATATGAGTTCCTTCTAACCATATCATCACAAGTGCACTAAAATAAGGATTTTGGCCTATATTGTGTGGCTTCATGATTAATGACCTATGTTTTTCATGCATTTATGAAAGTCACTAATTATGAAATCATGTGTTGTGCACATTAATGTTTTTCTCTCTATGTTGATCAAATTGATTATATCATGAGAAAACTCATATGGACAAAATTGACAATATTGCACAACACATTCTACTAGAGGCCAAGGTATGTTTTCTATGAACTAGTATTTACCTTGTGCATCTAGGTCCTTGTCATGCTAGATTGTGCATTTGCATGCAAATATATCAAGCTCCCATGCGTCCATTAAATATTTGGTTAACATTTTCTTGGTGAATGATGTAAGCTAAATATGCTAATGTCGTTGTGTGCTCAATATATGTGCATGTACTTGGGTGACATAGGATAGATTTTGAAAAACCCAACTAGCATGATAGGTTGTGTGATTTTGAAAATTCTTTGAGTCTTGGTCTTTTGACCTTTGTCGATCTATTTGTGATTATAGTTAACTTTGCTTGATTGATGGCTAGTCACAAATAGTGAGATTTTCTCAAGTCCATAAATCTTTATCTATCTCATCCCATCACATTTCTTTCGGAAGAAACGAAAGAAAATAGTTTTATTGGAAATCCTATCTTTTCTATGGACAATCTTGAGAAGTTGAAGACCATGCCTATCACATACACTCTCAGATCAAGTAAACAAGTTTTGGAGCTCAATTTCCATCTTTTCGGACTTGTCTCAGCCGACCGGGAGAAACCGGTCTGACCGGTTTGGGCCCAAGCAGCTGGGTGAACTTTTCTGTGGAAATTCTTGGATTTTTGAAGGACAAATTTCATCATAATATCATCTCAAATCAAGGGAACATGTTTTGGAAATGTTTTGAAGCAAGTTCCGACCTTGGGTCAGAAGATCCGATAGGAAGTTCCGAGCAGCTCTGTCTCGAGTTGTTTCTGGCCCGGAAGATCCGAAGCCAATCAGAAGATCCGACAAAATTCTCGGAAGATCCGAAGTTTCTGGCAAACTCAACTCCCTGGGAGAAACCGGTCTGACCGGTTTGGCCCAGGAAGGTGGCCCACATGGATTTATCTCATCCCGTGATTCCCTCTCTCCTCCCATATCCATTCATCACCCCAGCCTCTCTCTCGCTCGCTCCTCACCGCAAGGAGGTGCCCCCATGGCGATTTGAAGATTCAACCAAAGAAAAGTCGTTTTCTCTTCGGTTTTGGAGTGCCCCAAGGCTGGTGATTGGATTTCCCATCAAGTTGTGCACTCAAATCTTCATCTCTCTCAAGTTCTTGGCTCTCAAGGTATTCAAATCTTCCCATCGCCCGATCTACTCTCTCGTTGAATATCTTGCAAAACCCTTTGGTAGAACATCTTCTGGCATGCCTAGGAACCTATCCCTAAGAGATGAATTGAATTGGTTGGCTACATTTTGTGCTACAAGGATTTGCATCTTCACTGCCAAAAGCGGTCTGACCGGTTTGGCAAACCGGTTTGGGCAGTGAAGGCTCAAGTCCCTGTTTTGCAACGTGTTGGCTCACATATGGACTAGGGATAGCTTGTATTGCAATATCCTTTCAATATCCAGATCAAATCCTGTCCAGATTGGCCTCAAACTTGTTTTGGCTCAGCTTAGGCAAAAGCGGTCTGACCGGTTTCTGAAACCGGTCTGACCGGTTTGGCTCTGAGCTGACCCAAAACTTGTTAGGTGCTCTTTATTAATTCTATCTTGAGTCAATCCTTTTCTGGGCACTTATATCATGTTTACCCACTTGTCTTGACCCAGAAAGGACAGTGAAGATGCCAAAAGGATCACATGCCAAGAGAATCAAAAAGGGGATGTTTGATGCACCCGGAGGCAGTAGCTCGGGTACGGCGAGTGGCAGATCTTTGAGGCCTAGAAGGCCAAAGAGAGCAGCTGACCAGGAGATTGAAGAGGTGGATGTAGTGGGGAACTCTACTAGTGATGAAGATGTGGTTAAGGATGAGAATTGCAGGGTTGAGTACCGTCACAGTCCGCAGGGAGATGATGATAATGATGAGGAGATGGACGCAAGAGATGATGAGGATGAGGAGGCAGATGATGATGACACTGCTGATGAAAATGCCCCTCTCATTCTGGAGATTTGCCGACCCACTGGCCCAGCTAGTAGGAGAGTGACAGATTACTCTGTGGGTGGGATGACAGATACAGTGAGGAGGTTGAGGAGGACTAGTCCACTTGATGTGGATAGGACAGCCACCAACTACAGATTTTGGACTCTTTTTCAGTAGGATTTCTATGCCACAGCTATTATGAAGAAGACCAAGATCACATCAGATGCACAGTACATAGATTGGGAGTACATGAGCAAACAAGACAACCCGGTGTTCAATGAGATTATCAGAGTTTGTTCTGAAAAGCGAATCAAACATCTCATGGGCTTCAAGCATAATTGGAACAAGGAGGTGATTGCTCAGTTCTATGCTACTGTGTTCTTCGGTTTTCATGAGGAGGATGGCAGGCAAGAGAGAGCTATGCATTGGATGACAGAGGGACAGCGCTTTCATGTCACCTTTTCTGACTTTGCTTCTATACTCAGAGTTGGACATGAGAGTGATGACACAGTCAGGATACATGATCGGGGTGTTATGGAGCCATCAGAGATAAAATTCATGTATCCCAGAGATCAGCGTGGCAGTTGGGGGAAAGTGAGTGGTCTCTACACCTACTATGGGTCTCTCTACAGATTGCTCAGAAAGACACTCACTCCTAGAGAAGGCAACACCTCAGAAATCTCACTTTACATGAGAAATTTGATGTATTATCTGAGGATTGGTGAGGAGACTCCTCCATTTAGCGTTGCCGATTTCATTTGGCATGAGATCAAGACTATTTCTGAGAGCCCTCAAAAGATATGCGCCTACAGTCCATTTATCATGTTCATCATTGAGAGGGTCACTAGTCTCAAAATCAAGAAGGATACCCCACACAAGCCACTTCGCCCTCCGGTCCCTCACAAGTTTAGGATGCCTTCTCCTCCACCAGCAGACACAGATGCAGCAGCCGGAGGTGATCATGAGCAGCCACAGCAGCAGCCACAGCGGCCTTCACAGCTGCAGGCCAGAACCGGTCTGACCGGTTCCCAGAACCGGTCTGACCGGTTTGGGTCTGGCAGTGGTGCACAGCCAGAGGGACGGACCTCTCCCATTCGGAAGTTCATATCCATGTTCACAGGCATTTGCAAAGGTCAGAGGGATGTCCAAGTGGATGTTAGGCAGCAGAGAATTGAGAACAAGAAGACTCGAGATGCGATCAAGAGATTACACACAGCATTGAGTCCAAATGATCCTCCATCACCTATTTCACCACCTCTTGAGTTGCCTGAGATACCCCCGCTTCGAGATATCATGACTGATCACATGAATGCGGGCTACTTTGAGGAGTATGGTGATATATTTGGATATGGACACGTCGGGTCGAGCTCACAGCCTCCGCCACCCCCTCCACAGTCAGTTGGTGCTCCAGGAGCCATGCCATACATGCCTACTTCAGAGGGTGACCTGTTTGGTTCCTCGTTTGGATTTGCACCTCCAGGACCATCCTATGCAGCTGCTACACTTCCTTCCTCTTCATATGCATATGGTGGCACATCTCCTTCTATGGCAGGAGTTCAGTTTTCAAGTGCACCATCTCCATCTCCCGGAGATTTTGCTTCACAAGCAGCAGCTTCTATCTTCGGACCCACTTCAGCTTCTAGCCATGGTATGTTTAGCTCATCCATATCTTCTTCCATGGCTAGCACATCCGAGTCACTCCATATTATCACACATACACATTCACTTGAGTGAAGGTTTTCATTGGACTACATCTTCTTCGTCAGATGATCACAGCCCGACTTTCTAGCGGCGGAGGAGATTGGATGCATGATGGGAGCGTGACTACAAGCTTCTCCCGGCCCTTTATGGATGATTGATGACAAAGGGGGAGAAGAATGGATTAAAGCCTATCTCTAGTTGATCTTGTAGTCATGTCACTTTGGATGTAATAAATTCATACTTTATCTCTTTGTGGACTTGAGAAATTGTAATGTGTGCTACTCTGTGTGTTGAACATGTTTATGTATTCTAAGCGACAATTTGCTAGTGTGTTACATGTATTGGTTGATGCTTGTTGTTTCACACATGTTTACTGTCGGGGTGAAACCGGTCTGACCGGTTTCCCAAACCGGTCTGACCGGTTTGGCCCGAGCAGCAAACATGTGCTTCTCTTTGTTTCATTGAGTGTTATACATGTCATATGCATCACACTTTGTTTTATTTTGTCACATACACTTGTTGCACATGATGGATGCTAAGATATAGGGGGAGCTCTCATTTTTATTATGTGTGCATTTGCCATTTGAGGCCGAATTGTTGAAATTCTATCCAAAGCACATATTGAGGGGGAGCTCACCATATATCTTAGTTATCTAGAGCTTAAATTTCATATCTTTTGCTAAGCTTTAATCATGTTGTCATCAATCACCAAAAAGGGGGAGATTGAAAGTGCATCTAGGCACTTATATGTTTTGGTGATTTTGGATGACAACATGATTTGTATTTAACTTGTTTGCTTAAGCATATGAGGAGGGTTTTATTCTTATGGATATTCATGTAATATGGTTGTTGAAGAATATAAACTCACTTTTGGAATGAAAGACATGAGAGCAAACAAGTGAATGTGAACCCATGCAACTAAGTAATACAATGACAAATGAGACACGATATTATGCAAATTAGTTGGTCTCATCTGTAGGATACTTGTCAAAGGTTTTTGGGACAAAATAATTGAAGAAATTGGGATTTCTTTGGGCTTGATCCATGGCTATGGTTACATTCAAGTTGAGACATGACCCTATGAAAATATTGAAGTCTCAAATACATAAAGCATATGGACAAGTTAATTGACTAAGACAATATTGAAGATATTTCAAATCTAATAGAAGACATGGATTTCAATGTTGATTTCATTGCTGATGCAATGCAAAGCGAAGCTTAATTTGACAAGAGAGGACGGAAGGGATCAAGCTAGATGTGAGTGACGTTCCTAACAAAGTGAAGGGCAAGTTGGTCGTGTAGCCGAGGGACTTTGTTTGTGGAAAGGTCTAACATTATAGTTTGGTTTCTATACGTCAATCAAGTCACGTCAAGTGAAGCAATGCGAAGCATCTAATCTTTATTGATCATTTAGTGGAATGACTTATGAATTGTTTCATTCAATGGAAATTCTAAGTCATTGGCTCAAGATTGGATTTGCTCAGCAAGACATGAAGTGTTGAAGCCCTCAAGTTGAAAATGATCAAGTATGGCATCAATGAAGATATAAAAGCTCAAGTGGCAGGTTCTATTTATTGTTTTTATCTTGAGTTTAGGAATGTCGTACTATCAAGAGGGATGCAACATTAGTTGTCTTGACAACACCAAAAAGTGCTCATAGTTCAACCCATGTGAGATAGCCTTGAGAGTGGTGTCCTTTAGGGACTTAGTGTGCTGAGTCTACCCAAACCGGTCTGACCGGTTTGGGAAACCGGTCTGACCGGTTTAGGACTCAGGTGTGCAGAGTCGTCCCAAACCGGACCGACCGGTTTGGGAAACCAGTCTGACCGGTTTGGGGCTCTGACAGGTGCAACGGCTACTATGGTTTGAAAACCGGTCTGACCGGTTTGGGAATCCGGTCTGACTGGTTTCCAACGGCTATAACGGCTAGTTTGTGTTGTGTGGGGTATTTATACCCCATACCCCTCACTTGTGAGGGGTGCTGGTTCATTTGCCTTTGTGGCTCGTCCCAAGCCTTCTCAAGCACCAGCAAGCTCTCCCCAAACCTCTCTTTGTGAGATTTGATTGGTTTTGATCATATCTTTTGATTTGGGTTGAGGGATGCATTGTGTATGAGCAATAGATAGCAAGTGAAAGCCAATTGTAGCTATTGAGAGCATATCCTTAGTCTTGAGCACTTCCGGTGGAGTCTAGCAACCATTGAAGCATTTGTTACTCTTGGAGGTGAATCCTCCTAGACGGCTAGGCGTCGCCGGTGAGCTACCTCGTGTGTGGTAAGCCACGGATTGGTTGTAAAGGCTGGCCTTGCCTCCTTTGTGGAAAAGGGCCAAAAGCTAGTGGAACCCGAGGAAAGTGGCTTGGAGTGGATAAGCCCGCCTTTCGTAGGCCCTCAACAGAGACTAGGATTCATCGTGTCTTTGTGACAGCCTTAGTGGCAGCGGTGAACTCCGAACTTCGGGAAAACATATCATTGTCTCTTGTTCTACTTCACAAGTTCAATTCTAGCATTTACATTCGCTTCCGCATCGATCTACTTGGGTGTGCTCTACTTGTGTGCAGGGACTAAGTGGACCTGCTAGTTATCATCTACAAGAGCTTATGACCAAGTTTGGTTTGTGCTAGAACTCGTAGAGGGGGTTAATTCACATAGTTGGTTTTCTCTGTGGAAAACCGGTCTGACCGCTTTGGCAAAGCGGTCTGACCGCTTCAAGCGGTCTGACCGGTTTTAGAAACCGGTCTGACCGGTTTCTGTACTAACTGTGTGAAAAAGTTTGTAATTTGCAAATTCACCTATTCACCCCCCCCCCTCTAGGTGACATCAAGGTCCTTTCAATTGGTATCAGAGCTTGGCCTCACATCCAAGCTTAACCGCCGTGAGGAAAGATGTCGATCACTTGTGAGGTAAACTATGAGCCACTAGCTAGTGACGGCTCAAATTATTCAACTTGGTCTTATCATGTGCTTAATGATCTTAGGGCTGTGAGTCCTATTCTTGAGAGAGTTGTAGTTGAAGGCATTGATCGTCCTAGTGTTGATTGGAGCGTGTCCAATCCAACCGAAGATGAAATGAATTGCTTTCAACTCAACGCTCGTGTCACTAACTTCTTATTTGATGTTGTGAGCAGTGAAGTTAGAGAAATGGTTCTAGAAGATGAAGCAACTCTATTCGACGCTCATCTTATTTGGGCTCGAATTGAGAAGCTATATGCCAACATCAAGAGTGACACGCAAGACCAAACAAGAGCCAAGTCACATGAGGAGTGCTCTACATCAGAAAATCCATGCACCAAGCCTCATGTGACGACCACCGTGGAGCCACAAGATCAAGACAGCTCAGCTGCCCGCTCCCTGCAGAAACCGGTCCGACCGATGTCCCAAACCGGTCTGACCGGTTTGGGCAGGAAGGGTGCAGCTGGCTCCAAGAAGGGAGGCCGACGCCGTGCAAGCAAAGTTTCAAGCTCACAAGCGATATCATCCCCCAATGATGAGACACTCATATATTACAAGTCCAAAGAAGACGAGAAGGCGGAAAACTCAAAGGATGAGACTATCCTAGCTCTTATCAAAGAGCTTGAGGAAGTCAAACTCTCAAACGCCGTTTTGGTTTGTAAGTATGATGCCATTGTTGATGATTATGCTTGTGACACTCTTCATATGGCTTCCATAGAAAAAGAAAACAAAGTGCTCAAGCAAAAATTAGGATTAATTGCTAGCAAGCATGAGATACTACAAGTGACGCATGAAGAACTCTTGTGTTCTCATGAAAAACTTGTAGAATCATATGCTTCATTAGAGATTGCTCATGAGGTTATAATCACTTCGGTTAAATCAATTGAACCTCAATCTCATGTTTGCACATGCTCTCAAATTCAATATAAACTATCATGTGCTAACCCATGTTGCTCTCAAGCAAAACGATCTTGGTATGATGAAGTGTGTGTAGAGTCTTGTGACGACCTCATTGCAAAGGAAAATGAAGAACTCAAGCAAGAGGTGGAAAGACTCACAAAGAACTTGACAACTCTCAAAGGGAAGAGCAATGCACAACCTTCTCAAGATAACCGTGAATCCATGGTGAAGAAGCTTGAGAAGGGATCAACTGTGCAAAGCTCTTGTACAAATCAAGTCAAGTCCAACACAAGCCAAGATCAAGGCAATGGTGAAAAGGTTGCTCACATCATGTGCTCCATCAAGAAAGAGGGAAAGCCAACTCTCTCCAAAAGACAAAGAAATATGGAGAAGAGAAAATGCTTTGGTTGTCTTGAGAAAGGGCATCAAGTTGCTTCATGTCCTAGCAAGGTGGGACTACATCAAGAGAAGCCCCAAATAAAGCTTAACAAAGGATTTCTCAAGGCACAAGCAAAGTACAAGGAAGAGTTGGTTACCGAGCAACACAAGAAGAAGGCAACCAACATCGGGCGGACCATTGAGGCATATGTAGATGATATCGTTGTGAAAACCAGAAAGGCGGACGATCTGGTAAACGATTTGCAAATCGCATTTGGTTGCCTCCGGGCAAACGGGGTAAAGTTAAATCCGGAGAAATGCGTATTCGGGGTGCCGCGGGGCATGTTGTTGGGTTTCATTGTCTCCCAACGAGGCATCGAACCCAACCCCAAAAAAGTCTCGGCCCTGGAACGGATGGGGCCAATTCGGGACCTCAAGGGGGTGCAAAAGGTACTGGGCTACCTCGCGGCTCTCAGTCGTTTCATCTCTTAACTTGGTGAAAAGGGCTTACCTTTGTACCGGCTCCTAAAAAAGCACGAACGCTTTTCATGGACCCCTGAAGCCCAAAAAGCCCTCGACGGGCTAAAAGCGTCGCTCGTACGTGCACCAATCCTCACGCCGCCACAGAACGGCGAGCCCCTCTACCTATACGTGGCTGCGACAACGCAAGTTGTCAGCGCCGTCATCGTCGTGGAAAGGACGGAGGAGGGACACACTCTGCCGGTCTAGAGGCCGGTGTACTACGTCAGTGAGGTGCTGACCAAGACCAAGGCGTGGTACCCACAGATTCAGAAGCTAATCTACGCTGTAGTGCTCGCGCGACGAAAGCTGCGACACTACTTCGAGGCCCACCCGGTCACCGTGGTCTCATCTTTCCCTTTGGAGGAGATAGTCCGCAACCCGGACGTCTCGGGTAGGATAGCGAAGTGGTCGATGGAGCTCGTGGGAGAAACTCTCTCCTACGCGCCATGAAAAGCGATAAAATCGCAAACCTTAGCGGATTTCGTCGCTGAGTGGACCGACGTCCAACTTCCACCACCACAGATCCAAGCCGAGTGCTGAACCATGTACTTCGACGGGTCAGTGATGAAAGCTGGGGCAGGCGCGGGCCTCCTCTTCGTTTCACCCCTCGGGGAGCACATCCGATACGTGGTTCGCTTGCACTTCCCGGCGTCGAACAACATGGCGGAGTATGAAGCCCTCCTCGCTGGGCTCCGCATCGCCGTTGACCTTGGCGTCAAACGCCTCGACGTCCGGGGAGATTCTCAGTTGGTCATCGACCAGGTCATGAAGAACGCAAGCTGCCGCGACGAAAAGATGGAGGCGTACTGCAACGAGGTTCGCCGCCTCGAGGACAAATTCTATGGCCTCGAGCTGAACCATATCGTGCGTAAATACAACGAGGAAGCGGATCAGCTGGCCAAGATCGCGTCAGAGCGAGTCACCGTTCCTCTGAACGTCTTCGCCCGCGACCTCGACCAACCCTCCATCAACTTCGAACAAAGGGCCGGAGCCCTGAAGACGCTCTCAGGGGCTAAGGGGGTCGAGCCCATGGAAGAGGACCCCTCGAAAGAGGGGCTCGAAGCCCTCGACGTTGGAAATTCTTCGGCCGAGGCCATGGAAATCGACGTGGACACACGACCGCAAGACTGGCGCAGCCCATACCTCGCGTGGATCAATCGCGGGGAGCTACCCTCGGACCGGACTGAGGGACGCCGCATCGCCAGAAGGGCCAAGACCTTTGTCTCGGTCGGCGGAGAGCTGTATAAACGCAGCGCCTCAGGAATTCTGCAGCGATGCATCCCCGTCCCCGAGGGAAAGCAGTTGATTCGCGACATCCACGCCGGGGTGTGCGGACACCACGCGGCGCCGCGTACCCTCGTGGGTAACGCGTTCCGGCAAGGCTTTTACTGGCCTACCGCCGTAGCCGACGCGAACGAAGTCGTGCGCACCTGTGAAGGGTGCCAATTTTACGCACGAAAGACGCATCTCCCGGCGCACGCCCTACAGACCATCCCTGTAACATGGTCTTTTGCGGTCTGGGGGTTGGATCTCGTGGGGCCTTTCCGCCCAGTGCCTGGGGGCTTCACCCACTTGTTGGTGGCCATCGACAAGTTCTCGAAGTGGATCGAGGTCCGGGCCATCACCAGCATCAGATCTCAGCAGGCCGTGTTGTTTTTCACCGACATCATCCACCGATTCGGGGTACCCAACTCGATCATCACCGACAACGGCACCCAGTTCACCGGCAAGAAATTCTTGGAGTTCTGCGACGACCATCACATTCGCGTAGATTGGTCGGCAGTAGCACATCTACAAACAAACGGCCAAGTAGAACGTGCCAACAGCATGATACTACAAGGCCTGAAGCCAAGAATCTTCAACAAGCTAAACAAGTTTGGCCGGAAATGGGTAGCTGAGCTGCCATCGGTGATTTGGAGTCTCAGGACAACCCCAAGCAGGGCCACAGGCTTCAGCCCGTTCTTCCTCGTCTACGGCACCGAGGCCGTTCTCCCAACAGACTTGGAGTACGGGTCTCCGAGGCTCAAGGCCTACCAAGAAGAACAAAACCAGCGGAACCGCGAGAATTCGCTGGACCAGGTAGATGAGGCTCGAGACGTGGCGTTGCTTCACTCGGCACGCTACCAGCAATCACTCCGGTGGTATCAAGCTCAGAAGGTGCAGCGTCGAGACCTTCACGAAGGGGACCTGGTGCTAAGGTTGCGCCAGGACAATCGAGAGCGCCACAAGCTCACTCCACCATGGGAAGGACCATTCATCATCGCCAAGGTCCTCAAGCCTGGCACTTACAAGCTGGCAAACGAGAAGGGCGAGATCTTCACCAACGCCTGAAACATCCAATACCTATGTCGCTTCTATCCTTAAAATTCTCAGCATTCCTTGTAAATACTTCATGTTCTTAGCCAACAACGATGAAAAGTTTGCGAAAACATGGAAATATTGTTACTAACAGCATGAACAAGGGGGACTTGGCCCTATCCTCGACCTAGTCTCGATATAGCCAAGCCCCCCTCGGGGGCTGCAGGGGGGTTTACCCTCCCTAATCGTCCCAATTTTAAAATTGTGCTAAAACTCAGAACGCTTAGAAAGATGCGGGGCGCGAGCTAACTAAAGCCGGAGCCGGCTGAGCTGTGAGACCGCCTACGCCCTCAAAGGGATACGGCATCTCCCTCTCCACTCCACGTCTTAATTACTCGCAGATTCAAAATACCTAGCCAAAATCTCTCCAAGCCAAGAATAGCACAATAGAACAATCAAACAAGTTCGAAGCTCACAATCGAAATTCAAACTTAGTTTATGTACAGAGCCAGTCTCCTAAAAACTAAGATACATCTAGATCTCTAAGCCTGAACCTTTCAGGCTTCACCTTCCTGCGGGGGCGCGGCGGCAGTGTCAAGACCCCCCAGGGCGGCGGCCTCGGCGGCGACAGTCGAAGGAACCGACGCGAGGGCCCCAGGACCATCGTCATCACGGCGCACCGAGGCGATGGCCTCCTCAAGGGACACCACGGCGTCGGCTTCAGGATCAGCCTCGGCTTCGGGGGCAGCCACGGCCTCGGGCCCGATGTCGGCGCGCGCATCTTCATCTTCATCCTCGCCAGGAAGAAGCTCACGCCCGAACTTGGCGGCAAGCGCTGTGGCGGCGTCCTCGGCACTGTCATCGGCCTCGTCGAGAGCAGCAAGGGCGGCGTCGTCATCCAGGTCTGCGTCGATAAAATAACCGCGCGCCACCGCCGCAAGGTCGATGTCGTAGTGGGTTGACACCACGCCGAGTGCCTTCTTCACACCAAGGTGAAGAGCATTCTCGAGGCGCTCCGCCACGCAGCCTCTCAAAGACCTCAGGCGGTTGGGCAATGACGACCCCGACTGCAACCCCGACGGGATGTCGACGCACTGGATGTCCCGGCACGCGGCGTCGGCGGCGGTCCTCAGAGTTTCGAGCTCCCCCTGAGCCTCGGAGTAGGCAGCTTGAACAGCCACCACCTCGTCCGCCTTCTCGGCCTCGGCCTTCCGCGGCCCTTGACAAGGATCGAGCACGTCAAAACAAACTCCAACACAGAAACAGCCAAGGAAGCTAAGAAAACATAGAACCATACCATCTACCAAGGCCGTGGCCTCGGTAAGCGCCGTGCGCTCCTGCTGGAGCAGGTCCTCCACGGTGGCCAGCGCACCCTCCTTCTCCTGAAGCGAGTGGCCCAGCCGTTCGGCCTCCTAGGCCATCTGCTCTGCCCGGGCTGTCGCCTCCGCGAGCTGAGACTGCGCGGCCTCGCGCGCCTTGCGCTCCTGCTCGAGCAATGTCCGCTCCGCCGTGAGCGCCTCGCGCTCCCGCTGGAGCTGGCCTTGTGCCTCCAGCAGCTTGGTCCCGGCCTCCTCGCGCGCCTTGCGCTCGAGCTCGAGCCGCTCCAACGCCGCGGCCAATGCCCGGGCCCCCCGCTCCGCCGCGCCCCTCTCGGCGTCGCGTTCCTGCTCCGCGCGGACCTTGGCGCCCTCGTGTGCGCGGGCGGCCGTCTCTGTCTCCCTCACCTGGGAGGTGAGCTGGGTCACCTCCGTGCCCAGGTCCAGGTTCGCCTGACGGTACCGACGAAGATCGGCGTACAAGTCCACAATGCACGCGGTCTTGTCTGCCGCCTCCTTCCGCAGAAGCTGCACGAAGAACCATCAAGGATAAGGCATGAACTAAAAACGGTGACGAATTACCAAGCAGTATTTATAAGCATGGGGTTACCTCGAAAAGTTCCAGCGCCTGCCTGGAATGGAGATCGGCGGCGGCGGCGATGGTCCGCTCCAGGTCTGTCCCGACCCGTTCTGCTCGAGCCCACAGCTCGTTCTCCTCCGCCATGCCCCGCCAAACTCGGGCAGAGACGCCGGGCTGCTCCGGCCATGCGCTCAGGCCGCGCCGACCCTGACGCAGCGCCGCCTCGGCCGTATCCCACTCCGCCGCTCCCCCAGCCACTGGCGCCTGCGGCGGCCCCCGGGCCAAGCAAAACGCCGTCGGCACCTCAGCCGCAGCCACCCCCGTAGGGGGAGCACGTCCGCCATCGTCATCTTGGGCCACGCCTTGTGCGCAACCCGAAGCCGGCAGGATGACCATGCTACCGATCGGCGCGACCGCCTCCTGCCTCCTTCCAGTAGGGGCTGCGGTGGTGGCACGGCCCCCCCTGCTCGCCCACCTCAGCCAGAGCGTCGTGCCCCGACTCCACCTCTATCACCGGGGCGCCGTGCCCCGGCTCCATGTCCACCACCAGGGCATCTTGCCCCGGCTCCGTAACCACCATCGGGGACGTCCCCCCGCCCCTCCCCCCCGGCTCCGTCTCCATTGGCCGGGAATCTCGTACCCCCGGCACCGGCTCCTCCGGCATCGCTGCGGGCGTCGCTGCTAGACGCGGAGTCCCACGCGAACGCGATCCCCCGGCATGAGGGGAATCCAACACCCCGACCTTCAACGCCTTCTTAGGCGCAAGGTTGGGGTTGGCCTTGGCAGCACCCCGAGCGCTGAATCAGAAAGAAAAAACGGAAATTGCGAAGCAAAAAACCAAACGGGGATGGAAAATCACGAGAATAGCTCAAAGCGAGACTTACCGGACGCAGTCCTGCAAGGCCTGCAATTTCCGCTTCGAGCCGCCCGATGAGGGAGCCCTCCTCGAACTCGAGGACCCCCTCAACCCGCTTGGGGGCTGCGAATCCCTCGAGCCCTCGGCATCCGATCTGCTGCGGCACAACGCGCCCACAGTAGGGGTAGAAGTCACATGCGCCCGCGGCGCCGCGGGTCGGGCGGGCGCGGCCGCCGTCCGCGCCGCCACCGGCGCGACATCGCCAAGGCTCGCCGCGCCCGCCCCAGGCGGTGGCACGGCCATCTCCTCCTCCTCATCGGCGGGCAGAGCCTCGCCGGCATCGATCTCCTCCTCCTCCTCGCTGGGAGGGTCCGCGGAGTCCTCCGGGGACGCCGGCGGCGTCCCGCCGTCCCTCCTCCACCGGCGGAGCGCCGCTGAGTGCGTGTCCCGCCGGGCCTGCCTCCTCTGGCTACTGGCCTTCCTCGCCGCCTTCGCGTCCCTCTCGCTGTCACGGCGGGCGCGGTTCGAAGCGCGAACCTCCGGAGTCGGCGCGAGGGAGCGGTAGAGGTGGCAGTTCACCTCCTGAAACCACAATGAATCGAGAAAGAAAATCCTAAGTTATCAATCCGACAGCTCGGGAGGGAAAATGGTGACTTACCGACAAAACGTGGCCCTCATCGAGGCGCAGCCGGAACGACCAGAGGTTACTCGGCATAGTGTCGGGATGCACCGCCGTTCGCACCCTCGTGACGATGTACTCCTCAAAGGGTGGCTCCGGCAACATACACGAAGCCGCCAATGCCGCCGGGTCGGCGTCCTCTGTCATCCGGAACAGAGGGAGCTGTCTCTCCATGAGGGGAACCACCCGGCGACGATGGCAGTGCGCAAGCACGTGCGCCACGGTCAAACCCGACCCCTCCATAGTACGAAGGGCGTCGATGGCGGGGCGGAGCCTCTTCCGCTGACCGTCGCCGGAAACACCATAGCTCAAGAGTCGGCCTTCTCCGTCAAGACCTTGCCAGTGTACTCCAGCAACCTCAGGTCGTCGTTGCGTAGATAGAACCACCCCTTGGCGCAGCCACTGTTATTGGTGGTCATCCTGCAGGCCGGATACAGATACTTCGGGGGCTCGAACGGCGTGAGCGTAAGACCGCCGGTGCACGAAGAACGGCGCACCCCCTTCCCCGCGCCGGACGTGCTGAGCTCGGCGCGGAAGAGGTGGACCCACAGGTCCCAATGCGCCTCGATCCCCAGCACGCCCTCACAGACGCCGACGAAGGCCGCTGCCTGAGAGATGGCGTTGGGGGCGAAGTTGTGGAGCTCCACGCCGTAGTAGTAGCAGAGCCCCCGCATGAACTGACTGGCAGGCGCGTTGAAGCCCCGCTCGTGGAAGCGGATGAAGCTCACCACGTACCTCGCCGGCGGGTTTGGCACCCTGGCCGCCAGCGTCGGGACAATCCACGCCGGCCGCGCCGGATCGCCCCGGGGCGAGAGCTGCCCGCCGGTCACCAGGCCCTCCAGGAGGTGATCGGTGGCGGTGGACGGAGTCCACTCGGTGACGCCCTCAATGACCACCATGGAAGACGGCGGAGGGGGGGAGCAAAGGCGACGAAGGCGGGCAGGACGAGCAGAGAGCAGCAAGCGGACTCGGAAGCGAGAGAAAGGCGGAGGCGCGAGCTCGTGTGGGGAATGGCGAAGGTAAGTAATCCCCCCCCCCCGCTTTCCTTTTTATAAGGGAGCGAGCGAGTTCATCCCCGCCGAGGCACACAAAACCATCGGCGACAGGCCCGGCGCGCGTGGCGCATCAATGACAACCAGGGTGCCCCCTCCCCTTTCCCCGGAGCACGGCACGCGTGAGCGGCAGCATTTACTGTGGCACAGTAAAACGAAACGACGCGGCAGCGGCGCCTGACCGCCCGTCACCTCACCTCTCCCCGGCGCACGCCAACTCCGCCTAAAAAGGTGCGCCCACCTCGCCCACTCCGTGCCACGTCAGCCACGACCACGCCCGCCAGCGGTCGCTCATAGGCCCGTAAACCGAAACGTCAACAACCGAACGGAAGGGTTCCTTCCAAGGTAAGACAACGACGCCCCCCCCCCCCCCCGAGGCGCTGGGTGCTACTCATCAGGGGCTTCAAGCCCAGACCTCGAAAGGGTTCGACGGGCGCCCCAGATTAAGCGATGTGAAGGCTCCAGGTCACGCTCGACTGACCCACTCTCGAGCCCGTGGCTCGAGGGCGACCTACACCTTTCGCAAGGCCCCACTGATCAGGAGTACGAAGCCTGGCCCGCGGAAGGGTTCGACAGGCGCTCCGGATCAACAGAGTCAGGGACGATTCGGGCGTGCTCAACGGACTTTACCCCGAACGCGAAGTTTGGGGACGCCCCTGTTGTGTTCAAGGCCAGACATGGGCAGCTAGACGAGGGATCCCATCGAGGGAGAGCTTCCGCGCCCTCGGCCTCCATCGAAGGGGGTCGAGCCCTACCTAGCAAACCTTTGCAAGCGCTCTTATGGACGAGTCTCCGGACCACAAGCCGACCCCTAGCGAACAGGGCACGGGCGTCCACTTGAACTACCCGCTAGCAGCTCAGCAAGGCATCCGTGTACGCGGCCCAATTCGAGGGTTACACGATGACCTCACCCCTCTCCCCCGCGAAGGGGAAGCGAGGGTCGCAACTCAAAGACAAGAGCCCCCCTGATCGCCTCCGCTCGGGCCAGGGGCTTGGGGGCACCTTGCAGCATATCCTCCTCCTCCTATGCGCGAAACACGTCGAAGCCGTGCAGGACCCGCCCCCCGAGTTCCGTATAAATCGGTATCATCCCCGCAATCCACCACGTCGAATAGGGAGCGACTAACACAACCCTTGGGAGTCAAAGCCCTTGCACGAGTGAACTCACTCCTCCAAAGGCTCGGGGGCTACACCCGCGGGTGCGCTCACGCGCCCCACGGAAGAACATGCGTAATCAAGAAGGAGTAACCCCCGCAGAATGCCCGGGAACGATCCCGCAAACCATCAGCCTCTGCCCGACTGACCCTTAGTCCGGTAGAGGCTCGGGGGCTACTGTCGGGGACAGACCCAGGGGGTCCCCTAACCATCGGGGTAACCACCCTCAAAAAACGTTAACCATAGAAGGCCGAATCACCAGTAGCCCGAAAGGGCCACCAAGGCAGCGCGGCCCGTCACAGCTTATCACGGCCCAAAACAGCCATCCGAGCTCGCCTGTCGAGGGGACCCAAGTGGCGACCCCCGTCTCCGCCTCACTCGAGGGACCCGGACCCCCCGGGTCAGGCGCAACGCAAACTTCGCCTCGCTCGAGGGCCGCGCACCCCTCAAGCAGGCGAGCCAACTCCGTCTCGCTCGAGGGCCACGCACCCCCTCAAGCAGGCGAGCCAACTCCGTCTCGCTCGAGGGCCACGCACCCCCTCAAGCAGGCGAGCCAACTCCGCCTCGCTTGAGGGCCGCGCACCCCCTCAAGCAGGCGAGCCAACTCCGCCTAGCTTGAGGGCCACGCACCCCCTCAAGCAGGCGAGCCAACTCCGCCTCGCTCGAGGCCACCCCTCTACTCGACGCGGCGCGCCCGGCGCCCCGCCCGACAACGGCATTTAATGCCCGCCCCATCGGGCAGGCGCCGAAGTCAAAGGGCGATCTCTCCCCACGCCGCACCGCTGACACCGCAGAGCTCGCTGTTCTACCTGATCCGGTCACTATGCGTCCTCACCGCTATTGTGCGGACGCATGCGGCGCTACGCAAGGCCCTGTGCAGACTTGCAGGCGTCATTCCGCACCACTATTCTACCTACTCCCGTCCTCCCCCCCCCCCCCCCCCGGTGCAGCCCTCGAATGGGCGTGAAGAACCCTCGAACGAATATGTGAGCAGCGACCGAGCACAGACTCCGGTCAGGCGCGGCCCGGTGATGACGAACGCCGGGTCAAATCCACCAACTCTCGGCCATTCCCCGGTAAACCGGGCACGCCGCGCACTGTGGTCAACAGCAACCACCATTCCGACCCCTGTGCCGCCAACTCCCGTCCTTCCCCACCTACCACGCCCTCGAACCAACCAGCGGCGGACGGCTGGGCATGGATTACGGCGGCACCACCCCTCGAAACAACTCCAGGACAAGCACAGGGACGGCCGTGACACCCGCAGAAGCCGAAGCTCGCCATAAATCCCCTGCCAGGGTCAAGGACAACCGCACGCCCGGCGACATGCTCTCCAGTGCGCGCCCCTGTAGCACACACTGTACTTGTACTTGTAGGGCCCCCCTCTCCCCTTGGCCTATAAAAGGAGGAAGGGGGCGAGAGAGAAAAGGGGACGAACACGCACACGATCACCGTCTTCCACGATATTGGCACTCTCCTCAATCACTTTCACACCCATTTTCAGGGACTTGGAGACTTCCTCTCCTCTCCCGCCGTGCTTGTAGCCCCCCACTGCAGGCACCTCGGTGCAAGATAGTATAGTGCCGCGAGCACAGTCTGCTGGACGTACAGCCCCGCGGCCGGAACCAGGATAAACTCTTGTGTCATCGTGCTAGCTCTTGCATCAATCGTCAGGGGACGGGACACAGCGCATTCTGTGTGGCGCTGAGGTTGGGCGGCCAATCTCAGCACCGACAGCGGTTTCTTCATCGGTGCTATCACCATCACTTGAGTCTCCTTTCTTCTTAGAATTGGAAGTCTTTTCAATTGACTCAACCTTCTTGCTTGGTTCGGCTTTGAGAGCAATGGTCTTCACTTCGGTTGGTTCCGTCGATCTAGCTACATCCAAGTTGTTCATTTCATGATATTGTAATTTGTTGAACAACTCCATGGGTAGCATCTTCTCGAACTTACCCTTCTCCCTAATCATGGTGGCAAGTATTGGGTTCTTGGGTGCATATGCTCTAAGCATCTTCTTGGTCACTTTGTGCTCATCTCAATCTTTGCTACCTAGCATTCATATCTCAGTGACAAGTAGCCTCAACCGATCATACATCTCTTGGAGAGTCTCATCCTTCTTCATGACAAAGGCTTCTAGTTCTCCTTGTAGAAGATCAATCTTGCCTTCCTTGACCACATCCGTCCCTTCATGAGACAATTGAAGAGTGTCCCAAAGATCTTTTGCAACTTCAATTCCTCTAATCTTGTTGTACTCTAGGGACTAAGAGCACTTCTAAGAACCATCACGGCTTGAGAGTTGCGGAAGAAATCATACTCTTGTTCACGACTTGGCTTGGCGTCTTTGTCAACACCTATATTCACAACGGTCCAAAGAGAAGGGTGAAGACCATATAAATACATTTTCATATCATCACTCCAACGAGCATAGTCAACCCCATTGAATTTGGGAACTTTGCCCATTGGAACCGATGAGAAATTAAGACTAGTTGGATCAAGAGATTTGTTAGATGATGATGTCTCATATTTATGAGACATGGAGTGGAGTCCATCCAACACTTCTTTTTCCTTTAGCTTCTTCTTGAGAAGCTTTTGAGCCTTCCTTTCGGCCTTTTCTTGAATTTTCTTCTTCATTTTCTCTTTTCTCTTCTTCTTCTTTTCTTCTTTATCCAAGATTTCATCAACGTCGCTGATGATAAGATCATCATCACTTGAGCTTGAATCAATGAACAATGATCGATCATCCTTGGAAGCGGAAGCACCAACACCGGAGTTGTCCCCCTTGTCGGACATAGTATTTTTCCCTTAGCGGTTAAGCCTTAATCAAGGGATTAGGCTCCGATACCAATTGAAAGGACCAACACTAGGCCTAGAGGGGGGTGAATAGGCCTTGTAAAAATTTCTGCAAAATTGCTCTGAAAACTGTCAGAAGTCGGATGATCCGACGCAATCTCGGATCTTTCGACCCCCGGAAGATCCGACACTATGTAGGATCTTCCGACGGGATAAAACCTTTACTTCGTAATTTGAGTTCTAGTACATTTCTTAAAGATTCTACTTGAATAGAAGTGTGACAATAAGTGTATAGAGCCTTCTAGATATGATCAATGCAATAGAATAATAGCAAGCAAGTAGATCGGATCAAATCAAGCAAATCCAACAATAAAATAAATGAGCACAAGGAGACAATGGATTTACTTCCGAAGTTCACTCCACAAAGGAGCTATGTATCCGTTGAGAAGCTCACAAAGAGCCGGGTTGTCACACTAGCCCCAACTCTCCCTCAATCAACCACAAAGGAAGATTGAATCACTTACTATTGGCTCTCACAAAGAGAGGGGTAATACAAACTTCCGGGCCTCAACCACAAAGGAATGGGAGCTCACCGGCACCTCTAACCGTCTAGGAGCAAAGCTCCAAGAGTAACAAATGTGAATCGATGAATCAAAGTTACTTCAAGTGCTTCAAGAGATGAATAAGTGAGGGCTCAAAGTTAGCACAAGCTTCACACCTTCAATCTTCTCTCTCACTCAAACCCTAGAAGAATCCTTGCAAGAATCAAGCTTGGGAAGGAGTACAAGAGTGAAATGAATGCTCAAGTGGGTGCTTGTCACAAGTTAGGTCAGTGGAGACAGCAGCAATGAATGAGGGGGGTGAGGGGGTATATATACCAACCCCCCAAAAGTGACCGTTATGTGTTCTGCGAAGGGGTATCGGATCTTCCGAGCATGCGCCGGATCTTCCGAAGAATGACAGATTAGTGTTAGAAAACCCCAGACAAATTCCAGGCATCGGATCTTCCGACATAGTGTCGGATCTTCCGGTGAGGGCTGGAACATCCGGCAAATGACAGAACATAGCAAGAAAGCCCTCAGAACAGTTCCAGGCGTCGGATCTTCCGGCCCCAGAACAAATCCAAACCGAGCTGGCCGGAACTTCCGGTCGGATCTTCCGGCTAGGGGTCGGAACATGCATGTGACACATAGAAAAGGTTGAAATCTGGCTAAGTCCCGGAAGATCCGACACAGTGTAGGATCTTCCGATGGAAGTTCCGATGCTAGGATCGGATCTTCCGATGGCAAACAACCCGAAACCGAGCCAGCCGGAACTTCCGATCGGATCTTCCGGCCTAAGTTCCGACCAAGCAGACAACATGTGAATGTGACTTTGTGTGTCTCTCAAGTGGATTTTCATCTCAAGCATAACACTTTAAACAACTAGAATTTATCGAACACGTCCCCCTTGATAGTACGGTGGTCCTATACTCAAATTCAAACCGAAAATCAAATTAAATTCCTCGATCGAGTCCACCACCATAAGAAATTGAATTGGGGACCTTCTTTTCACATTTATTTTCTTTTCTTTCATTTTATTCCTGCACAAATCATTCAAAGCATTATATCCAAATTTCTATTGTTATTAATCACCAAAATAAATTAAGCGCCTAGATGCACTTTCAAGGGCGAACGGCAAATAGAGCATGCCTAGCGGCCGAACGCAACCACGCCACGTTGGCGTGGGGCCCACGCGCCCAACTGCTGCACGCGCTCTGCCGCCCGCCGCCCAACTTCGTGCTGGAGCTCAGCTTCGTCGGCGGCGGCCTCCTTGCTGCACTCTTCGGAGACGATACGGGGCGACGGAGGGCCTGGGAGGGGGCCGGGCCACGCGAAGAGGAGGGAAGCCAGGAGGGCGCGGCATTGGCGGACCGGCGGGCGCGTGCAGTCGGAGGCCGCGCACGGCCGCTCGCCGCCGCCGCTCGGAAGCCGCCAGGGGTCTCGGAGGACGCTCGCCAGGGGTCTCGGAGGACGCCCGTGGCCGCTCGCCGCCGCCGCTCGGAAGCTGCCCCGCCGCTACTGACCATGGCCTCGCTGCCGCCGCCTGCCGCGCATCCGCCGCCCCCCGCGCGCCGCTCGGCCGCCGCCCCGCCTGGGTGGCTGCCCCGCTTGGCCGGCGCCTGGCCCGTCGCCCCGCTCTGCCGGCCGGCACCCCGCCTGGCCCACCGCCCCGCTCGGCCGGCCTCCGCTCCGCCTGGGTGGCCGCCCCGCTCGGCCGCCCGCAGCTCCGCCCGCCTTGCTTGGCTCGTCGCCCCGCTTGGCCGACCGGCGCTGCGCCGCGCCTGGCCCGCACCGAGGCGGATTGGAGGGGAGGGGCCGGTGGGGAGAGGGAGGGGAATGGGATGCGGCGGGGGAGGGAAGGGAGGGAGGGAGAGAGAGAAAGAGAGGAGGGGAGGGAGGAGAGTTAAAAAAATTATATAATGTGGACCCCACTGGTTGGTAGTTGGTATAGGGGATGTAAATAGAGTATGACGAGTGCGGCGAAACTGAAACTATAGTGCAAATTCTTGATGATCAGGACAGAATATTTCCTTTAGAGGATGTGTTTGGAGTATGACGAGTGCACGTAGCCTAAACATGCCTTAGCTCCTCTCCTCCGGACTCCTGGCTCTCGACCCTCGAGCCTCTGTGTAAAACGAGGGGTGGCGTTCGTCAACACATGGGCCTTTCTTTTTTTCTCTCTCTCTCCTTTTGTTGTTGTTTTTTTGCCGTTGTTGTTTGCAACTTTCTTGTGTGGGATTTATTGTTTTCTGCAGCAGGGGAAGCTTTTGTCTACCGATCGGTCATTGGCTAGGAAGATGGTGCAGAATTATTCATCGGTCAGCTACCACGAATAGCCCATTTCCACTTGTTTCTTGCGTCGTTCCTTGCTCAAGTCAATGGTAACTCCTAAAAGAATTGCCAGTGGGAGGGAGAAGAGGCGATATAGGATTCCAAAACCAACTTCAAACCACGTACAGCCCACAGCAGATGACAAATAAACGGCAAACGTTATATTCAATATGTTATGCTTCAATCATAAACATATACACATTAACATTATTCATTGGAGTAGCAGATCACAGCATGTGGGCCGGCTACGTGACCTCTTATCTTTGATTTTCTAGAACTTCTGTACTATTTTCCCCGTTATGCCTATCCTACTAAATTCTCTAGGTTGTTTTATAGTTTTTAAAAAACTCTTTCAATTCATGTGTTTTTTTATTTTTTCTAACTATATGGCCATGAAAATATATCTATTCCATAAAAAATAGTAGTGTATAACTATTCAGGGAAAGTGCAGTTGAATGCTTACATTTGATTGCTTGCTTACAGATCCACTGATCGTGTCCTGCTAAACAAAGTCAGTATATGTGTCCTAGTTGTCAAATTACTAAATGCGTTTTTTTACATGAAATTTAAATTTGATTACCATGATTCTAGTTACTAAAAATTGTTTAACAATAAAGATGCTTCACTCTGAGTATCAAGAGGTAGTTATGATTAAGGACCATAAATCTTACATTAATTGAAAAAAGCAAACAGTTATCACTAACGAAACTTGTATCAAGTTGATTGCTATAACCGAGATAACTGTGCTAAACTATGAGATGGGAGGAGTTGCCATACAAAACATGGTTCCTCTCATCCCTAATGGTGTCTTTTTTTTATGGATAGGTTGCTAGAAGTAGGTGTATTTGCGCAATAAGATTTTTAATTGCAGAAATGCATTTTTGTTGTGGCTTGTAGTAGACAAGAAAGGATAGAGAGAGTTAGGAACTAAAAAAACTAATTAACGAGCCAAAAAATAAGTTATTTTGTTGTTCCTAGTGCAGTTTGTTGTTGGAATAATTGATGCAGTCTAACAATACAATTTCCACACAAATCTTATATTTTCTTTCTATGCAGGTATATTTTATAGATATCATGTATATCCACAAAACGCTAAAATTTGCATAATTCTAATCAAAATGTGTTGTTTGAACCAATAAAATTTGTAAATAGCACAAAACACACATATAGTTATGGTTAATAGACAATAACATATTTCATGGACTACTATTATTTAACTAAAATAATTGACCAATGGATCTTTAGTTCGATTAATTTGTCTAAGAAAGTAGAACACTAAAATTTTTATAGTAGTTAACAAAATAACAAGTAGTGGAAAACTTAAATCATATGTATTAAAAGTATATAATATGACGATGAGATCTTGATTAAATTTGGTGGTCAACACCAAAAAGAAAGATAAAATGAGATGGACCCTGGTGCTATGAAATATTCAGGCATCACAAACGTGTTTGCACAACTGCAAAAGAAAAACACATATACCTAGTGACTGCGGCAAATGAAAGGAGGTTGAACAATGAATGAAAGACAAAACTATATATGTACTAAAATTATATTTAAGATAATATTATGGACATTGGGCTCAATGGTAATTTTAATGTATTTTGTACAGATACGAATCAATTATACGTATCCCTACAAGCACATACGGCCTGCCCTATACGCATCCCCCTAAACCCTACGTCAAACCGGGAGGGAAAAAAAAGGGTATCACCAACCGGCGGCGGCTGCCAAAAAACCTACTCCACCTTACCGCTGCTATAAACCCTACAGAGGGTAAAAGGAGGCGAGCCAGCCGAAGAAACCCCCAGAGGAAGCGGCCGTTTTTGACATCTCGTATGCTCGATTTCGCTGGAATCCTCCGCGATTGATTTTACCGCACCGCGGAAAAGAGGAGATAAACACGATAAAAATCTAAGAAAACGCAATCACATCTTCTCTTCGTCCGCCGCCGCCGCTGCCTCTCCCCATAGGATAGGTAGCAGCTCAATCCGACCCCTGTCCAGCCCGCCGCCATGGAGGCGCTGACGGCCACGGACAAATGCTTCTCCCCGGCAAGAGCGATGTCCCCGATGCCGATTATGAGGCCCCCTGCATCACCGGACGCTGCCAGGTAAGACGGCACCCCGATTGGATTCTTGAAATTTTCTCGCTTTTTGCTGTAGTCCTGTTCCCCTGTTCTTGGTGTTCTTGGATCGTCGTCTGAATCGTGTCCTTTTTTCTGTGTTGGTTCGATGGGGACTGGATTGGATTGTGGCGGCGCAGTCAGTATCTGGAGGAGTTGCTGCAGGAGCAACAGAAGCTCGGGCCCTTCGTGCAGGTGCTCCCAATCTGCGGCAGGCTGTTGAATCAAGGTGAGAAATAATTCGTGTTCATAGCAGTGGTCTTGCTCAGATTCATTAGTTCTGCTTTGTTTGTGTCTTTATGGTAATAAAGAGCAATCTTTTAATTTATTTGTCTGTAAAGGGACAATGTTTCAACGTGGAATGGCTTGTACGGGGAACTGACATATTTCCTGTATCTCAATACGAGATTGATCTGTTTGCATTCTGAAAATGGTAGCTTTATCAATGATAGGTATTTCTTTCGTGATTAATATTGATCTCAGACTTGAACTCTTGGAACCATAATGTGCAGAGATAGGGAGGATATCAAGCATGCTTTCACACCTTGGAGTTAGGGGAAATGAGAGGTTTCCACCAATTGCAAGTCCAAATCATATGCATCCATTGCCCCGGGTGCCTAATTTCTGTGGAAATGGTTTTGGTCCTTGGAATGGGATGCATCCTGAGGTATTTGTACTGGCTACTAAAGTTGTTTTTAGTTTGTTCAGTTCATTTGTTTACATGATAGGTCTCCATTGTGTGGTATCAAATTCTTTGTGGGGAAAATTTGTCTGAGATTGAAGCGAATCAGGAATATAATTTTGGCGCTTTTGTTGTAGTTTTGTCACCTGAAATTAATGCGTTTATAAAACCGCTCTTTGGGTAGCACAGCTGTTCACAGGTGCTGTGTGGTTGCCAATATGTGGCGAATGGAACAAACAAGCTATCTTCGCATCTACTTCTAGAGCATGTTATCATCAGTGAATGCACTCATGAGTTTCAAAATAAACCGATCTCACCTGATATATTGACCGGGAGTACATTGATAGAACCTTGCCTATTAGAAAACTACATTCAATATTCTTAGATTAGGGTTTTGACTATCCATTTATAGGAAAGCCCTAAGACAGCTTTTGTTGATTGGAACAATGCATGTATATCAAATGCTTAAATATACCATCTATATAATTTAGTTATGAATTGAACAGATTAGTTCATTTTGTCTTGCTTAATGCATTGGATCAGTTTGCTATACTGTATGAAGGTACTCAAAAGACCTTAGCACTACTAAATAGTCTCCACCTTCTACTTTATTGACCTAGTTTCATTCTGTGATATTTTGCGCTTGGACTATAAGAGTAGTGTGATTGTGAAACTAGCTTCATAAGAAAGGCTTCAATGTTATGTTCGATCAACTTGGTTTTATGTGGAATGGGCTCTCCCCTCAAGCTTCCTTAAAATATATTTTAGAGGCTGGTGTATGTTGAATGGTTAAAATGCGGTACACGAAATATCGATTTTGAAGGCCTCGGTCTTACCTAAAAAGTTGTACCCTTGAATCAGCTTACTACATTGCATCTCTTTTGAATTGTTTCATACCCAAAACAGCTATGCAGGATACTTTTGAATTACTTCTTATCATGCATGTTAATACTTTCAGCTACTCTTGTTTTGCAATTTTTTTCTCATACTGACTGCTATTGTTATCCATTTTATCTCTGAATAAATTAGTTTAACCTACCATTCTATTTCATTCCATGACTTTTCAGAGAAATGGTTTTCCTAGGGGAGCCATGGGCTGGCAAGGTGCTGCACAAAACCAGTCCTCATACATTGTCAAGAAGATCGTGCGATTAGAAGTACCAACAGATGCTTACCCTAACGTATGTTATTTCTTGCTCGTAATGGTTACGAATACCATGCAGTTATTTATTAATCTATCAATTACCCTTGATGCACTTCGTGCAGTTCAACTTCATTGGCCGGCTGCTTGGTCCAAGGGGACACTCACTGAAGAGAGTTGAAGCTACTACAGGCTGCCGTGTTTTCATCAGAGGGAAGGGATCCATCAAAGATCCTGTCAAGGTAAATAAATTCTTAATATTCACAAGCTGATGCTTCAATTAGATGTAAGGACAAGCATAAAATGCTGACATGCCATTCTGTCTATTCCCTGTAGGAGGAACAGCTCAAGGGAAGGCCTGGCTATGAACACTTGGGCGATCCAACACATATCTTGATTGAGGCTGAGTTACCTGCTGATGTCATTGATGCCAGATTAGCACAAGCACAGGAGATACTAGAGGAGTTGCTGAAACCAGTGGTATGCATTTCATTGCCTAACCCTCTCATTCCTCAATCTGTAACTCATTAGCAAACTTAACGTTTTAGGAAAGGTCGATGAAATGAGTTATTATTAGATAAGTTGAGTAACAAATGTTTTTTGATTCCATAAAGTATTGGATATAAGTCATTTATGGATTCGCAGTGTTACTTATGAACCAGTGGTAGTTCTATTTTCTTATCTATGATACCATGCCACTAATAACACTGTTCTGGAGCATTTGCATCAATTTGTAGTAAATTAGTTATATCCCATGGTTTCTTACCATAATTAAAAAAATAGAAGAGCAGCATGCACAATCTGCTTTCTTCATCTCTCTGCTTTTATATCCCGTGGTTTGTTCCCATAATTAAACAAATAGAAGAGTAGCATGCACAATCTGCTTTCTTCATCTCTTTGTTTTTTTCTGTGTGTAAAAATACCAATTCACTATGGTTTGTCATGTAGGATGAGTCACAAGACAACATCAAGAGGCAACAACTTCGAGAGCTTGCTATGTTGAACTCAGTATATCGAGAGGATAGTCCCCATCAGAACGGCAGTGCCTCTCCCTTCAGCAATGGTGGACCAAAACAGTGAGCGTGGGGAACTCATTTCCTCAACCCTGATATCCTTGCAGAAACTCTCCACCCAGTCCTGCTCTCATGACAGACATAGCTTTTCTGATGCTCAAGCTCCCGTGATGGTGTTGGAATTCATGCCATTGCTAGCTGGTGAATTTTGATCTCCGTGACATTGACCTGCGGCTGAGATGACTAGTAGTGAACAAAATCCTCCATGGCTGTGTACTTAGAATACTTCTTTCATTTCTTCGTTGTCCCGACTATTAGTGCTGATAGTGCAGAGAGAGTTCCTGGATTTTAAGCTATTTGATTGACTATAAAGTTATGCCTGTGCGACATATATTTGATTAAGATAGTATTTGCCGACACAGATCTTATATCCTCGGGACGTGATTTTTTTAAAAAAAATATCTGGTACGTGATTTTCAAAAGCATAATTCTTGAGACGCATTTTCGGTAGCAAATGTTTGTTCATTTGTTGTTTGTTGCTTCCAGTTCACCCTTCTTTTTTATATATAAAAAAATCCTTGTGTTGAATTGACATGTAAAGTAGCTGGTAACAGAATTTGTGCAGCAATATAGCCGAGGCCTCGTTTAGTTTTCAAATTCCACTCTAAATTTCACTATGCAAAAATAAGATTTCCATCACATCAAAATATCGATACATGCATTGAGTACTAAATAGATAAAATCAAAAACTAATTGCATAGTTTTGTTGTACTTTACGAGACGAACATTTTAAGCCTAATTAATCAATGTTTGAATAATTATTCATAAATACAAACGAAATGCTACAGTGCGCTATAGTGGTAAAGTCCCAACTTTGACCGGCATGCACTGCGAAGCATCCAAAGGCATGTACGACCTGTTCGTCTGGTTTATCAGCACCAGCCAGCAGTATTTTTGTGTCACAACGAATCAGCACCAGCCAACTATCACTAGTCAGACAACAGTATTTTTGTCTCACAACGAAACATCACTAGCCAACTATCACCAATCAGACAACAGTATTTTTGTCTCAGTATAAATCCGCAACCCAGCCGAACAGGGCATGCTTGTTATCTACAATACTATCAGTCAGCTGATCTTTCTCCGGCGGTCTGGCCACCACACGGAACAGAAATGCTAGTAGGACCTATCTATCATTTTTTTTTCGTAATGCAATGATTTCGTGATTTCTCACTTTCCAATGCTCCTTACTTCCCATGGAGTAGTAGGGCCTATCTATCATTTTTTTTTTGGTAATGCAATGATCTCACGATTTCTCACTTTCTGATCATCTTGCTTCCCATCTAGTAGTAGCTTGTAGCTAGGCGATTTCTGTTGGCTGTTCTTTTACCTTTTTTTTTCTTTGGGTAAATGGCTGTTCTTTTACCTTTATCACGTTCTCTCTTCTATTGGGATATCACGTTCTCTCTTCCAGCTGGGATGAGAATCTGACGTGTCTACAGCTAGCTGAAGCTAACGCGATGGAGATGCCCTACCGCAATCATCCAACGTGAAAAAGGTTCAGCCCAGCTCACCTGGTACGGTACATAGGACGAGTGCCTTTGCGCTTTCACTGTATCGTTTGCGCCCATTTCAAAGGAAAAGCGTATTGCCCGTGCTCCAGCGATCATTGCTGCCCACGTTGGGGATGGGTCCGGGCGACATCGTCGTCCGCAGGGGTCTCCTCCTAGCTGCTGCATTGACCACCCCCTCTCCTGGGCCGGCCCCACCTGTCTGCCCTGCCGCCGAACGCCCGTCGCCTCTGGGCCCCGGCCCGGCCCACCCCCACCCACCCCACCGCGCGTCACGCCGTAACGAGCGGCGCGGCCCCGTCCGTGTCCTGTCCGCATGCGCCCGCCGCCCGTATTTTCTTTCCGCCGCGACTCGCGGCGCCCGCTCGTGGCCGGTGCCGCAACCGCCGCCACCACCGCCTTCCCACTCCCAAATACTAGTCCTCCTGCCTCCTGCCACTTTCCCCATCCCTGTCTGGGTCTGCCCATCTCCCCTCTCCCTCTGCTCTGCACTCTCCTGCGGCGTTGGCTTCACCTGCGGCTGGCTTGCTGCTGCTGCCGCCCGTTGCCAACGGCCAACCTCACCGCGCCGTCCGGCGGCCGCTGCCACCCCTTCTGCGAGTGGACGCGTGTCCGAGCTAGGTTGGCAGCCCCTTCCATTCCGCGGCGCATGGACGGAGTCCCGCTGTCCCCAGCAGCCTCCCGCATCTTCTCCAACCGGGTGCCTGCCTAACCGACCGATTTCCTTCCTTGTGTAGCTCCATTCCACTGCACAAATAGCGCGCGGCTTTCCCGGTTCCCGTTCCGTGGCCCCCTTCAGAGATCTTTGCCACTTCGTGCGTCCTGTAGCGGCCGGCCGGCTGGTCTGGCGGTGATGGAGTGGGGGGACAGGGCCAAGGCCTCCGCCGCGGCGGCGGCGGACGAGAGGGCCGGGGGTGGGGAAGGGCTCGGCGGGTACGTCAAGGTGATGACCGACGAGCAGATGGAGGTGCTCCGGAAGCAGATCTCCATCTACGCCACCATCTGCGAGCAGCTCGTCGAGATGCACCGCACCCTCACCGAGCACCAGGACTCCATTGCAGGTCAGTCGCCGCACTTGCAGGGAAAACAATTACAGCACTACTCTCTGGTCTCGCTGTCCTTTGTTCTTGCTTGAAGTGCAAAATTGACGGACGGATTGCTTTTGCTTTGGTGCTTGCATTGTGGCTTCTGAGGATTCCATGATTACCTCTTTGTCCGGAAAGGAAATTTTTGCTCTTTTTTATTTTGCCGTCAGGGTCGCAAAGACGCCCTTTGTTTGTTTATGAATAGAGCTCTAAGTTCATGTGTTACAGGAAGCCTGACTGTATTAGTTGTTATAACTGCAGGCTTTATTCATTGGCATTGCTCTTCTGTTCAATAAAGTTTAGTATTTCAGCCTGCTCTCTCCAATTGCGGAAGTCAGCTCCTTTCCACTCTGTTCATGTTTCTAGATGCATATTTGTGGCTTTGTCCCGTCTTTTCTACCTTGCTAGCGTCCTGGTACTGTCGTGGCAATGGTAATACTGGGGATGGTGTAGTAAGAATCTAGTTCACCAGGCGTAATTCTCTGTCATTAATTGTACTGCGATCTGTTAGGTTTGTTGTTCACATGAGGTACTACATAATACAGTACTTGTAAAGGATCTTGATAATGGAATTGTAACGACCATCCTCTTGACTGTTCTAACGAACCAATTTAGAAACGTGTGTTGGACCAGTACAGGCCCACTGCATTGTTTCTTTGCAGAAAAGTTAATGCATTGACACATTGTTGGCCGAAGCTAGAACTTGCAGCCAGAATTCCATGTAGTAAAGCTTGTTGTCCTGTTGAACCAAAGCTGCAAAGCTTAGAATAAACAGGCTACAACCCAGCAGCTTTTCTCCTTTTATGTTTTAGTTGAGAACTTTTTTATTGTTATGCTGCTCTTACAATTTAATTTCCTGAATCTTGCTACAATCACCACATGATTTACCATAATTCTGGTCTATGAACTTTTATTCTGTGCTATTTCTTCTTTAAAAAGGATGGTATTGCTTATGAAGTAACCTTACAAAACAAAAGAAACTACCACATCAATTGGATGCTTGTATAGGTACTTGATGATAGGTCGAAAGTGCCAATGCATTAATTTGATGCCCTGTTGGAAGTTGACAATAGCTTCAGTAATACCAAACAGTTGAAATCCTACATTTATTTATTAACTAGTTACCTAACATATATTTGATTAATTGCTCTTGGTCAATTTCATGGTTGCCGCCTGATTTTTATTTCTTCTAACATGTAACATCTGTATGTATGATCAGTTTTGTATATTCAATCATTTACTTTCCAAATAAAGAGATAATTACAATTAGCTATTACAACATGATTGCCATTTAGGGCCAACTCATTACTATGTTGTGCAACTAATTACTTGTCCACTTATCTTTCATTCTTAGTTCTTTATTATGTAATGACAATTATTTTCATTACTTATAACCATTGCAATTATTTTTATTACTTATAACCATCAGATATCACTTATTTAAAATTTGCCAAACTTGCCCATTCTGTAATCAACACATATATACTTCAATTAATTAAAGTTCTTCCTAGCAACTTATGTAAGCTTTCTACTACCTGGAAGTTTAAAAGAAGTCATTAATTTTGTCTATATTATGATGATTCAACCAAATTATGCGATCGTCCTACCTGTAGCCAGGTAAATGTTTTGAAAAAAAACTGACTTGTACCACTCCAAGATTATTCTCTTTCTCATTTAGATAATCTTAAACGCAGATTTTACTAAATCTGCCACTTCCCCTCTACAAATGTGTTTTTATTTTCTAATGTATATGTTGTCGATGGAATATATAGTTCTTTTTTTCGTGGTCAACTGAAGTTTGGTTTCTTCTTTAGGAATGAGATTCAGTAATATGTACTGTGATCCGCTGATTATTCCTGGAGGTCACAAGATCACAGCAAGGCAACGGTGGCAGCCAACACCGATGCAGCTGCAGATCCTTGAGAGCATATTTGACCAAGGCAATGGTACGCCAAGCAAGCAGAAGATAAAGGAGATAACAGCGGAGCTCTCACACCACGGCCAGATCTCCGAGACAAATGTCTACAACTGGTTTCAGAATAGACGGGCACGGTCGAAGCGGAAGCAGGCTGCTTCTCAACCTAATAATGCCGAATCTGAAGCTGAGGTTGATGAGGAGGCCCTAACTGATAAGAAACCAAAGTCAGATAGGGTGCTTCATGAGAGCAAGGCGGCTGTGAGTGTTCACAATGCTGACATGATCTCAGGGACGCACCACTTCGATGCAGATCATGATCAAATTGGTGGCATGATGTATGGATCCAGCGACAACGGCATGAGATCATCTGGCAATTCAGGGCAGATGTCCTTCTACGAGAACATCATGTCGAATCCAAGTATCTCCTCTGCAACCAGCGCCATTTCTTCATTATGCATCACAATTCACAAGATAGCAAAGAATTTACTGACGTTGATGTTGGTTGATCTTTTGCAGGGATCGATCATTTCCCAGGGAAGGTGGAGAGCTCCCGGAGCTTCTCCCACCTCCAGCACGGGGAAAGCTTTGACATGTTTGGATGACATGTTCCTGCGCCAAGCTACCTTGTAAAAAGTGATTGTTGACAGCATGCGCTGAATTTGCTGACATGAAAGTTCATCCTGAGTGACTCCATGCTGCTTGCCATGGTCTGTCTGGTTAACCACCCCCAGATGGAACGGAAGCTAGCTCTACTGGAACCTACTTGTTGGAATAGGTGTAAGAAGTTGATTTATATATAGTATTTGCCCGTAGTCTATATACGCTCAAATTGTTTTAATGTAATCTCCCACGTTTGCAAATTTAGCATGAGACTGTCGTATGCAGCAGCAGCTTCTTCTGGTTGAATCACTGCTAGTTACTTGGAGCAAGTGCCGATAGCCCAAGTGCTTGCTGTTTTGTTGTTTGAGCCCAGTGTTTGTTTTTGTCAGTGTCGCTGTAGGCCTGTGGCAGCCAACCAGGAATTCTGCTGTTCTAGAGGTCTGTCGTTTTTCCGCGCCGAAAGCTGCCTCTGCCTGCCTCGGTGACTCTGCCGAGGGTGTGTTAGGGTGTGTTTAGTCTGCGAAAAGTAAGCGAAAAAGTCACATCGATCACTGTAGCACTTTTCGTTTGGTTGTGATAAATATTGTCCTACCGTGACCTAACTAGACTTAAAAGATTCGTCTCGTCGTGTACGTAAAACTATACAATTAGTTTTTTATTTACTCACGTTTAGTGTTTCATGCCTTTTCGTTTGGAACTTTTGGGAACCAAAGGCAGCCTCGGTTCGATTGCCCGGGACGGCAGAGTCTGTCATGCGCGATCACACACCAAACAGTCAAACACCGAATCGAACGCTGCCAATCTTTCCGGCGCTTCCGCGGCGGATTGCTTGGAAACACCACTGGATCGGATCGTTTTGGCAGGCGAGGGCCGGCGCCGGCGGCCGGTCACGCGCGGAAGACGCTCGACCAAATGCCACAACGGCATCAACCGTCCACAATCCAGAGTATGCAATTGATGAATCACGTCAGTGTCTGTATATATATCCTTCATCTGAATTTTTAGTTTTTTTTTACCATTGCTACATCACATCCTGATCCCTGCAGCACTATTTCACGGCAACACCCAACTCATGTACAGAACAACTCCTCACCTGCCTGCAGGGCAGGGAACACCACTCAGCAGCCAGCATTACTCCTATCACTACTTACAAAGCTAGTACAAAGTCACCGTCGCTCGGACGGCAGGTGTCTACAAAACCATTTCCAACGCGGCGGCCGGCGTCGGCAATGCTACCGGGGAGCCACCGTCCCGGAGGGGATGCCGCTGTCCACCTGGCCGCTGCCGGACACATGCGACGACACGTAGAGGGGCCCCGTGGTGGTGGAGGATGACACGGTCGTGGTCAGCAAGCCCGACCCCGAGGTCTCGGACAGGACGTCCTCTCCCTCGGGCAGCATGCCCCGGATGGTCTCGAGCTCTCTGACGATGTCGGCCATGTAGGGCCTCTCCTCGGTCTCGTCCCGGCAGCACTTGATTGCCAGGGCGAGGAACCTCTTGACGCATTCAGGAGGGTACGAGGACATTCGGCCGTCGATGATCGTGGAGATCTCGCCTGATTGGTAAGCCATGTTTACCTGCAGCAAATGCAAATCGTTGATTCATCTGTTTATATAGATCTAGCAAGATGAATAGTGGAGCTCTGTATAGCAAAGAATATGCAGCTACTTTCTTTGAGATAAGCAAAACCATGTTGAGGTATCTCTATTTGCTACGTTGCCAACCGCTTTGGAACAAATTTCAAACTCATATGTAGCACGTAACAGCATTTGAAGAACCTAACATAGCTATGAATGATGTTTCATGGATATTTGAATGAGTCCGTTAGTTCCTTAATTAGCAATGCTTCAGCCTGCAGGCGCATTTCTAGTAGTACTGTATGGTTTCAGTATCTCAACACTTCAACTCTGTCTTTCACCTGTACATGGGTACTTGGATCAAACAGTAAGGACTGGGTTGGAGAGCCTTTTTACCTCTCTAACAATGTTTTTACCATGCTGGATCGGCTTCATTCCAGTCAATAGTTCAAGAAATACAACACCAAGGCTATACACATCACTTCTTTCTGTCAGTTTATGAGTTAGGAAATATTCTGGATCAAGATAGCCCTGTCAAAATGAAAAAAAAACAGTTATTATCACCTAAACTTCCACACCGAGTTAATAGGTGGTCGGTGTTCCTATTATCCGATACGAACAGCAAAATGAGATGATGGTGTGCTTTAATTTGCTAGGCATAATGCTACTTACTGGGGTGCCCTTAACAACAGTAGAGATATGAGCTGGCAAAGTCCCTTCAACATCGGGCACTGGAGCAAGCCTCGAAAGACCAAAGTCAGCCACCTTTGCTACAAACTTGGAATCCAGTAGAATGTTGCTGGCCTTAACATCACGGTGAAATATAGGAGGATTTGCCTCGGTATGTAGATATAGAATTCCTTTTGCAGCACCAAGTGCAATTTGCACCCTCCGACCAAAGCTCAGAGGTCTTTCAGTCTTAACTGTCAAAATGTCAAACAAGATTACATGGCCCGTCCAACACAAGATCTAGGAACTTTTAGTTTGTCAATGCTAAATTAAATACGCCATAAACAAACATGCAGTACGGATAATGTGTACCAAACATAGACAGGATCATTTATATTCTTTAATGTGGAAGTCCATGGTGGTCATATGGAAAAGAAAGGAAATATTTGAACATGTCACTCCCACTTACCGGAAAGATGGTCACGCAGGGTACCATTAGGCATGAATTCATACACGAGCATCTGGAAAACACATCTCTATGAGTGGAAGATACTGCAGACATACTCTTATATATATATGGGAAGCTCAATAAATTGACTGCAGAATCCCTAGATCTATATCTAAGCATATCTACCACGACTACCAAGACTTTCATAAACTCTTAAACAATGTAGAGGGCTGCGGGGAAAATTTTCAACAATTTAAATGCACATAAATAATTCAAAAGATAGGGAGACACACCTGTTCATCTTCTTCATCACAATAGCCAACAAGAGAAACCAAGTTACGATGATGCAATCTTGACAACATCTCTATTTCAGTGCAGAACTCCTTTGAACCTTGCAGAGAATCTTCATGTGCACGCTTGACTGCCACAGCTGTACCATCGGCTAGATTTCCTTTATAAACTTTCCCATATCCTCCTTGACCAACTTGAGCTGAAATGTTAAAATCGTTTGTTGCTGCAGCCATTTCGTCAAATGTGAAGCACCTCACACCATCAATCTTGACAGAAAACCTTGAAAGCACTGCAAGATAATATGTATCTTTAGATCCTATGATATTTTGAAGAATATATCATGTTATTTGGACATAACATCTACCGCAACGCTAAAATTTAAAATCTATAGAGATGAAAAGTGAAACATTTCAAATAATGTTTCTATTATTCATGGAAGCAAGACTTGCAAATTAGTTGAAATTCTCAGATTTAGAGTTGCAAAAAAAAGCAGTACTTAAATGCTATCCTCCAAATATTGCTTAACAGATTTCCTTTTCAGCGTAAAGCAGCAAGGCATTTCTAAGCCATTAGACAGTAACATTCCGTCTAACCAGAAACATAGAAATATGTTTTTTTAGGGGTGTGCGTTGGGGGGGAGGTAACTTACGTGACCGCCTTGAAATTGTTCGGCGCTTTCTGCGCCGTTTCATTATAAAAACTGTAGAAACCACAGACAGTGCAATGGCAGCAACAATTGTCCCTACCAAAATGCCAGCTAGTGTACTCGTTTTTAAACCTGGTGACGCCACAGTAGGAATTTCTGCAAAAAGAAATAGCCCGTAAACCAGAGGTTTATCGAATAGGTTGTAGCATTATTGTAAACAATGAGACATATACTATCTTTTGTGTTGGCTAAAGAAATACATATATACCGTGACAATTTTGACTAACAGTTTTGTATGATAGAACTAGGAATAAAAATATTTGCTGCAAAGTAAGTTTCACATACCATCTGCATAGAAACCAAGCGTTAAATTGAGAAGCTCATATGGACCAAAAACATCTGATAGAGTGATCTGCCATCCAGCTAGCACTTGCCTGAGCCGCACCACCTCAGCTATATTGAATAAATCTGTATTATTTGGGAATAATTTTAAATGTGTATTCAGCCTTGGCCCAGTCTCCCACATGAATCGTTCAATGTACAGCTGATAAACACGCAATTCCAGCAGAGAGGTTAAGTCGGTCTCAAAAGCTTCTTTGTAGGGACGGAAATCTGATATGCCTGGACTCTTCAGTCGAAATCCAACTCCCAGAGGCACAGCACATAAGCAAGGTATAGGGGATGCTGGATTGTATTCATAATTTTTATCCGTCGGGCAAGGAGTACACATGCTATTAACTTGCCTTCCCTCTCCAAAAGGTTCTTCAATTACAGATTTAGGCTGGCAAAGATTAGCTGCCCGGGCTGCATTAGATGTCGTGCACACAGGGTTTCCATAAAGTCTGCACAGAATGGTTATATTTTTGTGTTGCGTCAGAAACTGAGAAGATTCAGTTTAGAAGTTAAGTTTCTTTTATCAGTATTCCAGGATAAGCAAAACCTTAAATCTCATATACAGATCTACATCAGCAGTGACTTGACGACTGGTAAAGCTACTAATTAGCGAATTCATCAGAGCTTTTGCAATGAGATTTTATATCCTCAACAAACTATACAGTCGAGCATACTACATGAGCATAAACTGAAGGAAATATCTCCATGGTGAATAAACTTACAGAACAGTGACAGGTTCTGGAGGCTCAAAGGCAGCTGGAATAGTATCAAGGGAGTTATTTTGGAAGTCCCTACATTATTTGAATAATATCTTACACAAAGGTATACTCAAAATATATTAAGAGAGAACATGTGTGAAGATTGTCATACAGAATAAGGGTTCTATTTCCAGTGAAAGTAATGTTACTCCAAATTGTCGGTGGAACAGAACCATTTAGGAGGTTCCCATTGACTGACCTGTACAACATTTTAAGATAACACAATATAAGTATAGGAATAGTGCTGGCCACTGGCCAGCATATTGTTACCTGAAAAGTTTGATCATTTTTAGTTTGACAAGGAAATAGCTTTTTCAATAGCAGGATATTAGCGGTACATAAATGTGTCTATTAGGTTAAATAGTACTTACAATAACTGAAGATTAGGTAGCCCTGAGAAATTTAATGGCACAGGTCCATTAAGAATGTTATGTGACAAATCACTGCAAAAAAGTCAAAATTAACTTCGTTCTACGAAAAAAATAGAAAGATTATCAAAAGGTACATACATTGTAGTGATAGTTGAAGCAAGCCTATTAGTTGGTATAGATCCTTTCAATTGGTTCCAGCTAAGATCTCTGAAAACACATGCCAGAATTAGTGCCATATACTTGAAATAATATCCTGGATTGCAAATTGAGTGGCATCCTTCTCATTTTAGTGTGAAGATAATCACTAAAGGCATTTAAGAAAAAACAGTAACAAAATAACTGTTATAAAAAGGCTGTGAGAAGCTGATGTACAAGGATAGCATATAATTGTAAGATGTCTAAAAACTGAAAAACAAAACACAGCATTTTAATCTGGACTTACAAGTAGCCAAAATTAGGTATGCCACTCAAATCCGGGACAGCTCCTTGCAAACCGCAGTTCCTAAGACTCCTGGTAACATGGAAAATGATGATTTACCCACGCACATCTTGATTTGAATTTAAACATAATGCTGACTGAGTGCTGTTTGTCCTTATTAAATGAAAGATAATGAAGTAAATTTCTGTTTTAGTTATCAGTGAGAATGATCACCACAGAGTGGAGGATGAGTTCCTATAAAAGTTGATGTAATGATTTCCAAATATATGGACCAACTGCATCCAACAAGCTGGCTTCTATAACTTGTAATAAGAGAACATTCCATGCAAAAGGGAGTTTTTAGTTGCATAAAAAGACATTTTTGTTATCTACGTGATGCTGTGGACCTTGATATACTGGCTATCTCAACTAAAAACATAAGCTGTTTAGTAAACACAACCATTTTATCATAATATTCTTCTTTTTCTGCTAATCTTTTAATCACCAGCGCGTACATCTCTAACAAAGTTTGTTCTCATTAAAAATAAGCTGTGAGAGTGCGCTCTTCTTAAAATTTTCTTTTGCACTCATCTACCTAAAATTCTAAGAAGAAAAAACTTGATGGAAATGGGGTTACACTCACAGCTTTAGAAGTGTTTGTATGTCGCTGTATTCAACAGGGATAGAGCTTCCACTAAAGTTGTTGTTATCAGCCTGACTGTAAGTAGAAAGATAGACATATGGGAAATGATTGTCATAGATATAGATAAAAAAACGAAAATATCTAACCTCGATCAAATAAGCAAATATTTTCAAAAAAAAGATTGCAATAGTTTTTCAAAGCATTAGAAAGTTATAATCCCACTATATTTCCTTAATATGTCATGAAGTTTACAAAAGGAAGTGAATCATACCCAAGAAATTGGTTTTATTTCTTAAACTTCTTAAACATTCAGAACTAAAGGAGAGTGAGCCTCTGTCAACCTCATGCTACCATAAACTAGTACAGATTCTCTGAAGAAACCTGGAACCATTATGTTGTGGTGCAATTTTTATATTAAGGAAGTCTCACTGGCAGAAAAATGTACTTACAGTATTTGCAAACTACGTGTTTCCGCTAATTTTGGAGGAAGAGGCCCAGATAAATTATTGTTGTCAACAAGGCTGCAAGTTCACAGTATAAGAGCGTATTAACTGCAGAGCTCATCTGCAACTCACATAACAAAAGAAAAAACAGAAAAAAAGTAGAGATCCACTTACAGATGGAGGAGTGAAGGCAATCTGGACAGCTCAGATGGGATTTGCCCACTTAATGAGTTATTGTTCATGTGACTAAATGTAAAAATGGGGCCATAATCAGTACTAAGCTTACAATTGAGAAGCATCATGGATGGACAGAAAAATAAAGATATACTCAACCCTTACAGATGTTTTATGCTTGTTAAGTTACCAAATGATTTGGGTATGGGGCCTGATATGTTGTTCTCGTCAATTTGTAATCTGTTTAAGTTCACCAAATAGCCGATCTCATCGGGTAAAGAACCAGATAGCTGGTTACCATTCAAAGTTCTGAGAGATTATGGCAGAAATAGTTAGCATTGTTTGTATATAAAAAGAAACGGTATAGGAAACTTTGCTTAGAGAGGAGGAACTGACATGAGCTTCAGCGTTGAGATATTTCCAACTTCTTTGGGGATGTTACCAGTTAAATTGTTCCACATGAAGTCCCTTGAAAAAGAACATTTTAAGCAGTTATTAAGCATATGCTGGGTAACTAATGGAACAGCTCCAAGAGCATCATGGACAAAGAAGAACTAACCATGAAAATAAACAGTTAAGCTAGATGAAATCAGGACTTCCTTTTATGATATCTTTTTTAGGTTCTAGTTAGTCAGAAATTTAGGGATTTGCTTTGTAGTCAATTAACCATATAAAGCCTGAAGTAGATCCGTGAGGTACACTGTTTATGAAGTGCTTGAAAATGTTCGATTCAGTTTGCACTAACTAGCACAATTGTCAAAATAGTACTTACAATGTTTTCAGCTGGGATAGAAGGCCAACCTCTGGTGCCAAAGTTCCGGAAAGATTCATCTTAAACAACTGTCTACAAGAATCAAAAGTACAGTACATTGTTACAATTGAATGTTGCACTATATATGAAAAACGACAGAAATAAATAATAAACAGATATTAGGATGTACTTCCTCTGTTTGAAATTACTCGGTGTATTTGGATTTTAAAAATTCAAAAGTAATAAATTTTGATCAACAATTAGTCAAATTACAGGTGCTTAGTGTGTAAATGTTATACACATAGATTCATATTCAAAGATCTTTTACTATGACGCTTATTTTTTAGCAATTGATGATACATTGTAAGAAATTTTAGTCATAGTATACCTGAGACTTTTTAAAATCCTAGTATGGTTATGAAAAACAAATAGGGAGTAAGATAGAGCCTAGCAAAAAAAACCATTGTGGATGTAATAAATAATGTGGAAAGATTTATCATACATTTCTGTTACATGAAGATATGAATCACTTGGTATCTTGTCACAGAAGATTCCTGTCCAACGGGATGTGCATGGATCCCCACTGCCCCAATTCTTAAGCTTATTCGAAGGATCGATCAAACTACCTCTAATTATCTTGAGAGCATTCACTGCAAATATATAAGAGAGACAATATTCAGCAGCAGTTTAAAAGATCAACGGGTATCAGAGTAGTGCGGAATATTGTTACTGTATGTGCTAGGCACCTCAGATCAAGAAACAGAATGGAAATGCATACACATTTCAAATGGTGCCAACAAAGAACTAGTCCCCAGTTACTACCTACTTGAATATATTGTGTATTATAAAGAGGTAACATTTACAATCACGTATTGTCTGTGAAGTGCTTTTGAGTAGCCCTTAAGTATAAGTGCCAAGTGGTTACTAGTGCAGCAATAATGGATACAACACTGCATTACATATACATTGTAGAAGTGGACTGTCAGTTAAACCAACAGAACCAGAAGCAAAAACGAATCTTCAAATCTTTCAGTGAATTTGAACTGTGCAACAGAAGGCTTGACCGTAAATCTACACAAAACAGGGCCTGCTTGAATCAAAGTTTCATGGCAATTTCCAGCTAAATGGTAATTGGTAAGGCGTCTCTCATTTCTTTCTGGCACGAGCAATTTCCAATGATCTGACTCAAAGCTCTGACGGAAGAAATCAAAGACAACAGGATTTACCTTCAGTAGGGTCAGTTGTTTGTCCCATTACAACATCCACATATCCAGTGCATAGAAGAAGAAGGATCGCTGCATGCAGGAAGCCTCCAAGGTTGCCCATGTCTGAACAAGAGATATATCAGCAGCCACTTGTCAAGTTGTCATCCCTGCGAGAGCATAACTGCTAACAATATCTAAGACCATCCTAATCATGAAAAAGAAACAAATGTTAGGAGCAATATACAAATGTTGGGCGAGGTCAAAATAGGGGTGTTTCTTCAATCTTCAAGGCATGACAGTGCCATCTTATTATGCCTCTAGGTATGAAAGCATGCCAGTTGCCGCAGATTCTCAACAGCCTTTCTGACCTAACACCCGTCCGCTGTTCATACCAGCCGACAGATCCGGGAGAAAATATGGCCCAGAGCAAATAAGATCAACTACTGACTTTTGTTGACTAGAGAAAAGTAAGCAAGGTTGCATGTTGCTTCAACTCCACAGCAGGTGGTAAAGACGACGCTAGCGCTGACAGTAACCCCATGTAGAGAAACAAGGACCTGCCAACTGGAATTACCGGATTCTACTCATACTGTACGTAACGTAGTACTACCTTGATGCATGGAATTGTAATCATTTTTTTCTCTCTACAGAAAGGCAAAGCTCTGATAATTCGATTCGGTGGTGCATATAGGCAGCAGAGGAACATCGGCAAAAATGGTCGAGCAACCAAGGAAAACATGAATGAACAAGCTGGAGCGCCATGGTAACCGGAGAAGAGAACACAACTGAGGTGAACTCACCAGCACAAGAAGGGACAGGCGACAAGGAGAGAAGCTCCAAGAAACCGGCCGCCGCCCAGCACCTCGATCGGGCTTCAGCAGCAGCGGGCGCAGCGATCGGCACAGGACGAACGGCTTGCCCGCACGGCAGGACACGGGGCTCGCGAGCAGGGGAGCAGAGCAAAGCAAACCGCGGACGGGCGCCCTCGCCTCCTTCCCCTCCAGCCGCGCTCCGCCGTGGGTAGCACTATCCAAAGCCGTCAAGGAAGGAAACCGCTGCCCGATCGCCCGCTTTCATCAACAGCGCGAGCGGCTCTTCCGCGCTGGTTCCTCCGCGCCCTGGTACAGCGGTGATTGGCGGGTGAGGCGACGCGAGGCGAGTGGGTTGTTGGGTCGGCAGCTCGGAACAGGGGGACTCGTTTTTGTGAACCGGCGACCTCCTGGCTTTTTATATCGCGTACGTCTCCGCACCGTGCGCGCACAAAAGCGCTGCTTGTCCCCGCAACCGGATCGACCTGCCCCCACCTGCTACAGGTGGGAACGAGCTCCGCGAGCGTGCGAGGAGAAGCCGTCGCCGCGGCTCATCAGGCCAGTCAACCGCCGGCGACCGCTTCGCCGGCATCTCCTCTCCCCACTCGTGTAGTGGAAAGGTGGTCGCGCATTTTTCTCCCTAGGCTTTTGCGGTGCTGACAGTTTATTGGCACTCGCCGGCGGGCGTGTCCGCCTTGGCGTTAATGCTCGCTCCCCGGGAAGTTTGGGGGGTGGTCTCCGCCTCGGTTGCTTCTCCGGTTCCCCTTTTCCGCCTGTTCATATACTTTCATGATCGGACGACTCAGACGGCGACAACACGGACGGGGATGGTTGGCTGGTTGGTGGTGGTTTCTGATGGTGATGTGGTGGTGGTTTGGGCTTCTCTACCGGGTCCCTGTGTCTGCAGGATGGATGGATGGACATTGTACAATGTGGTAGTGAACTAGTTGTAGTATACGCCGAGGGGACTTGTGATGCTTCCAGCTACCACATTTTGTACGGTTTCTTGATGAAATGGAGCACAAAATACATTGTGTGATGCATGGATACGTAGTATACATAAGAATACACGTCGTTTTCGATGTTTCTATAATTAGTGGGGCCAGATGGATCTCTTATTGATGGAATGGAGTACCCTAGTGCCCAATATTCTACGCTTTTCTCTTTGCGCTGCGCACGAGTCGCTCCGTGCGTGCTCCAATGGATACAAAGGTCACCTTTTTCTTATAGGGAAACAGGGGAAGAGTATTGTAGTCGAAGATCATGGACGCTATATATAGGACAAGTGCAAGTAATTAGAAAAGGCAGCCACAATCATGTTGCCTAAATTAATTCTGCTCCTCATATTCATACTTTTTTTCCCGGAGAACTCATATTCATACTTAACTTGCAGACATCCTCCACAAGAGGACAAAATGGTACCTTACCCAAAACCATACCGGATTGTGTGCTTAATAATATTTATAGCAATCCTTACGTGACATTATATTTAAGCATATGGGAGCATCCCCTTCACCAACCACAAGGCTTCACACGAGCCATGCAGCACAAAATTAGAAGTCCCTGATCCCAAAAACTCTTATCATTGTAGCTAATTGCGTCACTGTTGAGTTTACATATGAAGAGGAGTCAGGTCACCTCCTGCTATCCGCCCTGGACCTGACCGTTTGTCCATTTCTATGTTTCAGCTGTTCGTGCTTGTAAGGCTGTACTAAACCTACCGTACCCATTTAAGAGCAATACGCAATTATCTTGCCCATCACCCAGCGTCAACCACGGGTCACGTTCCTTTGATGTTTCGTAAGTGCAGAGTGAACCGGTCCTCAAAAGTTTGTATTTCTCTCTTGGAAAGAGTCCTGATGAACTCAGAGCAGTACTGTATCTCACAAAGGAGCTCCCGTACACGCGATTTGCAGTAATTCATTGCTTCCATACGGAACAACAAGTGGCTGCATAATCTAGTTTGAATGGCCGAGGAGTTGATTGGCAGCCTCCTCAATAAAATTAACAAGCCCGGTCAGCGGCCAAACAAAGTCAGCTGCCGTTTTCGCCGTAGGTTGAGCGTGACACAAAGGAGCAGGGAAAGACAAGGTATTGTCAGCGGCAGTGTTCATCTTGTTCCAGTCGGAACCCGTATCGGCGAGTAGTTTTTCTTTGTCGGTAGGGCGCCATTGATGGGTCCACGACAAGGACATCTCCACGGAGAAAAAGGTTATACTAGTTCACGGTGGACTACTTGCTCTGAGAGTTGAGGGATCCAGGAATAGTGTGACAGCACAGTGACGCACAGCTGACTAGCTGAGGCTCTCGGCGTGCTGTGGCCTCAGGCAGTCAGGCCTGGTTTAGATTCCAAATTGGAGATATTAAAGTCGGTAAAACATCATAAATACGTCACTATAGCATTTCATTTGTATTTGTGAATAATTATCCAAACAGTGATTAATTATGCTCAAAATGTTCGTCTCATAAAATACAACAAAACTGTGTAATTAGTTTTTAATTTCATCTACATTTAGTATTTCATACATGTATCGATATTTTGATGTGAAAAAATCTTCTTTTTCCATAGTGGAATTTGAGGCTTTTTTGGAACTAAGGACCTACCAGGACATGCGGCCCTATTAGTCGAAGCTTTCAGACAGTTGCAACAAAATTCCTAAAGAAGTCCTGCATATATCTGTGACGGCGAAAACTGAAGAGGACGTTGGACGTGCTCCAATTTGTAGCCTGATACACTGGTTGTTTCTTTCCTGGAAGCCATTAAATCGTCGGTTTGACAGCAAAGGACAAGGGAGGAAAACAAAGACGTAGTAGTCAAGCCATCACACTACCTGTAGCAATCCAGTGTTGGTTTAGCACGGAAGAAAAGATGCCTACGTCTGTGACCTGCAGACTGCAGCCGCTTGCTGCTGATGGTCCAGGTTTGGTTAACTTGCCTAACCGCTTCAGATCTTCAGGGTCAGGAAGAAGACATGCCAAGATATGTCTAAACGCACGCTTTGTTCCAGCAGAATTCTGGTGATTCCATTTGGACCTGCAAAGATTCAGGGCACGGAAGCGTCTCTGATTCACGCCTCGATGGATCGAAAGGGTAACAAAGAGAAGGGTTAACGGATAAACCCTAGACATAAGCTTGGTTGCTTTGCTTTTACTCCGCTTTTGCTTCAGACTCGTCAATGAGCACGCGAGTTTGACTGCGGACGATCGAGAGCTTGTAGCTGACGACGCCTCGAGTACGGACTCGTTGTCCGACACCGACATGCAGACAAATCCCATTGAGAAAACGATGCCGGGTGATGAACCAAGTCCATCTGAACTGTGAGTCTCAATCTGACGGTTTCTGTTTGCTTTTAGTAACATTTTTTTCTACATGAAACTGCGTTCTGTTATCTGTCTCGAATTGTAATTTGGGACGGAGCGCCTATGCTTCATACATAAAGCTACGCTAATGTGGCGTACCAGCATTGTTCACTCCGAAGGCAAGGGTCCTTTTCTCCCCTTCCGATGTATGCTAGTAACCAACAAGAAGCCATTATCATGTCCATCAATCGAGTGTCATGTTCTAAACTGCCAATGCAAGTTAAGTGACCGTGAAGTACCAAGTACACGCAGTCCATAATATTTGCATCCATACAGCAGCAGACAAGTGGCTGTATATATACTATATTCTAGAAGGCGGACAAAGTCAGCGAGGTGATTCGTAGTTTTCAGTTTTTCACAGTCGGTTGAGCTTGACCAAAGCAGAAGACGTTGTCGGCGACAGCGTTAGCCAACTGCCCGCCTCGCTAGCTGTACGTAATTTCTTCGGAGGTATATACGTCGCCGTTTGATCAGTCCAAGGCAAGAACATCGGAACATAAATTTTGAAGACATGTGCCTGTTCGCTTGGTTTATCGACTGCTAGCAGTATTTTTCTTTCTACACAAACCATCACCAGTCAATCCGCAGTATTTTTTTTCATCACGAACCAGCACCAGCCAACTACCATTGGCCAGCCGAACATGGCCCGTTAAAACTTGGCCATTCAGGAAACAGGAACAGTATGACACCACATTGAGTCAACGACCTCGACATATAGAGCTGACACGCGTAAGTTTGAACATAAGTCAACGACCTCGACATATAGAACATAAGTCAACGACTCGACACAGAGAACGGTACAACACAGGGTTTGAACATAAGTTTTCAGACAACCGCGACAAAATCCCCGTAAACACATCATACGCATACGTCTTAGCTGGTGCATAGAGCCGACACGCGTAAAACTGAAACGTAGGACGTACGTGCTCCAATCCTAACCTCATAGTTGTCTCGTGCTTATAGAAGCCATTACTGGTAATCCGACCTCAAAACATCAGTCATATTTGTTTGGCTTAGGCCAATCCTAATCTAAAATATTCATAAGTGATGTTTATGTTGTCATATCATCAAGACATCAGATTTAGAAACTATGATATCCAACTCATAGTGTCTTCTCGTGGGCCCTTAATTAATTTTCTAGTCCATTCACACTCCTCCAACTTTTTGGAACACGTGTTGTTTTTAATGGCTTCACTCTCTTGGAATGCGTGCATGTGACCTGGTTTCCATGTTTTTTCTTCTCTCTCCTCCTTAACTCCACGTAGAATTTCTGCTTACTTGACAGCCTCATTAATTCTATGGACACTAGCTGACTAGGAGGGTTGAGAATGGCTTTATCGACCATCAGAGCCACCAAAATTTTTCTTTCGAAATAAATCAGCATGGAACGGGGAATTGGTGATAGGTCCACGGAGAGGGGTAGGAGGTACATCCAGGATTCAGCTTCCAAGATGCATACGTGTCTGCCTCGCAGCCGCTTCTGGACGGTCAGGTGTTTGGTTAGCTTCTCTCAACTGTCTCGAATCTTCAGGTAAAACATAGCTGCTCTCCAAAGAAAAATAGATAAGTTATTATATCTAGCAGACGCCAATGGCAATCATCACAAAAGTAATCTAAACGCATGGCTTCTCCTGCACTGTCCAAGTTGAGGATTCCACCTACAGCCGCCTGCCAAGAAACCAATATCCAGAGCGCGGCCACGGCAGCGTCTCCGATTGGTGCGTACATCCAACAGTCTAACACGCCCTGACTAATCCACCGCCAGAATAGAGAAGGATCAACGGATAACCATGGCCATAAGCTAGTCGCTTTGCATCGCTTCAGAGTTCAGATTCGTCAGGGAGCACGCGCGTTGACTGCACACAGCCGAGAGCTTCTCGCTGACGGCGCCTCAAGTACGGACTCGCTCCCCGACACGCAGATAAATCCCATCGGAAAAACGGCGCCGATGATGAGCTAGCCTGATGAATTTTGTATATATGATAGTTATATGGATAGCTCGGTGACGTGAAAAAAGTTACTACTGGATCTAAGGCAAGGAATCCTGGAAGATTGTGGCTCACTCACTTTCTAGCTTCCACGGCACCGATGGTCCTCGACGGCGACGTTCTCTGAGCGACGGCATTCTATGCGTTATCTGATGCTGACGGAGAACAGCATATTGCAGACTCAGAGCTCAATGGAATCAAGCAAATGCAGCAGCAGTTCACACACGAAAGGAGCAGGGATGTATTTTAACAAGGGGAACGGTTGCTTTCGTTGGAGATTGAGCAGGAGAGATATTAGGTACTTCAGCTAAACGGCGAGGCAAGTGCTAGTTTACATAGGCACAAGACTTGTAGTTCGTCTGAAGTTGACAGTAGCATGCCGTCAAAAAAGTGTTTTGACACTTTGACAGGAACGGATGAGATAGAGATCGGGGTCTCGGAGAACACAGAGGCAGGCCCGGCCCAGTAACAAGTTACGGCATCCATCCAAGCAGGCCCCCAGAAGGAAAACACACATTCACGGCGCTGCGACTGCGATATCACATCACTCGGTTACAGACAAAGAATTGCAGAAGAATCTCTGCAGCCGGTAGCATACCGATTGCTGCTCGAGGCAAATGTAATTGTACATCGTGATTCATATTTGGACTGGCAACTGCGAGCATTTCACTGGTGTTGTAACTTGCTTTGCTTGCCTCCTAATAAGCCTGAAAGCGTGGAATCTCGATTATGCTCGCTGCTCTCTTGTGGAGGATTTAGGATGCTAGGAACGGTTTCATCTTTCGCCAGGAATGTTTCTGCGCCCAGCGTCCTATTTCTAGTACCTGTGATGACCTTTCTCTTTGGTCACACCGTTATGTAACGATCTGTGATCGAGAGGCGATCGTACCTCCAAAGCTGTATTTCCCCCATCAGACTCTGTGCGACTGATTCAAAACAGAAGCATGGAGTCTCTGACAGAATGCTTAATCCGCAACTGCAATGCAACGATTCGTTTCTGGATAGGAGCACCGCATGCTGTCCGAAAATAACCGTGGAACAAGCCATTTGTTATCTAGGCCTTGTTTAACAAGATTTCAAATTTCACCCCCAAAGTTCACTACGTAAAAAGAAGAATCTCATCACATCAAAATGTCGGCACATATATAAAGTATTAAATATAAATAAAATCAAAAACTAATTGCACAGTTTTGTTGTACTCTGCGAGACGAATATTTTGAGTCTAATTAATCAATTTTTGGATAATTTTTTACACATACAAACGAAATGCTACAATGACGTACGTATTTTAAAAAGCTAAAGTTTGGCTCCCAAATTTGGGAAGTAAACAAGGGCCTATTCTGAATCTCTCTTTGAAGAGAGTCACAACGCACGCGCTGAGAACGTATCACCTGGCTCCTGAACATCTCTGGCCCCTTGCATCATCAATTCGTCACCGTGCGGGATGCATCGCAGATTGGGAAGTACATTTTTTTTCTCGCGAACACGACTGGAAAGATCGTGCAACTGGTTTGGGTTAGTATCTAGTGGTGTGTCCGTGTTTGCCATTGGGTTCTGATTTCTGAAGAAGGTAGCCTGCAGAATTTTGGCGATCAGGTAGAGCGCCCAACGAGTTCAGCAGGGCTCTAGCTTTGTCCTTGTTTCTGATACTCGTCTGTACTAGTATCAGCGAAGACGGTAAGGTCTTGTTTAGTTTCCGAAATTAGGAGTCAAATTTTGGTCTTTTGGAGTGCGTGCGCTACTGTAGCATTTCGTTTGTATGTGTAAAAAATTGTCCAAAAATTGATTAATTAGGTTCAAAATGTTCGTCTCGTAGAGTACAACAAAACTGTACAATTAGTTTTTGATTTTATCTATATTTAGTACTTCATGCATGCTATGACATTTTGATGCGACGTGAATCTTCTTTTTGCATAGTAAACTTTAGGGTGAAATTTGGGATGTAAACAAGGCCTAAATCAGAACCTCTGCATTTGCGATTGCCTGAAATTGCCGTGGCTGGCTTGTCTGTTCTCAGCGGATTGCCAGACACGGAGTACCAGTACTCGGCATTCCCAACAAAGCTGATGAGGTGACCTTATCCTGAACAAGTTTGAGCAGGAGAATCGCATGCATGGCGATGGTCGTAGTTTAGAGTAGAGCATGCGCGCCGGGCGTTTGCGGAAATGCCAGCGTGGCCACGGCCTTCCTGCCTCGCCGCGCGCCCTCTTGCTCCCACGTCGTTCGGCCGGCGATCACATGGCACGGGCACGCATGATGGCACTCCACTCGGGTGGGCAGGCCGGCCGCGCCCGCGTCGGCAGGAGCGTACACGTTCCGATGGCTGACACCTGACGAAGAGAACACACCGTGACCCGCCCCAACACAAATGCTCGGTTGCACTCCACGCATGCTTCCGAGGCCAACAAGATGAGCAGAGCAGGACGGAGTGACGGACCACGCCACCCTGTCGCGATAAGGGGACGAGGTGCCATACATGCCCTACAGTAACAGTCCTACTCCTTCCCATCCATCGCAGGTCGCAGCCATTCACGAGAGGCGGGTGATGCCAGTAAATGAAAGCGGGCTAGCTCGGCCGGCCCTCATCAATGGCGCGGGCGATCCCCCGTCCCGTCCGGCCGGCCGCCGGCACCCTGCGCGGCGGATCAAAGTGCCTCGTGACGGGCAGCTGTGCCGATCGCCACCGCCCAAACGGTGCCGCATCCGCCTGCGTTCCTGACGGCCTCGGAATTGGGGATTTCCGACGCGGCAGCCTGCCGTTGCCGGCACCCATCTGTGCGCCTGCTGGTACTGGCTCGGCCTGGATGGATGGCGAGGGGTCACCTGCGGCGGCCGCGCGTCGTGCGGTACTGACCGGGGTATCAGCTGACACGGCCCATTCATGGCGGGCGTACCGCGCACGTAAGCAAGACGACGCGTGATGATGTTCGCCCGGTTCTTTGTCCGGTGGCCGGTGGCTAACGGCTGACGCTAAAAATATGATCGATGGATGGCTGGTGGCTGATTTGTTCTGAAAGAAAATTACTACTGACTAATGGCTGATAAGTCAAACAAACAGAGCGTGAAGTTTTTTACAGGCGATGTGAATTGGCCAGGATCTCATACCATGGCCTTCTCGGACTCTGGAGTATAGTACCGAGTTCCAAACTGGCCGTTGCTATTGGACAGCCTCAGCCATGGCCCATCAACCTATTCGCTTCAGCGGTGGGCTAGTGACTGGTGCTGATTTGTGCTGAGAGAAAAATACTGCCGGCTCGCTGGTGATATGTGGCTGATGCTGATTTGTGCTGAGAGAAAAGTACTACTGGTTTAGTGATGGTGGCTAGTGCTGATTTAGGTTGAAAGAAAAATGTTGTTGGCTGGTGCTGAAGTTTACTTGCTACGATATAAAGATGTGAAGTTTTGGGAATGGTTCTGTGGCGCCATTTTGGTTTATATCCCTGGTTCAGATAGAGAGAAGAAACATAGCTCGGTACTTTTTCGTAAAAAGAAGCACCCGGATATACATATCGAACATATGTAAGGTTGCATAGCTCCCCGTGTATATCCAAATTTACAATCGGATGGTGGACTTAATGGATTAAAAAGGATGTATTTGGTGGGTGAAGTGTGACGGCCGCAAAAAATTTGGTCAACAAATATAGAGCCACTTTTCGGTAAAGTTTAACAAGAAAATAACTCTATAACATATGGGTTATATAGGTAAAAAGGTTTGACACGTCGTGGTTATAGTATAAATCAAACACGTAATTAAAAAATTATGACACGTATAACTTATAACTAGATATGTTGTGGTCGTGAACTAAACATACCAAGGAGAACCTAGATAATTAGCGCAGCATTATGTGACTATTAGCGCAACCTAATAACAAACGCTCTCGTCAAAGCATTGCTGCTGGTCGCGCCCAACATGTGACACCTGTTTAAAGAATCGCTCGCGCGCTCAGACCGGTGATCCAGTAATCCACCTGGACTACCAGAACATCCCATCCTTGACCATAGCGGTGGACGGTGGGCGGTGGGGGTGGGCTCCTTCCTGCCATGGATAGCTACTGACCTGTGTAGACGAAACCCTTCCCCACCTGTCAGCGTCCAAAACCCACAGAACCCCAACACCTGGCCGGCCTTGTGCCCGTTCAAAAGACCCCGCCGACTTTCAGGCTTACCGCCTCAAGTACACTTTGTTACGGAGTTAGTTTATCACCTGCGCTTTCGCTACCACCACGCCGTGCCAGGAACAACCAAACACACTGACCACTGGGACCAGCTCTTTACTGGGTCCACATCTTCTTACTAAAAAAACACTCACCAGGTGCCAACACTTACCGCCCGGCGATTCGAAAAATCAAACGAAGGGAAGAAGACTCGAGGAAAAAAAAAAGTAAAACCGCGGAGCAAAGCGCACGCATCCATCCCTGGCCCCGTCTTCCGTCGCAGTCGTCTCCTCCTCTTCCCCCGCGGTCCCAACCGCGCGCGCACGCGCAGCTCGTCGCCGCGAGCAAGAGGGCAAGGAGGGCACGGAAGCGGGAGCCCGCTGCCTCCGTCGGCGCAGGGTGGGAGGCTCTCCCCTTCCGCCGATTCGAATCTCTCAGGGCCCGAACCCGACCCGTCTCCGGCGGCCGCCCCGACGGATCCCCTCTCGCCCAATCGCCCGGGTAAGTGTGTGCGTACCGGACTGTAACGGCGCCCTTTGAGTTCTGTCGTTCGCGTTTTGAGTTTATTACCAGTGGTGATCTTAATTTATTTGTTTATTTTCCCCCCTGTGGCAGTTGCAGGTGTCGATCTAGTGCCGGTTTTTGGTCTGCGGCGGGGGTCGAGATGGAGGACCTGCTGGACACGGAGATCGGGAAGAACGACTATGACTGGTGATTTAACGATTACTCTCGTTTTACGGTGATCCGATTTCCTAATTTGGGCGTGATTTCTTGCGGCACCCGATTGGTTAATCATTTGAATAGTTGCCGTGTTTAGTGAAAATGGGTGGCAATGCCGAGTTCCCAAACGGTCTGGACAGATGGCTTGAACTCTCCTGGGCGTGTTTGTGCTGACTGTGCTTGTTTCTTCTGGGGTTTTGCCCAAATCATGTTTGGGGTTTTTCGATGTGATGGTTGTGATTGCTTGTGGGCATTGGCAAGGTTGGTCTGCCTGGTAGGGACCTTGTTTGGATTATCTGGAGTTAGTTGTGCTTAGAGCAAAGATAAGCATGCAACTTGATGGTTGGTATGTGGGCTCCTTCCAATCTGCCATGTTGAGCAAATCTCTGGGCATTATGTATATATACTTTTTCTTAGAAAGGGAAAATTCAAATAAAAAGACTAGAATGACAAATAGGGTTTCTAACCCCAAAATGTCTTCAAATTATCTCACTTTAGAATGATTTTATTTTATTGTCTTTTAAATGAAATGCTGTGATTTCTGTAGAATAATATTACATTTGCCCATGTAATTCTGAAATTTGGAAGGTACACTGGTAAAACTTATGGGCTGACTTATCATTTCAATTAAAGTTTAGTTTAGTTGAAAACTTGAAATATTTATTGTTTTCATGCAAGTATGCAACCATTCTACCATTTCGATTGCCCTTATTGAACATGGTTGCGTCACCCTAATCCCATATTAGGAAGTGCTACAATTCCATGGTTGCAGACATTCTGCTGGAGCTTTCGGACCAGGCTGGGTTGTGGTGGTCAGCAGGGGCAGCATTAGACACTTTGCTAGCATGCGGTCCTCTCTAGGTCATAGTCTCAACTTTTTCCGTGGCTTATGTACAACATAAACTAACCTGTGCCATATAACAGCTTGTAATTGGACTGTTTTTTCACTTATCTTAATATAATGATGCACAATACTCTTGCGTGTTTGAAAAAAAAACTATGAACATCTAGCTGTTCAACAAGGTTGATTAGGATGAAATTTTAATGAGATTGTTCACAAACGGATTGCTGTGTTGTCGATGTAGCAGTCGACCTCCATTTGCGCTTGAACCTTATCATTTCAGAGCTAAAGATTTCTGATATTGGCTGTGCGGGCACATGTGGCATGTGTGCATGATTGACTAATGACTACATATCCTGTCCTGATCTTATGTAACATATGTGTAACGCATTCCTCAGGCTTCTGACGCCTCCTGGAACCCCCCGTGTTCCTGCATTAGATGCTGCTGAAAAGGACCCATCCCCAACTGTCACTAAACGCACTGTTACCAGATCATCCTCCACAACTAGAGCATCAAGGGTTGGTACAATTACTATTATAGATGCTATATGTTTCTATGTGCAACATGTTTCTTGATTCTTTGTATATGCATGTTAAGATATCTTGTGAAGACTATATGTATTTTATATCATTAGTGGCTTTTGTGTTCACTCAGGCCACATTGATGGTTTATTTGCATCAGGAATAACAAAATACTGCTGCATTCAAGTTGCATGCATCAGATTAACATGTGTCTCACGTATATTATCTGTTTATATATTTGTCTATATGTTTGTCACATGCTTGCATATGAACATTTATCCATGCTTTATGTAATCTACAACTACAAAGCTAGGTATTTTAACTACCGATATCAGAGTTTATGATGGATTTAAGAGTAATCTGTGCCTAGTTTCAACAAGTCGTTAGAATCATTTTCATAATCTGGACATTCTTGAATAAGATGCACAAGAGGATAAGCATCTTGATTATCTGGGCAGTCTGTCAAATTAGTGGATGTGAAAACATAGTTCTTATTCTATTTTCAGCAAACATTTTTTTGATGATTTAACAATGTTCTGAACAAAGCTTTCCTTAGAAATAATCGTTACTTGTGCAATTGGCAGAAACCATTGTTCTTCTCATTGACTTGCTTTATTCTTGAGTTGATTATTTGGTACTCATATTTGACAATCTTTAATGTATTGCAGACACTTCTCAGACGTTAATTCTACAACATGCAGTGCATTTGCATCCACAGCATACTAGGCTTTTTTTAGACATGTAGCTTAAAATGGCAAACATGATAATCACACCATCATCAGTCTAACTGTGAACACTAAGCTACAGAATTGTTTCTTGAAACTTGTTCTCAGATGATCATATTGTAGTGGATCATGATTATATGTAACACTGCTGTGTGATATGTTTATTGCAGCTTTCCACTTCTGAACGAGAGAATGGGCATTCAACATTTCCCGCTAGACCAGCACGAAGTAACTCTGTCTCCCACTCAGCAGTTCAATCTACTCTTATGCCTAGCAACAACAGGTCATCAATCCGCAGTGCAAACATTTCCTCTGTCAATTCAAGACCTACAACCCCGAGCAAGCGGACTGCTACTCTTACTGCATCAAAGCCATCTGTTCCATCTTTACATCCAGTGCCAACGCGGTCCTCTACACCTGTCAAGGCACGCCCATCTACACCAACTAAACCTCGTCCATCTACTCCTGTGAAAAATCATCCTTCTCTGTCCAGCTCTACGCCCAACTCCGCTGCTCTCAAGACCACATCAGCACAAAGTTCAAGATCATCAACTCCAACGTCTCGGTCTCGAATCTTGTCCAGTTCATCTTCAAGCACAACTAGTGCAGTGAGCCGTCCCAGCTCGTCCTCTGGTAAAATTCCTTCAATAACCCGTACCAGTTCTTCATCAAGTACAGTTCCTTCAGTGAGCCGTTCTAGCTCCCGGTCATCCACACCCACTCGCCAGCCTATCATGCGTTCATCAGCACCATCTGTTGGTCGCTCACCTTCTGTTGGGAGGATTTCTGGCAGCAATAACTTAACATCTAATGGCAGATCCTTGGCCAGTAGTGGCCGGAGTTCAGCACCTTCATCAGCGCCATCATCCCGTCCAAGTTCCCCAAATACACGGCCACGAGCTCCAGTTCGCCCTCTAGATATTCCAGATTTCCCAAGGGAAACTCCACCAAACTTAAGGACTAAACTGCCAGAACGACCACTATCTGCTGGTAGAGTACGGCCAGGTATGGCTTCAGGGGTCAGATCAACCCCTAATGCTGAACCTGTTCCCTCAGCTCCTGTTAAAAAGATGTCTGTGCCTGCTATCACTCGAAGTAAGTTCTCTGATATACAATCAAAGGCCTCTTCTCCTACCAATGGACACCAAAATAGGCAGAGTGAAAGATCTCTTTTGGAAGGTCAAACAAATAGAACTTCGAGATCTGTCACAACTGCAGATAATGGATTCGGTAGGACAATATCAAGGAAGTCACTTGACATGGCTATCAGGCACATGGTATGTTCACCCCTCATATTTACATGAATTGAAGGTCTTGTGTGTTTCTACCTCTCTGTGATAGTGTCATCACATTTGATAGTTTTCTTTAAGAGAGACAGAATTCCGTCATTTTTATCAGAAAAAAGAGGTGTAGTTTTCATCTGTATGCAGGGAAGATTAGAGCCATCATGTTTCTGCATGAAATTACTTTTCAGAATTCTGATTATCTTTCAGAATGCCTGTTTAAAATAGTAAATTCGGATGTTTTAAAGAATCTGGTATCTTTTAGAAGACAATGGAGTTCTTTCTCTTTTTTTTTTTAAAAAAAAGACAAACTCAAATTTGTAAGTTTTACCTCTTGGATCTGCGGTTGGCAACATTCTCTCTTGTTATTTCAAGTTTCATAAGTTTGCACTTATTTAGGTGGATTGTGATTTTATAAGTAACATAAGTTTTATTTTTTCTTAGAAGAAAAGAAACTGAATGACTCTTATTTATCATAGGACATTCGACAAAATTTGGGTGGCATCCGTGGTGCATCTCTATTTCCTCATAGCATTCGCTCTACTAGTACCAAGGGCCGACCAGCTCGAGCATCAGACCCAGGTCAGTCCATCTCAAATGGTGACCGATACTTCACTGATAATGGCAGCAGCAATGACCATTTCTCTGGAGATTCTAGCGGTGCTCTTTCACACAATGGTGGGAGCTCATTTGGTTCCCCTGATAAGGAAAGCATTGGAACAAAAGAGGTTCTGAGTGAACTGGATATATATGCCAATTCACGATATGAGGCGATGGTGCTGAAGGAGGACACCAAGAACACTAGTTGGTTGCACAGTGTGGACGACAAGTCTGACCAGAGCCCAGTGTTTGATCACAGGTTTGAGCCGCTTCCTGAGCCATTCGGTCCGCTATGACCTGTTTACAACCCGTAAAGATCCGTTCATCGTTCTGCTCTTCCCTGGTTATTGCAAACTGCATGCTATGCGTTTCTGTTTGGTCCCACTTCCCCCATCTTTTTCATAGAACTGCTAAGACAGAAAGATCGTGGGGTTTTGTACCTTGTACTCCTCTAGTAGCTTGAATTTGAGTGATTTTTGTGCCGGAAATCCAGTGTACGGGAACACAATATATACTCTATCAATAACCTTAAACTATCATTACGTTGATGGTTTATAGTTCCAACTTTTTACGGTAGGATGATCTGAATTGTAAAACCATTTTGTTCCCATCTACGCTGCGTTGATTTCTAATTTAAATTATAAATGAAACCGGTCGGGTTACACTGATATGTTCGAGTTTAAATTCGAGCTGACATGCCTGTCTGGGACAATCTTTGCTGGAAACCGAGTCAAGTGGTGGTCCCAGTGCAATTCAAGTGGACACTTGAGCATCTGGTTGACCTATTAACTCCATTGGTAGCTGTGACAGTGCCAGTGGTTCAACCACTTTGATGCACAATCACTCTAGGTGAAATAATCTGAGCTAAAAAACAGGTTCCAACTTTACAGTTCTTTTATTTGCCCAAGGTACAGTTTTGCCTGGAGGTTCTCCTTGGATCTTACCTGTCTGTCCGTTGTCGTCAACCTTGCGCTAAACTTGAAACATTGAAATGTTTGTGTTAACCATCTGCTTAATTGTTTTCTCGTTTGCGTCTGCTCCAACGCTTGGTTGGTTGGGAATAAAGTTTGGTGCTTTGGCACTGGCTTGTAGTCGAATCATCCAGGCTGCCGAAATAACAGGAGCAGCGAAGTTGGATGGGAACATAAATTTGTTTCTGGATCCGTGCATGCTACTGACAAATTATTGTTTTGCCGTAGCCACGTCTGGTAGTATAATGGTACTGTAGATGTGTAGTGGCTATTTAGGGTCTGCTTGGATCCAGTCTATGGGACCACGAGATGCAACCATTCCCTTGTCATGTTGCGTTGGAGCATGATGACCTTTTGTATTATCTTGTTAAATAGTGAAACGTGCAGGAGCAATTGCCTGCTGAAGAACCGGAAGATTCTCAGACAAAAACTTCAGATATTTGATAGAAGCCACAAACATGCACAATTGTTCAGACTGCACGCCTTCGTTTCAAATTTTCTTCGTAATTCGTGATCAGCATATGTGGCACGAATTTGTTCAGCTCGACACATGATAGGCGGCTCCTTTTGTTCCGTCCCATTGCCGGTGCAGTTTCACTTCAATCTATTCATGCCGTTGGGGTTTGGGTGCTTGCCTGAAGTAGTGAAGAGGGTTGTTGATCTTGAGACGTTAATCCATAAAATTTGTGGTTGCATTGCTCTCTCACTCCACCAACTACACCTACCATAGTATCCGTTGACAGGAATTAATCAATATACTCGAGTACCCACCAATTATCTTCAAACAAGAAGAACAAAAACGATAGCAGAATCACTATACCACATTCGTTTTAGAGATTCAACTCGAGAATTCAAGCTCAAAAGATTCATAAAATTTTTGAAAGGAAGAGTACAATTCCTGATTCTTTTCTGCAATTAGAGAGACACAGCCGAGAGCACACTGGATACTGCCTGGTCATACGAATCAAAACGTAGGATGCATGTCTGTCAACTGTCATACGGTGAAGTCAATGAGCAAGACTGCCAGAGGGGCCACGCCAGCGCATCTCCTGCAGGGCTGCGACTCTGGCCGGAGGCCGACGTCGGCCAGTCACGCTCAGGGGCAAATCCGTCACTCCGTAAATCCTCACCAGAACCAGACGCCCGACACGCTTCTCTTAAATGCACACCAAATGTGTACACACAACACAAGCGACGCGCAGGCCGCATCCCGCTCGAGTTCTCACCGCGCCCCCCCTCCACTCCGCTCTCCACGCCACACACACCCCGACACTCCGGACAGAGGGGCACAGCCGCACAGCACAGAGGCACGAGAAACAGCTCAGTCGCGGCGAGCGAGCGGGCAGGGAGGAGGGAGCGGCGGCCGGCGTGGGCTTCCGGCCGAGGCTCCCCGCGGCGCCTCCGCGCAATGCTGGCCTTCCCCGGGCGCAGATCAGGCTGAGTTCGCGGCCGCGGCTCTCGAAATCGGCGCCTTCTCCGCGTTGTTCCGGCCGGGGGGCGGATCTTGCGGCGGAAGACGCGAGAAGGGGGAGCGGGAGGCGGCCGTTTCTTGTTATTCTGCTCGCCGGAGGTATTGGGTCTTTCTCCGTTCTATGCTTTAGTTCGCTTTCTTTGTTTGTTTTCTGCAGTCGTTTCCTTCGATGTTTGATTTTGGTGCCAAGATTAGGAATTTGTCTGGTTTCGGCCCCATTCACCCACCTTTGGAAGAGGTTTTAGGCAGGGGTCTAGCAGGTTACTGAAATGCATTTTTGTTGTGTTCGACCTTTTGGCGAAAGATCACCGTTTAGGATTTGATAAAATGCGAGTAGTTGGTTGTAGCTGCTATTCTTTTTCCTTCAGCAGACGAGAAAATTGATCCCTTTTTTAGTATTTGAAGAGTTGGGGTAGTTTGAACCTTCCATTATTTAAAGAACCAGTTGGTGAGTACTTAGTACTACTCTCTGGAGTGATGAGTTCTTGGCTACTTCCTTTTCTAGATGTGTTAGTAATCCCGCTTTGTCATATGCTAAAAGATTTATGCTACTATGGTGTAAATGCTATTTGTGTGGTTGAGACAGTCATATCCTCTACTTTACTGGGTTCGCAATCGGTTGCGCGGATGGATTCGTGTGTAGGACCATGCCAGGCTAGCCCATCCAGCCCGTTAGAACAACGGCATTAATTCACCCCAGCCCCCACCAAAAGTTCAAAGCGCTCTTCTTTTCTCCCCTTTGGTTTCTTGCATTGCATCAGAGAGCTTTCGCTTTTATGTGCTAGCCTTTAGTATATGTGCCATCAGTCCATCACTTTTGGTAAGCATTTGGTTCTTCAGAACGCAATGGCATGACTGCTGCATCAGGTGTAGATGAAAAGGTTAGGTGAGCTATAATGCAGTACTATGCGCCTGGTACGTTATGGAGATCACCTCCAAGTACAGGAATATAGCTGTTTTCCCTTTGGGAGGCTTTGGCAAAACAGTTCTTGTCATCATCTGCCACTGTTATCTTATTGATGGTTAGTCCTAATTCCAGTGCTTGGGAACAGTGTTTCGTGAGTATATTTGTAGTTAATTTTAGTATAATGAGGTATGTGCTTTATAAAAAGGAGGTTCGTGACTGATGAATGACGACTACTTTCTGATGTGATATGGATGGTTTGCTTTTGTCATATGCTCCTGATCCCAACCCCAACTGCCCCGTTTAAAAATAGGAAGATAAAACTACGGCAGGTCAGTTTGATGGTTGTCTTATTGTTGAGATTAGAAGAAAAGACAACAAGGGTCATGTGTGTTTCCTTTCAGAGGGGCGCTTACTACTGGTAGTTGAGAAATACGAAATGCACTGCGCAGTATGCCTCGCAATGCATCTACTTTAATCCAGTTCTTTTTTTAAAAAATTCCAAAACAAGCATTGTGTTCTGACCCTGATAACTCCAGTTGCCAAAGTGAATTATTCTGGGTTATGCAAAGCTGTAACATAGGTAGGTACAGCTTGGGTGACTCTCAGTGCTGCCCTGAAACTCCCAAAGAAATTGTCTTGTTGTACAAGGTACACTCTGTTATTAGTGTTCTAGTGCAGTAACTTTGTGTAGTTTTAATGTGTCACAGTTCTGTTTAGGCCATAAGAGTTGTATTCTGTAATAGAATATCTGCCATTTATTTGCTAAATAAGGGAGTCTGTTTCAGAAACGAGCTAGGCCTTGATTTGTAACATCTCTTCTACAACATTGCCAACACGTCCAAGATGCCCATATTTCCTCAAATTTCTCAGATCTCTTGATTGTCTTTATTTTATTCATTAGGAAGTTTTTGATGAGAGTGTATCAGATGTCAAAATTTTATGCATCATGCTTCATATACTGAATTCCTTCTTTTATATGAAATATGATCTTGATGTTATGTGATGTTTCACTAACTTCTGTTTCTTTTCCTGTGCTGCTAGAGGATTAAAGTTCTGATGGGAAGGCTTGTATAGTAGTGCTGAATCCAATTCTCTTCCAGCAAGTCTCAACCATGCAACATCTTACAGTGATAGTCTTTGTGGCTGCTTCTCTCCTCTGTGCAAGCATTCCTCACACCAAAAGTGCTGATCTCAACTCTGACAAACAGGTTCTTCTTGCATTTGCTGCATCACTGCCTCATGGCAGGAAGCTCAACTGGAGCTCTACCACACCTGTCTGCACATCTTGGGTGGGGGTGACATGCACACCAGATAAGAGTCGTGTACATACACTACGTCTACCTGCTGTAGGACTCTTCGGTCCAATACCACCGGACACTCTTGGAAAGCTTGACGCCTTGGAGGTATTGAGCCTTAGGTCCAATCGCCTTACTGTTGACCTCCCTCCTGATGTAGGATCTATTCCTGCCCTCCATTCCCTGTACCTTCAGCATAATAACCTGTCTGGAATTATACCAACTTCCCTCTCTTCCAGTTTAACATTCTTAGACCTATCGTACAACACTTTTGGTGGAGAAATCCCATTGAAAGTGCAAAATCTCACTCAACTTACTGCATTGCTTCTCCAGAATAACTCACTTTCTGGACCGATCCCTGACCTCCAACTCCCCAAATTGAGACATTTGAATCTGAGCAACAATAACCTCAGCGGGCCAATACCTCCATCCTTGAAGAAATTTCTAGCAAGTTCCTTCTTGGGGAATGCTTTTCTGTGTGGATTTCCATTAGAACCATGTCCAGGAACTGCACCTTCTCCTTCTCCTTCTCCAGTGTTGCCACCATCACCCAGCAAGACCAACAAGAGCTTCTGGAAAAAGATCAAAACTGGTGTCATAATTGCACTTGCTGCTGTTGGAGGAGTATTGCTGCTTATTTTAATTCTTGTGTTCTTGGTATGTATTTTCAAGAGAAAGAGACACACTGAACCTACCACAGCTTCGTCCAAAGGAAAGGCTGTTGCAGGTGGCAGGGCGGAAAATCCTAAGGAAGACTACAGCAGTGGTGTTCAGGAAGCAGAGAGGAACAAGTTGGTTTTCTTCGGGGGCAGTTCATATAATTTTGACTTGGAAGACTTACTGAGAGCTTCTGCTGAAGTTCTTGGAAAAGGAAGTTATGGAACCACCTACAAAGCTGTTCTTGAGGATGGCACCACAGTTGTGGTTAAGAGACTGAAGGAAGTGGTGGTGAGCAAGAAAGACTTTGAACAGCAGATGGAGATAATTGGCAGGGTTGGTCAGCACCAAAATGTTGTCCCTTTGCGTGCTTACTATTACTCCAAGGATGAGAAGCTATTGGTCTTTGACTATGTCCCATCTGGTAGCCTCGCTGCTGTTTTGCATGGTATGTTCTTTGCTTCGCCTCTTTAAATATTACTGATTAGCACTTCTTTCTGGCTTTCTAGCCTGTTCAGCTTGTTTCTCAATACTGAATCCATAAATTAATAATTCCAGCTGACTAGAATGCACCGGTTCAAGGGTTATTAAAATTTAGCTAGAAAATCACGAAATCAAAACTGTAGATTCATTGACTGTTACCGTGAAATCAGAATGCTATTACTGTGTTCAGGTTGGAGCTAAATAGCTATTTTGAACCCTTATGTTCTCTAGTTTCCTCGTTAAGCTTAATAGTTTAGGGTGGTTCCTTCAGTAGATATAATTTATTTTGTCATCAGTCAAACTCCGCCTTTTGTGGACTGGAAGACTAGCTCTTAGCCTAGTCGTCTCAACATAGCAGGTCCCAAGCCCTGGCAAAGGAGGAGGGCAGGTGTTAGGTGTGGCGAACCAACCTCGTACTTAGCCATTCTATGGAGATGAAACCCTTTAGAAACCCGTTGGGGCGTAACCCTCTTAGCGACGCAGTCAAACTATTGCAATTAGATTTTTCCCCTGAAAAAGTGACCATTACCATTCTGTTTGACTTGCGCTCTTCAATCTTATAGTTAAAAGAAATAGGCTCAAGTGTATTCTGTATTCTGTGTTACCATCGACGTGTTACCTCTTGTTTTATTGTGAGATCATATGGAGAATTACTATTTTTGTTTTCTGAGTTCTGACAGAAAGAATGAACTAAACTTATCACCATTGTCCTAGTTATCCACCTGTTTCCCTTTTCTTTTCAATCCATGGGCATTAGTAATCACTTTAAGTGTATCGATAAGATTCAGTTCGGGCATTTAGCATTATGCTTTTAATGTGTGCTATCTTATAGTCTTTGTTGACGATAATTAGTCTAATATGTGGTGGCTGTTGAAATGAAATGACACTGTTGTGTTTCATTGTAACAACTTCCAGGGAATAGAACTGCTGGAAGAGCTCCGTTGGACTGGGAGACAAGGGTAAAGATATCCCTTGATGTAGCCCATGGCATTGCTCATCTTCATGCCGAGGGAGGAGGGAAGTTCATCCATGGCAACATCAAAGCATCGAACGTCCTTCTATCACAGAACCAAGACGGCTCTGTGTCTGAGTTTGGCTTGGCACAGCTCATGACCACTCCGCAGGCCCCACCACGGCTTGTTGGATACCGAGCACCGGAAGTCCTCGAGACCAAAAAATCAACTCAGAAGTCCGACGTCTACAGCTTTGGTGTCTTGCTCCTCGAAATGCTAACCGGAAAAGCCCCTCTCAGATCTCCTGGCCGCGAGGATTCCATCGAGCATCTTCCAAGATGGGTACAGTCCGTGGTTCGCGAGGAATGGACCGCCGAGGTCTTCGATGTGGACTTGTTAAGGCATCCCAACGTTGAGGATGAAATGGTTCAGATGCTCCAGATCGCAATGGCGTGTGTTGCCATCGCCCCCGATCAGCGGCCCAAGATGGACGAGGTGATAAGGAGGATCACGGAGATCCGGAACTCCTACTCTTCGGGGACAAGGACGCCCTTGGAGGACAAGCCGGAGACTGCCCAAGCGCCATGAGGGGTACAGCATAGTTTAGCCTGAGATGGTAGCTATAGGTTGCATAGTGAATTGCTTATATAGAGCTTCAGCAAAGTTGATAGCCGCCTGCAGTAGCGCAGTTTCTGTCGATTCCCGGCCGTCTTCAGTAAATCTGTTGTGCATTTTTTGGTCTTCTTCTAGGGATCTCTGATTGGTAATCCGTGCCATTGTATCGTTCAGTTGAATCAGTAGCTCTTCTGATTTTCATAGGATAATGTTGCTATGTAATTTCACATAATCTCTGCAGCGTGATTAATGATGAATTGAATTTCCCTTCTACATTTGTGCCACCCATCATAGTCCGATTTCGCAGTGCTTCCCTTCCCTGCCCGTTTCTCTGGGTTTTTGTTTCATAGCTGTTGGAAAGATCGAACAAACGGATTTTTTTTTTTGCTTTATCTGTAGCTGGTGCTTGTCGGAGTAACTAGCAACCGCTCGTTGCTGTTTGCACCGTCGTTAGCAGCCACCTGCGCTTCCCTCCATCTAAAAAAAGAACGCACCTATGGTTCCTCAAAAACTCAAATAATTTTAACTTTGATTAATTTCTTTTTTGAAAATCTGCCTGGCCAGTGGGCCAGCCCCATGAGCCATCACTGCCGTGTGCTGTCGCAGCCTCGCAGTCGCAGGAGGCAGGAGGGAAGGCTGTGGGCGGCGCCGCCTTCCCGGCAACGACGGCAGGGCCCGCGGCGTCGCGGCGTGCTTGGTGGGGGTTGGCGGCAGCCGTGATCGTGATGGCATTCATGCGCGGGGGCCGCGATTTCAAGTGGCGGTCATCGGACGCCGCGCACGCGCTGGCGGATGGTGACGAGCGAGGAGTTCCCGCTGCCTTTTCTCGTGGAGTACCTTGCTAACGCGAAGTTGAAAAGTGGAAGTGTGTGAATAAGCATACTTAATCCGGTGTCTACTTCAGCTGCATTGCAACGTCTATAGCCTTGTTTAGTTCCAAAAAACAACTCCCAAATTCACTATGTAAAAAGATTCTTCACCACATCAAAATTTCATAACATGCATGGAGTACTAAATGTAGATGAAATCAAAAATTAATTACACAGTTTTGTTGTACTCTGCGAGACGAACATTTTGAGCCTAATTAATCAATTTTTGGACAATTTTTCGTATATACAAACGAAATGCTATAGTGACGTAATAATTATGAAGAGACCCCAAACTCCCAAATACCAAATTTGAGAACCAAACAAGGCCTATACCAAGAAGCAAATTTGATGGACACTTTCCAGGCTTTGACTGAACTTCCTCTATTTCAATTTTCACATAGTGCTCCTACTTATCCATCGTTGTTGCACGCGGACTAAAGATTTTTCACCGAGAGGCGCAAAATCTAACAAAATATATAGTGAAAAATGTTGGAGATGCTACATTGATCTTATTCGTACCCGGAGGCGAGGTTCCTCACGGTGAACCAACCCTACACGTCCTGAGTTCAAGTTTTCAATCTGATATGATATGAGTTCTTGCATCATGACATTGTTTTTGGTTATTTGTTGTTTTTCAATGGTACTCCTACATCTACATGATACCTGTCCACAACGAGACGTTATGTATTATTTGTATTATATTTCAAAAAACATTCATCTCGATCTCCATGTAACAAACGTGAAAGGGAGATGTATATTCCTATCAAAAAGAAAAACGTGAAATGTATAACACGCGCCATTTTTTAACAGCCAGTTGTTTTTTTGCTAACACGTGAAAAATTCTCCATTCCCGAAAAAGAAAGCCCCCAATATTTCCGATGGTATTCCCGAATTACCCCCGGGGCACTTTGCATATTGGCTTCACCTCGCACCAACCGAGGCCAAAGACCAGCACCATCCATCCCTTCCCCAGCACCGCAGGCTCTTCACCGCCCTCCCTCCGCGCCGGACGCGCCCCGATCCAGATCCAGGTATCCTTCCGCCGCAACCGCGGCTCCCTCCCTTCTCCCGTCGGCGTCCCGTGCCCCCCTCACCGTCGTGGATTGGAGATCCGTCCCAGACTGGATTCGATCCCGTGATTTGTTTGGTTAGGAAGACCTAGATTGATTAGGCGGATTGATCGTTTTGCTTTGTAGAATATTTGGTCTCCTGCGAGCCCTGAAATCCCACGCATCGAGTCTGTTGCGGATTTGCTTGCTGTGTGGTAGCGTGCTGATACCTGTTTAATTTCGCGACTTTTGGGGGCGTTGAACTTGACTCCCATGCCCCTCACGTTAGTTCTGCCCCTGAGTTTAGCAGTAGTGGGGGTTGATCTGATGCCCACGGATCGTGGTGCGTGTATTTTTGGTCGTGGTACCACAATTCATACAGCTAACTTTGAAACTGGTGTCCAATTGATAGCTGGTTGGTGTCTTGTATGCTTGTACTAAACGGGAATCAGGTCATGATTTGGTGTATTTGCGAATACACATAGGTTTAAATGTTTTGTCTAATTTACATAGGATGAGCAGTACTGCAGTAACCAAACAATACCTACTCCTTTACCTTTTTCTTCTTCTGTTTAATATGCTGCCAGTTTATGCGTGTATTAAACGAGGATTAGGTCAAAATGGTGCATTTTTAATACACATAGGTCATAGGTGTTATTGTTGACGTTTACTCCTTTTTTCCCTTCTGTTTACTCATGCTGCCAGCTTATTTAATCTAAGCAGCAGTAGGTTAAAACTTGAATTTAATCTGATTACACTCACAATATGTGAATGTGATGAAAGCAGGGGCATATCATGGCGTCAAAACGTATCCTAAAGGAATTAAAGGACTTGCAAAAGGACCCTCCTACATCATGCAGTGCAGGTATGAGCTTGTTTACCAGTGGACTTATGAATGATGTCACATGTTTTGTATATGAGCATTGATAGATGTTGTTACTTTGCTGGTACTAACTAAACTGTTCATCTCTGATCGAGTTACAGGGTAGAAGCTCATAGTAGGAAATCTTTATTATGCTATAGAGTAGAATTTTGTTGTGAAGTTATATATGGATATTTATGTATTTCTGTACTTTTAGTAACCATGAATAGACTGGAATTGTTCATGGGTTTGGTTCTGTCAGGAGTCCATCATAAGATATTTTGTTGGGCAGTAAAGTCTGTAAATCTGCGATGCAGTTTGTCAGTTCTGATGCAACTGTTGTAATTACAGATATATTTATGAATACATGTTTATTCACCATTCTTGCTCAGGATACCGGAATGTGTCATCTTGTTAGTGCCATTTTGCTCAGAATACATGTTTGATTTTCAAAAAAGAAGCATCCCGAATAGAGCATCTTAATTTTCTTTATTTATGTAAATATGATTGGATGAGTCACAAGCAATGACCTTATGTTTGCTCTCTTTATGTACTTTTCTTCTACACACTTTCATGGGTTAGGTTTCTATTTATTTAGGTCCTGCTGGTGAGGATATGTTCCACTGGCAAGCAACCATCATGGGTCCTCCTGATAGTCCATATGCTGGAGGTGTTTTCTTAGTGAACATTCATTTCCCCCCGGACTACCCCTTCAAGCCTCCAAAGGTTAGCATCACTTTACTTCTAGAGTTAAATTCTGTTATTTGTTTTCTTTATTGATTGAAGGACTAAAAGTGCCCTGCTGTCAATCTCTTCTGTAATGTGTTATTGACTTATTGTGGATTTGCACGTTCGCTACCTTCACATTTCATAAATATACCAGGTGTTGGTTCTCATATGTATGTGTAAACTAATATTTCTATTTTTGTTGGGTCTTAAGAACATTACTGTAGCAATTCATTGTTATCATAATTATGTCAATGTTTATCACTTAGTTTTTTCTATTATCATCAATATTCTTCTCAGTGTCAATGAACTTAATTCAGACGTTTGGGTCTGTCTGTTTTTTGTAAAATGTTCCTCATTGTATGTTTTCTTCAGTTTCTGTTCACCATCATTGAACTATCTCATTTTTAGGTATCTTTTAAGACAAAGGTCTTCCATCCGAACATCAATAGCAATGGAAGCATATGTCTCGACATTCTTAAGGAGCAGTGGAGCCCTGCTCTGACAATCTCTAAGGTGCTGACACAACTTTAGTACTACTTCTCTACTATGACTCCACAGTAAATGATTAACCTAAATGCCTGTCATCATGTTTATCTCCTTGATGATTGGTTTGAATTATAATAAAATGCTAATTAGATGCTATAGCTTTTTGTGATTAGAAATTGCAAGTCTTTGCCACCTGGTAATAATCTTTATTTTTCGAAGATTGAATGATCAGTTTATCCAGTCTCATAATTCAGAACAAAAATGGCATAAGCAGCATTATTTCTTGTTTATGCCGTCAGCATATTATTTGCTCGTGGCATAAATCAATTGCAAGTCTCTCATTTGGTTCTAAATTTACACTTGTTTAGAAATTATTATGTTTAATTTAGCCTCTGTAGTTATGTACTGATGCACCTTACAACTGCAGGACTATCTGTTAATAGTATAATTCTCTCTTCAAGCTCACTTAATCTGTCTTTAGAAACCTGCATACTAATGTGTAGCTGCATCATTAACCACCATTTTTTTATGTTTCAGGTTTTGCTTTCTATCTGCTCCCTGCTTACTGATCCCAACCCAGATGACCCTCTTGTCCCTGAGATTGCTCACATGTACAAGACAGATCGGCCCAAGTATGAGGCTACAGCCCGCAGCTGGACCCAGAAGTATGCCATGGGATGAAATTTAACCCCAAATTTGGGTTACTGCTTCAATGCAGACGATTGTGGTGTTGTCCCATGAAACTGTTTATGGGGCCGTTATGTTATCCATTCCCTGTGGTCCGTGTGCATTCTCCGATCCATGTAGGATCGAGCCCTAGTCCAACATCAACCTATCATTGCCGTCGATAATGAGATGACTTGTGCTTGCTGTGATAACTTTGCTAGTGTTGATGTTATTTGGTAAATGATTCTCATTGAAGATGCCTGTTGTAGTGTTGTGGCCCTCTGCTGTACCTGTACGATGTTATCTGGGTCACCTAAGGACAGGGCATTGGGGCACCGTATCTGAGGAGCTCCGTTTCCCATCGCCGTTTGATGACCAGCCGATGCCCGATGACATGCATCCGCCCTCAATTGGCTCCCCAAATTTCAAGTTAGCGTATTAAAAGTGAAACAAAAATACACAGGACACCCACCGCCACTAGTGCAGGACTGCTGGCGACATCATGCCGTTAAAGGAGCACAGCGCGGCAGCCGACTCCCGCCAACTCGTTAGATGTTTATGTGTTTGATGTAACGCAGAGCAATGATCGCCTATCAGATGCAAATACTAGAAAGAATTTATCCCTAGATGGAGGAGCGGAGAACCTATATGCTGTCCACGCTTGAATGTCCCCTAATAGAGTATATGCTTGACTCCGTTCTAAATCATTATTCACCATTGACTTTCTTGTCTTATCTAGAAATTTAGTGCGAATATAAAAATAAATAAATCACGTTTAAAATATCTGATGATTAAATAAATTATAAATAAAATAAATAGTACTACCTCCCTCTCAAATTATAAGTTGATTTAGCTCTTCTGGATACAAGTTTGTGTCGTGCACTTAAAATATACACTAGATACATAGTAAAAACTATATATATATATATGTATACAGAGAAACGCCAAAATGTATAATTTGGAAGTGGGAGTACATGCATAATGTTTTGAATAATACGAATAGAAGTCAGTAATAAATGGAGGTGGTAGAAGAGTTTTTCTTTATTCATGTGGATAAAAGGGGAAACTGTTAATATAATAGGATTAATAATAGTCGGTAGTGCAGCAAAGGCCTATTAGCTCAGTTAGGTCGCAGGTTCGAGACCTGCATGGGCCATTTTTCTGTTTAATAATTAATTCATAGACGTGAATTTCCCGTACATTTTTTGGGGGAAATTTCTGCTTAATAGTCAATTCAACTTACCTCTTACCATGAAATTGCCTACATTTTCTTTTGGAAATTTCTGCTTAGCAGTCAATTCAATTTACCTCTCAGGATGAAATTACCTCCATTTTCTTTTGAAAAAATCTGCTTAACAATAAATTCATTTCAGATCCCAGCGTTAATTTCCGTACAATGGAAACTTAATGATTTGCTCTTGTCGTCAGGCACTGCACCAAACCTAATGATTTGCTTGGAAACGTCCCCACGCCCAGCGCTGAGAAAAGGTCCACCATACTACCTTAGCAGCCCCCGTACACCATGACACGGTCGCAACTCCAAAGACAGCGACGCTGATTAACTCGGACAAGTCAGGATGCAGGTTTCGTTGGGTTGACCTAATGACCTGGTACCCAAAAATTGAAGTTTAGTGTAAATACCTAATAAGATAACCCATAAAATTTTAGTGTCAAACGATATCAAAGAATTTGGGTTATTCGGGTAACCCATTTGCGCATCGTCATCCCAGCTCCCCGGTCCGCTCGATCCGTCGGCACCGTCTTGTTCGCTGCCGACCTCGCGCCGCTTGAAACCGGTTATGCGTCAAGCTGACAATGGTACACGAACCGAACCAAATCCACACACATTCATACTAATTCTAGCATATTTACAAATCAATCCAATCCCACCCACTTAACAGTCGATCAAATCCAAACCAAACCATTAAGCTTGTCTCTTCTAAACAAACCAAACTAATCGATTTCAATCCAAATATTGAAACCGGTTTTTCCTAATTAGTACTCATAATAAAGATATGTCTTCAGATATGGGGCCCACATATTGATATAGCTCAACCAATTTATACGGAGTAACTAACTCTTATTCTGAGACATATCCGACAAATTTTAGTCAAATTTGCTAAAATTTTATAGTGTGAACGCGAGGTTTAAGTTTTAGGGTCCGGCTTTCAACGTGGGACCCACATATGAACCTCATCACATAATTTTGTACAAAGTAGCCGGCCGTCGTTTTGAGCCATTGGCAACAAATTTCAGTTAAATTCGCTGAAATTTCATAGTGTGAACGTGATGTTTTAGTTTTAGGGTTCAACTTTCGACGTGGGACCCACATATGGATCTCATCACACAAATTTGCACAAAATAACATATCATCATATCGAGCCATTTACAACAAAATCCAGTCAAATTCGCTAAAATTTTAAAGTGTGAACGCGAGGTTTTAGTTTTAGGGTCCGACTTTTGATCTTTTGAAATGTAGAGACTAGGAAAATTTAAGGCTTCTCTCGCTGCCTCCTGGCTCACGGGGCGGCACTGGCGCAATGCAGTGCTCATAGTTTTAAGATGTTTTATTAATCTTTGTATCGATTGTGATGTACTGAAAAAAAATATGAAAATCTAGTCTCTTCTGAGCTCTCAAAGCAAACGATGTAAGACCGTGTATTCGGACCTATTGGGTCAAAACTGGTGCCACTGGTTACATAAGTTAAATTAATTTGGGTCGATCCAAAACCAATTAATAAATATTTGGGTAGTATGGGTCGGTGTTTGGGTCAACCAAAGACGACCCCACTTGCATCCTGACGGACAAGCATATGATCCCGGTCCTGGCGTTGACCTCGATTCATGCCAAGTGAACAAACGCGCGTACGACTGCTGTTACTAGGCCCCCGCTTTGCCGGTGCCATTCATTTCCAATCACTTCCAGAGTTTCGACGACGCGTCTCGCGGCTGTTTTCACATTCTCGTGTCTGCCTCTGCCCCCTTGGCAATTTTCAAGAAAGAGCCATGGCACCTTCTGTTGTTATTTCTCGTCAACTGCATTCGTAGCGGGCGAGGTTTGTTTGTGTTCGACAGATCGATCGATCAGGGGACGCTTCGATCTCCCTTTCGTTGAGTCTTTCGACAGTGAACTGGTTGGATAGCAGCTAGGAAGACTGTACAAGGCACCGCCGGCGACGGGCTGACCGGCAGGGTTTCCAGAACAACCTGGATCCTTGTATAGTAGCAACAATCGCGACCCAACTGAGAAAAGAACGGTTGAGAACATTTCTTAGGCCCACTTTAGTAGAGCTAAAAAAACAGCTGTTTTTACTAGAGCTGCACTAAATCGTTGTGATGATGAATCATTTTTAAGGGTTGGTTATGAGATATGAAGCTGTTTTACGCATGACTTGCTCCACTTTTAACTCCAACTAAGAGGCCTTAATCCATGGCGTTGGCAAACCACTACAAGTGGATCGGAGCTGCAATTGGAAGAGACAAGGAATAGGGCGTGTGGTTGTGGTGTGAACCCCATATGGGTGCCGTGCGGGAACGCATACGCTTTCTTCTTCCTCTGCCCGGGGACCGGGTCGTCTCCGTCCCCCGCCTCGCTTTCAACACCCGTGCGCGTTGCCCTGGCACCTACCGTCTCGTTCCGCGCGCGTCAACGGCGGTTTGGAGGCCGCAATCTCGTCATAACAGCCACCCTCTCTCTCTTTTTTGTTTTCCATTGCAGGCAGCAAAATCTTCTTCTGGTCGTGGCGAGTTGGCGACAGCTTCTCATCGGCTCAGTTGCTGCTCGCCCCTACTAGCTGTCTCGAGACGACCGTTTCTCCCGGCTCGTCCTCGTCCGGCTTCCTTCGGCCTCACGTCTCGTGGCGACGTGGATCTGCCGTCTGTGCCTGGGGTTTCTTCGAGCAGAGCATCTCATTTGTTGTGGAATTCTTGAGATCGGTGGATGAAGAAGAGATGGAGGGAAACCTGAGAGGATTGTCAAAGAGTTTGGCGTGCAGGTGAGCCTGCCGATCGGTTCTTTCCCCGGGCGGTGACGCGGCGCAGTTTGTAGCCGTTGCCGCTCACGAATCCCTGCCTTGTTCTTGCAGCAGGTGGCCGGCGCCGTCGCCATGGATGCGAAGTCGCGGTTCGGGCGGTGCCCGTACTGCCGCGCCATGATCTACCAGGACCTCACCGCCATCATCTTCTACTGCAGCAAGTGCCGCACGCCAATCCGAGGTACAAAGCACAGCTCCGCCGCCCGAATTGAGTTCCTTCCGTGTCGTCAAGTATTAGCCTCCGGCGCGATGGATTGACGGATTGGGTTCTTCTTCTCCCGCATTGCTGCAGGCAAGAACCCGCAACCCACCGACGAGGCCGAGTACGCGCTCGCGCAGCTCGAGATCCTCTCCACCGACACCGCGTCAATCTTCTCCGACGACGTCGAGCCGTCGAATCCGAGGTCGGCTTGGGCCTTGGACGACGACGACGATGGGCGGCTTCCCCTGGCGAGCAGGTCAACTACCGGGAGAAGCTTCGTGCCCAGCAGCAGGCAGGGCACAAGCACGGCAGCCGAGTCGTCATCCTCGCCGTACAGAGAGTTTGGCTCCGTCAGAGGAGGTCCAAGAAGCGGCGGCGCTCTCAGCTCCGGCCTCAACGGGAACGACCAAACGGAGGCCGCGAGGCGCGGATCGCCGCTGCGCGGCCGCGTGTCCGAACTCCGGCCGTCGTCGCGGCGAACGAGGCGGTCGAGCAGCGGCGACATGGACGTGCGCAGCGACGGCGGCTGGTCGGGCACCGACTCGGAGTCCGACGTGCCGGCACCGGCCGCGTCATCTTACCGGCGCCGGGCGTCGCCGCTTAGCTCGCAGGAACTCGAGGTGGCGTCGGTGCTGTCCGGCCTCGAGTCGGTCAGCATCGAGAGATCGCCGCTGAGCGACCCGGCGTTCCAGAAGGACCTCCTGCTGGCGCTCGACAACCTCCGCAAGCTCATCGCCGCCGTCGATCACCCGCGCAGCATCGACGGGCAATGGCAAGGCATGGTGCCTCGGCTCAGCGCGTCTTGCCGCGACGGCGGCAAGCCTACGATAACGAGGCGGAGCTCCCGCCTCATGCGCCGCCTCGAGTCGCAGCTCGTGCAGGCGCTGCCCGCCGAGCGCCCGCGCCGGGACGTGAGCGCCTCGTCGTTGTCGTCTTCCTCGTCGGCGTCGGGTAGCCGACGCGGCGGCGTCGGGGCGCGGGCGCACCACTGCCGGCCGGTGCAGGGCGGCACGCCGTTCGTAGTCTGCGGCGAGTGCTCCGAGATACTGCAGCTGCCGTCCGCGCTGCCGGTGGGCAGAGCCGCCAGGCTGCAGTGCGGTGGCTGCGGCGAAACGTTCGAGCTGACGCTGCCGGCAAGCGGCGCGACCACGACGGCGGGCCGGCCGAACAGGATCTTCTCGGCGCCGCAGGCTGCCGCCGCCGGCGCGGAGGACGCCGACGAGGAGTACGCGCTCGCGTGGAGCAACCTGAGCGGCGAGCAGCCACGGCCGGCGGGGCCGCTTCACCGCGTGCTGGGGTACAGCTCCGTCAGCTCGGTTCTACGAAGCCGGCGGTACGGCGAGCACAGCTGAGAATAATATCTTTTACTCAGGGGTCCTCCTTACGGCGCGGGAAGATTTCGGAGGCGTTGTGATCTGTGACGATTCATGAATGGATTCTTCATCCTTTTACTGTCTGTTTCATGGAATTGGGTGTAAATTGCAGCGAGTCTGATCGATTTTGGGGGTTTCGCCAAAGATGCACATTTTTTTTCTTTCATTGTGTATTCTTTTAGAGCACATTCGTAAAATGGCCATATATATGCACAGTAGAAGGTTCGTTGTTAGCTAATTGAAATTAGCATGCTGGTGCATCTTTTGTTAGTCTATGCTACTTGTTTGATCGGATTTGTTATTCCCGTGATCTGAATCCAATGGAAACTAAAAAAATTGGCCAGCTCCGTCACTTGCTTTTTAGTCCAATCGTGTGACACCACGATTCGTGCACGGAGCTTTCTGTCTTCGACATCTATCCGGTGTGTCTAGATTACCAGCAGGCTGCGTGACAGCAATATTTAAACTAGTATCTAACTCTAAACACTTTAAAAGATAATTTTTTTAATGATATAACTTTAGCACATAGTTTATAAAATAGATGACCACATATGTTATTTTTGTATAATCTCGAAGTACATGTATAATATTATCTCTGAATCAAAACATAACTCTTTGAAAATATAAAAAATATTATATGAGCTAGTTATAAATAAAAACCATTCGGAACTCTTCTCTTCTATTGAAATATAAAAAAATATGAGCTATAAATAGAAACCATTCAGAAAAGACGTAATGGTGGGCACAAACAGCAAGTCAATGACGTCGATTCGCCGACCATGGAAGGTGGTGAACAGCTGCTTGAGCGGGACGCTCGGACATCGCAAGGTTGGGGTGGCCGAGGGAACCACCGGAGACGAGGAAGACGTACAATGTGAGCTGCTGAGAATGCCAGGTTCCCGTCTGCACGTCGGGTCCCTGCCGCCGACGCCTACCTTGTCGGGAGTAAGGGTGGTCACGAAACCCGATACCCAAAAACTCGAACCCAAAAAACCCAAAATCTAGAAAATACGAAGTTAGATCGGGTTTGAAATCCGGTAATCCGAATTAAATTAGAATAATTCAGCTTTGAGCCTACGATACTCAAATAACCCGATCTACCCGAAATATTTTAGAAATTCTATATATTGCAACTCATAAAACAATTCAAAGAGTCGTATAGTATATTTTTTCTCTTATATCAAAACACTATTGCTCTATGTTAGTATGATCTTTTTTACGGTTAATAGATACGTCATTATGTTATTTTTAGACTTAAATGATGTTAGATTTATTAAACGTTACTAAAATTTTGTTTCACTTTATTATAATGAGATAGTTTGAGTTACGCGAACCTGAACCCAAAATTGTTAAAAACTCAAAAAATCCGACTCAAACTTTTGTAGATAAATTTCAGATTTAATTTTTTTTAAAAAAAAAACTCGATCCGAACCTTACCGGCAATCCGAATCTCCACCCTACCTAGATAGGAGCACGGAGGACTTCGGTCGGACGGTGGGAAAAGATTGCGTGCTGCGAGCCTTATTTCTATTACGAGATTAGAACAAAAACCAATTGCAAAGCAGACTTGAGAAGAGAACACGCTGTGTTCAACGGAGCATCCTTGTCTGGTAGAACGGGCCCGCATGCAGCGAGAAATGCATTTGGTCGAACACCTCTCAACTCTCATGACCGTGTCCCATAGGACCCATGGGCCATGGCCACCGAGGCTTCCACACCCGCCGGCGCCTTCGCCGGCGACGCAAATTCCACCGAGCCATGGAGCGCGAGGGTTCGCACCCTGACGCGCCTCGGGCGGCACCGAGAGGCGCTGACCCTCCTACGCCACGGCGACCCCTTCCCGCCGCCGCACGCGCTGGCGCTCCCGTCCGCGGTCATCTCCTGCGCGGCGCTGTCAATCCCCTCCGGCGTCGCCCAGATACACGCGCTCGCCGCCAAGCGCGGCCTGCTCCCCGCTGCCGACGCCTACCTCCTCTCCGCGCTGCTCACCTCCTACTCCCGCCTCGGCCGCCTCCCGCTCGCCCGCCAGCTCCTCGACGAAATGCCCCTCGAGTCCACGCCCCACACCACGCTCCGCACCGCGTTCAACTCCGTCATCTCCGGCTGCGCGCTCCACGCCCTGCCGGCCGCGTGCCTCGCCGTCTTCCGCCGCATGCGCGCCGCCTCGGTCCGCTTCGACGCCGTCACCCTGCTCGCGCTTGTCCCCGCCGCGCCCCTTAGCGCCGTGCCGCAGGTACACGCGCTCGCGGCGCGGGCCGGGCTCGCCGCCGAGACTTCCGTGGCCAACTGTCTCATCTCCACGTACGCGCGCGGCGGGGCGGCCGGCGCGGCCCTCGCCCGGCGGGTTTTCGACGAGATGCCGCCGGCCTCGCGCGACCTCGTGTCGTGGAACGCCGTGATCTCGGCGCACGCGCAGAACGGCCTGGCTGTCGACGCCCTCGAGCTCTACCGCCGCATGCGTGGCCCGGGCGGTGGCGGGGTGGAACCTGACGCCGTGACGCTCGTCGGCGTGCTCTCCTCCTGCGCCCACCTTGGCGCGCGCGGCGTGGGCTTCGACGTCGAGCGCTACGTGTGCGAGAGGCTCCCTGGCTTCCGCACCAACGTGCAGCTGTGCAACGCGCTCATCAACTTCAACGTGCGCTGCGGCAGCCTGCCCCGGGCGCAGCAGCTGTTCGACGAAATGCCCAAGAGGAGCATCGTGTCGTGGACGGCGCTGATCACCGGATACGGCATGCACGGACACGGTGATGTCGCTGTCAGGCTGTTCGAAAGGATGGTGTCGGAAGGCATCCGCCCAGACAACGTCGCAATGGTTGGCCTCCTGTCGGCGTGCAGCCACGCCGGGATGTACGACGAGGGGCACAGATATTTCTCAACAATGGAGAGCGCCTACAAGCTGCAACCGACATTGGAGCACTACACCTGCATGGTTGATCTCCTTGGACGCGCCGGCCGTTTGGTGGAGGCGCGAGAGCTCATCTCGTCGATGCCCATGCCGGCCGACGGCGCAGTCTGGGGTGCCCTTCTTGGAGCGTGCAAGATACACAAGAACGCGGAGGTGGGGGAGGAGGCCTTCAAGCACATCGTCAAGCTGGAGCCGAACAATGTGGGCTACTACGTGCTCATGTCCAACATATACACCGACACGGGGCAGCTGGAAGGCGTGGCGAGGGTGCGGGCGATGATGAGGGAGCGCGGGCTCAAGAAGGAGCCCGGGTGCAGCTACGTCGAGCACAAGGGGAGGGTGCACCTTTTCATGGCCGATGACCACTCGCATCCACAGGCGAAGAGGATCTACGAGCTCGTGATCAGGCTGGAGCAGATGGTGAAGGAGATGCCGGGAGTGAGGAAGGAGATGCCGGGAGTGAGGGAGAGCAGGGCGGCCGAGGGGCGTGTGGAGAAGGCGGCTGCGCAGCCGCTGGTCGGGTTTCACAGCGAGAAGTTGGCCGTGGCGTTTGGGTTGCTGAACACGGAGGCCGGCAGTGAGATCGTGGTGATCAAGAACCTCAGGGTGTGCGGGGACTGCCACTCCTTCCTGAAGGCGGTTTCAGGGATTGCCAACCGGGCGTTCCTGGTCAGGGATGCCAGCCGCTTCCATCGCTTTGAGGGTGGAGTCTGCTCCTGCAAAGACTACTGGTGAAGGATCTGGTGCCCTGTGGGGGAATCGTTGTCAAAGCATCAGAAACCGACGCCCATAAACTTGAGGTGTGGGCGACGACGCAGAACAATGAGCTACTTCGAGTGTGCCAATACAGGAGAAAGGAGATGTGCTACAAGATGACAACACCCCCATCAACCGCTGCCGTCGTCGCTGCTTACTGCTAAGTTCCAGTGGAAGAATCTGAGATGGAGAAAGACGAGCGCAACACTGATCAGGGAAGTGTAATTAGTAATCGCTGCACCATGGCGAGGGAACCGATCTTCCAAAGCCCGTCCGAATAAGCAGTTGGAGAAGGAAAGCTTGGCACGACGGTAATAGAGCAAGGCACCTTAACTCGAAGACCATCCAGAATTTCCAGCTAAACTTAATCATCTCGCGTTACTTGTTGAGATTACCACTGCAGTGCGGATTTGCACAGCTACATGGAAAGGCTGCATTCAAAATTCCAGAACAAGTTCTATTCTACATCCTTTCATAACTTGAGCTCTAGGGTGTTGCACTGGCGTATACGTTTGATGTCAACCTTGAGTACTCGTTTACAATCTTACAAGGAGTGAATTGTCAAAGTTACTATCAAGCCAAAATTAGGCAAGACCAATACATGAATAATATAGACGCAAGATGACTGTACCTGTGATGTGCATGTACATACATCTTTTGGAGCTATCTTAATACACATTGGTGACATAATACTAGCACATTGGTCAAGATCGTGTCCATATAAATGCTTTGGCTAGTTTACAAAGAATGATACCCTGGACAAACTCAGAAAACAAGGGGGAGAAAAACAAAAGGACAACTTTGCATTCTTGTACAACACTTGATATAAGACGTCACATCCCAGTTGAGGATGTCCTTCCTATTCTTTGAGCACCAAGTTTTGGTTGTGCAGGCTTCGTCCCCCGACCTCTACCTGATGTAGCTAAGGGTCTAGCTTTGGTTGCTGGTGGAGGTGCTGCAATCGCACCCCATAGGTCATCACTGTTTGCTGCAGCTGCCTTCAAAGGCTTCCCAGAAGATTTTGGAGCAGGTGCCGCTATCGAACCCCAGAGATCATCCTCGTCATTATGCGATGTTGATGCTTTGATTTCTGTAGTAGGCTTTGATGCGCTTTTTGGTGGTGCAGCAGCTATAGGACCCCATAGAGGATCATCTTCTGATTTTGGCGCTTTCAGTTGATGTGATTTTGATGAGTTTGCAACTGTGTTTGACAAAAATCAATATAAGAAAAACAAGAATTAGGTTCTTATTAAGCAATCAGCTCAGTACCATCATAATGATGTATAGTAGAAACGCCATCCAATGTGAAGTTGAGAAAGGGCTATATATAATTGACACAGGTTGATAATTTCTCATTTGATGATCTTTGCGATGATAATAAGTAATATTACCATTTACTACTGTTTTGGTGAAAGTTGATCAAAGGACTGTGAAACAAACACATGCATTTGACGAAAGCAACTTACCTGCTTGCTTTGGTTGCACCACTGGACGTTTCTGAGCAGCTTGTATGTTGGATAGAAGAGATGGTGATGGCTTGTCATCAAATGGATCTACACCATCCCATCCTTCCTTATCGCTACCATTCTCCTCGTTGATATTACCATCCTCGAGCTCACCCCATCCATCTACTGAAGACCTTGCTGATGCCGGTGCAGCTTGATCAAGGGAGCTGGATGTGGATGGTGTGTACCCTACAGTAGAAGCTTGAGTACCTGTGGCAATAGAATTGATACTCAATCCCTGGGGGGTTGGGGAGGGATGGGGTGGATTACTTTTTTACCGTCTTTTCAGACATACATCTCACCCTTTATGCAAGTGAGAACTGTGGCGATGCTTCGGGATTAAAGCAGTTGCAATAATTAAATTACCAATACCTGGAGTGGCAGTCGAGGTTGCTGAAACGTGGGAATTATTGGCATTTACAGTAGATATTGAGCCGTGGTCAGAAGGTTTACCCTTTTGAGTAATAGAACTCATGGCCCACCTGGATTCAGAATCAGAAGAGTTTAAATAAAAATATCCAATAGAATATAAAACTAGACTAAAATAACATATCATTCATCATTGGGGTGGCTTCTTAAAATTGGTATATGTTTTTTATGTTGAGTAGATCTTGGCACATCACACAAAAGATGCATGCATGTAAATATATTACTGGCACTCACAAGTCTAGAATGCATTTATGCCAGACAGGAAAATAACTAGTGTAATGATTTGATTAAGAACCAAGCCACCCAACCAAATTAATAAAGAATATCTGCTTTCCTTTTGGCAGACAAGATAGAGGCAAGATAGCTTACCCAAGTAGACCTGCATTTCCAGGCTTTAACTGAACACCGGTACTTTCAGCCACCATGTTGTCTCCCGTAGTAAGCTATGGTACACAAAATTAAAACATCAAAACAACATAGGAATAACAAAATTGACAGAACAGAAAGGTAAAGTAGAGTGTTTCTACTATTAAATTACAGAAGATGACCTTATACAAGAAAGAAGCAGTTCTAAAAACAGTAATGTACCAAAGCCCTTGAACCAAAATGAACAAAATCAGAATAACTAGCATCGAAATACAAATGAGGTTTCTGATGATCACTTCGATTTTTTCTTGTAGGATCCAGAACCCATTGCAGTGATGCTATTAGAGTATGTGTTTTCGATTTGCTGTTGTCCAGAATATATTTCTATTGTTTTTTACCTACTGCCTTAATCACGTCTTAAGACAAGAGATGCTTCAGAACATAAAAAGAAAATACAATCTATACTGGCTGTCGTTAGTAACCCCAAGAATTGTGAACATGTACACCATTAAAAAGCAAAATACTGGTAGGCTAAATTGATCCAGCAAAGTGGATAGATCATAAATAACAAATTAGATATGTATACCTTTTCATGGTGTTGCTTTGCTATTTGCAAGAACTGATCGGTAGCCTGAAAAGCCTTGGTTCGCACATCACTGTAGAAACATCATGTGATTTGTTTTAAAGACCAAGCATCATGCAGAAAAGTATAGTTAGAAGTCGTGTTACAAATGCGATGCCAATTTAACCATTTTGGAATCAACCACCTGCCACCTAGATTCTTTAACTTCATTTCTTACTTTAAAACCTCCATTCAAAGTGGAAATGCAACCGTCAAGAAAATTTATTTTGCCAACTGTGCATCTAGTGCTCAGACAATCTCCCTAATTGATTTTTGTGCGGCATGCTACTGAATTATGGGCCCACAGTTATCACAGAAAGTTGTAAGCAAAACTTGCTTCACAGGAAAAAAAAGACTGATGAACAGATGAATGAATGTCCAAACATGGAATGAACAGTGCCACGCATTCATGTTGGCATGACATTGTCATGCCCAACGTTGCTCACTAGCCTTGCTTGGCAAGGTTAGGCAAGGAAAGCCTTGCTAGGTGAGGAACTTGGCTCTCCCTCAAAAGCAAGGAAATCCTGGTCCGCCTGGGCTTCTCCAAGGTCGAGGTTCTTTATTTCGGACTTGGTGGCAAAAGGCCGTGCGTCAGGTGGGTAGACCAAGGTGGAAAGGCTTCGATCCATTTGTCAAGCTAGGTGCTTGGTGGAATTTTGGAAACATAGGAATGGATGTGTTTTCGATAGAGATGCTCAAAGTGTGCAAAATATACTCCTAGAAATTTGGGATGAAGCTGGGCTGTGGTGCTCCACCACAGCTAAAGGGCTGCAGCTTCTATTACCATGATATGGTGCTGTCCTCAGTCAAGAGTCAGCTGTTCTTTTTTAGTAGCCTGTCATTACCAGTTAAAACATGCAACAAGGAGAAAGTAGAGACTGAGCTAAAGATTGTACCTATCTGGGTCAAATGTGAGGACAACAACATTAGGCAGGATGCGAGTTGCAATTTCTGTCATTTCATAGTATGAACTAGTGACACTCAATGCCATGATTCCTGCCATGAAGCAAGAGTAAACAAATGTCAGTTGTGGAACAAAGCATGCACACTTGCTCACTAATAACTGTCACTAGATAGATCTAAAATTACTAAAGCAGCACATCTGCAAAGGAATTACCAGCTGCTCTGGCCGGAGGGAAGGTATCACGTAATGCACGGACTGTGAATGCATTGATCAATACTCTTTTCCTGGTCTGTCAGATAACATAGCCTTTGTCAGCGAAGAGCCAAAGAGGCAAAGATTATGATAGAATAGAACATAAAATTCATCTCCGGACTAATATGGATTTTTTTCTCGAACCACGCAGGAGAACTGCGTGTCATTTCATTAAGGTAGAAGGACTAATATGGATATCATCCTACTTTACATTTAGGAGCGAATTATAGATACAGGCAGTTTCCATCATACTTTTCTGCTCTTTTATAATGTTTCCCCAGAAGTAAATAGTGCTGAATACCCTTAACCAGGCATTCAAGGTCAGCTGTGAAAATCAGCGTGTCTTTAACAGAAACATGAAACTTGAACATGGAAGCAAAAGCTCATGCACAAAACCTATTAATTCATTTTGTACTATGTTTGATGTTTAAAGCGGATTTAAAACATATGGATTTTCATAGTATACAAATGCTACAGAACATTTCCTCTATGCACAACTGGCACATGTTAAAAACAGCTGATTTCAGTGAAATTTCATAACACCAGATGTTCACCATGCCTAATTAGGTTATTAGCACATAACATGGAAAAGGAAAATCAACAAGGAAAATAGGTAACACAATACTAGTATCTTTGAGACAGACCCCGTCATTCATGTAGCTTGCAATATTGCCAAGAAGAATTGTAGTGTTTGTCCTGATTCCAGGATCTTCATCCACCTGTAACAGACAGCAGTGCTTACTATAACTGCAGTATAAACCAGGTATAAAAGAGTCAAAGGGCATCTTAATAAGATGAAAACAGAAGTCACCTGCAGCTTAGAGAGATACTTCAAGAGGGATCCTGAGATTGTACGTTGAGATAACTGCAGAAACAAGCCAGACATCAGGAAACATAGTTTTCGGAAGAAATTAAAAAGGACTGCTTGAGGATCTAAAATCCCAAGAGTATTTATTAAAGAATGCCATGGCAAATTGGTATGTGTCCTGTACTAGCCCTGCATCTAAAGTAAATAATACGAGTCCATACAACCAAATCGGTGGTGGGAGTTTAACAACTTTGCATAATATTTAACCTTAGAAAAACACATTTCCTGAACAAAACTGAACAGATACCAAAAAAATTGGTTGCCAAAGTAGTACATGTAAGATCTCTTTGGAATATAAACCATGACAAAGAAAGTAATGAATTCAGAAAAATTTGACAAAACAATGTCACTTCTTCGTAACTAAGGTCCACTTGTAGAACAAAACTGAACAGATACCAAAATTAGTTACCAAAGTAATACATGCACTGTTTTTTATTTCTTTGGAATATAAATCATGGCAAAGGAAATAATGAATTCAGAAAAATTTGACAAAACAGTGTCACTTCTTCATAACTAAGGTCTACGTGCAGATTTTGACTACATCTGGATGATAGATCTATATTGCCAACACGAAGATAGGAACAACTTACTTTTGGTGCCAACACAAGCATCGACTTCAATGTTAGTTCACGAATAGAAACAGTAGTATCAGAAAAACCAGTGGCAACATTAGGAAAAACCTAAAAAAAAATTAGATTATTAGATATATTTATGCAGAAAATGTTCCAGAAACACAGTGTTGCCCAATTGTCCATATACTAAAGAGATCACATACTTGTTCATCAACAGTTTGAGCTGACAATGATTCCCCAAACTGATCTATGTGCTGCAAAAGACAAGCTCGGATAGCTCGGTCATTGGAGGCGAAAAGCTTGACAATAGTTGGCAAAACCTGACAGGGGCCAGCATTCTCTATTAATCAGACTATTGATTCATAAAACAGTGTTGACCACAACAAATCTTTAATAAGTGAAAAGAAAATACCACCTTGATACTAAATTGGTCAGCTGGAAGCCAGGAACCCATCTTTAACAGAACAGTTAATGCTGGAGCAGCAGCTGAACCAAATTCAAGAGAAGAAGCCAATACAGGGAGCAACTGCACACAAAGTAGCCAGATAATAAGCATATATAGTCACCCAGCTGGTTGTTGGGGATTTTGGTGGGGGTGGGGGTGGGGGGTGATAAGCGAAGGTAGAGACAGTAATCATGTATTGAGGAACCGAGAGTTCTACTCGAGACTTTGGCAGTACCTTTTTTAGAACTATCTCACGGGGAAGCTGTTCAGCTATATTTGGGAGTTTCCGGAAAAAGCTGTCTTTCTCAACGCTGTCTTTTAGATTAAGAACTTCCATGAACTGGATGGTCTCTACTAACTTATTCTGGAAAAACTCTGAAAACAAAGAGCCAAACACACCATTTCAATTATTCGAAACTATTGCAAATTACCACTTGTGGGAGCACCGCAGAAATGAATTAATTCAATAAAATGCCACCACAAAAATTGGCTAGATGACAAGGGAAATTTTGTACGTACCACTGTTATCAATAAGTTTTGAAGGATTTAGTCTACGAGAAGGTGTGGAATTCAAGAGCCTCTGGTAATCTGGAAGTAGAGACTGCAAGGAAGAAATAGTTAATAACTCAAAAAGACAGTGTACAAATTTCTGCAGTTAGAACAGTCAGAAACTCCAAAACCAACAAAGGTTAGCACAGTGCGAAATAAGGGCCTAAGAGAAATGACGTGGACTAACCTTTGGGATTAAAGCAGTATTTCGGAGGTCCTCTGTTCTAGCCAGCTTTGCTCCAGAAAAGAGTTCATAAATTAAACAGCCTGCAATAACAACCAAATGATGAAGAGCAACAATAGACGGGTTGAAATGACATCGGTTTATCAATTTAAACTTTGATGTTTTTGCTAAGTCCCTCAGTGGCTTTATATTCGATAAAATAGTGCAAAATCACTCCAAGCATGCAATGCAGGAACGGTTAAGGGTTAGTTCTGCTCACCCAGTCCCCAAGAATCAATGGCCCACGGAGGTGATTTTCTAATTGAGGCCCAGTCTGACTTGGTCAGCTCCATTGGCTTGTACTGTGTTCCAACTAACCATTCAAATTGCTGCAAAGAACACAAAAATGGGAACAAATTTTAGATAAACTGACATTTTGTTATTTTATGAAGGAATGCATATCCATCTCTTTTCCTCAATTTCCATGGAACTAACCTCCTTTCTAGAAAAAACCTTAAGTGGACCAATATCTTTTATAGGAGCACTGTTGAACATTCACCAAATGATTCGAAGAGGGAATTGTACAGGCAATATATCTAACTAATATAAATAAAGGTGTAGGATTAAGTCCTTACCAACATGGGGCTACCAGAGACTTCATTGTTAGCATCAAATTCTGACAGAACATCAAAAGCATGAAGCTTCCAGTCCAGAGTTTGTGTAACAACTACACTTGTCAAGCATACATTCCCATGAACCTGAATTGATGAAGTGATGGCAATCAAGTCATTTAACAATCAAAGCATTTCCAGCATTTGTAATTTCCAATTTTGTGTTAAGACCGCACTGTTTTGATTTGAATGCACCATATAATCCAATGATATGTGTACAAGACATCCACATCAATAATCAAAACAAGACTTTCGCAAAAGAAAAAAAAAAGTCCTAGGTCGAGACTGAAGGACAATGAAACAAAAGACCTAAACCATTTTAGGAACAACCTCTATCGCAAGCAGCATACATGAATGCAGAACAACATGCTTCATAGGATTGTTCCATCACTTATAACTAAATAAAACCAAAAGTAAATGCCACAAATACACAACCACGATTAAGAACAGATGATGAGGGTTGACAAAATCATCAATGCAAAATCTACAAGTACCGTCACAAAGCAATAAATTATGTAAGATGTTAGCTTGCATCTAAGGATAGATAAAGATTAGCCAGTCTGCAATCCAAAGTTCAAATCCTAAAGCAGGAACTTACAAGCTTGCAGTCATTATTGAGAAAGCTCACAGCTTTTGATATCTGATGAAGCCCCCATGCAAAGTACTCATCCCTGGAACAATTATTTATTAGCCGTAATGGCATGTACTTCAATGAAAATAATAAACAAACAACAGGAGTGAATCAAATCTATTGAAAAAATGCCAGAAACTGCAGAATTTTTCTTTCTGGAGGAACATTTTGATAAACACAAAAGTACAAGAAGCTCATGGTACCTCTGCGTGCCACCAAGATTCAGTTCCTTGAGCTTTTCCGAAAGTGGCATAACGGGCTCTGTTACAATATATATTGTGTGCTTCATGGCAGGTCCATCAGGAACTTCTGCTTCAGTACTGTGTAAAAAGGATAAGATATTCGGATGGCGCACCTGCGGTAACCACAACAGCACTAAACTGACTTAGCAGGTATTGAGAAAGAAAAAGAAGAGCTTGTACATTATAGAAGTGATCCTTCCGATGATAGCAAGACAAAACAGAAACGATGCAATAGTGGTGTGGATAGAACATCACATAGAAGTATACAATGCTGAAATATCAAGAGAAACTTTATTTTCCTTCTTTTTTGGTACAAATTTCTGCCGTCCGTTTGCTCTAAATTTTAAGGGATTGTCCATGTTTTCTCGGGGGAAAAAAGGCTTTGTTGCTATTGAGATTTTTGAAGCCTTAACTTTTTGCCACCACAGACTGCTCCTCGATTCTAATTTACAGCACTATTGATCACCAAAACCAAATGACTAAAGTTATAAGCTTACTGTTCGTAATCTCTTAACACCGTTGCGACCAGCAACCAAGTGTCTGTCCTGAGGATTGCTCCCCGACAGAGAAAAAATTGACACAGCCGATCCATCGTCCTGGAGAAGACAAGGCAACAACAGTGTTGGCAATGGCATATGTATCTAACAAAAATGAATACACATTGTTGAAAAAAAAAGAATACACTGCTTAAGGAATCAAAATGGCACCAGAAAATTCAGCATTAATTGTAGACTTAGGATGAATAACAAAACTCTACCGACTGCTGTCAATGTCACAGTGACAATAACATGGATGGTAACATGGTGCACGATCTCTAAACGTCTGCATATGTGATAATATATTAAGCGTTATAAGATTGCAACAGTCCTAGGATTGGCAATTGTTTGTGTTTATCATCTTCTCAGCCTACTGCTGATGGTGAACCAAGCTCTGTGCACCAAACACTGTGTAGAGGCTGGAACTTCCTTCCAGTTTTTGAAGAAGTGCCCAAGTTTGGACAAAAGAATCTAAAAGGTTTTTGAGTAACTCAACACAAGCAATGAATCAGTTGCTGCCGAGTTCAGTGTGAGACCTTCGGCCAAAAATCTACACCAGCGTCAGGAATCAGCAATGTGTGACCAAAATCAGTGATTGCAGTATCCACAAATACACAACCCTCATAGTCAACATCTCAATTACAGACGTCCCAGGGCATCACACCCGGGAAACCACCTCATACCAAGTTGGATGGCATGTTGCTGTACATGAGCTCCACAATCAAACCAGCATACCCAAGTTGAAACAACTGCACACAACTATAAAACAAAATGTAAACTAAATGCAGCCAAATACCTCCTATCCACTAAATCAAACTAGCCTCGAGTCAACTCTACAACGAATCCACCAATTCTGCTCCTGAGGAGCTACAAAAGCTAGCAACAGTCCAACACAGTCGCACCCGTCTCAAAACAACACCCAATATAGCTCGAACACCTACAGAGCGCACACCCACAATGGCAAAATCCAACGCGTACGCAGCCATATAGCACCTGAACCGCACACCAAAATACACGCTTGCATGGAGCACATGATTGTTCCAGCTCAGGTCGAGCAACAGGAACACGATACACGGAACTGTTCCAGCCGACGAACCTAATCAGCGACACAGCGAATACCTCCGCACGATCCTATGAGGGATCTGATCGACCAGGAGCCAAGAGGAAAGATGCGGACGGCGTACCTTTGAGGTGCCGAGGTGGTGCGTCCATGAGCCCCAGGCGGAGGCGTAGGGCTCGCCGATGGTGTAGGGGAAGTCCTTGAGGCCCGATCCGGATCCCGCGACCACCTCCTTGAGGAACTTGAACATTTTGCTCTACGCCTCCGGTGATCGATCCCCCGTCGAATTCCGGTGCCGCGCTTCGCCCGCCTCGATCGCCTCCCCGCGGCGGTGGGTGGCCTGCGCGCCGACGCGGCGAGGTAGATCCGGGGCGGTGGAGAAGTAGCGTCGAGGAGGGTGAGGTGAGAGGAAGGCTGGAAGGGGAAACCGGCACGATGGGAGATGGCCTACCTGGAAGAGGGTGGCGGAAAATATTTGCGCTTTTGCCCCTTGCCTCTAATGATCTGGCACAGCTCATCCTAGCAAGAAAATGCAAGGGTTTTGACACGAGAAGGTGACAAATTGCATGGTTAGCAATAGCAATGACATGCACATGCGAGTTGTATTCTATGCACGTGCCGAGGCATGAGATTGACAAATGACAAGGGAGTCTCTTCAGAGAAAGATGCAGAGGAAGCATGTAGAAGCTGAACCTCGAGATTTGTGTCCTCCAAGGTTAGAATTTGCCAATCTGGAACTAACCGGTGACCACTAATACAATAGCATCTAATTTTGCTTTATTCGCTGGAAGACGCTAGAAAAACATGGGAGCATCCAGCAATCACTTGAAAAAAAATTGGCGTTAAGACGATGTACTCTATCCAAAATTTAGCTTTTGTATCGACTATGTGAACACGACTATATACTTCCTCCGTATCGGTAAAAAAAAAGCCGTTTAAGACAGCGACAGGATCTTCAAAACACAACTTTGACTTCTTATTTCTATAAAAATATTTGTCAAAAAGTAATACATGTATACTTTTATGAAAGTATTTTTCAAAATAAATCTATTCATATAACTTTTACAATTTCAAACTCAACAACTTAAAAGTTATTCATGATTTATATTTCTAAAGTTTGACTCAAACATTTTCATAAACAGTTTTCTTTACTAATACGGAGGGGTATTATTATTTTCTTTTGTCTCAGCCACTAGTAGCTCTAGCTGGACGGATTTTTGGGTTGAGAAGATGCCTCATGTGTCATAGGGATGTTTAGATGGATCCTATCGTTTAGCCGCTAAGCAACGCATGTATCATGGACGTGAACAAACAATGGGATCCATCATGGTTGTAAGACAAATAAACAAGACTATGCATCATGAGGTCGAAGATGGTTGTAAAACGTTGGATTAATTCAACGAAGATTCAACGATACTTATAGGAGTAGAATGTAGAGCATGTGTTTGAGAAAATAATAAATTATTTTAGTATTTTGAAAAGAACTGCAAGACTTAATTTGTACGGAGTATTCCCTAGGATATATAGTTTTCTTCCGACGTGCTAGTAAAATAGGCACAAGGAATTAAGGAAACACGAAACCAGGATAACGAATATGCATCCAGCTACCGAAAGAAAACGTTTATGTCAGGAGGAACTAAACATCATAACAAATGTTGCCTGAGTCAACTATACTGCGTTTATTTCCAAAAAAAAACTATATTGCGTTCCTTAGACCAGAGAAGAAAACTGCCATAACATCCTCTCTGCAATAATCTCACAAGAAAGATTGCTTGCATTGCTTCTGTCACAGCTCTGGGACCGGGAGTGAGATGTTATGTGTGCGTACATGCTTCGTACTTAGCACTTGGAAAACCTTGGACGATACAAACTTGCTGATCTGCAATAGCACCTTTTTTATATTGAAATTTGCTTATCCTTCGATTAACATTTGTCTGAATAATTATCTACTCCGAAGAGATAGAAAACTAACAATTAACAACTAAGAGACGGATCAGAACATTCCACTCCGTAGCATCGATCATGGGCGCGCCGGCTGTTCGAAGTTAGAACACCCTCGGCTTGCACACGATAAATTAAACTGATTTAAAATAAAATTATTTTTCTTAAGGGGGGAGTAATTTGCTCTACTTACGATTCGTAAGTTACGAATCGCATGCACATACAACCGAATCAAAATTACACCTAAAAAATCACGCACCACCACAAGAACAAATTCTTTCCCGGACACCCGTTTGCCAGAAAACAGCCCAGCTAAAGCAGTTGAAGCCTTGATGGAGAAAAACTCAACTTTGATGCAGGCCAGTTTTGTTTGCATAGCTGGACTATTTAACGTTTATAAACGAGAGAAGTGACTTAGCGCGCGGCCCACCAACGCGGCCCACCAAAACTTCCGATTGCGAAAGGAAAAAGTCTGTTTTACCTTGCTGGACACTAAGCCGAGTCCATCATTCCTCCCTATACTCGAAAACCGGGTGAACTACCTCCCTCAACTTTCAAAACTGTCAACTTTACCTTCTAACCGTAGTTTTAAGCGGTTTTTAAGGTGGTTTTGCATTTTTCAATTGAAAATAAACCGTCCACGGGAAGGCCCCTGAGGCCTGAGCTGTTGAGTAATTTTATTTTTCGTTTTTTAGCACTCCAACAAATACTCAATCTATCAAAAAAACTTAATCACGCATGATTAATGCCAATGGTCATGTTATGCTCGCAATTGGGATATTAACACCTGGCGTGTCTTTGTGTGTGTGCGTTAAATTGTTAATACTCCAGTGGTAGGTAAAGGTAATACTCCAGTGCAAGCTCAATGGTGCTCGATCGTCGATACTGTAGATTCTGTATGATCATCGGATGACATAAGTAAAGCTCTATGACATATGGCATAGAAGAGAGAAGAGGGAGTTTCATGGTAAGTGAGAGGAGTTTCTATGAAATTCTCTTTGCACAGTTATCTAGTTTCTGGTCTAGTTAACCGTGTAGTGAAACTATGCGCTGAGACTGACCTAATGCATCATCGGAGGCTACAACGTTTGGATTCTTGGAATTTGGAAATGGTCAAGTAGAATGTAGAACACCATATTTTGTTATGCTATTATAATTTTTTCCGACTTTCATAGGAAAGCACAGTCATATCAACACATTCTTTTAGATTCACTAAATTTTTTTCATCTATAAATCTGATGTGATTTTATTTAAATATAGTTTGCATGTCTTATAGTTAGTGTTCTGACGGCGGCTCCCATGGTAGAGTTCAAAATTGTAGTATGCCGGATCATCTACTTACATATAAGTACATCTTAATAGTAGAATCTCATGTCATATGTAATTTTAAGATTTCCTTGCTTTCTCTAGCAAGCTGTATGTTACATACTACAATTCAATGATTTCATTTCCCCTTTACTGGTACACGCTTGCATTTCAAATTTCTCAATACTGTACGAGACAAATAACAGTTCTTTCTTTCTGTGTCATTTTTATCGTTGTTTACATGCCATTTTGTTTAAAAAAAATCCTTATTTGATGTTTCATGTTCTTGGACAAATCCTCAGATGAGCTAGCTTGCGTATAGAAGAGGATGGTATGGAGAACTCTTAATAGGCAGCCGAAGAAAGAGGGGAGAGCGAAAGAATATGAACAAAGAACTGAAGGGAATTATTTGAGGGAGGATCAACATGGTAAATTTACATTCCTAAAAATTGCTTGTTATGTATTATCGAAGACAATTTGATATAATTACTTAGTTTATTTTAAATTATGTTCATCATGTAACAATCCAAAAAAGGAACGTATATTACTTATTGAAAATTGAATACATGAAGGTGTAAGGCAACAACCTTGGAGTCCGACTTATATACAAAGAGTTTTTTAAATTGTTTAAGTTATATATTTTTAATAAATCAATTCTTTAGCCAGGTAGAACCAGCATAGCTAAAAGATACTCCATCCGTTCCAAAATGTAGGTCGTTTGACTTTTTTGACCTCAAGTTTGACTACTCGTCTTATTCAATTTTTAATGCAAATTATCATTTTTTTGTGGTGGTTTGTTTTATTAATATAAAATGTTCACAAATGTCTTAAATTTGATTATATTTTCACAAATTTTTTGAATAAGACGAGTGGTCAAACTTGGGGTTAAAAAAGTCAAACGACCTACATTTTGGAATGGATGGAGTATTATTCTTCTTTTGATCTAAAAAAATATAGGGAAATCATGTTCTATCTTATTTACACAAACATAACTAAAAGATAATACATGTGCTTTTTTTATACATTTGTGCATACTGCTACCTAGGTAAGTGCCCAGCTGCTACCCATCTGCCGGTCGTAGCATATACAGCAGAATCAACCACGGTTTTATTGTCCATTATCTATGTCTTTACGGAAAACAAAAGTATTAAATTCTATGGACTTTGATGCGGCCCTACAATGGTCAAAATTGAATTTTTCATACGACCTATTTATCTTTACTCCATGTATCATACCCGTCGCAACGCACAGGCAATTACCTAGTATTATAAACACTAGTTTGGCACGCACAATATTTCTCTGTTCACATAAATCATTCCAGCTAAACTGCTGCACTCCAGAAATAAGAACCTTTTTGTTCAATACTCTTGCAACGAGCAATATTTCACCCTTCACATACTCATTCCAGAAATAAAAGACAATCGTGATAACGATATTTCTCCTTTCACACAAATCATTCCAGCTACACTGCTGCACTCCAGAAATAAGAACCTTTTTGTTCAATACTCTTGCAACGAGCAATATTTCACCCTTCATACTCGTTCCAGAAATAAGAGATCATCGTGATAACATAGAGCAACATCTCTGCACGACTACGTACAACAGAAGGTCAGTATGCCAAACAGAATTATCTGCCCCCGGCACTGATCACTTCGTGGAGTCGGTAAGACTTGGCCTCCTTACGTGATCTCAAACAGCCACACCTCTACAAAACTACACATGCAAAAAGGTAACACTCGGAAAAACAGCACCTCAACCCATGATCAGTCAGATTTGGGCTCCCCCCACGGCCCCCTCGGCATCCCCAGCTGCATTCCCCTCTGCGACAGCACCCCCACCGGGTAGGACAGGAACAAGCACAGCTGGAATCAGAACTGGAGGCACCCCAAGAATATCAGTCAGATGCTCGCTCAAGCGATCTGGAAGAGGCATATGGTTCACACCGAGATTGACGAGCTGCTGCATGGTGTCATACACCTCAGTGCGGTTTGCCAGCAATTCCTCACGCGCCACTGCAAGAATTCGACAATAAAGTCAAGTTTTTTTTTGCACAATTCCAAGTTTGCAGATCGTATATATTTATTTTTGAACCAACACTAAGTGCACAAAACACCTACCACGCCTTTGTTCAGTGAAGTGCTCCGCATCTTTGCGGCGAAGGCGAGCATCAAGGACCAGGGCATGTTAGAATTGGTAGGTTGAATTTGGGAGTAAGATGTCACTTCGTAATCATTACGCTAATGTAGCATTTCGTTTGTATTTGTGAAAAATTATCTAAAAATTGATTAATTAGGCTCAAAATGTTCGTCTCGCAGAGTACAACAAAACTGTGCAATTAGTTTTTGATTTTATCTACATTCAATACTCCATATATGTTATGACATTTTGATGTGATGAAGAATCTTTTTTTTTGCATAGTGTATTTGGGAGTTGCTTTTTGGAACTAAAGGCCCAGAACGCTGTTAACGTTGCGTGCAAGCAACACATACAGCCCCGCCAGCCTCCTGTTCAGCCTCGCACCCACACCAACAGCAAACTGAGGCGGCAATGGATACTGTAAAAGAGGATAGAATGACAGCAGGTTAGGTCACATATCCACAAAGCCCTTTAAGATTACTTCTACTTATCAGCACTGAATTTCCCAACCAGACTATGCTTAGACATGCACCTCTATTTATCTTGAAAAAAGACCATGCACCCCTACGAAAAATATTGCAAATGTGTATAAAATATCTGAAGGGTTTGCATCAATGCCTCAATATACCAGAACAATCACACCAAAAGGGCATTCTTACATTACGACAGAAATCAAAATAATCATTCAAAAGAGATTATCTAGAGTAGTCCAAATTCCAATTTCGCTCTTTTGAAACATAAGCGCACTGCTTACAAAGGGAAGGATGGATTTCTGTACAAACCAGTGACCAGCTTTCAAAATCACATATGCTCACATTATAATTATATCTACTATGCAATACGAGCACACAACGAAAATGAAAAAAAAACTAAGCCGCAAATCATGACATCACACATCTATTTCTCCATAACAGGCTCACAAAAAAATCATTACTGGAGCAACAATATCAGAGCTTGAGCTGTACCGCTTTCAGTCTAACAACGATTAAGCAAAATACAGCATTCAAGGGTTCCACGATGGCTAACAAATATCACCAGCTGTAGAACTGCAAACTCCCAGAAACAGCATTAAGATATACTCGAATAACTAAGCTAACACTACATTTCTAAGAGGCATGCAGAAGGTCAAGCATCATCGCAGATGCTCCAAATATCAGCCTTTTGGATCAGTTCATCAGTGCCAAGATTTGTATCAAAAAAAGACTAGGCCTTTGAGTACTGAAACGAAAATGGGGGCCTTTGATTTCTACTGAGCATCAGAAGGCGGATGAGCCCCTCACACTCTGACGCCGGCGGCAAACCGGAGGTGAGGCCGCCGGATCTTCCAATGGAAGAGAGAGAGTTCGAGGAATCAAAGAAATCTCACCACGACAGGAAGTAGAGGAACGGAAACGTCCACCGGCACCTGCTCGACCACGGCTTCCATCTCTCGAGCGTCAGGCTGAGGACTGGTCTTGGCGCGGTGCTCGGCAGCGGCAGAGTGCCCCGCGGCTGCGGTGGCCAACAGATGGTTATATGTTGAACTTTAACAACACAAACACACAGTATGCCTAAAACTGGAAACATCAAAGAATGCAAGTTTAACTGGTTCAGTTGTCCAGAGAAGAACATTTTACTGCAAGCAGTAATCTCACAATAAATGTTCCATTTGCAGCAACAAAATTCGATCCAGACAAAATACTATGGACATTTATACGACACTTTACAAGCTTATTAAGTTCTATGCATGCTACAGCATGTTGAACTTCACACTAATAACCTATGGGGAGAGCAAATAAAAAAAATTGATGGTGCACGGAGCAGACAAAAAAATCACAGGTTGTGTTTGATAATCTTACTTCTCTTAACATGTCTAAACTGATGCAGTAACTTAAGAGCTTGGTGGTAAAAGAGCATGTCTCCAAAAGTTAAATTCATGAAAGTATGAAACATAATCTGTGTGCAAATTTATAATCAACTGCAAAAAGGGAAGAATAACTGTAAATTATCTTGAAGGAAACATGCCCCGACTGTAACTTCGTCCTTGTATAATGGGCTTTAGGGACAACGAGTATTTACCTACGCTAGGTACACAAAAAGAGTATTAATTACGACCCCGGATGAACAATAAAAAGGTCTGTCTTGCCATTAGTTTCATGACCAGCTGCTGGTGGTAAGGTGACATTGTAAACTCATATGAATCCAAACAAGATGCAACATAAAGGTGCATACATGAAACATTGAACTTTTGTGCACTTATCTTCAACTCCTTATGCCAGACTCATTGATCCCCAATTTGAATAATGAACAAATACGTTGCAGCATAAAGCCATAAACAGAATGGACCGGGTTAACGCGCGCGCGTTAGTCACTAGCGGAGCTAGGATCAGAATCTGCCTATGGCGAATATACTACTACGGTAGCTTAGCTCCACGCATACAACGGATTCATGAAGACTGAAGAGGGGGAAAAGGAAGTGCTCAGCTCACCGGCATTAGGTATGGTGGCTGCTAGGGCTCGCCATACTGCTGGCTCTGCCACTGGCGTTAAGGAAGTTCGCAACCCGCCGCGGTGGCCGCCGCAAGCCCCCGCCGCCGTCACCTCCTTCGGCTCCGGCGGTGGAGCCACCCACCTCCATGGCCCAACGCTAACCCGTCGGCCGCGTTCGCCGACACCCCCTCTGCCCCCACCGTCCGCACCTCCCCCGGCTCCGGCGGCCTCCGTAGACGCCCAATGCCACGGCCGACGCTAACCCGTCGGTTGTCGCGCCCGCCGCCGCCACTTACGCTCCCGCCACCCGCACCACACCGGAGGTCCTCCACCTCCTGGCCGGCGGCGCCCTCGCCGCCCGGCTTCCATCGCCGCCACCGGGCCGGCCGTCGCCCCCAACGCCCTTCTAGATCCTCGGGCGACCGGAGGCCCCCCGGAAACCACGGAACCCTAATCCGGCGCCACCCTAGCCTTCTTCTCCGGCTCCGGCAGCGGCGACGCGAGTGGGTTGGACGCAAGCGCATCCGCACGACCCAACGCACTATAAACTTAGGGAAACATAGACAGCCATGTAGCGAAGCATTGTGATGACTTCGTCAATTTTGATATCTGTCGATCTGATATCTTGGAAATGGCAGAGTTTACATACTTATATTCATAGTGAGTGTGCGTGCGTTAGAGCCTGTGAGTTTGTACCCGTCTTTTTTTTTAAAAGACAAGGGGCGGCTAAAAAAGAAAAAAAGCCCAAAAGGGAATGGGAAGGGAAAGCGAGCTGGCCTGGTCGCCAACCGGATGGCCACCGCCAGGCTCCGACCGTAGGGTTCCGATCAGGAGGCGGGAACGAAGGCAGTCGGCGGGCGGCGGCGGGCGGCCACAAGATTACGGGATTCCGCTATCCGACGAGTGGTGGTGGAACGGCGGGTTGTGGAGGACTGGAGGAGGATTCGAGGAGAGGAATGGGGCCGGGTAGGTAGCTGGGTCGTCGGAGTGCGGACTGCGGCGGAGAGTCGCGGCGAAGGAGACGAGGAAGGGGAACATGCGCCAATGCGCCATTAACTCAACCCCCGAGCGGCTTAAGGCCCAGTAACGCACCGCGACAAGCACAAGAGTTTTGCTTTGGAATTGCAGTGGAAAAAGTCTGTTTAACCTCCCTGGACACTAAGCTGAGTCCAGCGTTACTCTCTAGACTCAAAAACCGGGTGAACTACCCCCTCAACTTTCAAAACCGTTCACTTTCTCCTTGTCGTGGTTTTAAGCGGCCTTTAAGGTGGTTTTACCTTTTCAGTTGAAAATAAATTTTGTAAATACTTATTAAACCACAAAAAATATTCCTAAGCTTCTAAAAATTATGAGAAAAATCCTAGAGATAGATTGAGATGCAAAAAATCTTAATAAAATATTTAAGGACTTGGCTATTGCACGGCCGGCCATGCTATAAGCCTTCCGCACGCACACCCTATTTTAGGAAATATCAGAAACCTACTGAGCATCCTTTCCTTTTTTTGAGAATTACACAGTACAACGCAGACGCTCACACACGCACGCACACTCACCCATATGAATACACGTACGCAAACCCTACCCCTATGAGCATCTCCGAAGGACTGAGCACCCGACAGATCTGGAGATTCCCGAAGTCACCATTGGCGCCTCGTTGTCGACGAGAACGTCGCTTACCACTTAACGCATGACGCCGGTAAATCCTGGGAAAATCTCAGAAAAAGGTGCGAGCACCAGGATTTGAACCCTCGTGGGTAGCGTCCCACTTGAAAATAAATATTGTAAATACTTATTAAACCACACAAAATATTCCTAAGCTTCTAAAAATTATGAGAAAAATCCTAGAGATATATTGAGATGCAAAAAATCTTAATAAAATATTTAAAACTAGTAAAAATGACTAATTGTTTTTAAAAAAATTTAAATTTAAGTCTAGCAAAATGGAAATATATCCAAAAACTTAACTCACATAAAATTTTCTAAGCATCTTGAATACTTTTCTCAATAAAAACATAAAATGAAGCCAGTATGAATACATTCATCGTAAATGCATTCAACCATCATAAGTAACATATATTAATGTTGAATGCATTTACGATAAGTGTATTCATGTCAGCTTCATCTTATATTTTTATGTGGAAAGTATTCAAGATGCAATTAGATATAGATTTAAATAATTTAATATATATATATATATAATTTTTTGTATATATTTTCTATTTTGCTGGAGCTAAATCTAAATTTTAGAAACTTTTATAAATATTTTCACTAGTTTAAATATTTCATTTAGATTTCTTGCGTCTGATTCCATCTCTAGAATTTTTCTCAGAATTTTTAGAAGCTTAGAAGTATTTTTCATGGTTTAATAACCTCATTACGTATTTATAAGATTTATTTTCAATTGAAAAATATAAAACCACCTTGAAAACCTCTTAAAACCACGGCTAGGAGGCAAAGTGGATGGTTTTGAAAGTTGAGGGAGGTAGTTCACCCAGTTTTCGAGTCTAGGGAGGAATGCTGGACTCGGCTTAGTGTCCAGGGAGGTAAAACATACTTTTTCCAATTGGCAGTAGAGTTTTGCTTCGGCATGCTCCATGCAAGCCCACTGGCCAGAAAGCCGTAGCTCGCTACCCCAGCACGAAGCTTGACTTTTGAATTTTGTTCAAATAATTAACATGTTTTATGAAACTACGGTTCTGTTTGGTTTGAAGGAGCTTATCCAAATAAACATCTTTTAACCAAACATGAGGGGTTTATTTTCATAAGCCCTTCATAAGCCCATAAGCCACTGAAGATGTGCTTTTGAGGCTTATTGTGCATGAACTCCACGAGAATCACCCCCACTTTCCACTATGGCACTATATATGCCCAAAGAACCAAAAGTCTCTTGAGTCTTATTATAAGACTCTTCGTATGATGGGCTTATAATTAGCCCCTCCAAACATGGACTACCATGTGCGGTCGATGGTTCACTAGACTTTGTTTAGACAAATTTTCAAGCTTTTTAAAACTATTTGAAATGACGGCTTAAGATTTTGTATGACGAGGATAATTTCTTCCATGTATATTCAGCATATTCCTAAACCTTGATCCACCGGTATATAAAAGTTCATTCAAAACTTTGAATAAGCAAATTCAACATTTACTAATGTTGAATAAGTATATTAAAAAAGCTAAACTAGTTCATTTAAAAGTTGGATTTAAAAATTTGGAAAATGTATTCATGTTAGATTAAATCTCAATAACATAGTGGTCACAATGAACTTACAAAATATTCACAATTTGAGAGAGAAACAAACTTCAAGCTTTAATAAATCCAACAATCGTTTAAAACAAGCATCACATCTGGCCTGAATACTATCTGGATCCCACCTATATACTCTCTCAGTCTCCAAATATAAGTCATCTTACAGATTTCGGATAAATTAGTGAGATATGCCCTCGAGTTATAGCTTAGAAAGTTACGTGTTTGGTTATTTAATGACGCTTGCGGATAACAAGAAGCCAGTCACCTAATTAGCAAACTAATTTTGTTACTGTTGACTCTAAAAAGATTTAAATGAACAATGATCTACTCGTGGATATATTTGAACACAAATTTTGAATCTGAACGTAGAGGAGTAGCTGCGCGTGGTGTTTTTTTTCCCCGTTGCTCTCGAGGAGGAGAGTAACGAGTTGGGCTTTAAGTAAAAAAAAATCGAGTTGGGCTTTATATGGCTATATCGGTCCGGTCCATGTGGATCCGGCACCGCCTAGGGTTGCCAGTTGCTGGGCAGTATATTTGTGGCGTGGCTCCCCTCTGTTGTCTTCCTCTGTTGAAGCCGGTAGCCGCCGCATCCTCGCAATCTTTCTAATCTAGAGCGGGTGCATTCCCCGCTCGCCCGTTAATCCACGTCGCACAATAACCCGTTAACCGTTAGATTCGCTCAGCTCGTGATATGAACCGTTGGATGCGGTTCAATACGAACGTCCACCACGTCGTCTTCGGATGCTCGCGAATCGCCTGGAACCCGTTAATCCAGTATCCCTATCCTTTTCCTCATCCGCCGGTCTTCCCCAGAAGACTCGCCGTCGTCCCTCCTGGCCGTCGAGGCGAAGCGGAACAATGCCCAGTCGCATCCTCTTCCTCATCCGCCGGTCTTCCCCAGAAGACTCGCCATCGTCGGCGCCACCCGACTAGCCTCCTGACCATCGAGGCGCAAGTGGAACTCTGCCCTCTCTTCGGTGATAGGGGCTTCTACTCCTCCCCTCTCTTCGGTGTCGAGCTCCAAGTGCCGAAGCGAATCGGAACGGATGGTGAGGTTGCTGCGGCCTATGGTGTCGCGGACTGTGAGCTTCTCCAAGCACGGGCACCGCCGGGAGGAGACGACATCGCCGAGCGCGTGGGTCAGGGAGAGCTCGGCGAGGCGCGCGAAGACGCCGGCGGGCGGGACGGCGACACCGAGGCACCTGAGGTAGTAAGACGACAGTGGCGTTCCCGAGGCAGGGGAGCTCAAAGGCTGAAAGGCGCCCCCTCTCCTCGCCGGCGGCGATGGCGCTGATGCTCCCCGGCCCCGGCACCCGATTGGTGAAACTGAGGCTGCCGGAGACGCGGAGCGTGGCGGTGGGGAGCCAGGCCGCCACAGACTCGGGGGGCGGCGTCCTCGGCCCCCACGTCGAGCAAGGTGAGGGACGCCTCATGGGCGGCCAGAGCCGAGTCGATGAGGCGGGGCTCCGGGGAGGAAGGGAAGCGCAGCTCCTGGAGGAGCGCGCCAGCGGGTGGCGAAGACGCTGATGCGGCCGGCGGCGGCGGCGTCCTCGAGGCGGAGGAGGATGCGGTGTGCGACGAAGGAGAGAAACAGCAGCACTGCGCATCTCCTCCCCACTTGAGACCTCTCACGACGCACAACGCGCCTCGCAGTTGGCCTTGAACAACTCCATCGCGTGGTTGCCGGCGCCGTCGAGCCATCGCCTCTACGGCAACCCCGACCTTCTGCAGCACGTCGACCAGCGTCCTTGTCCGGTCCCTCGGTGGGTCCTTGCGCCGGCCGAGCACCAGGCGTGGCGGCAGCCTCTGCAGCCGCGCCGACGCCCAGCAACTGCTCGAGAAAATGCCTCCAAGGTGAAGTGCTCACTGAACTGTTGGTGTTTTCAGAGTTGCAGCCGAATACAACGTGTAGAGCTCATATAGGGTGAAATATAGAAATGTGGGGCTCCAATTCAACGAAGCATGATGCGAGTTCGCCGAGAATATTAAGATCTACTTTGCCACAGCTTTTCTATCTGAAATCATACAGATTAATTTTTTGTTTGGTCGGAATGCTTCATAGTTACCTTAGATATGGTCGATTGAAAGCTCAGTTGTTCTGAAATTCTTATAGATGCACACTGACTGTTATCATATTTGCTTAGCAACCTGCGCTCTTTATTTTGTAGGTATGAAATTGAAATTTCTAAACACCAAATTTGATTCAGTATCATTCACAAGAAATTATTAGTTTCATTTAGCAAACATCTGTGCATCATGGAGATTACCGTTCGGTCACTGCACTGCTACTTTCTTAGGTTTTGACTAGCAGATGTTGAGTATTTACAAGAAGGCAGATATTATCAAAGCCACCAAGGTCATGCTTGAATTCTTGCCTCCTCGATGGCTGTATTGTGCTTGCTTTCATATGGCATTTCCAAACTCTAACATGGGAAGCAAGTTATTGTGGGTCATTGCCTTTGCTTCCTTTTAAACTTTAAATAATTGCTCTTAAATATAATCCTATTAAATTGTTTACAATCTGTCTCACCCACATCACCAGCAGAACACCTTGACAACAGAGCTTGTCGAGGTGCTCATTGGGATAACAAAAAGTGCTCATAAGAAATAGGCATACCCATGATTTGTATATGTCTGATCCATGTGACAGCTTTACCTAAATGGCACGTGAGGATTTGCTCTTTCAGTAGATTGTCATGTTATTTGTGCAAAGCCAAAATTTGATATGCCTCTTGCATTTGTAGTATTATGTTTCTTACTTAAGAATTATTGGGATATTGTCAACATGTTTTCCACCAACTCTTGTCTGTTAGAAATAAAAACATGTGAATCTTATGTTGATCATATATTGTATCATTTTTCTTAGCTTGGCCAGAGATGAGATGCAAATTTTGGTCAGTGGTGACGAACGAAACGGGCAATGATAATGGCAACAGGAAATCCAAATCTGACCGACTCCTCTACCGATTGGTGCTACAATGTAGTCAAATGAGAGCTAGCGAATGCATGGATCATTCCAAGACGGACTGAAGATCGAGCTCGTCTGGTGCGGCAATATCAGCCGGCACACTCGCTCAGCATGCAGAAACAGAGATAACAGAGGTACAGAAAAGGAGCTGTGACCTGTGAGCTGCCGGCCAAATATTGTGATTTCCATTCCAGGTCACTTGCCTTTATTCTCCAGTCAAGCTAAATCAAAGGAGCTGCAAACTTAATTAAACTTGTCAGGTTCTTGGGCTGTTAATTTATCTAATTTTAAAGTAGGCCACACATTATTTCGATAGTTTCAGTGGTGACCACTTAGATACAGCAGATTTAGCACGACTTCTGTTGCTACCATAAAAACAATTGGTTACTAACTCTGTAGTACATCTTTTGCAAAGTGACACAGAACGCTTCTGTAATGGCTCAGCGTATATAATTGTTAGTATTGCTACTACTATGTAATGCAATTGAGTTTTGCAACAAATGTTAACGCCTTTGAAATGATGCATAAAACAAAGCATTTAGCTTCAGTTTACCATGTGCTGTCAATTTAAATGAGCAGCTTCCATGGGGGGCAACTTTCTCGGTGACAATGCAAGTTGAGGCAAGTTGCAAGCAAAGTCTCTGCTATGTCTACGGAAGCAATAACAGTAAATGCACCAGAATTCTTGGAGAATATTCAAATACCCCAAAGAGCCAGCTATATTAGGGTAATTATGTTAGAATTGAGCTGTATAGCTTCTCACTTGTTATGGCTTGGACCTTTTATGGCGGATCTTGGGGCACAGACTCCTCTTTTCTACATTTTTAGAGAGAAAGAATTTATATATGATCTATTTGAAGCTGCTACAGGTATGCAAATGATGCATAATTACTTTCGCATCGGAGGAGTAGCCGCCGATCTACTAATGGATGGATGGATTAATGTTTAGATTTATGTGATTAAGAGACATGAGAGAGACGGAGAGAGAGACGTATCTCTGATGTCTCTGCTCCTACCTATCAGACACACAAAAAAATAACTATAAAATAGTTGAGTTGCCATGACTTCAGACTATTGGAATGAAAAATCTAACAATTGAATTATAGTATATATTCTGCATGATCCACAATCTGTCTATAAAAATCATTTTGTCTTCAACTCATAGCACACGGGTCATATGTGCGGCGCGCCAACTTTCTAGTCCAGATCTAGCACGGTCTGCTTCGAGAGGGAGAGGTTAGGGCTCGACCGCGGGCGATGGGGATTGGTGAGAGGAAGGAGGCGAGCGCGTCGGCGTTGGCTGAAGACCTTAAGAGGAACGAGGCGGTTGTGGGCTTGGTCGGGTTGTTGGCGATGAAGGCGACGGTGGAGGAGGCCAAGACTTCCGGGGTGGAGAAGAGGAAGAAGCTGGTCAAGAAGCAGCTGACCCAGGAGCTCAACGACCAAATCCTGAAGCAGCCCTTCTCGCCCTTCTCTCCGGACGAAGAGATCCCCGACGAGATCCTGGACTGCATGTCCGAGCGTTCGCGCGCCAGCTACGCCAGATGCAAGGCAAGATACCTTGCGATGGCGGCCTTCGACGCGGACATCATCAAGCAGTACAATACCAAGGGCTACGCGGAAATCGAAGAGGAGGTCAGCGACGACGAGGTGGACAAGGTGGAGAATTAGGGCAGCAAGCGAAGGGTCTTAATAATTTACAAGTAATCTGGGTGCGCGCAAGATCCAGCTACCCTAAGTTGGAGCAGTATCGTGTGCGTGTGTGATCTAGCTACCCTAACTATGATGTAGTTATCTATATATATATATATATATATATCCTGGTGTTATTGTCATATCTTTGCTACTGGTGACTGGTGTTTGCTATGCTATTTATCGTGGTTATATGTCACAGATTGCTTCTCATGTCATTAAACCAGCTAGCTACTCCTAGTTAGCAATCGTATTGGGATTGATGGGTACCTTTTTCTATGCTAGTGAATCGCCGGATTGCAATTGTTGCTGATTGGAGTAGTGCTAGTCTTAGTTTAGGTTCCCAATCTTGACTGTCTTAAATACACCATTGGCACAAATCCCTTTTGCCATAATATATTCTGTTTCCTAGGTTTGGTTTCTTTCATACTGCTGTCAATTGTGATATATTGGAATCTGTTCTCATCAATTCGGCTTTGATGTTTTATTGATGATCCAATAAGTATGTAATAGACCCCTCTGTCAAAGGCCTGAACAGGTGAGTTATCCATTATTTCCATGAACAAAGCAAACATCTATAGTATGCTTTATTAATTTATTTTGAGTATACTATAAGGATTGATCTGATATTATCGATGAATTGGAATGTTATTTTGTCTAACAGACCATTATAATGTATTTTTTATTTGGATGGAGATGAGCATTTGAAGCTTGTATTGATCAGGTTAGTGGGTAACATTTAACAACATTTCCTTCACGTGTAGTAAATGGTTATGATTCTGAGCCGGTTTTGCAAAATTTGGATGCTTCAGAATAAAGTCATGGGCTAGATTTAAAATGCATGCAGTTTGTAGTCAGTTAAAAGTGAAAACATAAGGATAACAAATGGTTTCTCATCTTAACTACATACTTCCTCCGTTCTTAAATATATGACGTTTAGGACAAGTAAATTAGTTCATTTTTGAACTAAGTAGCTTGTCCTAAACGACATATATTCGAGAACGGAGGTAGTACGTATATACTGAGAGGAAAAGAAAACGACTTAGGTTTTACCGCACTACTTTGCCTCAAGTAAGAAGCCTTAACTGATATGATGCAGGATTCACACAATAACTAACCAGATGGGTGTTGGCCGCAACAAAATGCCAAAATAGCCAGGCCAACCTAATTCAACATACATGCTATGGTTTCTTTTATGTATGCTGATTCTGTTGTTCCTAAGTAGAAATCAAGCAGCTGGTAGAGTCGTCGCTTTTGAGTTTTGAAACTTTTACTGGATGGAAAAAAGTTCTCCATGTTGATTTTGTTCGGTACACTAGTTGGTTCACCTGGGAGGAATTGAGGTTTAGTATCTTTTTGGTGTTTAGGTAAACCATTTAGAAATTTCTCTACACGCTCCAACTCATCTAGAAATTCTTTACATGCGCCCCACCACATCACACCATTTAAATCTTGATTCCCTTGCTGCGTGCAGATCTAATGCGATGGAGCTGGGCATCTACCTTGTTCCTGTTGACGGTGAAGCAACTGTGCTTGAGGCAGGTAGCACCATCCAGCCGCGGCGACTCATACTGCAGCAGTATCCGACAGCTGTGACGCCTACAATGACAGCAGCATCCACCGGTGGCGATGGCCTGTCCAACAGCACGAAGTCCTCCATCTGTTGATGGTACGGGATACCCCTTTTCATTCAATTTTCATTGCCTAGTAATTGGTTGTATATTCTACTACCCTATCCCTTCTTGGGTCAATAATTTTCACCAATTCTGACCATTTCCTCTATTCTACTACCCTGTTTTGGGTTGTTGCAGTTTCTGTTGGCAGGGAAGCATTTGTTCCGAACAAGAGCAAAAATATGTTGAACATGGATTTGGGTCAATACTTTTTCATCAATTCTTATTCTTGCTCCAATCCGGATGGTCTCTCTAGTGTTTTAAGCTCAATTTAGTCTCACGTAGCAGCACATGTTCTAGTGTAGTGACCAGTATATTAAGCATGGTAGGTAGAATGTGTTGTGTATAATGTGATTGCCATGCAATTCTTTACTATGGCTGTCAGCACGAGATCAATGGATACTTGTCATGCCATTGATGAGCATATAACTTTGTATGGTCCATGGTGAATGGCATTAGGTCTTTGCTATTTTTTAAAATAAGTATGATACCCCTTGGATCATACTTCTTTTAAAATAAGCACGAGATCAAACAGTTTAATGCTTCTAACCTTATCAATCTGCATTTGGGATACTCCTTGAACAAAGTCTTTTTTTCCTAGTCATATACTACTTCGGTTTGATGAAGGTGCCATGTTCTTCTGCTGAGATACTCCTTTTCTTTGGAATAAATACTTCACACGACTAGTTATATTCATTTTGGTAATTAATAGTGTATATACTTCAAAATAATACGATGTTTTTGTTCTAGAATAGTAGTGCTGCATATTATTTATGTCCCAAGTTATCTGAACTGTGCCCTAAAAAAATTTATCTGAACTGAGATACGCCGTCAACGTCATGTTCGTTTGGCTTATCAGCCACCAGCCAAAAATACTTTTCTCTCAGAACAAGTCAACAGCACTTTTCTCTCAGAACAAATCAGCACCAGCCATCAGATGAACAGGGCGAAACGCTTTGGAACTACGGAGTAATTAATTAGAACTTAATGAAAGCTAACTATAAAGTTGGAACGGACGGAGAAGTTGTTCTACAATGCAATGTTATACGAATCTGTGAAGCCTAATTAGTCCATGATTAGACAATATAATGCTACAGTAATAATTTAATAATTATGTATTAATTATAGATTAATTAGCCTTGTTAGGTTCGTCTCGCGGAGTAGATATGACTTATGCAATTAATTTTATAATGAGTTTAAGTTTAATGCTTCTAATTGTCACTTATTTGAGGGACTAAACTTTAGTCCGTAGGATCAAACACACCCTTAGTTCATCTGACTCGATGACGTTTTAGATTTTTTAATTCATATAGAAATAAACTTACGTCGTCTGATTTTTACTAATGCCTGCAGCTTAGACTTTGCAGCAAAAGACTTGCCCTAGTTTATAAATTTTTCCATAAAGGCACCCTTGAAGAATCTTTTATCATAGGAAAAGAGAGACCGCGTATCTATCGGCATATGTACCGAAACCAATCAATATGTACTATCTCCTTTCAAGTGTTATTGATTTTTTAGAGTAAATTACACTCACCATACAACAACTTGGTGGTGGATGCAAATTGATCCAACAACTTATAAAATACTTAATTTAGTGCAATAACTTGATAGCTGGGAGCAAATTGGTCTAACAACTTGTAAAATGTTCATTTTAGTGCAATAACTTGGTAAATTGGTGCATCTATAGTCCAAATGTGACAACTGTAATGTATTTTCTAACGTCGGGCTATAATAGATAGTATATTCACGTATTAATTAGATATTTATGTTCGCATCGCGATGGCAATGCATTTGACGTCAAATTAAAAACTTTCAATGCACAGGGAAGTAATGTTGTGTCTTCAAATTCATTATTTTTTATATAGTGATTTAATTTTGATTAAGAATATTAATTTTCATATTCAATATCGATAAGTTCGTCCTTGTTGTTTTCTATATATTTGATTATATGCATTTTTCAGCTTAAAAAGAAAACCAATATATGTGCTTTAGTAGCTTGGCATAAATATTTTTAAAGCCTCCAATACTTGTTTCGTAATGAAAAATTATGTAAAAGGACATAAACACAATTGTTTTCTATATAATTGTTGAATGCATGAGAAGAAGCCCAAAACAAACCTTAGATCTCAAAGTCTCTCTAATGTACTTTAGTCTTTCGATAATACTAATTAATGTTGTTATTCTAGAATTTATTAAATTTGTACCAATGAACAAATAAATTATGTAAATATAATAGATAAAATGTATTCACATCTCCATCTATTATACTTAATACATCACCGTTGTAAGGTTTGGACTATAGATGCACATATTTGCCAAGTTATTACACAAAATTGAGCATTTCACAAGTTGTTGGACCAATTTGCACCCCACGTGTCAACTTATTGTACTAACTTAAGCATTTTATAAGTTGTTGGACTAATTTATACCCACCTGTCAAGTTATTGTACAAAATTGAGCATTTTGAAAGTTCTTAGACTAATTTACACCCACGCGACAAGTTGTTGTATCATGGATGTAATTTACTTTTTTTTATAACATTTGACTACTTATCTGCTCCCTAATTTCCGCTTTCTGAGGGAGCCGTGATGTTACATCCATCGCGTCTTCGACTCTTTGCAAGCGCGACACGCCTGAGCACCTCGAGATGATGTGGGGGTGTGGCTGCGTGGCTAGCTGGCTCCCGCTGCGGCTCGTGTCGTCAAGGAATGTACTGGCCGCTGCCTGGCTGAGCCACAGTTCATTAGAGAGACCGACAGGGTTAGCATCGGATCGGAGTCGGGGTCCATAGTTCATTAGAGAGACGGATAGGGCTAGCATAGGGCTAATGCAAAGACAAAAGATCAGGAAGCACTCTTAACATTGAAATTTGCTGGATGACAGTTCAGATCAACATACTTCGTGATAATAAATTGATTGTATACTGTAAAGGTTTTAGGGAGATAAGTTAGAAAACTTAGGAATTATAAAGGGAGGTACCGTCATAGCCTCGCAGCATTCACTACATCCAGGGCTTTCATATTCTTGTGATAATGTTTTGGAAGTACCCGTTATAAAATCCATAAGATTTTTTCCTTGTGACCTTTATATCTAGGGTTACCCTTATATCTACTAACTAATTCACTCCTTCCTTTATTTTTTTGATATTGTGATAAAATCTCTAGCAACGCATGGGCTTTTATGCTACATTTATATAATATTACATCCAGTGGCGGACACAAGCCTAGGGCCACCTGGGCCATGGCCCTAGGCGTGGGCCGAAATTCTCCACTGGTATTATTGTAGCAATAAAGAGGCCCAACAGTTATTTATGAATTGGCCCATGGACTGGCCCTAGGCCTTGGGCCAAAATCTATCCGCCCCTGATTACATCTCTACTTCTTTAGAGCATCTCCAAGAGAATTTTTATATCTTTTCTAACTTACATATACAGATTTTGGTGAAAAAAATACTTTCCAGCGGCCTATTCAATTGGATATCCAAATATAGATATTCTCTATTCCCGATTTCTTGCTAGCTAAAGATGGAGAGCGAGATGACTCTCTAGACTGCGTACAAGATATAGAAAAGCTGTTGGAACGTATAAAGATATAGAAAATAATTTTTACTCAAACGACTCTCCAGATGATGATTTAGAGAGTATAATTTAGATAGACTCTTGAAGATGCTCTTATCTATATATCTTTATTTAGGCCTCCTGTAATGGCGGACTCATAGCCATCTCTCAGAAGCAGTGCCGAAACACTTGCGCTAGCACGCCTGCAAGCGCTGGCCGCGCACGCCTTCCAACGCACCTCCCTCTCACTGCTCGTCCTTTGTCCCCCACTGTATCTACTTGTATCTACTATCCCGTCAGTATTTACCGTAGTTATGAGATAGCAGGTGGTTTTAGTCGTCGGAGAAGACCTCATACTTTAATTATAAAGTAAGGATTATTCGACAATATATTATAATTTTGCAAAAGAACCCCTAATAATATTTATGAAAATCAATCCACCGTTTTTTGGTGCGTTGTATTTTTTTTAAAAAACTTATTACGTTTCATCTGATCAACCCACAGTGTCTCGTCTATTTTCGTTGTCCTGCACCATCACTCACACCCTTTTGTTTTCTCACGATGTCCCCTTCATCCATAGCATTGCACGGACACATTTACTAGTCTTGTTTCAAAAATCATATAAATATTATTTATTTTGTTTGGGATTAACTTTAGCATGAGAGATATGGACCCGGAATTCATCCAGAGTGACAGACGCGCTTGTGTTGGATTATCAGTGAGAGGGAAGGCAGTCTGTTCCTCAACCACGTAGTTTTATATGTCAAAATTCATGCTACAAGTTGGAGTATAAAGCAAGTACTTCTGAGTGCCCACTGGGGGAAATTTTCCCTCATATCTGTACTATGTTATCGAACTCATGAACGAAAGGATCATTATAAAAAAAACAGCGTCGTTTGGTGGTTGCCGGGAGGACGGCTTCTCTCTAGCTCTTCTCTAAAGGCCAGTAGAGTAGAGTGCATGTGCGCACATATGGTCAGAAATTTAGCAAACAAAAAATTTATATTTCGAAATAAATCTAATAAACAAAAATGTTATATTTATAGAGGTAATCATTTACTAATTAAACTTAAAACTATGAAATTGATCAATTACTATTTGAGATTGTTTCTTATTTTTATTTATTTCCCAGCTCTTAAAAATTCTAAATTGGAACAAGCAAAGGCCTGCGGTTCCACTCTTGTGAAAAAAAATAGAGTGGAAACAATGTGTTACATTCTCATTGGCTCAAACAGATAGGCCAAATAGGTTCATGACAAGACAAAGAGATCAAATTCCTTGATTTCCGAGTTGCTCGAAAAATGTCTATGCGCTTTTCAAATGGCCAAGTAATATATTCTGGAAACTATATAGGTCAAAATCACCTTCAAAACCAGGTAATCAGGATATGATTTGTGCGGTTTTACATAGTTTATGGCGTAGGATATCCAGTTTTGTACTTCAAGAACGAAAAATCAGACGATCTCAATAGATAAGAGAACTCAAATAAAATTTTGTTTTCTTCTCGGGCACCTGTTTGCCAGAAAACAGCCGAGCTAAAGCAGGCCTTGACGCAGAAAACCCACCACTTTGAGTCTTTGAGAGCCCTGCAGGCCAGTTTTGTTTGCATACCTGGACTACTAACGAGAAGAAGTGACTTCGTTAGCGTGCGGCCCACCAAAACTTGCAATCGCGAAACGGAGGAGAGGGCAGAGGCGGCAGCCAACGGAAATCTCTGTCGAATCCCTCTCCCCTTCGTACGGCAACGCGGGAGGAGGCTGCGGCCGCGAGGAAGCGTCCTACGTCGGATCGTTCAAGGAGACGGCGGCGCGCCCGGGGCTGGTAGGCGGTTGCGAACTTGCGATTACCTGGCGCCGCCTACCCAAGATCGGTTGTTGCGGCGTCCCCGCGGGCATCCGTCGAAGGCGATTTCAGGTTTGCTCCTTGTCTGTTCAGCCGTTTCTGTAAGCCCATACTGTTCGTTGAACAGCTTCAGGAATCAGGATCCTGAATTTCAGCCCCAGTTTGGCCACCTGTATCCTTGATGAGCCTGGTTTGATGCTGAAATGCTTGACGATTCATATACTGCTCAAAAAGCCGGTCACACGACACTTTCGATGAGTTAAATAGTTGCAATCTGCAACCGACATGGTTTTCATGATTTCATCTCGTATGAGGCAAACTAAGCACATCTGTAACTGCATGCATATATGCACTAATACACCCATGAAATGAATGTTAGGCAACCATTCGTATAACATTGACATGATTCTCAACATATATTTAGTAATGCGCATAGCTATTTTAAACTAATGGTATGGGCTTCTAAACTATTCTGCACCACTCGAGTGCACTGGATTTCTTATGGCCTGTGGTTTAGATCGACTTACTCTGGGAAGATTTCTGTGGCTTGCTTTTAGAAAAGGATAAGAATCACTTTTAGTGTCATGACCTGTGTCGTGACTGAATGACCGCATACGAACACATGACAATCGTGCTGGTTTTGTAAAGTCATCCTTCGTTACAGTGACACGGAGTTTTATTCCAGAACAATTCAAACTGTCGGTTTGCCACTCGTATTAGATAATTATTTTAGATAAATGATATAAATCCGGCCTCTATATCCACAATTGGATATATATATATATATATAGCCAAAAAATACATGAGTACTTATACTTCAACCTTCAACGCACACGAACTTAAAACAAGAAAGAAAGCTATGACTAAATAAGAAAAAACAAAGACTAAGCTTCGATCTTCTTTCACGTCTTCACTTCACTTGAATTGTCCGTGTGGAGTGACCATCCTTTGTATCTCTCGTCTACTTAGAAACAAGAAACTACTTAGAAACAAGAAACCTTTTTAATATGATGCTCCTGTTGCATAAAAAACCGCTCAGAGTCGATCTTAACTGCGACATTAAGCCTTAAACCGCACTGCAGGGTTCAACATCTCCATAGCAACGCCCCCAAGGGGGAAGCGACATCAAGATGCCGTCGCCGCTAAAACCAACTTAATGGTTTAATGGTTTTCACCTAGAGAAGAAAATGGCGAGGTCCTTTCAACGACACCTTCAGGAAGGAAAGGGACACACTGCCATCACCGTCGCCAATCGATGCAAGATCGAGTAGAGCTTTCACTACCTGCCATTAACCCAATTAACAGTACCATCGTACCGAACCGACTGTGATGCAGTGTACCATCAGGCCAGGAAGGAGCAGGAGCAACGAATCCGAGCACGGGAGCACCGGTGGATCCGCGCTACCCCGCCTGCCGCGCCGCCCGGTGCCAGGCAGAATGAAGTCTACGATATTGTGGTTGAGTAGTGGCAGTCTGAAGATACAGCAATATACACCAACTAAAGTGGTTCTGTAATGAATCCAGATCCCATTTGCTGCAGCCTGATTTTCAGAAAAGCTATCTGAAGGCATGCTCAGGAGAGGGACCTTTTGACTGTGAAGCTAGTGACTGTCCCATTGTCATCACCGTGCTGCCGTGCTCACATCACCTGAAACACGTAAGAATCTCACCAAGCTCTTCCTTCTTTTGCATTCTAAATGTTAAGCTGGGATAGTATATTAGATCATTCAGATTGATGAAGATCGCAAAGCACATATTTATTGATCGGACAATTTTGAACTACCTTTGATCTAGAATTTAAAAATGGTTAAAAATAGTTAAAACTGTGTATATATATGAGTAAGATGAGAGGAAGACTTGCCTAAGGCCTATGTGTTACTTTAAACATAAGAAATAAATTTATGAACATGCAATTAATGTCAATACAAACACAACCAGTTATTTACATAAGGCTTCAGACTAACCATAGTGTTCTACAATAAAAAGGTGGTCAAATTGAGAATAGATGACTAAGACAGGTAAACTATGACAACGACTTTGGACTGTTCATGAGTGGTACCTTTGCGTGCTGTTTTCAAAAGGTCATAGATTTGGTAATTGGTATCAAGTCTAATACCAACCACGCAGCATGTATCACATTAGATATGTTGATATACATTAATTTCAGGTGGTGATCAATGTCATTTTTTAATGAGAATAGTGATCAGTAGGATTTGTTCTTTCTTGTCAAATCGTCAACACGTATATCTTGGTGTACTCAAGTGCTTTAAAGTCCATCATGCTACCTATTTTGGACTCTTCGAGCTTTTGCAACTTGTAATGCATGTGCCTTGAATGGTGCAAAGATTTGTAAGCTAAAAGCTCCGGAAGTCGCTCTGGCTCAAAATCAATAACAGCGCGCTCAATCAAACCATGTTAGGTAAAAATATTAATGGAAGTATCATATGCTGGTAGGTGTGTCTAGAATGATTAAGTTTACTTATGGATGTATAACGTCTTAGTCACCACCACCAAGAACATCACATTATCGACATAATTAAGTTTGATTATATTAGGAGAACGGTCTTAATTCTCAATTGCATCAGACCCCAATATTATTCATTTATTTTACTTGAAGCTCACTCCATGTTTTTGCATAATCACTCACAGACAACAGTGTGAAATTTTATTCTAAAATTCCCCTATTAATTTACATTACAAGTAAATCTCATGTACTATCCCCACGTTTTCTCTAATGTACCACAGCCTTTCTAAATGCATAAATATGGGGAATTAAAGTAATATTTTCTATAATTTGCTTCTACTAATTCCACCAATAATCTTGGGCCAAAAAACAGTATATTCATCCCATGTGCTGACATGGCATCAGCTTAACTAATTGTCATTCAACTACAAAGAAAGTGAGCACGTAACTATATTCACATGTACATAAGGAAGCTGATTTAACCACAATGATGAGATTTGGGAAACCCAGAAGCTAAGCTTGGATCCGGCACATTGCAGCATATAAATATCTCGGAAGTTTTAATCACTGATGAGAACTGAGAATCTAAGAAGCTAAGCTTAGATTTGGTACTACTCAGTCTACCCATAACCCATATGTACTTTTCAGTTTTCATACTGGAAAAAGAAGATGTCCATCCATCTCCCCATGTGGGTCCTATCAAAGGTTATGCTACGTTTCTTCACTTATACTGGTCATCATCAATTCGTACTTGTTTTATGATTATACTATGAAGCATAAATATGGAGCCCAATCGATCTGTCTCTTCATAAACATCTAGATGGGCAAAACGAATGCACTAACCTAAACTTTCTTGAAGCACTTCACTGTTACAAGAACAAAAGACAGTTACAGGTACTGGTGCCTTTCTTTCACCTGAGACATGAACATGTGCAGCCACGCATGTCACGTTGCATACATGTTGGTTAAGAATGGAAGTCCAAAACGCGGTTATTAGAGTTAATCCCGGATTTAAAATTCTGGAAGCAAGCACGCACCACCTACTCCAGGTCAAGGTTCTCCTGTGCATATATGAGCTACAGGCTGTGCTTCTCTGCAGCACTAGGCAAGGAGAATAAAACTCATCATCTCCACTTCACGCCAGCCAAGGGCTTAGCGCCAATCGCTGGGAATTCATTGGGAGCTCTGCAATTGCAAGAGTAATTTGCTGCCACCAGCGTGCATCCTTGTTGAGAGGCCATCTCGATCGGTTTGAAGGCGTTGCAAGAGGTCAGGCACCATGGCTAAGAGGGATGGCGTGGACAACTCCAGTGGCTGCTCTAATGGAACCCCTAAAAGGCTGCTGCAGGATTGTAGAAGTTATGCCCAGGAGCATGCTAAGAAGTAAGTCCAAATCATGTCATATATATTGAACTGAGTTAAGTATATGAACTACAAACGAAATCGTGATAAATAGAAGGAAAGAATTAGTTGTGCTGAACTTTCAATTGTTTGTTTTTTGCTTCATATGATGTTCCTAGCTCATTTTACGTGTGCCATTCAGTTTCTTCCTTATGTATTATTAACTCTACTTTCCCGAAAGTAGGAAAGTTTGCATTAGCACAAGAACTGAGTACACATACGCACCATATCATGATGGCTATCAGTGGAGAAAATACGGGCAAAAGATGATCCAGGGCAATACGTACCCAAGGTATGTGTACAAAATCATTTGATCTTTTATCTTGCATTTCTATCCAGAGGAGTTAATAGGTACAGACTCGTAATATGTTAATCAAGCTGAATTGGGGTGTAAAGAAGAGCTTAAAAAGGGTACATATATAACTGAAGATGGATCTCTTGCCGAAATTAAATATTCCCAATCAAATACTAAAACATAAAACATAGTAGCTGTAAATAGCGGATGTTTCCTGTATCAGGCAAGTACTATACACGTGATCAGTATTGTTAATTTCAAGGCCTTCCTATATTAGTTATAAGTACATGTGATTGGATCTGGCTTCTAGGTTGAGTGGTTAGCTTATCGTCTCAAGCCTGAGCTGGTTTTCTGGTCACATAAATGTAGTTTAATAGCAAGTGTGTATGGAGATACAATAAAAAATCTGGTGCATGTACATGTATGGTTTATTAGGTTGCTGTCTTCCCCAGTAGCTGCACGTTCCTATCAGGTTATAGCGTTTACCTTTATGTTGTCGCGTAGCTAAAAGTCACATGCCGTAATGGGAATTTTTAAGAAATGGAATAAGCCCAAGGGGAAAGGGAAAGAACTATGTTGAACGAATCATCACACACACTATGCTTTTGTGTGCTTGCTGGCTGTTGTTTATTATTTCAAAACAATAATTAGTTTCCTAATTAACATGCAGAAGGATGAGGTATTTAATTGCTCTCCAGAACAACTCGCTTTCTAGTAAACCATGGTTTTGCTATTTGTTTTGGCTTTTGCTAAGTTACTCTGAAATGAATATGGACCGCTGATCTGATAAGATATTACCTTTAGAAGGTAATATTTTAATTGGTTAAAAAATAGAAGAAAATATGAGAAAAATAAAAAAAACAGGAAGTGGGCGTCATGGGTATGGCCCTGTACGGGACAATTGGATGACGTGGCCGTGTACGTGAGCATTCCATGCATGCGCTGTTGGCGTGTACGTGAGTGTCGTGTTCATGAGTTTTTTTTTTGGGTACAAACGTGAGTGGCCGTGATGGGCATGGCCCTGTACGGGAAAATTGGATGGCGTGGCGTGAGTATTGCATTCATGAGTTTTTTTTTGTTACAAACGTGAGTGTGTGTAAGCTGGCTGTGTGTGTATATTTGTAGACGTGTATGTTTTTATACCAAACGTGAGTTTATGTCGCGTGTTGTCTGGTTGTTCGTGTCGGTCTGTTTTGTACATAAAAGATAAAAATACGCTGACATGTATTAGTCCTAAAAACATTAATGTTTGAGTGTTGCGTCTAGTAACATATTAGTCATTCCATTGTTTTTTCTATGACAAGTTAAATTAGTCTAGACCTAATTTCATCTTATAATGATGGACAATGAATTTTCGCTCAATGAGACATAGTAATTGATATGGGTGAGTTGTAACACATTTTTTCATAACGTGACATGAATGAGTTGTAACATATTTTTCTTAACATGACAAAATGAACTGTAAAATTTTCTTTCATACAAGATTGTTTGTTATAACATATTTATATTTATAAAGTGATAATGATATACTCCCTTTATTCTTAAATATATGACATTTAGGATAAATAAATTAGTTCATTTTAAAACTAAATAGTTTGTCCTAAACGTTCGCATATATTCGAGAACGGAAGTAGTATGTAATATCCAATTTATAAAGGCGAGACAAATGATGGAAGTTACTAACATAGAAAGATGACGAGAGAAAAGTGTATGGTGAAAATAAAATAACAATATATGATATTAAAATCTTTAAAAAAATAGAAACTGAAAGTATGTTTTATGCGATATATTACATATATGTAGAATTTAATAGCACGGAAATATTAGTTGACATAATTTAGTGAACACAGATTGGTGACCTACTATATTTCATCAAACATTATTTCTAACAATAGAGTTTACTATACAAAACTACATAGTTCCACATGTCAGTAAATAATCTTTTCTTTATATAACACTAGTACGATTGAAATGGTCCATGTTGTAGGGCCCAATCGGCAGCCCATTTGAAATCCTCCTCAGCCTGTCTGCTGCGAGGGTCAGATCAGATTAAAGAAAAAAAACTGCCGTCGCCGCAAGCAACTGCGTGACTCCGCCCGGAAACGCCGCCGCGTCGTCTGCCGCCATCGCCGACTGGGGCCGCCAGATTCACCCTCCAGCCAGCCAGCCGGTCGGAAGGGTGCCTGCAACGCACCGCCGTCGCGCCGCGTCATCAATTCCGGTGTTCTCCTGTCACACCCGGATTTACACAAAATCCGAATGTGGCCATATGTGTGCCCAGGAAGTCCACAGACACATATAGCGAACAAATATGATAAAAATCAGATTACAATGCTTTATTCTCACCATAAAGTAGCGATTACATCAGAGTTTTGCATAAATAAAATACATGGACAGCGGAAGACTAATAAACTCTCTCTAAGTGTAGCCGCAATCCCCACAGGGACTCTGACTGGGAGAACGTGATCTCAGAAGTAAGGCAAGTCCTCGGGAAACTCCACAGCATAATCAGTCTGACTCCAATCTGTTACCCGTCCGGGATTTTGCCCAAAAAATGATAATAATAACAAGTGTAAGTAACAGAATTACTTAGCAAGTATAGCACGGGTGGTGAGGCAAAAGAGGCTTGACACTGGCTTAACTGCATTAGCACTTTTAGTTGGTTCATTTTAATCATAACTACTACATTAGATGAATCCCAGTTGTATCCCAAATTAATTAATGTAAGTCAACAATAAGCAGTAATAAATATCATCTTCTAATCATAAAAGGATCCAGGCCGCTCGTGACCCTGAGCCGGGCTATCATGATAGATCGTACACTCTGCAGAGGTTTCGCCCTTTTCCCACCAGTCGCGTAAAAGTTCAGAAGAACTTTGCACCCAACCACGCACATCGACACTTCCGAGGTGTGACTGCATAGGGACGCTACGAGGCTTTCACAAGACACCCTAGCAAGACAGTAGCCGCTGGAGTACTACAAGGTGGTGAGAACCTAGGCACCGAGATTGACTGACCCTCAGGACGCAACGTGAGGGGGTCAATGGCATCCACGCACCGGCAAATCATGCCAACAACAAAGTAAATGGTGCAACGTGCGGAGCTCCCCGCACTCACGGAGGCTCCCAACACGGGACTGGGTCTAACGAGACCTAGCCGACGGGGCTACCGTCCTCGGTGAAATCCGAAATCACCCCGTGCCTTGCCTCCTACAACGCCGTAGGCCACTCGGTAACCACTGCCAAGCTAGAGACGTACAAGCTACTCAACCAAGACCAGAGCCATTATAGTTCCGGTGGCGGCGACAGGCTCCCAGGTTGCCGCTTTTACGAACCAGTCCTTAGGGAGAGACACTGGGGCCAGGCAAAACACGCAAGCCCCAGCTCCCTGATCCAAGTTGCTAAAAAGCAAGTTTTAATATTAAGGTTGAAGGGGACCATTAATACAAGTTTAACAGTTAAGTAAAAGTGACAGTAGTTGCGCCTAGCAAAATACTACCCATGTGCAATAACCCATAGGAAAACAAGGACAGGGAAATAAATGCTAGGTACAACCTTAATGGTAAACAATATTTAGACACATGCGTATTTAATGAACAGTGTATTAAAAGAGTGAGTAGGTAGCAAGGATTGTCCGTGCTATAACTTGCCTTCCTCGGAGTACGGCTGCTGCTGCGAATCCTGCTCCGGCACGTCCTCAACGTACTCGAAGTCCAAAGCTACGGGCTCGCCGACTGGACACGAACATCACGCACGCATCCAAAACAATCATTACATGCAAACAAAGTAATTTTATTAGAACAATACACCAAACAGTGAAAACAGTACAAAAACAGGAGCTAGAAATATTCTACGCTTTGCTACGAACACATGAGCGCGAAAATCACACAAATCGGAGCTAAAACGTGAAAGTTATAGCGTTTATAAGGTTCGGGGACTTGCTGGCAAGTTTCTGAAACTTTCAGGGGCTCATTTGTGAAAAACCAGGGGCTAAAACATAATTACGCATTAAAACCCGAGGGCTAACGCGCAAATATGCCAGCCTTGGACGGCGGGTCCTATTTTTCAAAAGCGCAGGGGCTAAAACGAATAAAACAGGACCTATCCGTAATTGTTTTTGAATTAATAAGGACCGCGGGTTGATTTGAGAAAAACAGGGGGACTCTTATGCAAAACGGCCAGAGTTGACCGGTATCCCGGGATTGACCAGCATCGCGGACCGTCGGATCTGAATCGGGCGGCTGGGATTTAAAACGCGAAGGGGTATCGGCCGATCTAATCTCGACCGTTGATCTTGGATCGGACGAACCACAGCAAGGGGCTCGCCGGGGACGAAGATCCCGCGGCGGCGCCGCTCGGCCGGCGGCGCCGCTCGGCCGGCGGCGGGGACTCGCCGGAGTTGAAGCTAGCTCGAGTTACGGGGCACCAAAAGCCATGGGGTTTGATTCTAAAGAACCAGGGGGAAATGGCGAGCTCACCCGAGGTGATCGTGACGACGATGGGGCGACAGGGAGCGCGGACGTCGAGACGGGGCGGCTCCGGCGAAACTGAGCAAGGGGGCGGCGGCGATTAGGCTCAATCCAAGGAAAAAGAGGGAGCTGGGTCATGCGGATAGCTCCGTTACCTTATGGCGGAGCTCCTGGACGGGTCCTCGCTGGGAAACAGGCGCCGGCGGTGAGGATTAACGGCGGCGTCGGATTGCGAGCTCGGGAAACCGCGGCGCGAAGCGGGGAAGCGGGTTCCGGCGGAGGAATAGTGACGACCAGAGGCGTGGTGGATGCGGCTCGGCGCGCTGGTCCTTGTGGCGGTGTTGGTTTGCCCCGACCGATAACCGAGGCGGCCAATCGGAGCGGCAAGCTCCGCGGCGGCGCTCGGATGGCGGCGGCGGTGGCGCAAAGATGAGAAGGCGGCGCTAGGGTTGGGCGACGGGGGTGAGGGGAGCGGGACGAGGGCGCGGCCCCGATTAAGTAAGCGCGGGGAATGAGGCCTCGGCGTGCGGGCCCGGCCACGGTGAGCGCGCTCGGCCGCGCCATTTCCGGCGAGGAGGAAAGGAAAGGAAGGGGGAGGGAGAGAGACTGACGCGTGGGTCCGGCTCGGCAGTGGGAGAGAGAGGGGAGGAGAAGTGGGCCGGTGCTGGGCTGGAAAGGGGAATACGGGCCGAACGCTGAGAAGAAAAGAGGAGGAAAGGTGGACTCGTGGATAAGTCCAGGGGGCGAGAGCAGACTTCCACTCGCGGGCCGCGCGTTTAGCTGGGCCGGCTCGGGGAAAGGGGGAGGAGGGGCTGGGCCGGACCGGGGGAGAAGTAGAGGGGGTCAAAGTGGACCAGGGAAGAGTTTAGGGAGCAAAACCGAACTATGGGCCTAACAACTTTTCTAGAGCTCCAAACAAAGTGATTCAAATTCGAATTTAAATATATTTAAATTCTTGTTTGAATCACAAGCAATACAAAAATAAATGCAGCAGCATGAATGCAACAATAAATGTTTCTAACTCTTATATTTGAATTTAAATTTTAGAAAATTATTATTTAGCCTTTATAAAATAGGTGAAAGCATTAAATAATTAATTAAATGCCAAAATTTTTAAATTTGAGTATTTTGGGTGTTACATCTCCAAATCACGACGAGGCACTGGTGGCTGCCGGCCCGTCCTGCTGGATCGGTGGCAGCTCCGGCCCCAGGTCGTGGGACACACCTCCTCCTCCCTTGAATCCGCTCCCTCTCCGACAAAGGATTCGGTGGCTCCTTGGTATGCAAATTGCAAACCCGAGCCTGTAGTTTGGAGAACATAACAGACGCAATCGAGAGGGGGCGGTGCGACCGTGCGAGAGTGAGGGCGATGGCGATGTTTGCATGGCGTACGGGTGAGCGCAGGGGGCGGTGCGAGGAGTGAGGGCGATGGCGACGGTTGCGCGGCGTGAGGGTAAGCGCAGGGGCGGGTCAGGAAGACGAGGGGCGCTGGTTAGATGTTTTTGGATTCGTTCTTTTTTAATATTTATTAAATATTTCTTGTATCATGAATATGAACGGCTGCGATTGCTTCGGGGTCTTACCTTCTAACAGGTAATCAGTGTACCTTAGCACAGCCCATTTGTTTTTCTGCAATGATTGGTAGTGTACTATTTTTTTTAGAAATTGTACCATACTTGTGGGTCCACATAATGAGTTGATACAACATGAATGACAGGTTTCTATACCAATGTATAATGTGAATATAATTTATATTGAGACATGAGTATGCAAGTACGGTCAGTCCGCCACATTATGGCTTAATGCTTCTAGACAGAGTGTGTAAATAATCCTGTAGGCAATTGACGGGAAAAGGTACATTTGCACAAATCACCAACTCATTAGAGAAAGCTTCAAGTTGCAATAGCTGTTTCCTCCCTTATGGACCATGCTGTCCGAGGATTCCTTAAAGTTAAGGCCTAGGGTGAAATAAGAAAACATATAGTGGCAATAGATGTCATACTGCTGTAGGTTGATTTTCTTTAAGGACTTCCAAACATTGCATTTCTGCCCGGAGTTACAAAACCGTTGGAAACCATACGGAATTTGCAGTGATACAAAGAAAAGGCCAGACACGGTACTAAAGTAGAACTTGGATACTCAGGAATTATGCAAATTCTTTCAGCGAGGGGGTGCATTTTCGTAGCAAATGACCAAGATCAGCATATATATGGATGCAACATTATACAGTAACTAGCATCAAACACACAGATCAGCATATGTATGAGCAGCGGTGCACAAACTAATTTTTTTACAGAAATGTTATGGGATTTCTTGTGTCAAATTTGTTTTAGTTAGTAGGCAAATCAAGATTTAACCAGCAGCTACCACATCATTATTTTGAAAGCATTTGTAGGAAAATTTTAGTATGTATACCTTTCCTATGTATCACATGAGAGGTAGTGTCCTACCATTATCAACAGTTATTGGTAATGTTAGATCCTCTGGTGCCGATGCATGTGATCTCCAGTACTTAGCGATATTCCACACATTGGGGTATGATATATATCTAGGGCATGCGTGCATTGGAATCCTCCTTTGGAGCTAATAATGCATGTCGGCATGATTAATAATTCTTAGCCAGGTGGACAATGCCAAGTGTTGTCATGTGTCAAGTTTTTAGCTTTCACATGCGCGTTGGCGACCTCTTTTGTGAGCATTTTCCCTAGGGCATGGAAAAGTGAACTCTAAACAACTACCAATGTTGTTTCTGTGCAGGTGCTATTATAGGTGCACATACCATCAGGATCATGGCTGCCCATCCACCAAGCATGTGGAGCAAACCAATTCCCAGGATCCACCATTGTTTCGAGTAATCTACACAAATGACCACACATGTAGCAGCACACATGTCTCGGACCACATGGCTTCATCTGTAAACATCCAGCAGATCGCTGATGCCTCTTTGAGAAAGGTAGGGACAGAAATATCTAGCCTGAACCACGGTGGTGCTGGGCACGGATTGATAAAAGAAGAGAGAGATGCTATCGACTCCTCCTTGCTCACTGTCATCAATGGCGTTGTAACATTGGATGGTGGGCATGCAGCTATGCAAGAGAACACACCTGCTGGGATGTCCAAACGCAGCAACGAGGCTAGCCATTCAATTTCACCTGTACCACCGCCGGCATCTGATGTCCTGAAAATGGACTTACTCGAGCCACTGGAGCCCCAATGGTCCGAGCCTTTGGATCTGGGCTGGTTTATAGAATACACGCAGACTGGTTGATCTATCATCTATAACTAAACACGCTCATAACCATCCTTCGGCTTTTATTAGGACATAAGTATTTGCTCCGTTTACTAGTCTATATGTTTTTTTCAGCTAGCCATACGTGTTTACTGATCTGGTTTGTCTGCATTTTTGTGGAGTTCAAATTTTAATGTAATTGGCAGGGCATTGTGCTCTGGTATAAGGGAATATGTCACCAAAAATAATTTAGTTCGTAGTATTTGCTTCTCCAGTAAAAAAATGTGAATACCCACAAGAAGGTATTCCACAGTCCTTTTGTTGTTTTTTTTTCTGTGGATTCCCAAATGCTGATTTTGGATTAGATTTTTAATAGCTTGATTTTTACAAGCTGAGGCTGTTGTTGATTCCACATAGCTTGATTCCTAAATGCTGATTTTTCCTCAGGGACAGCTTTTGTTGCGTAATGTTTGTATATCTGATACTTATCCTTCTTTTTTGATACTTAAGATTAAGAATCTTATCTTATCCCGTTCTGTTTGAAGAATTGGTATTTAATGTGCGCATGTACTTCTAAATTGTTAAATTAGATGCATATTCACCATCGTAGCTAGTTTAGACTATCTCCAACGGAGGACCCATAAGGAGACCCAACCCAAAATGAGTTTCCGATAAGACTGTTTCAGGCTCTAACAGAGGACCTATACCCAAACCCAAAATGAGTTTTCAGGAGAGAGGACCTAAATTTGATTATCCTCTCTCCTGAAGACCTTTCTCTTTTGGGTCTTATCATTGGAGAAGACCAAAAATGGGTATAAAACTCTTTAACTGTAGCGCTATACAAATGCAAAATGGGTCTCATTATTAGAGATAGTCTTAGAAACACAACAGAAACACAAGATATGTAAAAAACTAAAAATACCAAAAGAAACATAAATCATGAAAAAAAATTCTATATGCAAATCATACCTTGTGTTAGATCACATCAAGGACAACAACCAAGCCTCTCTTATAAACAAAACAAATCATTACCAATATTATCATGAGAGGTATCATTGTCTCCATCTGCTCCTAATTCCTTGTCTTGCTTTCTTGAGGTGAAGTTGCTTGACTGGCGTTTCCATTATTCTAGCTAGCTTTCCTCTTCATGCCACCGATCAATGCAGAGCACTGTCATGAATGAAGTCTAGTAAACTTCTCCTTTTCATTTATACTGAAGGATTGATCGATCAAATCGCAAAGGAACGAATGCAAATGGTTAAATACTTTGCTTGAAGCAATAAATATATTCTCCATTTCATCTTCAAAACACTGGGGTTTAAAAGTCTCATTTAAATACCATTCTAAGCAAAACAACATCCATGAATGTGACATGTATAAAGATTCCCATGAATCTGTACAATAGTTGAAGTCATACCGAAGGAGAACATAGTTGCATAAAAGATTGTAACGCGAGTACCATGCTGAGTCTTAGATAAAATCGAACTAGCGATATGATGGGCCTATCTTATTCATTTGCAAGTAGTGAAACTCATCCAGCAATCAGACTCTCCACTCACCAAATTGAGTGGATAGACCTATCTAAATATTCCTACTACCATATTGGCTATGAGAAAGAGAGGGTGAAAAAGGGAAAGAAAGAAAACTTCACTGTAGATTTGGTGAGCATGGAGCATTCGGGTTTGGATCAAGCAGCCCGACAAAGCATGAAACTGTGAGGTCGGCGCTAAGGGTAATAATAATTTATAACGGAACTATACTGCGGAATAATTGAGCTAGACGCGTCGATGGCTCTGCTTTTGGCACGGACGGGGCAGAGGGTATCTAATCTCAATCTGTCAGCAAAGGGTACCTCAGGACAGGAGCATGAGCGTGTGATGCGGGTGCAGGTGCAGCGCACACTCGGCAGTCGGCACGGGTGGTTGCCGGGCAAAAGAGCTCACGGTGGTTAGCAACGAGAGGGTGTTCCAGGCCGGCGGCGCCCCGGCGCCACCAACTGAGGTGTTCATGCGCACAGGACAGGAGATAGCATTTACTGGCCTTCGTCATTACGGAGATCACAGCGGCAACTCTCGGGTTTTGAGCCCCAAATGGCCGCTAGATCCGCGTCACAACCTGGGGCCGGGGGTCCTGGACCTCGTCCTGCGCGTCACCAGATCTCAACGAGATTTGCAGAGGCAAACGCAGCAGCAGAACTTGTTTATGGTTGGCGCCAGTTTTCTGCAGACGGCCGGGGGGCTGGACCTGCTCCCCTCCCAAAACCACGTGCGAATTCCATTAGACTAGAGTTTTGCGGATGCAAATGCCCTGTCACGATCAGCGGGAGAGGGCGTTGTTTAATGGCAGTCGACATCGACATCCAGCTTTGTTTAGCTTGCCACTTGCTTTTATCTTGCCTCCTCTTGTTGTTAGTTTATTATATCCCCAGCCCCGAGCCGATAAGCTATGTTTTAGTGACGAGATTAGACTAGTGATAGATTTCGATCCAGATGAGATGAGATGCTCTCCGTCCTCGTCACCATGTCCCCAGCCTCTGGGCCGCATCTCAGGTTCTCTGCTCGATCGGCACCATGCATGCGTCCATGCGGGTGCCAGTCTGTCAGTTCGGAACTTCGGACTAGACGGACTGTCAAGGTCAAGCCGTGAACGGAGGGGATAAAGATTGGCAGTTGCAACTGCAACCACGGATATTAGGGCACCACGAGTGTACGAGGCAGCACCGGTCTTATGGTGGCCCCCACGGTGGGCTGAGACCCGGTCTGGTATGTATAAGACCCATATCGGTCTTAAATGTGGGTCCCGCTCCATAAGTAAAAAAATATCTCTATCCTTCGTCTCCCTTGCTCCTTCCGCATCAGCTCCGTCAGTTAGACTTTCGCCGCTGCTCGCATGCTCTTGCCGTCGACGGCCTTCGCCTCCAGAAGCTGCGGTCATGGCCACCATCCCGTGCATGTGCTCGAGCTCCCGCAGGCCTATGCGCGCAGGATCTACGACCGCTGTTCCCCGCAACCCCGCGCCCCTACCGGCCTTCGTTGTCCGCCCGCCGCGTGAGGTCAACGGGCTCACCGCCGACCATCGCCACCACCGTTCGTCCACGCGAGCTGCAGCCCCCACACGCGAGTCATCGGCCACCATCCGCCAACGAGCACGCCATGGCCCCTGCCTCCGTCTTGTTCCAATTTTTTTACTGCGTAAGACCTGGCCTCAAGTATAAGGTCCGGTTCTAAGCTTTTTGTGCTTACGACCCCGTTATGACCGCATCACGTTGTGTATAAGGTCGCCCCTAAGAAGCTTAAGACCGGTGAATTCTGCACACTCCGGATGCCCTTAGGGACTGATGGGTAGTATAACAGTACTGCAGCCTGCAGGGGATACATAGATGATCATCAAGAGGACAGCCGCCGTGAAATTGGTGACAATAGGTTGCGTGCCGAATCGCCGAGGATTCGCTCGCGCAAGCATATTTCTCTTGCGTCTCATCTCCATCAAGGTAAGTGTGATAATATAAACCCAAAATCTAAACCGAGAGTCGGTTTAGTCTTATCCTGAGACCCCCTCCAGATTTAGAAAAAAAATATGTCTGAAAATAAAACGGAGACAAAAAAGGAAAAAACGAAGAAGGTAACAATCAAATAAAAAAAATGTAATTAGTCGAATCGGAAGACCTCCACCTCCGACGATCTCTTCTTCTTCTTCGACGAACACCTCTTCTCCGGCGAGCTCAAAATCGGATTAGAGTTTCGGGGTTTGGGTTGGCGAAGGGATCTATGTTCGCCCGATATAGAGGGATGGTTGGGGGAGGATGGAGGACAGACGGTGGTGGCGGGCGCTGGATGGGACGACGAGGCGGCGGCGTGGTGGTGGAGGAGGGCGGTTGGGCAAGGTCGGGGTGGGGGGGCGTCATGGCACAACGGTTAGCGACGACCACAGCGGATCGAGCGGAGGAGGAAGAGAGGAAAGCGACAGGCGTGTGGATAAGTGGATAAGGCTGGGGGAGGGGGCTCTCGACTGGGTCCTATCGGGAGAGGCCTCTCCCGCTAGCCGGGTCCTAATATAAAATGGCTTATTCGTTAGAGTCCAACTACTCTAAATTATATCACATTTATACCTACAGTATACTGATTTCGGTCCCACATTACCATTGCTCCACTCCATCTAAAATAGTTCCCCACCTAATAAGGAGGGCTGCAAATATTGTTTTATATTAAAGCTGCATCGCACTTAGCCATTATCTTATAACAAAAAAGTAATAGTTTGTACATAAGAATAGAATTTCACATATCACTCAACTTATTCAAAAGTTAACTTGTGGAATATTGTTGTAAATAAGAGGTTACGACTGCCGGACATGTTTTTCTATACCAAAAACACTGCGTAGAGATCAGAGTAAGGGATCTCTAAAAAAATATTTTTCTTCTATTCCCATTCCTCTGAATGAAACTTTATTAGTCTATAAAGAAAGTAAATACTCCCTCACACGATGCCTATTGGTAGATCTAAGCTTCTTAGGTTGGATTTGATGTGGTCAACCGATGAAGAAGAGTGAACATATATGGTGCTTATGATGATCAGCATTCTCTGCATCCACAAATGTACGATAGACGAAGAGAATGCTTATAATATATCCTCAAGATGTATTCCTCCCTCGTAGATGGGAAACAATGCATTTGACTTTTCTAAGCAAATCGCTTCCGACGAATGATTCCCGGGGACAGCTAATCTTATCACGGATCGTCGTTCGATTAACATACGTACTTTAAAATTCGTAGCAACCGTGTACTGCTTTGTTTAGGTCCACTGTCCACAGCTAAGCTCATTAGCCGGGGCATCCCGCATGAACACCTTGTATATACCTTTTCTTTTATACAAAGGTCAAATAATGCATCCCCTATCCCAAAAAAAAGATATTTACCTAGTACTTCATCCGTTTCAAATTGTAGGTCGTTTTGGAATTCCTAGGTTCATAGTTTTTGCTACGTATCTAGACATAATGTATATCTAGATGCATATCGAAATCTATGAATCTAGAAAAGCTAAAACGACCTGCAATTTGGAACGGAGGTAGTACTTTCTTAGTATAGGAAGCTAAGTTAAACATACATGTGCTACTCTATTAAAAATGTAAACATATATTACAGCGTGACACTATCCGAGAGTGACCTGCTGATACTTATACTATTACAAACCAAGAAGTTTTGTACTGTTGTACTCCGTAGACATTAGTAATTTGCAATAAATACTGCATAGTCCCCCTTTTCACCATAAGAGAATACAGGGTATCTAGCATTTGTTGTAGAAAGTAAGCTGCAAGCTAGGATTCACATGCTTTTTTTAAGAACGTATACAAGTACAAAATTAGTATATATGTAGTTCTATGTCATTGCTTGCTCTTTCTGTCCCAAAATATAGATATATGGTTAGATTTATTTTAAGTCAAATATTATCATCTTTGACTAACAATATCTTTATATGTCATTGCTTGCTCTTCTGTCCCAAAATATAGATATATGGTTAGATTTATTTAAAGTCAAATATTATCATCTTTGACTAACAATATCTTTAAGCTGCACGTTATTATAGTGGTTTCACAATAAATTTGTTAACATCATTCTTTATGTTGTTGATCTTTATGATTTTTTATATTTACAGTTGAAATTAAAACTGTTTGACTTATGATAAACCTAGATATAGTTATGTTTTAGAATAGAGGAAGTAACTTTCGATAATACAAACAGAAGGTAGCCAAACCAACTATTTTGTGTGCATGTTCACCTCTGCGTCGCACCTTTGTCCTCTAGGCATCTTTTAAGTATTAATATCCCATATTTGGTCTATACTAAGTCATACTCTAGTCCCTCTACTTTGACATTAATGCAAGTGACATGGCTCATGCGTACAGTGCGAAGCATCACTAAAGTGAAGTTGATTGTGATCCTTTGGCTCCTTTGCATTTTTTTTTTGAAATACCAGTACACCTTCGATATACTGGACTGAAATTTATCGAAATTGACGAAGTCACCACGAGTGTATCGCCTCGTCTCGCTGTCAACATACACGCCATCTACTAGTGTAGCGCCGGTTAAATTCCAAAACAAATCTAGAAAAATGCGGACACCTATGCTGAACCGATGACTCGAATCCGAGTAGATATGTTCCATCATAAGAAAATCTTATAAACTAGTCAATTTTTCTCCTTGAAATGATTCTAGCAAGCGAGCTTATAATGGGAAAAAAGGAGAAATAGAGGGCCTACTTGGTTCAATGCCAAAATTTTGGCATGCCAAGATTTTGGTATACCAATAATTTGGCTACTATTTGGTTTGCTACCAAAGTTTGCCACTACCTCACATTAAACCTACCAAAATGTTGGCAAGTTTTGTACCTAGATATTGGCTTGCCAAAACTTTGGCAGGCCAAAATTTTGGAAGTAAACCAAGCGGGCCCAGAATCTGCTAATCACCCATATTAAATTATAGGCTCTTCGCGCGCACAATGACGACTCATATACTTTAAAAAACATGCTTACTCTATACTTTTTAAAATGTACTCTAGAGAGTAGGACATTTACAAGCCGTTTGATGAGGCGCGTTGTGTGGGGGTTGCCGAGGGTTTCTTGACGATTTACGCGTTCGTCGTGATTCGTGAAGCCCTCAACCGCACAGGCGACCAGGGCTAGCCGCCGGGTTGTTTCCATCGCAGTCGCAGGATAGGATATGGAGCGCGCGCCCGGCCGAAGATCCAGGCGCCACAGGGCGGCGCTCCCTCCACCACGCGCCCGGCGTACGTGACTATCCGGCACCGACGGCCGAGTCCCGACAGACCGCCATCCGGCACCGCATCGCCGGAAATCCTTTGGACGCTTTCCTCTTCAACAACGAAGTGCCGTTGCCGCAGATCAGGCTTTATTTTCTAATTCTATTTCCTGGCTCCCGCTCAGAAGTGAGTTCATCAGCACTTCAGCAGTGAGCTGAGGCTAGATGATACTTCAGCACTTCAGCAGTGAGTATGCGAAAATCTGCTGTTCCCCAGGGAAAAAAATATATTTTCTGAAACGAGTCGTCAGACAACATATACATTCATGCGCGCGCATGAAGCCCTCCAGATCAGATCGCTGCATTATATTTTCAGCAAATCTCTCTGGTAGACCACCCAATCTGTTAGCAGTTTGCGGCAAAATGTTGTGAAAACAGCACCAAACGTGGGACTGGCTCGGGATTGGTAGCCTCCACCACTGTCCTGATTAACAAAGCCTCCAGTATTGTAATCCCACTTGGCAATACATCTAATTGGCTAGCACCCACTGTTTGTGCACTGTCCTCTCCTGCAATTTGCCTTTTTTTAAAAAAAAGATAGCAATTTGAGCCTTAAATAAACATGCACGCATCACACCTACGTAAGGGGCCGGGACTCGTCCTCAGGGCAGAGCGTATGGGAATCATAGTATTAGTAGAAACCCCTAGTACAAAAAAACATAACAAGGGCAGCCAATCAAACGAATTTCTCTCAGGGCAGAGCATATGGGAATCATAGTATTAGAAACCCCTCGTACAAGCCAATCAAACGAAATTTGAACACACTACAGATCAACTGCAATTAAGCATCTGTATCCATAGTTCCATACTGTCCTATGATAATTCCCAGTTGGACGCTCATATAACAGGCACATGATTATTGGGTGGCAGGTTCAACACTCGAATCTAATATCTGTAAACACTAAACTTATCTAAAGACCCTGCAACCTTCTTGACTTGGAACAAAAATGGAATCATAAAGTATTGGCCGCGTTTGTACTGCACCGAGTCTAGCTAATTTAAGCACCTTCGGTCTGGTGACCATGAAAGCGACATGGGTGTCTGCCAATCTCCTCCTCCATTTCCCACACACCTGCCGCCCAGAAACATATTACAGCAGTTGAGCACAGCCGCCAGGTAGCTAGCGAAGAAGAAGAATGGCATCACCGCCCATGAAAAGGGAGCAGTCCTTTGAGTTTGGGGACCTCAGCGCTCAAGATGCTATGGGGTCTGCCTCAGAGTCGTCTTACAGCCCTCCTGGAGCCGTCTTTGGGGTCTCTCCGCCGGAGTCCTCGCCGCGTGGTGGCCGAAATAGAAGGTACATGCATAAACCGATGAACCGTTGACACTATATCTTCTCAGCTCTAAATTTGTTAGATAAACAACATATATGCATGCTTATCTAGCTCTCTCTGGGTGTGTATCATGATTATTGCCTCTTTGCTTGATTTCGATCGCTCTCCTTTGTTTTTTCAACTTTTTTAGTGCCTTTTGTAGCTATTGTTCAGATCTCCTGAACATCCTCAACTGTATGTCTTGCACTGTTCCATCTTCTTCATGTCCATGTCTACGACTGAATCTGTCAGAATGTGTGCGAAGAGGCCTAGAGCTATTATTTCTGCCTTTCTTCCTCTTCTTCTTCGGCTTTGAGCCTTACTTATAGCTATACAACATTTCAGAAAGGAAACAGTAAAACATACATGGCCACAATACTGATGATCAAATACTAATTCTAGCTTCAGTATACAGTTGGAGGACATCGTACTATGTTTACAACTCAGACTTAATAGTTTACTGTTGAAACAATACAATACAGTGATGTTCGAAAGTGAGGGTCAAAGTGAATGCATACGCAACATCATCAGATTTTCTTCTTTCTATACATCCTCCAGCCAGACTACTAGCTAGCTAAGCTAGTTCCATTCCTGAGTGGAGCTATATTTCATGGACTGGGAAAAGAAGCTCATATGCATGATATATATTTGCCCAAAGTAATATGTTTATGGGGGGATTCTGCACTACAGTCAAAATACGACAATAGATTTTTTTGAATAGCTTTTAATCATAGTATAATCCTTTCTGGGAATTCTTCATATTTCCCTTAGAAGAAGCATATTCTCCATCACGCAGCCAAGGCCATTTATAGTGAGACCCAAAGCAAATTTTTCTTATAACTTTCCCATAGTGGAGGGCTCCTTTGCTCAAGAGCCCTAGATTACCCCTAGCACTAATTAAATTTATATGCTTCTGCACATTTTAATCACGCCTATATTAAAAAGGACTACATACACATATAGTGTGATATCTTTCACCGCTGTCCATTGCATACCTTTCTTTTTTTCCTTGAAGAAAGTTAGAGTCGATTATTAATATTTTATGACTCAAGCAAAAGCTAGCTTTCCGGTCCAGATGTGAAACCTAAAGCACTCGATCATATGCATGCATGGTTCCATGTTCATGCAGCCTAAAGGCTTTCACACATGCAAATAAAGTTTAGGGGGTCTTCATATGCATGCCTCCAGGGATCCACGGAAAATTGAAAGGATGGAGGAGATTAGGACCAAAGTGACATTAGCCTTTTCTTTTAATTAGTTCCTTGAAAGGTATTAATGTCACCGGGTAAGAAAGACATACCTCCCTAATATAGTGCTTTTTTATACTCTCTAAGGATGATAAAGGATAATGCCTTCATGTCTTGTATGCATAATGCCTTCATGTCTCTGCTTTCACTGCATGATAATGAATCCAAAATCTTGTTTTTAGCAAAACAAAGAAGCCCTTGCCATATCTACTTGTAGTCTCCAATGTCATTATTTGCAAGACGAGTGAACAATGTTGCCTTCCCATATATATCCATTCTCTTGAGTGGTTATGATTTGTACATCGTGAGCACAATAGTGTGGGCTACTATAGACGGAAATTAGACAGTTTGGAGATATCTGTTTAATTGACCCATTTTTGTTAACACGTCGGATAATCAAAACAAAAAGTGTAGGATACTATATTAATTTTTTACTCAGGTATTTGTATTAGTTATGGCATATGTTCTGCCTGTAGGATTTATTTTTTGGAAATTGCGGAAATCACCCCATGTCAGTTGGAGCTTGGGATTCCTCCTAGAAGCCATTTTGTTGCAGATGCCCCTTCCCCTCTCAATTTATTGCAAATACCAGTTCATTGCACACATGCTTGACCAATATTCAGCTTGTTTTGAAACACCAATTAGACTTTCTAAAATTAGATACCTGTAGAAGTACTATAATCTCGACACTTATAGGGATTGCACCAAAAAGATTAGCTGATGAGAGTTTAGACGTTGTGGCACTGAGTTTTGTTATTTGAGAGTTATTTTTTTCACTGCAGCATTATGAATAAGGGTAATCTAAGAACATGAATAAGATTGACCCAACTAATTTTGCCTTTCATGTCTCCACATCAGCCAAATTGGATGGAACAGGTAAACATGTGTGTATTATGGTGCTTCAACAAAGTTAAGTGTAGGTTTAGGCATTTGCAATAAATTCCAAGTAGTATATATGGTGAATTTATCATGTTTTGCAGAATGAACACGGCATATAACATAATAGAAACCTTTAAGTCTGTTGCCTTCCTTGTTTAGATGCAAAATTTGCACCCCAAATTTGGACCCTCGTAGTGCGTGCGCCACTTTAGCATTTCGTTTGTATTTGTGAAAAATTATCCAAAAATTGATTAATTAGGCTCAAAATGTTCGTCTCGCAGAGTACAACAAAACTGTGCAATTAGTTTTTGATTTCATCTACATTTAGTACTCCATGCATGTGCCAATATTTTGATGTGATGGGAATCTTGTTTTTGCATAGTGAACTTTGGGGTGGAATTTGGGATCTAAACAAGGCCCTAGTGTTGTACGTATGTCTATATCGTCAAATTGACCTAAAATTAATGAACCTATATAAATATTTGTACTCGTCCAACTTTATCTAAATACTTTTGGAATATTGTTGCAGGAGGGATAGGCCTTCATGGGTTAAACTTACGTACACACCTTATTTCGATGGTCACTTGTGGCGCAAATATGGCCAAAAGAAAATCAAGGACTCCGAGTACCCTAGGTATGTGATTTACCTGTCAAGTCTACTTTGTACGAGCAATTTGAGACCCAAGGTTTTGGGTTATTAACTTATTATATATATTCATCAGAATTTTTTTAAATATTCTTGTTAAAATCGAATTGCTCCATTCACTTCTAATCCTTTTTTCTCATCTTAATGTCTAGTATAGACATACCAACTAGTTTTTAGAGACTTAATTAGGGAAGAACAGTAGCAATATGCCAACTTTTTCCTTTTCAATTAATCAATCCAGTTGTAATCTAGTTGATGAAAATTAAACTAGATCAATTTGACGATATAAACCTGTTATAAAACTAAAAAGATAAAGAATTAAATGTGGCACTTTATTTTATGAGCTACTAAAGACAAAGTGCCATCGCAATATGCAAGGATAAACCTCTCTGCTATATGTCTTCCTTTCCCAAGATTAATCATTAAGTTTCTGACTATTTTTTATTGATGAATTTTAAAATGATTGGGATTAATTAGAGTCATCTGTTCTGAGAAATCAGACGGTGGAAACAAAGTAAGTACCCAGAAGTACGTAAATAGAGGTACCAAGAGGTACCAAATTTGTGGGCCCAGATACAAAAAATAGTGGGACCAACCATTGATTTACACTAGGTACTTTCAGGTTTTTATTACTTTTTTTATGAAATATTTCTTATTACTCAAATCAATCATTTAGCGGAGGTTTTGTTGTAATAAAGCTCTCATTTTTATGTCTTATACTTCCCCGTACATGATTTAGATGTCGTTTTATACAATGACATGATCTCCGAAATGTAACTTTGACTTCTTATTTTTACAAAATATTTATTAAGAAAATAATATATATATTTTTATAAAAATATTTGTTAAGACAAATATATTCATATGGTTTTCACATTTCCAAACTCAACGACTTAAAAGTTATTCATGATTTATATTCCCAATGTTTGACTAAAATCTGTCCAAAACGACGTCTAAATCTTATACGGAGGGAGTATATCGTTGATCTTTTGGATGTCCGAGTTCACCATGGATGTTGGACCTCCTCCGTCGAAACCTTTACCTTCAAATGACGCTACGGCTAATGATTAGTCAAATTGTCAGACCTAGAATCAGAGGTTGATGGCAGTGGACAATATTTTATAACTTTGTAAACAACCTTTTAGGGAACAATTTACTATTAATAAATCAGTCATAAATGACATCTTATCTGTCACTGATCTTTTGGAACGGTTTTGATTTCTTATTTGTGTGGCAAAAATAAAAGATTATTACCATGGTTCAACTTTCAACATACAACCATGTATACTTTGGAAGCGGCCATTCAAAATCCTACCAGCCCAGTCCAAGCATAATCACAAATAATTCCATATATGGTCAATGAGTAACTAAATGCCTGGTTTGGCTTTCTAGTTTCTTACCCCGAGGCAAACCGTAGCAAAAAGATGCATACCATTTCTCTTCGCGGCCACCATTTTGCTCACTTGTCACTGCAGTTTCTTCCTCATCGAAAGTGCATTTAGGGGACATCTAATGATAAATGAAAGAACAAATATATAATAGAATGAATGTAGTAATACCAAGCAGAATGAATGTATATATAATAGAAGAGTGAAACGTGTGCTCATGCAGGCTATACTTCAGATGTTCCTACCGTGGAGACAGGCAATGCCTGGCGTCTAAGCTGCTGCAACAGAAGAACGGCGACGACCCACCACTGTACGAGGTGATCTACACGTACGAGCACACTTGCGGCGCGCCGCCCGTCCCGTTCCCGGATATCGTGGCGGAGGCGCTGCCGGCGGCGGCAAGGGAAGGGTCGTTGGTGCTCAGGTTCGATTCCCCCAGCGGCCACGGCGACGCACATCAGATGCTGCAACAGGGGCAGTATCAGCCTACTGCATCACGGAGTCCGTTCATGATGCTGAGCTTTGGTTCGGATAGAAAGACGCAAGGTCAGAAGCCTGTCTTCCATTCTGACATTGAGGCCGGATCGTCGTCGCTTCCGACGGAGGGGTTGCCGGCACCGCGGCCGGCAAACGGCGACGGTGACATGTTTTCGACATGGGATTCCTTTGCGTATGATTTTGACAGCCATATGCACTTCGGCGATCACACAAATTTACCTTATAACAGTAGTAATTACGATTATGATGATTACTGATGATAAAATTCGTAAGCATATTGCGAACCAGGACTCTTATTCTAAGCGGCATCCTTTTAATCTCTATCTGAAAGTATATTTGTGGGAGACTGATATAGATATATGTCTGCTAATAGCTTACGTACAGGAATTAAAACATTTGCTGTCCTAATTCAAGGGGATTAATTATGCCTAATCCACCTTTCTCCAAAACAAGCCATTTGAGCTGAAGGTGCAGTTCACCGAGCACTGTCTGTATCATCTTATTTAATTTATAATAATAACAAAACTGGCAACAACGACTCTCCTTATACTTCTTACCCTTTTGTTTCACATACTGATGTCTTGTGACAAAATGGATTGTTCACAGACTGACAGTTCTATGACATAACATTGCTAAGCACTTGTTGAGCTTGTCATGGAGATCCAGATTTAGAGACCTAATTGCCACAATCAAATCTATAAAGCTAAACTATATTTAGTCCGGTTCTGGATCTAACTGCTAGCTGGTGCGAGCTGTATAATTATGGTACTTCCGATCCCAGCTGACACTAGTTTGTTGCAATCCCCGAATATCTCAAAGCAATCTAAAACTGGGTCGTATTCGGTTGGTAGATCTAGAGCGTCAGCTAGCATAACGTTAGGTCGTTTTAGTCGCCGGCCTCTCTTATTGGCCAACCGAGAGAACTTCCAATTCTAGCCAGCGCAATCCTGATTGGTGAATCCTGAGAGCCATGCATAGATTCACGCGGGTTTCTCCCAAGACCTCGCCGCTTCAAGGTCAGAACAGAAAATGCAATTCAAGTGCAGAGATCACCCTCCTTGACTGTCAGTGTCAGCTAGTTGGTAACTGGTAGAACCATTCAGCTGTAAGCATATGGATTTGACCTGCATAATCATCATGCATAGTGTTACAGCGGGATCGACGCATACGCGGTGTGGTCACCTTGACCCTTGCGCCGTGTGTTCGTCCTGTTCGGCTGGCTGGTGGCAGGTGACTGTTGGTGATTCGTGCTGAGAGAAAATTACCGTTTGCTGACCGGTAGCTGGTGCTGATTTGTTCTGAGAGAAAAGTACCGCTGGTTGGTGACTAATAAGCCAAACGAATATCCCGCGTTTATCCCGTTGGGCCGGTGTCCCTGTCCGACGTCTTCTGTGGGACTGAACTCGGAAATTCGTTGCGCAGGAGTTTGAAATTGGCAGCTCTGGCCCTCGTCTATATTATTGTCAGTTTGCAGAAACCTAAATAGTAGGCCCAGTAGATGCTTCTATTATCATAGTAAGTACTACCGGCTCTCAAGTCAGACCCATGGTTGACCACCAGAAGCAGAGACCGAAATTTCTGATGCATGTACCATGATACGATACAGAGCAGTCAACCAATATCTATATAATCTTTCCATGGATCCATCAGTAAGAAGACCAGGATCGAACAAAAGGCTCCCGCTGACATTAGTGATCAACTTAGATTAATGAAAATGGTTTTGAGCAAGTCAACAATCAAGCTCAAAGGTGAGCAATCTCTGAACGAGTATTTGCAAGCTCGCTTGATCGGAGTCAGCGGTCTAGTCTGCATAAATACTCTCCTCACCAAGACCAAAAGCTAGCTACCACAGAAACCCCACGACCCTACTATACCCGGCTGCTTTTAGACATTGCCTGAGAACAAAAGATGGCATTTGAACTAGACGCTAAGCTCTCCGACGTGCTCGCCGGCGGCTACCATCTCAGCACCCAACTCCAAGCATTGCTCGGCCGTCCCTTGGATAGCCGCGGCCAGGAAATGGCCAGGGAGTTCAGCCAAGAGCTGTCGCGAGTGTTCATGGTATCCATGTCCATGCTGAATTGTAACGTGGTGGCGCCGGAGATAAGGATGGGCAATAGCTCCGGCATTAGCACTCCGGCGAAGGATCAGCGCGCCAGGTATATACTGATTTCTGAAGGCGTTCCATCCATTTTCAGTGTCCATCTGTCTGTCTCTGTGTTTTCAACTCTGTTCAACTTGTTTTTTGTTTTTTCTTTTTCTTTTTTGAAATACTAGCTTGTTTTTCTTTCACAAAGAAACTTTGTTTACTTGGTTGTGCTGGTTGTTTGCAAAACTTAATCAATCACGATGTTGTTCAGCTTGTTTCTCTTTCAGAAAGAAACTTTGTTTACATGGTTGTGCTGGTTGTTTGCAAAACTTGAATCAATCACCGTGTTGTTTCTAGGAGTGATAGTGAAGTGGTTACTCCCTCCAAGAAGAGTAGAGAAGAAAGGGTTACAGGGAAGGAGATTACATCCTCGCCACACAAGGATGGTTACCAGTGGCGAAAATATGGGCAAAAGAAAATTCAGAACTGCAGTTTCTCGAGGTGAAGTCATATACTCTGTGCAATTCAAAACATGTGTCATTTAAGAATTTTTGCGAGTCCAATTTTTTGACTTTGACCGTCGATGTATAAAAACTGCAAATTATTTTCATTAAAAAGTACTTGAGAAATATAAATCATATTTATTTCAAACATCATGCTTTTATACAAATTGCTAATCAAAGCTTTACCTTCTAGACTATGTTGATGGTCTAAAAAAGATATATTTTGAATTGGAGAGAGAACAGCGCATGCATGTTCTGCCATTCGTGTGTGTGGTATACCCATGCCAAATTCCACAAAATCAGCTGACAGAAAATAATAGCAAATTAATGCATAGAAACAAATTTTACTTCAACTCGTGGTGTATACAAGCTACGGCATGGTTGTATGTATGCTGTTATAAGGAAAATATAAGAAAATAATCGCCTTCTAAGAAAATATGGTTGTACTTTACTAGAATAAATATATTAAAAGGTCGCCATCTATAAAAAGCCGTGCTCGATCCAACATCTATCAACTACCGTATAATATCTGCTTATGGATCCAGATTATAGCCACCTAGATTAACTAGAACCGAAATACTAGTTTTCTAATGAGCGATGCTTTTTTATTCCAACGAGGGAATTTCATAAGAATTCTGTTGGAATTATAATGCAAATACTGCATAAGGAAGTCTTGTGGAAATCTTGGGAATCCATGCGTCATCTAGTACGAATCAAGCTACTACGCTTGATCCTCCATTTTTTTCAAAGTAATTTCCAACTTAACCACGCGACTAAGTCAGTTCACTACATACCATCGTATCCTCACCTCATGACCTCATCTGATCTGGAACACATGAGATGCACGCTTGCATCCGATCCGACGACTTGACTTGCGTCGTCAACATGGTCAAGAGCCTTACCACACCCCATGCACAGTATAGCATGGTCCCTTTGTCCTTTTTTGGAAACAATTAATGTTGTAGGGCCCACGCCAACATTCCTAAATCCTGACCAGCCGTGGGCCCACCTCTGCACTGCACGCAGGTACTACTACAAGTGCAACCGTCACCGGCGCTGCGAAGCGAAGAAGAAGGTGCAGCAGCAGGACGGCGGCAGCCGGGGCCAGCTGCCTCCCGTCTTCGAGGTCACCTACCTGAACCAGCACACCTGCCACGAGCTACGCGCCAGCGACGACGCGGCCAGGATGGCGTCGTCGTCGCCCGGGACCAGGGGCCATCGCCTCGCCGGCGGAGTCGTCGTGGACACCGCGAGGAGCGACGCCGGCGACCTGTCCGATCTGTTCCCCCACGTCGGCGGCGGCGGTGCCGACGACGAAGAGAAACGGGCCATCGTGTCGTGCCTCGCGACCGTCGTCAGCGGAGCCGTGCCGCCGTCGCCGTCCTCGTGGTGGCCGCCGGCACCCGAAGCGAGCGCCGCCGCCGGCGATCCTGCCGCGTTCGTGCCGGACGTGGCCGCGGACGACGGGGCGGCGATGATGATGACGATGATGGTGGTGGACACGGGCTTCTCGTGGGACCCGGCCTCGCCGTTAATTTGCCCCGGCGGGGAAGCCGGCCATGACCAGCTGATGATGACGACGAACAGCCACCTCGACATGCACATGGACGACGACGTCGCTGGGCTCGCGGACACGGTGTGGCCGCGGCACGCGTGCGGTGCGTGGCGTTGAGCTCGAGCTCGACGCTGTGTGCCCCCACCCACATGAATCCGGGCCTTCGGGGACTACCACTACGTTTCGCACAGAGCAGGCGTCGCATTGAAGCTGCTTCGTGCAGGGCCGTAGGGAGTAGTGAGTAGTGACAGTGATCTAGGACCAACCGGCCGGCATTTTTGTGAGCTGCAACAAAAGTTGCTAGGCCAGATCGAGCCGGCCGGCAGACAAATAAACAGTGGGTCACGAGCAGTCGGTGTCGTAAAGGGTACTGTGTTGACTAGTGTCGGGTCACTTGTGTGAGTAGCTGTGAGTCGCCACCACCTTGCGTGCGCGGGTACTATATTAGCCGTGGCAGTACTACAACGTGATGTAGAAACAGTAGTAATCCTCGCAAAAAAAAGTGTGAGTATTTTTTGAGTAAAAAACTACAAACAGTAATAGTCATGCATTAGTTTTGCCGTTGGTAATCATATCGGCCCATCGTGCCTGATGGGCAGGGCCGGAACAGAATTCCTATGGGCTCTCCTGTGGACGACGGGGGAACACGCTGGCAGCAGCCTCAATTGGCCCGCGGGCTGATCGAAATTAACCGACCAACATCTGACTGACTTCTCTTTGACAAAGAAAACGATCACTCGAGTAATACTTTCCGTTTTCGCTTCTCAAAAGATTCTTTTGCGTTGCAAGTTGCAACATCTGGTTTGGTTTCTATTCTGAAATTCTCAGGCAGGCCCATCAAAAGTCATTTTATAATTAGAAATGTGTCCCATATTTTACTTATTTAATATATGCATGTGAATACAATCAATTAGTATTAAGTAAGGTTAATAATTAAGAAAAATATAGTTATTTTTAGCATATAAAAAATGCACACACTCAATCGGTTAATTGCCTCCTTCGATAGTAGGGCAGATATGACGGGATTATCAGTTACAGGTGGTGTAACGAGGCGTGGTTTTGGGTGGTTATTTCTTTGTAGGGGTTAGGTGTCCATCTTTGTGGTCCTCAGTTTGACAAAGCGCTAGAGTAGTCTATTTGTCTTGTTTAGTGAGAGCATAGAAAACATACCCAACTTGCTATTTTTGCATCATTCATAGGGATGATAGATCCCCCTCCTGGTTTCGCCAGCGTGTTTAAGTTGGGAGTTCCCTTGTGGGTCACGGAACCGACAGAAAAATTAAAAAATAAAAAACCATCAGGGAAACAAGAAAACGATTTTCATAAGAGACATGGATAGATCGACAGGAAAATAAAAATTTAAAATATTGATCCCACAATAATAGGTAGCCTCACATGACTATGGCAATAAGGAGCTATTTGTTGATCCCACACAATCCATCTAATTTCGTTGTTCTATTGTTAAATTTAAAATATTTATTGTATGTGTGTTATCATTCCCAAAATTCCCTTTGAAGTAATTTGTGTTATATTCAATTATGTTCATTATTCAATTATGTTCCAAAATTCCCTGCTCGGCCGGCGGGTGGCAGGTGGCTGGTGCTGGTTTGTGCTGAGAGAAAAATATTGCTGGTTGGCTTGTGACTGGTGGCTGGTACTGATTTGTTCTGAGAGAAAAGTACTGCTGGCTGGTGGCTGATAAGTCAAATGAACGGGACGCACAATACATGTAATGTTTTATAAGTCTAGGTCATGTTTGATTTTGTTTGTTCTTTATGTTCAATCGTGCGTGACATGCTGTGGCTAGTCCGCTATTCCGGCCGTAAACCCCGGCCGCCCGCCCCCAAGATTTTTCTCGTTTGCGGCGAGGAGCGCCGGCCGCTCACCACTGCACGCGTGTGTTCGCCGAGAGGTATAACCTCCAGGTGTTTGGACGCCTCGACGATCGTGACAGCTGACAATCCAAGCAAGCCTAGGCGATCCACATCCACGCACCCAAAAGGACGCGAGACACCGCACGTCGTCGCTATTGAATCGGTGACTGACTAATGCCTGTCACAGCGCACACATATGCTGACACGGTGACATGATGCATGCATGCACTGTCATATATGTTCGGCTGTTACGTTCATTCGGTCTGAATCATCGGCGGGGGTGCCACCACAAGCAGCAGCGCCGCCGGCCGTTGACTCTGCCGGAGCTGGAGGCCGGCTTGCTTGGTACGCACGGGAGGTATCTGTACTCTTCTTGGCTCGCGAACGTTGAAAATGCATGCACTTGCTAGGCCTCGTTTAGTTTCAAAAAGAGCCCTCAAATTTCACTATAAAAAAAAAAATTTCATCACATCAAAATACCGGCACATGCATGGAGTACTAAATATAGATGAAATAAAAAACTAATTACACAGTTTTATTATACTTTACGAGACAAACATTTTAAGCCTAATTAATCAATATTTGGACAATTATTCACAAGTACAAACGAAATGCTACAGTGATACATTTATGACGTTTTGCCAACTTTGACATCCCCAATTAGGGATCTAAACAAGGCCCTAGTGTTAGAACCAATGATCGGTGTTTCTGTCACTGTGGAATCGGTCAGCACTCAGTACAGTCTGTCTCCCAGGGTGTGACCAATGCAAGGTACTCCCTCCGGTCTGGTAAAGAAGGTCGTTTAGGACAAGGTTTGAGTCAAACATTTGAAATATAAATCATGAATAATATTTAAGTCGTTGAGTTTGAAAATGTGAAAATTATATAAATAGATTGGTCTTGAAAATTATTTTTATAAAAATATTCATATATAATTTTTCAAGAAATATTTTTATAGAAAAGATAAGTCAAAGTTATGTTTTGGTGACCGTATCGCTGTCCTAAACGACTTGTTTTACCAAACCGGAGGGAGTACACGTTAATTTGTGGTTTCAAAATTGGGCCGCCTCTTCTAGCCAGTTCGGGAATCAATCAAAGCTTGTGATTACGACGATGTGGACGGTCTCTCTTGGGGATCCTTTGCATTTGGCTCTTTTACGGTGGTTAAAAGAAACCACAAAGTACCGGTATCCGGATCTATGAATTTCCTTAGCGTTGATTATTAAAAGAATTAAAATAAAGAAAAAATTCAGTACCGACTTAATCTTTTTTGGGTACCGGGTCCAATTCCAATTGGTACCTAGCTTTCTCTTGGTACCTTTAGTTACCTATTATTGCTCACCCGGTTCATATTATTTCCAACCACATTAAAAATCCTCTTCAACTATACATGAATCAAATATCTGTCATTTTTAAAACATAAATATGAAACTCTTCATTACAAATAGCCTTAAAAGCTAATACTACTATTTTTTAAAATGCGTATATATACACTTCGTACTCATCTCGGGAGAACATACTCCACTTTGATTCGCAGGACATGCATGCATGTTCCCCGCTGTCAAGTAGTACGTACGGAGTATGCATGGAATGGAATTAATTACGTGCGTACACATTGCTCTCGTACGTACGTGCGGGGTCACTCATTGCAGCTCGATCCAGCCAGCCAGCGACGACGAAAGGATGGCGAAATAAAGGCAGGCAGGCAGGCTGGGAGCCCGGGACAACGAAGTGGGACAGCGAGTGGGCACGCACACGAAGAAAGGTTTTGGCTTTAGCGCAATGTGTTGCACACGAGCAAAACCCCCCGGTGCTACGCGATCCACAGACTTGGCCATCCGGCGAGTCGATCGGGGAATAATGCCCCCCGGCCGGCACCGGGTACCGCGAACGCAAACACGCATGACGTCGACGCCGCGGCCGCAGCGTGACGCCCGCGTCCCTGATGTCACCGTCAGCCCGCGAGCCCCGCGCGTCATCACTCCGGCCCTGCCACTGGCATTTGTCTTGTCCCCATCACCCCCGAAGACACAGACCGATCCGGCCGGTTGCTGCTCATCTTTCTATGATTCTATCTGATGGTCTGATCGGTGTCAGCAGAAAGGCGGGTCAATGATAAGCGAGTCTGATCGATGGCGCACACGGGCTCCAGTAATGCCCCCACCGCGCGCGTGCGTTCACATAACATTATCAGACCCGGACGGACAACGACGACGACGACGCGACGGCACGCACCAGATGTCCAGATTGTCCATGTTGCTGGCTGCTCCCGTTGTTTTTTCTTTATTTAGTTTACTCCTATTTTGGCCCGTTCAGACCGCCACGCACTCATCAGTCATTCCCAACCCTGCTCGGTGAGACCGTAAAGGCTGCGCGCTGCTGTGCTAACGGTCGCAATCATCACTGGCGAATGCTAGCTACAAGTCTTGTCTCCATGTTGGAGCTTTTATCGTGTTTTCGATATATGAATTCCAGCTTCTTTTTTCGGCCGTGCTTTTGATTTCGTGGCCTACTATGACAGGAATGAAACGATAGTTTTGAGTACTCAGAGCCCAAAAGGGGTACAGTTTAAGCATGTTTTTCCCAACCTTGGACCCCTCTCAAGAACTAACATGCTCAAGCTATCTGACTATTGATACATGACATTGATAAAGTGCCTCAGAAGTTTCCGGCCTTGTCGAACAACTGAAAGATGTATGTTGTTGGAAGCGGGGAATGGACGAATTTTGCACTTTCAGAATTGCTTGGCGACTCCTGCTCAAGGGTGCTGTACGTTCACATCTTTAGTGGTAGAACCGATGAAGGTTGTGGCTATGTTCACCGTTCAGGCGTTAAACGGGATTATGTTCCTCTTGGGCAAGGACGATTTCAGAATTTTGAGGCATTGGTGTTATTACATAGTAATCTTGCTTGATCCAATAGTCATCTTTTATGAACCAACAAGTAGTATCTCAAAAGATTCGTCAGAGGTCACTGGGTGACATGAAGAACCCGGTGAGAAATCGACATGAATGCTGCCATATCATTTTAGAAGGAGCTATTTGTTGATCCCACACAATCCATCTAATTTCGTTGTTCTGTTGTTAAATTTAAAATATTTATTGTATGTGTGTTATCATTCCCAAAATTCCCTTTGAAGTAATTTGTGTTATATTCAATTATGTTCCAAAATTCCCTGCTCGGCCGGCGGGTGGCAGGTGGCCGGTGCTGGTTCGTGCTGAGAGAAAAATATTGCTGGTTGGCTTGTGACCGGTGGCTGGTGCTGATTTGTTCTGAGAGAAAAGTATTACTGGCTGGTGGCTGATAAGTCAAACGAACGGGACGCACAAGACATGTAATGTTTTATAAGTCTAGGTCATGTTTGATTTTGTTTGTTCTTTATGTTCTCGTGCGTGACATGCTGTGGCTAGTCCGCTATTCCGGCCGTAAACCCCGGCCGCCCGCCCCCAAGATTTTTCTCGTTTGCGGCGAGGAGCACCGGCCGCTCACCACTGCACGCGTGTGTTCGCCGAGAGGTATAACCTCCAGGTGTTTGGACGCCTCGACGATCGTGACAGCTGACAATCCAAGCAAGCCTAGGCGATCCACATCCACGCACCCAAAAGGATGCGAGACACCGCACGTCGTCGCTATTGAATCGGTGACTGACTAATGCCTGTCACAGCGCACACATATGCTGACACGGTGACATGATGCATGCATGCACTGTTCGGCTGTTACGTTCATTCGGTCTGAATCATCGGCGGGGGTGCCACCACAAGCAGCAGCGCCGCCGGCCGTTGACTCTGCCGGAGCCGGAGGCCGGCTTGCTTGGTACGCACGGGAGGTATCTGTACTCTTCTTGGCTCGCGAACGTTGAAAATGCATGCACTTGCTAGGCCTCGTTTAGTTCCAAAAAGAGCCCTCAAATTTCACTATAAAAAAGAAAATTTTCATCACATCAAAATGCCGATACATGCATGGAGTACTAAATATAGATAAAATAAAAAACTAATTACACAGTTTTATTATACTTTACGAGACAAACATTTTAAGCCTAATTAATCAATATTTGGACAATTATTCACAAATATAAACGAAATGCTACAGTGACACATTTATGACGTTTTGCCAACTTTGACATCCCAAATTAGAGATCTAAACAAGGCCCTAGTGTTAGAACCAATGATCATGGTAGGACAACGATTACCACAAACAAACGAAAAGTGCTACAAAGCGCTACAGTGTTCGACCCAACTTTTCGCGGATCTAAACATACCCATGTGAAAAATGTATGCTTCCTTTCAGCTTATACTTCCCAAACTATTTTACTCTCAAAATGGCTGCAAGAATCGATTAATTGCAGACTATATGTAGATTTGACGATGTACTACTATTTGTCGTCTACGGGCAATCTTTGTGTAGCTATCAGATTGAACACATTGTTATGCTTTTTTTGTTGTTGCAGAAGACCATTACAGATGCAGACACTCACAACGCATGCTCACTCACTCTTATGAATACACGCACATAAACTTTACCCTTATGAGCACATCCGATAAGCTAAACTCGCAGATGTCGAGATTCTCCTTTTAAAGCATGGTCATTTCTTTAATTGGATTAAGGAGCACTGCTGCATGCTTATTCTGATTTTTGTCACTTTGTTGTTCAGTGGCGAGAGGAGATTCATGTAAGTTGGCATATCCAACTGCTTCTGTGGCGGTCATTAACTGCCAACATCATTGGTGACAATGGATCACCCACCCTCATCCACATAGTATTATGCTTGTAACAAGGCCCCCTTGATCCATTTAGCAAGACCGAGGAAGGGGTTGTACTGAGCAATGTAGAGACCCATCTGCATCATTTATGCCAAAATCCCATTTACTGCAAAACCTCAACTAGGTAATCCTATTTCACACTGTCGAAAGCCTTAGGAACATCGAGTTTGAAAAATAAGGCCGGCTCCTTTGTCCTCTTTATCAGATTCCAAACATACAAAAATTATCAAGTATGCTTCTTCCTTTTACTAAAGCACTCCATAATCTATGTTCCACGCCTATCACGCTGACCCCTGTTCGGCAAGATGCGATAATCTGAGAAGCCAATGGGGGGCTAAAGGTCAAACAAGAGTAAAGGAGAAGAGGGAGGCAATGCAAGAGGGCTTGGACCGAAGATGAGACCGTTGGCTCGTGGGGGTTAGTAGTAGAGACGGGTGATTGTGAGATTGTTATTTGGTTGACTGAATTATTTAATATATGATGAGGTTGGGGATAATCATAGCTATTGGATATTTTCCTCACATAGTATATATATCAGCAATTTAAAGGAGAATCACAAGGTTTAAGAGTATGTAGGTATACCTTTTATTTTGTCCATACTGGTACACATAAAGCATTGCACAGATGACAGATGATAGTGAGACGAAAAGTAAGAATTACAACTACTACGTGCAAAATTAATCACGCCAGCGTGACCAAAACTTAACTGGAGAGACGCAACCCCCCGGCCGTATATCGTCTAGTGCAAGTGTAGTTAGTACTTCATTCTCGCACTAGTTACAGTATTCTTCAATACGGTATGTGTGCGTATACGTATTCATATTTTGTATGCCCTACGTGTATGTGTAGCAGTAGTCATTGCTAGTAGTGATCTGTCGCGCTCGATCTGAACCCTCTCCCGAGTCTGACCGACCCGTTGCGCGAGAATAGGTGGGTACGGTGGCGCCTGCGCCCTCGATCAAAACGGCAGGCCGCCGCCGCCGTCAGGTAGGCCGTAGGAATCGCCGAACACGTCGTCGTAGTCCATGTCATCCAGCCCCAGCCCCACCACGTCCACGTCAAGCCGCGGCATCTCATCAGCCGCCGCCGCCGCCGCCGAAGCATCGGGCGCCACGTTGACGGCGACGGCGCTGCCCGCTGCCGCATCAGGAGGAGGAGACTGGTGGTGGGCCCCCAGCACGCAGGCGAGCGAGGACACGAGCACCCGGCGCTCGTGCTCCTCCTGGTCCAGCGCGCCGCCGCGGCGCGCCGCCAGGCCGGGCACGCACGACGACGACAGGTCCAGCATCGCCGGCGGCGGGTTCGCCGCCGCCGTGTCGCACGTGTGGTCGTTGAAGTACATGACGAGGTACTCCGGCGTGTCGCCGCCGCTCCACTGCTGCACCTGCTTGGTGGCCCGGCAGCTGCGCTCGCGGTGGAAGCTGCACCTGTAGTAGCACCTGCGCACGCACGCGTCCAAAACAAATTAAAACCGGGGCAGGCGAGACAACACACGCTTACTTGCTGGAATCAGAACCTAGCACATGGCGGCTAGCCACACCCGACGTCACTCGAAGCAGCAAGGCGTGACGCCAGCAGCGAGATGCCTCGAGTAAAATACTGGTCCACGTCACTAGCTCAGCTCCGGTCTCGCAAAGATTAGTTAATTAATTCTACACACGGTGCAAAATTAAAGTCACAGTGCACGCGCGCGCGCGCGCACGAGAATTACACCCCGCCACGAGAGAGGTAACTTTCGGGGGGACAAAAAGCTACTAGCCGGTCAAGAAAACAAGTATGGAAGAACATACTTTGCTTGGAAGATAAACATGCGTCAACGTCAGGATGATCTCTAATCGATTGCTTTTGTTTTAGAGGAGGCCTAATCAAAGCTTTAGCTGGTTTTCAAACGTGTGGGCGATTCGCCCGCCCGGCTGCGCGCGAATCTTTAAAGGCGGGCGGACACACTGCCACGCATCGCTATCCGCAATCACATCCAATCCCATCCCATCCCATCCATCCATACCACAGGAAGGAGCACCGTTGCGAGCAACTTACTTTTTCTGTTATACCGGCCGTGCAGAATTATTGGAGATGCATGAGGTTTTTTAAGGCCTATTATATTGCAGAGGTTACACTAGTTTGGTAGCAGTTCCATGAGTAGAATGGTCGTTATATATAGTAAATTTCTGTGCTACATACTAAGCTAAGAACTGGAGTATATATAGTATTAGTGGTGGGTAATAACAGGGAAATTATTGACCTTGGGTAAGGCGTGTTGGTGATCTTCTTCTGGCCGTACTTCCGCCACTGGTAGCCGTCGTAGTGCGGCGAGGTTGTCATCCTTTGCCTGTTTGAGAGCAATGCACGGCGTGGCCTAATTAGATCGCTGTGCAATGATTTGTTAGCGAGAACAAATTAATTATCTTCCAGCCCGGCGGGTCCTTTTTTGTCAGTTGCGCGCGCAGGCAGCAGGAGACGACAACTCACTCTCTTGGGATGCTGTCCTCCCGGTTCCGGCGCGGTGCCGCCGCCAGCTCAGGCGGGGCGGCCGCCGGGCTCAGCCCGGGCATTACCACCGGCGGCGGGGCGCGGTCGGCCGGCGAGCTCATGATGGTGAGGCAGACGTTGAAGGCGCGGGACACCTCCTGCAGGATCAATGCGGCGGTGGCCTCGGCCTGGCCCTGCCCGCGCAGCGCCCCCAGCGCCGCCGCCCGCAGCTGCGCCGTCAGCTCGCGCCCGCGCGTCAGCTCCCGGATCACCGCCTCGTGCTCCTCCTCCGGCGCCGAGCTGCCGCCGCTCACCGCGAGGCGGGACTGCGCCTGCATGATGGCCGGCTTCCCGAGCGAGCAGGAAAGCAGGAGCAGCCGCCTTCGCCGTCGCGCGTGTCGCCGCGGCGGTGTGAGCTAGAGCGAGTCCGAGTTAGTTTTGTTAAATTTGTTGGTACGAATGGATCGGATGAGTAGTAGGAGGAGAAGAAGAAGCAGAGCTCGGAGAGGGTTCGGTGGTGGGGTTGGGCGGAACTAGCTAGAACTAGAGCAAGAAGAGGCGCCCTGGCGGCTTTTATATAGGAGAGGAGATGAGAGGAGAGGGGGCGGGGATGCGCGGGAAGAAGTCTCGTGGCAGCTGCACAGCTCAGGGCGAGCTGGAGGAGAGTGGTTTGGTGGTGGTAACAGCCAACGGGGGGACGTTCCACGCCCCCACGCGGAGTTGTGGACTGAGCCACGACCGTACAGCAGGTCGTTTCTTAGGGCCCCTTGGGAGGGCCGAAGCCGTTTTTAGGAGAAGCCGGAGCCTGCCAAAGCGGACCTTAGTACTACTGTATATCCTGTGCATATATATCGTCGAGAGAAACCTACGAGAGATTGAAACGTTGATAAAATTTGAATGATTGAGAACGCATAAGTTAATTCAACGGAATTGGCATGAACATCAAATCAAACTTCGAAAGAGGGCTGAATAACGGTTTAGGAGTGAGCTCGAGTAAAACATATTTTAGCTTCGAGGTAGTTGGATCTAGCCTGGACCCAACCATAAATGTGTTTATTTTATTTTGCTGTATGAAATGTTCTATGTTCTCCAACTCAATTAGCTAGGATTCTCACTCCCTCCCCTTTGTTTTGTCCAAATTTACATGAAAAACATAATAAAATGTACAATACCAAATAAATGCACTATTAGGGCATGATTTTTGGTGGATTGTGTGAAACTAATTTGATATGTCATATATGTTGGTGTTTTTTCTTTAAACTATTTTTGCAGTTTACATTGACCCAAGTAAACCGAATTAGCCCAGTTTGAAACATTGCTAGAGCATATAAAGAAGACGTGGGAACTAGGGCTTGCATATAAAGAAGACGTGGGAACTAGGGCTTGAACCTCGGCCTAATTCTTGGTTGTAAGATAACGCCCTCCAAAGCCGCCTCACATATCCATTTTTCGAGGGGCACGCATACGTATACATAGCACTCCGCTTACACTTTTGTTCTCGCTTCGTGTAAAAGGGTTAACCCGAATGTGTTATGGCTGCAAGATAAGGGCTTATAAGTTGCCTCCACCCTTGCTAAACTATCGATGTGGCACTAAACACATGCATCCCGCACTCATGGTCCACTACTAGGCCATACAAACTGGTTCGGGTGTGACATTGGTTGAAGTGGTGTACATGTATTTTAATTGGTGAAAAGAAATCTCTGTTTTTGTTTTGAAAAATTGTCACTTTTGCGGTTGTGGAGCCAAAATATAATGATGTGGACGGATGAAATAAGTTTCTCGTGATCGGCATTACTTTCAACTGTAGAAAGAATATCCTTTTTTTTGTTGGTCCCAAACCAGCACCTAGTTCCTCCACGCTAGTGCTAGTGTAAAATTTGCCTTTTCCATTTTATAAGCGGCCGAACTTGGGGTCAATGTACCAGCGCACGTACACAAGCCTCGTATTGACATTAATTTGACGACGACTCCGTTTTCCTCCTGGAGGAACACGTTGACAGCTAGCTTCAAGTATACTACGATGGTATCCGTACCCATACATTGCATCCCACGTACGTACACATACCTGTCACCCTGCTAAATTACGGATCCTCGCCGTAATTTATTTCGCTACTTATCCCTCCGGTCCGTTTCTTTAACCGTGATCCGTCCACATCCCCACCAAGTCGTCCGACCGAAAAGACCGTGAGCTCGGCCCGTGACGCTGCAGACCAGATCGACCGAAAAGCCGATCAGCGATAGGCTCACCCGGTTTTGTATTGTATTATCATCATATATATCACGATTAGGCCAGATCATAATTTAGGTTTTGCTTTATTTTTTTTCTTTCAGGTTGTATGCATCTTAGTTATATAGAGACCGAAAATGATGGTATTATAATTGTATCTTCCCGATGTAATTGATTAATAAAGTTTTTTAATAAAAAAAATATATATCGCGACACGTTTTCGTGTGCGCCGCTGCTGAATGATTTGATGACCGCCGGTTACTGATGCTGTGCGCCAATGGCCAGACCGGAGCTGCGGCCAGCGAGGCGCCTGATCGGGTCCGTGAGATTATTTACAAGTTTCCTTGTTCCCCACGGAGATATCCAGTGGTCGTCCATAACTTGCCTGTCCATGCACAGAGACGACGCAGGCATGCATATCCACCGATGGGTCCCCAAGCCTTGATTTCTTCTGGCCAATTATTATTCCATTCGTCTCGAAGCTTTCTCAGAAGAAGAACCCTATCCCGCGTTGCTAAAACAGTCACAGTTCTATCTGCGGCCGCTCAGGGGATGTGCCTGCCTTGCCTCCGTGACATGTCTCTGTTGGAATTAAGACACTACTACTCCTTTCAACTACATACAAACAGCTTGGATTCCTAGTTGCTTGCTGGCTGCAGTTCGACTACAGCAGCTCAGAGTCATTCATCTATGGCATAGATCCCAAATTCTACCCCAAAGTTCACTACACAAAAAGAAGATTTCCATCGCATCAAAATGTCATAGCATGCATGTAGTACTAGATGTAGATGAAATCAAAAACTAATTGTACAGTTTTGTTGTACTTTACAAGACAAACATTTTGAGCCTAATCAATTAATTTTTGGACAATTTTTCACACGTACAAACGAAATGCTACAGTCCGCCTCGATTTCTCAACTCCCAAATTTAGGGGTGCCAAATTAACATCTAAACAAGGGCATATGTTGCCAGAGCTTTGTTGGCATTCTTCTGGAGTACTTCCGGACCATTTCAAAGGGGGCGAAGACATAGCATGAAAAGGGAAGTTAAAAAACTTTTCTTTTTTTGTCCCTAGCTTGATTGATGAGCTGCTGCGTCGCTTTCTCTCATTGTAACTGCAAACCGAGAGTTTCTACTTTCTACCGGCCGGCTGACTGATTCGCGCGTGTGTGGAACTGATGGACACTACTCGTTAATAAGCTGATTATTAGCTAGGCTCAGCCAATCACCGTGGGTCCCTAAAGCACCGCGTATGACTGCGCGATGCGATGCAAGTAGCTCGGATTCAGCCATTGAAGCCTTGACTAGCCGAGCTACTAGCTGACGGCAGAGTATGCTCCATTTCAAATGCGGAAGAGAATTTCTCCCAGGTCGGTGTACGTTTCCGATTGTTTATAGTTAACAATTGTCTCTAACTTGCCGACCTATATCTATATCGATTGGTCAAAAGCACGAACATGGACGAGATGAACAAATTTCTCGGACAGACCTTGCTTGATCTCCTCCGGTCTTTTAAATATGAGAGTTTTGAGCGGAGTTTTGTATGTATGCGTGAAACCAAGTAGCTGAACAGTTTTGTTTCGTATATGCAGGAATTCCATTGGAACGTTCTATAATAAGATGGTCTTACCGTCCGCGCAATGAAAGTGGACGTGAAAACCTAGTGCGGCTACTCTGGGTCAAAGCATTGTTGTTGCCTTGAGATGCAAGAAAAGCGACGACCGTTGTCCAGGGGTCAAAGTTTAAGTACCCAATAGCATTCCCTTTCTGTATTAACAATATGCTAGTAATTAAGCTCATGCATAAATGATCTGGGTAATATTCTCTCAAAATCAACACGACTGCATGCTAATTAATGTTCGCAGAGACATGTACAGCTACAGATTTGCATGGTAGCACACAGAATGAACTGTAACCCTAACAGACGGTGGCCATGGATTTTGATAACTAATAAGATAACGCACTTGCGGTTTGGTAGCTGAGCTGTATATATCTGGATGGTTTGGTGTTGGCTGGAAGCAGATGCATAGAGAGGAGCCAACGTTGACGATATATGCTGCTTTAACTAAAGTATGACATACATGACACAAAACAGAGCCTCCTTAATTTTTTTTAAGAACTTGTTGACCTTAGTTTCAGGCTTGTTCTTATATTCAGAGTACGTGGGAGTTAATTTTATGCAAAGAGAAAAAAAGGATCAGGTGATCAGCATCTACGTAATCGTAACGTATGCAAGGTACATGCTGGTTGGTTAAGTGTACTCCGTCGTGAATACGTACTTTTATTCTTCGACATTGAAACATAGAATAAGAGAAGGTCAAGTAGTAGTAGCAGTACTCAAAGCAAAGAGAATAGGCCAGTGAGCGAGACGAGAGAAACCAAAACGAGCTCTCTCTACTGCGCATGTTGCATTGGCGAGTCAAGTGAGAAAGCGTGTGGCTCGTACCAGTCATAAGCACCTGGGGTACGGTACCTAATCACGCTATTGGGGATCAGAGTGTCCCCGTCCCCGTACTAATGTATTATGCTAGATTCTAAGAAGACCGTATAGTCAGCGTTCTCATATATCATGTCCCGATCGGCCTGTATCAGGTCAGCCCTCGAGCATATTTAATTCCTGTAGCGTGCAAACGGCAATCTGGATGAAGAAGATGCATATACACATGAAAAAATAATTAAATAATACAAAAACCAACCTTGATTTTCAAATATCCACATGCAAAGTCGTTTTAACTTTTCTAAATATATAGTTTTTACCATGCATCTTGTTCATCTTTTTTTGGCTTAGGCTGCTCTTGTTTCCTACAAACTTTGCTCCTTTTCTATATTAATACTCCCTCCGTATAGCATTTAGATGTCATTTCGGATAAGATTTTATTCAAACATTAGAAATATAAATCACGAATAACTTTTAAGTCGTTGAGTTTGAAAATATGAAAACTATATGAATAGATCTGTCTTAAAAATAATTTTATAAAAGTATAATATATTATTTTAATAAATATTTTTGTAAAAATAATAAGTCGAAGTTACGTTTTGGAGACCGTGTCTTTGTCGAAAATGACAACTAAATCATATACGGCGGGAGTAAATGAACTGGCAGAACTCCTGTCAGTTCTTGTTTCAAAAAATATATAGTAAAAATTACGCATATAGAAATGTCAAAACGACCTATAATTTAGAACGGAGAGAGTATACCTGACACTTGCAAGTTTTTAATGTCTTTACTTTTTTTCATTTTATAGATGCCCTTTGCTTTTTTCGATTGGTCGGTGTAAATATTTTTTGGCCCCAACTTCACGCAACTAGATTGCCATACATACCGTGAGAATATGATAGATGTGGTCCATGCATGAGTAAGTCTCAATACCAAAACTCATCCGAACGGGAGAATCATGTAGTTAGGACATCGGCAACACCCAAATTTAAGAAAAAATATACGGTAAAATGGAGATGCATGCTGAATGCACCAAACTCTCAAACAAACAAAAAAAAAACTCCTTAGTGATGAGCTTACCACGGACAAGCCCAATCACTCACAAGGCTAGTACGCGGCAAGACGGACGCAGATTTCCTAAATAATTAAGCAACCGATTGGAACTGACCCCAATCTCACTCCCTTCCTTTAGGAAACGCGCAGTGTTCATATCCGGAGAACTCCACGGGCACGTTGAACCCTTCTTTTGCCTTTAGTAAATTATTATTAGGTAATATAAAAGTACAGTGGTTTTTCCCCCACTCGGCCAGCAATTAAGTACATCGAACTCGAGATGGTTCGGAGTTACCACCGAACCTTCGGCCTGATCATAGCCTGATGATCGGATTACCGGAACCGTGCATGCATGCTGACCTCGCTCGATCCCCAGGATAAAGGGATCACATCATATCCCTCTCGTCCCTACCGGGACACTTGTCTTTTTCTTTTCTACCTCTCCCAATCGTGTGGGAAATGCGTGCTTGTGTCGCCATCGCCACACGGCTCTGTGCTCGCTCGTCGATCCCTCGGCTGGCGATGGCGAATCCAACGATGGGCACTGCTGCCACGGCGGTCGCCGCGGAATCGCTGACCCGCTCGCTCACGCGTCCGGCACATGGGAGGGAATATATACGTATGTATACGACCGATACGGCACGCTGAGATCACTGAGATATGCAGCAGAAAACAAGGACTTTGGCAATTAGCAGTACGTAGATTAACCCAGACAAAGTCCTTGTATTCTACTGTTGAAACCGAACCCCATGTGATGCGACGTGATATATGATCCTGCTCGCGTGCGTACGTATGATTGTGGCATAAACAAGGGCGCAGACACGTTTTGGGGCTAACCACTGCGGCATCGATCGGCATGTACGTACGACGTACACGTATGTATTTTCCATTTGACGATCGCGGGGGTCGGGGTCGCCCCCGCGTGCGAGCGTAGAGTATCTAATTCAGATTAGCTTATCGTAATATCTATCCAATCAGTGCAGACTGCAGACGTTGTCTGTGATTACCTGCTGGCTTCTGTTGAGCTCCAAGAGGTAGAGCGAGCTCGGTCGGCTACCGGAGGGGGAGGGAGGAGAGGAGGAGACCGTGCTGCCCGGAGCGCAAACTACGGGACGGCAGCAGGCGCGTAGCGTAGCCAGTAGGTGAGGGAAGATGACGCCGATGGGGTGTAGCTTGAGCTCGGGCTGTGTACGTCAGAAGCAGAGCGAGCAGTAGACTAGGCCCTTAGTTCAAAATTTCAACCACAAAGTTTACTATACAAAAAGAAGATTTCCGTCACATCAAAATGTCATAACATGTATGGAGTACTAAATGTAGATGAAATCAAAAACTAGTTGCACAGTTTTGTTATACTCTACGATACAAACATTTTGAGCCTAATTAATCAATTTTTGGACAATTTTTCATACATACAAACGAAATGCTACAGTGGCGCAATGATTACGAAGTGACCCTATACTTCCAAATTTGACACCCTAAATTTGGGATCTAAGAAAGACCTAGGCCGCGTTTAGATGCAGATTCGGTACCCCCGAATCCCGTCTGGCCCTCTGACACGTCCCATAAATGCGCACTGTAGCGTTTCGTTTGTACGTGCGAAAAATTGTCCAAAAATTTATTAATTAGGCTCAAAATGTTCGTCTCGCAGAGTACAACAAAACTGTGTAATTAGTTTTTTATTTTATCTATATTTAGTACTCCATGCATGCTATGACATTTTGATGTGATGAGAATCTTCTTTTTGCATAGTAAATTTGGATGTGGGAATTCTGGAACTAAACAAGGCCCTAGTAGTAAGCGGGGCCCTGTTGCGTCCCAGGAAAATAATTAAGGCCTTGTCGCCTAGCGCATTCCCACTCGGCTCCTTCGCTGACCACTTGGCTCCCTGCGGCTTCCGCGCGCCTTCCTCCCCTCGCCCGAGCTGCCGGGCCGCGAGATGCCTATAAATAGAGTGCCCCGGCAGCTCACTGGCTCTGCATCTTACTCCGCTCTCCCTCTCCCTCTCCCCGGCCTTGAGCGCTTGAGCTCGAGCCTGCTGGCCACAGAGACGACCTGGTGGTGGTGGAAGGCAACAGGCAGTGAGGCAACTAGCAAGCGCCGCCACACACACACACACACGCAAACATCAATACATCATATCGTATCATGACGCTTGACACCCCGGCCGCAGTGGTGCTGGAGCTGATGACCATGGGGCAGCAGTCCGCGGCGCACCTCGGGGACCTGCTCCGGTCCGCGTCGCCGCCGCACCATGGCCAGGACCTCGCCGCCGAGATCCTCCGCTGCTGCGGCCGCGTCATCGACGCGCTCAGGGCCACCGACGCCACCAGCGCCCGCAAGAGGAAGGCGCCCCAGTACCAAGACGCAGCGCCACCAGCAGCTTGGTCTCCTCCTCCTCCTCCTCCTTCGGGGCCGCCGCCCAAACGAAGGTGAGATCACCGTGTCCGACCACGAACCGCAAAGGCATCGAGCCGAGCCGAGCCTCGATCTATCGTGGCCTTGCAACAATACGTAATTCTTGAGCAATCGGCAAGAATCTAGCGGTGTGTCTGCCTGCTAACAAACCAAATCCGGCGTTCGATTCTATCAGGGCGCGCGGCGCGGAGGCGGTGAAGCAGGTGACGAGCGGCACGACGGCGGACGGCTTCATCTGGAGGAAGTACGGGCAGAAGGAGATCAACGGGCACGCGCACCCGAGGCTCTACTACCGCTGCGCGCACAAGCAGCAGCACGGCTGCAACGCCACCCGGCGCGTGCAGCGGACGGCGGACCACCCCGCCGCGTACGAGATCGCCTACTACGGCGAGCACACGTGCCGGGGCGCGGCCGCCGCGTGCCACCCGCGGGGAGGGGCGGCGCCGCCCACCGTCGTGGACTTCGGCTCCAACTCCTGGGACGACGCGGGCAGGGGCGCCGGCTCGCCGCCTGCCTCCATGTCGCAGGGGGGCTGGTCGTCGGCGTCGCCGTCGGGGTCGTCGGAGGTGGGGTTCGAGGCCCACGTGCACGAGTGGGAGTGGCAGCTCCACGACGCGGCGGCGTTGGAAAGGCTGATCGGCGAGACGACTCCCTGCTACGCTCCGGATCCGGTGATGGAGTTCTTGGACGGGTGCTTCGGCTGGGAGTCCGTCCTCAACGACGGCTCGCTTGACTTGGCTGGTCTCCATCATCACATTGCTTAGCAGAGCTCGGCTGTGCCGTGTCCCAATCTGGGCAGGACAGTCGAGTTGACGAGTTGGATGTGTAGTCGCCGTCGATGCAGTACGTCCGACCGGGAAGTAATGAGTGGGCAACCCACGAGGGTCAGAGACTCTGCTGGAGAGGTTGCCGTAGAGCAGAGCGATTGGTTTGTAGCAGTAGTATATATTGTTTCGGCATCTCAAAAAAAAATCTTGTTTCAACAAAAATACGTACGGGATATGTTCTTGAGAAAACGAGGAATAGTTGAACATGCTGTTGATGTTGAGGTCTCGGGGGGAAAGTGGAGTCAACCGAAGGAACAAGGTGACGTGTACCCGAGCAGGTGGGGGCGTCAACACTGTTTCCAGCAAGAACCGCATCATGTGAAAGCGGGCCACGTATGTGTCTTCATACATACTTCGATTCATCTTCATAGACAAAGACAATCAAAGGAAAAAGCGGAGCATATCGGGGTTGGGGCAGCGCAAAGCTCAGCTAGCATGCTTGAAATGCAAGGTATCCATCACGAACGAATGGTCCGATATTCGTCACGTGATTTTAAGAAAATGTTGTTTATCACACCTCCAGCAGAACGGAACAAGCAATTAACAAACATATTTCAGAACGTGTAAAAACTGTGAATATCAGTGTATCTCCGGTTGATTTCAGTGTAACAAAACGATAACTAGAGCAGGAAGGAATCATATCACTGCCTCCGATTGTTATCAACTTATCTCATCCACAATAGAGAGCAAGCAACAAACTGCATAAAGAATACTGCTTTGACAGATTTTGGCCATTTCGCTAACATTCAACGCGTTACAGCCACAACTATTTTTCCCATGCAATGAACAACAGACAAACTGAACAGCTACCTACATCATGATCTTTGAACGTCGTTTATTAATTTTGTTCAAGGCTACCATCTATATTACATGAGTAAAGGAACAGAGTGCAGCAACAAGGCCGAGTAAGCAGGCAGTTCTTCTGAATCCATGTGTCACTGTGCATGGACACCTGAGACACTAGAGACAAACCGAGCTTGCCTAGACTGAACGAAGGAAATCGAAAGCAGAGGGCCATAATCTTCCAGGTCCAAGTCTCATGTGATCATCTGATTCATCCCAATGCTGCATAGTACATGTTATTGAACTAATGAGTTATCCAAGTGTATAAACCACGCGATAGTAGTATTGTATGTTTGTCCAACATACATGCGAAAGCACATAGAACCAAGAGATCATTGTGTAAATCAAAGTTACCATTAGTTCGCAGAATCACTCTTGCTGCTCAGATCTTTGGGGCCGCCGGTCACCATGCGGTAAAAGTAAAAGGCTGCCACCACCCCGCTGCAGCACAATTCCAAGTTGGTCTCAAAACACACTAATACTTATTTCAATCCAATAACAAATGGCCTTACTTGCTACACAGGAAAGCCTAAGCACTGAAAGACAAGGGAACTGAAACCTAGTATTCAAGTCAAGCTACTAGATATTTATAAGATGATAAAGAGTGGTCCATAACCAACGATCAATGCAGTGACATTTCTCTAATCATTGACATCAACTATTGTATCATTAATATGTTTCCATGCTTTAAAAGAAAAGTTCATCGTGTTTTGGTAGGACATAGTATAGACATGTGCTATAAGGTGAATTGAATGTATAAGGAAAGTCAATAATGAAGTAAACATCATTTTCTTAATCAAATTTTCTGCTATAACAGTGAAAGTTTGACAGGGTGCATGTGCATTACAAAGATAAGAATACCACTGTGATCAAGAAATATAGCTCATTTTAGGAGACACTATGAATTGATAGGTGATCTATCACAAAATCACTGTTTACCAGAAAGCTCAAATGCAAATGGATAAGATCTTCACAGCCATAAAAAGAAAATTCATGTACAATACGAGTCCATGTAATACTCATAAATCACTAAGCATTTCTGTGAATGTAGAGTACTACAAACAATTAAAAAGTATTAACTATATACTGACCTGAGGAGGACCATGAAAATTTTTGGGAACCAGCAATTCTGTAGGGTACAAAAAAGATGTGTCAAATTAAATTCTTAATACTGTAACAATAAAAATCATAATTTTGATTCTTGATACAGTGCTATCAATGCTACAAGTTTACCTGGACAAGAACTGAAAACTCCCTGAAGAAGATGATAGTAGCAATTGCTGCAGGCCACAAATCAAACGTCAACGAAGTACTAGCTAGAAGCTTAACAATTTTGTGACTTATCGAATTTGAGTGACAATCTGGTAGGTAAATATGTACGGTTGAGATATAGCTAAATTCATGAAGAATCAAGAATCATTACACAGCCAATAAGACAAGTGTAAATCATCATAAAGTAACACCATATAATAATTATACAGCATATTCTGTTTCAAAAGTTTGAAAGCTCAGATACTATATGCCTGAAAATAAATAATAATTATGTACTGTGACATCCAAATAGATCATTATGGAAATCTCAACTGAACTCAAGTTACCCATATAACAAAAATGTATTTTCTTTTTCTTTTTCTCTTTGGTTAAAAGCAATGATACTAGACTGCTAGTATAAACTATAATCCAGTTCAAACCATGATAATAAGGTTGGATATCAAATGATAGAATGGTTGGTCAAGTTTGTATTTATGAACAAAAGTAATTCCTAAATCCCACTTGGATACGAAACTGGAAGTTATGAATGTTCAATTTTGTCAATGTTATGATATATCAATATTCTGTTCATTACTTAATTAACCTACAATATTCATTATAAGTTTTTTTCTCGAATACACAGGAGAGCTGTGTATCTTTGTATTAAGAGAGGAGAAAAGAATGATCCCTTACAAATAGAAACCCTCCCACTCCGGACCGATTTAAGATGCAGGCATTGGATACAGAACCTTATGAAAATCATCCTCTATTCTTTTGCCGTTGGATACATGAAAGTTCAATCCAGTGTTACAGTAGCCATAGGAACAATCCATAGCAGCAAGCAGCCATTGAGATTACTTTTATTAGAATTATGCATAATGGTCTAATGGAACAGTAGAGATAACCTCGCTAAAAAAAAGGCTACTAAACAAGTGGACATGGAACTTCACCTGACAGCACAAATTTCAGGAAGAAACATTACAATAAGTTATGCCTATCAAATTAACATAGTTAGGTGAATAGGGCATTGAACTTTGAAAGAGAACATTAAACTCTATGAACAAGCACAAAGCAACACTGTAGCTTAGTCGATCAAGCAAATAGTTTTGTGGAAGCTAACATTCCAAATTTGATACCTATTAAACAGTCCTATTTTATCTTACAGCAGTTATATCCTGTTTATATTGAGGTTACAAACCTTAATCGTTTTTAAATAAGTATACAAAGCGTGCATCTCAGCACAAGTTAAAAACCACAAGTATGCTTCTCAAAGTGTTCTTAAATCATGAAAAGCACAGACAAATTGCAGCAAGGAAAGATGATGGTAGAAATGAACTAACCAGCTTGCCCTTTCAGCAGAAGACCAGGCCGACGTCCACCTTCTCTTTGTGATCTCAAACTTGAGATACCCAGAGCCAGCAATGCAAATCCAAGAACAATACCAAAACGAATTGCAGAGGTACTTCCAGTCAGCATGAAGTTGAGGAAACCCCCTACGGTAAGGAAGGTACCTACAGGAGACAATGCAAGCGCGTGAACAACTTTAACCCTACCGGTCACTATGGAGTTATGGAAGCAGCTAATTGACAGTGCTATAGATCAGATGGCCTAGCAATGCACTGTATAACAATTACTCGACTTTAGAGAGTGAAATTAATTCGCATTGAAAAATCCACCACCATGGAGCCTTTACATACCAAAGGGAATGCCCACATGATAATCCTCATACTCTGATGGCCAGTTCAATTTTCCAAGAGCCCTGAACGTCATCGTGATATCCTTGATCGAGTCTGGGGAGTTCTGGGCCGCCATCATCAGATATTCTTGTCCCTCCTGACCAACCTCCATGGCGATCACGCTCAGGTCCTTCTGTGCTTTGTCTGCCTGTATCTTCAGCTTCTCGGAGGCCTCCAACAGCACCTCCCTTGTCCTATTGGAGTAGACATCATACGCCTGCATTGACAGTGCCTGCATTCGCAGGGCCTCAGCCTTGAACTGCTCCAGCATTACCTTCCAAGCTTCCTGAGCCTCCTCGGGTTTTATGTCCTCCTTGCTGTTATCCTTGTCATCGACCACCTCTGAACCCTCCTAAATCAAGCAAGCGGATGGATAATTTGATGTGAGCACCAAAACCCAGACAAGGAATCATGAAACTTATCATAGCAATCTAATCAAAACATCGCAAGAGCCCAGCCAGTAATCGAAACCAACACCACCATACGACAAGCATCCCCCATTTGGCAGATACTCTAAGCATCGCATTCAGACGAAGCACCTGGGTGAAGAAATTTGTCGAAATGCGCAAGCAATCGAGGCAGCGCGGAGAAAATCGGCGAGGAACTGAAACCACGCGGATCAGTTGGGCAGAAACGAAACAAACGCGCCCGAGAGCAAGGGAATCTCGCCGCGGGGAGACCAACACGCGCGAGGATCTCGGGGAGGAGAAGGTTGACTCACGGTTTCCTCCCCCGCGAAGGCGGCGACGGCGCGGCGGCCCCGGGGCGCGCCCCTCCCGGCGAAACGGTGGCAGGCCGAGAGCGCCCGGAACGAGGCCTCGAGGCGGCGGCGCGGCGAGGGCGAGGGGCGCGCGAGGCGCAGGGACGGGGCGGAGGCGAGCGGGTGGAAGGCGGCCGCCCCCGCGCGGGCCGGCTGGCTGGGGCTCTGGAGCGGGGCGGCGGCGGCGGCGTGGAGGAGAGGGGCGGCCATCGGGGTGGGACGGGTGGTGATTGGGCGCCCGCCGGCTGAGCGCGCCGCCTCGGGGAGGGAGAGGGTGCGGGGGTGGTGGCGAGCTGGCGAGGGGTGGGACTAGCGGTGGAATGGGGGGGAGAAGAGAAGGGGGAGGGAGGGGGCGGGCGGGCGGAGGACGGCACGAAGGGGAGGGTGGGGTTTCTTGGGGGCTTTTGGCCAGTTTTGGTGGGTCGGTCGGCGTGAGGCGGGCCTCGTGGCTGAGCGGGCTCGGGTGGTTTGTTGCGTGGGGCGTCGGCTATCCCGGCGCTTTCTATTTTGTTCTGCCAGGGATCTGTGAATCGGCAGTGCTCCTGCCTCATTTTCAAAAAAAATCTGCCAGGGATCTTTTTGCGTTTCGCTTCGCTTTCCAGCACGTTTCGAAGCGCGCCGGTCACGTATAGCTCAGCAGCTGTGCGTCCGTTCGCCTTGCAATTGTCGCGCGAATACGTGACCGTGCTCGCCTCGTACTGTCCAATTTCTGCTTCTATTTCACTGAATTTGTGTGCGTGGACACCGCTAGAACGTTTTTAACACAGAACGGTTCGTTAGTGAAGAGTTTGTGCAGAGGTCTTGCGGAGAAAGAAAAAAAGACGCAGGCAGCTTTCAAGTTGCAAGTGGTGGTGTGCGACACTATGCGCAAAATAGAAAATAAACCTGTTTGCAAATGGCTGGCCGCTTGATAGCACGAAAAGACCATAAAAAGCCAGATAGCCTAGATGTACCTTCGTCTCTTCGAGGCTGCGTAATAAAATGAGGCATGTGTTTACCGATCGCTCGTAGCTTGAACATGGCGAACGATCACATGTGTACACACTACACACGCACCACTTCGACGTTGTCTCAAACCGTTGGTAGTTGGCGGACGAAATCACCACGGCAGAAATGATCAGAAAGCAATCAGGAAGTGCCGTTGCCGGATACCCGAACTACCAAACCTGAAGAAACCGAAATAGGCCACTTTCAGGAACAAGTCTACCATCAGGGCCTAAACCTTCAGTGACGCTTCAGGGTATAGTTCATCTGTACACTTTGGTCAAAGAAAAGTAAAGTTTTTTTCACCGAAGAGACATTTTCGCTGTCCTTAAACATCACGATCTCCGGTTGATGCCAATGTGCCACGACCGTGCCCGTGCAGCAAAGAAACAGATTCGAAACACGCAACCTCTGGCAAACTGTTACGGTGCGATATGCAGGGGCACGCAAAAGGAGCTCCAAAAGAAAGACATCGATGCTGTTTAATCCTAACTCTCCAACCAAGCAAGGTATTGGTTCTAATTTTCCTGACAGAAGTCACCAGTAACTTACTCTTCACACGCAATTAGTGTACCTTGGTTAACGGACATAGCTGATGAGAAAATTAGCATCCCAGATCTCTTGCTCAACACAGTACCGCACCTGTGGCACTGGCACCGGATATTTGATTTGTGTGTATACATAATACAACAAAAATTCAGAAACTCTGTGCACAGCCACTGGTAGAGAATTGCTTCAGATGAAATTTAGCACATTTAGTACGGGCAAAACAAGATGCAAGGCAAAATGGTGCAGCCACCTCACATGTGTTCTACCACATCTATGTATGCAATCAGCACGCCTAATCAGCTCCTCACTTAACATTTCCGTTGCGAATCGAAGATCTGCATGGCCCAGCTGATGTAGTAAAGGGTATCCCTTTGAATGTTGCAATTCCATTCTCGTCGGTACGAAGATGCTGGATTCATGATACAATGAAATTAGTGCATAGTGGGCTAGTGGCAAATCCACTATGAATAAATAGATAACATTCAGCAAATATTAACAAGAATGGCTTTGAATTATCAGTATCTGATGAGTATGCTTTGTAGCCAAGAACATCCTATGACAATTGACAAGTGATAAAACGTCGTATCGAATAGGTCATTGCTAAAAGCATACCGGGGTAATCTTGTCCAGCTGCTTTTTCTTTGGATTTAGGACATCTTCAGGCTTCCCATCAAACCTACATGCAAAAAATAATTTAATTGAAACAACAAAAAATAACCAGTAAAGAATATCATTGTTAAAAATGCAGGCCAATACAAACTACAGACCCAGAAAAATAACCCAAATAAAATTGAAAAAGCCGACATTAGTTTCAAAAGTGACCACAAGAATGCAAAATCTGTATTCTACAAGAGCTTGTGCGCCCAAAAAAATGACAATCAAGCTAACTTGCATTATTCCTTTCCTAAAATGGCAAAAGAATCATTGTTTTATCAGATGTCTCCAGAGAGACCATGCACTTGTTCATTTAGATTGCACTTGTAGTAAGTTCTAGGCATTGTTTTTATGAGAAACTAAGTACAGCTTCACTAAACATATTCATGAGTACAAATTGGGACAGCTACACAGAACATATGCTCTATAGAACCGCACTAGCAAGCCTTAAAATATAACATATACTGTCCACAATTCTTACCCAGCAAATGAAATGCGTTCTCCAATCTTGGCTCCTTCAGGAGGAATCAAAGGCTCCACAGCAGAATGATCTTCAGTTGAAGCACACAGGACCTGGGCAGAAGATTAATACCAAAAAGAATATCTCAATGAATACCTCCCAACAACAAAATTGCACTTAACAGTTTGGACTAGGAGTTAAGAAACTTGGCACTACTTGCTGATAAAACAACAAGCTACTGTGTAAACACAGAACGGAAGAGATTTGACTAACTAGAATAAACTTTACCACATCAGACATTTCAAACTAGAATAAACAATTACACAGTTGTTTCTTATTTTCTTCAGTGAAAAGAGTTAATATCGTTGTTATGTTACCTATTTCTCGTGTCAGGAACTACAGCAGACAGTAAAGATTTGTTTAAAGCTTGTGTTCGTCCATGACGCCTCCATCATTTAACATTATATTAGGTACATTTTATTCATCAATACAAGGCATATTTCATATTCCACGGCAAAATGTGTGTTGTTCCCTGTATACCCCCAATATATACTTTTAACCTTATATACATGCTTACATGTTTGCATCCATGCATTGAACAGTATTTTTCATATACTAATGAGGGGCAGGGTAGTCATTTGAATGGTTTGTGCGTAAGGTAAAATATATGCCTTGTAATTTGAAATGGAGGGATTAGTTCATAAACCAATTAGCCTATGGACAACCGCATTTCATGTTGTTTTGCTGAGATACACTGCAAACATAATAGATAGGACATACCAATCCAGCAGACATGACATCTCGAAGCTTCCCAGGCTTCACATTCGTGATCAAAACAACATGCCGATTCTGAAAGGGGAAATGACAGGTGTTTATAACAAAATAAAGCACAATGGGTCAAACAACTTGAGAGAGAAAATGTTTTGAAAACAATTTGAGTTACTTCTTGATGCTAACTACTCACAGTAAGATCATCCGGGCTGCAGTACTTTGCAAGACCACTAACAACTTGACGTACATTACCATCTCCCAAATCTATCTCCTCACACAAAAGGCTGCTCAACGATCAATCAGAATGTTAGATTGAATACCTACAGAAGTATTAAGAAAAATTCAAAGCATCGCGAAAGTGTGGAAATACATCACCTGTCAGCAGATGGGTGCTTCCATGCTTTACGGATAAGGCCAACCTGTATATTCAGGATACTGATATTGCACTCTGAATCCTTATCTCCAGTTTTCTCTGGAGCTTTCTCTGCTGTTTTTCCTGCAGACTTATCTTGTACTTTCTTTTTCTCAGAGGTTTTTTTGTCTTTCACAGCAGGAGTTTCCTTGTTTTCAGAAGCCTTAGTCTAAAGTCAACCAAGAAAGGAAATAACTTGTCAGAAAAGGACAACTTGTACAAGAAAGTAGTCTCAATAAATGGTGATTGAACATGAAATCAGCACTGCTATTCAAAAAGCTGTAAATGACTAAACATGGCATACAAACTAGTACAAAACAATAAGAGTAGCACATTTACAGCCCATAAAACTTTGCAATACATTGTACATGTAAAAACATAATCACAAAGGTGCGATGGATTGAAATATGCAATACTGAAGCAAGAAACTGTAGAAAGAGAAGATGAAAATGATAAAAGAAAAATTGTACTAAAATATTTACAGTAGCATGAGCCTGCAAATATTTCTCAGAAGTGCTGATCCAGAAGAGCCAATTTAGTGTGACAACTAATGAGAATTTGTATAATGGCAGAACAAACTACCTCCCCTACAGGTTTCTTGGAGTCAGCAGTTCCATTTGACTTGTCAGCAACCTTCTGTGCAGAGACGGCTTTCTTTGAACTTGATTCAGCATCTCCTTTATCAGATTTCTTTGTATGCTGACAAACAGAAAGGAAAGGTACGATTACTTCAGTGATCTTAAAGCAACCTTCTTCTGAAGAATGTTTCGAAGATGACCAAAAAAGACATGTCAGGTTATTATCTTATAGTTTCTCTGTGGATATTTTACCAGTAGCATAGTAGCATTGAAGCAAATTTGTATCAAACACAGTATCTGATAATGGGAAGGTACAGAATTCACCATAACAAACAGCCCAGCACATGAATAAATTTTAAGCACCATAAACACATGTAAACAGAGTTCCATATTTTTCAGTTGGATTTTAAATCTGATATAATAAATAAAGTCAGTAGTAACATTTCCAGCACACCCAAAAAAAATACTTACAGAGGGTGGATTGAAGACAGATTTGGCCACATTTATCTTTTGCAAAGCTGTACCAAAATCAACAATGTTCTGCATCAATAGTAAAGATTAATGTGAGATGCCATCAGTGAGTGCTACCGGAGAGGAAAATGAAAGATGGTATCAATAAGCATCCTTTCAATTACATATGGCAGTTCTTGTGAAAACACAATGAGAAACTTCCATCAGCATAAAGTCACCGGTACATCAATAGAAGCAAACTATGAAGTTTAGTAAGAGATTGTGAAGATAGTAGCATAGCAGGCCAACACTGCACTTGTGTACTTGATATGACGTAAAGCATACGAACCATGCAACTGCTAATCAATTTTGGATATCAGATAACATCAATGTAAGGCTAGTTTCAATTTCAAATATTGTTGGAGGACACCAGAAGTGAGATGAGGCAAGTCTGAAATGATAAATTAATAGTATAGAATATTCACATTACAGGGACTTGAAGCAAAATGTGGACCCTGTTTTCAACTCTGAGTTGAAAAGAAATTCTAAAGCTGAGTAACACATTGAACCATGGTAAAAGATTTACATTTGATTGATCCTTTCTTCTACAGAAAGAGTAGTATTTCATATGGACCACAAATAGGAGTAAGTTAGTATAAATATAAATGCAAAGATTCATCCTAGACCTGAATGTAGTCCATCCACCTCAGTATATGCGGAAATTTCTGCAACTCGCTGTCGCTGGCACGACTCTGAAACAAGCCAACTAATTTTAAAAAATTATATATAATTTTATTTATAAGATAAGATACAAGAAGAACAGCGCAAAATAGCACCCATCAAAACATGTCCAAATTAAACCTTACAATGTGTCAAAGTCCACTTAGGGGGCAAAAAGGACTAATACTCGCTGAGTTAAAAAAAATGCTTTCATGACTTGAGAATATGTGCCGTCAAACTTTTTATTAAGCAAAAAGGTTGAAAATTAGCAGAGTTGTCAATAAAATTACGTCTACTAAATTGAAACGACCAGGCCTCCAAAGACTATAAAATGTCTACAAGAACGTCAATTTAGTATGATAGAGTGAACAAAAAATGTCAAATTTGACATCTGATGAAGGTTGTGCAATTGCATACCACGAAAGCTTGAACAGCTGAAAACACAACTATATCAGCAACTGATGGTTTAAGACCATCACCCAGCAGTACAGATTTCTGGGACAAATCCTGATTCAGATTATCAAGCAATGCATGCTTTTTTCCATCACTCCCAGCAAAATCACTGGAAAATTTTACCCACTTCATCACCTAGCAATGAAGAAAAGGAAGACGTCTTACATACGCAGTATCATCTAGCAAGTGGGTTTGGTGTATAGAACTAGAAAAGGACATTACCTCGTCCTGAGATGAGTTCACGATATGTGAAAACAGGGTTGCAATATCACTCTCTTCAATACTTGTATTAGATACAGTGCTCTGTACAGATAAGGAAAAGAAGTTAGTAACAACTGCCAGACAAAATAACCAACCTGCGCGGATAAAGTGTTTTGTACTTAAGTTTGGGCAAAGTTTATTCATATAAGCAAGCACAGTAAAATAAAGAAGAAAAATAAGTATAGGCTTACAGAGTTAAACCACAGTATACCAAAATAAAACAAAATGATTGGTTGCCATAGATGTTGTGCATTATGGAGCAGATAGGTCACGATTTTAGGAGCATCCAGGATACACACAGAAGATAAATGACGCAAAACATTTTTTTAGACCCGATGTAAAAACAAAGTTAAGAGGTTAGCACTGTACCAAGCCATGAGCATGTATTGATTCAAGAGATATAGTGATTAGTGAAGCACTATCGTCATCTACAATAAGGCATAAATAGCTGAAATGCTGCAGGTGTGATTTCATCATTTCAAGCTTCATTTCTGTGTGATAAAACTATACCATGCTCTAGTTGTGTTGCAAAGTACAAAACATTGCAGCTAACTAGGCTGTTCAACTCATATGCCATTTTGGGGACTAAACACCCTTCATGTACATAGCTAAATTATCAGTTACAGCATCAATGAACAACACAGACCATGAGGTCAATTCCTGATTTGTGTAACTGTCAGCATTGGATGGGTACATGAAGGGTCCACACTCCCACAGAAGCTTGAGTAATTACAGATATGTAAACGAGAATATCTTCCATCCAAACTGTGTAATGCACGAAATCACCATACCCTAAGAAGTACATCACACAAAAACTGTATTTCATGACACGAGTAACTTTTGGTAAACTAAACAACGTCTAAAGCACAACTAATCTGCATCCGCAACTCTCCACACGGACCAGAGAGACTGAAGAAGCTGCCTACAAAACCTAAGCAGTATATAAAAAAAATCTGGAACTATATCGCACGATTCGCTGCGAAGCAGCCAAAATCTAGCAGATGGAGGTAGGTTCGCTCACGGGATCGGTGTAGAGGTGTTTGCAGAGCGCGTAGGCCATGGCCCGCTTGGTCGACATGAGGTCCGCCGCCGCCGCCGCCATAACCACCGGGAGTCTCGAGCGGCGAAGGAAGGGGGTGGAGAGAGGGGAAGAAGCTAGGTGGGGGTATGGTTTAGGCCTTTTAGGGTCTGGTCACTAGTGGGCTGTTAACCCTCCTCTATCCATGAATACAGCAAAGTCCACCCGTGTTTGGGCCGTATCGACCTTTTCTTCCGCATGGGCTTGGATTGGGTTCTATAGCTTGATGAGGCCTTGAGCCGATATGGGGCCATGACGTTGTTGCTTCCTGACAGATCGGGCTTTCTTTTTAGAAAAAAGTCATTTTAAGGTCTCTCATGTATCTTTCTAGTCTAGTTTTCGTCCTTCAAGTAGAAATCAGGTATTACTCATCCTCAACTTTATAAATGGGTTATTTTTATCCTCCGGCTGTTTTGATGGTAGTTTTGGCTGACGTAACGAAACATCAACCATCCTATGTGGTGCCATGTCAGCCTAGAGGGACCTAAATTCAACCATGCTGGTAGTTTAGGGGCCAAAAATACTTAACAAAAAAAACCCAAATAATTTATCAAAATATTATCCAAATATTTTATAAAAAATAGGAATTAAAAATATAATATAATCTTAGAAAAAATCATAGAAATTTTGTTTTATCAATGAAAAATAAATACCTTGTTCTCTTTTTCTCCTAAAATCATACTCTATCTTTTTTACTCTATCTTATAGCAAGTAGCAAAGAATTATTTAATTTTCTATGACCTTTTATCTATTATAATTAGTCAAAATGGATGGCATAGACTACGTAGAAAGATACATAATGTTGTGCCATTTGATGACAATACAGTTGTCACTTGATCCTATCTATGAATATATTAGTGTAGATAACTATAGAAAATAATAACTCTAAGCTAGGCACCAGGAGATAGAGTATGATTTAAAAAAAAGATCTCGGTTTCATTTTTTTGAGGTAAATAATTTTTATATGAAATTTCTAAAAAGAAACTAGATTTATGAATAGAAAAAATTGATAGTTTTTTGATAAATTAATTGTAAATTTTTTTGGTAAAGTATATTTGGCCATTTAACTATCAGCATAGTTCAATTGGGGTCCCTAAAGGCAGATGGTGTGCCATGTAGGACGACTGACGTGTCGCCATGTCAGTAAAATCACCATCAAAACAGCCGGGGGTGAAAAATAACTGATTTTTGAAGTTAAAGGATGAGTAATATCCGATTTTGTATATGAGGCATGAAAGTTGGACTAAGACGATACATGAGAAACCTCAAATGGACTTTTTCCTCCTTATATTGGGCTCTACGAACTCTTGAAATGATGGGCCATGTTTATAGACACCCCTGCTGTCTCTAAAACGAAAAGACTCCGAGTGAGAAGAAATGTGTGCAAGTCCACTGAAGCTTGCGCAGCTGGGAAAAAGGTAGCGACATGTGTAGTTCACGCTATCCTCCGGACCCGGAGGTGCAACGCAGACACTCTTCTCATGGATAAACCAAGCCAATGTTTAGTTCCCAAAAAGCAACCCTAAAGTTCACTATACAAAAATAAAATTTCCATCACATCAAAACGTCGATCCATGCATGGAGTACTAAATGTATATAAAATTAAAAAATAACTGCACAGTTTTATTGTACTCTGCGAGACGAACATTTTAAGTCTAATTAATCAATTTTTGAATAATTTTTTACCCGAAATGCTACGAAGCAATGATTACGAAGTGACCCCAGACCTCCAAATCCCGCCCCTATCTTACCTAGCAGGCCAAGTCAAACAAAGCAACGGCGACGACAGCCTCTCGCCCTCGTCTCGGCTTCCGAAGCGCAAAATGTCCTGTGCAGCCGCTGTTGGAGGAGAGGAGAGGAGGTCGTTGACAATCTGACGCGAGAATCGGAACGCGTTGGTGGGGCAAAGTACAGTACAGGAGCCATGCCGATGCCGTCCGCATGCCACATGGGCAGCTCGCCCCGGGGACGAGGGCACGCGGGGCGATGGAGACGCTGCTCAACGATCAACAGTGCCGCGGCCGTCGCCCGTCGGTGCATAGCTCCCATCTCCTGCGGAGACCTGTTTCGCCTGGCGCCTCGCCTGCCCTGTGCTCCAGCCTAGTACAGCGCCGCCGCGTGCTCAGGCAGCGAGGCCATCGGCCATCGCGACGGCTACACGCGGGCATGTGGTAGGGCCTCGGCGTGAGAGTGAGACTGGACGCCGGCAGGGTCTGGGCGCCATAAATGTGGCCACCCGTGCACGTCCTCGGCGCCGGGCACGGCCTCCGCAATAAATGAGGCCCAAAGCCCAAGGCCGCGGTTGGTGCCTGGCCTCGCCATTTCCATCCCGTTCCAGTTCTAGCGCAATGGATGGGATTGATTCCTTCCCGTGGGAGGGAGGAAGAGATAAGTTTCAAAAAAAAAAAGGAGGGAGGAAGAGAAGCATGTGCGTAGAGTACACGTCAGAGCGTTTTTTTTTTCTACGGACCGATTCATGTACGTAAGAGTGGAAAGTGCTGTCGAATCATCAGCTATGGTTTAAAAAAAAATGTTGCAGTGGTCCTGGCCGTGAGTATAGGGCTCGTTTAGTTTTTAAATTTAAATATAGATAAAATTAAAAATTAATTATATTTTTTTATATTTTATGAGACAAACATCTTAAACCTAATTAATTAATATTTAAGCTATTATTTACAAATACAAATAATATGCTACGTGTATTTATAAGTTTCCAAACTTTGGAAGGCTACTTTCGTAACGGTACGGGACCATGGGACAGCGTCCTCGGAGGACTCATCGGAGGACGGACTACGACGACGAGAAGCACGTAGCCGCCCGGTGGGACTCGTGTTACGTGCACGGGTCAAATCTCTTGAAGGTGCGTGCGCGTGAGATAAATCAATTTCCGCTCCGAATCTTCGCAACAGCAACGTGACAAAAACCTGGCCGGCGATCCCCACGGCGCTGCCCACGATTCGCTCCGACCAATGACAAGGCCGTCTCTACAGACCACCCAGGCGGGGTATTAGTGTATAACCAACGTTATTAACCTTTGTTCAAGGAGTTCGCCGGCGTCGACACAGGTGCGATTGTCCTGATGGGTCCTTTCACCACTGACTGTTCATGGGTTCATCGATTTGCCAACGCTATGATATATTTTTTTTGATCAACAACGCTATGATGTTGATTTTCGGTAAAAAACAGTATTAACGTACGGTTTTACTATATAATTAACTGTGGACTAAAATATATAACTGAGACAAAAAAATTTATAACGCTGAAACTACTCTCGTATGCAATAAAACTCTCCGTTCTTTACTTACAATAGTAAATTTGATATTATAAAACCCCCGTACAATCCTACCGAGACCGGTCGCCTACGGCTTGCAAGTCACGGATTCCATATCAAAGCGACAAAAGAAGCATGTCTCCGTTGTCACGTTGTAGACGTTGCGGCAGGTTGCCCACGAGGTGCTCGTGTGAAGGCGTTTCAGAGATTTTTCAAGGAAACAGAATTTAACACGTGCTCCCTCCGTTCATAAATAATTATCGTTCTGTTGGTTTTCGTGTCACGACTTTGTTTCGATTTGTAGAAAATACGTGCGATATTTTAATCTTCAAATAAATTTATCAAAAAACTAGATTCAAATATCTATCTAATGATATTTATTATGTACCATAAATTAATATATATTTTTATATATTCGGTCAAAAATGTTTGGCGAAAACGATCTGTATATTTAAGGACAGAAGAAGTACGAAATACGGAGTATGGAGTACGAGATGAACACCGTACGGTTCAAAAGATAGACGATGCGGTAGCGTTTCTATAGTTTCCTTCCGATCAAATGAATCGATATCCCGCGGACGTTGCTTTCGAGTGAATCAAAAGCAATGCTCTACCTCTACTCCATATATTATACTCTCGACCTTTTTTCTGTAGACTCCACGAGCTACGAAATGCTGAATCCGCGTGATAGCAGGGCATTGGAGCACTCAATTTCCCGTGATTAAAGCAAACGTGAGTACACTATACTTATTCGCTCGACATGACATGCTTCGGCTATACTCCTATACCCCGCTCGTTTGAATCTCAATCATCATCACATCGACACCCTTGAACTATCAGTACGCATGCCTCATCCTGCCGGCCGTTTGTTCATCTGGGCAAGTGAATCGCTGCAGGTTCTAAGACATCTCTGGCGGCAATCGGCATGGAAAATTACCAGCTGGTGATGATTTCCCCTGTTACTCTCAGTCTATACTTTTGATTAGGTTTTCATTAGTGACACCCGCAGCCGCAGGCATTTGAACACTGCTTGCCCTGGAGTTGAGTCCTTGACTTTTTTTTTTTGAACAACGAACCGAGGGCAACGCGCGCTCCTGAACATTTTGCAGTTCTGATAAACTGCCCTCCGGAAGGGCCCTACGACGTTCAAATGATCTCAGGAACAGACGAACAGATGGATCTTTCTTTTTCTCTCTTTGCTACCCTGTATGAGCGCTAGGAAATGGGGGTCCAAAAGGACGCTTGGCTTGACTGTTTGTCGCTCCATGATTCTGTGCCCGGGCAGTCCTACCTGCCTGGCGATTCGAAAATTGGCGGGTGCTGTGCCGCGGTGGAAAGGGTAGTGGCGAAAAAGGCGCCAGATCCCCGGCTCCCCACTCGTTCGGCACTCGGCAGCCTCGCTACTCATCCTATGAGCGCTGTTGATCGAGGCCTTTGCGCGGGCCGTGTTTATTTACTCATCGGTTTTTTTTAAAGGAAATCTTACATGCATAGAGTATTAAATGGAGTCTATTTGTAAAACCTTTTTAGAGATGAGTGTAACTTTACGCGACGAATCTAATGAGCCTAATTAGTCCATGATTTGCTACAGTAATCATCCTCTGATCGTGCGGTCAGAGGCCTCATTAGATTTATCTCGTGAATTAACCCAGGGTTGTAAAGATAGTTTTATAAACCGATTTTATTTAATAGCCTTAATTATTGGTCAAACGGGATGAAAAAAATTTCGACGACAAAGAAACACGGCGCTTGTTTACTCTGGCGATCAGATCAGCGCCAGCAGCGAGGTGAATGCTGCCTGCTGCGGTGCTGCTGGAATTATTGGTTGACGCGGACGGAGGTGGAGGGAGATGAGTTGAGGAGCAAGGGGAAAAGGGTTGGTGGCTTGGTGCTGCCTTCAATTTTTGTAACCAAGGCCATTCAATTCCTGCGGTGAAGACTGGTGGCGCCGGTGATGATCGCCGCCGGCTCTTTTGGAAGATTCAGAGAGCAGGCGACGTTCATGGATCGATAACTCTTTCTAGCCGTAGCCACCGTCTTTTTCGACGGGAAAATAGGACTGCTTCCGGTTTGTTCTGCTACTCACAATTGGTGATTGATCTCTCACAGAATAATGTAAAAACAAGAATGAATTCTTGCCATTGTATTAGTTGAAAGAAATGCTGTGTAAGTCAATCTGTTAAACTAACAGGTATAACAGAAAAGGCAAGTAGACAGATTTCAAACGAAGAAATGTTGAGCAAATTCATCTGCCAAACAAAGTCATACTATCAGCAGCAGAGCTGTCCATGAACACCAGTCACCTGGTTATGCCAAGGTATCACCGAACCTAACTTGCGTTGCATCGAGTCAATACCTACACGAGCTAAGAACCTTTCCAACCAAGGAACAAAAGAATTTCCAGAGAAGCAACACACGGCCATTGCATCCCTAAAACTTTGAACACATTACAAGCATTCCACTCTCTGCACTGCACTACACCCCCCTCTCCTTTCTCCCCCACCGGGCAATCATATATGCATCTCAGAAAACAAAAAGAAAAAGGCTCAAGGCGAATTAGAACAGAGATCCCAGGCAGTGCTCAAACCAGCTCATCCTCGGCGCTATCCTGAGGATTCCTCACCAGTTCGAGTATGCTCACCACCTCGCCCATGTCAGGCCGGTTCGACGGCACCTGTGAGGTGCAGACGAGGCCCAGCTTGATGATGGGCAGGGCCTCGTCCATGGGGAACTCCCCGCATAGTCGCGGGTCGATGCAGTCTTCTGGTCTGCCTTCCTCCAGCGCGCTTCTGACCAAATCGCATAGCACAACGACGTCGTCTTCCAAGTACTCAACGGGCCTCCTGCCCGTCAAGACCTCGAGCATAAGCACCCCAAAACCATAGACGTCGCACTTCTCGGTGATCTTCACCGTCTTGCATGCGAATTCTGGGGCCATGTACCCAAGTGCACTCTGGATCTTACTGCTCAGCACATACCGGTCCAGCATCGGCAGCAGTTTGGCGAGGCCATAATCGCCCACTCTTGGCTCACCATTGCTGTCCAGCAGCACATTGCTTGACTTGAGGTTGTAATGGATGATCCCATGCTGGTGCAGGTATGTCAGCCCTCTGGCAACACCGAGGATGATATCGAACCTCTCCATCCAGGATAGTGAATTATCTTCGTTGCACTCATGCAGCTGTTTATGCAAATTTCCTCCGGGAAGGTAATCATAGATGAGGAGTTGCAGTGATGAAGTCCAGTAGAAGCCCCTAAGAGCAACAATATTGTGGTGCCGCGCCTTGCTAAGCATCTTCACTTGCCGTTCGAAATCCTCCTTTGACTTGACCAAGCTAGAGACAGTGAGCTTCTTGATGGCTACCGGCTGTCCATCTCTGAGCACTGTCTTGTAGACAGCACCAAAGCCTCCACGCCCAAGCTCACAATCTTTGTTCAACAGTGCATGCCCACCAGCACTGAACTCAGGGCTGCCCTTACCAAACATCACAAGCTTCCCAGAGCTAGCATCATTCTTCGGGGACTGGCTAAGGTAATCATCAGACAATGCAGTAGCAGGTGCTGAGCGAGAGGCAGCAGCACGGGCACGGACACGGCGGTTGAGCACAGATATAGTGATCACTCCGATGGCAATGGCAGCCCCGCCCGCAATGGCAATGAGGGTGGAGATGCTCAGTATGATTTTCTTGTGATGCATGTTGCTAGGGGCACTAGGTGTAGCCTGTGATGAGGGATTTGATGAAGAGTTGGGGTTGAGCACAATCGGCTTTGGCATAACAGCACTGCATGAATCATTGTTCCGTGAGCTACAGAGACCAGAATTGTCCATGATGAAGGACTCAGGGATGTTGCTAAAGAAGCAGCTATTCGGCAGATCCCCTGTCAGCATATTGTGGGAGACGTCAAAGATGTGGAGGCTTGGCAGATTGGATAGCTCCACTGGTAGGGTCCCGTTTAGCTTGTTCTGAGAGAGATTGACGACCTGGAGACTGGTCAGGTTGCCCATGGTGCTAGGAATTGGCCCCGTGAGGCTATTGCGTGACAAATCCCTGCATTGGAAGAGCACAGTTCTCTATCAGTTTAAAGCGACTTCGAATATTCAATCATAACAAACTACAGTACCACTGACTGAGATTGAATTGATCTGAACAGTTAGCTTAAGTTGATAACAAGTGTTCCTAATCCTGCTGATGTAGACATTTGACTTCGGTTTTTAGTGTATCAAGATAAAAAAAGATGAGGGCCGGGATACTGGGATGCCAGCAAAACAAGGTGACAAACACAGACCTGGGGGGTTCCAAACAAAAAATACGACATCACTGTCCTACATCACTTTCTACAACGTCTCTGCGACCTAGGAAACTGAAATCAATCAAAGCAGTCATGAAAGTAAAAAGAAATAGGCCTAGGACTTGTTTAGATGGAGAACATGGCGGGGAAATGGGAACTTGAGGTCACTTCGTAATCATTGCACCACTGTAACATTTCATTTGTATGTGTGAAAAATTATCCAAAAATTGATTAATTAAGCTTAAAATGTTCGTCTCGCAGAGTGCAACAAAACTGTGCAATTAGTTTTTGATTTCATCTACATTTAGTACTCCATGCATGTTATGACATTTTGATGTGACGAGAATCATCTTTTTGCATAGTGAACTTTGGGGTTGATTTTTAGGAACTAAACAAGGGCTTAGATGGAGAATAGGGGGTGGGGATTTGGGGTTTGGAGTCACTTCGTAATCATTGTGTCCCTGTATCATTTTGTTTGTATGTGTGAAAAATTATCCAAAAATTGATTAATTAGGCTCAAAATGTTCGTATCGCAGAATACAACAAAACCGTGTAATTAATTTTTGATTTCATCTACATTTAGTACTCCATGCATGTTATGACATTTTGATGCGACGAGAATCTTCTTTTTCATAGTGGACTTTGGGGTTGCTTTTTGGGAAAAAAAAGGGCTAGTCAACTTCACTCACAAGCAATCCCAATGAGATCAAATTTCATTCCACAATACGGGTAAAAGTTCAAGCAAAAAACGAGAAATTACTTACAGTGCAACGAGGGAGCTGCAGTTCCCAATCTGTGCGGGGATGCGTCCCGTGAGCGAATTCCTCCCCACCCGGAGGTCCCGGAGCGCCACTGCGCCGCCAATCTCCGGCGGCACGGTCCCGTCAAGTCGGTTAGCGCTCACGTCGAGCACCTCGAGGAGCCTCATCCCTCCAATGCCGGCCGGCAGCTGCCCCGACAAGGAATTCGAGGACAGGTTCAGAGACTGCAAGCCCGCAAATGCAGTGATCCGCGGCGGGATCTCGCCGGAGAACGCGTTGCTCGACAGGTCCAGCACACGGAGCGCCATTGCAGCGTCCTCGGGCACCTTGACCCACCCGTGGAGCTGGTTGCCCGCCACCGAGACGCGCTGCAGCGGCAGGCCGAACACCCACCAGGGAAGCTCGCCGGTGAGCGCATTACGGCTCAGGTCGACCTCCACGAGGTTCTTGCAGTTCGCGATGGTGAAGGGAATGTCGCCGCCGAATCGGTTGCCCGACAGGTCAAGCCGTTCCAGCGCCCACATTTCCCCGATCCACGCTGGCAGCTCCCCCGCAAGCGCATTGCCGCCGGCGCCGAGGAACCGCAGCCCGGTCAGCCTTCGGAGCGACCCTGGCAGACCGCCGGTGAACAGGTTATGCCCGAAATCCAGTGACTTGAGCAGCGCCGCCTCGCCGACATCCGCTGGTATCTCCCCGGCGAGGAGGTTGCGGCTCAAATCCACCGCCCGTAGCGAGCTGCTCCCGGGGAACCCGCCGGGCACACTCCCGGAGAGCTCGTTGCCGGAGAGGTCGAGGGAGCGGAGCGAAGGCAGCGACCAGAGCCCGTCGGGGATGGGCCCGGCGAGGCGGTTGGACGAGAGGTTGAGCGACACGAGCGACGCGCACGACGCGACAGCGGGCGGGATGTAACCGGAGAGCTGGTTGCGCGCGAGAGAGATGGCGCGGACGGAGCGGCATTGCGCGAAGAGCTGGGCGGGGACGGTGGCGGCGAGGCGGTTGGAGGAGAGGTCGAGGGAGCGGAGGCGCGGGAGGGCGGCGAGGAGGTTGGGGAGCACGGGGCCGGAGAGGTTGTTGCGCGGGAGGGCGAGTGTGAGGAGCGCGTCGAGTCGGAGCAGCGCGCGCGGGAGGCGGCCGGAGAGCGACGCCGCCGGGAGGGAGAGCGAGGCGACGCGGCCCGTGCGTGCGTCGCAGCCGACGCCAGGCCAGGCGCAGGGGCGGTCGTCGTCCTCGGTCCACGTGGCGAGGCGGCCCGACGGGTCCGAGACGCCCGTCTTGAAGACCACCAGCGCGAGCACGTCGTCGGTGAGCGCGCTCGCCGTCGGCGCGGCCGCCGCGACGAGCAGCGCGGCGAGGAGCAGGAGCGGGCGGGCTGCGGCGGCGGCCATCGCGACGCGGCGGGGCAGGACGAGGGCGAGGAGGGTGGAGGGATCACAGCGGCGCTCTGTCCATTTGCGCGGAGCACTTCCGGGGGAGGAGGAGAAGTGGAGGTACTGGAGGAGGGCGTGGAGCACTGGGAGCTGTCAGTCGCCACACCAGTGGGGGGAAGCGAGTAGGAGAGGAGGCCCCTTGTGCTATTAATGTGCTACACGAGTGGAACAAATAGGAATGGACAAAATGATCTGTTTTCTCGCTTCCATGCGCTTTTGCCCAACGATAGTTTTTTTTTCTCGAAAACTTCGTCTTAGCGTTTCAGGCCAAAACAATATCCACAAAGACGAATTCGACCTACAGAAGTTTCCAAATTCTACCACAAATTCCGCTGTATAAAAAAAAATTCTCGTCACATCAAAATATTGGCACATGAAGTACTAAATGTAGATAAAATTAAAAACTAATTGTACAATTTTGTTGTACTTTACGAGACGAACATTTTGAGCCTAATTAATCAATGTTTGGACAATTATTCATAAATACAAACGAAATGCTGCAGTGGTGCTACAATGTAAAAGTTTCAACTTTAGCATATCAAAGTTGGGAACTAAACAAGGGCTAATTTCTGAAAATTTATGGATTTATCTCCACAAATCTAGTTGATCCTTTGACAAAAAAAATAGCAAATGGAAAAGTGGAAAGTGTTCATCTGTTGCCATGGTGTAGTACATGGATTGACAGAGGATCGTGTAGTCCAAAGACCGTTCAAGTATAAAAAAAATGACCGTTCGAACAAATTCATTCACGTGTGGCCGTGCCCGGCGAGGTTATAGTTAACGTTGCAGCATGCCAGAATGTTTATTTATTTGCCTTTAATTTCTCTTAGCTGGAGTGGTTTTACTGGTACACCTAATTGTGTTTATGCTTTTTATATCAAGTGCATCTCAATTCTCTCATTTATGCTTTTTCCCTTTATAAATTCATCCTAGCGGCAAACTGGTAATGCATACAACAGCATAAATATAGTAGTACTACTGTATTTGATCTGCTTTTAACCAAGCTAGTACATTACTCCGTACGGAGTACTTCATAGAATAGCAATGACATAATGTGGAGTAACAGCTGAATCAAAATTTGGTCATCGAGGCTGATCATCACCAGATAAAAAGAATAATAACAGTGGAACCAAAACTTGATTAAGGTGCCAATTACCTATGAAGGCCTTATTTAGATTCAAACTTTGGACACCCAAAGTTTGAATTTCAACATAAATGCGTCACTGTAGCATTTCGTTTGTATTTATGAAAAATTATCCAAACATTGATTAATTAGGCTCAAAATATTCGTCTCGTAAAGTACAACAAAAATATGTAAATAATTTTTTATTTCATCTACATTTAGTACTCTATGCATGTGTCGATATTTTGATGAGAGAGAAATCTTTTTTTTGTATAGTAGAATTTGCGGTGGAATTTAGGAACTAAACGAAACGAGGGCGAAGTTTTTGCGACCCCTGTCTTTGGAAATTCAAAACAAAAGCTTGCGTCAGAAATTTGCCAAAGTTTATGATTCCAGTCCTACGCTTGTCAGCAGTGTCTGAAGGTTGCTTGTATTCAATGCCTCGCAATAACTTTCATTTACGCCGGCCGCTTTTGTTCAGAACAGGGGCATTTAATGTGAACTTATTGCGATCTGGAGCAGCATAGCCACGGGGACAGGTATGCCAGGTTACCCACGCGGCCACGCCCCCCGCCCGGTTGGTGAGATTGTGAGGAGGGTTTTAGTTCCGGAAAAGATGGTGAAAATTTAATAGAAAAGTCACATCGAATACTGTAGACACTGTAGCGTACTGTAGCACTTTTCGTTTGTTTGTTTGTGGTAAACATTGTTCTATCATAACCTAACTAGGCTCAAAAGATTCATCTCGTCCTATACATCAAAACTATGCAATTAATTTTTTTATTTATCTACATTTAATACTCCTAGAAGAGATATTTGATATGATTTGACGTGATAGGTGAACAATGAAGTTCAGAGAGATTTTTTTGAAACTAAATAGGGCCAACCACACCGTTCAATGTCACTCTTTATCGGTGGACATCGTTTAATTATGTCTTTATCAATGGACACTCTTCAAATGTGGTAATTGATTTATGGACACTAAAACTAATAAAATATTAATTTCTTGCTTAGAGGAGACAAAGAATCCGAGAAATCATTTTTGCCCATGTTAAAGTAAGTTCCTCATGTCTTTATTTTATTTTATTTTTGAAAAAAATCACGTCCTTTTTATCATCGATGTGTTCTTCTCGTCCGTGGCTGGGGCGCATCGCCGCACGAAGTGGCCCGTGGATGTCCTCGTTGGCTTGGTCCGTAGCTGTTGGGGACGGTCTTAAGGGGTCCCCTGACTTAAGGGGTAATCGCCTCAAAAAACGCAAACAAATCACAACCAAATCCCTGCAAGCCAAAAAGAAGACCAAAGCACGCACAAGACCCACGGCCCGTTACGGCCCAGCAGTCGCTTAGGCCCCTCCACCAAAGGTCCCAACGCACAGACCTCATCTTCGCCTCGCTCGAGGGTCTCGGATCCCTCGACCAAAACACTGTACAAACTACGCTTCGCTCGGGGGTACCGACCTCCCTTGAGCGAACACCCCAACTCCGCCTCACTCGAGGCCACCCTTCCAGACAAAAAGCGCGCGCCCATCCGCCTCGCCTGACTAGGGCATTCTGTGCCCGACGCTGCAGCGGGGCGCCAAAGTCAAAAGGCAAATCAACGCCCATGCCGACTGACACGACCTAAGGCGCTATGCGGCCAACTCCGATCACTATGTGGCTGACACCGGTCACTGTGCAAGCACTGCAGCGTCCTGTGCGGATAGGCAAGCGTCATCTCGATGCACGACTCTGACCATCCCCGTCCGTCCCCCACAACGGAGCCCTCGAAAGGGCATAGGGATGCCCTCGAATGGGCGTACGGACGAGGACCGGGCGTGAGCGCCGGTCAGTACCGCTGCACTGATAGCTTAGGCCAGGTTCCATCCGCCAACTCCGGTCACTGCTCTGCCATCCCCGACACCTTGTGTGACCGCGGGACCCTGTACCACCAGCCCCCGTACTGATCCCATGACGGATCCCTTGATGAGGCATGGGGGAACCCTCGAACATGTGTACAGACGACGACCGGGCTCAGACGCCGAACAACATAGCCCCTCGAAGACACTTCGGGACAAGCACAGGAACGCGTACTTTTCTACAGGGGTCGTCATACCACCCTAGAGCGAAAAGTCGGACCGGAGATCGAACCGGTCAGGCTACTGGTTCACCGGTTTACCGGTACAACCAGTGGTTTAGTGGTCGAACCAGTGGTTCATTATTTATTAATATAATACTTATTGTTCATTATGTATATGAGTAATATATAAGTTTTATTACTAAAACATGTCACACATGACATAAAAGATGAGATTACGTAGAAATAACATAATAGTATATTGTCTAAAATTTCAAAACCAATGTCCAAATGCCAAATCGTTCACTGATTCATAAAAAACCGGTTCATTGGTTCGATGAAAAACCGGCCGGTTTGACCGGTTCACACCGGTCCAATTGCATGACCGATCTTTTAATTGAACCGAACCGGTCAGGTCACTGGTTCACGGGTTTTCCGGTCCAACCAGTGAACCGGTTCGGTTTTTTGTTCTAGGCATACCACCTGTCGGTGTTAAGAAATCGTGGTCCCGACACCAATCAGAAATGCGATGTGTTCCCTCCCTAGATGGTTGATGCAGAAGGTAATGCAAGACACGGAGTTATCCTGGTTCCGGTCGCAAGACCGTACTTCCAGCGGGATGATGCGTGTAATGTATTATCCTGCACTGGACTGCAAGTAGTAGGGGATACAAGCAGGTTGGGAGAAGAGGCTAGACCTCCAAATCCCAAATGATTGAGGCAAAGTGCCAATATCGTGGAGTGCGGGGTGTACGTGAGTGTTGTCTCTTGTTCTGTGTTCGATTGTTTTCCCCCCCTCTGTTCGTAGGCGCGCCCTCTCCTTTTATAGGCCAAGGAGAAGGGGTTACAGGCGTGCATTGCTATTCAGACACAGTTGCAGCATAGCGGTAGGAGTGGCACCGGGCGTGCTTCTTTGTCCTTGGTCACTGTTACGCGGTATTGCGGTGCCTGCGATCGATTCTTGTACTGGTGATGACGCTAGGATGTTGCTTTGAGGGTCCGAGGTGTCCTGCGTGCGGTAATAACTCGCCCGTACGCTGGTTCGAGGGTCTCCCATGCCTGTGCACAGCCGCTTCTGTGGGAATCAGTGTGGGAGTTGGTAGCACAGCGAGTCGGAGTGACCTGGCCCTGTTCGTACAGTGGCGACATGTCCGCACAACGCCAGGGATGGTCGCATAGTGCTCAGGATGGCCCGCCATGCCTCCGCCGTCCTCTCCTCTTCTACTATTGCGTGCTTGAGGGTCTCTCCCGCCCGATGGAGGGCTTCGGGTCGTCGGAGTTGGCAGCACAGGAGCTCGGAGTAACATGCTCTGTTCGCACAGTGCCGGCCTGCCCGCACATAGCCTCGGTTGGCAGCATAGTGACGGGAGTTGGCGGATGCGACGGGGGGGGGGGGGGGGGTCGTGGCTGTCAGGGCGGTATGGTGAGAGATTTGCCTTTTGACTTTGGATGCACGACGGTAGTGAGTGTCATTAATCGTTTGTTGGAGCGGAGGTCTCGACCGAGGAGGAGCTCTCCCCATTTCGTGGGTTGCTCGAGGCTCGACCCTCAGGCCTCGACCGAGGCGGAGTTCTCCGATTCGCTCGAGGGATCGGTTCCCTCGAGCGAAGCGGAGATTGAGGTGCGGGTCGAGGCGCCCCGCGGGTTGTCTTGACGGGCCTTTGTCCGTTGCTGGGCCGTGGGCCTTAATTTCCGTTTCTCTTTTCCTGGTATGTACATGGATTTAATGTTTAACAAGGGCGATTATCCCATAGGTTTGGATACCCCTAATGATCGCCCCTAACACCACCGTCCACAGAAGTTGGCAGAGGTTCAGCGATTTGTGCCGGGCGAAAGGATCCGCAGGACAGCCTCCACGCCCAGCGCCATACTCTCCAGTACCCGATGACTGTAGGTTTCACTGCACGATGCATGTATCTCTGCCCCTCCTTGGATTATAAAAGGGGGAGGTAGACGCCCAGCCGCGGCCTGCAGACACACAGACACACACACAGACAGACGACCAGCTACACACGCGAACATTGTTCATCCATCAGAGTTCACGACACATCCACCTGATACGCTCGGGACTTGGAGGTTTTCTCCTCCTCTCCCACCTCGCTTGTAAACCCCTACTACAGGCACCCCGGTGCGGAGTAATACAGTGCGTGCACCTCCCTTGCTGGATGTACGGCCCCGCGGCTGGAACCAGGATAAATCTCGTGTCATTGTGTTATCCTTCGCACCAACCATCGAGAGAGTGGGCGCAGCGCATTCGTTCTAGTTAGTGTCGGGTAGCCGATCCGAACACCGACAGCAACACCAACCGATGACGTTGTGGCCAACACAAACTCCCACTGAACCGAAGATGGCACCGGTGTGCGTGCACCCACGCCGAGGCTGAGCGTTAGGAGCTAAGATGGGGAGCTAGGCAATTCATGCGCAAGGAGATTGTTAGGAGCGAGCAGCGGAGAAGAATAGAGAGGTGGGAAGAAAACTAACTTGTGAATACTGCGTTAACAAAGGCAAAATTGATATTGTATAGTCTATGAGCCTATAAATTAATGTTTTATTCGTTATAGTGTCCCGCGGCAAATTGACATAATTGAAAAGTGTCATCTAGCAAAGACAAAAATGAGTAATGTCTTGTAGTCAATATCGTACTTCTTTGATGTCCAGGAGCAAAATTACCCTTGTGAGAAGAGCAACCATTTGAAAAATTCAAAATTTACCGCCATACACCCAGTCATTCAATGATACGGGCAGTCAAATTTAAAATATACAGTATGCAAGTGAGATCAGATTCCTTGCAATGCCATTGTGAATTTTCTATGGAAATATAAGTAAACGAAAGGCTTGCCAGTGACAGTTAATTGGCATTCAGCTTAGATTATACTATACGCAATCAAATACTCCAAGATACGGCTTCATTGCTGCAACTGTGCCATAGATTATGCAAGGGACTAAGATACAAGGAGCACGAGGAAGGCAGGATATAATAAGAGAGGCAGGAGAGCAAACCGGAATGCTTTGTGGTGAGGGGAGAATCATGCAGGCTTGCTGATGGTGTCCCCCACAGGCTGCCTGAGTTACTGATGACCCTCATAATGCAGTCTCAATTAATCTTTGCGCACAAGTTACCTGAGATCCACATCCACATGCAGATGCCTGTAGCTTTATGCAAAGAATGATTCAATAGCAGGCTCTGTCACCTTGCTTTAGACTATGCTATTGTAAACAGCAGATTTTCTACTAATTGACTTTACAGAACACTAACTGTACCCTGTAGCTACTTTGTGTGGAGAGGTACCATGCGCAGAACCGCAGATTTATTTGGGCACTATGGTAGGTGACTTATTGTTTGCTCATATTTGAAAGGCCCAGCCAATTCTTTCAGAAAATATGAGTCAGAGGAAACTGGTATCAGCTGTGTTTTGTTTCTCAGAAAATTCAAATCAAACGTACGAAGGAAGATCTGAAAACTTTTTACTTCATTTTAATATGTACTCCTAAGTTGCACACAATTGAACCTGTATTTGGTTTGTTTGTATAAAAAAGAGCAATTAATATTAACGAGGTAGTTGGAGCAAGAGTAGCAGTAGTTCCAAGTTTTGAAGAAGTGTAAAACTCACATTCTGGACAAGTGTAAAGTTCACCTACACATCATACAAAAATAGAAAATAACGGCTTCTATTTGCTTTCATAGCAAAAGGCCTATCTTTCACTGCCATTCTTACAATGATTAAATCAGGGACAAAAGCAAATCAAAATATCAACAGCATTGTGAGAGATTGCACCTTTGGCATCTTCTTTCTCCAGCAAAGTAGGATCTTCAATTCTTCATTGACTATAGTCCCGAAGCCTCCCCGTCCCCAAAGAGAGGTCTACCACCTTCAGTAAACAGGAACAAGAAACATCAAAATGTTGGAGCATTAGCCATGCAGCTTTCCAGCCAAGTCATGCTTACAGGAATTAATGTTGTAGAGTATAATTGACTAGTACAAACCAACCTCAAGTAGCAGGCGTGAACTACCAGCCAAATGACAATTGAGCATGCAGAATAATTGCCCTGCTAACTGTTCATCCTATTCTTTACTACAAGAAAGAACATCCTTGCCACAAGAAGACTACCTACTACTATTATATTACAGACAAATCCATGCACTCCACCAAATCTTATCTCAGATCTTCAAAATGTTCTGGTAGTTGGTAACTGTTGACACCAAAAATTGGCACCAGGAAGAGGCTGACATGTGGGCCGGAATCGTCGAAGAGATATCATTCGGCAAAGGAGTTTTTCCCCAGAGCATTCGGTAAAGACGTTCTGCGGTCGGGAGCGCATCGTCATTCGGCAAGAGAACTGTTCCGCAAAAGGCATTCGGGAGCGCGTAATGACGTGGATCAAATATAAGGAAAAGGCTGGTTTAACTCGGAATGCAAGGCGGATACGGTGCCCCGGCGTTTATCTTTTTTAGGAAATAAATAATGTAATCGTAATCGATTAGGAGTCGTGTCGAAACCAGGGTATAAATATAAACCCATGGTAATTGTAAAAGGATCGTTCAATCAATCATACAACAAACCGGCCCCGTGCCAACTTCGAGTCCTTTAGTCGAGTCGTCGAGTTCTTCGAGAGGAATCATCGATCCGTCGACCTCCGTAAGTACCGGCAACCCTGCATCATGCCTAGTATCATGCGGTGGATTTAGGCTTTGGTTCAGGAAGGTTCCATTGCTAGATCATGAGCCATGCGGTGGGCTAAGTTTTAGCTTGGAACAAGTTATCGGTTCTGTTGGATTTTGGCAAGATCTGATAGATCCATTAAGTTACCATGTGTTGCTCTGGATTTTACCTTTGTGTTCGATTCTTTACAACACTCCTTTGCCCAGTCTAGGTTGATTAGATTCGGCTCTAGCCCACAATGCACTGCGTTTCCATAGCCGAATTCGAAGTCAATCTAGATTGCCACGTGTTGCGGGTTCACGCTCGTTGGTCTTGTGTAGATCTTGACAGAACCGGGTATCATGCGGTAGATGCAGGTTTTTGGGTCGTCTTAGAGCTAATCATCCGGTGGATTAGAGTTCGATTCGATCTGATAGATCTATCATCATCGACGGAGTATGTTCCTTCTTCATGGAACCCGATTCGGCTATATAGCTGTATTCGGTAGTATCGCCACGAGCGAAACACGTCCACGGTTTTGTTTTAAATAAAGAATGCTTTTAGCCTTCCATGTTTAGGGTGTATCATGCGGTGGATTGCTCTATTCCTGGTTGGTGGTGTGATTCCAAGCAAGTCGTATCATGCGGTGGATTAACTTGCTTGTTTCATGCTCGACGGGTTGAAAAGTACCTAGACATGCGGTAGACTAGTGCTTTTGATCTATGTATTCTTGTTTATTATGAAATTATGGTCATGTTTTCGCCCTTTTATTTATCTATCATGCTCTGTTCCTCGTTAATCGGCTGTGAGTATATGTTATAAGGTTCATTCAGTCAAATGCCGATCTTTCGTCATGCTTACGTCACGCATTCGGCAGTGCGCTTCCTGTATGCTTTGCCGATTGCCGAATGATGCTTTAACGCCGACAGATAGCTTCCCTGTAGCTATATGTCGTTCGAAACTGGCTCCGTAGCCGCAAATATGGAACTGGCTGGTATTGCCCGGTACGTTCCAGGTGTTATCTAAAAATCTTTTATCCCTTTGTCAGTTTTAGGAAAATTGACTGGCACGCTTTCGGATTCAAACGCTCGGGCCACGTGTGAAGCCAGCTAATTCGGCTTGCTGTGTGCTTGGCGTGAGGTGCGGATTTTACGTCAACACACTTTTTGGCACGCCCGGTGGGACACAAGCTTCGAAGATGCCTGAATTAAAAGACATTCTGGATGTCACCTTTGAAGAATTGTCTGATGAACATCAACAAATGGTGAAGATTGCTGCAGATCAGTTCATCAAAAAATGCTTGCTGTCTTTTGCTAAGAATAGGAGTGGTGCACCGTTTCTCAAGTCAGATCTGCCAAGAGTTCTTCTGCCAGGACAATCTGATCTTACTGAAGAAGAAGAAAGGGAGAAGTTCTCTAGCTTGTTGTACAAGGCTTTAGGAGAAACAATGACCAATCATAATGCTGCATTCCTGAACAGTTTTCGGCTCATATTGGTCAACATCTTTGGTCAACACGTGGATAAACCTTTTGAGCAAGCGCACGGACAACTTGGTGGACCAACATATTTCAATAATCAACAATCGGTCCCAAAACGTCATGGTAAAGGTATTGAAGAAACTGAAGTTTCTGGAACCAAAGACACGAATGGACAGCCGATTCAGCAGGAGCTTCAGCATGCATTGCCGAAACCTCGTACATATGGTGATATGGCATTCGGCACCACGGGAAATCCACCTGCTTCTGCTTATAAGATATCCCCTCTGAACAACAGGCTGCAAAGAGATGTGTATGGAAACGGGTATTCAGAGTTCATGGATTACAATGCTATCGACGCTCTCCCGAATCCCGGGTATGTTGGTACTGCAGGAATGCCTGCTGGAAGACCAGGGAATCAAGATACCAATATTGACCTCAAGGTGCAAAAGATGACCGATGTATTGCAAAATCAATTCGGTCTGAAGCCTAAAAATCAGGGGTATATGTACTCGTCTCCTTTCCCAGAATGGTACCAGAGGGTATCATTGCCGAATAGAGTCAAGGTGCCTACAGAATTTACTAAATTCTCAGGACAAGATGATACTAGCACTGTGGAACATATAGCTCGATATCTGATACAGCTTGGAGAAGCTTCCGCGGACGAGGCTTTTAGAATCAGATACTTTCCTTTGTCACTGACGGGTCCAGCTTTTACATGGTTTGCTTCTTTGCCTGCTCAGTCAATTTGTACTTGGAAAGACCTGGAGCAGAAATTCCATGCTCATTACTACATCGGCAGTACCGAGAAAAAGTTGGTTGATTTGACCAGCTTAAGGCAGAGGAATAATGAAACACCTACGGAGTTCCTCAGAAGGTTTAGGGAAACAAAGAGCATGTGCTTTTCTCTGAACATACCTGATGACCAGCTAGCTGGTATGGCTGTAGCTGGCATGCTGCCTGCCATTCGGGAAAAGCTATTCGGGATGGAGTTCGATGATCTGGGCCAGTTGTCACACAGATTGGCCTTAATGAGTAACCAGGCATATGGTTTCAAGAAAGATGCCAGATTTACTAAAAATAATGATGTAGCTGACATATATAACCAATTCCTTGAAAGAGCAGATCAAGGGGATGAGTATGAAGATAGTGAGGAGATAGCTGCAGCAGAGATAGTGTGGGGCAAAGAACCAGTCATGGTGAATCAGAGGTGGATTAAACAGAATAAGGGCACCTATGATTTTGATGTAACTAAGGCAGATAAATTGGTTGACTATCTTGTAAAAGAAGGCCGAATCAAGCTACCAGAGGGGCATTCTATGCTTCGGCCTGATGGAGTGAAAGATAAAAGGTACTGTGGATTCCATGATAGAAATTCTCATTCCATCAATGAATGCAGGGTTTTTAGAGTGAGGATTCAGAAAGCTATCCAAGAAGGGCATCTGAAATTCGACAATAAGATGAAGTTGGACAATAACCCGTTTCCTCAGAACATGATTGGGTTCTCAATCAATATGGTGAATGTTGCCGAATCTGGAGAAAAGGGAAGGATGAGAGTCCTGACGTCGAAAGAAGCGAAGCAGAATGGCTCAGTCGATCCTAATCGGCAAATCACGATCGAACAGATTCGGCAGGAAAAGCCTCGCTTCCCGAATAGCCGATTTGAAATTGGGAGGTCTTCTAAACCCAGAGTCACGTCGCGCATTCTCCTCAATAAGTGGCAGCGTCAGCAAGAAAAAGAACGCTACCAGAGACGTGGGTACGAAGAGGAGAAGAGGAGGTGCGAAGAAAAAAGGTATGAGGAAGAACAAGAGGCATATGTACGAGAACAAGAACGTGCACATTGGGATTGTGCCTTCTTCAGACATTGTTGGAACGAGGGTTTAAAGCTGCCTACATGGAATAACTGTCCTGAATGCAATAATAGATTTATTGAATATAGGCAAAATGGTGCCAGTCGCCGATCCGTCCACGAAAGAATTGGAAGGATACATCCTAGTGATGATCGGCGTCTAAAATTATATGAGAATGATGATCAACCAAGGAAAAGACATGCTGAAGAAGAAGATCGTGAGTATGTCTGGCAAAAAGGACAGTGGTGTCCACCTGGTTTAAGAAGGAGCCAGAAGAGAAGAATCCAGCGCCTGAGGGATCAAGAGTTGAAACGAGCAGGAACCAGGTTGAGATCGATATGGCGTCCAAAAGACAAACCTGATGAATCGGGTCATTCGGCTCCTACATGCATGGTATGTTTCTTGCCGAATGAATTCATGGCTCCAGCTAATCAAATTGTACAGGAAGAGATATTGTCAGAAGTGGATGAAGCCGAGCAATGTGGGTTAATGGCACAATTGGTATTGAATAAGCAAGCTATTTTCGAGAAGCCAGTCCAGAATCGGCACATGAAGCCACTGTACTTAAGAGGATATGTCAACGGAAAGCCACTGACGAAGATGTTTGTTGATGGTGGAGCTGCTGTTAATGTGATGCCATACAACACATTCAGGAAACTTGGCATGAGCCCTGGAGATTTAACACCGACAAGCATCGTTTTGAATGATTTTGCTGGAAATCCTTCGGACACCAAAGGATGTGTACATGTAGACCTGATGATTGGATCTAAGATTCTGCTTACAACCTTCTTTGTTATTGAAGGCAAAGGGGCATACAGCTTGCTACTTGGGAGGGATTGGATCCATGCGAATTGCTGTATTCCATCTACTATGCATCAGCAGCTTATTCAGTGGATAGATGATGAAGTGGAAATTGTCCCAGCAGATGATTCAATTAGCGTGGCTAATGTGGAACCAGCCTTCTGGGAATATCAAGGCATAGATTGTTTCTCAGGCGAGGACTGGGGAGAAGGTCCTGTTGAGCCAGTCAGCAGTGATCAACAGCCGATCGAAGCAGTCGGCTCTTTTAGTAATTTTTAATGGATAACCCAATCGATGGGACTGACGGGAAGCTAGGACATGGATTTGTGTCGGCTGACAAATTAGAAGAAGTAGACATTGGAGATGGTGACAAACCAAGGCCGATATTCATCAGTGCTAGCTTGGATTCAGTTTTCAGAGAAAGGTTGATTGAGTTGTTAAAAGAATACAAAGATTGCTTTGCTTGGGATTATTCGGAGATGCCTGGTTTAGATCGTTCCATTGTTGAGCATCGATTGCCGATCAAGCCTGGTTATAAACCTTACAAGCAACCACCCCGGAAAATCTACAAAGATGAAGTGTTGGCCGATGTAAAGAAGGAAGTGGAAAGATTAATAGCAGCAAATTTTATTCGGCCATGCAGATATGCAGAATGGATCTCTAATATTGTTCCTGTGTACAAGAAAAATGGGAAGATGAGAGTTTGCATAGACTTTAGAGATCTGAACAGAGCTACACCCATGGATGGATATCCAATGCCTATTGCTGACTCGTTGGTTGATGCTGCTGCTGGTTATAAAGTGATTAGTTTCATGGATGGTAATGCAGGGTACAATCAAGTTTTTATGGCATTGGAAGATATAGCGAAAACAGCTTTTAGATGTCCAGGACATATAGGGTTGTTTGAATGGGTTGTCATGACGTTTGGTTTGAAGAATGCTGGTGCAACTTATCAAAGAGCCATGAATTATATTTTTCATGAGTTGATCGGCAAGATTGTGGAAATATATATTGATGATGTTGTGATTAAGTCATTGGATCATGAAGCACATTTGGCCGACATAAGGAAAACTCTAGAGTGCACTAGGAAACATGGGCTCAAGATGAACCCGAATAAATGTGCTTTTGGAATTTCGGCAGGAGAGTTTCTGGGATTTTTGGTGCATGAAGGAGGAATAGGAGTTGGCAAGAAAAGTATGAAAAACCATTGATGAAGTTGTTCCTCCAACTAATCTTAAGGAATTGCAGTCATTACTTGGTAAGATCAATTTCGTAAGAAGATTCATATCAAATTTATCACAAAAGGTGTTACCTTTCTCTTCACTGCTAAAAGCCAAGAAGGATCAGAAATTTGTATGGGGTGACGAACAACAAAAGGCTTTCGATGAGATCAAAAAATACATGAAAGAACCACCAGTATTGGTACCTCCACAGCTGAACAAGCCTTTTAAGTTGTACGTGGCGGCCGATACCCAAACTATTGGATCGGCCCTCATACAAGAATTTGAGGGAAAGGAAAGGGTAGTTGCATACCTTAGCCGAAAATTGCTTGATCCCGAAACGAAGTATTCGGCTACCGAGAAGCTTTGTTTATGTGTTTACTACTCCTGTACAAAATTTCGGCACTATTTGCTACATGCCGAATGCATTGTGTATTCAAAATTTGATGTGATAAAGCACATGTTGTCTATGCCAATTTTGAACGGAAGGATTGGCAAATGGATTTTAGCCTTGTCTGAGTTTGAATTAAAGTTTGAATCGGCAAAAGCTGTTAAAGGACAAGTTATTGCTGACTTCATTACTGAGCATCGCGATTCATCGACTAATCTGCTTGAAATTACTCCTTGGGTATTATTCTTTGATGGATCTTCATGTGACAAGGGTGGTGGAGTAGGTATTTTGTTAATTTCGCCAAAAGGAAAGGTATTTGAATTCGCTATTCCTATTCAACCTACTGTCACTAATAATCAAGCCGAATATGAAGCGTTGCTCAGAGGACTTCAATACTTGAGAGAAGCAAAGGCCATTGCAGTTGAAATTTTTGGAGATTCAGAATTAGTCATAAGGCAACTGAATGGCGAATATGAGTGCAGAAACGATGTCTTAAGGAATTACTATGAAGAATGCAAGCAAATCTTAAAGGAGTTTCAGTCGGTAATTCTGCGGCATATTCCTAGGAAAGACAATGAAGGGGCGAACAGATTAGCTCAGAGTGCTTCGGGTTATAGAGAGCTTCAAGAAGTTTTTGCTAATGATGTATATGCTTTCGGGAGTAATCTAGCAGAAGATGATTGGAGAAAAAAATTGTTGATTATCTGAATAATCCATCCCGAAAAGTTTCTAGAAAGCTCAGGTATAAAGCTTTAAAGTTTGTTCTTCTTGATGATAATTTATATTATAAATCCTTGGATGGGGTGCTGTTACATTGCTTAAGTCAAGAAGAAGCAAAAAGGCTGATAAGTGAAGTGCATGATGGGTTGTGTGGAGCACATCAATCGGCTTACCGAATGAAATGGGTTATTAGGAGAACTGGGTACTATTGGCCCACAATGCTAGAAGACTGCTTTGAATATTACAAAGGATGCCAAGATTGCCAGAGATTTGGAAATATTCAAAGAGTTCCAGCATCAGTCCTGAATCCTATTATCAAGCCATGGCCATTCAGAGGATGGGGAATAGATTTGATTGGCCAAATAAATCCTCCATCTAGCAAGGGGCATAAGTTTGTGCTTTTAGCAACCGATTATTTTACTAAGTGGGTTGAGGCGATTCCATTAAAGAAGGTGACATCGGAGAATATGGTTGAATTTGTTAAAGAACATATCATTTACAGATTTGGAATTCCTCAAACAATCACCACAGATCAAGGAACTCAGTTTACATCTTCAGAGTTCAGAAGTTTTGCTGAGAGTATGGGCATCAAATTGTTGAATTCTTCTCCTTATTATGCCCAAGCTAATGGTCAAGCAGAGGCTTCTAACAAGATTATGATTAGAATTATACAGAAAAAGATTGATCAGAAGCCGAGAAAGTGGCATTCGGTACTCAATGAGGCTTTATGGGCTTACCGAATGGCTCCACATGGGGCTACACAGACGTCTCCTTATGAATTGGTATATGGACATCATGCTATCTTGCCATGGGAGATGCAGTCAGATTCGAGGAGAATAAAGTTGCAAAAAGATTTAAGTTCTAAAGATTATAATGATTTAATGATGGACGAATTAGAAGATTTGCATATGATTCGTCTCAGGGCCTTGGAAAATGTTGAGAAAAATAAAATGCGAGTTGCTAAATATTACAACAAGAAGGTGAAAGTCAAGCAATTTGCAGAAGGAGATTTGGTTTGGAAAGCAATATTGCCGATTGGGACTAAATACAGTGCATTCGGTAAGTGGTCTCCAAACTGGGAAGGTCCTTTCAGAGTGGTCAGATGCGTGCCTGGAAATGCATATATCCTGAAAACTTTACTAGGAGAGGAGTTTACTGCTGCTATCAATGGGAGATACTTGAAGAAATATTATCCTAGTGTTGAGATTGATCGCTGATTGAAAAGTCCAATGTCGGAACAACTGAAATAGCCGGCATTCGGGAAAGAGGCCGTCTTCAGAACAAAAAATATTGACGGAAGAAGAAATGGCCAATACCAGAGTGTATTGCCCTTAGTACAAATGTTTCGCATCATGAGTTTGACCAAGTTATCACAAAAAGGACTGCAAAAGATGAATTTTATTGCCGAAATTCCATGATCCCTAGTACAAACTAATGGAACAGCTTGTTCAGAACAGACTGGGGATGAATGGAATCGGCAATGGCAGCGCCATGAGCATCAAGGCTATCTATGGAGGCCTCGATATCGTCGATCTCCTCCGGGTTGCCATTGGCAAAGCCGGGCGGTAGCCTGGAGTAGTCGGTGCCGGTGTGCGTCGACATGGCGACTAGGCCTGCGGCAGTGCCCAGGCGGATGCCGTGTGAGGCCACTTCATCGATACGGCCTGCCACTGCACCGAGGCGAGCTTCGGGCGTGTCCCCAGGAGCATTCACCTTGTTTGCCAAAGACTCGACCAATGTCTTCAGCCGATCGAGTTCGGCGTCGCGATCTGTAAGATTACGAAGCAACGGCGGGTTAGTTAAAGGTCAGATTGAAGTCAAGCGAACCGAAGAAATTACCGTCGATGGTCTCGAGCAGCTGCTTGCGTTGGTGTTGCCACTCCAGATCTGCGATTCCGGCTTGTTTGGAGACGGCCTCCAGCTCATGCCGAGTATCATCACGTTCCTGCTTGAATCGGCGGGCATCGCTATCTGAGTAGCGCAGATCCCAGTCGGGCCTGGAGGATCGGCTAGATGACTCCGAAGAGTCACCCGCTGCAGCCGGAGCCGCAGTCAAGACAGTAGCGGGGTTCCATTGGATGAGCCTGAAAAATACAGAGAAAATTGAGAATAAGGCAAAATCTGGAGGAAAGGATAAGGAGAGGTAGACAGTCATCACCTCCGACGAGCGCCGGCGCGGCTCCCTTCGGCTTCGTCGACGGCCGGGCGTCTTCTGTTGTTGGGCATCAGGGTTTTTTGGAGGTTACTGTGCTGGAGGAAGAAGAGACTCAGGATAGCAGAGAGCTCGAGTTGAAAGATTTGGTGGAAGATTAGGAGTGCTCGAGGTTCTTATTTATGGAACTAACGAAGAGATCGTGGCCGAGGATTGTGGTGCATATCCCAAGAAGCTCGGAAGGTGGTAAGGATTTTCCAACCGATCGGTTTCCATGTCGTTTGGGATCCTTGCCGAGTCGTATTCGGTTTTGACTGAATGAGATTCGGCTATGTCGAGTTTGAAGCGTTTTCGGGTCTGACGCTGTTATGACCAGCTTTGCCGAATGAGTTGCCCACAATAAAAAGAACAGAGATAAGAAATGGCAAGATTGTAGGATTGATAAAACATTCGGCTATCAACTGTTTGTTACAATTACAAACCCAAGAACTTTGAGATTACATTTTTAGCATTTGATATCATATTGCTAATGCTCTCTAATAGCTTTTTGTCAGCTTCTTGGGTTCTAGCCAGAGCAGCAAGCTTTGCCTTGAGTTGTTTGTCTTCGTTTAGAGCTGCTGAAGCTTCCTTTCGCATCTTCTCTGTTAACTTGGGAAGCTCGACTATCTTCTTCTTATCAGCTTCAATTTCGGCCGATAGATCTCTCAATTCGGCTTCAAGTGCAGCTTTTCTGACCTCCTTCATTTCAAGTTCAGATTCCAATTTGGTCAGTAATTCCTTGCTATTCTGAGCTTGAGTATGCAGGTCTTTCACAGATTGTTTGGCTGTGGACCTCCTCTGTTCCAGGGCTGGTCGAGAAGATTGGTTTTTCAGAGCCTGCTTTACTGCAGCGTATTGTTGATCCAAATGAGAAACTGGTTCCAAAGAGATTTTGATATCTTCAGGAAGTTCTTGGTCAATGGATTCCAATACATCCCTTAAGAGATCAGCATCTTTGACTTGATCTTGGATACTCTTATGCAGCAAAGCAAGGATATCTTTCAGCTTTGTTTGATTTTCTTCTGACAGAGCTTGGCCAGAAGATGTTTCTTCCCCTTGTTCGGCAACCAAGTCGTCCACAGCAAAAGAATAGCTGGATGATGAAATGGTTTTCTCCTGAAAGATGGTTCTTGCCGAATTAGTAATAATCTGCTGAATAAAAGAGTAGAGAAAGTTAAATGATTATGTTTACCTCGTTCCTGACTTCCTGAATAGGAGAAGGAAGCCTTTCAGGCTCAATTGGGGGATTCTGTGTATCTTGCCGAGGAGAAACTGGAAGACTTCTTGGTGAGGATGGTGCTTCTGATTGGGGAAGAAGTTGCAAAGCTAAAGATGAATCATGATAAGAGTAAGAGCTCTCCAAAATTGGATCCATTGAGGATTGTTCTGCAGTTAACAAGAAATGAGTGCCGATGAAAAAGAAGTTAAGAAGATAAAGTGGTAGAATTTTACCAATCAATGAAGCATCGGCAGGATCTGCGCTGATTGCTGGTTGCTGTGCTTTGGCCTGAAACCAAGAAGAAATAAAGCTGAGCAAAATACCAATGGCATTATGGTCGAAGAAAAGAAGGCTTTGACCTTGACAACCTTTTTGCTGCTTGTTCTTTTCTTCTTTATAGCTAAGGGAGCAGCCAAGGAAAGAGTTTTTCTTTTAACAGATGATGGTCTAGTGAGTATTGGATCTAGAGAAGCCTGTCTAGCCATCAGCTGAGTCAAGGTAGGAGATTGGTGCCCCAAAGCAGATATTGGACCTGCAGTTTTGTACAAAATCGCCCTGGCAAGAGGGGCAGGTGTTATGTCCTGCAAAATAACAGAGTTAGAATCAATTGGGGTTAATGTTATTAAGACAGATGAAGGAATAAGCATATTACCTCTGCAGTTGGCTGATAATCAGGCATTAATTCAAGGCAGAAGGGATGGATTGGCATGTTGAAGATATGATCATGGAGTTCTTGCCACCAGAGAGTAAAAGAAGGATGGGCAGATATTATTGGCACAAAAGGATCAGGTGCATAGATAGTTCTACAGCATTTATAAGTGAAAATCCTTCTTGTCTCTGTGGAATCTTTGATAATCTCCCTAGGCTTGAGAAATTCATGAAGAAATAGCCTTGGGGGCACTTGGCCACATCCCAACTGTCTAGCCATCATGTTTGGCTGATAATATTCATAAGTGCTTTGAACCAGTCTCCCTCCACAGAATTCGGCTGGCAGGATGCAGGGCTGGATGAAGGCATTGAAAATTGCTGTAGATTGTACATCAGTGCATCCAGTCTCAAAGCTGAATTCGCAAGGGAGAGTAAGATTGTCATTGTCCATATATGGAAACCAAAGAGGATGAGCAAAGCCTCTGAAGAAGAGCTCAAACAGTTCACCAATGTTCTTGTTAATAGATACAGTGGAGGCAGCTTCTCCATAGGTTTGACAACCTTTGGTTCTCCGGGTTTCTCCTTCTTTGTAATTGATTGAAGGAAAGTCTTGGCTGTTGAGATCAATAGCGACGATTTGATGCATGTACAACTGCAGCCACATTTGGACGAACCACCAAGGGCCATTGACGCAGGGGATTTTCTTACTGGTATGCATCAGGTGGGTGGTTTGATTGAGCATATGGTATACACTTCCCAGGAGGTATTTCCCAAGTGGAATCAGTTTTCCAGTAGCTAGCTCTTCAGCCATCACGATATGATTCAGAGTTGGCTCATTGGCTTTGCCACAAAAGACTGATCTGCATAGCCACATATTCAGGAAGGCTCTGTATTCGACATCAGTCAGAGGACCATCAGACATATGATTCTGGATGTATCTCTTGTATCCGACCCCTGTTTTTACTCCTGTCTGCTTGGAAGAACCTTTGTGGCCATATGGGTATACAGTTCCTGTAATGTTCAGGCCGGTCATCATGTAGACATCGGCTAAAGTAGGGGACATTGGGCCATGGCCGAAAAGAAAAGCATTTGCACCATTGGACCAAAAATGGCAGGCTGCAATCAGGAGGTTCTCATTCTTTGGTGTTTCGGCTAGTGACAGCTCCAGGCAATGAGAAATACACAGTTGGTCCCAGTTCTGTGTTTGGGGGCTTTTATCATCAGACATCCTTTTGTACCAATTTCTCCAGCCGGCAATTGGGGGGAAAGGCCAGTTCTTGAAGGCGTCTTGCCACTCATGAGGTTTTGTCAATGAAATCTTGAAAGGAATCCTCTGAGATTCGGCCGCAATGATTTCGGAAGGATCTGAATCTCCTACAGGGCCGAGGAAGTAGGATGGAGCTTTTTCCTCAACAGGGATGAGGATTTCGGCAGCTAGGGCCTATCAAGAATGGAAGGGGATGAGAAGAAATTTAAGGTGCAAATCGAAAGAAGAATATCGAATGTGCTTGAGGGGATTGAAGCTTACCTGGAGGGCAAGATCTTGGTTCGCCATTTGAAGATTGAATCTTGAAAGTCGATGACCTAGGGTTCGGATCCGGATGAGAGCTCCAAAGATTCAAAAAGGAGAAGCGGGTGCCGGGCAGAACTAACTTAGGAATGTTGAGTGCTTCTGGTCAATTCCGAGATAAAATTACCTTTTATCCCGAAATTGAAGGGGCATGTGTTGACACCAAAAATTGGCACCAGGAAGAGGCTGACATGTGGGCCGGAATCGTCGAAGAGATATCATTCGGCAAAGGAGTTTTTCCCCAGAGCATTCGGTAAAGACGTTCTGCGGTCGGGAGCGCATCGTCATTCGGCAAGAGAACTGTTCCGCAAAAGGCATTCGGGAGCGCGTAATGACGTGGATCAAATATAAGGAAAAGGCTGGTTTAACTCGGAATGCAAGGCGGATACGGTGCCCCGGCGTTTATCTTTTTTAGGAAATAAATAATGTAATCGTAATCGATTAGGAGTCGTGTCGAAACCAGGGTATAAATATAAACCCATGGTAATTGTAAAAGGATCGTTCAATCAATCATACAACAAACCGGCCCCGTGCCAACTTCGAGTCCTTTAGTCGAGTCGTCGAGTTCTTCGAGAGGAATCATCGATCCGTCGACCTCCGTAAGTACCGGCAACCCTGCATCATGCCTAGTATCATGCGGTGGATTTAGGCTTTGGTTCAGGAAGGTTCCATTGCTAGATCATGAGCCATGCGGTGGGCTAAGTTTTAGCTTGGAACAAGTTATCGGTTCTGTTGGATTTTGGCAAGATCTGATAGATCCATTAAGTTACCATGTGTTGCTCTGGATTTTACCTTTGTGTTCGATTCTTTACAACACTCCTTTGCCCAGTCTAGGTTGATTAGATTCGGCTCTAGCCCACAATGCACTGCGTTTCCATAGCCGAATTCGAAGTCAATCTAGATTGCCACGTGTTGCGGGTTCACGCTCGTTGGTCTTGTGTAGATCTTGACAGAACCGGGTATCATGCGGTAGATGCAGGTTTTTGGGTCGTCTTAGAGCTAATCATCCGGTGGATTAGAGTTCGATTCGATCTGATAGATCTATCATCATCGACGGAGTATGTTCCTTCTTCATGGAACCCGATTCGGCTATATAGCTGTATTCGGTAGTATCGCCACGAGCGAAACACGTCCACGGTTTTGTTTTAAATAAAGAATGCTTTTAGCCTTCCATGTTTAGGGTGTATCATGCGGTGGATTGCTCTATTCCTGGTTGGTGGTGTGATTCCAAGCAAGTCGTATCATGCGGTGGATTAACTTGCTTGTTTCATGCTCGACGGGTTGAAAAGTACCTAGACATGCGGTAGACTAGTGCTTTTGATCTATGTATTCTTGTTTATTATGAAATTATGGTCATGTTTTCGCCCTTTTATTTATCTATCATGCTCTGTTCCTCGTTAATCGGCTGTGAGTATATGTTATAAGGTTCATTCAGTCAAATGCCGATCTTTCGTCATGCTTACGTCACGCATTCGGCAGTGCGCTTCCTGTATGCTTTGCCGATTGCCGAATGATGCTTTAACGCCGACAGATAGCTTCCCTGTAGCTATATGTCGTTCGAAACTGGCTCCGTAGCCGCAAATATGGAACTGGCTGGTATTGCCCGGTACGTTCCAGGTGTTATCTAAAAATCTTTTATCCCTTTGTCAGTTTTAGGAAAATTGACTGGCACGCTTTCGGATTCAAACGCTCGGGCCACGTGTGAAGCCAGCTAATTCGGCTTGCTGTGTGCTTGGCGTGAGGTGCGGATTTTACGTCAACACACTTTTTGGCACGCCCGGTGGGACACAAGCTTCGAAGATGCCTGAATTAAAAGACATTCTGGATGTCACCTTTGAAGAATTGTCTGATGAACATCAACAAATGGTGAAGATTGCTGCAGATCAGTTCATCAAAAAATGCTTGCTGTCTTTTGCTAAGAATAGGAGTGGTGCACCGTTTCTCAAGTCAGATCTGCCAAGAGTTCTTCTGCCAGGACAATCTGATCTTACTGAAGAAGAAGAAAGGGAGAAGTTCTCTAGCTTGTTGTACAAGGCTTTAGGAGAAACAATGACCAATCATAATGCTGCATTCCTGAACAGTTTTCGGCTCATATTGGTCAACATCTTTGGTCAACACGTGGATAAACCTTTTGAGCAAGCGCACGGACAACTTGGTGGACCAACATATTTCAATAATCAACAATCGGTCCCAAAACGTCATGGTAAAGGTATTGAAGAAACTGAAGTTTCTGGAACCAAAGACACGAATGGACAGCCGATTCAGCAGGAGCTTCAGCATGCATTGCCGAAACCTCGTACATATGGTGATATGGCATTCGGCACCACGGGAAATCCACCTGCTTCTGCTTATAAGATATCCCCTCTGAACAACAGGCTGCAAAGAGATGTGTATGGAAACGGGTATTCAGAGTTCATGGATTACAATGCTATCGACGCTCTCCCGAATCCCGGGTATGTTGGTACTGCAGGAATGCCTGCTGGAAGACCAGGGAATCAAGATACCAATATTGACCTCAAGGTGCAAAAGATGACCGATGTATTGCAAAATCAATTCGGTCTGAAGCCTAAAAATCAGGGGTATATGTACTCGTCTCCTTTCCCAGAATGGTACCAGAGGGTATCATTGCCGAATAGAGTCAAGGTGCCTACAGAATTTACTAAATTCTCAGGACAAGATGATACTAGCACTGTGGAACATATAGCTCGATATCTGATACAGCTTGGAGAAGCTTCCGCGGACGAGGCTTTTAGAATCAGATACTTTCCTTTGTCACTGACGGGTCCAGCTTTTACATGGTTTGCTTCTTTGCCTGCTCAGTCAATTTGTACTTGGAAAGACCTGGAGCAGAAATTCCATGCTCATTACTACATCGGCAGTACCGAGAAAAAGTTGGTTGATTTGACCAGCTTAAGGCAGAGGAATAATGAAACACCTACGGAGTTCCTCAGAAGGTTTAGGGAAACAAAGAGCATGTGCTTTTCTCTGAACATACCTGATGACCAGCTAGCTGGTATGGCTGTAGCTGGCATGCTGCCTGCCATTCGGGAAAAGCTATTCGGGATGGAGTTCGATGATCTGGGCCAGTTGTCACACAGATTGGCCTTAATGAGTAACCAGGCATATGGTTTCAAGAAAGATGCCAGATTTACTAAAAATAATGATGTAGCTGACATATATAACCAATTCCTTGAAAGAGCAGATCAAGGGGATGAGTATGAAGATAGTGAGGAGATAGCTGCAGCAGAGATAGTGTGGGGCAAAGAACCAGTCATGGTGAATCAGAGGTGGATTAAACAGAATAAGGGCACCTATGATTTTGATGTAACTAAGGCAGATAAATTGGTTGACTATCTTGTAAAAGAAGGCCGAATCAAGCTACCAGAGGGGCATTCTATGCTTCGGCCTGATGGAGTGAAAGATAAAAGGTACTGTGGATTCCATGATAGAAATTCTCATTCCATCAATGAATGCAGGGTTTTTAGAGTGAGGATTCAGAAAGCTATCCAAGAAGGGCATCTGAAATTCGACAATAAGATGAAGTTGGACAATAACCCGTTTCCTCAGAACATGATTGGGTTCTCAATCAATATGGTGAATGTTGCCGAATCTGGAGAAAAGGGAAGGATGAGAGTCCTGACGTCGAAAGAAGCGAAGCAGAATGGCTCAGTCGATCCTAATCGGCAAATCACGATCGAACAGATTCGGCAGGAAAAGCCTCGCTTCCCGAATAGCCGATTTGAAATTGGGAGGTCTTCTAAACCCAGAGTCACGTCGCGCATTCTCCTCAATAAGTGGCAGCGTCAGCAAGAAAAAGAACGCTACCAGAGACGTGGGTACGAAGAGGAGAAGAGGAGGTGCGAAGAAAAAAGGTATGAGGAAGAACAAGAGGCATATGTACGAGAACAAGAACGTGCACATTGGGATTGTGCCTTCTTCAGACATTGTTGGAACGAGGGTTTAAAGCTGCCTACATGGAATAACTGTCCTGAATGCAATAATAGATTTATTGAATATAGGCAAAATGGTGCCAGTCGCCGATCCGTCCACGAAAGAATTGGAAGGATACATCCTAGTGATGATCGGCGTCTAAAATTATATGAGAATGATGATCAACCAAGGAAAAGACATGCTGAAGAAGAAGATCGTGAGTATGTCTGGCAAAAAGGACAGTGGTGTCCACCTGGTTTAAGAAGGAGCCAGAAGAGAAGAATCCAGCGCCTGAGGGATCAAGAGTTGAAACGAGCAGGAACCAGGTTGAGATCGATATGGCGTCCAAAAGACAAACCTGATGAATCGGGTCATTCGGCTCCTACATGCATGGTATGTTTCTTGCCGAATGAATTCATGGCTCCAGCTAATCAAATTGTACAGGAAGAGATATTGTCAGAAGTGGATGAAGCCGAGCAATGTGGGTTAATGGCACAATTGGTATTGAATAAGCAAGCTATTTTCGAGAAGCCAGTCCAGAATCGGCACATGAAGCCACTGTACTTAAGAGGATATGTCAACGGAAAGCCACTGACGAAGATGTTTGTTGATGGTGGAGCTGCTGTTAATGTGATGCCATACAACACATTCAGGAAACTTGGCATGAGCCCTGGAGATTTAACACCGACAAGCATCGTTTTGAATGATTTTGCTGGAAATCCTTCGGACACCAAAGGATGTGTACATGTAGACCTGATGATTGGATCTAAGATTCTGCTTACAACCTTCTTTGTTATTGAAGGCAAAGGGGCATACAGCTTGCTACTTGGGAGGGATTGGATCCATGCGAATTGCTGTATTCCATCTACTATGCATCAACAGCTTATTCAGTGGATAGATGATGAAGTGGAAATTGTCCCAGCAGATGATTCAATTAGCGTGGCTAATGTGGAACCAGCCTTCTGGGAATATCAAGGCATAGATTGTTTCTCAGGCGAGGACTGGGGAGAAGGTCCTGTTGAGCCAGTCAGCAGTGATCAACAGCCGATCGAAGCAGTCGGCTCTTTTAGTAATTTTTAATGGATAACCCAATCGATGGGACTGACGGGAAGCTAGGACATGGATTTGTGTCGGCTGACAAATTAGAAGAAGTAGACATTGGAGATGGTGACAAACCAAGGCCGATATTCATCAGTGCTAGCTTGGATTCAGTTTTCAGAGAAAGGTTGATTGAGTTGTTAAAAGAATACAAAGATTGCTTTGCTTGGGATTATTCGGAGATGCCTGGTTTAGATCGTTCCATTGTTGAGCATCGATTGCCGATCAAGCCTGGTTATAAACCTTACAAGCAACCACCCCGGAAAATCTACAAAGATGAAGTGTTGGCCGATGTAAAGAAGGAAGTGGAAAGATTAATAGCAGCAAATTTTATTCGGCCATGCAGATATGCAGAATGGATCTCTAATATTGTTCCTGTGTACAAGAAAAATGGGAAGATGAGAGTTTGCATAGACTTTAGAGATCTGAACAGAGCTACACCCATGGATGGATATCCAATGCCTATTGCTGACTCGTTGGTTGATGCTGCTGCTGGTTATAAAGTGATTAGTTTCATGGATGGTAATGCAGGGTACAATCAAGTTTTTATGGCATTGGAAGATATAGCGAAAACAGCTTTCAGATGTCCAGGACATATAGGGTTGTTTGAATGGGTTGTCATGACGTTTGGTTTGAAGAATGCTGGTGCAACTTATCAAAGAGCCATGAATTATATTTTTCATGAGTTGATCGGCAAGATTGTGGAAATATATATTGATGATGTTGTGATTAAGTCATTGGATCATGAAGCACATTTGGCCGACATAAGGAAAACTCTAGAGTGCACTAGGAAACATGGGCTCAAGATGAACCCGAATAAATGTGCTTTTGGAATTTCGGCAGGAGAGTTTCTGGGATTTTTGGTGCATGAAGGAGGAATAGGAGTTGGCAAGAAAAGTATGAAAAACCATTGATGAAGTTGTTCCTCCAACTAATCTTAAGGAATTGCAGTCATTACTTGGTAAGATCAATTTCGTAAGAAGATTCATATCAAATTTATCACAAAAGGTGTTACCTTTCTCTTCACTGCTAAAAGCCAAGAAGGATCAGAAATTTGTATGGGGTGACGAACAACAAAAGGCTTTCGATGAGATCAAAAAATACATGAAAGAACCACCAGTATTGGTACCTCCACAGCTGAACAAGCCTTTTAAGTTGTACGTGGCGGCCGATACCCAAACTATTGGATCGGCCCTCATACAAGAATTTGAGGGAAAGGAAAGGGTAGTTGCATACCTTAGCCGAAAATTGCTTGATCCCGAAACGAAGTATTCGGCTACCGAGAAGCTTTGTTTATGTGTTTACTACTCCTGTACAAAATTTCGGCACTATTTGCTACATGCCGAATGCATTGTGTATTCAAAATTTGATGTGATAAAGCACATGTTGTCTATGCCAATTTTGAACGGAAGGATTGGCAAATGGATTTTAGCCTTGTCTGAGTTTGAATTAAAGTTTGAATCGGCAAAAGCTGTTAAAGGACAAGTTATTGCTGACTTCATTACTGAGCATCGCGATTCATCGACTAATCTGCTTGAAATTACTCCTTGGGTATTATTCTTTGATGGATCTTCATGTGACAAGGGTGGTGGAGTAGGTATTTTGTTAATTTCGCCAAAAGGAAAGGTATTTGAATTCGCTATTCCTATTCAACCTACTGTCACTAATAATCAAGCCGAATATGAAGCGTTGCTCAGAGGACTTCAATACTTGAGAGAAGCAAAGGCCATTGCAGTTGAAATTTTTGGAGATTCAGAATTAGTCATAAGGCAACTGAATGGCGAATATGAGTGCAGAAACGATGTCTTAAGGAATTACTATGAAGAATGCAAGCAAATCTTAAAGGAGTTTCAGTCGGTAATTCTGCGGCATATTCCTAGGAAAGACAATGAAGGGGCGAACAGATTAGCTCAGAGTGCTTCGGGTTATAGAGAGCTTCAAGAAGTTTTTGCTAATGATGTATATGCTTTCGGGAGTAATCTAGCAGAAGATGATTGGAGAAAAAAAATTGTTGATTATCTGAATAATCCATCCCGAAAAGTTTCTAGAAAGCTCAGGTATAAAGCTTTAAAGTTTGTTCTTCTTGATGATAATTTATATTATAAATCCTTGGATGGGGTGCTGTTACATTGCTTAAGTCAAGAAGAAGCAAAAAGGCTGATAAGTGAAGTGCATGATGGGTTGTGTGGAGCACATCAATCGGCTTACCGAATGAAATGGGTTATTAGGAGAACTGGGTACTATTGGCCCACAATGCTAGAAGACTGCTTTGAATATTACAAAGGATGCCAAGATTGCCAGAGATTTGGAAATATTCAAAGAGTTCCAGCATCAGTCCTGAATCCTATTATCAAGCCATGGCCATTCAGAGGATGGGGAATAGATTTGATTGGCCAAATAAATCCTCCATCTAGCAAGGGGCATAAGTTTGTGCTTTTAGCAACCGATTATTTTACTAAGTGGGTTGAGGCGATTCCATTAAAGAAGGTGACATCGGAGAATATGGTTGAATTTGTTAAAGAACATATCATTTACAGATTTGGAATTCCTCAAACAATCACCACAGATCAAGGAACTCAGTTTACATCTTCAGAGTTCAGAAGTTTTGCTGAGAGTATGGGCATCAAATTGTTGAATTCTTCTCCTTATTATGCCCAAGCTAATGGTCAAGCAGAGGCTTCTAACAAGATTATGATTAGAATTATACAGAAAAAGATTGATCAGAAGCCGAGAAAGTGGCATTCGGTACTCAATGAGGCTTTATGGGCTTACCGAATGGCTCCACATGGGGCTACACAGACGTCTCCTTATGAATTGGTATATGGACATCATGCTATCTTGCCATGGGAGATGCAGTCAGATTCGAGGAGAATAAAGTTGCAAAAAGATTTAAGTTCTAAAGATTATAATGATTTAATGATGGACGAATTAGAAGATTTGCATATGATTCGTCTCAGGGCCTTGAAAAATGTTGAGAAAAATAAAATGCGAGTTGCTAAATATTACAACAAGAAGGTGAAAGTCAAGCAATTTGCAGAAGGAGATTTGGTTTGGAAAGCAATATTGCCGATTGGGACTAAATACAGTGCATTCGGTAAGTGGTCTCCAAACTGGGAAGGTCCTTTCAGAGTGGTCAGATGCGTGCCTGGAAATGCATATATCCTGAAAACTTTACTAGGAGAGGAGTTTACTGCTGCTATCAATGGGAGATACTTGAAGAAATATTATCCTAGTGTTGAGATTGATCGCTGATTGAAAAGTCCAATGTCGGAACAACTGAAATAGCCGGCATTCGGGAAAGAGGCCGTCTTCAGAACAAAAAATATTGACGGAAGAAGAAATGGCCAATACCAGAGTGTATTGCCCTTAGTACAAATGTTTCGCATCATGAGTTTGACCAAGTTATCACAAAAAGGACTGCAAAAGATGAATTTTATTGCCGAAATTCCATGATCCCTAGTACAAACTAATGGAACAGCTTGTTCAGAACAGACTGGGGATGAATGGAATCGGCAATGGCAGCGCCATGAGCATCAAGGCTATCTATGGAGGCCTCGATATCGTCGATCTCCTCCGGGTTGCCATTGGCAAAGCCGGGCGGTAGCCTGGAGTAGTCGGTGCCGGTGTGCGTCGACATGGCGACTAGGCCTGCGGCAGTGCCCAGGCGGATGCCGTGTGAGGCCACTTCATCGATACGGCCTGCCACTGCACCGAGGCGAGCTTCTGGCGTGTCCCCAGGAGCATTCACCTTGTTTGCCAAAGACTCGACCAATGTCTTCAGCCGATCGAGTTCGGCGTCGCGATCTGTAAGATTACGAAGCAACGGCGGGTTAGTTCAAGGTCAGATTGAAGTCAAGCGAACCGAAGAAATTACCGTCGATGGTCTCGAGCAGCTGCTTGCGTTGGTGTTGCCACTCCAGATCTGCGATTCCGGCTTGTTTGGAGACGGCCTCCAGCTCATGCCGAGTATCATCACGTTCCTGCTTGAATCGGCGGGCATCGCTATCTGTGTAGCGCAGATCCCAGTCGGGCCTGGAGGATCGGCTAGATGACTCCGAAGAGTCACCCGCTGCAGCCGGAGCCGCAGTCAAGACAGTAGCGGGGTTCCATTGGATGAGCCTGAAAAATACAGAGAAAATTGAGAATAAGGCAAAATCTGGGGGAAAGGATAAGGAGAGGTAGACAGTCATCACCTCCGACGAGCGCCGGCGCGGCTCCCTTCGGCTTCGTCGACGGCCGGGCGTCTTCTGTTGTTGGGCATCAGGGTTTTTTGGAGGTTACTGTGCTGGAGGAAGAAGAGACTCAGGATAGCAGAGAGCTCGAGTTGAAAGATTTGGTGGAAGATTAGGAGTGCTCGAGGTTCTTATTTATGGAACTAACGAAGAGATCGTGGCCGAGGATTGTGGTGCATATCCCAAGAAGCTCGGAAGGTGGAAAGGATTTTCCAACCGATCGGTTTCCATGTCGTTTGGGATCCTTGCCGAGTCGTATTCGGTTTTGACTGAATGAGATTCGGCTATGTCGAGTTTGAAGCGTTTTCGGGTCTGACGCTGTTATGACCAGCTTTGCCGAATGAGTTGCCCACAATAAAAAGAACAGAGATAAGAAATGGCAAGATTGTAGGATTGATAAAACATTCGGCTATCAACTGTTTGTTACAATTACAAACCCAAGAACTTTGAGATTACATTTTTAGCATTTGATATCATATTGCTAATGCTCTCTAATAGCTTTTTGTCAGCTTCTTGGGTTCTAGCCAGAGCAGCAAGCTTTGCCTTGAGTTGTTTGTCTTCGTTTAGAGCTGCTGAAGCTTCCTTTCGCATCTTCTCTGTTAACTTGGGAAGCTCGACTATCTTCTTCTTATCAGCTTCAATTTCGGCCGATAGATCTCTCAATTCGGCTTCAAGTGCAGCTTTTCTGACCTCCTTCATTTCAAGTTCAGATTCCAATTTGGTCAGTAATTCCTTGCTATTCTGAGCTTGAGTATGCAGGTCTTTCACAGATTGTTTGGCTGTGGACCTCCTCTGTTCCAGGGCTGGTCGAGAAGATTGGTTTTTCAGAGCCTGCTTTACTGCAGCGTATTGTTGATCCAAATGAGAAACTGGTTCCAAAGAGATTTTGATATCTTCAGGAAGTTCTTGGTCAATGGATTCCAATACATCCCTTAAGAGATCAGCATCTTTGACTTGATCTTGGATACTCTTATGCAGCAAAGCAAGGATATCTTTCAGCTTTGTTTGATTTTCTTCTGACAGAGCTTGGCCAGAAGATGTTTCTTCCCCTTGTTCGGCAACCAAGTCGTCCACAGCAAAAGAATAGCTGGATGATGAAATGGTTTTCTCCTGAAAGATGGTTCTTGCCGAATTAGTAATAATCTGCTGAATAAAAGAGTAGAGAAAGTTAAATGATTATGTTTACCTCGTTCCTGACTTCCTGAATAGGAGAAGGAAGCCTTTCAGGCTCAATTGGGGGATTCTGTGTATCTTGCCGAGGAGAAACTGGAAGACTTCTTGGTGAGGATGGTGCTTCTGATTGGGGAAGAAGTTGCAAAGCTAAAGATGAATCATGATAAGAGTAAGAGCTCTCCAAAATTGGATCCATTGAGGATTGTTCTGCAGTTAACAAGAAATGAGTGCCGATGAAAAAGAAGTTAAGAAGATAAAGTGGTAGAATTTTACCAATCAATGAAGCATCGGCAGGATCTGCGCTGATTGCTGGTTGCTGTGCTTTGGCCTGAAACCAAGAAGAAATAAAGCTGAGCAAAATACCAATGGCATTATGGTCGAAGAAAAGAAGGCTTTGACCTTGACAACCTTTTTGCTGCTTGTTCTTTTCTTCTTTATAGCTAAGGGAGCAGCCAAGGAAAGAGTTTTTCTTTTAACAGATGATGGTCTAGTGAGTATTGGATCTAGAGAAGCCTGTCTAGCCATCAGCTGAGTCAAGGTAGGAGATTGGTGCCCCAAAGCAGATATTGGACCTGCAGTTTTGTACAAAATCGCCCTGGCAAGAGGGGCAGGTGTTATGTCCTGCAAAATAACAGAGTTAGAATCAATTGGGGTTAATGTTATTAAGACAGATGAAGGAATAAGCATATTACCTCTGCAGTTGGCTGATAATCAGGCATTAATTCAAGGCAGAAGGGATGGATTGGCATGTTGAAGATATGATCATGGAGTTCTTGCCACCAGAGAGTAAAAGAAGGATGGGCAGATATTATTGGCACAAAAGGATCAGGTGCATAGATAGTTCTACAGCATTTATAAGTGAAAATCCTTCTTGTCTCTGTGGAATCTTTGATAATCTCCCTAGGCTTGAGAAATTCATGAAGAAATAGCCTTGGGGGCACTTGGCCACATCTCAACTGTCTAGCCATCATGTTTGGCTGATAATATTCATAAGTGCTTTGAACCAGTCTCCCTCCACAGAATTCGGCTGGCAGGATGCAGGGCTGGATGAAGGCATTGAAAATTGCTGTAGATTGTACATCAGTGCATCCAGTCTCAAAGCTGAATTCGCAAGGGAGAGTAAGATTGTCATTGTCCATATATGGAAACCAAAGAGGATGAGCAAAGCCTCTGAAGAAGAGCTCAAACAGTTCACCAATGTTCTTGTTAATAGATACAGTGGAGGCAGCTTCTCCATAGGTTTGACAACCTTTGGTTCTCCGGGTTTCTCCTTCTTTGTAATTGATTGAAGGAAAGTCTTGGCTGTTGAGATCAATAGCGACGATTTGATGCATGTACAACTGCAGCCACATTTGGACGAACCACCAAGGGCCATTGACGCAGGGGATTTTCTTACTGGTATGCATCAGGTGGGTGGTTTGATTGAGCATATGGTATACACTTCCCAGGAGGTATTTCCCAAGTGGAATCAGTTTTCCAGTAGCTAGCTCTTCAGCCATCACGATATGATTCAGAGTTGGCTCATTGGCTTTGCCACAAAAGACTGATCTGCATAGCCACATATTCAGGAAGGCTCTGTATTCGACATCAGTCAGAGGACCATCAGACATATGATTCTGGATGTATCTCTTGTATCCGACCCCTGTTTTTACTCCTGTCTGCTTGGAAGAACCTTTGTGGCCATATGGGTATACAGTTCCTGTAATGTTCAGGCCGGTCATCATGTAGACATCGGCTAAAGTAGGGGACATTGGGCCATGGCCGAAAAGAAAAGCATTTGCACCATTGGACCAAAAATGGCAGGCTGCAATCAGGAGGTTCTCATTCTTTGGTGTTTCGGCTAGTGACAGCTCCAGGCAATGAGAAATACACAGTTGGTCCCAGTTCTGTGTTTGGGGGCTTTTATCATCAGACATCCTTTTGTACCAATTTCTCCAGCCGGCAATTGGGGGGAAAGGCCAGTTCTTGAAGGCGTCTTGCCACTCATGAGGTTTTGTCAATGAAATCTTGAAAGGAATCCTCTGAGATTCGGCCGCAATGATTTCGGAAGGATCTGAATCTCCTACAGGGCCGAGGAAGTAGGATGGAGCTTTTTCCTCAACAGGGATGAGGATTTCGGCAGCTAGGGCCTATCAAGAATGGAAGGGGATGAGAAGAAATTTAAGGTGCAAATCGAAAGAAGAATATCGAATGTGCTTGAGGGGATTGAAGCTTACCTGGAGGGCAAGATCTTGGTTCGCCATTTGAAGATTGAATCTTGAAAGTCGATGACCTAGGGTTCGGATCCGGATGAGAGCTCCAAAGATTCAAAAAGGAGAAGCGGGTGCCGGGCAGAACTAACTTAGGAATGTTGAGTGCTTCTGGTCAATTCCGAGATAAAATTACCTTTTATCCCGAAATTGAAGGGGCATGTGTTGACACCAAAAATTGGCACCAGGAAGAGGCTGACATGTGGGCCGGAATCGTCGAAGAGATATCATTCGGCAAAGGAGTTTTTCCCCAGAGCATTCGGTAAAGACGTTCTGCGGTCGGGAGCGCATCGTCATTCGGCAAGAGAACTGTTCCGCAAAAGGCATTCGGGAGCGCGTAATGACGTGGATCAAATATAAGGAAAAGGCTGGTTTAACTCGGAATGCAAGGCGGATACGGTGCCCCGGTGTTTATCTTTTTTAGGAAATAAATAATGTAATCGTAATTGATTAGGAGTCGTGTCGAAACCAGGGTATAAATATAAACCCATGGTAATTGTAAAAGGATCGTTCAATCAATCATACAACAAACCGGCCCCGTGCCAACTTCGAGTCCTTTAGTCGAGTCGTCGAGTTCTTCGAGAGGAATCATCGATCCGTCGACCTCCGTAAGTACCGGCAACCCTGCATCATGCCTAGTATCATGCGGTGGATTTAGGCTTTGGTTCAGGAAGGTTCCATTGCTAGATCATGAGCCATGCGGTGGGCTAAGTTTTAGCTTGGAACAAGTTATCGGTTCTGTTGGATTTTGGCAAGATCTGATAGATCCATTAAGTTACCATGTGTTGCTCTGGATTTTACCTTTGTGTTCGATTCTTTACAACACTCCTTTGCCCAGTCTAGGTTGATTAGATTCGGCTCTAGCCCACAATGCACTGCGTTTCCATAGCCGAATTCGAAGTCAATCTAGATTGCCACGTGTTGCGGGTTCACGCTCGTTGGTCTTGTGTAGATCTTGACAGAACCGGGTATCATGCGGTAGATGCAGGTTTTTGGGTCGTCTTAGAGCTAATCATCCGGTGGATTAGAGTTCGATTCGATCTGATAGATCTATCATCATCGACGGAGTATGTTCCTTCTTCATGGAACCCGATTCGGCTATATAGCTGTATTCGGTAGTATCGCCACGAGCGAAACACGTCCACGGTTTTGTTTTAAATAAAGAATGCTTTTAGCCTTCCATGTTTAGGGTGTATCATGCGGTGGATTGCTCTATTCCTGGTTGGTGGTGTGATTCCAAGCAAGTCGTATCATGCGGTGGATTAACTTGCTTGTTTCATGCTCGACGGGTTGAAAAGTACCTAGACATGCGGTAGACTAGTGCTTTTGATCTATGCATTCTTGTTTATTATGAAATTATGGTCATGTTTTCGCCCTTTTATTTATCTATCATGCTCTGTTCCTCGTTAATCGGCTGTGAGTATATGTTATAAGGTTCATTCAGTCAAATGCCGATCTTTCGTCATGCTTACGTCACGCATTCGGCAGTGCGCTTCCTGTATGCTTTGCCGATTGCCGAATGATGCTTTAACGCCGACAGATAGCTTCCCTGTAGCTATATGTCGTTCGAAACTGGCTCCGTAGCCGCAAATATGGAACTGGCTGGTATTGCCCGGTACGTTCCAGGTGTTATCTAAAAATCTTTTATCCCTTTGTCAGTTTCAGGAAAATTGACTGGCACGCTTTCGGATTCAAACGCTCGGGCCACGTGTGAAGCCAGCTAATTCGGCTTGCTGTGTGCTTGGCGTGAGGTGCGGATTTTACGTCAACAGTAACAATGCTGTATCACTAATAATAAGAAAATGTCAAACGAAATAGATATGGCCAGGAATATTTGATATGCATATAGATTGGTCGTGGCGCAACCGATGCTCAGAGAATTATTGTTACCAACAGACGCGCAACAATATCGAGTGAAGTCTACGGACGGGCAGACATCATGAGAGTAGAGCAACACCTGTGCACCCAGCAATCACCATGCGAAAGGATGTGTGATGGCAAGAAAATGCAGACCTAAAAGCTATAAAACACAGCCGGCCATACAAAACAGAACCCAATACAAATTACAATAGTTTTTAATACTAAAAAAAGCACCGAATAAGGAAAATCTGATTAATTGGTCGACTGTTGAGAGTTGAAACCATAGACAATAAGTTTTTTTTCACATTGTTTACATGGCTGGAACTTTGAAATGCAGATTTGGTTTAGCAAACAGTACTGCTGTGATTTGAACCACAAATCCCTTTGCACTAGAAACTGCAGGCGCGGCGTTGCCGCGCCACCGCTGTATTAGGCCATTAGGCCACTGTCATTAGAAACCATTTACTGATCGGCTCGCTCGTGACGGTGTAATAAGGAAGTATTTACTTGTCAGCTCGTGGCATTGTTATTTACTCATTTAGATCATAGCACTGAAATATGAAATTGGACATTTGTAAATTACTCACAGCAAGAACAAAATAGAGAGAGCTACTATTGTGTATAAGTACATAAAAACATAACAATTCACAAGCAAGTACATATGGATGTGCTTTTTGAAGGCAGGATTTAGATAAACTGACAAAACTAAGCAAACAAATAGTAGCACCCTCTTTACAATACTGTGAATTCTAACCGTGGTCTTCACATCCTGTAGCTGGCCCTGGATGGTTCGTTCTGCATATTCCCATGGGAGATATTGGTTCTTCCTATGTCATTGTCTTGTGAATACAAAAGGGCCCTGCTGATAAAATGATTTGATTGCTATTTAGGGAAATCTGGTAATGAATAGTGAGCCTTGACAACTTTCTTACCTACAGTAACATGCAAAAGATAGAACACTTGATGGTCAGCAGCTTCATCTTCTTGCACAGCATGCCAAAGCAGTTGCTCTGGACTCCATCGGGCTGTGTGAGCTGGTGGTCTGTATAGGTTAACAATATAGGTTATAGTTCTAACACACATAGCTCAAGTAAAATAATCAGTGGATTAAATAAATAAGGTGTACTGTAACAAATAGAAATAAAGAAAAGAAATGACCACAATCTAAATACAGAAGAGCTAGGCACATATGGGTTTGCTTAATTGCAGAGCATAACAAAATTATTGTCTTTATGTGGTTTGCGCTGAACTTTTTTTGTGGCCATATATAAGTATTATCTGCTTCAAAAATTAAATTCGTATCTGTGCATTATCTTGCTTCATATTTGCTTCTTTTGTCAGTTATCTCCTTGCTAGATTTATATACAGCTACCTTCATCCAGCAATGGAAAATGAACCATGAGCCGAATAGAGAACATGATTTTTTTTCCATCTTTACATAAGAACTTGTTTAGATGCAGCATGCAAGGGGAACAAAGAGGGGAGCGTACACCTGTTTGTGCTGTTGGAATGGCAGGGCAGATCTCCCGTGGAAGAAGAAAATCATGGTGTGCTTTTGCCTGGTCTGCTTGTGTGAGGATACGCCAAGGGAGCAGTGATTGTCGTGGTTCCAGAGTGAAAATGCTCACTGCAGCATTTTGCCGAACAGCTAGCGTGAAATGGAGGTCTCAATCACGGCAGCTGGGCGATGCGTTGGCAGAGCCTGATGGCCAATTGACCGGAGTAAATCCCCAAGACCCTGCATCTGTAGATTCGCTCGTGCGTCGCCGCCGCTGCCGTGCGCCCGCATCTGCGCCTCCGCCTGTCCCACCGCGTGTCCTGTCTGCGCGGCTTGCGCGAGCCGGGCGCGGCTGCTTCACTGCTGCCCGCGAGACGACGAGGACGGTGAGCGGCAGGGCAAGCGGGAGGGCAGGCGGAGCCGCGGAGGGGACAGTGGGTCTCGCGTGGGGCCCTGGCCAGCGCCAGCGTAGGCGGCGAGTGACGCCGTAGGCGGAGGGGCCGCAGGCAGCGAGCGGAGGGCGACGAAGTGACGCCGGAGCCGGAGGCATAGGGAGGTGCGGGCTGCGCGGCAGGGGGAGGGGATAAGGTTTTCGCCGGCGCGGGTTCGGGAGGATTCGCGAGTGTAGTGGTTAATAGTTTAACGGGGGACAGACCCGCTATGACCCGGATCGGACGTCTCCCATCGTTTCCTCGCCTGATCCGACGGCTGGAGGGTTAACGGGCGACGTGGACCCGTTAACCGCGCGCGGTTTGGGTCCAGGATTCGAGTCTAGAGATGGGCGTATTGATCCAGAAAGCTTCAGTATGACCTGATGAGTCAATGACCACGAACATAGATCGGGATTATGACAATTATATTGCCCAAAAGCAGGACAGCAGGGGTAGGCATCATGTTAGAGGCAAAGAGACATAAAGGAAAAAGGGAAAAGGCATGTGTGGACCAGTGGGCAGTGCTGACCTGTCCTACAGAGTGGGAACCATGCTGTTTCCCAACACCTTCCAAGAGACAGTATCATATATGACTACCGCAAGCTTTACAAGCACATATGGTTTGGAGCACACTTCTATAATACAGACTAACAGAGGATAACAGAAATAGGTGCCGTTAGCATATTGACCCAGGAACCAGAAATGACAGTTCGAGTTCAGTTCTGCAATGTCTCAATTAAAACAGTAAAAAAGGATTCAAAACTCACATAAGAGATGTGGTTAGTTTTCACTTGTAATTATAGAATTTCAGAGTGATTTCCCAGACAAGCTGGTTCAGCATTGAACAGACTATGTTCATGCTCAGGAAAGTACAGACTAATCAGTAGTATCAGATAAGGGATCTGATTGGAATGAGACATAAAGTGTACTTCAATGGTAGTGCAGTAGAGCCTGATACGGTAAAGCCACGAAGATAACAGGAAGAACACCAGTTCAGGAATCCAAGATGAACAGGAAGATAACCTCATTCCGTAATTTTGCCCGCATAATCCAACCACATACAGTAACCATTCGTTCGCTAGGTCTGAGTACAGGGTAACAGGGCCCCAGAGCCCAGTGGAGAGGCCCGCTGGAGTGCTGGCTGGCACCTGGCTGCTGCTGCTGCTTAGCCTTGTCCTTGTCCATCTCATCTGTATCCGGCGGCGGCGATCCCTTCGTCTCCGGGCGCTGGAGAAGCATCGTCCTACAGTTCAACAGCACAAGAGATCCGAGACAAACCATTGGATCTAGGGCAAATTTAAAGCGGGGAATACCGGAATTCTCAGCGCCGTGGTGGATCCGGGTGGGCTGTGGGCAGGCATGGCCACCGCGGCCGACAGATCTCCAACGCCGCCAGGAAGCAGATCGGAGAACTCAAGTCGTTTCCTCTGCTTCGATCCCAGTGCCCAACTGAACTGACGGTGGGTTTGGGCTTTATTTAGGTATTGCATGTTTGAATTGGTGGGCCGGTCCAGAATTCGCAACTGGGCCTTTGTGTAGTGCCGTGGGCCTGGAGGTGGGCTCCGGATTCGGCGTGTCGCCGGAGAAGATTCTGCAAAGCGAGTCCGCAGCACGCAGAGCCAGACAGAAACACACAGAAGGGGCGAGGAGAGCGCGCGAGCACCTCATCCGATGGTGCGCTCTGTGACCTCGGCTGCGCAGGGCAGGCAGGCCCATGGCGTCCGGCTGTGGGTGTAGCACCCCTGGCCGCCAACCTCGCCGGACGTCGGCAAAAGGGAGAAGGGGAGAAAGTGGCATTCGGTTGGAAGTTCAGTCGTATTTGCGCAGCTGTGACGCTGGATTCGGCCATTTTCGTTCACGGTCGTATACTCCCAGATTCATAGAATCACGGTTGGTTTTAGGGTTCTAGCCATTCACATCCCGGTAGAGAACAAACCGGTCAAAAAGAGCGCACATCACCAACCGGCAGACAGACGGTGATTTGGTGAAGATCATGAAACTGGAGAGGAATTTTCACCCACCCTGCCGCCTGCCGACCCCAGGCCGAAAAGACAACCTTGCCAAACAAAATCTGCAGATGGACTAATCCTTCTGGCGTGCACTTTGAATACAGAAATCGCTGCGACTCCGCAGCCAACAGCCATCGACCCATCGTTCAAATAATTCAGCAGAAAAATTGTAGAACCATGGCCCATAAACCGGTCATTTGACTGCACATGCCAATGACGATACAACAAATCTGCACTACCTACCGCTGCAACACCGTGAGCTACACAGCAACGAGGCGTTCCATTTTAGAATAAGAAGTTTCGAAACGTGTGCTGGTTTGCTGGACAAAGAAATCAAGAATGCAACGGAACGGCAAGCGCGCCATAAGTATGACTAGCGTCAGGCTGGTCAGCGTCAACAATTGCAGCGACAGATTAAACAAAGCTTCCAGACAGGAATTCAACATCTCTAACTACTGAAACAGATATCATGAACAGTTTCCTTGTACCAGCTGCAACATCATGTGGATAGAGACACTCGATAACACAATTGCTTGCCGACAAGCAACAAACCTAGGCAACCAACACTTGGCGCCCAAAGGTAACATCTGAAACGTTTGACGTACGAGCGAACAGAAACCGGGTAACACAGGTTTATTGCATAATAATGAGGTTACAAGGCCCACTCAGCACGCTGCTTCAACCCAATTAGACCACAAAAAGGTATCTACAACCTGGTCCTATTTACAATTCACCCTGCTCTGTTTAGTTATTACCCAAGGGCATTACATAAGGCCACTTGTCTTGCAAGTTACAACACAAAGCATAGCACTAAATATCACTAGGCTAACAAGGAAACAAATAAATCAAAGAAAAGGTAATAAAAGAACAATATGGACAATCAAAAGCCTTCGACACTAGACCTACGCATGATAGGGGGAGGCACTTTCCTGATAGAGCTTACCCTGGGATCATCCAGAGTAGAATAGCATGTCCTTGGATGAAGCAAAGCAGATGTCGATGACCTTGGTGAGATCAAGTGTTGGTTATGCGAAGGTGGTGACGGAGAGAAAGTTATAACAGGATGCTGGGGCACAATTCCATTGAGGGATGTAGATTTTAACATCATTTTTCTTGGTGCAGCAGATGGCTCTTGCAGAGGATATCGACACGCAACCTTTATTTCCTGGACTCCTGCTAGGGCCTCCACAACATCCCTCATCGTTGGCCTCTCTGAAGGATCATTATGCAAGCACTTCAGAATGATGTCTGCTACTATCCGAGCAGCCTTAGTAGGAAAGCGCCCTTTTATACGGGGGTCCATGATCAGGGATAGACGACTATCATCCGTAAGAAAAGGCCTGCTCCACTTGACAACATTGCGTTCTTCCTTGGAGGAACTGACATCAAGGTTCTTTCTTCCAGTTATTAGCTCCAGTAACACAACTCCAAAGCTCCACACATTGCTCTTAGGAGTGAGTAAACCTTTCGCCAAGGTCTCCACCGAAAGGTGTGCTGCAGACTGAAGAAAAAAAATCTCCAGTGAGCAATATGGCATTGATCACTAAGTAGGTATACTGCAGCTTGATTTATCTCATAATATTATATATTTGTTAACTGCACCCAATGTTTCTTATAACAAAATAAACACATGCGGGAAAACTCATGCAAACTGAGTAAAGAAGTAGATATTGCTGAGCATACTATTGGAATCAATGAAAGGATATGATATGAGGCGATGAGTTTTGCTGTCACTCAAGGTATGATATTGAACTTCTACACTGCACTTGGAAAAGAACATACCACAGGTTTATTAGATATCTCGTCCTCTGTATTGAAACCAACACAACCATATCCAGAAAGCTTAGCAGTGAAATCTTTATCTATTTGGATGTTCGAAGTCAAAAACTCACTGTACATGGCCTGAAAACAAATAAAAATACAGATACAAGTTAAAGCCAAAGCAACAGTATAAAGTGGTTGAAAGCCAAAAAGATTTAAGACCAAAACCTGTAATGTCACAAAACAATAAATCAAGGAGCGCTCACCTGAAAGGGTCCTTCATCATGCAAGAAAGCTAGACCTCTGGCAGCACCAAGGGCAACCTTCAACCGTTTAGACCAGTCCATGAAATGTCCATCTGATCTTCCAAAGAGTAGCTTATCTAAGCTGCCATGATGAAGACGCTCATAGACCAACATCCTTGCGTTAGGATCTTCTCTTGCGTCTCTTGCGTAGTAGCCAATTAGTTTACACAAATTGGGATGCTGAAGCGATGCTAATGTGTTCACTTGTGTTTTAAAGTCCTTCAAACTCTGCATGTGATAAACAATATGTAAATATTCAGCAGAAAAATGAGCTGGATTGTGAATACCACTTTAGGATAATACAATAAACTTGATTGACACACCAGCCTATCATAAAAAGGTAAACCACATTCAATTTATCATATAGTTTACATTTACACCAAAACATTTCCTGGGCAGACAAAGGCTTTGCCTAGTAGTGGTTATTCAACCAAAAGTTTCTACATCATGAAAGGCCACACTTAATAAACTACATGCAATGGAAGGCATGAAACCTCGAATACCAAAACTAAACATCAATGGGGCAACATAACAACAGTCTAGAGATAAGACAAAGAAGAAATGTGAAAGAGTACAGAAAGCATCTTGCAGTAAATAGTAGAAACAAGAATACAAGATCAAACACATGGCCACTTCAAAAAACATGTTACTTAACCCCACATCTGCTGCGGTCCTAAATAGTATTGGAATATTTATTATGGGGCCAACGAAGCATATGTCGGTAGAATAGGCATTTGATCACATGCCTATAAAATGACTCTGATACTCTAGCATGAATTGATATTCTTAACAGAACAATAAATGCTGCAAAATGATTGAATGGTGTGTTCTTGCAGTATCAAACTATGTCATCAAATGGCATATATGATGTTGAAGCAAGTGTTTCTGAAACTGGCCAATTCCAAACATCTCCGAAAATATGTCAACAAATGCTATAGGTGTGCAAATTGCATACATGATGTTGCTTATAAGGCCAATGTCATCAAATGCAAAATCAATGGATGGTATGTTCATGCAGTATCAAACATATCAAGCTGGGTACATATCGTGGCTGAAATTGGCCTTATAAGCAATTTGCACACCAGTAGAAGAGCGTCGGTGGCATCTAAGAAAATATTTAACTAAAATTGAGAACAGTACCTGAGTTGAGGGTAGCAATCGAGCTACTGTTGCTTCGGTGGTCTTCATATCACTAACTTCATCCCTGAAGGTTGCTTTATATGATGTTGAACCAAGTGTTTCTGAAACACACTGATCGCTAGAAAACCACTGGCAAGCAGATGATACCTCCTCATAAGAGAAGATTCTAAGTCCAATATATTTCTCTAGAGGGAGTGGGAGAGGGCCAGACATCTCCAGTGGCCCACTTACGTTGCTGGCTTTGAAGCTACCAAAATTCCTCAGAGAATGTCCTTCTGGTGAAGGAAGAGGAAGGGGCAAAGGATTTGAAAACCGATGGCCCTTTGTTGAACCTTCCTTATCCCTGGGGTCATCTTGATCTCTGTATTCAGCATATGGAAATCCAAACTGATCAACCACAATAAGGGTTGACGGAGCAGACAACACGCGAGCTCTGCTGTTAGAAACTTTATTTGCCGACTGGGAGATCTTAGCCCTGTTCTTAAAACTAGGAGGAGCTGATTGTAAGGATGGCACATGAACTTCTGGCTCCGGAAGTCTAGAGGATGTACTTTCCCTTGCATCAACTGATTTCTTCCTTGGAACAAGAGGATTATCGAGAGCGCCTTTCTTCTTCTTGGATCGGAGAGCAGTGAAGCAACCCATCATCTGTGCAGCAGGGAAATTTTCTGCATGAACCCAAAAGAAATTGAAAAGTTAGTGCATATTGCAAAAATTAGGCAGATCCGTATTGCATTGTGATACGGTAGTCAATATCTATCAACACAAAATTAGTGTAATGTATCATGTACCACATCTATTTATGCTAAATCATCAACAACGGAAAATGTGACTGGTGTCAAAAACTTGCAGGAAGAAATCTCAGTTGAATCATCCAACCAGGAAACCATCACCAGCAAAGTAGAGGAAAGTACCAAGAACCTATTTGCTTTCCTTGCAGGGTAAATTTCACCAATCTATCTAGACGCAACCAAATATACTTAATTAACCGGCGGGTAATTTCTGGCATTGGTCTGCATACTCATCATTCCATTTCTAAACACGCTACTAGTTGGTCTGCAGCTCAATTTCGCAGAAACTGCGCGTGTGTGCAACTACTCCCGCATTAAGACCGATGTGATTGAATAGTCTAATTCTCACCAACTCAAACCAAACTAGCAATTCCGGTCAATCGGGCAACTAAAATAAGCGTTCGTGCACAACTAAGCAATTGACTCTACCAACCAGGACTGACTGGACCCAAACCCGGGAACCAGGGGCGGACCCAGCACAGGACATGGGTGTACACATGCACACCCGATATCTTTACAAACAAAATCGAAGTTAGTAGATCCGAAACAAACACGCCACAGGGATTGGCGTGCTCCGTTTTGCACAGCAGGAAGGCAAGAGAAGGGGCGGCATACCTAGTGCAGGCTCGTCGCCGGCAAAGGGCCGACGCCGGCAAAGGGCTGGGCGAAGAAGGCCGCTGCCTCACTCCCAATCGTCGCCGCTGGCAAAGGGCTGGGGGAAGAAGGCCGCCGCCGCTCTCCCAATCGTCGCCGCCAGGAAAGGGAGTAGAGAAACTCCTCCGGCACGGCGGCACCTGCGAATGGGACTGGGTGAGATTCGCTCGCTGCTCAGGTAGGGATTGGCATCTAGAGGCGCGAGGACGATAATGGGGGGAGAGACGAGAGGAAAGCAAATGGTAGGGCGAGAGATATAGGGGGAACCAAAACGGAGGTTAGAGAGAGAGAGAGAGAGAGAGAGCAAGAAGGCGGCACTGGTCAAAGGTAAGAGATATTGCGATAGCAACTCCGAGGCAGCTTTTTATATTTCACCCTGTTAATCATGCTTTTTCAAGGATCCCCTCGTAACCAGCCTAGTCTTACGACTAAAACGCCATTAGGGCTTCTTCAATGGTAGAGAGGTGGGTTTTATGGTGAGTTTCATGTCGTTAATTGTGCTAACGTATGGCATAAAAAAATAAGAATGAGTTTCGTGGTTGACGAGAGAAATTTCATCACCATGAAACCCCTTGGCTCAGCTACCCCGTTTTCAGTCGAAGTAACCGTGCAGTAAAACTGTATATTAAGACTAACCTGAGTTAGTAACTGGCTCTAAACACTCTAAGAGACAACTCTTTCGATGATGTCAAAATAGGCACTCTCATCCCTCAACTTTTCCTCGAGGGTCGAGTTCGTCCCTCAACTTTAAAACTGGCCAATTTAGTCCTCAATTTATATTTTTTATTAACTCGTCCCTCAACTTTTAAATCCACCAATACAATCCCTCAAGTTTTGTTTTTGAGTCAGATCCATCCCTAGAGAACTCAAATATTTTTATATCTAAATATATTAATTATCTTCATACACTTTCATGTATATTTTTGCTATAAAAGTTGTAGGCTATTTTTTCCATCTAGATAAAACATTCAGACCAAGTTTGACAAGAATAATTGGTCTACAAGTATGGCTAATCATTTAGATTACCTCAATGCAAGGATAGAAGTTTTTTTTAAACAATTGGCCCAAACGGATAAGCACAGTGGTTAGTTTGGCAAAAAGTAGTGACTCGCCTGTACCAAACAAAATTGAGTTAAGCACAGAACCCACAGTATGATGGATATAAATATTAATAGGATAATCGATAGACAATATGGTAAAAAAAAATTAGTAAACCACATATATTTAAATACCAACGGCATATAAAAAGGTGGTGATGAGGAGTAGTGAAATAAAGAGAAAAATAAAAGTTGAAGGATGAGTTTGATAAAAACAAAACTTGAGAGACTAGATTAGCTTATTCAAAAGTTGAGGGACGAATTTGATTTAAAAACAAAAGTTCAGGACCAGATTAGCCGTTTTGAAAGTTAATGGACGAACTTGCCCCTTGAAGCAAAGTTGAGGGGCTAACATGCCTATTTTAGTTTCAATGATCTACCTCTTAGCACATAGCTCATAATATGAATGACCCCACACATCATCATCGTATAATCTTGAAGTGCGTGTATGAGACTATCTCTTGATCAAGAGATAGATCTTATCTCTCTTCTATTAAAAATATGAGAAAATATTATATAAGCTAGCTGAGAGTACGTCATTGGAGAAGGCCTTAGGGTTTGTTTGTACTATAGAAATCGTTTGTCTGTTATTAACTTGTATAATATATATGTTGTGTTATGAGATTGTATTTTTCACTTAATGTTACCTTTTTAGGATATTGTGGCTCGCTAACACGAAACGAAAATACAAGTATTGATGCTGAGATGAATCCGACTAAAACATGTTCCATTACATACAAGTAACTGAACCAACAACTAAGCCACTTAGTTCAACTTAAGGTTTTTAAGCTCCAAACGTCAATGCATCAATAGCTCGAGATCTCCTCGATTGTACTCCTTCCATCCCATGGAGAGTACAATTATAAATTTCGAAAACAAAATCTCACAAAAAAATGTAATTCTAGCAATAACTATATGTCTTATTTCTTAAAATAATAATTATCTATCTGAACCAATAAACTTCATATCTAAATTAGTGAGATTGTGGCAGTTATGAAGGAGTATGATCTTTTGCCATCCATACTAATTTTTTCGAACAAACGCCATCCATACTAATACGTATGAGAAAAAAAACATAATTAATCGCACTCCTTATAGGACGGATGGAGTAACTTATTTGCAACTCATATCTGAAACACCTTCTACGGAGCAAGGTTGCATGTGAACTTAAGTGCATGATAAATGAGACGGTGACCGTGAGGATTCAAGACGTGGAGATGAACGTATAAGGATTTTGAAAACATTAAGATAAATAAAAAATGAACTAATTTGTGGTTCCAACTTATATAAGAATAGCTAGAGTAAACGGGCGTGATACCGAGTAGCATATACGTGAGATATTACTATGACAATGCGACCTTTTTCTCCGTATATCTTATCCTGTACTATTCTTTTTATTTTTCACAAGTGATAGATATCGATGATGTCACACCTATTACATGATGGCGGCTTTCTAATAAGAAAAGGCTAGTTGTAATTCCTTGCTAACTCAGAGAGTTTGGTCGAAGTTCCGTGGTTATACAAAAGCAAGATTGTGTGTGTGTGTGTGTTTCCTACGTTTAATCTTCTCGTAGGAAATTATCAGAAAAAAAATCTTATCGTAGGAAATATTGGTGCCGCTATGCTCGTCGAATAACGATGGGCCTTGTTTCCTTCTGGAATTTAGAAGGCTACCTAGGCAATTATCAAGTTGTTTCTCTCCAATTTCCCCTTGTTCCCTAGTGATAAAAGGCAAAAATGCAGCCGGGGCGGCTTTGAAAGTTTGATAGGTGACAGTTCACTGCTTAATCTTCTCTTCTCCCTTCTAAAGGAAAAAAATAATGGAAGGAAGTAGCAAAAGAACACTAGCTCATTCCTCCTTGTTCAAATGAGAATATTGATTATTCCTCCCGCTTTATATTCTTAGCCCACAACCTCGTTCCTTGACGTGAATTAAAAAAAGGCACCGTTGACGTCGGAGCACAGGATTACTTGGCTGTCTGTGAAAAGGATCGCGTGCAGGCATCTCTTATTGAAGTCATTGCAGCGCCGTTATGCCTCTCTTGTTGAATTGAACAAAAAGGATTCAAGGAAGAACAGGCCTTGGAACACACAGGTATGTTTTTTTTTAAACTTCACAGGTATGTATATCCTTCTAGAAATTATACATGATGACGACATGGGAAATTCACTCTTAAGATACCAGGACAGCGTGAAGTGTTGATCTTATCGTTCAAATGTTAATTATTGTTTCCCTAATCAAATGGCACCAGCATGGAATTGACGTGGACTAGTATTAAGAATGAGCTTAGGAGCAGTTATTAGGTTTGACCAGCTAGCTATCTTGTTCTTAGTTGAGGGTTGCAGTACAGCCAGTCTGCAGTGCAGCTAAAACAAAGATGGCAAGTAAACCGTACAATATAAGCTGGACCAATCGAAGTCACCAACTCACCAAGTGGTTGTTTGAGACGTTGTACTGTTACACTGTTTTCTAACAAAATATGAACAGAACCTAGTTAAACGGAAATTGCAGGTCAGACTGAATCAGCCGCAAAATCTAGCGCGGTTTTGAATTTCAGTTCTGGCATAGGTAGCAACGAGGAGTACACGAATGGTTCGGCAGAAATTTCTTCAAGGAAGAATGCAGTGGTTTTCATAGAACCACAGTAGAATTTTCCACGGAGCGGTCCTAGGGAAAAAGTCCAAGTGAAGTGGGTGACTGGCGATAAGAAAGAAAAGTATTATCCAAGGACCGCGACGCAAATGCGCGCATGTGGAAGGCCCTTCCTCTTAATAAATTATTAGTCAAAGAGAGAGAATGGGCAGGGAAGCGAATATCCTATTCGAATGGGGGCCGTATACTACTACTGTAGCTCTACCATACCGCTGCATGCATGGTCATAGATATGTCGCGGTGGCAGTGGGGCCCACGCAGATGTTGACAGGCCGGTCAAAGACGAGAAAATAAAAATAGGCAGATGAGTAGTTTTCCAAGGGCGTAGTTGGAGTCAAAGAAAGGGAAGGGACGATTGGGGGTTAGGGCTTTGACCGCATCCCGCCCGTCCGGACGGCGACCGATGGTCGTGATCGGCCCAGCGCCGCATGGCGGGGTGCCGTCGCGGCCCCACCGGTCGGTCGGGAGTAAAGCTCGAGAGGGAGCAAGGACCACGCGCGCGCGCGCGAGCATTGATGGCGGGGACGGTATGATTGGGCAATCATCCGTGGCTTCCAGGCGCTCGCGCGGATCTCGAGGTGTGTCGTGGCGAGGCAGGAGCGTGCGACCGCGACGCATCCTGCTTTGTGCGCGTCCGATTGGATCTGGTTGGAACAAAGGATTCCACGCAGTCACGCATAGACTGGAGGGATTCGTTGAGGTTGATAGTACTAATAACTACCCAAAAGACGCAAACTGACAAGATCAATTCATATACTTTCTCCGTTCTGGTGATCATTTTAACATTTCTAGATTCATAATTTTTACTATGTATCTAGATATAGCGTGTATCTAGACTCATATCAAAATCTATAAATATGAAAAAGTCAAGACGATCTACAATTTAGAAGAGATGTTCTAGTTTTTTTAGAACTTGCGCACTAAAATTCGAGTTCTCGATTCAATACTTGTATGGTATTTTTTTCTAATATATTTCATGATTTAACCGCCGCTTTTTCTTTCGGTCGTAAGCGATATGCTCGTCGACGGTAAAACGCCCGTAATACGTATATTATGAGTGTCTGCGTATGTACTTGGCTTTTATACATAAATAAAATTTCACTTGAGACATCTCCGCTCCCTTTCACCGCGACACATACCAAAATTATAAACAGAAAAATGTGCATAAGTAGGAACACTTTATGTTCATAATTTTGCATATGGTCTAGACATGTTAGTTGCTTTGGTATAAAATACTTCTCCGGTTCGTTTCTACTAGGCATATTATGATTTAAAGAAGTCTTAGATATTTGAAATACAAATTAGTCTACGTACCTCTTTATACACCAAGATTGCGTGCAATTTGACTAATTGTTTATAACAAAAAATTGTCTAATATTTTCAAATTCTAATACATCTACTCCATCCGTCCTATAATATAAGCATTTCTCGATTTCTGCGCATCACGTTTGACCGTTCGTCTTATTCAAAAATTTATGAAAATATAAAAACAATTATGATATACTTAAAATATATACGATGATAAAACATGTCATAACAAAATAAATAATATTTTTATAATTTTTTTAATAAGACGAACAGTTAAATGTGAACAGAAAAAATCAATAAATACTTACATTATGGGACGGAGGGAGTAACAATTTTTAAATCGGGGGGAGTACCAAACTATTTTCCTTTTGTTTTGCGGGAGTAGGGAGTACAAGTGTACAACCTTCGAAAAGAATGTCTGATGTTGTCATATACACTAGCGCCCGCATCGCAGCAGCACAGTACAGTTCCGGTTTCATTCACACCTACTGGCACGCACCGTACCAGACTACCGGTACGACGACGTGCATTGCACGTCCAAACGACACACACGTACAGTACGTGCATCGCGTGTCACTTCACTCGTTGCTAAAAGAAATGTTTCCGTTCCAAAGCAGCAGGAGGATTACGAATCTGCCGTTCCGGTCGTGGGCCTATCACGACCACTTGTTTTATCTGCGGCTAGAGCTGTCGGCCGGTTATACTAGTGTGGTTGTGGTGTGGCGCCGCCCGACCGTTCGGTGTCACTGAACTCGCACGAGCGCCGCCGTTCCCGTGGCGCACGCCCCATGCTTCGGTTCACACCCCTGCTTCCTCTCCGCCGCGCGCTCGGCCTCGGCGGCTCGAGCGCGGAGCGCTACCCAACTCACCACAACCACTGCCCCCTCCGCCTGCCCCGCCGTCTCGGGAACCTGAACCCTTTTCACATGGCTTCCCATCAGTCTCCTCGCGCGCTCCCGGAGCCCGCGCCGTGAGGCTTCAGCGCGCGGAGCGGGCGCTGCCAAGTGCCAAATGCTAATGCACCGGCCGGGTCAGAGCGCCCTGGCTGGGCGGGAAGGAGACGACCGGGAAAGATTCCTAAAAACTCCCGTTACGCAACAAAAGCTACGCTAGCAGCAGCGGATCACAAGGGAGGAGCGGAATGGCTGGCCTCTCTCTCTCTCTGCCTGGTGGGCAGCGGTTTCCGGGTCCCTTTCCTGACCGCGGCGCGCGCTCTGGCCATCCGCCGTTCTCAATGGATTCGCCGCCGGTGGCAGGCGACAGAAACAAGGGGGCGCGGCGTTTTCGGCGGTGTCCGGTGTGACCGTCAAGCTTCCCGCTGCGTTCCCGCGGTCGCTCTCGGCTCGCACACGTCGGCGGTGGCGTCGGCGCGGCGGCCACGTACTGGTGGCTTGCCCGTAACGCTGATGCCCGCCCAGTTGAACAGTTCCCTTGGCGCCAGGGGCTTGGGACGAAGAAGGCTCGGGAAGAGATAGACAACGATGCATGCCATGCCTGCTCCGGTGGTATTCCACTACAGAAACTTTCTGATTTTCTATAGCAGTCACTCACCGGGGCTTTGGTTGTTTGGTCCACGCAGGCGACACCTGCCTCTGGGCTGGTCCGTCCTCTCTCTCGTTCGTGTCGGCGTTCTTTGCCGTGTAGTGGACCTAAAACATTGGCGGTAATCCGGTTTGCAACCTTCACGTTCCGGCATGTTCTGAAACTGCAGCCAACCTCGGGTTTCCGATGACCAACACCAGCTAACGTAGGAGAATAGTAAACAGGGAAAACGACACGTACGTTGGACCGCGCCGTTTCAGCCGAGTTCAGAATCATTGTATATTTGTATGCAGCTCTGACGGGTTCGGTACGGTCCGATGCTCGCGCCACGTTTGAATGCCAGCAGCGTGTGTGTTTTTTTCCTATTATTAGGCGAGGATAAACACGGATTAGAAACCGAGGTCCAAGGTCCAAATCCTAGTCCCTGGGGTCAACAGGCAACGGCCTGCTGAGTGCTGACTGACTTTGCCGGGACTAACCCGATGCGGGCGGGAAATTGGAGAAAGATTATTTCGCCATAAATGCGTCACTGTAGCATTTCATTTATATTTGTATAAAATTATCCAAAAATTAATTAATTAGGCTCAAAATGTTTGTCTCGCCGAGTACAGCAAAACCGTGCAATTAGTTTTTGATTTCATCTACATTTAGTACTCCATACATGTGCTGATATTTTGATGTGATTGTAATCTTTTTTACACAGTGAATTTTTAGGTTGATTTTTTAGACTAAACAAGTCCGCGGTGTCGATGCCAAGTTTGAAACGAAACCGGCCCAATCGCTTCCATCCATCAGTCCGGATTCTGGACCCATGTTCTCTGCTATGTGCTCGCCTGCTTGGCCCGGTGGCCGAAGGGGCAAGAGTATAGTTCTGCCCTCTACTTTCACGGTTTCACACGATCGATGTTCAGCAGCAATTTGGAAAGAGTATCAGATATCGTCGAATAAGGTCACTGCTATGCCGTTGATGCGTCGCGATTAGCAATTGATTTACAGGTACGCAGGCTGCATATCGGCCGTGTGAACGGCGGCTCTTTAAACAGGCTGCTTTATTAGATGGAACAGAACTACTGAAACGAGACCCAAGCTAGACGCCAAGAGTCATCGCGTTCCCTTTGCGTTTATGTTTCTGGATCGTGAGCGGTGCAGCTCGGATGATTTGATCATTCTGCTGTCTTGCTCGTGTGGATGGATATATATCTGAAGAATGAATGGTGCACGATTACCTGAGACTGAACATTCGGTCTCAGCGGAAGACTGGGATACTGGTAGTATGAGGCAGTAGTAGGCAGTAGCCGTCTTCCCTTCTTCGCAGGAGAATCGAGAACTGGACGATTGACTGATGACCAGCGAATCTCGTGAATAACGGCGCAGCTCAAACTGGAATACAAACTTTTCCACAAGATACGCTATAGCCAAACATTCAAAAGTTTTGTCTCGATCGGGACTGGATTGATCGTGGATCGGATTTACATTTCAACTTCACTGAAACTCAGTGGGCCACAACTAGTCCGTGCTTGACTACACTATACTTCTGCTTGCTAGGCTAGATCACTTTTCCGGCCGTGGCCATAGGCGAATTTAGTAATTGGGGCGACCGTGGGCTTGCAGACTTACCATGGGCCGACTTAAAACAATCCTGAAACGAAGGCCCAAGTAAATACGGGCTACGACAACCACATAAGTGTCACAGCATTTCGGCGTTCTACGTCTTTTCAGAAAGTAATAAGTCCATTTTTGACCGACAAACAATTACTGAAGTCTAGTTTTAGCCATCGAACATTAAAACCGAGTATTTTTTACCATCGCATTATGAAACTGAATAACTTTGACCCTCTAGCTGGTTTCAAAGGTGATTTTGCCATCATATGTATTTTTTTAAAAAATAAAATTTAGTTTAATATCAAAAAATTATAACTAATTCGTTTTAAATAAGAAAATATGAAATAGACACAATTTTTTTTTAAAATATAATCTATCTATTAGTAATGTATTTAAATCTATTTCGATTTTATTTTTTCTTTTGGTAGTGTTTTACTGCTTGTGGGTATGCACATTATTTATTAAAATTATCATTTTGTGTTATGTTTGACAAGATATTGGCCAAAACGATCCAGCAAACTTCAGTTATATATAATAGCTCAGAAGGCAACACCAACACCACAAACGCCATGCTCCACCATACATTGATTCTATTTAGATATTGCATGGATAATCCTTTAGTTTATTTTGATTGTGTGACTAGGTAATATGTTTCAAACAAAAGAAGCTGCTCAAGCATTGTGCAATTAATTAATCATGTAACAAACATAAAGTAAAGCATAAAACGATAATTTAAATAAGTACAGGTCATGACTATGAGCAATAAAACACTAAAAAATGAATAATAAGATGCAAAAATTCTAAATAGTGTACCAATAGATGGGCTATATTTTTAGAAAAAAGTTGGTGCTAGTTTCATATTTTTTTAATTTAAAATGAATTAGTTATGCATTTTTAGAGATTAAATTATATTTATTATTTTTATAAAATACATATATTATCAAAACAACATCTGAAACCTGCTAGGGGTCAAAGTTGTTCGGTTTTCATAGTTTGATGGTAAAAAATATCTGGTTTTAAAATTTAATGGTCAAAACCAGACTTTGACAATAGTTTAATGGTAAAAAATAGACTTCTTTCTTCAGAAAAAGAGCAGTGTTTGGTAGCAAATTTTTTATTTCTTTTAATAATGTGGAGTGTACATTGGGATACACTAGTGGACATTTCCTGCTAAAATTATTGTCAGTGATGATAATAATTACTGTGATGATTATCATTCTATTCTACCAATATTAAACTGCATATCATCCGCAGATGTTGCTTTCCACAGTTGAGTTCCCGCTTCCCGCTCCACCGGCCTGTTGTTCCATCAGACTCCCGCTGCTTCCAATCCTTCAACTAGGTCAGTTTTTATAGCATTAAATAGACTGTCATGTATAACTATTTATTTATGTGTCATTATATTAAATATGACAGAGAAGGAAAACAACAAGAAACAGGGTTTGATGCAAGATCTAGAGAATCTATGTATAAGACACTACTAAGTTTGGGTTAGATGATAGTGTAAAAGGCAAACATGATTGGTGGAGATGAGAGATGATGAATTCATTGATGACCCACACTAGGAATCATGGGTTGAAAAATAAAGTTTATAAAATAGTGATTTACTAACATGGCACCATAGACACTATCTATGAACATTGTGGTTTGGGACTGCTCTTAGCATCACGCTCTTTAACTATAGGTTTCGAATTCTTCGGTCAATACAGAGTCATTGTTGGACAAAAGCAATGGGAGTGGCCGCATGTAATGTAATACTCTCTCCGGTTCACTATTAGAAGTCGTTTAGGACAGTGACACGGTCACCAAAGCACAACTTTGACTTCTCTTTTTGTCGGTGCTGAGATTGGCCGCCCAACCTCAGCGCCACACAGAATGCGCTGTGTCCCGTCCCCTGACGGTTGATGCAAGAGCTAGCATGATGACACAAGAGTTTATCCTGGTTCCGGCCGCGGGGCCGTACGTCCAGCAGATTGCGCTCGCGGCACTATACTATCTTGCACCAAGGTGCCTGTAGTGGGGAGGCTACAAGCACGGCGGGAGAGGAGAGGAAGTCTCCAAGTCCCTGAAAATGGGTGTGAATGTGATTGAGGAGAGTGCCAATATCGTGGGAGGCGGTGATCGTGTGTGTCCGTCCCCTTCTCTCTCGCTCCCTTCCTCCTTTTATAGGCCAAGGAGAGAGGGGGGGAGGGGCCTACAAGTACAAGTACAGTGTGTGCTACAGGCGCGCGCACTGGAGAGCATGGCGCCGGGCGTGCGGTCGTCCTCGACCCTGGCAGGGGATTTATGGCGAGCTCCGGCTTCTGCGGGTGTCACGGCCGTCCCTGTGCTTGTCCTGGAGTGGTTTCGAGGGGTGGCGCCGCCGTAATCCGCGCCCAGCCGCCCGCCGCTGGTTGGTTCGAGGGCGTGGCAGGTGGGGAAGGACGAGAGTTGGCGGCACAGGGGTCGGCATGGCGGTTGCTGTTGACCACAGTGCGCGGCGTGCCCGGTTTACAGGGGAATGGCCGAGAGTTGGTGGATTTGACCCGGCGTTCGTCATCACCGGGCCGCGCCTGACCGGAGTCCGTGCTCGGTCGCTGCTCATATATTCGTTCGAGGGTTCTTTACGCACATTCGAGGGCTGCACCGGGGGGGGGGGGGGGGAGGACGGGAGTAGGTAGAATAGCGGTGCGGAATGACGCCTGCAAGTCTGCACAGGGCCTTGCGCAGCGCCGCATGCGTCCACACAGTAGTGGTGAGGACGCATAGTGACCGGAGCAGGTAGAACAGCGAGCTCTGCGGTGTCAGCGGCGCGGCGTGGGGAGAGATCGCCTTTTGACTTTGGCGCCTGCCCGATGGGGCGGGCATTAAATGCCGTTGTCGGGCGGGGCGCCAGGGCGCGCCGCGTCGAGTAGAGGGGTGGCCTCGAGCGAGGCGGAGTTGGCTCGCCTGCTTGAGGGGGGCGCGCGGCCCTCGAGCGAGGCAGAGTTGGCTCGCCTGTTTGAGGGGGGCGCGCGGCCCTCGAGCGAGGCGGAGATGGGGGTCGCCACTTGGGTCCCCTCGACAGGCGAGCTCGGACGGCTGTTTTGGGCCGTGATGCCTTGGTGTCCCTTTCGGGCTGCTGGTGATTCGGCCTTCCGTGGTTAACGTTTTTTGAGGGTGATTACCCCGATGGTTAGGGGACCCCCTGGGTCTGTCCCCGACAGTAGCCCCCGAGCCTCTGCCGGACTAAGGGTCAGTCGGGCGGAGGCTGGTGGTTTGCGGGATTGATCCCGGGCATTTTGCGGGGGTTACTCCTTCTTGATTACGCATGTTCTTCCGTGGGGGCGCGCGAGCGCACCCGCGGGTGTAGCCCCCGAGCCTTTGGAGGAGTGAGTTCACTCGTGCAAGGGCTTTGACTCCCGAGGGTTGTGTTAGTCGCTCCCCATTCGACGTGGTGGATTGCGGGGATGATACCGATTCATACGGAACCCGGGGGGCGGGTCCTGCACGGCTTCGACGTGTTTCGCGCATAGGAGGAGGATATGCTGCAAGGAGCCCCCGAGCCCCTGGCCCGAGTGGAGGCGGTCTGGGGGGCTTCTTGTCTTTGAGTTGCGACCCTCGCTTCCCCTTCGCGGGGGAGAGGGGTGAGGTCATCGTGTAACCCTCGAATTGGGCCGCGTACACGGATGCCTCAGTGAGCTGCTAGCGGGTAGTTCAAGTGGACGCCCGTGCCCCGTTCGCTAGGGGTCGGCTCGTGGTCCGGAGACTCGTCCATAAGAGCGCTTGCAAAGGTTTGCTAGGTAGGGCTCGGCCCCTTCGATGGGGGCCGAGGGCGCGGAAGCTGTCCCTCGATGGGATCCCTTGTCTAGCTGCCCATGTCTGGCCTTGAACACAACAGGGGCGTCCCCAAACTTCGCGTTCGGGGTAAAGTCCGTTGAGCACGCCCGAATCGTCCCTGACTCTGTTGATCCGGAGCGCCTGTCGAACCCTTTCGCGGGCCACGCTTCGTACTCCTGATTAGTGGGGCCTTGCGAAAGGTGCAGGTCGCCCTCGAGCAGCGGGCTCGAGGGTTGGTCGAGCGTGACCGGCAGCCTTCGCATCGCTTAATCTGGGGCGCCCGTCGAACCCTTTCGAGGCCTGGGCTTCGAGCCCCTGATTAGTAGCACCTCGCGCCTCGGGGGGGGGGGGGGGGCGTCGTTGTCTTACCTTGGAAGGAACCCTTCCATTCGGTTGTTGACGTTTCGGTTTGCGGGCCTACGCGCGACCGCTGGCGGGCGTGGTCGTGGCTGACGTGGCACGAAGTGGGCGAGGTGGGCGTAGTGGGCGCACCTTTTTAGGCGGAGTTGGCGTGCGCCGGGGAGAGGCGAGGCGACGGGCAGTCAGGCACCGCTGCCGTGTCGTTTCGTTTTACTGTGCCGCAGTAAATGCCGCCGCTCACGCGTGCCGTTCCCCGGGGAAAGGGGAGGGGACCCCGGTTGTCATCGATGCGCCACGCGCGCCCGGCCCGTCGCCAATGGGTTTGTGTGCCGCGGCGGGGATGAACTCGCTCGCTCCCTTATAAAAAGGAAAGCGGGGGGGGGGGGGGGGGGGAGGGGATTGCTTACCTTCGCCATTCCCCGCCCGCACCAGCTCGCGCCTCTGCCTCTCTCGCTTCCGAGTCCGCTTGCTGCTCTCTGCTCATTCCGCCCGCCTTCGTCGCCTTTGCTCCCCACTCCGCCGTCTGCCATGGTGGTCATTGAGGGCGTCACCGAGTGGACTCCGTCCACCGCCACCGATCACCTCCTGGAGGGCCTGGTGACCGGCGGGCAGCTCTCGCCCTGGGGCGATCCGGCGCGGCCGGCGTGGATTGTCCCGCCGTTGGCGGCCAGGGTGCCGAACCCGCCGGCGGGTTACGTGGTGAGCTTCATCCGCTTCCACGAGCGGGGCTTCAACGCGCCTGCCAGTTAGTTCATGCGGGGCCTCTGCCACTACTACGGCGTGGAGCTCCACAACTTCGCCCCCAACGCCATCTCTCAGACGGCGGCCTTCATCGGCGTCTGTGAGGGCGTGCTGGGGATCGAGGCGCACTGGGACGTGTGGGTCCACCTCTTTCACGCCGAGCTCAGCACGTCCGGCGCGGGGAAGGGGGTGCGCCGTTCTTCGTGTTCCGGTGGTCTTACGCTCGCGCCGTTCGAGTCCCGAAAGCATCTGTATCCGGCCTGTAGGATGACCACCAACAACAGCGGCTGGGCCAAGGGGTGGTTCTATCTGCGCAACGACGGCCTGGGGTTGCCGGAGTACACTGGCAAGGTCTTGACGGAGAAAGCCGACTCCTGGAGCTACGGTGTTTCCGGCGACGGTCAGCGGAAGAGGCTCCGCCCCGCCATCGACGCCCTTCGTACTCTGGAGGGGTCGGGTTTGACCGTGGCGCACGTGCTTGCGCACTGCCATCGTCGCCGGGTGGTTCCCCTCATGGAGAGACAGCTCCCTCTGTTCTGGATGACAGAGGGCGCCGATCCGGCGGCATTGGCGGCTTCGCGTATGTTGCCGGAGCCACTCCTTGAGGAGTACGTCGTCACGAGGGTGCGAACGGCGGTGCATCCCGACACTATGCCGGGTGACCTCTGGTTGTTCCGGCTGCGCCCCGATGAGGGCCACGTTTTGTCGGTAAGTCGCCATTTTCCCTCCCGAACTGTCGGATTGATAACTTAAGATTTCCTTCCTTGATTCATTGTGGTTTCAGGAGGTGAACTGCCACCTCTACCGCTCCCTCGCGCCGACTCCGGAGGTGCGCGCTTCGAACCGCGCCCGCCGTGACCGCGAGAGGGACGCGAAGGCGGCGAGGAAGGCCAGCAGCCAGAGGAGGCAGGCCCGGTGGGACGCGCACTCGGCGCGCTTCGCCGGTGGAGGAGGGACGGCGGGATGCCACCGGCGTCCCCAAAGGACTCCCCGGACCCTCCCAGCGAGGAGGAGGAGGAGATCGACGCCGGCGGGGCTCTGCCCGCCGGTGAGGAGGAGGAGATGACCGTGCCGCCGCCGGGGGCGGGCGCGGCGAGCCTTGGCGATGTCGCGCCGGTGGTGGCGTGGACGGCGGTCGCGCCTGCCCGACCCGTGGCGCCACGGGCGCAAGTGACTGCTACCCCTGCTGCGGGCGCGTTGCGCCGCAGCAGATCGGATGCCGAGGGCTCGAGGGATTCGCAGCCCCCGAGCGGGTTGAGGGGGTCCTCGAGTTCGAGGAGGGCTCCCTCGTCGGGCGGCTCGAAGCGGAAATTGCAGGCCTTGCAGGACTGCGTCCGGTAAGTCTCGCTTTGAGCTATTATCGTGGTTTTCCATCCCCGTTTGGTTTTTTGCTTCATAATTTCCGTTTTTCCTTTCTGATTCAGCGCTCGGGGTGCCGCCAAGGCCAACCCCAACCTCGCGCCCAAGAAGGCGTTGAAGGTCGGGGTGTTGGATTCCCCTCACGCTAGGGGATCACGTTCGCGTGGGACTCCGCGTCCAGCAGCGACGCCCGCAGCAATGCCGGAGGAGCCGGCGCCGGGGGTACGGGATTCCCGACCGATGGAGACGGAGCGGGGGGGGGGGGGGGGGGACGCCCCCGATGGTGGTTACGTAGCCGGGGCAAGACGCCCTGGTGGTGGACGTGGAGCCGGGGCACGGCGCTCCGGTGATAGAGGTGGAGCCGGGGCACGGCGCTCTGGCTGAGGTGGGCGAGCAGGGGGGCCGTGCCACCGCTGCGCCCCCTACTGGAAGGAGGCAGGAGGCGGTCGCGCCGATCGGTGGCACGGTCATCCTGCCGGCTTCGGGTTGCGCACAAGGCATGGCCCAAGATGACGATGGCGGACGTGCTCCCCCTGCGGGGGTGGTTGCGGCCGAGGTGCTGGCGGCGTTTTCCTTGGCCCGGGGGCCGTCGAAGGCGCCAGTTGCTGGGGGAGCGGCGGAGTGGGATACGGCCGAGGCGGCGCTGCGTCAGGGTCGGCGCGGCCCGAGCGCATGGCCGGAGGAGCCCGGCGTCTCTGCCCGAGTCTGGCGGGGCATGGCGGAGGAGAACGAGCTGTGGGCTCGAGCAGAACGGGTCGGGACGGACCTGGAGCGGGCCATCGCCGCCGCCGCCGATCTTCATTCCAGGCAGGCGCTGGAACTTTTTGAGGTAACCCCGTGCTTGTCCATACTGCTTGGTAATTCATCACCGTTTTTAGTTCGTGCCTTATCCTTGATGGTTCTTCGTGCAGCTTCTGCGGCAGGAGGCGGCAGACAAGACCGCGTGCATCGTGGACTTGTACGCCGATCTTCGTCGGTACCTGGACCTGGGCACGGAGGTGACCCAGCTCACTGCCCGGGTGAGGGAGACGGAGACGGCCGCCCGCGCACACGAGGGTGCCAAGGCTCGCGCGGAGCAGGAACGCGACGCCGATAGAGGCGCGGCGGAGCGGGGGGCCCGGGCACTTGCCGCGGCGTTGGAGCGGCTCGAGCTCGAGCGCAAGGCGCGTGAGGAGGCCGGGACCAAGCTGCTGGAGGCACAGGGCCAGCTCCAGCGGGAGCGCGAGGCGCTCACGGTGGAGCGGACGCAGCTCGAGCAGGAGCGCAAGGCGCGCGAGGCCGCGCAGTCTCAGCTCGCGGAGGCGACGGCCCGGGCAAAGCAGAAGGCCTAGGAGGCCGAACGGCTGGGCCGCTCGCTTCAGGAGAAGGAGGGTGCGCAGGCCACCGCGGAGGACCTGCTCCAGCAGGAGCGCACGACGCTTACCGAGGCCACGGCCTTGGTAGATGGTATGGTCTTATGTTTTCTTAACTTCCTTGGCTGTTTCTGTGTTGGAGTTCGTTTTGACGTGCTCGATCCTTGTCAGGGCTGCGGAAGGCCAAGGCTGAGAAGGCGGACGAGGTGGTGGCTGTTCAAGCTGCCTACTCCGAGGCTCAGGGTGAGCTCGAGACTTTGAGGGCTGCCGCCGGCGCCGCGTGCCGGGACATCCAGTGCGTCGACATCCCGTCGGGGTCGTCATTGCCCAGCCGCCTGAGGTCTTTGAGAGGCTGCGTGGCGGAGCGCCTCGAGAATGCTCTTCACCTTGGTGTGAAGAAGGCACTCGGCGTGGTGTCGACCCACTACGACATCGACCTTGCGGCGGTGGCGCGCGATTATTTTATCGACGCAGACCTGGATGACGACGCCGCCCTTGCTGCTCTCGACGAGGCCGATGACAGTGCCGAGGACGCCGCCACAGCGCTTGCCGCCAATTTCGGGCGTGAGCTTTTTCCTGGCAAGGATGAAGATACGCGCGCCGACATCGTTCCCGAGGCCGTGGCTGCCCCCGAAGCCGAGGCTGATCCTGAAGCCGACGCCGTGGCGTCCCTTGAGGAGGCCATCGCCTCGGTGCGCCGTGATGACGATGGTCCTGGGGCCCTCACGTCGGTTCCTTCGACTGTCGCCGCCGAGGCCGCCGCCCTGGGGGGTCTTGACACTGCCGCCACGCCCCCGCAGGAAGGTGAAGTCTGAAAGGTTCAGGCTTAGAGATCCAGATGTATCTTAGTTTTTAGGAGACTGGCTCTGTACATAAACTAAGTTTGAATTTCGATTGTGCGCTTTGAACTTGTTTGATTGTTCTATTGTGCTATTCTTGGCTTGGAGAGATTTTGGCCGGGTATTTTGAATCTGCGAGTAATTAAGGCGTGGAGTGGAGAGGGAGATGTCGTATCCCTTCGAGGGCGTAGGCGGTCTCACGGCTCAGCCGGCTCCGGCTTTAGTTAGCTTGCGCCCCACATCTTTCTAAGCGTTCTGAGTTTTAGCACAATTTTAAAATTGGGACGATTAGGGGGGGGGGGGGGGTAAACCCCCCTGCAGCCCCCGAGGGGGGCTTGGCTCTATCGAGACTAGGTCGAGGATAGGACCAAGTCCCCCTTGTTCATGCTGTTAGTAACAATGTTTCCATGTTTTTCGCAAACTTTTCATCGTTGTTGGCTAAGAACATGAAGTATTTACAAGGAACGCTGAGAGTTTTAAGGATAGAAGCGACGTAGCTGTTGGATGTTCCAGGCGTTGGTGAAGATCTCGCCCTTCTCGTTTGCCAGCTTGTAAGTGCCAGGCTTGAGGACCTTGACGATGATGAATGGTCCTTCCCATGGTGGAGTGAGCTTGTGGCGCTCTCGATTGTCCTGGCGCAACCTTAGCACCAGGTCCCCTTCGTGAAGGTCTCGACGCCGCACCTTCTGAGCTTGATACCGCCGGAGTGATTGCTGGTAGCGTGCCGAGTGTAGCAACGCTACGTCTCGAGCCTCATCCGCCTGGTCCAGCGAATTCTCGCGGTTCCGCTGGTTTTGTCCTTCTTGGTAGGCCTTGAGCCTCGGAGACCCGTACTCCAAGTCTGTTGGGAGGACGGCCTCAGTGCCGTAGACGAGGAAGAACGGGCTGAAGCCTGTGGCCCTGCTTGGGGTTGTCCTGAGACTCCAAATCACCGACGACTGCTCAGCTACCCATTTCCGGCCAAACTTGTTTAGCTTGTTGAAGATTCTTGGCTTCAGGCCTTGTAGTATCATGCCGTTGGCACGTTCTACTTGGCCGTTTGTTTGTGGATATGCTACGGCCGACCAATCTACGCGGATGTGATGGTCGTCGCAGAACTCCAAGAATTTCTTGCCAGTGAACTGGGTGCCGTTGTCGGTGATGATCGAGTTGGGTACCCCGAATCGGTGGATGATGTCGGTGAAAAACAACACGGCCTACTCAAATATGATGCTGGTGATGGCCCGGACCTCGATCCATTTCGAGAACTTGTCGATGGCCATCAACAAGTGGGTGAAGCCCCCGGGCGCTGGGCGGAAAGGCCCCACGAGATCCAACCCCCAGACCGCAAAAGGCCATGTTACAGGGATGGTCTGTAGGGCGTGCGCCGGGAGATGCGTCTTTCGTGCGTAAAATTGGCACCCTTCGCAGGTGCGCACGACTTTGTTCGCGTCGGCTACGGTGGTAGGCCAGTAAAAGCCTTGCCGGAACGCGTTACCCATGAGGGTACGCGGCGCCGCGTGGTGTCCGCACACCCCGGCGTGGATGTCGCGGATCAACTGATTTCCCTCGGGGACGGGGATGCATCGCTGCAGAATTCCTGAGGCGCTGCGTTTATACAGTTCGTCGCCGACCGAGACAAAGGTCTTGGCCCTTCTGGCGATGCGGCGCCCCTCGGTCCGGTCCGAGGGCAGCTCCCCGCGGTCGATCCACGTGAGGTATGGGCTGCGCCAGTCTTGCGGTCATTTGTCCACGTCGATTTCCATGGCCTCGGCCGAAGAATTTCCAATGTCGAGGGCTTCGAGCCCCTCTTTCGAGGGGTCCTCTTCCATGGGCTCGACCCCCTCAGCCCCCGAGGGCGTCTTGAGGGCCCCGGCCCTTTGTTCGAAGTTGACGGAGGGTTGGTCGAGGTTGCGGGCGAAGACGTTCGGAGGAACGGTGACTCGCTCTGACGCGATCTTGTCTAGCTGACCCGCTTCCTCGTTGTATTTGCGCACGATATGGTTCAGCTCGAGGCCATAGAATTTGTCCTCGAGACGGCGAACCTCGTTGCAGTACGCCTCCATCTTTTCGTCGCGGTAGCTTGCGTTCTTCATGACTTGGTCGATGACCAGCTGAGAATCTCCTCGGACGTCGAGGCATTTGACGCCGAGGTCAATGGCGATGCGGAGCCCAGTGAGGAGGGCTTCGTACTCCGCCATGTTGTTCGACGCCGGGAAGTGCAAGCGAATCACGTATCGGATGTGCTCCCCGAGGGGTGAAATGAAGAGGAGGCCCGCGCCTGCCCTAGCTTTCATCACCGACCCGTCGAAGTACATGGTCCAGCACTCGGCTTGGATCTGTGGCGGTGGAAGTTGGACGTCGGTCCACTCAGCGATGAAATCTGCTAAGGTTTGCGATTTTATCGCTTTTCGTGGCGCGTAGGAGAGAGTTTCTCCCACAAGCTCCATCGACCACTTCGCTATCCTACCCGAGACGTCCGGGTTGCGGACTATCTCCCCCGAAGGGAAAGATGAGACCCCGGTGACCGGGTGGGCCTCGAAGTAGTGTCGCAGCTTTCGTCGCGCGAGCACTACAGCGTAGATTAGCTTCTGAATCTGTGGGTACCGCGCCTTGGTCTCGGTCAGCACCTCACTGACGTAGTACACCGGCCTCTGGACCGGCAGAGCGTGTCCCTCCTCCGTCCTTTCCACGACGATGACGGCGCTGACAACTTGGGTTGTCGCAGCCACGTATAGGTAGAGGGGCTCGCCGTTCTGCGGCGGTGTGAGGATTGGTGCGCGTACGAGCGACGCTTTTAGCCCGTCGAGGGCTTTTTGGGCTTCGGGGGTCCATGAAAAGCGTTCGTGCTTTTTTAGGAGCCGGTACAAAGGTAAGCCCTTTTCACCAAGTCGAGAGATGAAACGGCTGAGAGCCGCGAGGCAGCCTAGTACCTTTTGCACCCCCTTGAGGTCCCGAATTGGCCCCATCCGTTCCAGGGCCGAGACTTTTTCGGGGTTGGGTTCGATGCCTCATTGGGAGACAATGAAACCCAACAGCATGCCCCGCGGCACCCCGAATACGCATTTCTCCGGATTTAACTTTACCCCGTTTGCCCGGAGGCAACCGAATGCGATTTGCAAATCGTTTACCAGATCGTCCACCTTTATGGTCTTCACAACGATATCGTCTACATATGCCTCAACGGTCCGCCCGATGTGGCTTCCGAAAACGTGTTGGATACATCACTGGTATGTAGCTCCAGCGTTTCGGAGGCCGAACGTTATAGTGACGTAGCAAAACATGCCAAACGGGGTGATGAAAGAAGTCGCGAGCTGGTCGGACTCTTTCATCTTAATCTGATGATAACCGGAATAAGCATCAAGAAAGCATAGCAATTCGCACCCAGCAGTGGAGTCTACTATCTGATCTATTCGAGGCAAAGGGAATGGAACCTTAGGGCATGCTTTGTTTAAACCGGTATAATCTACGCACATACGCCATTTTCCGTTTTTCTTCCTAACTAGAACAGGATTAGCAAACCAGGTTGGGTGAAATACCTCTTTGATGAACCCGGCCTGCAGGAGCTTGTGCACCTCCTCCCCGATGGCGCGGCGCTTTTCCTCGTCGAACCGCCGCAGTCGCTGCACCACTGGCTTGGAGTGAGGCTGGATGTCGAGGCTGTGCTCAGCGACCTTCCTCGGAATACCCGGCATGTCCGAGGGTCTCCACGCAAAGATGTCGGCGTTGGCGCGGAGAAAGTCGACGAGCACTGCTTCCTATTTGGGGTCGAGGGTGGTGCTGACCCTCAACGCCTTGCCTCGGGGGCATTGGGGTCGAGGGGCACCGACTTGGTGTGCTCTGCAGCCTCGAAGGTGCCCGCGTGCCTTTTGGCGGAGTTGACGGCCTCGTTCGCCATCTTTTCCAAGTCCGCCACTAGGGTCTCGCTGTAGGCGAGCGCCTCCGCGCCCTCGACGCACTCGACGTCACACGCGTAAGCATGCTCGTACGACGATCCCACGGTGATGACGCCCTTTGGCCCTGGCATCTTCATCTTGAGGTAGGCGTAGTTGGGGACCGCCATGAACTTGGCGTAGCACGGATGCCCGAGAATGGCATGGTACGCTCCTGGGAATCCCACCACCTCAAAGGTGAGGGTCTCCCTCCGAAAGTTGTCGGGAGTGCCGAAGCAAATGGGTAGGTCGATCTGCCCGAGGGGTTGGACCCGTTTTCCCGGTGCGATGCCGTGGAACGGCGCCTTGCTTGGCCTCAGCTGGTTTGTGCCGATGCCCATGAGCTCTAAGGTGCGGACGTAGAGGATGTTGAGACTGCTGCCCCCGTCCATCAGCGCCTTGGAGAATCGTGTGTTGCCGATGACGGGGTCGACGACAAGTGGGTAGCGCCCCGGATTCGGGACATAGTCCGGGTGGTCCTCGCGGCTGAAGGAGATGGTCTCGTCTGACCAGGGGAGGTAAGTTGGCGTCGCGGGGTGAATGGAGAAGACCTCTCGGCGTTCTCGTCTTTGCTCCCGGGACGTCGCGTTCATTGTGGGCCCCCCTATGATGAAGAAGACATTCTCCACATGGGGGAACTCGTCGTTGCCGCCATCACCCGTACCCTTCTTCGGGCAATCCTCCTTCGCGGAGGTGCGCTTGTAGTAACCCTTGATCATCTCGCACTGTTCGAGGGTGTGGCCGACAGGTCCCTTATGGTACGGGCATGACTTCTTCAGCATCTCGTCGAACAGGCCTCCCCCCTGAGGAGGGCCTCAAGGGCCTTTGCGGCCTCGCTCGACCGCGAGGGCCTCGTCAGAGTCCTCGCCCTGCTGCTGCTGCTGCGCGGCTTACCAGGGTTCTTGCCCTTGCCACCTCGTTTTTGCTTTTTAGCCTTTCCCTTGGATTTGCTGCCCTCCGCGGGCAGCTCCTCCGCTTGCTTCCCCTTGGTCTTGCCGTCGAAAATTGCCCCAACAGTCTCCTCTCCAGAGGCAAAGTTGGTAGCGATGTCGAACAGCGCGTTGACGCTGGTGGGATGGTTTCGCCCCAGCTCGCGCACCAGCTCCCGACAAGTCGTACCTTCAAGGAAGGCGTGGATGATTTCGGAGTCACCCACGCTCGGGAGCTCGGTGCAGCGCTTGGAGAAGCGGCGGATGAAGTCTCTCAGCGGTTCGTCGGCCGCCTGCCGGCACCCGTGCAGGTCCCAGGAGTTTCCGGGGCGCACGTACATGCCCTGGAAGTTACCCACGAACATCCTGACCAGGTCGTCCCAGTCGTGGATCTGGTTCGCGGGTAGGTGTTCGAGCCATGTCCGCGCCGAGTCCGCGAGATGAAGCGGAAGGTTGCGGATGATCATAGCATCGTCGGTGGCCCCGCCCAACTGGCAAGCCAGGCGGTAGTCATTGAGCCACGTCTCGGGTTTCGTCTCGCCCGAATACTTGGTAATGGTGGTTGGCTAACGAAAGCGCGGCGGGATGGCGGCCGAACGGATTTTCCGGCTGAACACAGGGGTTCCCGGGGGTTCCGGCGTCGGGCTTTTGTCCTCCTCCTCGCTGTCGTTCCGGCAGTAATGTAGGATAAAAGGTGATCTTTATTGCATAACATGGCGGGGTACAAGGATCATGGGTACATCGATGCTAAGCTGGTAGCGCTAACTAGGTACAACCGACTCTACTCAAGGAGGAGCTAGACTAAGTGCTAGTCTAAACTAGGACTTTACTCCAGGCAGACTCGGCGTTTCTTCAGAGGGAGCTGATACTCTGGCACTTCATCATCAGTCTGCGCGCTTGCATCCATGTGGGTCATCTCTGGTTCTCCTTCCATCAACCCGTTCTCCCTCCTGTAGGCTTCAAGTCCATCCATATACTCAGAGTAAGCCTGGCATCTGGCGTGTTGAGCAGCTAGGGAGCTGACAGCCTGGGTAGCTGTCACCTTCTGAATCTCCAACTCTCTCTTCACTTTTTCCAACTCCTTCTCCGCCTTCTCGGCTCTGCGGACCTGGTGCCTCAGCTGTCCCGATGTCTCTCGGTACAGCCTGTCTAAGCCTGTGAGGTAAATGGACAAGTGGGACACAGTGTCCTCCATATCTTCATCTCTCCCAAGGTTCCTCATCTGGGCAATCCACTTGCGTCCTCCACTTTCCTGGGGTGGGGCAAATCCTAACGCGGTCCCCACCAGGTACTGCTTGTAGAGTACGCGGAGGCACATCAGGGCTCTTCTTGCGGCTTTGCGGTAGGCGTTGGGGCGGTCGTAGCCGGTGGCGTGGACAAACCAAGGTGCCACCTCCTTGTACAGCGAGCTCTTCCCCACAAAGATGAACATTCGGCATCGACGGGTACCATTGGTGGTGAACTCCCGGCAAAAGTACTCGGGGATCTCTGTGACTCCAACGTGCTCCAGGCTGAGCAGCAGCAACTTGGGGAGGCCAGGCTCTGCGGGGCAGACTCCTTCGCCCCAACCCTCGTCAGCCGGCTGGGCCATCCGGAACAAGTCAAAAAGCCGTCGGTGAGTACTTGTGTGGGGAAAAGGTTTAGGTAAGAACAACTAGTAGGTAAAGACTAGGTAGGGTCAAGATCCTAGGGGTTACGTCCTACGGCCAACCTATCGGCTCTGATACCACCTGAAGCGTCCCCTCGAAAGAGAGAACTTAATGTGATACAAATACCAGTCCCAGGATGCTGGTTCACATTATTACAACAGATAGTTCAGTACAAGAACAACATTACGGGAGACGGTGGCATTGCAGGGCCACGACAAACAGAACTAATACTAAGCTCCAGATAAAAAGGTTGATAACATAGAGATCTTCATCAGAGTGGCAACGCATGCGGCTTCCAGCGGGTGACCCTAACGCACAGGCAAAGGTTGGGTGCAGAACGAACCCCTCTAAACGACGTCCTCAGGCACAAAGTCCGGGTCTGCCTCTGTACAGAAATAAGCAAGGGTGAGTACATACGTACTCAGCAAGCGCAACCACAACCACGGAGGGGTACAACAGAAGTATGCAGAGGATAATAACAAGGAAGGCTCATGGTTTATTTAGCAGTAAAGCAAATTTTAATACACATGCGAGGGTTGGTTTTCGCAATGAGTTTTCACAAATATTTATTTTAATAGGATCAATAAACGTGACATTTCTACACAAGAGTTTGATACTACCAGATTTCCCATCTATCGTAGCCCATAACAAACTTTTCTCGGTTCAACACACACCAAACACTTTCTTACACCAAAACGGGGGACTAGTTTAGTGACCAAGCCGTAACTCGCCCAATACCATGGACACGGCTATCCGGATAGGTTTTAACTCTGCAGAGGTGCACACAACCACAAGTAGGCTACCACAACATGAACACCTTAGTGTCAGTGCAGCTCCTATCAAAGCCTTTACCCACCATAGCTAAACTGACAAGTTATCACAGACGCGACCAGGGGGTAGGTGACCTACCAATGAGGTTCTACCCAGGGGCATACCTCACATAGAACGTATCCCCGGCTCCATGGCCCTCTGTTGCTCACCAGCACACCACATAACCAACAGCTTAACTAGTGGGATTTATGCTAGGCCGTTGCCACATACAACGGTCGAGTGGCAGTACAATGAAAATGGGTTAGGCTAGATGACACATCAACATCATCCCAAAACTTGTGATAGGATAGACAACTCCCACCATGCTCAACCACATAGGTTCGAGCTCCCCTCGGTATTTCACACAGAAATACCGTCTGTCCCATCCCACACGGGTACTCATTTTATTCACACAAATCATCTCTTTTGTTTTAAAGCACGTACCCAGTTGCTTTTGTAAGCGCCAAGTATTTGTCATGGGGGTATAATGGTAAAATGTTCCTAAGCATTTCTAGCAGGGACTAATATTCAAATAGAGCATTGTCATATTTAAATATTAATCTAGGTTGTCAAGGAAACCGTCATAACAATCAAGGAATGGCTATCCAACCGGGTTTAGCAGTAAAATCATGCAAGTTTTATAAATCAGGCCATGGGTTGTGTTTATAAAAACTGGGACAAAAGTATGCGTCAAAGGGTGGGATTGCACTTGCCGTTCTCCCAACCCTTGGGGGATTCCTGCCCGGGGTCTTGGTCTCCAAGCTCCTGCTCGTAAACCTGCTCCTCCTCGAGTCCTTCCTCGTTCCCAGCAGAGTCTACGGCACACACAAACAGACATCCAATAAATAAAAGAAAAAGGTTTTGCAGAGCTCCGAAAGAAAGAACAGAAAAAGAGAGTGGTGATGACATGATTATTTTTGGATAGGGACTTAATGAATTTGGTGGAAATATATTGGTGAATATTGTGGTGGAGTTTGGGGTCAAACGGGATTAATTTGGCGCATGAAATGACGAGTTTAGTGGGGTTTTAGGGCTGTTTATAAAGAAAATGACCTTTTTGTAAATACCAAAAAGTTCAGGGGCCTCTGGAAAAACAGACAGAGAGAGAGGGAATAATATATGTGGACTGCGGCTAATTTGGTCAAAGCCCAGGGGGTTATGTGCAAGGTGCCAGAGAGAGAGGCTTTAGTTATTTGGACGGCGGGTTGATTAGCAGGAAGGGTAGGGGGTTCTTCGTAAAACGGCCGTCTTCTACGTTTTAACAGAGAGAGGGAGGGGAAACAGGGAGGGCCGGCGGCCGGCGGCGGCGCGATTGCCGGCGATGGGGTGGCGATGGTGGACGGGAGCAGGGGGAAAAGAGAGCGCATGGCATAAAAAGTTCACCCATGGTCCTACCGTGGACGGAGGTGGCCGGTGTAGTGCTGTCCACGGGAGCTCGAGGGCGGTGGCGGCAATGGCTGTGGGCGGCGGCGCTGTGGTGGCGGAGGGGGGCGAATTGGGCGGTGCGCGAGCTGGTGGTGGTGGGGAAGGGGCTTGTTGACCCTTTTATAGGCGCGGCGGGGTGCTGGAGGTACGGGCCGACGAGAGGGTGGGGCAGGCGGCGGTCTTGGCGGCCGGCGGCTGGAATTGAAGATGGCCGGCGCGGTGGTTGGCACGGGACACGAGGGCGGCCTTGTGGCGAAGCAGTGGGACGCCGTGCTCGTCGCGTTCTGGCGTGAGTGCGGTGTGGCGGCGACAGGACGGCGGCGGGGCCGGCGGTGGCGTGGTCGGCGCGGGAGCCGCGTACGGCGGTCGGAGCGGCGGCCGGGGTGCGGCGTGTACGAGGCGCGCTTGGCGTTAGCGTGCTCGGATGGACTGTGGCGGGGCCGCGGTGATGGGCGGCACGGTAGAGGGACGGCCGGTGGCGTGGTGTGGTCGGTGGTCGGCGCGCGCGCGGCCGAGAGCACGGCGGTGGTCGACCCGGCAGTGTTGGCGTGCGCGAGGGCAGCTGCCGCGGTGAGGCGGTGGCGTGTGCGGTGAGTGTTGGCGGTGTTAGAGCGTGAAGCAGGGGGAAAGAAGTTCGGCCGGTGGTGCGGGGCAGAGCGGAGGGGGGGAGCGACCGGCGGCGTGCGGAGCAGAGCAGGGGTGTCGGGTGGGGAAAACAGAGGAGGGAGGGAGAAGAAAGGAGAGAAGGGAAAAAGAAAAAAAAGAAAAAGGGGAAAGAATAAAAGAAGGGAAAAAGGAAGAGGGAGAGGGGAAAAAAAAGAGGGGAGGGGACGGCGGGATCCGCGGCGGCGAGTCGACAAGCGGTCGGCCAGAGATGGGTGGCCCGGCGGTCGACCCGAGAGCGGGCGACGCGGGATGGGACGGAAAGGGGCGGTGACGACGAAGCGGACAGGAAAAAGGGGGGGGGGGAACAAGGCGGACAGGTTTTGGCGGGAACGGGAGCTCAGGCGGTAAAACATTTTGAAAGGGTTTTTCACCGGGTGATTTATTTAGGTGGTTTTCCCAGAGATTAAAACACGGGCGTTACAAACCTTCCCCACTTAAAAGGAATCTCGTCCTCGAGATTCGGCTGGCTCCTAAAAAGGTGGGGGAACTCTTTCTTCAGGGCATCTTCTCTTTCCCACGTAGCTTCCTTTACACTGTGTCTGCTCCACTGTACTCTGCATATTCGCACTTCGGAGTTTCTGGTTCTCTTGGCGATGGTGTCCAAAATTTTGACCGGTACCTCCTGATACTGCAAGTCCGTCTGTAGGTCTATTTCTTCTTCCGGTATATGCTCTTCTTTAGGTACCCTCAGACATTTTCTTAATTGAGAGACATGGAATACTGGGTGTATATCTGACATTGCTTCGGGTAACTCCAATTGGTAGGCCACCTTTCCAACTTTCTTTTGCACCGGGTATGGTCCGATGTACCGAGGGGCCAACTTCCCATGGACTTGAAATCTACGGATTCCCCGGATGGGTGAAACCTTGAGATAAACAAAATCTCCTGGGTTAAACTCTAATTCTTGTCTCTTTTTGTCTGCAAAATTCTTCTGTCGGGATTGCGCTGCTTTCAACTTCTCTCTAATTTCAGCTACTTTTTCTTCGGCTTCCTTTATGAGCGCGGGTCCCACTAGTGTACGTTCTCCCACTTCTGACCACATCAGAGGAGTCCTGCATTTCCTCCCGTAGAGGGCTTCAAACGGCGACATACCTAGACTTGCCTGATAACCATTGTTGTAGGAGAACTCCGCATAAGGTAAACTCTGTTCCCAATCTTTACCATAGGTAAGGACACATGCTCTCAGCATATCTTCCATAATTTGATTCACTCGTTCTGTCTGACCGTCGGTCTGTGGGTGATATGCGGAGCTGAAATCCAACTTGGTGCCCATGGCTTTATGCAAACTTTTCCAAAATCTCGAGGTGAACTGGGTCCCTCGGTCCGAGACAATTCTACTGGGCACTCCATGTAACTTTACTATATTCTCCACATAAAGCTTGGCTAGTTTTTCCCCGCCATAATTTGTCCGTACAGGTAGAAAGTGAGCAACTTTGGTGAGTCGGTCAACTATTACCCATATAGAATCATGTCCCTTCTGTGTTCTGGGTAGACCTACTACGAAGTCCATTCCTATCTCGTCCCATTTCCAGACTGGGATAGGCAAAGGCTGTAACAAACCCGCTGGTTTCTGGTGTTCTGCCTTAATCCTTTGGCAGGTATCACACTGGGCGACAAACTGGGCTATGTCAGCTTTCATTCCTTTCCACCAATAGTTCTGCTTTAAGTCCAAATACATTTTGGTGGATCCTGGGTGAATGGAATATTGCGAGTTGTGAGCCTCGTCCATGATTAACTGTCTAAAGCCTCCTTCCTTAGGCACACAAATCCTATCTTTGTGCCACAACGTTCCTTTGCTGTCGACTCTAAAGTCTGGTGCCTTATTTTCTCCGGTATGCTTGCAGATCTACACTAAATCCTTGTCCGATCCTTGGGCATTTCTGATCCGATCCTCCAGAGTGGGCTGGATCGTCAGTTGGTGGCTATTATTTCGAGGGACAATGTGCACGTTTAATCGTGCCAATTCTTCTTGCAGGTGGGCATTCCTGGATCTGTAGGATTTCCGGCTCAGGGCATCTGCTACTACATTAGCCTTGCCCGGGTGATAATGGATTTCCACATTGTAATCCTTAGCCAATTCTAACCATCTTCTCTGTCTGAGGTTCAGATCTGGTTGGGTGAAAATATACTTTAAGCTCTTATGATCCGTGTATATTTCACACTTGTTCCCAATTAGGTAGTGTCTCCAGATTTTGAGTGCGTGTACTACGGCTGCAAACTCCAAATCATGCGTTGGGTAATTCTGCTCATGAGGTCTAAGTTGTTGGGAGGCATATGCCACAACCTTCCCATCTTGCATGAGAACACACCCTAATCCCTGGCGGGACGCGTCGCAGTAAACGACAAAATCCCTGTGAATATTTGGTAGGGTTAGAACTGGTGCAGCGGTCAGTCTTTTCTTCAACTCCTGAAAACTCTTTTCGCATGACTCTGTCCAATTAAATTTCTTCTGTTTCTTGAGTAATTCTGTCATGGGTCTAGCTATCTTGGAAAATCCTTCAATAAACCTCCGGTAATATCCAGCCAAACCAAGAAAACTTCTGATCTCACTAACATTGGTTGGTTGTTGCCAGTTTGAGACTGCTTCTACCTTCTCAGGGTCTACTGCTACCCCTTCTACGGTCAAAATATGGCCAAGGAAGGCTACTTTTTCCAGCCAGAATTCACACTTGCTGAATTTGGCATAGAGCTGGTGTGCTCTCAACTTTTCCAACACTACCCGCAAGTGCTGTTCATGCTCTTCGGCACTCTTGGAGTAGATAAGTATATCATCAATGAAGACTACGACAAACTTGTCTAACTCATCCATAAATACCTTGTTCATAAGATTCATGAAGTAAGCCGGTGCATTGGTGAGTCCAAATGGCATCACCGTGAACTCATATTGTCCGTAACGGGTGACAAAAGCGGTCTTTGAGGTGTCACTCCCCTTAATCTTCAGTTGGTGATACCCGGTCCTTAAGTCAATCTTGGAAAAGTACTTGGCTCCTTTTAACTGATCAAAGAGATCATCAATTCTAGGGAGTGGGTATTTGTTCTTGATAGTGACATCATTTAGTGCACGATAGTCGATGCACAATCTCATGCTCCCATCTTTCTTCCTTACGAAGAGTACTGGGGCTCCCCAAGGGGACGTACTGGGCCTGATAAATCCCATCTGTTGCAACTCTTCTAGTTGTTTCTTTAACTCTGCTAACTCTGAGGCTGCCATCCTATAGGGTCTCTTGGCTATAGGAGAGGTTCCAGGGACAAGTTCAATAGCAAACTCTATGTCCCTATCCGGTGGCATCCCAGGTAGAACTTCAGGGAAAACATCAGGATATTCTCTGATTACCGGGACTTCTCCTATGGTTTTTGTTTCCATACTAAAGATCATAGGGTCTGGTCCACTTCCCTTGGTGTGACAGGTTACTTGCATTCCATCTGGGTTGGTTAGGTGCACTATCTTGTCAGCACAACCTATAAGACCATTGTGTTTGCCTAACCAGTCCATTCCAAGGATCACATCTATTCCTTTGGATTCTAGTACCACTAGGTCTGCTAGAAACTCTACCCCACTTAAAAGAATCCGTACCCGCGAACAACCTAATTGGCACTTAATATCACCTCCAGGTGTTCGGGTTAGTAGGGGTGTCTTTAGTAGTACTGTAGGTATTTTGTGCTTTTCCACAAAACTTGATGATATGAAAGAATGTGATGCTCCAGAATCAAATAATACTGTTGCCAAAACTGAACCGACTAGGCACTCACCGAGTACTACTCCTTGTGCTCCTTGAGCTTCTTGTGCGTCGATGTGGTTGACGCGGGCTCGTCCATACGACTGCTGGGTGTTGTTGTTGTTGTTGCTGCCGGTGTTGGTGCTGCGGACGGGTACACGGTTGGCTCCAGACACTGGTGGCTTGGGTCCATTCACCGAGTTGGAGTAGACTGATATCGCAGGCTTGCTCCTAGGGTATGGGCAATCCGCGATATAATGTCCGGTCTCACGGCAGTTGAAGCAGGCTCTCGCATTGCTGTTGCTGGCTGTGGCTTGACTGACTTTGCTCTGTGGCGGCTTTGAGATGTTCTGGCTCTTGTACTGGTTGTTGGGAGCCTGGGAGCTTGTAGCTTGAAACTGGGTCCTATACTGCATGGGGACCTGGGGCCTAGGTGCAATGTAACCGGAGCTTCTGGGCTTCTGCGAGCGGTCCATCTGGCGGTTCTTGCTTTCCAAGAACTTACATTTGTTCTCTTGCCTTGCATCAATCCTGGCTTTTTCTGTAACTATGGCCTTGTTCATCAGTGTATTGAAGTCAGGGAAACTGTGGGAGACTAGTAGGGCTCGGAGGTCTGCGTGTAGACCTTTGATGAAAGCATCCTGCCTTTTTGCATCTGTCTTTACTTCATCTGGTGCGTAACGGGCTAGCTCAGTGAACTCGTGGGTGTACTCTTCCACGGTCTTGTTCCCTTGCTTTAGTGCACGGAACTCATCTGCCTTGCGCCTCATGGTGGCGTCGGGGATGTGGTAGCGACGAAACTCTTCTTCAAACTCTTTCCAGCTGATTGCGGACTCGTTCGGGGATGCTGCACAATAGGCATCCCACCAAGCTAAGGCAGTTCCCGTGAGTTGGTGGGAAGTCAGGAGGACTTTATCACGGTCTCCACATCCAAACGGTTCCAGCTTCCTCTTGATAGTTCTCAGCCAGTCATCTGCTTCCAAGGGGTTGCTAGACCCTCCAAAGGTGGGTGGTCTGGTTCTCAGGAAGTTAGTCAACTTGTCACCTGCATTGGGTCTACGGGCTGTCTCCTGACGGCGGCTGGCATTCCACACATTTTGCATGAACAGGTTGTGGTGGTACAAGGCTTGTGCCAGGTTGAAATCTGGTGGAAGTGGGGGTACAACAAAAGATCCCTCATTCTGACTTCTTGGATGACTCGCTTCTGGTCCGCCTTCTACATGCGCTTGTCCTTCAGGCTGGTTTTCTCCCATAGGGTCCTGTTGATCCACTTCCTGGTTCTTAGGGTTCTCTCTTCTTCCTTCTGGTTGTTCTCCTCCAGCAGGAGGGGCGCGTCTCTGAGAGGCGCTAGCACGGGTGTTCACCATCTGCAGGTTGAGCAAGGCCTTCGTGAGATTGGGTTAAGATGATGTTTAAATTGATTAGTTCGCATCTTGAAAAGGCAGAAACAGCACACAAGCTAACAAACAAACACACGAGGTTTCATTCAACAGCTGGGGCTTACAACACCCGGGGGTCCAACAAGATTTGCGCTACAAGGCGGGGTACAGGACATGGTAAGGAAACTACTGCTAGGGATACAAGAGTTCATCCAACTTCGGACCAGGCTGGCTTCATTCCCATCTGAGCGCTTGACTCTGGGCCTACTCGTGGGGCGAGCTCTCCTCTGGGTTGGTGCGCTCTTCTGGCGGTGCAAGTCATGCCTGCTCAGCCTCGGTCAAGGTCCCATTCTCCCGAGGCAGCTCAGACAGTCCTTCTTCAGCGGGCGGTGATCCTGCCGGAGTTCCCGACAGTGCCTGTGGGTTCCCCACAATTTCTCCCCATGCCATGATCGGTGTCCCAAGTAGGACATGGGGTTCTCCAATTGCCGGAACAGGCGTTCCACTTCTGGTCCAATCCTGGATACGCAGGTCCCGAGCCTGTCTGAGGCTTTCTTGGGCGACTGCCTCATTGCTGATGGCAGCAGCAGCTCTTGCTTCAGCTTGGGCCACCTTGACTTGGTGCATGCGGACCGAGAATTCTGCTTGTTCAGCCCGGGAGGTTTGTTCCCTCAGGCGCTCAGCCTGCTCGTCAAAGAGTTGGTCCAAGGAATTGAGGTAGGCGACCACTTGGTACAAAATGGGTTCCTCTTGACGGCGCTGCTCCAAGTTCCTTATGCGGGCTTGCCAGACTGCACTTCTGACGATCGGCGGGAAGTACCTCATTGGAGTGGGGACCAGGTGCCTTTCAAAGATCCCGCACATGAAGCGGAGAGCTTTCCTGAGAGCCAAGGGGTAGGTGTCCTGGTGCCTGAATCCCGTGGCGGTTGTACGCCATGCCTCGACAGGGTGGAGGTCACTCTTGGCGACAACTATGACTACTCTGCAACGTTGGGTCCCATGGTGCTCATACTCCCTGCTGTAGTACCTCGGGCGTTCAGGTACACCGAGGCGTTCCAGTGCGGGAATCAACAGGCTAGCAAAGCCCGGTGTGACTGGGCAGACTCCCTGGGTCCATCCTTCTTCTGCCATCTGAAACCAGGGGAAGACAAAAATTGAACAGATGTAGGATAAAAGGTGATCTTTATTGCATAACATGGCGGGGTACAAGGATCATGGGTACATCGATGCTAAGCTGGTAGCGCTAACTAGGTACAACCGACTCTACTCAAGGAGGAGCTAGACTAAGTGCTAGTCTAAACTAGGACTTTACTCCAGGCAGACTCGGCGTTTCTTCAGAGGGAGCTGATACTCTGGCACTTCATCATCAGTCTGCGCGCTTGCATCCATGTGGGTCATCTCTGGTTCTCCTTCCATCAACCCGTTCTCCCTCCTGTAGGCTTCAAGTCCATCCATATACTCAGAGTAAGCCTGGCATCTGGCGTGTTGAGCAGCTAGGGAGCTGACAGCCTGGGTAGCTGTCACCTTCTGAATCTCCAACTCTCTCTTCACTTTTTCCAACTCCTTCTCCGCCTTCTCGGCTCTGCGGACCTGGTGCCTCAGCTGTCCCGATGTCTCTCGGTACAGCCTGTCTAAGCCTGTGAGGTAAATGGACAAGTGGGACACAGTGTCCTCCATATCTTCATCTCTCCCAAGGTTCCTCATCTGGGCAATCCACTCGCGTCCTCCACTTTCCTGGGGTGGGGCAAATCCTAACGCGGTCCCCACCAGGTACTGCTTGTAGAGTACGCGGAGGCACATCAGGGCTCTTCTTGCGGCTTTGCGGTAGGCGTTGGGGCGGTCGTAGCCGGTGGCGTGGACAAACCAAGGTGCCACCTCCTTGTACAGCGAGCTCTTCCCCACAAAGATGAACATCCGGCATCGACGGGTACCATTGGTGGTGAACTCCCGGCAAAAGTACTCGGGGATCTCTGTGACTCCAACGTGCTCCAGGCTGAGCAGCAGCAACTTGGGGAGGCCAGGCTCTGCGGGGCAGACTCCTTCGCCCCAACCCTCGTCAGCCGGCTGGCCCATCTGGAACAAGTCAAAAAGCCGTCGGTGAGTACTTGTGTGGGGAAAAGGTTTAGGTAAGAACAACTAGTAGGTAAAGTCTAGGTAGGGTCAAGATCCTAGGGGTTACGTCCTACGGCCAACCTATCGGCTCTGATACCACCTGAAGCGTCCCCTCGAAAGAGAGAACTTAATGTGATACAAATACCAGTCCCAGGATGCTGGTTCACATTATTACAACAGATAGTTCAGTACAAGAACAACATTACGGGAGACGGTGGCATTGCAGGGCCACGACAAACAGAACTAATACTAAGCTCCAGATAAAAAGGTTGATAACATAGAGATCTTCATCAGAGTGGCAACGCATGCGGCTTCCAGCGGGTGACCCTAACGCACAGGCAAAGGTTGGGTGCAGAACGAACCCCTCTAAACGACGTCCTCAGGCACAAAGTCCGGGTCTGCCTCTGTACAGAAATAAGCAAGGGTGAGTACATACGTACTCAGCAAGCGCAACCACAACCACGGAGGGGTACAATAGAAGTATGCAGAGGATAATAACAAGGAAGGCTCATGGTTTATTTAGCAGTAAAGCAAATTTTAATACACATGCGAGGGTTGGTTTTCGCAATGAGTTTTCACAATTATTTATTTTAATAGGATCAATAAACGTGACATTTCTACACAAGAGTTTGATACTACCAGATTTCCCATCTGTCGTAGCCCATAACAAACTTTTCTCGGTTCAACACACACCAAACACTTTCTTACACCAAAACGGGGGACTAGTGAAGTGACCAAGCCGTAACTCGCCCAATACCGTGGACACGGCTATCCGGATAGGTTTTAACTCTGCAGAGGTGCACACAACCACAAGTAGGCTACCACAACATGAACACCTTAGTGTCAGTGCAGCTCCTATCAAAGCCTTTACCCACCATAGCTAAACTGACAAGTTATCACAGACGCGACCAGGGGGTAGGTGACCTACCAACGAGGTTCTACCCAGGGGCATACCTCACATAGAACGTATCCCCGGCTCCATGGCCCTCTGTTGCTCACCAGCACACCACATAACCAACAGCTTAACTAGTGGGATTTATGCTAGGCCGTTGCCACATACAACGGTCGAGTGGCGGTACAATGAAAATGGGTTAGGCTAGATGACACATCAACATCATCCCAAAACTTGTGATAGGATAGACAACTCCCACCATGCTCAACCACACAGGTTCGAGCTCCCCTCGGTATTTCACACAGAAATACCGTCTGTACCATCCCACACGGGTACTCATTTTATTCACACAAATCATCTCTTTTATTTTAAAGCACGCACCCAGTTGCTTTTGTAAACGCCAAGTATTTGTCATGGGGGTATAATGGTAAAATGTTCCTAAGCATTTCTAGCAGGGACTAATATTCAAATAGAGCATTGTCATATTTAAATATTAATCTAGGTTATCAAGGAAACCGTCATAACAATCAAGGAATGGCTATCCAACCGGGTTTAGCAGTAAAATCATGCAAGTTTTGTAAATCAGGCCATGGGTTGTGTTTATAAAAACTGGGACAAAAGTATGCGTCAAAGGGTGGGATTGCACTTGCCGTTCTCCCAACCCTCGGGGGATTCCTGCCCAGGGTCTTGGTCTCCAAGCTCCTGCTCGTAAACCTGCTCCTCCTCGAGTCCTTCCTTGTTCCCAGCAGAGTCTACGGCACACACAAACAGACATCCAATAAATAAAAGAAAAAGGTTTTGCGGAGCTCCTAAAGAAAGAATAGAAAAAGAGAGTGGTGATGACATTATTATTTTTGGATAGGGACTGAATGAATTTGGTGGAAATATATTGGTGAATATTGTGGTGGAGTTTGGGGTCAAACGGGATTAATTTGGCGCATGAAATGACGAGTTTAGTGGGGTTTTAGGGCTGTTTATAAAGAAAAGGACCTTTTTGTAAATACCAAAAAGTTCAGGGGCCTCTGGCAAAACAGACAGAGAGAGAGGGAATAGTATATGTGGACTGCGGCTAATTTGGTCAAAGCCCAGGGGGTTATGTGCAAGGTGCCAGAGAGAGAGGGGCTTTAGTTATTTGGACGGCGGGTTGATTAGCAGGAAGGGTAGGGGTTCTTCGTAAAACGGCCGTCTTCTACGTTTTAACAGAGAGAGGGAGGGGAAACAGGGAGGGCCGGCGGCCGGCGGCGGCGCGATTGCCGGCGATGGGGTGGCGATGGTGGACGGGAGCAGGGGGAAAAGAGAGCGCATGGCATAAAAAGTTCACCCATGGTCCTACCGTGGACGGAGGTGGCCGGTGTAGTGCTGTCCACGGGAGCTCGAGGGCGGCGGCGGCAATGGCTGTGGGCGGCGGCGCTGTGGTGGCGGAGGGGGCGAATTGGGCGGTGCGTGAGCTGGTGGTGGTGGGGAAGGGGCTTGTTGACCCTTTTATAGGCCCGGCGGGGTGCTGGAGGTGCGGGCCGACGAGAGGGTGGGGCAGGCGGCGGTCTTGGCGGCCGGCGGCTGGAATTGAAGATGGCCGGCGCGGTGGTTGGCACGGGACACGAGGGCGGCCTTGTGGCGAAGCAGTGGGACGCCGTGCTCGTCGCGTTCTGGCGTGAGTGCGGTGTGGTGGCGATAGGACGGCGGCGGGGCCGGCGGTGGCGTGGTCGGCGCGGGAGCCGCGTACGGCGGTCGGAGCGGCGGCCGGGGTGCGGCGTGTACGAGGCGCGCTTGGCGTTAGCGTGCTCGGATGGACTGTGGCGGGGCCGCGGTGATGGGCGGCACGGTAGAGGGACGGCCGGTGGCGTGGTGTGGTCGGTGGTCGGCGCGCGCGCGGCCGAGAGCACGGCGGTGGTCGACCCGGCAGTGTTGGCGTGCGCGAGGGCAGCTGCCGCGGTGAGGCGGTGGTGTGTGCGGTGAGTGCTGGCGGTGTTAGAGCGTGAAACAGGGGGAAAGAAGTTCGGCCGGTGGTGCGGGGCAGAGCGGAGGGGGGGAGCGACCGACGGCGTGCGGAGCAGAGCAGGGGTGTCGGGTGGGGAAAACAGAGGAGGGAGGGAGAAGAAAGGAGAGAAGGGAAAAAGAAAAAAAAGAAAAAGGGGAAAGAAGAAAAGAAGGGAAAAAGGAAGAGGGAGAGGGGAAAAAAAGAGGGGAGGGGACGGCGGGATCCGCGGCGGCGAGTCGACAAGCGGTCGGCCAGAGATGGGTGGCCCGGCGGTCGACCCGAGAGCGGGCGACGCGGGATGGGACGGAAAGGGGCGGTGACGACGAAGCGAACAGGAAAAAGGGGGGGGACAAGGCGGACAGGTTTTGGCGGGAACGGGAGCTCGGGCGGTAAAACATTTTGAAAGGGTTTTTCACCGGGTGATTTATTTAGGTGGTTTTCCCAGAGATTAAAACACGGGCGTTACAGCCGCTGGTGGGGGTGCGCCCCCCTGTAATACGGCAGCGGGCCGGAGCAACAGGTGTGCGTCCCAATCAGGGAGGACGACGCGTGGGGCAACGCACCGTTCCACGCGAATCTGCAGCTCGTGCAGTCTTCGACGTCTCCTGAGCTGGGGCGGCGTTGGCGGCGCCGGGGTAATGGCCATCATGTCGGGCGTCCTGGAGGCGAGCCGCATGAGGAGGCCCTCACCGGTCGGTTCGAACTCCAGGCTCCCAAACATGATCCGGTACCCGCGCGGAAGCGGGCCGGGGGACCCCGTGGCAGATCGTGGCGACATGGCCTTGGCGTGGCTTGCCGTCAAGGGAACTGATTGGGTGAAGTGGGTTGATCACAGCGCAACCCCCTACCTGGCGCGCCACTGTCGGTGCTGAGATTGGCCGCCCAACCTCAGCGCCACACAGAATGCGCTGTGTCTCGTCCCCTGACGGTTGATGCAAGAGCTAGCACGATGACACAAGAGTTTATCCTAGTTCCGGCCGCGGGGCCATACGTCCAGCAGATTGTGCTCGCGACACTATACTATCTTGCACCGAGGTGCCTGTAGTGGGGGGGCTACAAGCACGGCGGGAGAGGAGAGGAAATCTCCAAGTCCCTGAAAATGGGTGTGAATGTGATTGAGGAGAGTGCCAATATCGTGGGAGGCGGTGATCGTGTGTGTACGTCCCCTTCTCTCTCGCTCCCTTCCTCCTTTTATAGGCCAAGGAGAGAGGGGGGAGGGGCCTACAAGTACAAGTACAGTGTGTGCTACAGGCGCGCGCACTGGAGAGCATGGCGCCGGGCGTGCGGTCGTCCTCGACCCTGGCAGGGGATTTATGGCGAGCTCCGGCTTCTGCGGGTGTCACGGCCGTCCCTGTGCTTGTCCTGGAGTGGTTTCGAGGGGTGGCGCCGCCGTAATCCGCGCCCAGCCGCCCGCCGCTGGTTGATTCGAGGGCGTGGCAGGTGGGGAAGGACGAGAGTTGGCGGCACAGGGGTCGGCATGGCGGTTGCTGTTGACCACAGTGTGCGGCGTGCCCGGTTTACCGGGGAATGGCCGAGAGTTGGTGGATTTGACCTGGCGTTCGTCATCACCGGGCCGCGCCTGACCGGAGTCCGTGCTCAGTCGCTGCTCATATATTCATTCGAGGGTTCTTTACGCACATTCGAGGGCTGCACCGGGGGGGGGAGGACGGGAGTAGGTAGAATAGCGGTGCGGAATGACGCCTGCAAGTCTGCACAGGGCCTTGCGCAGCGCCGCATGCGTCCGCACAGTAGCGGTGAGGACGCATAGTGATCGGAGCAGGTAGAACAGCGAGCTCTGCGGTGTCAGCGGCGCGGCGTGGGGAGAGATCGCCTTTTGACTTTGGCGCCTGCCCGATGGGGCGGGCATTAAATGCCGTTGTCGGGCGGGGCGCCGGGGCGCGCCGCGTCGAGTAGAGGGGTGGCCTCGAGCGAGGCGGAGTTGGCTCGCCTGCTTGAGGGGGACGCGCGGCCCTCGAGCGAGGCGGAGACGGGGGTCGCCACTTGGGTCCCCTCGACAGGCGAGCTCGGACGGCTGTTTTGGGCCGTGATGCCTTGGTGTCCCTTTCGGGCTGCTGGTGATTCGGCCTTCCGTGGTTAACGTTTTTTGAGGGTGATTACCCCGATGGTTAGGGGACCCCTGGGTCTGTCCCCGACACTTTTCTATAAAAATATTTCTTGAAAAGATATATATGTATATTTTTATGAAAGTAATTTTTAAGACCAAACTATTTATATAATTTTCACATTCCAAACTCAACGACTTAAATGTTATTCATGATTTATATTTCCAATATTTGACTCAAACCTTGTCCAAAACGACTGTAATACGAAATCGGAGGGAGTACCGTTTATAAGCCGTAGTTAAATTTGGCAAAGTCTTTTAAATCAAAATTTGACCATCCATTAATGTTATATTATATTATTTATTATTTTAAGTTTATTATTATTAGATGGTTTATTTAATAATAATCCAACCATTTAAATTTATATTATAGAATAAAATTTATTGGCAGATGATTGGTCAAAGAGCGTGTTTAGATGCCGGCCATAAATCACCACGCTGCATCATTATGCGGTGCTGAAGCTTAGACGCTGAAATTTGGCGCCATAGGTGTGGCGAAAAGATGAACTACGGTTCTCCTATGAAGAGGTGTTGCGCTCTGCAGCCTTTTCAGCATTCAAACACCAGCTTTACCCTTTGTTTAGTTTCCAAATTCAACCCCAAATTCCACTATGTAAAAAGAAGATTTTCATTACATCAAAATATTGGCACATGTATGGAGTACTAAATGTACATGAAATCAAAAACTAACTGTACAATTTTGTTGTATTTTGCGAGACGAACATTTTGAGCCTAATTAATCAATGTTTGGACAATTATTTACAAATACAAACGAAATACTACAATGACGCTACAGCGGTAAAGTCAAAACTTTGCCATGTTAACGTTGGCATTTAAACAAGGCCTTGGTTTCCGTTGCCACCATAAATTTGTGGCGTGCTATATGATGGCGTGCAACCAAACACGTCCAAAGATTGTAAAGTTGATCCACGTGTGCGTCTTCCAAACAAAAGTAGCGTGGAACTATAGAAGGTTCTTAGACGATAATAAAATGCTTAAGAGATAGCTACCGTCTTGATGGCACACAAGAAACTCTCTCTTATATACAAACAGGGCCACCGCGAAGAGAGGAAGCCAAGCACAAGGCGCAGGAGTAGAGTACATCTGTACATGCCGAACGGATAACGGAACAACATGCCATTGTGCCTTGACCGCGACCTAGGCAGCTAGTACTAAACATACCGATGGAGGGCCCACACGTCGGTCTCTGACCGCAAAATATCTCGCGGTCACGGAACAAAGCTCGCATACCTGTGGCCCCACCAACAATCGGCAGGCGGGGCCCTCCCATCCACGTCATCCGATGACCACCGCGATAGCGGCAGCCTCGCTGCCCTGCCGCCGGCCTCCCCCGGCAGAGGCGGCGGGGGCTGTGGCCGGGGCGGAGGCGGCGGCCTTGGGGCCGCCGGCCGCCGCTACGTCGAGCACGGTGCCGCGGCACGTGGGGCAGGAGTCGTGGGAGAGGAGCCAGGTGTCGACGCAGCGGACGTGGAAGCCGTGGGCGCAGCGCGGCAGGACGCGCACCTTGTCGCCGTCGGCGAACTCGCCGAGGCAGATGGCGCAGACGTCGGCGGCGACGGCCGCGGCCCCGTCGGCGCCGCACGCGCCGTAGACCTCGACGGGGAGGCTCCGGAGCGCGCGCCGCTTGAGCCCTCCCCCTCCTCCTCCTCCCCTGCCCCCGGCCCCGCCGCCGGCGCCGGCGCCGCCCTCGCCCTCCGACGCGTGGCGCGCCCAGCGGATGAGGCACCGCGCCAGCGAGTTGAGCCCGAGCGCGAACAGCAGCGCGAAGAGCAGCGCGGCGAGGATGATGACCATGTTGGTGTCGAAGCTGGCGTCGCTGTTCCCCGGGCTGCTGCTCAGCGCCTTCTGCGCCTCACCGGCGCTCCCCGGCGCCGGCGACCCCTGCTGGCCCATGTACCAGCTCATCGACCGCCCGTGCACGCCCATGGACGCCGCCGCTCGAGCTCGGTCTCCACAGTCCTGACCACCACCCACCCGCCCTCCCCCTTCCTCTTCACCCTCAACCTCCACCGCCGCAGCACAGCTGAGCTCGTGGTGCAATCAAGCACCGGCGGTACAGGTGCTCGATACCAAAAAATAGCAAAAAGGACTTGGGACCTTGCCGCCGCTGCAGCCAGCCACCACGACGGCTACCACCACCAGCAGAGCTCTCACTCGCTCGCTTTGCTTTTCTTTAGCACCCGCTCCGTATCTATCTACGCCGGCCTGGATTCCGGAAAAGTTTGATGCTTGTGATCAGTGTGATCGAGCGAGCCGAGCCGGCCTTTTGTGATCGACCTCGCGCACGAACCGGGTGGGTTTCCGGTAGGCCCGGCCGTGAAGTGGAAAGCTCCCCGCCCAGGCGCAAGCGGGGGCAAGATTTTATAGACGGGGACCAGCAGGGACGACGGGGAGGCGCGGAGCAGAGCACGGCCGCCCGGCGGCGGTTGGAGTTGGAGGCGAGGGGAGGGTCGGCACCGGGTCACTTTACGGTGGGGCACGGAAAAGCTCGCGAGCGCCTCACATGAGAAATATCTGGGTCCGATACGCCTGCCGCGCGTGCACTTGGCGCTCGCTCGCCGCGCCGTGTCCGCGCTAGCCGCTAGCTCCCTCCCCACCCCCCGTGCAATGCGAACCAAGCGGCCACGCGCGCGCGTGCGCGGAGGCAAACTCGCGCGTGCCTTTTGGTTTGGTTTGCTTCTTCTGGCGGCTCCGGCTGGGCTCCAGGGCGTCGGTCTCGGCGCAGCTGTACTGGCGCGGAGCGGCGGGGGTGTTTGGCTTGCATTAGCAAGTCCTGGACGCAAACGTTTGATGATGATGTGTGTAGTGTAGAGCCTCAAGCGTTTTGGAAGTTCTTGGGAAGTTGGAACTTGGAACAGGACAGCAACGTCTGGTTGAAGCAGAGGATGGCGAGCGCAGCTATCTAGTGGGGGAAAAAAACCCGAGCCCGCAATCTTTCTTCTTCTGAAATATCAGGTGAGAGCCAGCTAGATACTACGGAGTACATCCATATCCTTTTATTTGATGTTGGTTAGAGTCAAATATTACGAGTTGGAGGGAGTACGTGAGTTTTGCAAATAAAAAAAAGTTTGCAAATACAGTAAGAAGGGTGTGTCTGCCGTGTGGTACACATTGGTAGTCAATCCAAATCCAGGTCTCGTTTAGTTTCTAAAAATCAACCCAAAGTTCACTATGCAAAAAGAAGATTCTCATCACATCAAAATGTCGGCATATGCATGAAGTACTAAATGTAAATGAAATCAAAAAATAATTGTACAGTTTTGTTGTACTCGCCGACGAACATTTTGAGCATAATTAATCAATTTTTAGATAATTTTTTATAAATACACGCGAAATACTACAGATACGAATTTATGACGAAGCGACATATTTCCTCTAATTTTCTATCCCTAATTTGCATCTAAACGAGGGCCCAATCCTGCGTATCAGAGTTTGTCAATTCAGAACAGGGCAGGGACGGCCGCCCTGCGCCGTGTCCTATGTTACGTCCCAACGGTGGGTCCTTCCCCCTGTCAGTTCTGTAGCAGCTCGTGTCATCGAAGGCTCCATTTTCCTCTGCATAGTGCGCATGCATTGCATCACCGTATCAGCTCCTGACACTCCGCGGATCCACCGCAACGTTAGTCTAATCTATCCTTAAACCCTAGTACGCACTGAGCAAAAAGCTTAGCTTTACCTACCTACCAATACGCCTGTGACAGGCGGCAACAGGATGCTTTTCCGGAGACACAGCCCGGCGCGAGCCTTATCTCTCTCGTCTCAACTACTCTACATCTCAGGCTGTCGCAGTCCGATGGCAAAGCGCCAATACGGAAATGAAAAAGAAAACGGCTGCACACGCAGCTGTCTCGTAGCGGTAGTGCATGCTCATCTAAACGGCTAAACCCCAACTAAACTAAACAGAGCACAAAAGCGTCAGTGCCTGAACCGCTTTCCAAGCTTCCAAATTAAACGGGCGCGCAGTAAAGGTTTGCAAAGGCACTAAAGCCAGTGGCAAGAATCAGCAAGCTTGTCATGATCTCTGCGTAGTTTAATTTATTTGGTCAGGTGGATTTTCACCAGTTTAACTAATCCGGAGATCTTGCGTCTGTGCACCTCCGATTGCGAGGTTACAGAGCCATGCACGGACTGACGGACAGCACCGACTCCTGAGTACTGATGCTATTGTCGTTTTTGATGGTGTACTGTTTCTTTTGAAAGGCGGTTTTGATGGTACTGTTTCTTTTCAAAGGCGATTCTGATGGCGCTGTTGAAAGGTGACCTTGGACTTATCAACCTACTCCGTAGTTTCATCCGTTAATTAGCTTGCCTCCTCTTGTCAGGCACATACGCTGTATCTTCATAGTATGTGTTTGGACATGGCAGGTACATACGCTGTATAAGATGGTGTCAGCAATTGTGATCAGATTTTTTTTTCAGTCCAATACGATGGACTGAACGAAGTTCCTTATCACTTGTCATCATCCGGAATCTGTGGATGCTTTTCTCAAGCTCCAGTTTCAACTCTTTGTGAAGTAAGCGTGCATCAGAGAGATCTCAACAGGATCTCTGATAAGGATGAGCTGATCACCAACTGCACTGCACATCACAAATTCTAGTTAACAAGGATACGGACCCCCCGCTGCTCAGCATGTTAATGAAATTCTTCGTAACCAGTTTAACAACTCTAGCTCTTGTGTTCTACGGAATAGTTTGTAGAACCATGTCGCTTTTTTAAAGAGAACCATATGTTGTTTTCTTACTGTCGCCATTTTTGTCGCGTGTAAATTAAGCTCTGTAACCAGCGAGATATTTCTGCGTGGGTCCGCGTGTTTTTTGTACCTTACTCTCGATAAAGTGAAAAAAATATCCTGTGTACACCGGGACAAAGAGGCGGACCCCACCATCCGGAGGGATTACGTTCACCGTGTTGGATGTGTGCACGCTCCGTTGGCACAGTGCGATGCCTCTTGCGTCTGGAATCCATGCTCGCAATTTAGAAGCCGCCACGCGATCAAAAGTTGAAAACCTGGCACCTCAGCAAAGTGCAGTTGGCATAAAGTACCCAGTTTGTGTTGCGTGAACTTTACCGGGCACTGACTACCTATTCATCTCGTGTTGGCATTACTGTGCTGGTGGTAAGAAAAGTGGATAGAACGAACCTGTCACTTGGGTGGTGCTCTGAACCTGAGCTAGTGGAGGGAGTGAAAAAACAGAGATCGGTGAGGGTTTGCAGCAGTAAACTAAACGCTTGGTGTCGCCACGCCAATCGATCAATCAACTGCTAGGAGGTAAGAAAAAAGATAAACGAAAAGGGAGCTACTAGGTGAGTGCTTCACCGAGGAATCCATTCCATTCCCGTTTCGCAATCCGCAGCGACTGTGTTTGAGGATCACGCACGCTGAGTTGAAGCAGGTCGCGTCCTCTCCATAATATTCTACTCTGCACAAATGGGAGCGAGACAGATCGAGGTAGCCCCCAGCTCCTTTATGCTCAGTCCCAGACTCGGATAGGCCGGCTCCAGTTGAAGCGCAACCGGATCCACCAGGATTATCACTTATCAGAGGTTGATCACTAGGATTATCGGAGGTGATGGAGCTCAATCCCAACGAGTTTGTGGCGTAGCGCGCAGCTCGCAGCTTGTGGCTGTGGATCGGCCATCGGTGGCTGTCTCCTTCGCCCCCGGCCGATCGAGCCCCGGAAACCTCACGCCCGGACTCGACTCCTCGAGTCCCGTCGCGCCATCATATCGTCCATGGACCCGCTGCTTTCGACGGCAAATCAGTCGCGCCGGGAGTTATCAGTTAGCCAACCTATCAGGTGGAAACTAATTTTTTGGTATAAACTATACAAACTTCAATCTAAATTACATGATGTTGATCTAATGGGCCACATAATGTTAATCTCTTTGGTTGGTATAGTTTGCACGGAGGAGTTGGTTTACGCCGCACAGTACCTATCAGTTATCCCCTCAAATCAAGAGCTCGCGATCTGCTAGTACTAAAAAGAGCATCGTCAGAATGGCAATGGACGCTTGGCCAGGAGGTGTGGGGAGGTGCCTTTCCCCCGATCCTTCCATGTCGGCCATTATTCTTCGTCTGGTACGGCGGCTACGAGGTAACAACAAGAAGAATTCCTACTCAGCGCCCATTGTAAGCAGGTACCGGACCGGAGGAAGACGACGTCCACCGACTGTCTATATTTGCAGCTCACCAGCTCGTAGCTGGTTAACGTTAGGCGCTGGGGGTCCCTTTGGGGCGTGAGTGTCGTCGGGTCAGCCTCCGCCGGCCTAGATGTAGAACATAGGCTATACGGTCTTCAAGAGTGCACAACCTTGCTGCATGTGTCTTCCGCCATTTGCCAGTATTTAGAAGGAGGGTGCAAAGCGGCTTGCAACAACAAGGCCGCCAACAACGATCTCGCGTAGTTGTGATAATCAACATTTTTTCCACATAGGGACATTAGTGGAGGCGGCTAACCCAAAATTTTGATGCAGACTTGCTGATGTGGATGGAGTTAATGAATACATGCAGACATAGATCTGTATTGATGAGGTGGCTCTTGCCAAACTGCTTTGACACGTAAGGATTTGCTTTGTGCGACAAAATTTAAAGTCTAGACTGACTTTTTCAAGAGCGAAGGGATTACATGCATAGTACACCGTGCGCCATACTAGCCTTAAAAAGGACTAGTATATAAAGATCGGATGGACCAGATTAATTGTATACCACTGTAACTGTGTTTAGTAGTATAGATAGTACGAAGTAAGTAGTATAGGTAGTATAGGGGTATTATAGGAAAAATAGAATGACAGATATATAATTTTGACATATCTTTAATTTTAAAATGACATATATGTAATTATGGCATATCTTTAATTTTTAATTTTATTGTTTCTATCTCTCCTATTTTACCTCATTTTCATTTGTATGACAGCACAGGGTCCGGCGGCCTGAGAAAAAATAAATTTTCTATGTTACCATAATATCCCTACTAATATCTAGTTTATACTACGTACTATCACCTGCTAGTATGGAGCACCGTAAAAGAGCTCTAGTTATATTGGCTAAACCTTACTACTTGTACATCTATACTATAAAGAGAATTAGATTTAAAAACACTTCTCACCAAGATTAGGCCCACCCCCACCTCACAGAGGACCCATCCATCGTGAAAAAAGGACTACGAAAGGGGTGGGGGAGACCCATTTTGTCGCCCTTCGGAAGAGAATTCCCCCCAAAACCCAGAACTTTTTTCACCTAAATCGGGTCCACCTAAATCTACCCACGAGCCCTTTATGTTGCCATATTTAATATGTATAATCTTAGCAAGTTTTCAAGTAGATGGTAGTTGATGATTATGTTTGAATTTAAGTCCAATCTGTTACCATAATTAATATGTATAATTTGAGTATGTTTTTAAACTGTTACTACAGGGCGTCGTGCATGATGGGCAGAGGCAAGAACGTCGGCGCCGTCGACAGCGATACGACAACGTCGGACGAGGAGGACGACGAGGTCAGAACCAGCAGCTTCGCCATGTCCGACGTGATGAAGAGCCCTGCGACGGCGGCGTTGAGCCGGCGCGAGAGGTACTACCTGGTGGCGTGCAAGCAGATGGTGGGGTTGTTTGCGATGGTACGGGTGAGTCGAAGTTGGTGCCGCACGTCGGCCATGTCAGGTTCTCCTGCGTCAGCCACGGTATCATGGGACACTAGACTAGATAGTTTGATGAACTTGTTGATAGGATGAACTTATTGCGTCGACCACGGCACATGCAACTATCGAATTGATTTAATTAGTTGTTAGATCCGCATGTTTACGTGATTTGCGGCACTGTTTGGATGTGTTTTTTTGGCATCTCATACTTCATTTCTGAACATATATACAATAGGTATCCTGTCATATATACATCAGGGTCAAAAGGAATTCGCTAGTATACTTGCAAAACTGCAAAACTGGTGTATATGATTACGTTTAGATTAAAGTCCAATAATTTTATATTTTCTTTTATTTTTGTAGTGTACAATATGGTAAGTTCTGCTTGCGATGCCGCGCCTTTATGTTGCCATACTTAATATATATATATATATATATATATAATGAGCAAGTTTTTAAATATATGGTAGTTAATTATTACGTTTAGATTTAAATCCAATAATTTTACATTTCTTTCTATTTTTGCAGTGTACAATATGGTAAGTTCTCCTTGCAATGCCGCTCCCTTTATGTTGACATATTTAATATGTATAATCTGAGCAAGTTTTTAAATAGATAATAGTTGATGATTATATTTGGATTTAAGTCCAATAATTTTACATTTTCTTTTCATTTTTGCGTGTAAAATATGATAAGTTTTGCTTGCGATGCCGCGCCTTTTATATTAACATATATAATATGTATAATATGAGTAAGTTTTTAAATATATGGTAGTTGATGATTACGTTTGGATTTAGTCCAATAATTTTACATTTTTTTATTTTTGCAGTGTACAATATGGTAAGTTCAGCTTGCAATGTGGCACCCTTTATGTTGCCATATTTAATATGCATTATCTAAACAAGTTTTCAAATAGACGGTAGTTGATGATTACGTCCTAATTTAAGTCCAATAATTTTACATTTCCTTTCCATTATTACAGTGTACAATATGGTAAGTTCTGCTTGCGATGCCGCACCTTTTACGTTGCCATATTTAATATGTATAATCTGAGCAATTTTTCAAATAGATGGTAGTTGATGATTATGTTTGGATTTAACTCCAATAATTTTACATTTCGTTTCCATTTTTGCAGTGTACAATATGGTAAGTTCTCCTTGCAATGCCGCTCCCTTTATGTTGCCATATTTAATATGTATAATCTGAGCAAGTTTTTAAATAGATAGTATTTGATGATTATATTTGGATTGAAGTCCAATAATTTTACATTTTCTTTCCATTTTTGCAGTGCACAATATGGTAAGTTACGTAGATATGACTATTTTCACCAGCTTCCAAATAGTTATTTGTATCTTCATCGTCTCTATTGTACCACACCAAATAGTTAGAGTAGATGTGCCAATTGTACGTTTAGTCTCTATTTTATATTGTCGTTTGGAACATTTCGGTCTCAAATATTTACTTATTTTCCTTTACAATATTTACTTATATTTATATATTATAGTATACACTTGGGTTCGATATTTTGTCCATTATTCTCTCTTTTCGGTTTCTCTGATTTGACGTAGTGCTGAAACGGTTGATTACTGAGCCACTGAAAGGTGAGCTTCAAGCGAATGTTTGTGAGTTTGTGATTCCAATTTGTAAATTCGCAAAAAGAGAAGAAGCGTTGAGCATAAAGTTTATAGAACTTGTACCGTGTGTCTTGCAAATTGAACATTTTCTTTAAATTACAATCAACTTTCTATTGAATTCAAGATTTTTCTCTTGCCATACCAACTAGTATAATCAAATTCTCTGCTTCTTCTCGAGTTGCGCATCATGCCTCGCTACTATCCAATGCCACCTCGATATAGATGAGCTCAACCTCCACCCCTACTAGCTCTAGAGTACTACCATGGTATCCTCCACTATCCACAACACTCGGAACAAGACAAAAGAAGAAACACTCGCAACAAAGGCGTAACTAATGAGTTGGTTTTGGAGTGGATGCCGAGTCACTTGAGTTGCAGTGCGCCATGAGGCCAGTCACAGACAACCACTGGTTGCAGTGCAGAGAGGACGTCGTCAATGATGGTGGACACATTTCCCTACTTTCAAACACGTTCCGTGGCGTGCTGCCTCGCTAGGAAATGTTACCGAGGGCAGCGGGAGTGACTCTCGATGGCGGCGATGGGTTTGTTGTTACACAATACATATGATCTCTACTGATCTACGTAGATAACATTATATCGTGCTATTTAATTTTCAATGAATTTATGTGTCTCGTGATTGGGGGATTGGTCTAGGATTTGATGATTAGATGTGGTAGGGCGATAAAGTTAATTCAAAGTCAAGATACTGCATCACGTTATATTCTTAATATTATGAGTTTACAAAACAAAAATAGGATCATGTGAGGGAAGGGGGGCTATGCCCCTTCCGGTTATCTTATTATCCGAGACACCTATCCACTTATGTAAAGACTGCATCTTCACAAGAGCGGTGTGTGACAAGTTACTAGGCTGGTTCAATTTACAACATCTACCACCAATCACTTCATCAGTCTCAATCTATAGATGGTGGAAGAAATGCATAGTCAAAATCTCCAAAGACAATAGAGCGGCTTTCGATGGTATGGTATGATGATCTATTTTTGGTGGAATATTTGGAAAGAACGCAATAGACGGACTTTCAACAATGAAGTAAAACTCTTCGAGGAAGTGGCATTCTTGATCAAAGAAGACGTGGGGCAGCACAGCCTAGCAACCCAAGGGATAAGATGGTCTCCTCTGCCTAGCGCTCCCTGACTGCTTGTTTCTCCGTTTAGTGAGTTGTTTCTTGTGATCGTTATGTTTCATGTTTTGGGCCCCTCTAGTTGTTGCTGGGGCTTAGTGGGTGCTCTGCTAGTGGGCCAGTTTTCTTTCTTTTTCCTTTTCTTTTGAGCGGTGTTTGTTGTTCTCGTTTTATTTCTTTCTTCTAATAAAAATTCGGCAAAACTCTTGCCGTCCGTTAAAAAAAATTATCTGAGACACCAAGGTAAGTAATAGTCATCGTTACGCTATGGTGTATCATGTGAGATTGCTTGGTGTTAGGATATCAGTAGAACACTTAGAGATAAGACATCCGTCTAAAAAAGTACAATTCTTGTTTTCAAAGGGTACATAGATTTGTAATAAATCTATTTAGAGTCATATAGATTTTAATATATTTTTGTATAAATATTGTTAAACTTAAAGTCATTTGACTTTTTGGAAGCGAGAATTGCATTTTCTTAATGCTGGAGAAAGTAAATCGGTAATGATCAGTGTTGCACTTTGGTGTATCACGTGAGCTTGCTAGGTGATAGGATATGAGTAGAACATTTATAGATAAGTCATAAAAAACATTAAGATGGTGTTGCTGTCCAAAAGTTCTCAAAAATATATTTCAAAATGTAGAAAGAGGCACGGACAATACGATTTATCATGCGAAATGTACACACGTACAGATTCGAACCTAATATCTCTCTCCTTGTACTATATACCTAGACATTTTAGATTCAGCCCGAGCCCACAAGAGTTTTGGACCACCCACGGTACTTAATGGGACGGGCTTTGACGAAGGAAATGAAGGCCTTCCATCTGTTAACGGGAGGCCCATTTAGTGAGGCTCCGGCGACTTCAAGAGACCGACGACAACGAGTGCTCTGATCTCTTGCAGGCTGCAGCTACAAAAAAATGGTGGCGGCCTACAACTCCACACCTACTGGGTACCGAGCACGACAGCTCATAAATACTTGGAAAAAGTCCTATTTACCTGCTGGATACAAGACCGAGTTCGCGAAACCATCCTAGACATGAAAACCGGGTGAACTACCTCCCTCAACTTTCAAAACCGTTCGCTTTGCCTCCTTGCCGTGGTTTTAAGCGGTTTTCAAGGTGGTTTTGCCTTTTTAATTAAAAGTAAATCTCGTAAATATTTATTAAACCATAAAAAATATTCCTAAGCATCTAAAAATTCTAGAGATGGAATGAGACACAATAAATCTAAATAAAATATTTAAACTAGTGAAAATATCAATAAAATTTTCTAAAATTTAGATTTAGCTCCAGCAAAATAGAAAATATATACAAAAAATAATATATATATATATATATATATATTAAAATATTTAAATCTATATCTAATTGCGTCTTAAATACTTTCCACAATAAAAACATAAGATGAAGCTGACATGAATACACTTATCGTAAATGCATAAATGCATTCAATATTAATATATGTTGCATTTACGATGGTTGAATGCATTTACGATGAATGTATTCATACTTGCTTCATTTCATGTTTTTATTGAGAAAAGTATTCAAGATACATTTAGAAAATTTTATGTGTGTTTAAGTTTTTGAATATATTTCCATTTTTCTAGAATTACATTTAAAATTTAGATATTTTTGTAGTCATTTTCACTAGTTTTAAATATTTTTTAGACTTTTTGCATCTCATTCCATCTCTAAGATTTTTCTCATAATTTTTAGAAGCTTAGGAATATTTTTTGTGGTTTAATAAATATTTACGAGATTTATTTTTAATTGAAAAAGGCAAAACCACCTTGAAAACCGCTTAAAACCACATGAAGGAGGCAAAGCAAACGGTTTTGAAAGTTGATGGAGGTATTTCACCCGGTTTTCATGTCTAGGGTGGTTTCGTGAACTCGGTCTTGTATCCAGGGAGGTAAATAGGACTTTTTCCTAAATACTTTTACCTGCAAGTCTATAAAATAACAAAAACATAACAAAATGGGGAACAAAGCCCAATCCGAGTGGGGCGCGCGGCGGGTTCACAACGATACCGCGCGGAAAAGTAGATGGGCCGACCGATCGAACTTCTTTCTCGGACGGCAGAAAATCCCAAACCGAATTTATGCGGGTTTCTTACAGCTTCGACCCAGCGACCCGTGTAGCATGTACTACGTCCGTTCCAAATTAATATTTGTTGTTAACTTTTTTCTATGATCTTTAATCATTCGTTTTATTTAAAAATTTTGTTCAAATATACAAACTAATAAGTTATATTTGAAGTATATACGATAATAAAGCAAGTCACGTACAAAATAAATGATACTCATGAATTTTTTGAATAAGATGAATGGTCAAATGTTAAACGAAAAAGTCAACAACAAATAGTAATTTGGAACGGAGGTAGTAAGTTCTTAGGGCATGTACAACATAGTCGATAACTGTTGTCTTTTTGACACAAATAGATAGTTGAACAGACATTTTGTATAATAAATTGTCTATTTGGCTGTCTGCAGGGTGATTAATTTATCCTCTGACATACAAACTCATGGTGATATAATGCATAATTGATCTTTGTAGCCATTTTATTACATTTAAACACCCTAACACAAATAAATCTATAGATAAAAACACATGACAGTATCACGGGTATTCATATTTTTAAATGTACATCATCACAAGACAAATCCAATAAAACAAGTTTGAGATCATTTGAGCCTATATTTTTTTACTGTGAATTTTACAAAATCATGAACACACAAGTATCACTAAGCATATTGCTTGCTAGCTTGTACTGTTCATCTCTTCCGTGTGAGGAGCCGAGCACCGCCGCCTTGTCGATCCATGCCACAGTCGACGATCCGGACAAGCCACGGGCACATGAGCTTTCCCGCGCCACGCCGAAGCCGTCGCACCCCTTCTCGTCACCGCTGGTCTGCCGAAGCAATCCCACCCACGGGGAGACCGAGCCACCGGCGGCCGTCGTCGCCGATACGCCGCCTATGTTGCTCGCTGGACAAATCCGTGGTCACAAGGAGCTTCGCGAGGATGAGCCGAAGCTCCGACACTGCTCCTCGTCGCCATCCCGTCACCAAAGGCCGCCGCCCACGCGAAGACCTCACCGCCTTGCTGCCCTTCTTGCTCCGGAACGGTCGCGGGTGAGGAAGGCGCGAACTTGGGCGCCAAACGAATCCCTCGCCGCGCGCAGCTGATCCCGCGCCATCGTCGTCTCCCGGCAACGCGCGATACAACGCCGTTCTGCTTCGCCTGGGAGCACGCGCGCGGCTCGTAGATGAACCAGACGATGGCCTCGCCTCGATCCTATCGCGTGGGGTTTTTTATAAAAATTCTTTGCATGTCGATGATAGACGACAACGAGTTGTACGTGCCCTCAATGGGTGAAAAAAAATCCCTGGCGGCACAAGCCCTTCAGTTACTGTTCATGCTGACCGCTTGCATGCTGCCAATACGGAACACGGGCTTTCCAAACTTTACATCACATCAAGACATTAAATATAGCAAACGAGGCGTGCATGGAGCATTAAATGTAGGTAAATAAAAAACTAATTACATAGTTTTCATGTACACGACGAGACGAATCTTTTGAGCCTAGTTAGATCATGGTAGGACAACAATTACCGCAAACAAACGAAAAGTGCTACAATACGTTATTGTTGGGGGCGATCATTAGGTGTACCCAAACCTATGGGATAACCGCCCTCGGTGAACATTAATCTCATACAAATAACCAGAAAAAGAAATGAAAGTTAAGGCCCACGGCACAGCAACAAATGAAGGCCCAGCCAAGACGCCCCGCGGCGTGCCTCGACGCGAACCAAAATCTCCGCTTCGCTCGAGGGGACCGACCCCTCGAGCGAATCGGAGAACTCCGCTTCGGTCGAGGCCTGGGGACCGAGCCTCGAGCAACCCATGGAATGGGGAAAGCTCCGCCTCGATCAAGACCCTCGCTTCGACAAACAATTAATGGCGCCCACGGCCACCGTGCGTCCGAAGTCAAAAGGCAGATCTCTCATCGAATCCACCAACTCCCGTCACTATGCTGCCAACCGATGCTCTGTGCGGGCAGGCCGGCACTGTGCGAACAGGGCCCGTCACTCCGAGCTCCTGTACTGCCAACTCCGACGACTCGAAAACCTCTGTCGAACCGGGGAGACCCTCGAGCACACAGCGGGAGAAGAGCACAGGACGCCGGAGGTATGGCGTGCCATTCCGAGCGCTATGCGACCAACCCCGGCGCTGTGCGGACATGGCGCCGCCGTGCGAACAGGGCCGGGTCACTCTAACTCCCTATGCCACCGACTCCCACAGCAATTTTCCACAGAATAAGCTGTGCGCAGGCATGGAAGACCCTCAAGGTGGTGTACGGACGAGCCATTACCGCACAAAGGATGCCTCGGATCCTCAAGACCACTCCTCGACGTCATCACCAGTACAAGAATCGATTACAGCAAACAAGGACACAGAAGCACGTCCAACGCTACTCCTACTACTGTGCGACAACCATGCTTAAACAACAAGACACTCCTGTAACCCCTCCTCCTTGGCCTATAAAAGGAGGGGGTGATCGAGCAAGATGAGGACGACAATAAAAGAGAAGAGGAAGAATCCGCATACACTCAGAAAAAAACCACGATATTGGCACCTTGCCTCAATCATCCGAGACTCGGAGGTCTAGCCTCTCGTCCAACCTGCTTGTACCCCCTACTGCTTGCAGTCCGGTGCAGAATAATACATCGCGCATACCGCCTTGCTGGAAGTACGGTCTTCTGACCGGAACTAGGATAAACCCGTGTCTCATGTTATCTTCTGCATCAACCATCAGGGGAGGGAACACAACGCATTTCTGGTTGGTGTCGGGACCACGATTTCTAAACACCGACAGTGGCGCGCCAGGTAGGGGCCTCGCGCTGTGATCGATTGTTTCACCCACCATCTCCCTTGATGGCAACTCGAGTCGTACGCGACAACCTGTTCTCGATGCCAGCATTGGATCAGCTTCCTGCCGGATTCGAAATCCGGTTCGGGGGTCTTGACTTCGGGGCGACTGGCAATGGCAACAACATGCAGCTTCTGACGAGGAACGCCAGCATGAGTGTGCCACCGTCACTCCCATCACCATCACCACGATGCAAAAGGCACGACAAGGGCAACAACCGCCACCACCACGATACAACCAGCCGGGGATAGCACGGTCGACCCGTGGCGAAACCCCGGTGGGACACGCACTGCAACCATGACCAACTCTTCATCAGTTGACACGGACATGACGGCGTATGAGGATTTGCCGGGCCACCACCTGATCTCGATCCGCAACCTCATAGCAACGTCGCCGGACGACAACTACCCTGAGTCTGGCAGCTTGGCATCCGAGAGCGGCCGGAGGGTCCCCGAATGGGATTACTCAGGGCTTCGCGATCGAGAGGCTCTCTTATCATTCCAGGCTGCGGCAGATTATTGCCTAACCTGCTCCGACGACCCCAGCGAGGAGGATTACGATCCCACCAGGGAATGCTTCGTCGATCTTCCGGGAAAGGATGGCGGAGATGACGGGGCAGGAGAGCCAGCGCACGTCAGAGATCACGAACAGGCGCACAACAATGTTGCGCTCGCACAAGCACAACTGGCCCAAGTCCGCAAACTTGAAGCCAAGCTTGAGAAAGAACGCCGACAGGTCCGAGAGCTTCGGGCAACGCTTGAGGACAATCGTCCTATGCACGGCGTGCGTGCCAGGGAAGCCGGGCGCATAGCAAGACCCCACATCGAGGCTTATGACAATGTGGACGACCCACTCGCGTTAGCCAGGGCAAGCCAGAAGCTCATCGCCGCAGCAACTCTGATCTGAGCCATGCCCGAGCCATCAACACCCGAAGGCCGAAACCTGCGCCAAGAGGCGCAGCTCCTAATCGAGCAAGCGGCTGTGCAGCAAGCCGAAAGCTCAGCCTCTCGCATCCGCAGTTCCGCCGGCCCAGAAACCGGTAGAGCAACGCGGGAGCACGAGGCGTCGGCACAAACCCCGCGAAGGGAGAATCTAATGCCACTCCCGCCCTCGAATAAGGGAAAGGCACCTTTGGTGCACGAACGCATCAGAAGGAAGCCTCTCAAGGAGCGAATCCTTGACACACGTGGTGACATCAGCGACGACGACGCTCGCAACACCCTCAACAGAAAGAGGCGGGATGACGCGTCTCGCGGTTTCCATCCCCGCCGTGGAGGCCGCTACGACAACGACGAAGACAAGAGCCCAACACCAGAGCCCCCGGGAACCTGGGTATTTGGCCGGGAGATTCGTGTGGCCCCGATTCCTGCACGATTCAGGCAGCCAACGACCATCACCAAGTACTCGGGGGAGACGGATGTGGCTCAACGACTATCGCCTCGCCTGTTTATTGGGCAGCGCGACCGACGACGCCATGATCATCCGCAACTTGCCGCTTCATTTGGCGGATTCTGCGTGGACATGGCTAGAGCACCTACCCGCGAACCTGATTCACGACTGGAACGATCTCGTGAGGACGTTCGTGGGTAACTTTCAGGGCACCTACCTACACCCTGGAAACTCATGGGACCTTCGAGGGTGTCGCCAAACATCCAACGAGTCCCTTCGTGATTTCATCTGCCGCTTCTCCAAGCGTTGCACCGAGCTCCCGAGTGTGGGTGACTCCGAAGTCATCCACGCTTTCCTCGAAGGCACAACCTGCCGGGACTTGGTACGCGAGCTAGGACACAGTCCTCCTACTAGCGTAAAAGAACTGTTCGACATGGCCACCAATTTGGCCTCCGGCAAGGAGGCGGTCGGAGCCATCTTTGATAATGGAAGGGGGAAGCGAACGGAGGAAACGCCCGCGGAGGGCAGCAAGTCCAAAGGATCCGCCAAGAAACAAAGGCAAAGCAAGAAAGGGAAGAAGCCCCAAAAAGCCTCGCGCCGACAAGAGCGGACCGAGGACCCTGGCGAAATACTCGCAGTCGATCCTGCTGCGCCCAAACCTCCTCGAGGCCCCCCTCAAGGAGGCGGCATCTTCGATGATATGCGCAAGAAACCGTGCCCTTATCACAAGGGCGTCGTGACCCACACCCTCGAGCAGTGCAGAATGCTAAAGAAATACTTCAACTACGCTGCTTTGAAGGACAAAGGGGGAAAAAGAGACACGGGCGACGGGAGTGGCCAAGGCTTCCCGGAGGTGGAGAACGTCTTCTTCATTTTCGGTGGGCCAATCGCGAATATGACCCCTCGGCAGCGCAAGCGCGAGCGCCGAGAGATATTCTTCATACACAAGGCGGGGCCGTCGTACCTCGACTGGTCAGAGGAGACCATCTCCTTCAGTCGAGACGACCACCCCAACTACATCCCGAACCCGGGGCAATACCCGCTTGTCGTTGATCCTATCATCGGCAATACCCGGTTCTCCAAGGTACTCATGGACGGAGGCAGCAGCCTCAATATCATATACGCTTCATCCTTGGAGCTCATGGGCATCGGCAGGGACACGCTGCGCCCTAGCAAGGCGCCGTTCCATGGCGTTGCGCCGGGAAAGCGAGTTCAGCCCCTCGGGCAGATCGATCTGTCAGTTTGCTTCGGTACCCCTGACAACTTCCGCAGGGAGACCCTGACCTTCGAAGTGGTGGGATTTTGAGGTGCATACCACGCCATCCTTGGCCGCCCATGCTACGCCAAGTTCATGGCGATCCCGAACTATACCTACCTCAAGTTGAAGATGTCGGGACCAAACGGCGTCATCACCGTGGCCCCATCATTCGAACATGGCTTCATATGCGACGTGGAATGTGTCGAGAGCGTCGAGGCGCTTGCTGAGGACGAGGCTCTCGTCGCAGACCTAGAGAAGATTGCGAACAAAACCATCCCCTCCACTTCGAAGCATGCGGGCAGTTTCGAGCCCGTAGAGCACACCAAGGCTGTGCCCCTCGACCCAGGTGTTCCCAGCGACAAGACGGTGCGGATCAGCTCGACCCTCAACAACAAATAGGAGGTGGTGCTCGTCGACTTACTCCGCGCCAACGCCGACATCTTCGCGTGGAGCCCCTCGGATATGCCAGGCACTCCCTTGACATCCTGCCCCATTCCAAGCCGGTGGTTCAACGACTGCGACGCTTCGACGAGCACAAGCGCAGGGCCATTGGTGAGGAGCTGCGCAAGCTCCTCGAAGCCGGATTCATCAAGGAGGTATTTCACCCTAACTGGCTTGCCAATCCTGTTTTAGTTAAGAAAAAGAATGGGAAGTTGAGGATGTGCATAGATTATACCGGTTTAAATAAAGCATGTCCAAAAGTCCCTTTTCCTCTACCACGTATCGATCAGATCATAGATTCAACCGCAGGATGCGAGCTATTATGTTTCCTTGATGCTTATTATGGTTTCCACCAGATTAAGATGAAAATTTTTGACCAACTGGCAACCTCCTTTATTACGCCTTTTGGTATTTTCTGCTATGTCACGATGTCGTTTGGACTTCGAAATGCCGGAGCTACATACCAGCGATGTATGCTTCGTGTTTTCGGAGATCATATCGGGCGAACCGTAGAAGCATACGTTGACAACATTGTTGTAAAGACCATGAAGGCGGACGACCTGGTAAACGATTTGCGCATTGCGTTTGATTGTCTCCGGGCCAACGGGGTAAAGCTGAATCCGGAAAAATGTGTTTTTAGGGTACCTCGAGGTATGCTCTTGGGTTTCATAGTCTCTCAACGTGGCATTGAGCCCAACCCTGAAAAAGTCTCGGCCCTCGAACAAATGGGACCGATCCGAAACCTAAAGGGGGTACAAAGGGTATTGGGATGCTTAGCAGCCCTAAGCCGGTTCATCTCGCGTCTTGGCGAGAAAGGTTTACCCCTGTACCGACTCTTGAAAAAGAGCGAACATTTTTCTAGGACCCCCGAGGCTCAAAAAGCCCTCAACGGGCTAAAAGCGTCTCTCTCACGAGCGCCAGTCTTAATGCCACCTAAGGAGGGCGGGCGCCTCTACCTCTACGTAGCCGCAACGACTCAAGTAGTCAGCGGAGTTATCATCGTAGAAAGAAATGAGGAAGGGCATGCTCTGCCTGTCCAAAGGCCGGTATACTACATCAGCGAGGTAGTGACCGAAACCAAGACACGATACCCACAAATCTAGAAGCTGCTCTACGCAGTAGTGCTAGCTCGGCGCAAATTGCGCCACTACTTCGAAACTCATCCTGTCACCGTGGTCTCATCTTTCTCCTTGGGGGAGATACTCCGCAACCAGGATGTCTCGGGTAGAATAGCCAAATGGTCCATGGAATTGATGGGCGAAACCCTCACTTATGCCCCCGCAAGGCAATTAAATCGCAAATCTTGGCCGATTTCGTGGCAGAGTGGACCGACACACAACTGCCTGTCACACCCGGATTTTCACAAAACCCGAATGCGGCCATATTTGTGCCCAGGAAGTCCACAGAACACATACAGCGAACAAATATGATAAACAAAGTACAAATGCTCGAAATAAAATAGTTTACATCCGAGTATAACAATAATAATTATTACAGCGGAAGTCTATAACTCTCATCTAGCGGAGCCGCAGTCCACAGGGACTCTGACTGGGAGAGCGCAACTCAGAAGTACGGCAGGTCCTCAGGGAACTCAGCAGCAGTCTCCTGATCAGCCCAATCTGTTTACCCATCCGGGATTTTGTTGAATATTGACAAGTGTAAGTAAAAAAATACTTAGCAAGTATAGCACGGGTATGAAGGCTGAAAAATTAGGCTAGACACAGCTTAACTACATTGGCATTTTTAGTTGGTTCATTTTAACATTTAGCAATTACTACAAGTGAATGAAACCCGGTTATAACCCAATTAAATAAGTATGAGTGGCAAATATCATAAATGAACATCATCTTCTAATCAAAAAGGATCCAGGCCGCTCGTGACCTTGAGCAAGGCTATCATGATAGATTTTACACTTTGTAGAGGTTTCACCCTTTACCCACTAGTTGCGTAAAAGTTCAAAGGAACTGTGCACCCAACCATGCACATCAACACTTCCGAGGTGTGACGGCATAGGGACGCTACGAGGTTTTTCACAAGACACCCTAACCATACAAGAGCCGCTAGTTTAACAAGACGGTGAGACCATAGGCACCGAGATCGACGTACGCCTACGGAGTCACACCATAGGGGGGGTCGATGGCGTCCAGAGCGCGGGCATCGCACCCATCCATGCGCAACGTGTGGAGTTCCCCATCGCAGGGACTCCCAACACGGGACTGGGTCTAACGTGACCTAGCCGACGGATCGCCCGTCCTCGGTGGAATCCGGAAACACTCTTTCACCTTGTGTCCACTAACGCCGTTGGCCCCAATGGTAGCCACTGGCAAGCTAGAGCCGTACAAGTTACTTGACCAAGACCAGAGCCATAATAGTTCTAGCGGTGGCGACAGGCTCCTGGGTTGCCGCTTTAAGAACCGGACCTTACGGAGAGACACTAGATCAAAGCACACAGCACATGCTCTAGCTCCCTAAACCAAGTTGCTAAAAAGCAAGTTTTATTATTAATGTTGAAGGGAACCATTAAGTCAAAATTTACAGTTGAGTAGTGGTGACAGTAGCTGCGCATAGCAAATATCTACCCATATGCATAAACCCGAGGTAATCAAAGGATAGGAGTAAACAAACTAGGTACAACCTTAATAGGACATCAAATTTAGACACATGCATATGAAAAGAAATGTATGTAAAAAGGGTGTGTTTAGGTAGCAAGGATTGTCCGTGCTATAACTTGCCTTCCTCGAAGTGCTGCTGCTGCTGTGAGTCCTGCTCCGGAAAGTCCTCACCGAGCTCGAACTCCAAAGCTAACGGCTCACCGACTGGACACGTAGCACCATACAAGCATACACGCATTTCAATACATGCAAACAAATAATATTCTATTAGAACAGTACATCAAACAGTAAAAACAGTACATAAAAGGGTTTTAGAAAGAATCTACGCCTCACTACGAATACATGAACGCGAAAATCACACTAATCGGAGCTAAAACGAAAAAGATATGGCTTTTCTAAGATCTAGGGACCTGCTGGCAATTTTTAAAAGTTTCCAGGCGCTCATTTTAAAGAAACCAGGGACCTATATGTAATTTCACGTTAAAACCCGAGGGCTAACGCGTAAAAGGGGCTCGACAGGACCGCGGGTTCTATATTTAAAAAGATCAGGGGGTTTTCATTAAAACCAGGACCTAAGTGCAATTACTTTTGAACTGGAAAGGAGCGCGGGTTGAAATGAAATCATGCAGGGGTTTCTTTGCAAAAGTGCCAGAGCTGACCGGTATTCGGGGAGTTTGACTCGGGCGGGGGTTGTTGTGGGCCGTCGGATTAGATCTGGACGGCCCAGATCTGCTCGGGCGGAAGGCGGGCGGCGGGGACAGAGCGGCCGGCGGCGCTACAGTCGCGCGCGGCGGCGCATTGCCGGCGCTAGTCCGAGCTCGAGCTGGAGTGCTCGGTTTTCGACGTGGCTTGGTCCTACGGGTTCAGCGGAGAAAGGCGAGCACAATGGTGGTGACCAAGTCGAGGGAGGGGAGGTGGGAGAGGCTGCCGACGGTGGCCGGCGGCCGGGCGACTCAGGCGAGCACGCGCGCAGGGCTAGAGAGCGAAAGAGCGGGCGCTGAGGGCTTGGGGAGGACCCTTACCGGCGTGCGAAGCTAGTAGTGGGGTCCAATCGATGGGAACGGCGCCGTAGGGGAGACTTCGACGGCGACCGGAGCTCGGCGGAGCTTGGGTAAGCGGCGCTGCGCGGGGAAGACGCTGAGGGCTCGGGAGGCTTGGGTGAGGGCTGGTGATAGCTCGGGGTGGGTGGAAGCCTGCTTAAATAGGCCAGAGGGCACTGCAGATGGCAGGTGCGCGCGGATTGATGCGACAGTCGGCGATCGGGGACTTTCCCGATGTGTGGGCGTGCGCCAAATTGGAAAGGGGGCGGGGTGCGGAAGCTTCCAGGAAGCCTCGTGGTGGGCCACAATGGTGCTTGGAGGAGCTGGGGTGGCCGGCCGGGCGGCGTGATTGGCGCCAGGGGGAAGGAAAGGCGCACGGCGGGAGGAGGAAGGAGGACCCGACATGCGGGGCCCGCCTGTCGGTCGCTGGGGAAGAGAGGGGGCGCTGCGCGAGTTGGGCCGCGGGAGAGAGTGGGCCGAGGGAAGAAAGGGGAGGGGGTCGATGGTGTCCAGAGCGTGGGCATCACACCCATCCATGTGCAACGTGTGGAGTTCCCCATCGCATGGACTCCCAACACGGGACTGTGTCTAACGTGACCTAGCCGATGGATCGCCCGTCCTTGGTGGAATCCGGAAACACCCTTTCACCTTGTGTCCACTAACGCCGTTGGCCCCAATGGTAGCCACTGGCAAACTAGAGCCGTGAAAGTTACTTGACCAAGACCAGAGCCATAATAGTTCTAGCGGTGGCGATAGGCTCCTGGGTTGCCGCTTTAAGAACCGGACCTTACGGAGAGACACTAGAGCAAAGCATACAGCACATGCTCTAGCTCCCTAAACCAAGTTGCTAAAAAGCAAGTTTTATCATTAATGTTGAAGTGAACCATTAAGTCAAAATTTACAGTTAAATAATTGTGACAGTAGCTACGCATAGCAAAAATCTACCCATATGCATAAACCCAAGGTAATCAAAGGATAGGGGTAAACAAACTAGGTACAACCTTAATAGGACATCAAATTTAGACACATGCATATGAAAGTAAAAGTATGTAAACAGGTGGGTATAGGTAGCAAGGATTGTCCGTGCTATAACTTGCCTTCCTCGAAGTGCTGCTGCTGCTGCGAGTCCTGCTCCGGAAAATCCTCACCGAGCTCGAACTCCAAAGCTAACGGCTCACCAACTGGACACGAAGCACCATACAAGCATACACGCATACCAATACATGCAAACAAATAATATTCTATTAGAACAGTACAACAAACAGTAGAAACAGTACATAAAAGGGTTTTAAAAATATTCTACGCTTCACTACGAACACATGAGCGCGAAAATCACACTAATCGGAGCTAAAACGAAAAAGATATGGCTTTTCTAAGTTCTAGGGACCTGCTGGCAAGTTTTGAAAATCTCCAGGGGCTTATTTTAAAGAAAACAGGGACCAAAACATAATTTTGTATACAAACTCAGGGGCCTACGCGTAAAAACTTAATCTCAGGACCGCGGGTTCTATTTTCTAAAAACTCAGGGGGGTTTTCATAAAACTCAGGACCTGACTGTAATTATTTTTCAATTGAGGTGGACGGCGGGTTCTAATTCGAATCTTGGAGGGGCTTTTATGCGAAACCGCCCTGGTTGACCGGTACGCGCGGTTTGACCGCGGGCGGGGGAGAAGCGTGGGCCGTCGGATCTCGATCTGACGGTCCGGATCGGCTCGGGTGAGAGGCCATTGGCGGAAAAAGGGGACACGGCGGCGCCGCCCGACGCCGCGGCGGGGACTCGCCGGCGCAAAGCCGTTCCGGCGGTAGAGAGCTCCATTGGCGACGGGATCTGGCCTGGGGGAAAGCTAGGAGAATGGCGAGTTCAACCGTAGGCTCTACGGCGGCCGGGACAACACCTAAGCGACAGACGACGATGGCCGGCGGGTGTCAGATTCTGGCGAGGAGGCACAGACGCGGGAGCGCGCAAGAAGGGGCATGGGGAGGCTTGGCGTGGTGCTTACCACGCGAAGAAGGTCGGGGCGGGGTCGGCCGAGGCGGAACAGCGTCGGAGCGTCGGGTCGTCGGCGGCCGGCGGAGCTTGTGAGCTCGGGCGGCGGCGCAAAGCGTGGAGGAGGCGATGGGAGGTGTGGAAGCTCGCTGTGAGGCTCGGTGTGGGTTGGAGAGGCCGTGGTGGGGGGTTTTATAGGGTCCAGGAGAGGGGAAAGTGTGGGCGAGGGGAAGGGAGGAGAGGGGAAAGCGTGGGCGCGAGTTGGGCCGCGGGAGAGAGTGGGCCGAGGGAAGAAAGGGGAGGGGGTTGGGCTGGGTTGGGAAGGAAGTAGGGAGAGTGAAAGCGGACCAAGGCAGAAGCTTAGGGAGCAAAATCAAACTCGGCTGAAAAGAACTTTTCTAAGGCACCAAATAAGGCGATTCAAATTCAAATTTAAATAAATTTAAATTCTCATTTGAATCACAGGCATTACAAAATTTAAATGCAGCAGCATGAATACAGCAAAAATATTTCTACAACTTATATTTGATTTTAATATTCATAAATAATTCATTTAACCTATATTAAATATGAACAATTAAAATAAAAGCCAATTAATTACTAAAAATTTTAAATGGGCCATTTTTGGGTGTTACAACGCCGTGCTCGATGGATGCAGTACTTGAGGACGAGGGTCCCCTCCTTCATCTTCGAGCCCTGCTAGGGCGAATCCGCCCTAAGCTGGTTGAGCCGCAGCGTCCTCTCCATCAGCGGCAGTACATACCGCTGATTGAAGTTTGCCATCACTCCCGCCGTGGTCAAACCCGCCCTCGAAAGCGTGGTGAAGGCGTCGGTGAAGACCCGTAGTCGCTCCTGACGGTCGGCGGGGGAAATTCCGTAGCTCCACGCCTCCGGTCGCTCGCGAAGCACTTTGCCGGTATACTCTGGCAGCTTGTTGTCGACGTTGCGGAGGTAGAACCACCCCTTGTCCCAATCGGCGTTGTTGGAGCTCATCGTCGCCAGGATGTACAACCCGCTCCGCTGCCCCCGAACTTGCAGGGTAAGGCCCCCGGCGCGGACCGCCCGGCGGAGCCCCCGAGACTCACCTACGGCCGTATGGAGCTCACCCCGAAAAAGATGAACCCATAGGTCCCAGTGAGCCTCGATCCCCAAGTACCCCTCACAAACGGCGACGAAGACCGCCGCTTGCGAGATGGCGTTGGGGGCGAAGTTATGGAGCTCCACGCCATAGTGGAGGCACAACCCGCGGAAGAACGGCGATGCGGGAATTCCGAACCCCTGCTCGTGAAGTCTCGCCGGGCTCACCACAAAGCCCTCCGGCGGAGAAGGCTCGTGGTGATTGGATGGCGGCGCGATCCACATCGGCTCGTCCGGGTTGCTGTTCACCGGCAGCACCCCGGCCTCCACCAGCCCGATGAGATTGGCGTCGGTGGCGATGGAGGGGCTCCACGGAGCAGGGTCGACGATGGTCACCATGGCAAACGGTGGCGGCGAAAAGAGCGAAGTCTTGTGCGCGGAAAGGTGAAAGGTGAAGAGCGGCGGCGCTTGGAAATAGTAGATGCAATCGGAAGGCAATGGCTAGGTAAGCTAATCCTTTCCCCTTGTCCGCGTGAAAAACGCATCCGATACGATTGGCACCACAGCCAGTGACGGCCGGGCCCCACGAGTTGGGATAACCACTACGCGCGAAAATCCAGGCGGCACGTCGCATCGTAACTGCCCACGTCTCTTCTGCTCCGCCTAAAAAGGCGCGCCCACTTCGCATACTCTGCGCCACGTCACCCACGACTACGGAAATAAACGCTCGAGGCCAACCAAAAGGCTTCCGAGGTAAGCTACCTCTCCTCGAGGCCCTACTGATCACGGGTTCGAAGTCCTGGCCCCTCGAGGGTTCGACAAGCACCTCAGATCTAACAGAGTCAAGGATAACCAAGGGCACGCACGATCGAGCCTATCCTCGAGCACAAAACTCGAGGGTGCCCTTCATGTTATATTCAAGGCAAGGATGGAGGCAGTTAGTCGAGGGATCCCACCGAGGGAGAGCAACGAGCCCTCGACCCCAAACTAACGGGGTCGAGCCCTGCCTAGCAAACCTCCACAAGTGCTCTTATGAGACATGTCTCCGGACCGCGAGCCGGCCTCCATCGAACGAGGCACGGATGTCCACTTGAATTACCCGCAATCAGCTCACAGAGGCATCCATGACTCGCAGCCCGTTCAAGGGAAGCATGGATTGCGTCACCCCTCCTCCCCACAAACGGGGCGACGAGGGTTGTAACTCAAAGTCAAGAACCGCCCCTGATCGACCTTGCTAGGGCCAGGGCTCGGGGGCTCCTTGCACCACAAATTCGAATTCCTTGAAGACGAAACATGATGTAGCTCACGAAGGCGCGAAACGCTGATAAGCCCTTGCAGGAGTATATCCACTCCTCCAAGGCCTCGGGGGCTACACCCGCAGGTAATATTATGAGTGGATATACTACATCACGTTAAATTCTTAATATTATGAGTTTACAAGCACCCACGACGAAGAGCCTTTGTCGGATTAAAACATATTCCAACAAAGGCTCGAGAGCTACTGTTGGGGCGATCATTAGGGGTACCCAAACCTATGGGATAACCGCCCTCGGTGAACATTAATCTCATACAAATAACCAGAAAAAGAAACGAAAATCTCCGCTTCGCTCGAGGGGACCGACCCCTCGAGCGAATCGGAGAACTCCGCTTCGGTCGAGGCCTGGGGACCGAGCCTCGAGCAACCCACGGAATGGGGAAAGCTCCGCCTCGATCGAGACCCTCGCTCCGACGAACAATTAATGGCGCCCACTGCCACCGTGCGTCCGAAGTCAAAACGTAGATCTCTCGCCATACTGACCTGACAGCCACGACCCCTCCCATCACATCCGCCAACTCCCGTCACTATGCTGCCAACCGAGGCTCTGTGCGGGCAGGCCGGCACTGTGCGAACAGGGCCCGTCACTCCGAGCTCCTGTACCGCCAACTCCGACGACTCGAAGACCTCCGTCGGACTGGGGAGACCCTCGAGCACACGGCGGGAGAAGAGCACAGGACACCGGAGGTATGGCGGGCCATTCCGAGCGCTATGCGCCAACCCCAGCGCTGTGCGGACATGTCGCCGCCGTGCGAACAGGGCCGGGTCACTCTAACTCCCTGTGCCACCGACTCCCATAGCAATTTTCCACAGAATAAGCTGTGCGCAGGCATGGAAGACCCTCGAGGTGGTGTACGGACGAGCCATTACCGCACAAAGGACGTCTCGGATCCTCAAGACCACTCATCGACGTCATCACCAGTACAAGAATCGACTACAACAAACAAAGACACAGAAGCACGTCCAACGCCTCTCCTACTATTGTGTGACAACCATGCCTAAACAGCAACACGCTCTTGTAACCCCTCCTCCTTGGCCTATAAAAGGACGGGGTGATCGAGCAAGAGGAGGACGACAAAAAAAGAGAAGAGGAAGAATCTGCATACACTCAAAAACCACGATATTGGCACAATGCCTCAATCATCCCGGACTCAGAGGTCTAGCCTCTCGTCCAACCTGCTTGTACCCCCTACTGCTTGCAGTCCGGTGCGGAATAATGCATCGCGCATACCGCCTTGCTGGAAGTACGGTCTTCTGACCGGAACCAGGATAAACCCGTGTCTCGTGTTATCTTCTGCATCAACCATCAAGGGAAGGAACACAGCTCATTTCTGGTTGGTGTCGGGACCACGATTTCTAAACACCGACAATTATAGTGTATGGTGTGACCCTTTTCGTCCTCTTTTCATGCGTCTAAACACAGCCAAGGTATATGCCGTAACCCTCGGCGTGTGTGCTGGTAGAAACGTGTGACTGACCGCTTGCATGCTGCCAACGCGGAACACGGTATGCCGTAACCCTCGACGTGGCAGGTAATCAAGACACGGTGTGCGTTGGCTTCGTTCTTGCATCTTAGCCCTTCCCAAATTTAAGAGCCAAACTTTGACTTTTTAGAGTGCGTACGTCAATGTAGTATTTCGTTTGTACGTGTAAAAAGATGTCTAAAAATTGATTAATTAGGCTCAAAATGTTCGTCTCACAGAGTACAACAAAACGGTGCAATTAGTTTTTGATTTCATCTACATTTAGTACTCCATGCATGTGCCGACATTTTGATGCAACAAAACGGTGCAATTAGTTTTTTATGTCATCTACATTTAGTACTCCATGCATTGCCGATATTTTGATGTGATGAGAATGTTCTTTTTACATAGTGAACTTTAGGGTGAAATTTGGAATGTAAAACAAGGCCTTAAAAAATTGCTCACATCACCGAAACTTTCCACGCTATCCCATTGAACTTGCCTTTCTAGCCCTCTGTTTGTTCCATGCCTCCGTCGCGGCCGCCAACGCCGCAACCGTTGCAACATCGACGTGCGCAGCGCAGCGCGCTATTATTCCCAGCGGTTCTTGCAGCGCAACAACGCCGCTGGAAACGAGAGGACGTCTGTGGTTTTGAAATTTGAGACTGGCTGACGAAAAGCTCCCGTGACACGACTCATTTGGCTATGGAAGTCGAAGCTGCTTCGCAAATACTTGTCGAAGAAGTCCACCTCCATTGGGAAGAAGACTTCAACCCTCGTGTAGCACCGGTTGCAATTTGCAAAGGGGGCAATTAAGATGAGATCGATGAATGGGTTCCGATCGAGATTAGTGATCGAGTTTCCTAGGTATCGGACGATAAAGCTAATTGCTGATCTTTTTACTCGTTGTTCTGATTTACCGGAGGCTGAAGTGTGCTACCTCGCTGGACTAGCATCATGATTTTTCTGTAGCTGCAGACCCACACGCTGACAAAACTCAAACACGCGGCAACTTACTGATACTGCAATAATAGGTACTTTCACGAGGTAATACATCTGGATCACAGTACACAGAAGCACACACAGGTTCATGACTACTCGCGGGAACAACAACATCCGCGATAAACCATGAGCAACTTTAGACGATTCCTAAACACCAGCGATGACTAGCTAGACACAACAAGCACATCTCGATCTAGTAGTCCATTCTAGCACAAATACTAGTAGTAGCATTTTATTATTCTCCGGCCATGCATTCCTCGTAGGGGACGCCCGCCTCAGTTAATCCTGCGCGAGAAAAGCCAAAATGTCAGAAACGCGGAACACAGTATGATGATCTCGCAACAAGATACAGGAAATTAGAACGCAGCACGAGATCATCAGAACATAGAGGGAGCGAGCACGCAGGCGTATGTGTATATGTACGTACGTGTTGCAGTTGACGTCGGTGCTGATCTTGTAGGGCAGGGTGACGCCGCACTTGCCGGGCAGCCCGGCGGCGCGGGTGATGTAGGGCCCGCCGGATGCGCCGTTGGCGACGTTCTTGAGGCAGCCGCAGATGGTGCGGCGGTCGGGGGTGTTGTTGGCATCCCGCAGCAGGCTGCGGATGCCGCCGCAGCACGGCTGCGGGGGCATGGCGCCGCCCATCTGCACGTACGGCAGGCACGGCATCAGGGTGTTGTACACCGTGGAGCACGACATCGCCGCGCGCACCGCCGCCGGGGGAGCCGCCACGGCCGCCGCCAGGAGCACGGCCACCGCCAGCGTCGCGAACCTCGGGCCAGCCATGAGTGTACTACTACTCACGTATGAGGCCGGTGGCTGATCGAGCAGGTAGCGAAAGCCTCCGAGTGGTGTCTGTGATTCGCTGGTTTTCTGGTGTGGGGGAGACGAGGGTTTCCATGGGGGGTTTATATAGCGGAGGCGATGTTACTATTACGGGGGGTGGTTGAGTGCATTCAGGAGAGGAGTTAAGATACGGTTCGCTGGTAGATGCATCGCTGTGGTAAATTACTACTACTACGAGCCACCGTGCTAGCTAGTTTGCACTCATCGTAGCATCATTCAGTGCTGCAGTACTATTAACGGAGCTGTAGGAGTTTTAACACCACGCTAGAGCTAGGAGTCATGCATGGCTTATCTTCGGGTGGCTCAATCCGTTTCGAAAAGATTTAACAAACAGCATCCTGAAAATAGAAGGAGCTGTAGGAGTTTTAACACGATCCACACGCTCGACTGAGCGAGCCACCGGCCAGCCATAGATTCTGGATGGTGGCAAACGGGGTCGGGTCCGTCGGCTACTTGGCTGCCTTCGATTGGGCGAGCGATCAGCTCACGCAGTCCGTCCCGTTCACTAGCTGATGACCGGTGCTGGCATGTATAAAGAGAAAAATACTGACTCACTGCTGATAAGCCAGAGGAACAGAAAAACGTGGATAACACCGGTCAACCCGTACGCCACCTTCTGTACTTATACTGTACATAGCGTCACGTACGTGCTGCAGGTTTCATTCAGCCCGTGGCCTCCTTTCGAGTACTCGTGGAGCTTTTCCGGTGGAGTGGTAAATCCTCCCGACTTTTCTCGACCATGTAATTTCACTAGCACACAGAACTGAGCTTTAGTCCCGAGCACAAACTTCTTTTAATTTCAGGCGCCACGTCCGAGACTAGAGTCCGGGACTGAACGTCCGAACCTTTTAGTCTCGGTCTCCACGTCCGGGACTAAAAGTCTTCGACGCTAAAAAAAAATATACGCGTCGAGTGGGATTCGAACCCACAACTTTTTACATGGTCTCGCGTATAACAACATAGCTACTACACTTCAGCAGTACATGTGATATAAGGTGGGATGCTTTCTTTTTATTGTAACCCGTGAAGCACTTTCACCCGGGACTAAAGACCCTTTAGTCCCGGTTGGAGTCACCAACCGGGGCTAAAAGTCACTTTTTTTAGTCTCGGGTGCAACCACCACCCGGGACTAAAGGTTGAGACCACCCTTTAATCCCGGTTGATGTTTCCAACCCGGACTAAAGGGTGACTTTTAGTCCCGGTTGATGTTTCCAACCCGGACTAAAGGTCCTCCTTGAACCTAGAAAATTACAGACCGGGACTAAAAGTAGGGGATGGAAAGTCATTTTTCTACTAGTGTTCGCTGAAACGCGTGCTCATTCCATTGCGTTTTACCACCGGTTTTCACGAGTGCGAACCGGGTCTAAATAGTACTAGGGCCTTGTTTAGATCCCAACTTGAGGGTGTCAAAGTTGAGATTTTGGCACTGCAGTGTCACTGTAGCATTTCATTTGTATTTGTGAATAATTGTTCAAACATTGATTAATTAGGCTCAAAATGTTTGTCTCACAAAGTACAACAAAACTGTGCAATTAGTTTTTTATTTCATCTACATTTAGTATTCCATACATGTGCTGACATTTTGATGTGATGAAAATCTTCCTTTTGTATAGTGGAATTTGAGGGGTAAACTAGCCTTGTTTAGATCCCAAATTCCACCCCCAAAATTCACTATGCAAAAAGAAGATTCTCATCACATCAAAATATCGGCACATGCATGAAGTACTAAATGTAGATGAAATCAAAAACTAATTGCACAGTTTTGTTGTACTCTGCAAGACGAACATTTTGAGCCTAATTAATCAATTTTTGGACAATTTTTCACACATACAAACAAAATGTTATAGTGGCGCACGCACCCAGAAAGCCAAAATTTGGCTCCAAATTTGAGAACTAAACAAGGGTTTGAAATTAAAACAAGGGCTAGGAGTTTAGGACCAGCTCTACTCTTGGGTTGTGTTTAGTTCCCCTGAAATTTCAACTTTCCATCACATCGTCATCACATCGTAACATTAATATAGCAAACGACGCATGCATGAAATATTAAACGTGGATAAATAAAAAACTAATTGCATAATTTTGATGTACACGACGTGACGAATTTTTTGAGCATAATTAGATCATGGTAGGACAACATTTACCATAAATAAAAGATGATACGGTAGTGTCCGATATAATTTTTCATTAAACTTTTCGCGGATCACCCTTGGTTCGGAACGATTTGACCCCGATCGATCATCCGAAGCCCATCCCATCCGCGTCGCGTACCTGCATTTGCATCTCTGCGTACTGATGGGCGCTGGGCTGGGCAGATGCTGCCTGCCCTCCTCCCCCTGTAGATTTCAGGCTTGGATCTGCGACCCCATGCATGGCGTCGGCGCCAGGGCTGCAGGATTGCAGGCCGCCGGATCGGCCGGCGATTTATGGAGCCATGCAGCGGCCATGTGAGAGCCACTCGGCTGAGGTCTGGTTTAGATCCCAAATTTGGAGGTACGGTGTCACTTCGTAATCATTGCGTCACTGTAGCATTTTGTTTGTATGTGTGAAAATTTATCCAAAAATTGATTAATTATGCTCAAAATGTTCGTCTGGTAGAGTACAACAAAACAGTGTAATTAGTTTTAAATTTTATCTACATTTAGTACTCCATGCATGCTATGACATTTTGATGTGATAGAGAATCTTCTTTTTGCATAGTGAACTTTTGAGGTGAAATTTGGGATGTGAGCCTCGCTCGATCGCCATGCATTTACAGCGCCCGGCTCCGCTGCCTCGGTCGGCAGAGGACGCGCGGCAGGCGGCGTCAATGCGCCCGGACCTACTCCCAACCCAATCGCTCTAGTGTTAGGAGCTTTCTGATAGAGAGTGAATCAACTCGTAGCATCATCATCTCGAGCTAGCAGTACTTCACCAAAATAGCATTACACGACGATCGTGGAGCTGGACGCGAATGAAGCACGTAAGGTTCCAGGGTTGTTGGCAAGTGGGTAAATTAACTGCACCGCCATTCATTTCGCCGGGGGGGAGGGGGGGGCTCCAGGTGGACAGATTAAAATCGATCTTTAATGTTCATCAGTATGGCTCCAAACTGCGAAATCAGCTCTCGTTTTCTGACACGAAAGATTCAGTAAATAGTTTGCTAAAAAGCTGGAGCTATGGGCTGTGTCCGTCAGCCCGGCGAGTTTTTTCTTTAGGGTATCCCGGCGAGTTGTGTCCGGCCCTCTGCGTGACGGGCCGGGTGAGCCGCGTAGTTCCGGACTAACAACATGTTGGCAAAGAACAATCTGCGGCCTGAGAAGGAAAAAGTCCTATTTACCTCCCTGGACAATGACCTCTGTTTGCGTTTCCTCCCTGGACTCGAAAACTGTCTGAACAGACTCCCTGAACTCTCAAAACCGGACACGTGACCTCCCTCCGCTAAAACCAGTCCGGTTTTGTCCTACGTGGCGCCAAGTCAACCGTCTTATGTGGCGCCACGTCAGTTTTGAGGAGGTAAATTAAACTTTGCACGATAGTTAAAGGGGTCAAATGGACTTTATAAAAATATATTTTTTAAAAAATATATACAATTAAAAATCCTCAAATCTATTTTAATCTTAGAAAATTTGTTTTAGATCGAAAAATCATGAAACTAGTTTCATATTTTTTTTCTAAAATCATGCTCCCTTGTAGTATCTAATTTTAAATATTTAGATCTTCATCGAAATAAACCTTTCAAAAGTAACTTTTTTCTTAGAAGAGGTATACAATTAAAAATCGTAAATTTTTATTTAAACTTAATTTTCTAAAATCATGTTCTATCTTCCCGCTCCTAATTTGTGTTACTCAATTTTTATGGTCTCTTTTTTGTTTTATTTGCTAGTAGGTACCCTTTGTTATCTTGCATAATTTTCTTTACTTTTGTGTTATAAAATCTGTACAATTATACATCCTGAGTCTCATTTGAATATAGAAAGTGAGCGTCGTATTTTGCTATGAATCTTCTAATATTGAACTAGATTTTAGGATTATTTTTATTGTATGTATTTTTATGAAAAATAATATTTTTTTAGTAAAGTCTATTTGACCCCTCGAACTATCATGTAAAGTCTAATGTACATCCATCAAAGCTGACGTGGCGCCACGTAGGACAAAACCGGACTGGTTTTAGATGAGGGAGGGCATGTGTCCGGTTTTGAGAGTTCAGGGAGTCTGTTCGGACGGTTTTCGAGTCCAGGGAGGAAACACAAACTAAGGTCATTGTCCAGGGAGGTAAATAGGACTTTTTCCGCCTGAGAAAGCTGACCTTTTGGGCTTCAAAAATCAGTTGGCCCAGTTCGGAACTATTGGGCTAAAAGCTTGAAAGCTCGGGGCCTTTCCGGTTGGTACGCTTTCGGTAGCATTAATTATTACTCTTCTCGATCGATTCTCTCCATCGACATGGCCCGAGTTCCGTTCTTGGATCTGCTGCAACTCTGCTGGGTCGGATGGCTGAGAAAGCTGGGCTTCCATCTAAAATTGGTCACGAAGAAAAGGCGACTGTTCCTTGAAAAGCTCACTGCGTATAGAGCGAAACACTAGAGCATCATCATCTCATTTCCAACATGCCGCAAAGCCTGTGTGTTCCCCATTGCGGCGCTCTAAACGTAGCACCGGCACCAGCACGGGCCACGCCTCCCTCCCCACCCGGCCTCTCTCCTATAGCAGGCCAGGCCAGCGACGCGTGACCCGACGGCGACCGGTGGTGTCACCTCGGCACGCGCCGCGACCCCTCTCCCCTCGGGCCATCGACCCATCGATCGCGACGACGGGACGGGGCGCTCTCGCGATCGACCGCGCCGGGGGCAACGTGCAGGGCGGCGACTAACTACCGGCACCGGCACGGGCCGGGGCCGAACGGACTGGCGCGCGAACGGGACGCGCCGCGACGCGCGAGAGGCCCCCGATCGAGCCGCCTCGGCAGGCAGGGTTTCGCGCCCGAGAGCGACGCCGCAGCGGCAGCGGCCATGCGCGCGTCGTCGGTTCGGTTGGCGGGGCCGGGTCGCGCCAGTGTAACGAACGGGAGAGCCCCGGTCGTTAGCGTAGCCTCGCGTCGTCTCGTCCCACGCCACGACACCAACACCGCCCACCCACAGGCGTGACATGCCCGGGGGGCGCGCGCGCCGTCGCTGTCGGTTGGATCACGCTTTTCCTTGGGCTCCCCGGCCGGCTCTCTATCTCTCGCTCGTCCTTTTTTTTTCCTTCGAGGCGTTTGATGAGTGCTAGCTAGGGCGACCGACGCCGGCCTCCATGCATGCGCTGACGCCTCTCGGCGAAGCGACCATGATTCTCCTCGGGGCTAGCTGCTCCGGCCATCATGAGCAGACAGCAGCCATCAGCTGGGCAGGGCAAGCGATCCCGGCCCCCAACCGTTAACAATACAATGGCAGCACAGCACCTACCCCATGATAACCTCTCTGGCATCTCTCACTGCACGACGAAAGGGGTTTGGCAAAGGAAGACGCTACGCTACTATTATGGAGAGTATACTGACTGTATACCGGAATACGTACTGCGAATCTTTGGAACCAGTAGCCGATCCTGCTACGGGATTCTCTCTACTGTTACGTTGGTGTAGGGCAGGTTGTTGCGTTGCCCTCGGGCGCACAGAGGCCTCTTCTCGCGTGGGCCCGGGCCGGCCTGATGAGTTCCGGAGCTCGCTCGGGTCGCTGTCGCGGGGCGATTTTGTGATCTATTTTTGGTGTGCTCCCCACATGGGCTTCCCCTCTCACTCCCTCGTGCACCCATCACATCGTCTCGGTACCGGACGTGAACGGGCCCCATCCTCTTTTGTTCTCATATACTATCTACCCGGTAAAGATAAAGCGTTTTATTTTTTGACGAGGAACACACAACAAAGAGAGACAGAGAGAGAGAAAGAAAACTGTTCAAATGCTACACATGCTACTTTGAACTATGAAGTTAATTAACCTTTGAAGATTCATATGCATTTAGAGCGACTGTCATGGATGCTGCATGGCGAAATATAAAGAAAATAAAAGACCACACCTCTACACACACGACCCTGTTCGTCTGACTAGTGACTGGTGCTAATTTATTCTGAGAGAAAAGTATTGCTGGCTGGTGGCTGATAAGCTAAACGAACGTGTTATTACCTCCAACTGAGCTTATGCCCCGGTTAGTTCTAGAAAGCAACAACCGTTCAAAGGTAAAAATCACAAGACAACCGAACCTAATCCAACCCTGCGCAGAGTCGCACCGCAGCACCCAAGCACGGCCAAATTCGTCAGGCAGAAAACCCTTTTTTTTAAGAGAGCTCAACTCATGGTGCCGGCGAGCTGCTGTGTATGCAGAATGCTTCCAAGAGAAGGCGAATCAGGCAAGAATCAGCGGTGATGACGGGGGCCTGGGCGTGATCTCCGGGTGGCCACTGGAGCAAGGCCAAGCCCCTCCCCCTCCCATGTGCAACTAACATGGCGTGGGGACGCCTAACCGAAAGGGATGGTTCATCAGGCGTCCCCCCGCCCCCGGAGACTGTTGCTTTAGCGAAAGCTTTGAAGCTGCTAGCAACCTCGCGGGCGCATGTTACGAGATGTTTATCATGTTTTAAAGCCACGGAGCACGACGGGAAAGCTAACCCACGATGAACTTTGCTGTCTCGCGTAAATGTGCTCCGACTGATGAACATCCACTGTTGCCGTGCTCTGAAAAGGGAGAGACATCTGAATTCTCGGTGCTTTCCTGCCCGTGCCCTCCCTTCGAGGATGATCCGTCAACTGTTTGTCTGAAGTCCGAGCTTGCTCCGTATGCATTTATTTGATGCTTCAACCGTTGTGTCTGTACAAACACGAAAGAAAGGGAGGCATGCACGAACATTAAGCGCGCGCGTCACATTTTCGGTTGGTGTCCGGAGAAAAAAAGGGATACGCTGGAACATAAAGCAAAGCAGACAGAAAACATGGCAAATGTCTGTGCCATTGGTGGGTGACTTGGTGAGAGCTCGTTTGTTTTGGCAGCTCCATGTCTGAGCTGAGCAGGTCTGCCGGGAGACTGATGGAGCAAGAGATGCGCCGTTGCGGCCACCTGTCCACCAGGAGCATGCCACATGGTGCGGATCACTGGGGCGACTCGATCTGCTGCTCCTGGCGTCAGTCGGACCAGACGAAATCTTGGACTTAGCCTGCGCGAGCATGCAGTGTACCTGCAGGTTTGTCTCAAGAGTTGGGCTTAAACAAAGTCTTCCGTCATGCTCCACCTACGCCCTAGCTACGTGGCCATGTCGCGGCGCTCATGCAAGCATGTGAGCGCTTCACGCGCCGACGAGCAGGGAGCGAGGCTCTGTCTGCATTATCGACGCTAGTATAATCGCAACTAATCATTGGGATGAGCAATGTTTCGCACGTACTTGTACTGAATATTTGCTAAGAAACAGTAGTTGTTTAGTATGCATCTACCGGCTGAAGATTCCAGTGCTTAGTCTGATCGTTTCGGCTATAAACGGCATGTGCAACTAGCTGCTACGGTGCCTGCTTGTGTTCATACTATACCCGTGACGAACGGGACGCAAGATGACTTCATTCCGATCGATAGATCTGTCCATTTTAACTGCTTCCTCATATTGCAATCCATGAGAACGCAAGGAGCTAAAATCCTTTCAGAAATCAACTGGCTAGCAGTTTCCGGAGATTACGCAGCCAAAAGTGCTTAACTGAATTCGACGGAAAGTGGTTAACTGAACTCGCCGGAAAGTGCTTAACTGAAGAACGCAAGTTTCGAATATCTGAGGGAGCTTTCACCGCCGTTGAAAAGAGAAGGCATCCGATCCCCGAGCATGTGCGGCGCTTGAACGGTTTGGTTGGTTCGCAATCGCCGTCTTTTCGCAGCTAGCATTACTCTACACGCAACTTGATCGAGCATCGCTACACAAATTGCATCCCAGGATCATAAAGAAACCCTACCGGCTCGTAGCACGTAGTGGCAAGAGCATTTGATAGCTGACCTGGACGCTGATGCAACGAACACTGGACAGTAATGCGTTTCTTGCATTTTCTTGGCCGGAGTGCTTCTTGCATCTGATCGACCTAGCCATACCCATATGTACGTCCTGGCACGTAAAAAACCATGCACGCCGTCCATCCTGCACTGACGACGTGCGCGCATCGCATACACGAACCCATACCAGATCGACAAGCCATGATGCCGGGATCGCCGGGACGTACTCTCATGGCAATCAGGGGCCAGGAGAGAACGTGCGAGTGCGTTGATCTCTCGAGCAATTCATGACCGAGCAGCGTACGTCCTGATGAGATGGATATACGTACCCATCCGCCACACATATTCCATTGTTTTCTTTTCCGTCTGCTCCGCCGCTCGCCACTGTCTGGCCAGCCAGATCAATGAGCCCCAAACCAAACCCGTGGCTGAAACTCGCGAGAGAGCCATGTGGGGATATGATGTCAAGCGCGCCGGGCCCGGGGCAACCCCCGGGCTGTCCCGTGCACACACGCCACGCCACCGGTCGAGCAGTTGGTTTCCCCGGCCAACTTGCGCGCGGAGTCGACGAGCACCCGCATGTGCGCCTGATTCGTATGTGCTAACCGCCGTCGCGTACGGGGCTCGTGGTCGGCGGCGGTGGCGAGAGGTGCTAGCGGCCAGCGACCCAGTCCCCACCTCCCCGCGCTCTATCTCTTTTGTCTCGTTTCCCCCCTGCCCCTCCACAAAAGTTATTAACGATTCCAACTGCCGGGCGCACTGACCGTTGGCCTATAAGTAGCTGGCCTCGGCGCCCCACTCCCTTCACAGCCAAGCAACTCTCGATTCCTCCTCCTCATCGATCAGCTTCAGCTCCCTCGCTTTAGCAGTAGACAGTAGTAGTGTGCTGCAACTGCAATGGCGACGGCCAATGTCCTTCTCGTCCTGCTCTGCTCCGCCTTCTGCTTCCTTGCCCGCCGGGCCGCCGGCGACTACGGCGCGTGGCAGAGCGCCCACGCCACGTTCTACGGCGGCGGCGACGCGTCCGGCACAATGGGTGAGTTCTCAGTCGAGCTTCGATCAGGCTCGATCGTAGCCACAGGCTGCGCCGCCGTTGAACTGATCAACTGACGACGCTGTTTGGGATGATGGATATATGCAGGCGGGGCGTGCGGGTACGGGAACCTGTACAGCACCGGGTACGGCACCAACACGGCGGCGCTGAGCACGGCGCTGTTCAACGACGGCGCGTCGTGCGGGCAGTGCTTCGAGCTGCGCTGCGACAACGCCGGGCAGTCGTGCCTGCCGGGCACCATCACCGTGACGGCCACAAACTTCTGCCCGCCAAACTACGGCCTCCCCAGCGACGACGGCGGCTGGTGCAACCCGCCGCGGCCGCACTTCGACATGGCCGAGCCCGCCTTCCTCCAGATCGCGCAGTACCGCGCCGGCATCGTGCCCGTCGCATACAGGAGGTGAGAGATTACTTATTTCCATTTCCTAAACCTTTTATTTTTAGAGGAATCATTTCCCAAACTTGTTGTGCGGGTGTCGGTTCTTCTTTTGCTTCGGACCAAGCCTGGACCCCCTCCCGGCTACCGACCGGGTCGATTGTGCATGCCATGTTACGTGGGCCAGCCCCGGCAGAGTTTCAATTTTGTTGGTTGGGTTTCCGGGTGGGTGGTGCCATGCGCGCATGCACGACGATGGCGACCTGACCTGCTGTTCTGGAATAGAACGAGATTAGGCCGGCGTCGCAGCGACCATGATGTTAAACTCTGACTGTGATCTCTGCAAGTAGCTAGCAAGCATCGCACAACTCAGCGATAGTAACGCCTCGCCTGTCATGTCCATGCTCTGCTGCTACTTTATCTGAACTTTTCACTACAGCTTTAGAACTGAAGATGATGACGAAACTAACTTGTAACGACGCTGGTACAGGGTGCCGTGCGTGAAGAAGGGCGGCATGAGGTTCACCATCAACGGCCACTCCTACTTCAACCTGGTGCTGGTGACCAACGTGGCCGGGCCCGGCGACGTGCAGGCCGTGTCCATCAAGGGCTCCAGCACCGGGTGGCAGCCCATGTCCAGGAACTGGGGCCAGAACTGGCAGAGCAACTCGCTCCTCGACGGCCAGTGCCTCTCCTTCCAGGTCACCGCCAGCGACGGCCGCACCATCACCAGCAACAGCGTCGCGCCCGCCGGCTGGCAGTTCGGCCAGACCTTCGAGGGCTCCCAGTTCTAGCCACCGCCCGCCGCCGCCGCCGCCGCGCGACGACTACTTATTTGTCCCCGTATGTACGTGATGACGACGAGGATCGATTTGCATTCTTCAGAGTGTGAGCAAACAGGAGAAGGAAAACCCCACTAGCTCTTCGTTGTAGTAAAGAAGAGCCGCCGGCCATTCTGAGGCTGCTTGTTAACTAGCACCCGCTTAGGCCTTTATTTCCTTTCTCTGATGGTGATAGGATTTAAGTTTATTTTTCGGCACCGGTGATTGTACGTAGCCTTGATGGGTTAAGTAAAAAAAGAACCTGCAGGGCTGATTATTGTAGGGCTGCAGGGGAGTGTGTGGTGTCGTGTAACTTTTGTTGTTACATTGTAACCCCCCGGATGGATCCGGCCTCATGGGTGGGAGATGTCTGTGGGGGATTGGATTGCACCTTTGGGACCGTGAGCAATGCTTGTTTATGGCCTATGCATCATGCAGTATATATGATGTGCTTGTGCTTTGATCTTCACTTGTCCTTTTTGTCGTCGATCTGTCGCAGCCTTATCAACTTGCGATGGCGACGTGTGTGGTGAGGTGAGTAGTCAATTTGAAGCTTTATGCGCAGGGTGAAATGGTTCGCGCTCGCAGCCGTCAACTCAAATATTCTTCGGCCCAACTTTTTTTAGCTATCGTCGGACTTGCGCGGCAAAATGGAAAAGACGTAGGTTGCTACTCGCTTGCAAACGGTGAAGCCCATGGGCTAAACTGATGTAGTATGGGCCGAGTTTCGTTAAGGGAAGAAAAAACTCCATTTTACCTCCCTCATCTATCACGAAAGTCAGTTTTCCTCCCTCATCTACAAAACCATAATATACACTTCCTCCTCGAACTCGCCAAACCAGTTCAAACTTCATCCCTTCCCGGTTTTGACTCCGGTTTCGTCTAATTCGTGCGCCACGTCAGCGTTCGACTGGTGGGCCCTCTCCCATCCACGAAATAAACTCCCTCTCCCCACTGCCCCACCGCCGGCCTACCGCTGCTGCTGGCGCCAGGCCCTGCACCCATCGCCCCACCGCCGGCCTGAGCCCTAGCTGCTGCTGCCGCCACACCCACGACAACGTGCTCCTGGCGCCGCGACACCCGCTGCTCCCCTCCCTGCGCGGCGTCTTCACGACCGACGCCGTCGTTGGCCTCGCCATCGACCGCTGCTGCGGCGACGACCTCAACTCGCTCTGGCGGCCTCATTGTGCTCGTCGACTTTGACCTCTCTTGTGCTTCCTGTTCCGCACCGGCAGCGCCACGAAGCCTTTGCTAGCCCGCGCTCTCCACAACGCGCGCGCATCTCCCAAATCGATCCCTTACCGCCGGATCTACCCCCTGCAGTAGCTCCTGGTCGGCGTTGACCCCAGGCGCGGTAACCCAGCTCTCGAGAGAGAGACAACGGTTGGGCGCCAAATCGAGCTCCGAGCCGCTGCCACCGAGCTCCGAGTTGCCAGCCCCAAGCGCCCACGCCCTAACTCGCCCCGATTCGACGGCACCGAAGGCAGAGTGGTGCCGGCGCTGCGCCGCGGAAGATCTTTCTCGGCGGAGATTGAGCTTCGCCTCGCCTCGACCCTGCTTCGAGGAGGAGTACGGCGCAGGGAGAGGGAAGGGGAGGCGCGGCCAAGGAAGGAGGCAACACCGTCCGTGACGCCCCGGCTCCAGCGAACCCTGCGCACCGGCCCTGCCTCCCCTCGCCGCGCCACTCGCCGTGCTTGGGCGCTGCCGTCCCTCCGCTGCGGCCGCGCCCAAGATCCGCGCCCACCAGCACGAGAGGAGGCCTGCACGTTGTGGTTTTGGCCTGCGGGGGAAGCAGCAGGCCGCCACCGCCACTCGTCGCCGGAGCCTGCATCTCCCGCCGGTGTCGGAGCTCATCGCGTCGGATCCACCGGAGCTCCACGCGGATGGAGGCCTCCGCTCGTCCACCCTAGAGCTGACCTCTTCTCCGCGCTTGCTCTGACTCACCAGGGGCCGCGCCCCTACTCCTCCGCGCCTCGCCTCGCCCTCGAGCTGCCCGCCGTCGCTAGGGATTTGGGGGAAGGATCGCGTGGGGCCCACCGGTTAGAGTCTGACGTGGCGCACTGAATCGGACGAAACCGGAGTCAAAACCGGGGAGGGAGGAAGTTTGAACTGGTTTGGCGAGTTCGAGGAGGAAGTCTATGTGGTTTTGTAGATGAGGGAGGAAAATCTGACTTTCGTTATAGATGCGGGAGGTAAAATTGACTTTTTCCAACACACAATACACCCGTTCGGCAGGCCATATTTGTCGTTGGGCTGGCTTGTCTGGACTGGGCTGATTCTATCTGTAGCCAATATGTATCGGCGTTGGCCGGCCAGGTATACTCGTCCCCTCAGCCGATCCCTAGCCGCCGCGCCACGTGATTAGACGATTCGACCGCCGCCTCCGCTCGCGCCTCGCCGTCACCTCCGCTCCCCTCGCCCGTTCTCAGCATCAGCTCGCCGACGTAGCGCGTCCCGCTGCTTCCCACCGCCTGCCGCGGCCTCGCACACTCGGTCGCCGTCCACGCGTCAAGACGCCGTCGCTGCCACCCCCGTCCCGCGCTGGACTCCGAAGCTTAGCGGGGATCCTCGGCGCTGCTCACCGCGGTGCTCGATCTCTCGTCAGCGCTGCCTTCCTCGTGTCTTTCGCCGTGCTTTCCTTGCGCATAGCTCCGGGACTGGGCGCGTTGTTGTGCATTGGGGGAGGGAGTGATGGCCAACAGCGAGTATGAGTATGTCAAGAGGGAATTCGAGTTCGACCGCCGCCTCCCTCCATCCAACTGGATCGTTGTTCGCATAGACGGTTGCCACTTCCACAGGTACATGACTTGACTTGGCTGAAAGAAGAAGTTGATTCACCACAAATTGTTGTTTCCACTAGTGATTGAACCGTTTGTAGCAGCTGGATAGTCTCATACCCTCATTTTGTCTGTTATTTTTCTTTGGCTTTGATTCCCACTGAGTTATGCACTGATTCACTAAGTATGGTTACTACTCCCTCCAGTTTTAAATGGTTGACGCCTGTTGACTTTTTTTGGGTTACCTTTGACGATTCGTCTTATTCAAAATATTTATAATATTTTGAATAAGACGAATGGTCAAAAATAATTTGAATCTGGAGGGTGTAGTGTGCAAACGAATCCATTAACCAGGTGGCCATGTCAATCAAATCTCTAGTTTTGCTTTATTCATGTCAATCGACATTGCTTAGAACTTGGAGTAGTTGATCGCTGTCTTTCTATCCACTAACTTCAGTTTCTGTTCCGTAGATTCTCGAAGATACATGCCTTTGAGAAACCAAACGATGCGAATGCTCTAAAATTGATGGACACTTGTGCCACTGCTATGCTTAAGAAATTCCCTGAGATAGTCTTTGCTTATGGTGTTAGTGATGAGTACAGGTATGACATCCTCTCGTAACGGTTCCATTATAAGCTTTTATTCAACATCAGTGTCCTTCTGTGAAAAGAATATCTGTTTTGAATTTCTTGGTGTCCAGCCTTTCTTTTCCATATATAATTGAAGCACATTGTTGACTGCTTTAGCTAATTAAACTTTTCAGCATTAATTCTCTATAATAAAAAAATTTCACATTCACCTTTACTTTGCAGTTTTGTTTTCAGAGAGGAGACCGAATTCTATCACAGACGAGAAAGGTATCTCTGTGAATGTTTTCAATGTTCATTTTTGCAAAATTGCACTTGCTTCTGAACCATGAGCGCCTGTTTTTGGTTCATGCTATTAACTTATCCACTAATCACTGCAGCAAAATTCTCTCGTTATGTGTTTCCTACTTCACTTCTGTGTACGTGATGAAGTGGAAAAAATTCTTTCCTAACAAAGAGTTGAAGGAGCCACCATATTTTGATGCGAGAGCTGTATGCTATCCAAATTTGAAGACTATTCGTGATTATTTGGCATGGAGACAAGTGGACTGTAAGCTACTGGAATTGCAGTCAGAATTTTCTTGTATAACGAAATGAGGCTTCCTGTTTTGTTAATATTTTTGCACTGATATCCTACAAGAAAATCATGGCTCTCATTATGATCAACAAACTTGTACAACCTATGAAGCTCAAGCAGCATAATATAAAACTATGTTATAAGATCTATGTATGTTTCAGAACTTAGCAATAACTCGACTAATTAATTCATATAAATTACTTATTTTGTGCCTTTCAGGTCATATAAATAATCAGTACAACACCTGCTTCTGGATGTTGGTTAAATCTGGAAAAAGTGAACAGGAGGCCCAACTATCGTTGAAGGTAGTGTAAACTAGAGTTTAGATTCTTTCTTGTGTCATTTAGTTATATTTAATTCATCATCTGTTCTTTTAGGGAACATCTTCGAAGGACAAGAATGAGTTGCTTGCTCAGCAATTCCAAATGAACTATGATGATGAACCGGCTATGTTCCGCAAAGGATCCAGTGTTTACCGAGAGAAGGTAATGCTAAAATATATTCAAGCCTACAAAGCAGCTTCTTCATTACTAATGTTTTGCTGATATAAATTTAGGTAGAAACAGTTGTGAAGGTTGATTATGGGGACCCCATAAAAAGAACACAACCGATACTTAAAGTAGCGCATGTTGATATCATAGGGTCTGAGTTTTGGCAGAATCATCAGCACATCCTCCGTGAAGGTTAGTTTCAGTTATTTGGATTTAGATTCCTTTCAACTGAGGTCGAGCTATACAGCATTGACCTAACTGGTATATTTGGGAAAAAGGAAAATGTAGGCATGAGTTTATGAAGCAGTTTGACATCAACCACATGCTTCCACCCTGTAATTGGGTTGTTGTTCGCATCAAAGCCTGTCAATTTAATCAGTGAAGAACCCCTTTTTTCTGTATATGTATTATATATATAAAGCATCTTGGATTCTCTGTTGGATACCTACTCTGCCTTACTTCACGGACTGAATTAGATTATTTTTCCAGATTCACAACAATTCATTCATTTGACAAGCCAAATGATGCTGTTGCTCTAAGCTTGATGAATGAATCTGCTTCTTTGATGATGGAGCAATATCCTGACATCGCCTTTGGCTATGGTTTTGGCAGCGAGTGTAGGTATGTGGTACCTATTTAAATATGTATTCTTCCAGGGGAGAAAACAAAACCTATGTTTTCTGTGACTCTTTCAGTCTTTCCACTCTCATGTACTGAACTTATCTGAAATAAATAAATTTAGTATTGGGCAAGATAAATAAAGATGGGGCAATTATGTTTTTGCCCTCACTCTGAATTCTAATTGTGGTTTTACCCTCACTTTTTAAATTTTGTGATTTTACCCTCACCTTTTCAAAGGGAAGGCTTCGTTTGCCCCTACTAGGGGTAAAATCACAATAAAAATATTGTGATTTTACCCCCAGTATGGACAAAGTCACGCTTCACTTTGAAAAAGGGAGGGCAAAATCATAAAGGCTAAAAAGTGAGGGTAAAATCACAATTAGAATTCAGAGTGAGGGTAAAAACACAATTGTCCCAATAAAGATATATGAAAACTGTAAGTGAACCATACAGCAACGACGGAACTGTTAATACACATTTATATCCCTTAACTCAAACATTCTTTGTGTACGATTCTTGTTTTATTGGCATTCAGTGCAAACAATCGTTCTCATTTTATTGTTATTGCTGCAGCTTTGTGTTCCATGAGAAGACTGAATTATATCGGAGACAGGAGAGGTAGTTAGCATTTTTATGCATTTGTGTGGTATTTGTGCTTTGGACGATCTTTTGAATAAATACGATGGTGCCAACTTATTTTGCAGCTTAATCCTTTCTTCCTGTTCATCATATTTCACTTCTCTTTACATGAAGAAATGGAAAAAGTTCTTTCCCCACAAGGAATTAATGCCACCGCCACGTTTTGAGGCAGAAGCTCTGTGTTGTCCAAAGCTACAAATCCTATGTGAATACTTGTCATGGAGACAAGCGGAATGTAAGTTAATTCTTCTTGCAAACATAATCACAACTTAACTCAGTTAAATCAAGTATGGATATGTCTGATTTCATCTCAAGTATCTTGAATGTATTAAGCTTCAAAGCTTGTATGTCTATAGATTCCACGCCGTTTCGTTTTTCTTTCACAATATCCTACTTCAGACTGGGCTGTTGCATCACTTAAAATAGCCAAAAAAAAGTAAAGACATGAACTTATTCATTACATCTTAAGTTCAGGTCACACTGGCAACCAATACAACACATGCTTTTGGATGTTAGTGAAATCTGGAAGAAGTGAAAAGGAAGCTCACGAGACATTGAAGGTTTTTTTTCCTTTCATTTCATCAACTGTGCATTAAATATTTTCTCTTGGATCTGTGCATTAAATATTTTCTTTTGGTCTTGTTCACTTCCATGCCTGTCCATGTTCTTTAATGCTTCAATTTTCTCCTCAGGGGACATTATCAAAAGATAAAAACGAGTTGCTTTTTCAGCAATTTCAAATGAACTACAACAATGAACCTGCAATGTTTCGAAAGGGCTCATGTGTTTTCCGGCAAAAGGTACCTTTCTGCTCTTTTTGGGGAACATTTCACCAGAAATATTGTTTTTCATATGCTGTTGCGGTTGTTGCTTAACAAATTGTAGCAATGGAAGAAGCAACTTTTCCTTCAGTATACTGAAAAGGTATTTCGGGTTTGATGGCATGTACATACTCCGTATTTCATAGACTCGGATACTGTGCTGCAATTAAACTTGTCAGCTATGTTACTGATAAATCTATTGGCCTTGGTTGCTCCAATAAATTGTGTTGGCGCTGCTATTGGGCCAGAAAATTATTTTGAAGTGCTTTCGCTTCCAGCATTGTCATTTTAAGTGAGCATGTCGCGAATGTGTACAGGTGCATGGCAGCGACAATGGCGTGATGATAGAACGGTGGGATGTGAAAGTGGACCATGTTGACATCGGAGCTGGGTTTTGGCGAAAGCACCCGTGGATCCTTGGTGAATGATTACACCTAAGACCTAACCTGGCATCTCTTCAGGAGTTCAACTTTAGCTCATTAGTTTTAAAAAAATTTGTCATAACAATATCAACTAAAACAAAAGGGGTAAATTCTCCGAAACAGCGTGTTGCTTCATTTCTTGCATATGTTGTTCTACGGTACAAAAAACATTTGGGAACAGAATTAGGAGGATTGCAATATATAAAGTTTGCATTGCATCCAAAAGACTAGTGCAAATAAATAGCTTACATGATCATGTCTTGTTTCTTGGGCATAATCAATCACTTTGTTTCCGTGCAATATCCCTAGGTGAAACCAAATCATGTCTATCTCACTGATGACTCGAGATCTGTGTCTATGAAACACAAGTTGCGGTTGCGCCCTGTCATTGGCACCCTCAACTTACAAACCAAGATCATGGATGAAATTGTACGTATCTCCTCGGCCGTGGTCCAACTGCATGGCACCAAATCCCAGAAGGATGGATTTAGCATTTCACAGTTAAATACAGTATCCCTCATATTATTAGGGCCTGTTTTGAAGAGGGGCTTGCTTGTGAAGTAATTTAGTTCTAGTTTGTACTAAACCCAAAGTATTGTGTCTCTTCCAGTTTTAACAATTGTTTGGTAAGTCCGTCCTCTTTGTATTGTGATAAGCTACTAGTTGCATAAATTGTTATTAGCACCGAATAGTAGTTTGTACTAAAAATCCAAAGTATCTTTTACCTATTTTTGGTGTTTTAGCAATTATTAGGGCTATTTATGATTAGTAGTTGCTTGTTCCATCATTCTTTATGTTTTTTTAGTTTTGGTAAATTAGCTGTTGCTAATTCGAGTGAGTTGTCCAGGTAGAATGGTTTATGCGGAATTTGCTTGTGAGAATGTTTAATGTTCACCGTGGAGACGATATAAGAGTACCAATACATGTTTGGTTCTGCCTCCAAAAGGTCTAACCAATTATTGCGAAAGCTCAAGTCAGGGCATGGCTAAAATTAGGACAATGCATGGGGTGAGGTTTGGTCTGTAGTCGATGCCACAGTTTTGCGGCCGAATTCGGGCGGCAGCTTTGGTCAAGCGAATTTTGGTGAGGTCAGATTTCAGTCTCAAACTAAATGACGGCTTAATTATTCGTGCAAGGCTTAATTTTGGCTTGGGTAGAGCATAAGCCAAGCATGCTCTAGATTTGAATATACTCACCGAGCCCTGTTCGTCGATCAACTGGTTTGGTCGGGGTGTTGGGTGGGTCAGGGCAAATCAATAGGTTGCTGAATCTAGATGAGGAAACATGCATCGTGGTGGTGGAGCAGACACGCCGTCAGCACGGCAGCACCCCGTCCCGTCCTTGATTTCTAATTCAGAGATCAGATGTGATTTCAATGGGGTGGGTGTCCAGTGGCCACTGCTGGGCTCGTTGCCGCCCGGCGTGATCGCGCGCTCGGGTCTGGTGTTCCAGCTCTAAGAAGGACCGCCCATCTCAGATCAGACGGCTCCTTGTCCTCCCCGCATCTTACGATACGCCTCCCGTCGGGAGAAGTCGTCGCGCTCGCGGGGACGTGCCTCCACTTTCCCCACGCCCGGCGCGATCGAATCACCCTGCCGGCTGCCGGCATCATTCATATCGAGCCATCCACACTCCCCATCCGACGGCCCACGGGCGTCCCACGACCCCGATTCTTCCCGGCGGGCTCCCCGCCGTTTCTTCAAACCCACGCAACCACGGATGCCACCACTAGTCCACCGCAGCGAAGGTGGCAACCGGCAACGAACTGGCACGGCACCAACCCAGCTAGCACAGCAGCACGATCGCCCCACCCCCGCCCGGCCCGAAGGTCTCCCACCCACCCACCCACCCAGCCGACGACCCTTCACCGGCGGGCGGCATGACGGCGACGTCCAGGGCCCCGCGGCGCCCCCGCATCCGCGCCCGCGGCCCGCCGCCGGCGCCGACCCCGATCCGCACGGCGCGCGGCGCGCGCTCCGCGGCGGCCGACGAGCGCGTCCTCGCCGAGTTCCTCGAGGCGTCCCTCCGCGTGCCCGACCTCGCGCTGCCCCCGCGGACCAAGCGCTTCAGCTTCCCGCCCCCGCCGGCGGCGCCGCGCGAGGTCTCCGCGCAGGCCCTCGCTTCGGGCGACGCCGACGCGGCTAGCGCCGCGGCGGAGTGCGGCGGCGCGTTCATCGTGGCCGGCGCGATCGACGCCCGCGAGGTGCGGGAGGCCGTGGAGGCGGCGTCGGCGGCGGTGTTCGCGGCGCCGGAGGAGGTGAAGCGCGAGCTGGCCAGATGGTTCCGGCGGAGGAGGGATCCGGCGGACGGGGAGGAGTTCTGCTGGCTCCGGCCGGTGAGCTCAGACCAGGACCGCGCTCTCGGCGCGGCCTTGCCCGGCTCCACGTACCGGGAGCTCAGGTACGTGCTCCAGATTTTATACCGCCTTCGCCTTGTAGTATGTTTTGTCTCTTCCACTGGCAGCTAGTACCTCTATTTGTGTGTCTTGGCAGTGTAGCTAGGTGTAGGTTTGCATTTTTCACAAAAAAAAAGAGGTGTAGGTTTAATTTGCAGAGCTAGAGTTGCTCAGAAAAACTGATTGTCTTCACGAAGTGTTCATATGATTGACTACCTAAGTTTTCGTTCAACATCGTGCTAGTATTATCTGAATCCATATTACACTGGAGTGAGAATGCCACATCAGATAGATATAGAGTAGCAGCGATTGTTCTAGACGGTCGACGAACGGGCCACCAATTAGCTAGTGCCGCTAATCTGTCTATGCGTTTTCGTGACTTGGTGACTTGCACGATCGGCATTTTATTGTCGCGATAGGTATCTTGTCATCTGATTAATCAGTAATCTGGTAGGCTGCAAAACTGCCCAACAGAGAATCAGTTAGACGAGCCAGTCAGTGTACATATGTTTGAGAAAGGCCCAACCATGAAAAGAGTGTGCAAGGCCCATAGCCCCATATACCACCAAATTGTAGCACAACGGCCCATTCCGTACTCGCCAATTCACCACGCACCATTCTCACATGAGGCTTTTGAACTTTTGCTAGGGAGAAGATGGACATGATTGCAATGACAACGGAGAACGTTGCCAAAAATGCCATCAGGGTTCTATCTGATAATGTCAAGAATCCCAAAGACTCTGCCCTGCCCAGAGAAGCCCCGTCAATCCTGTGCCTGACATTGTATAACAGTAACAAGTCGATAACATGTTGGAACGAGTCTGGCAGCACCGATCCTCCTCCTAAGTCACACGCTTTGAGCATCCACCTCTCTGGAGGTGATCGACAGATTTGTCTCCGGAACCAGGGCGGCTCGAACACCTTCTGTTTGCCTGCAGGCTCTATGCTTGTCACAGTCGGCAAGCAGGTTCAGGTACCATGCTGTATCCACCACTCCTTCCTGTCTATTCTGAAACTGCCGGTATGATCAACCTAATGCATAGGAGTAGATGCCTTAACCTAATGATCAAAGCTTTCTCTGCAACTCGGTTCGGCCCATGTCTGCGCTGCGCCTGCCGGATGTTCTGTTCCAAGCCTGAAATATTGACAGTGTTTGCTCTGAACACAGGAATGGTCCAATGGGCAGTTCAAGACCGCTGTTGGAGAGGTACTGTTCGAGATGACCGATGAACCAGGCCCCTTCATGTCCCTGGTGGAACTCGTGTACTCTCCAGACGAGCTGCATCATTCTGAGGTTGGCCAGCAGGCCAGGCGCATTGACCGTCCGAAGTTCGTCTCTTTTAGGGACCAGATACTGGTTGCTCTGATCCTGCTGCTTTTGTTCTACCTCTTCTGGCGTTGAGCCGCTGAGTGACTGCATCCGGCGTCCCTTTGCCAGTGCCCAAGATAAGCTAATTTTTACAGCTTTCTTGGTCCTAACCGCCTGCCCTTCTCCACTGGTTGATTGTGGAGATTGGGAAGACACTGCATGGGTTGCGGTGATCACAGATTCACAGGTGGTTTGAGTTGATTGATTCGTGTTCATTTTTCTTAAGGAATGAAATATACGCAATAAAATTGAGTAAATACTGCTAGTAGCTCATCCCATTTGAGGGGATGTTAAGGGATTGGTTGTTTTTTCTTTGAGTTGCGATTGAGGTGGTGCTGCAGAGGCAGAGTTTGGCTTCTCTTTTGTACATTACGGTCTTACAGAAAAGTAAGTGATGTATATGGGCTTGCTCTTGTGGGCTGTGGCCTTTGCCCTTTGATATAGGAGTGTGGCCTTTGCCCTTTGATATAGCAACAAAACGGCACGTCCGATCGAGACTAATCACCCGGAAAGGGCGCGGCACCACCAGTGGTGATACAAAATCGCCGGCCCCTGTGTAACGGGGGGTCGGCTGCTGCTGCTGGTGGCCTCGTGACGGAACGGGGTCCATGTGAATTGAACCGCCACCCGCAGGTCTGCTCCGCCCTCCCGCGCCTACTACTGCAGTGCAGACAAATTGCTCGTAGCCGCGTCGTTTCCGTTCCGTTGCGTGCCTCGCGCTCGAGCCCTTCTCTCCACGTACGGTGGCGGACCTGAAGCTGAGAGGAGGACGTGCGACCAACCCGTCCGTCCTCGCGCTCGGCTCCGTGTCCGGCGACGCGGGGTCTGGGGCCCTGCCCTCATCAATGCCGGGGGTAGGATCTCTTGAGCGATCTGGACGAGGGCCTTCCACGCGAGCCCCACAGGGACTCTTCCTGATGGCTGATGCCAACCTCTCAACCCCCATCCTGTTTGCCGTGTACCGCCGATCGCTAATCATTGCAATCATTGCCGCCATCTTTGCCTCTTCCAACCAGTTGTTTCTTTGCCTGGTCACGTCCTTCCCCCTCGCCCTTTTCGCTTTTGGCGCGTCCTTGTTCTTCTTCATCCTCGGCTGGTGGGGTGTGTGTCTAACCGACTAGTATAACCCCGGCCGTGTCGAGGCAAGGGACAAAGTGCTGCAGCAATTAGCGTTGCTCTGCATATTTTGTTCAGCTAGGTCACACCATGCCATTGCCATCCACCACGGTAAGGTAAACTGACAAGTTGTTTTGCACCGATGTGGCCAGGCCGTGTAATGACTGATGCCTGCCGAGTAAATGCCTACTGTCTCTGCCAATATGGTATCCTGGGCGAGCGCTCTGCCTCGACTGATGCAGATGGAGAGCAGCTTCGCGGCAACATGCAGCCATGCTCCTGTCGCGTTCACAAGAACTTTTGTGTGGCGACTGGCGCGGCAGTAAAAGAAAAAAAAAAGGGAACGGCACTCCTGCTCCTCTTCCTGCGCCATTGAATTGCTTCTGTAGAGGCAGTAATTACACTGGGCCTTGGACCAAGATCCTAAATTTCACCCCTAAATTCTACTATAAAAACAATTTCCATCACATTAAAATATCGACATATGTATGGAGTACTAAATGTAGATGAAATAAAAAACTAATTGCACAGTTTTGTTGTACTTTGCGAGACGAACATTTTGAGCCTAATTAATCAATGCTTGGATAATTATTCATAAATACAAATAAAAAATTGTTCTTTGTACTTTTGCACTTTGTAGTATTTCGTTTGTATTTATAAAAAATTGTCCAAACATTGATTAATTAGGTTCAAAATATTCGTCTCGCAACGTACAACAAAACTATATAATTAGTTTTTATTTCATCTACATTTAGTACTCTATACGTGTGTCGACATTTTGATGTGATGCGAATCTTTTTTTATAGTAGAATTTAAGGGGGGGTGAAATTTTGGATCGGGCCTTAATCAGGGCGGCACTGCGCGATTTACAGGCTCGCAGCTGCAGGGCCTTTTGTCAGGCTTGCATCTGTATCGATCGGTGCATGTTCGGAAGCTGCTCCTCTGCAGCTCCTTGAACGCTGTAGTAGCGTTTGACACTGGATTGGCATGTCTGGATCTCGACACTGTGAAGTGTCAAGTGTTACTTCCGGTAGCTGGCAGGCATGGCCCTTGACGTTGAATTTAGGAGGTCGAATTTGAGAGTTTGACGTCACTTCGTAATCATTGCGTTACTGTAGCATTTCGTTTGTATTTGTAAAAATTTGTCTAAAAATTGATTATTAGTCTCAAAATGTTCGTCTCACAGAGCATAACAAAACTGTGTAATTAGTTTTTTATTTCATTTATATTTAATACTCCATGCATGTTATGACATTTTGATGTGATGGAAAATCTTCTTTTTACATAATAAATTTGGGAGTTGCTTTTGGGATCTAAACAAGTCCATGAGCTTATTAGAACCAGCAAATTTCAGCAAATACCTTGCTCAAAACTTCAGAAGATACCAAGGACAAGTCACAGTTGTTTCCGTAACAGGTGGTCATACGGGCAACAGTATCTGCAGTGGCGGAGCTGTAAATTGGGGACAGGCAGCGGCGTGCCCATCACTGCTGATTGGCTTCGGACATCGGAGCCTGCCACTTGCGGTTGCGGCCCCATCCGAAGCTTCTTCCAACAGTGACGGCCGTGGGTTCCTTAGGGCCCGTTTGGATCTTTGGATTAGTCCTGAGATTTGGCATGAACTAATCGTGCTAAATATAAACTTATTGGTTTACTAATTACACAAATAATAGCTAATGAACCCACCTTAACTAGTTTGGGACTAGTTCATTATCGCACGTCAGACTAAGACCATATTTGAATCTACAAAGTTGACAGTGATTATTTCTAAAAAAATTAGACGGTGCTTATTAGAGTCCGATCCAAATCGATTGTATCAGGATTGCAACAATCCCATCCCCATGTAAGCTATTCCTTTGGCAAACAAGGATCAGCGCGGGCGCGGCACAGGAAGCTTCTCCTGATCAACCTCTTTTTTTTTGAGAGAGAGAGGGTACCTGATCAACCTCTTGGTGGACATATATGTTGACTCATGATCAACCTCTTCAGAGTACCACGGTACTGAAGACATGGATGCAAGTTGGGCACCGGGCACGCCGTACCGTACGCATTGCGTGTGGCTTCAGGTGCTTCAGATAGGACTGCCTGTCATCGGTTGTTGAACACTGTTCCCGGGTATTCGTGAACCGAAGACTCTGAATACGGAACGTAGAAATTCCACACATGAGTTTTTCTGCTGGTTGTCGGAACTCGAAAGGGGCCTTGCTCAGACGTTAGAATTGAGAGCTTGAATTTAGAAGTAAGAGGTCACTTCGTAATTATTGCGCTACTGTAGCATTTCATTTGTATTTGTGAAAAATTATCTAAAAATTGATTAATTAGGCTCAAGTTCGTCTCGCAGAGTACAACAAAACTGTGCAATTAGTTTTTGATTTTATCTACATTTAGTACTCCATGCATGTTATGATATTTTGATGTGATGGAAAATCTTTTTTTTTACATAGTGTATTTGGGAGTTACTTTTTGAAAGTAAACAAGGCCTAAGTCTTTTCGCCGAAGCCATGCAAACTTTTTACCGAATTCAGCTGGATCGTTCAGTCAGTTCTCGCGATTTTTTTTACACTGGTTAGGTTCATCAGCCGGAGAAAACCTGGGGTCACTTAGGGGTGTTTGGATCAATGTGCTAAAATTTAGCGCTTCAAATAATTGATAATTAGATGTATTAAACATAAACTAATTATAAAACTAATTGCATAAGTCATCTCTATTTCGCGAGATGAACCTAACAAGCATAATTAAGCTATAATTAATGCATAATTACTGTATGTTTATTGTAGCATTATATTGTCATCATAGTGTAATTAAACTTAATAGATTCATCTCGTAAATTACTCATCATTTATGCCATGGGTTTTTTTAATTAATCTATATTTAATACTCTTAATTAACATATTTATATCTGACGTGACATCACTAACGTTTAACGTTTGAGAAACAAACAGCGCCTCAGACATGAGAACAGTCTCCCCGTCGCATCAGGCGGATGCTACGGATTCAATTCAACGGCTGTTCTCATAGTTCCATGACGTGAACCGGCGGTGGTTGTTTCCAATCATGGCGCATTGTTTGTTATTCATGCCATGCAGGTGGGGCCATGCTGTGCAGTGCACGCTGGGACAAATGGCGTAATACTGCTACAGCATCTACAACCATTTAAGGGGTATCCCATGTTCTTGTGGATGGAGGAAGAAGAAGACCTCGGATGATCTATCTGATGATCTTCTTGTCCTTTGGGCCCGGAAATGTGGGTGACCCGCTATGTTGCCGACTGAGCTGAAGTTTGATTTCAATTAACCGAATCGCCGGCCTTGTTTAGTTCTCAAAACTGGGAGCCAAATTTAGGTCTTTTGGAATGCGTGCGCTACTGTAGCATTTTGTTTGTATGTATAAAAAATTGTCCAAAAATTGATTAATTAGGCTCAAAATGTTTGTCTCGTAGAGTACAACAAAATTGTGCAATTAGTTTTTGATTTTACCTATATTTAGTACTCCATACATGCTATGACATTTTGATGTGATGGAAATCTTCTTTGTGCATAGTAAACTTTGGGGTAGAATTTGGAATCTAAACAAGAGCCTACCTTTCTAGATTTGAGAATGTTTTTGTGACAGCAAAAATCATAGCTCTGTTTGTCAGTCTAGTTTAAAACTGTCATTGTCTCACTAAATGTTTGCGCGGCCCATGGAGAAATCTCCCACTAAAACTGTCAGTGTTTCATCAATCCAGACAGGAATTCTCCCATGCAGATATGAAGCATACACCGTTGCATATACTGTAACTGTGCATACACGAGTGCTGCAGTGGAGAGAGAACCTACGAGCCACTAGTAGTTCTCAGAACTCTTTCCTTGTGATCTGCACACACAAACGCTTCCCGTTGCTGGGAATGGAATCTCCAGACTACGATACTGTCACGGTCCCCTCTCACGGCTCTCCTGTAGAAGCGTACTCCCTCCGTAGCTTGATATCTTCGTCCGGTAGGTGTGTTTATGAGAAAAACAAAAATTGCTAGGGACAGTTATTTAGACCTCCCTCTATCCCTTGATATCTTCGGCCCTTGATATCTTTGTCCAGAAAGTGTGTTTGTGAGAAAAACGTAAATTTTCTACAGCCAGTTATTTAGAGACTGATAGAGTAGAATAGTAGATATGTCGAGGGTGGAAGCACAGCGTTGCTCAGAGTTTTTAAACTCGCTAGGCTTTTTGTCTGCAACCGGTGTCGCTGTCGTCCCCTAGCTAGTTCTGCAGCCTACAACTGCGAGGCTCAAGGAGATCCATAGGTCTAAGAAAGCACCGAAAATATGCAAGCTGCTCCAAAAAGCTATTATGGGAAGGAGGAACAGGCTCAATCAGTCTAAGAGGTACGTAAGTACAAGGAATTTACAACTGTATCAGTAGTTAATTACTGAACACGGACTGATCCCAAAACTTCAGAAACAGAAGGAGAGAGAGAAAAAGGTAACAAATTGATCAGAGCATCAAACTGTTCTCCACCTTCTTAAAAAGGAAGGACTGGGGCAAACGGTGGCCATTGCTTAGTGCAGTGGGCTAAAACAATGAGACCTCAGAAATTTGGGGGGTTAGGTATCCTGGACCTTGACCTGTTTAATAGAGCATTGCGGCTACGCTGGTTGTGGTATGAATGGCAGGAACCAGACCGGCCATGGGTGGGGAGAGAGCCACCAGTTACGCAGATAGACCGTCAATTATTCAGAGTGAGCACCTCTGTCACGATCGGCAATGGACAGAAAGCATTGTTCTGGTAGTCCTCTTGGCTTGATGGCAAGGCACCAATGGACTTATTCCCTAGTTTATACAAACTAGCATGGAGGAAAAAAAGACAGTGAGAGAATAAATGAAAAATCAGAGCTGGACCGGGGTTGTGGAGAATGAACACAGTTACAGAAATGTCAGACTTTGTGCGCCTATGGGATCTGGTGCAGCCAACACAATTCACTGATGAGGAGGACACCATGATATGGAAATGGACTCAGAGTGGACAGTACACTGTAAAGTCTGCTTATGACATTCAGTATGTAGGATTCCATAGCCCCTTTCCTGCAAACTCGGTATGGCAAGCCCAAGCTGAAGGGAAGCACAAATTCTTCGCATGGCTGCTTGTTCAGAGCAAGATACTCACGGCTGATAAATTGGTGGCTCGGAATTGGCCTTGCAACACAACATGTACTCTTTGTGGCCATGCACCAGAAACAGCATCCCACCTGATCCTTGACTGTACCTTTGCTATCCAAGTTTGGACACGTGTTGGAACCATGTCTGATGGCCTCGTTCAACCTCCTCAACAGACAAATGAGAAGACCATAGAAGACTAGTGGCAGCAAGAACTAGGCGGCTTGCCGAAGCAATTGAGAAGAATCAAATCTGGGTTCCTGATATACACGGCATGGAACCTGTGGAAGGAAAGGAACCGACGCATTTTCGAACACCAAAGTTTGTAGGTGATGGACATTGTGCACGTGATCAAAGATGAAATGAACTTGAGGAGTATGGCTTGTCGGTGTATGGAGTTGCTGAATATATCATGACTATATATCTCTTTTCTGTTTTTGATGAGTATGTGTACTCACTCTTTCATGTATCTTAATGATTTGTAAGACTTTAAACCCCGCTTCCCCTCCTTAAATGATATGGCAGCGCTCTTGCCCTTTCTCCAAAAAAAGAGAAAAACTTCTGAAATGGAGGTGAACTGTAAATTTTAAAATTAACCGTACGGTTTGTTGAATTTCTTTTAGGAGCTCTTTTACGGTACATTATACCACTGATAGTGTATAAACATTCAACGGTTCACAATAATTGTATACTGGTGTAATGTTCACCAGTGGTGTAGATAGTATATGATGAGTAGTATAGCTATTATAAGGATATCATTGGAAAAAATCTAAATGACATCACTGTAATTTAGACATTTTATTTTTTCATTTGATTACGCGTTTCAGGCCGGCCATCAAGGCGCGTCAGCGGGATGGGAGCTCTCTTTTGGTTGTGCCGTGGGAGGAAAAATTTATATCCTTCTTGTTTTGAGGAGTTGGTCTGAATGTCTGATCAAGCATATAAATCTACAGTACATTGTCACCACAAATTCTCAACAAAGTAGCTAAGCACTGGATCGAAGTAGATGAATACAACTACGTAATTGATCCAAAGATATCTGAACTCGAGTATACTACACAGGACTGCGAAGACATGCCATTTATTTCATCAATAATACACCAGTACTGCTGTACAGTATACAGTTCTTCAGCAACAATACCACAGAGTAAAAGAGGAAGGCACTACCGCGCATTCAAGAAACAACAGCCAAAGACCCGGAATTAGTTGCTGGTCATCCCAAATTTCACCCCCAAAATTTACTATGCAAAAAAGAAGATTCTCATCACATCAAAATGTCATAGCATGCATGGAGTATTAAATATAGATAAAAACTAATTACACAACTTTGTTGTACCCTAAGAGACGAACATTTTGAGCCTAATTAATCAATTTTTGGACAATTTTTCACACATACAAACGAAATGCTACAACGAAATGCTACAGTAGCGCACGCACTCTAACGTACCGAAATTTGGCTCTCGATTTCAGGATCTAAACAAGGACCAAGTGTCCGAATTGATCCATTCAGCAAATCGGCATCGGATGCTCAGCTAACTTTAATTCTTCAAAACGACTGACGAAAATGATATACTACACCAGCAGGTACATGTGAACAGTAGAGTCGCTGCTCAGTATTGCCTCCTGCATGCCATAGGAGTACACAACGCAACCACACGGCACCAGCAAAAATTTTAGCAGTGTGGAGATTGTTTTTCTTGTTACCATCGAAGCTTATTATGTAGCATGTAACCGAGTTTTTCTTTTATGGAGCAGCATGCACATGAGTCGATTTCCAGTTTAGTACTACACACCCACACGCATCGCCATATCAGTAACAGTTACTGTTACTGTTTACCTGGTACAGCATCTTGCAGTGTACAGGCGTTAAGCTCGCCCAACCAGGTGCTACAGTACGATCGAGGTAAAAGAGAAGACAGGCACGGTGGTTTCACAGGAATTGGAAATATTTGCATACCTAATTTAGGACCATTAACAGGACTCTACTAATTACGAGTTACAATCGCCGCTCTTGGCACGATCGGTGTCGTTGACCGAGTTCACAATGCAAGAGCGCGCTGCGTCCTGCATGAGCTCTCTCTCGGCTACACCTCGACGCCCGAGAGCGTGACCCAGATGTGCTCGAACACCTCGACGATGAGGTCGTGGTACTCGGCGGCGTTGAGGGCCAGGTAGCACGCGAGGAGGTCCTCGAGGTCGGCGGCGGTGCGAATGCCGTTCTCCGCGATCATCTCCTCCATGGACTCCCGGAAGTCCCGCCTCGGGTCCCGCGATGACTTCACCACCGCGAAGCTCTCCGCCAGGGGCGGCGGCGGCGATGGCTTGGTCGGCGGCGGCGCGCGCGGGGTCGGCGCCGCGGCCGGTGGCTTGCACTTCTTGGGCGACGCCAGGCGCGGGGTGTTGGCGCGCGTCTTGAGGCGGCGCGCCGACGACACGGATCGCCTGGGTTTGAGCTTGCTCTGCTCGGGAGCAGGGGAGGTTTGTCGCGTCGCGTGTTTCAGGACGTCGATGTGCTTGTCCTCCAGCTCGAAGCCGTCGGGCTCTCTCCTCGCCGGCTTGGTCATGATCGGCCGGAGCGGCGTCTTGTCCGGCCTCTTCTTGGTCCGCAGGTCGATGATGATCTCCGTGGCGGAAGTGAACACGGTGCCGTCGAGCTTGTCGTCGGCACGGACGGCAACCGTATCGGGTTTCTTCTTCAGGTCGTCATCGTCGTCGTCGCTGCTGTACCCGACGAACATGTCCCGGCGGCACGGCGGTGTGTCTGGCGCCTCGACCACCAGGAGCTCGGGGCGGCGCCCGCAGCGGCACCCGGCGGAGCGTGGCGAGGAGGAGGCGACGCCGCTGCTGCTGCTGACCGAGGAGGGCGGCGCCGCCAGCTTGACGGAGCGCCTCCGGTGGCGGCGCCTGGCGGAGCGGCGCGGCGGCGAGAGCTGCAGCGGCGGGAAGCGCGTGTCGGAGGCCCTGGGGTGGAGCGGCGACGAGCCCAGGACGAGGTCCCCCGCCCGCGGCGTGTAGTAGTGGGACGCCCTGTGCGGGAGCCACGCGGCGGCGTGGTGGTGGCTCCTCGGCGTGCTCGGGAGCGGCCGCGACGCGGCCAGGCGCGGGCTGGCCGCCGCGGCGCCGGCGCCACCGCCACGCGCGCGCATGTCACGGAGCTTGAAGAACCACGCGTTCGGGATCATGTCGGACAGCCGGAACTTGTGCCGCCCCATGGCTGCGCAGAGGAATGCAGGATTGATCGAAGCACCGGCTATTAGTGACAGCGAGAAAGACTGCCGCCTCCGCGCGCGCGCGCGTGCACTGCTACGCGCTCGCGCTGCTTTATCTTTGGTGGGTTGCTGTTTGGCCTAGCTTGCTCTGTGCAAGGAAGGAGCAGAGCGCCCGCGCAGGGAAGTGGGGAGAGGACGAGGGCGAGAGGCGAGCAGAGTAGGGGCGCAGGAAATGGCGCGCAGTAGAGTGGGGGGAGGAGTCGAGGAGAGGAGGGGACGCGAGGCGCCTTTTGTCCTCGCGCTCGCGCGCGCGCGTCGCCTCCCTCCCGCCCAGTCCCAGGCTCCCATCCCTCTATGCGTCGTGGGCCCCCACACCGGATACGGCCGACGCGGGAAAGCCACCGCAGGGGGCCCAGCCGCTCAGACCACAGGTTCAGAGGCTCATCGGAAGGCAGGGGGGCTCCGGCCACGCCCATCAGCTTGTGAAGCAAGCCCGGCCGAAACGGCGATGCCACGCACGCACAAAGGCATCATCTCGTTGGCCTGCCTGGCGTCGCTGCAGTAGCTCCATCCAGCTACGGGAGATTCATCGATCACATTGCACTGTGGCTCTACTGTTACGGATCGCATTGTTTTGAGCCCGAAGAAGCAGCAGGGCGTTGCGCTGTGTTCGGTGTTCCTCTGGCGACCGATCTATGCCTGACAAGCGCGGCTTTTCGAGGCACTGGTCAAGACTTGCTGGACAATGCAATCTCTGTTCCTTGGCTTGTCACGTAAGATTCGCCGGCTGCCGGACTTGCTGCTGAGCCTTCTTGCGTGCTTGGGACCGGTGTACAAGGTGAACCGGGCGTGTGTGTCTCACCGCGGAAGAGTGGCCGAGACTCTCTAGGCTGGGCAAAGTAACCGTTTTCACAACTCCACCTGTTTGGACAGGCTCTCGTTTGGTACCTCATCTGTTTGGACAGGCTTATCTTCTCGGCGAATAGACATCGCGTGATCGTGTCAGACTGTATGTAGGACCGTCCAGTATCAGCGAGAAGCGGTTCGTGCCAGCTTTCACTGATTGATCACAGTTAGTGCTCTCACTGATTGATCAAAGCCTCCGAAGAGAGGAGCTACGTACACGATCCTTGGCGACAATCATGTTATCTAAATCCAAAACAAGGTATCTGCAATGGAGGAATAGATTCCTCTGAAAAATGGAACTGCCCCGCATTTCCCCTAGGCGACGCCACACCCACCCCAACCGCGCGCGCACGAGGGCGCGTCGATCGCCTAGGAAAAACAAACCAGAAACCACGAGCTCGATCTCTCTCGATCGGCCGTCGCCGGGGGGCAGCACGTACGCGGCCCGGCGGCACGCGGGATTATTTTACCCGTCCTGTCGGGCGTTGCGGTGATCGGCCGCGGCAGCATCGTGCACCTACTACTAGTAGCCTAGCACCACCACCGCCACTGCTAAATTGCTAATCCCGCCCATCCCCACGGCCGACGGATTTGTTAATCGCCCGGTTTGGGCGGAAGCGAGCCGACGAGAGCGCGGCACCGGCACCGGCGTGAAGAGACCCTGCATGCCGAGCCGTGTCACCCTGGCCCCGCGCGCAGCCGCATTAGTTTACGCGGCATTGGCCGGTTTAGTTTAAGCTCCCCCGTGCCGTGCCGCCATCTTTCCCGGGGTCATCTCCTAATTGCGAGCGCGACACACCCCACGGTGCCCCGCGCTCACCGGTCAGCGGACGGGACGACGCGCCCAAGATTCGCCGTGCCCGGGCCGGGGCCGGGGGCTCCGTTGACAATGGGGGGGCCTTGTTGTTGCCTTTGTTGGCGTCGAGGCGTGGCCGAAATGGCAGCAGGCGAGCCGGGGCGTCGAGCGCTGGGATTAAGGCTCTAGCTGTTCCGTCGCGAGATTAGCGTGTCCTGCTCGTGCTCGATTCGTCAGCGACCAATTAAGTGAGGATGTGGAGGGCAGGTGGGCACGCACAGGGCCGGCGTTGGAGTATTGCGTACGTCCGGCCGCCGTAGCGCGCCCCTTGGGTCCCTGCCGGTGACGTGACCGAATACCTGCTGCGGCTGCGAGACATACGCATCGGAAATACGGACGCTTCGGCGCGACGGAAAGGATCGTGTACCGGTGCGCAGTGGTCTCTCTCAGTCTCTCAGTCTCTCTCTCTCTCTCTCTCTCTCTCTCTCTCTCTCTTACAGAGTAGCTAGCCTGCATGCAGTGGGCTAGTGGACCTAGCTAGGGGATTATGGACGTACGTGGTGCTCCCATCGTTTTCCCCGGGGTGGTGTGTACTGTGTTCATGTAACGAAATACGTACGAAAGAGATCGTCCTCGAAATCGGGTCCATATCCATACATGATGTACGTGCCCGGGACCAACAATACGGATTCCTATCCACCCACGCATCATTCCGAGATCTAGGAAGGTAACCATCGCTTACCGGGAAACTGATTGAAACGTTGTTACGAGTCCTTCCTTGTCAACGTGAAGGAGCGGACACCTGATGGTACTACGTACTGCTACCATGGTACCACACGTACGTACTCGTGCCGCCAAAATGTACTGGTACTGGTACGTGGTACCCCGGAGTAATTCGTTAGTCACGTACTGTACGTAGCGTAGTAGGCGACGATAAGGCCCTGTTGGCTGGAGTGAGTAGGCTTTGACCTCTGACGTGACAACACACGTGCGAGGCCCATAAAAGCGAGCGAGCGGGGGAGAGGCTGGGCCAAGCTGGCGACGCCCCCCGCCGACGCCGTAGAAGAAGAGAGACCAGACGGGAACCCGACGAGAGAGAGGAGGCCGCAGTCTCCGGGCCAGGCTATTCAATGACAAGGACGCCGCAGCAGCGAGGCCGCCCGGCCGCCTCCAATCTTCCACTACTTTCTTTTTTCTTCCCCTGGAGTCCAGCTCACGCCGGTGGTCCATTCTGCTTACATTACTAGAGGCCGGGTTGTCTAGTGCACACATTTCTCCTTGGTGTTGCCATTCCAGTAGTGCTCCATCGTAAAAGGTAGTTTAGTCCCTAGTAACAATAAGAGACGCTCACTAACCCCAGTTAAAAATGCAGCCAGTGTCTGCATTTCTTCGCGGTATCACTTGCATCATAAGTACTGAAGCAGATCGGCGGGTATCTCTTAAATTCCAGAGACAATGACAGAAAAGGGGATCGGCAACTGTTCGTGGTGTGTGGATTTCATTTGATGACGCGGCGAGGGGGCCGGCCGGGGCGCCACATGAAAGGTGCGTGCCATGGCATGGCGCCATGATTTTGTTTCCGCATTTGATGCGGCGGATGCAGTCTACGATCTGATGGGGGCAGGATCAAGCGCGCGGCGACATCGCTACGAGGCAGGCCATCATGGAGATCGCGGCACCTGAGGTCCACATGCCTGTTGCCTTGTTCGGTCGATCGATCCATCCATCCAATCTGGTTGCTTCAATTCGTTCAGCTCAAAGCATTTTAATTCATTATTACAGGCGGTATAAATATAAGGCCATGCAGTCAGGCTTCAGTAGTTCGGCCATGCAGTTAGGCTTCAGTAGTTCGGTAGCATTTTAATCCAGTCGCTGAGATTTGCTAATTAATAGCAGAGCTAACTGTCCAATTAATCTGAGAACGGCGTGGTAATGTTTCCATCTTTTTTTGAGGGCCGTCGCCCGAACCTCGAAGTATTGTTTCTTCTGATCTGGAAGGTCAAGCATAGCACGTAGAGTATTGCTCAGCATCCAGGCATTATGCACGAGTAATTGGAGATCCTAGGATTACAATAACATCTAGCTCCTGATAGAATTTGCACTCTACAGCTGAACTCATCAGTCATCACTGCCCGAGTTAAAGCAAAGTCAGGCCTGCTCGGGGCTCTATGTCAGTGTTGTACCTTGTACTTATCAGGAGCCAGGTCAAGCAAAGAAGATAAACAATCACGTCTATGATTGAGGTCTTGATGATGCCGTGCACGACGCACGTGGTTACTTTGACGCTAATGTGAGGCCCTGGGCAAAGGCTCAGCCTGGAACGGTATCTTCATGAAAGTGGAAGATCCATCATCCATGTAATGCAAGGCTCCCAGCCAGAAACGTCCCGTTTCAGAGAATCAGATGAGTGAACGGGAAGACAGTGCTTCTTCAGAAAATCGTTAAGTCCAACTAAATGTAACTGCTGAATTAGCAGAATTTCCTGAGCTATGTTAGTTTTACAGTTTCCATTTCCGGAGTTATTTTTAAAATCTTTTCTACTAGTAACCATGCAATGTGTTTCTGTGCTCCACAAATATCCCTTCACGTACACATCAGCTAAAGTAGCCACGCTACCAGAGTTCCCAGCCGCTGCAAGCCATCTCCTTCCTGGGCCACACACAGCACTGCAGCGCTCAACGCCTTCTTGTCTGAAGCCTGAACGCACCCACGTCGTTCTGGGCCTGAAACCCCCTCTCATTTCAGCAGGCTTTCCTTGCACCACGTAGCCCTGTAACCTCCACAAAACTGCCAAGCTGCCGCTGCTTGTCTGCGCCCCAAACGCTCCTGCATATATAATGGCCTGATCAGCGATCACTTGGCAGGTCTGTTCTTGTGCAGAAACCAACTAAACTCCTGAAGCCATGGCCATGAGGGCTCTTCCGCTGACACCTTCCAAGAGCTCCTCGTTTGGAGCTCAACAGACCATATCGTCCTTCAGGCCGAGCAGCGGTAGCCCCAGATCGGTTAGAGCTTATGCAACGGGAGACGAGGAGGGCAACAAGCAGTCCCTGTTTGGGAGCATCACCGAGGCTCTGGACTTCTCGCAGGTCCGGTCGGAGAAGGATGCCGAGCTGCTGTATGAGGCCAGGGAGAAGACCAAAGGTGGAGGGAGGATGACAAGGGAACAGGTATGGGATCACTGATGCAAACCAACTGCGGATCAACGATGTTACTATCTGTAGTCTGAACTTTTCGGTATGCTGATCAAATTCTGCTCGGATTTGCAATGAAGTACGGAGCACTTAGGAGGAAGATTGGTGGCACCTACAAGGATTTCTTCAAGTCATATGTCGAAGGTACCTTATCTGTGTACCTTTCTCATGATAATAGCGAAATGTCAACTGCTTGCTTATATTCACATAAAAACTGAAGCACCGAATAAGCCGTATACTGTGATATATGCCAAAAAATGCAGGATTGAATTGCTAGTTATGTTTTGAAAAAAATTGCTAGTTATTATTTTCTGAACATGAGAATGAATATCAAGTTACTGAATACTGACCAACCAAATGGGTTTCAAATACAGTCGACGGGGAATACGTGGAGGAAGGCTGGGTCGATAAGACCTGCAAGGTCTGCAAGAAGGACACGAGGGGGGAGCCAAGGCAGGTTGACAAACTAGGGAGATATGCGCATGTGGCATGCTTGGAGAACCCAAAACCGGCAAACTTCTTCACCAAACTCTTCGCAAGATGAGCTTCGATTGTACCATCAGCAGCATTGTTTCAGTCATGGTTAGATATAAAGAAATTGTTATGGCCTCAGAGGGCCTGGATTATGCTATATGTTCAATTTTCCATATGAACAAAGGCATGACTCAGAATGATCAGAACAAACTACTGTGAAATTTTCATATAGCGGCACAAGACTTTACAAGTTAGTACTCTTGAGTTATATATTAGCTCATGTTCCTCGTCGTAATACAGGAGGAGCTTCCAACCGTAAGCTTATTTGATCGAACTACTATAAAGCTATCACATTCTGCTTACCTAATGCTGCAGTTATATGATGTATTTAGAAGTCCTGTGCTTGGAGCATAGACAGATAGACCTTACACCTGATGACAGTGCATCCAATCTTAAAGCCAGGCATTACTGTAAAGCCAACACTGATCTTTGCTTCCTCTGTGGTCAATTTGGCTGGTACACTTTCCATGTGCTTCTTTTGAAACTGAACACCGGTCCTTACAAAGAGCATTTCAGCTCTTGGTTTCAAATGGCGAGCAACTGTGAGCAATGCCCAAACATATCTAGCCATTCTTGCAAATGTCTGGTAAAATTGTGTCCTTGGATGACCGCCCCTCTCGACAAATGCTCTGTGATCCAAGTTTCCAAAGAAGGAATCCTCCATACTACTGGGTACAGCCACCAGATACTTTTCTCGGCAAAATCTTCCAAAGGCAGAATTTGGGGCCTCCATAAGAGTATCAAATGGATCCTCAAAACTCATAACATAATCATAAGAATCCATGGAAAAATACTCGTCTTTGGTCCCCATAAGCATTGCACGAGCAAAGTACGCCTCAACACCATACTTCTTATGAGACCTTTTCTCATATACAACAGATTTGCCAATTGGAAATTTGGAGATGCCAAGGTCCCATCCTGAAACTTTCATCCAACCCACGACGAGTTTTGTAAAATCATGTATGTGTTTTGACGAACTCTCAAATAATTCAATGAACATATCCATTGATCCCCCCTTACCAATGTCAAAACTTTTGACTCTGTGCATTGCTCTCTGATCAATCTTCTCCTTTAGTTCCATATTACTCCTTTCCAGTTCTTCCAAGTCTGCTCGCAACAGAACTAGTTCAGAATCTTTCTTGCAGATGTCAGCCTGCAACTCCACAGCGAGCTTCTGATGCTGATGAATTCTTGAGCTCACATGAGACTGATACATTGGATTGCTCCACTTGTTGACACTAACATACAGATCTTTAAGCCCAGAGGTCTCCTGAAGCTCCGACGCAAAATGCTCACCAGCTGCTGCAATCTTTTCAGGATCATATGGCACATGCGCTTGCTGAACCTTGACATAAGCCAGCTTCAGACCAGAGATTGCATCAAGAAGCTTCTCGACAACCGCTTCCTCGTAGCGGGCAGTGGAGCTTCCGGAGCAACTCTCATGGTCAGAGACTTGTTGTGGATGTACTTTCAGGTGAGCGCCGTCTTCACTGCTCCCGCCGGTGCTGTCGGCCTTGGGCTTGCCGCCGACGTTCTCCGCGACGCCAACAGAGTGCAACTTGCAGATGTCCGTGATGCGCAGAAGCAGGTTGGAAGACGTCCTCCTCATCTTCCCCTTTGCCGGCTCCATCTTCAGGATTCCTCCGTGCAGGACGAGACTGAGCAGCGTCTGCCTCCGAATGAGTGTTCGTGCTCTTCAGTCTGCGTGAGACAAGTAGTCAAATGTGCATAGATTCCAAGAAGAAAGATGGCGGCTTTCCAAGATGTTTATTTCGATCAAATCAATGCCAAGAACACAGCATACGGGATATAGGATTCGTGTCTACGCGATTGCCGTACAGAAGATGAATGCAAAATACAAACAACGATCCAAGAATAGAACAGACCAATCAGCCATGATAACGAGTGAGTGGTACAGCACCTTTTATCTGGCGGGTCCTGAAACTCCAAGAACTGCCATTCTTTCACATCCGCGCGGATCCAGGAAGCGAAAAGCCTGCCAAGAATAGGCCCCAGCGATAGTGAGATGATGAGATCGCGCAGAATCTTCGAGGATACAAGTGATGGGGCTCACTTATTAGTTGCAGAGGTAGAGGGTTTTGTTGGGTTGGGGGAGGGAGGCAAGGCAACGACCTCGTGGGCTCCAATGGATTCGAACAGAAAAAGGGGGAGTGGGAGGCAGGTGCGGTGAGTTTCTTTTGTAATCCCAAGAGGCCAAGGGATGCTGCCGACCGAAGGAAGCTGGGTTTGGAAACCCTAGCGGCCGCGCTGCGCTTGCCGGTGGCGCTGGCGCCGTGTTCGTCGCCTCTGACCGGCTCTCTGCAGCCTCCAGTAAAAGGCAGTAAATATCTTTATTTTAGGCTCTGTAACTGCAGATCTGACTTGTGAGCTTCTATTCCAGATCTTTACCATGGGGATAGAAGGGGAATATTCAGGCCTTCAAAGTTCAGAGGAAGTGGTCACGTTGCAATTAAGAAAAGGGTTTATGACCGGTGAAAGGGGATTTTGAGCCGGCTCTGGCGCTTGAACAATATAAGTTCAGTCTTCAGTGCCCTCTCCAAAAATAATGGTAGGTATTCAGTGTGTCATTTAGAGTGTACTTAATATTATAACCTGCCAGCCTCTAAAAAACTATTTCGGGCGTCCATCGTGTGTCATGAACGGCTGAATTTGCTGTGCCCACCAAAACAATGTTTGGTCGTGCTAGTATGGTGGAATAAACAAGCTCACGATCTGAACTGGGAGAACATACCAAAACTTGTCGTAGCCCTCATGAAAGCTGCTCAAAGTTGCTTTTTTTCTTTCCAATTTGAAACTCAAAGCAAAAGGATTTCGAACTTTAAAGCGCAAAAGCCCTCGCTGTGTTTTGCAAATCACCACATTATTTGAGATGCCAAGCAATGGCATCCACGCAACGTCCACCTGTAAATGTTGCAACGCTCGTGATTTAGTATTCTTCTTAACAAATGCTCGTGGTTAACACTGCGCATTAATTAGGTCGCCACTAGCCCATGCTTTTGCCTGTCATGGCGCTCCGTATTGAATACTGTGACCACTGCGAGTCTCGCGTCGGTAGGCACAAACTACGGATCATAAATTTTGGTCTGGGACACGATTTGTGATTTATTTTGTTTTCCTGTTGGGGCGAAAATTGAATCGAATTTGGTGATGAGCCCTTGACTTGGGTCCAAGTACTTATCCCAATCTACTTTCTTTTCTGACTGAAAAATATGTGTTCGAGCGCGTTTAGGATTGGAGATCGTGTAACAAACCAAGTCGAGCCGCAACGCAACCTGCTTCCCAATTACCCGCATCTATAAGCACAGTGTAGCACGCGTACGTGCAGCGCAGCAGCTAGCAAATCTACATGCCACGGCGCCGACCTAATTCCGATCACCAACAATGGCCGCCGCGCTACTGAGCCTCACCAGCCTGTACATCCTCCTCGGCGTCGCCGCGGGCCTCGCGGCGCTCTGCGCCTTCCTCTGGGCCGTGTGCCATTGCCAAGACGGCGCCGCGAAGGATGGCGCCGGCGTCGGCGTCTCGTCCGCGGCGGGGATGCACGAGGGGCTATTGAACAAGAGCAAGGACGTCGTCGTGGCCGTCCCCGAGCCGGGTGGTGGTGGTGGCGGCGGCCAAGGCCAGCGGCGTGGCCCGGGGCCAGACGGCGGCGGCGACGTGGAGGTGTGCGCGATCTGCAAGGCGCGGCTGGCGGAGGCGGGGTGGGGCGGGTGCCGGCGGCTGCGGCCGTGCGGGCACGTCTACCACGCGGACTGCATCGGCCTGTGGCTCCAGCGCAGGTGGATCTGCCCCGTGTGCCGCGCCGGCGTCGTGCTCGTGTCGTCGCCGGCCGAGATCATGGACGCCATGGTGTGACTGTGACCCGCCCGGCCCCGGCGGCGTGCGTCTGTTTTGTTCGGGGGGCGAACCGTGCGGTGCACGGGCGCGCGGACGTGTGCGTGCTTTAACATGTCCGTGCGTGCGTGCGCTGGGGCTCGCCGTGACCGTGACAGGATTTGCCACGTTTGTATAGGCACGTGTACAGGCCACGTTCTTTCTCTCTCTAGCAAAACTGTGTTTAGTAGCACTATCGTTTTTCTTTTCGTTTGGCCGTGTTTCTTTCCTTCTCGAAAAAAATTTACAAAGAGAATCTTGTATGTATGGATTATTAAATGAAGTGTATTTACAAAATCTTTTTTGAGATGAGTGTAACTTTACGCGACGAATCTTAACGAGTCTAATTAGTCCATAATTTACTACATGTAACTATTCTCTAACCGTGATTTGTCTCGTCAATTAACCCGGAGGTGTGAAGATAGTTTTATAAACTGATTTTATTTAATACCCTTAATTATTGGGGTGAAAAAAAAATCCATTGTCTGGATACGCCGAGATCTCATCGTGGCGCCGCGCGTGCTACGTACGGTTTCGGTGCAGTTCACGAAGGAATCTTTTTTTAGGACAACGAAGGAATCTTTTGTTGCAAGGATACGAGCTCACTCGTGTACACAGTACTTGCATTGCAGTATTCCCTGCCCTGCTGAAAACCCAATGGCCGAAACATAGTCACTCTTGGGCCCTGATGCATACAAATTATCTGCTAGGCTTTCGTACCATATTCACTCTTGGGCCCAGCTTGTGCGTGCAAATTATCTGCTGGGCTTACTAGTGTTGCACCACACAATACGCGTAGTGATCATATTGGGCCCCCACACTATCGCTTGGCCCTTCTGCGGTTCTGCATGTACATCCTCCTCATCAGTCTATCGCATGGCCCTTCTGCCTCATTGCATCCTCTCTTTCTTCCGCATCCGAAAAAAGAAAGACATGATCGGAATCATATGTGATTGCATTTGAGGATAGCAGCCATGAGCAGACCACAATCAGGCTCTACATGTGGCCCCTCTGATGTTTCTCAATTGCCTGTATTGATCCGTTTATCGGATGGACAACTGCTGCGGTCTTTAAAAGTCGGCCCCTCTGATGTTTTATTTGGGTCTCTGTTTTTCCTCTCTTTCACTAATGTTGATGGTGACAAGTAACAATACAGAGTTACCATAGTTGTGATGGTTGCGAACTTGCGACGAAGAAAAAAGACCTTTCCATATATTTGTTCAATTTTATTCTTTTCACGCTGTTTTTTCTGAAAGGTTTGACAGTGTCTTATTGGTTTCGTTTTCCTTCGTCCAATTAAACAGACAAGCTAGCCGCAGCAACTCGTAATATTATATCATTATAAGTAGCATATATAGTGCAAAACCAGATGAGCGCCTCGAGATGTAGCTCTTGAAATATTCAACATTATAATGCAGTCCCTGCTTACATAATGTATAATCATTTGGTGTTACCAATCCGCTGCTCCACTAGCCATTACTGATGGACGATTCTTTTGCAGTAGTATATTTTATATCTAGTCTCCTTGATTTGCTGTCGACCAAGTGACGCATGTGGATGGCTGACAAGTCAGGTTTTATTTTTCCCTGGACGGAGACATGTTAATTTGTAATAGTACAATTGTTGGTTGTATGTTGGACCCCTAACCTGCATGATGTGAGCAGCTCAGAAACGCAGAAAATGACTTTTTCTTCAGAAACCAAAGGCCAGAAAAACCAGATGGCATGCACAAGCCCCACAAAAGTAAAACCACCCGGCCCCTCATGATGCATTATCCTGAATTACATGCCGAGTGGTCCTGAAGTCAAACTCAATTTCACTATTAGCACATAAGAATATACGAGCAGTAGCATTCCACAGACGGCACATAATCAGTCATCTACAACTGTACAATACTGTTGGTGGTTGTCAATTGGAGGACAAACCTGCATGATTAAGCGACTCAGAAACCCCAAAGCAGATTTTCTTTCAAAAACCAAAGGTCAACCAAATGGCATGCGCAAGCAGGATGCAAGTTTGGCTTTTGGTTTAAATGAACTGACACGGATAGCTGATCGATCACCTTGTTTTTTTGGTGCCTCCACTTGCAAATTCCAATGCCAAAAGGGTCGACCACTCTGGCGCCTGGTGAGACCCAATCTCACTGTTGAGCATCCTAGAACATATTCGCAGTGTCATTCCACAAACTATACACATCATCAGCCATCTGGAACTGTACAATACCACTGCACGAGACGCACTTTTTCTGAATGGAGCCAGAAGCTCGTATTGAGATATCGGGGATAAGACGGCGACGTTCACTCGAGCTAGCAGTGAAAGGGATGCAACTTGACAAATCCGAGATTGTTGGCAATTAACAATCAACATGTAGACCACTCCGGGGACTGAAAGCTACTTAGCATACCCTCTGGATAATCACAAAATCATAACAAGCTGATAAATCGATAAGGCTTGCGCTGGGCGGGACCGAGCACGGGTGGTAAAAGAGAGAATATCTAATACGACTTACGATCTGGCCACGCACGCCGAAATCGCACTCTAGGCTCGGCCCCTTGGTCTGCCTTCACAGGTTACTCTTCGAACTTGTCTGATGTGAGCCATTTTCTCCGATGTGATATCATGAAAATTATTGCCATTCACTCAATCTTGGACACGTATAGTTCAGGTTCCCTCCGAGCATCTCAACCTGCATAACAGTTTCAGGTACCTAACTGGCCGGTCAGGTCGACAGGCAAGCTCGCTGATCTGGAAGACTGGAGCTGGAAATTGTCCTCGTGCTGTGCTACGCGTCGTCCTCAGCGTAGCAATCTAGCTCGATCGCAAGGGAGTAGCCTGCCTTTTGAAATCCTGGCAGCGCCTCCGCGAAGCAAAGCTCCATAAACTCCCCGTCGTCCACGTCGCAATGCTGTCAGCAACAAGGAACAGCAGCAGATCACATGTATGGCGAGCTCCATCATGCCTTGCACCTCCGGCAAGCTTCAGGATGGCGGCGTGGCCGCGGATCAGCGGCTCGATCGCTTCGACTTCGACGGAAGACGCCGGGATTGGGAGCACGAAAGGGACTGAAATGGGCAGGCAGCGAACGAACGGAGCCGGATTTCAACGGGCTTTTAACTGGGGGTTGCCATTTCTGTGGACGCGGACGGGTTTGAGTGGCCGCTGCCCGCGCCGCACAGCGTCCGGCCACGCCGCCTCCGGCTTTGCGGCTGACCGACCGGGGTTTTCGCAAGCGGCGAAGGTTGTAATCTGCGACCAGTCCAAAAGGGAAAAGAAGATGCTACAGGTGGGCATTTCTCGGAGTGACAGTGATACCGATAGAATTGCCTATTGAAAATCGTTTGCTCCTCTCTTTTTTTTTTTTGGACGGGGAAAATCTCAGATATTTATTGTCTGAGGATGACGCGTTTCACCTTTTTTACTGGACGAGATAGACGCGTTTACAGACTAGGAACGGTGGTTCTGGGTGTGAATGATGGTACTTATCTCCTCAGCTCGTCTCCTGCTGTTCGGCTTGTGTTCCTTCCTTGTCACCGTTCCCTCTTAATAAGTAATTTCTTTCGGTAACCAGCGCCATTTCAGCGCTTGAGTGTATCAACCAAGTTTTCACAAACTTTTGCTTGTTTTGCACTCCTTCAATGGAACGGAAAATGTCCTTCCACCCGTTTAAAAATGAAAAGACAACGAGTACATTGTTCTAGACGCCGGGTTACAAATGCTTTCTTTAAGAAATCAGTTGCATCTGTTTTTAGCTCGGTCAACCCTTGGAATTTCTCTGGCGAGATCACCCGTGATGTCGATCGCTTCCGTGCACAGCTCAACATGGAATTAAGGTGCGAATAAGCGAATTGTCCTGTACCGGAATGGTTCCAACAGTGGACTTTTCACAAGATAGAGCTCGGGTTAATGCCATCCCCACTGTCCACACACACCGGGAGTGATTTTACGGTTGTAGTAAATAGTAATAATATAAACAAGCTGCGTACCTGCTGACGCGTGTCGCCTTTGTTTTCCACGCGAGCAATCTCAGTCGGCTGGAAGTGTGGGGGAGGAGATGCAAAGAACGGACAGAACAGCGCGGCCACGGGCGATTATAATACGGAAAAGGCATGCTTCGTGCACCATGACAGGGAACAGCATCCCTGGGCTTTTCACTGGGAAGCAAGGGAGGGTGCTTCCTTGCCTGGTAAGATATGCCTGAACCCAAGGTTTCAGCCACCTTGCTCTTAAACAACACGAGAGGTCGCCGAGAGCCTGATCGAGATGTGGGGGCGAGTCAAACTCGGCAAGCTGCAAAAGGGGACGAGGCCGAGCCGCGCACGCGCACGCGCACAGAAAACACGCCGCGTGCGTGATCCGAGATTGTCCTGCGCCTCCTGTCCTGCCGCGCCATCAAAGCCGAAAGAAAAGAAAACCACGGGCTGGTCGGCAGCGAGCCGCCGCCGCAGTCATCCCGCCAGGCTGCGCGGCGCTTCGCTGGAACGAACTGAACGGAACGAAGCGTCCGCACCTGCCGCCTCTCGAGGCCGGCGTTGGTGGCGTAGGCGGGGGCGGTTGCGTACCAGGCTATCCGTACCGTGCATTCTCGCCGGAGGGAGAAAGGCTGGCTGGTTCCTGGTCCCGATCATCATCGGCAATCACTCTCCGGTGGCGCAGGGCCCCAGCAACCACCCCATCAATGATAACCAAAAACTAAAAGCGCCGAGCCGCCAATGCAGCGCAGTCGCTTCGAGCGAGTACGCTGGATCATGGAGCAGACGGGGTGGCCCCATCACTTGGCACAATCGGAACGAATCCCGTTGCTTTCCCTCCCTCCTATACCAAACAGTAGCTCAGACGTCCGGACGGTTCAGGTCTTCGCTTCAGGGGCAACAAACAAATACGTTTGTCCGTGACGATTGACAGACAGGCAAGAGACCAGCAAATGCAGTCGCAAACTAATCCCATTTTCCATTGTGTGTTTCGAACCACCGCACAAACTGCCCAAGAGTAAAAATTTGGTACAAGAAATGGAGGGAATTACATTTGGTTGGTACAGAGCTCCGTATGCACAGTTGATCAACCACTCGCCATTATCTCTCTGTGATCAAAGAATCGTGACAGCCTAAGCAAACTTTTTGTACATGATGAATAAAGAGGGGAGAGGAAAAAAATCCTTTCTTTTTTCTGGGCTTATCCTATCTGGCACTGCGAATGCGCCCCCGACCGATCATGACGCCATCATTGCCGGCGGCACGACGCTGGCGGCGGGGCACGCGCTGCCGCGCTCGCCGTCGGCGGCCGAGGCCGCGGCCCACCTCCGGCATATCCTGCCGAGCGACGCGGCCTTGCGCCGGGCGCGCTCCGTGCCCGTGCCCATCAGCTCCCAGATGGCCCACTCCACGCCGGGCACGGCCATCACCTGCGTCACCGCGCGCGCGCCCAACCGCCGGCACAGCAGCACCAGCGCCGCCGTCGCGTTCTCCCTGCCCCACTCCGTGCCGCGCCGCATCTCGGCCACCAGCCGCACCACGGCGCCGTCGATGCCCACGATCGCCTCCGCCCCGCCGCGCTTCGCCAATGCGGCCAGCACCGCCGCTGCGGTCTCCTCCTCGCTGATCGCCGACAGGGCCGCCTGCGCCACGCCGGCGTCCACCAGCTTCCCGACGTTCTCCCGCTCGCCGGCCAGCGACAGCAGCGCCGCCAGCGCGTCCTTCTTCGTGCTCGTCGGCCCCGTGCGCGCCAGATGCACCAGATTCTCCACGATGGACGGGTTCCGGCCGAGGCGGCGCCGGTAGGAGTGCACGGACGCCAGGCTGAGCACGGCGGCCGCCGCGTTCTCCTTGGCGCGCCACGTCGCGCCGGAGCTCATGATGTGGGCGACCGCCTCCACGGTGCCCTCGGCGTGCATGATGCGCTTCTTGTTCGCCTCCAGGATGGACAGGTTCAGCAGCGCCGTGACGGCGTTCAGCTGGAGCCCGGCGTCCTCGGAGTAGAGCAGCGGCACCAGCAGCGGCACGGCGCCGGCCTCTCCGACGAACGCGCGGCTGTCGGAGCCAGACTTGGACAGCAGCCGGATCTCGTGCACCACGCGGTTGGCCGCGTCGGGGGAGAAGGAGATGGAGAGTTTCTTCACGAGGAACGACGCCGTCATGCGCGCCGCCAACAGCGCAGCCTTGTTCGCGGATACCGCCTGCGCCGGCTCGCTCTTGCTGGCGTCGCTGCTCTCCATGGCGACGCCGTTCTCCCGGCACCACTTGGCGATGAGATTTTTGAGAGCCTTGTTGGGCACGAGCTCCAGAACGGTGAGGACCTGCCCCGTCTTGGGGCACGTTGACTTGCCGGAGTCGAACCACCGGGCGATGGAGTCGCGGTCGTATGTCTGGCCGCTGGCGACGACGACGGGCTCGCGCATGATGTCCAGAGTGATGGGGCAGCGGAAGTCCGGCGGCGGCGCCGGCGGCTCCCCCTCCTCGTCCACCTCGGGGTCCGGCTTGGAATCCGAAGGCCGGGGCGTGGCGCTGAACAGGACGCACTTGGCGTACCGGAGCAGGCCAACGAGCGCGATCATGGCGTCCGTCCACCGCTCCGAGGCGCGGTCGCCGATCTCCCGCTCGAGGATCTCGATCTCGTCGCTGCAGCCCGCCGCGTCGTTGATGCCCGCCTCGCCCAGGATCTCCTCCAGCCTCTCCCGCTCCGGCACGATCTCCCGCTCAATTTCATGTATCAGCGACAGCACCCTCGCCTTGAGCGCCTGCTCCGGCCCGGCCGCCGGCGCGAACCGCCGGCACTGGCGCGACGCGAGCTCCAGCAGGTCCACGACGTCCTCGGCGAGGCCGAGCTCGGCGACGGGCAGGAGGTCGAGCATCGTGGCGAGCTCCTGGTGCAGCTCTCGGACCTCCTCCTCGACCTCGTTCGACTGCAGCAGCAGCCGCATCCGGCTCCGCGTGGCGCAGTCGGCGACCAGCGCCTTGAATCGCTGCAGCACGAGGAGCACCTCGCGGAGGCACAGCGACGCGGAGCGCGGCAGGTCCCCCGCCGCCGCGGCGCACGCGGCCAGGTCGTCGAACGCGGCGGCCAGGAGCTTGGATCGCCTGGTGATGGACGCGATCGCGGCGCGCAGGAACGGCGCCGGCGCCTCCGCGGCGGCGGACATGTCCCGGGCGAGGCGGTGCAGCGACCGGAGCAGCTCCCCGTCGGACGGCGACGGCGGCGACAGCGGCACGAACGCTGCCGCAGACGACGACGACGACGACGAGCAGCAGCCGGGCGGCGACGGCGCGGAGGTCAGCACCGTTCTTGGATTAGTCATGGTGACTGAGAGAGAATTGGAATGGCGTGGTAACTAACACCTACAGGAACGGTTGGCTTATTATCAGTGGGAATGGTGTACGATGACGGAGCGGGGAGAAGAGAGAAAGGAAGGCTTATAAATGACGAGGCGGTAGGCGTGCGCAGTTGGTTGATGAGAGCTGGAGGGAATCCCGCATGAGGTTGCTTGCTTATCTACTGTGATGGTTGTGCTTCATGTGCTTAGTTTAATGGTGATGCTCGGGTTTAATTTGGCCTGGGAGGGAAGATGATTGGAAGTGGGCTGGGTCGCGTGATGCGGTGGCCGTCGGATGGCGAGGAGACGGACGGTCGGGATGGGTCGATGGTGACTCAGCTCTGGCTTGATTGGATCACGGCCAGGTTCGCTTGGCTGCGGCGGCTGGGTGCCTGTGCCTGGGTGTGGAGGGAGGGAGAGATACAAACAGTGCGTTGACGGCCGACAGCAAGGGGTGAGAGCGAGCGCACGAGAATGAGATCCGGCCTCTAGTGTTGTTTTATCAGAAGAGTGGAGGACCATGGCCAGCCGCAGCCAGCATGGGCTAGGGAGAATCCAAGGACTATACTTTTCTCACGCTTACCTGAACTTAGGGCCTTGTTTAGATCCTAAATTTCGGGGATTAAATTGGGGGTACGATGTCACATCATAATCATTGCGTGTCACATCGTAATCGTTGCGTCGTAACATTTCGTTTGTATGTGTGAAAAATTATCCAAAAATTGATTAATTAGGCTCAAAATGTTCGTCTCGCAAAATACAACAAAATTATGCAATTAGTTTTTGATTTCATATATATTTAGTACTCCATGCATGTTATGACATTTTGATGTGATGGGAATCTTCTTTTTGCATAGTGAACTTTGGAGGTAGAATTTGGGATCTGTTTAGTTCCCGAATTTGGGAGCCTAACTTTGGTCTTTTGGGGTGCGTGCGACAATGTAGCATTTCGTTTGTATGTGTGAAAAATTATCCAAAATTGATTAATTAGGCTTAAAATGTTCGTCTCGCAGAGTACAACAAAACTGTGTAATTAGTTTTTGATTTCATCTATATTTAGTACTACATGCATGCTATGAAATTTTGATGTGATGAGAATCTTCTTTTTGCATAGTGAACTTTGGGGTGAAATTTGGTATCTAAACAATAGCTTAGGCTGGTCTCCCCGACACTCTATCTCTAAAAAAGAATAATCTATCCTGGTCATCAAGATTCTCTACTCTATATCACTTTCCTCCGCACTCGTTCAAACTCTACCGCACTCTTTATATCAACCGCCACCACGCGGAGCCCACCAATAACAATTTTTTTAACCAATTCTCCTCTCCCCATCTCTCTTCTCTATCTTCTCACCTCCCTCTCTCCCGTCCTCTCCGCCTCCCCCACCCCCACCCGCTCTGCCTCCACCGCCGACGCCCCGCCTCCCCATCTCCTCACCGACCCCACACTTCCTCCTCCCTCCGGCGCCGCGCCACCCTCTCCCGTCCCCCACTCCCGCCAAGCCAGCCCCTCCCCTCTCTCCAGCGACGGCGAGCGCGGGCGGCGGTGGCTGGCGCGGGCTGCACGGCCCTCCCGCGGTAGCGGCCACGCGCAGGAGCCTCGCCCGCACTCCCCGCCTTACCTCCCCACCACCTCCTCCGTGCGTCCCGGCGCTATTCCCCTGCCGCATTGCCAAGGACGACCATGGAGTGGAGCCGGCGGTGGCGGTGGTGAGGAGACCCCGCGCCGCATCCCCATCCCCTCCCCTGCGCGCGGCCGCAACGGGCGCGGAGGACGTGAGGCCGGGCGGCGTCGGCGGCGTGGGAGGCCTGTCAAGCTCCGAGCGCGTGGTGGCGGCTCCGAGCGCGCGGCGGGGCGGGGGCGAGTGTCGCTACTACTTCCTCTGCTGTGTGCTCGCCACGGCGGTGGGGCGACGTGGCGGCTCGGTGGTGGGGCAGTGTGGTTCCAGCGACCTCATCCCTCCTGCTCCAGCGGCTCCCCTCCCCTCTTCTGCTCGTCGCCGCTGCGGGCCGCGACGGCCGTCCCCTCCCCTGGCGCCCATCTCTGCGTGGCGGCTCCGAGCGGCGGTCGAAGGCCAGCGCGGTGGGGAGGCGGCACGGCAGGGAAGCAATGGCGGAGGTGGGGCCGGCGTTGACGTGCCCTTTACCGTCTCTCTTTCTCCGCCTCTCTATTTACCGAGCGGCGGCCGCGTTTAGCGCGTAGCGCTCCGATTCGCGTTCGCCGCTGCAGCTCGCGAAACGCTGCCCCGCACGGCATGCACGCCAGGTGGCGCGTACCGTGCAGGGTCGCGTGAGCCGGTGCGAGCAGCCTTAGCACAATTGTAAAGGCCTTGTTTAGTTTCCAAATTTGGGAGCCAAACTTTGGCCTTTTTGGGTGTATACGTCACTGTAGCATTTCGTTTGTATGTGTGAAAATTATCCAAAAATTAATTAATTAGAGTCAAAATGTTTGTCTCGCAGAGTACAACAAAACTGTGCAATTAGTTTTTGATTTCATCTATATTTAGTACTCCATGCATGTGCCGACATTTTGATGTGATGGAAATCTTCTTTTTCCATAGTGAATTTTGAGGGTGAAATTTGGGATCTAAACAAGGCCGGGGTGTGTTTAGTTCCTTGAAAAGAGGGTGAAAAGGGGGTAAAAATTTCACATCGGACACTGTAGCGCACTGTATCACTTTTCGTTTGTTTGTGGTAAACATTGTCCTACCATGACCTAACTAGGCTCAAAAGATTCGTCTCGTCGTGTACATCAAAACCATGCAACTAATTTTTTTATTTACCCATATTTAGTGCTGAAGAGAGAGATTTGATGTGATAGGTGAATAATGAAGTTTGGGAACCTCAAAACCATCCATCTGCTGCCCTGCTCAGACGATTCGTCCTTGCTCCCTATCGGTTCCGGTGGATGGCAGCTTCCCGTGGGAGAGAAATAAGGCCTTGTTTAGATGCCAATTTGGTACCCTAAATTTGGGAGTTGGAAAACCGAGGCGCACTGTAGCATTTCGTTTGTATGTGTGAAAAATTATCCAAAAATTGATTAATTAGACTCAAAATGTTCGTCTCGTAGAGTACAACAAAACTGTGCAATTAGTTTTTGATTTCATCTATACTTAGTACTCCATGCATGCTATGACATTTTGATGTGATGGGAATCTTCTCTTTGCATAGTGAACTTTGAGGGTAGAATTTAGGATCTAAGGCCTTGTTTAGATCCCAAAAGCAACTCCCAAATTTACTATGCAAAAAGAAGATTCCCCGTCACATCAAAATATCATAGCATGCATGGAGTACTAAATGTAGATGAAATCAAAAACTAATTGCACAATTTTGTTGTGCTCCGCGAGACGAACATTTTGAGCCTAATTAATCAATTTTTGGACAATTTTTCAAATATACAAACGAAATGCTACAGTGACGCAATGATTACGAAGTGACGTCAAACTCCCAAATTCAATCTCCCAATTTCAATATCTAAATAAGGCCTAATAACCGTCACGAATTATCAAGGCCTTGTTTAGATCCTAAATTTCACCCCAAAGTTCACTATGCAAAAGGAAGATTCCCATCACATCAAAATGTCATAGCTTGCATTGAGTACTAAATGTAGATAAAATCAAAAACTAATTGCACAGTTTTATTGTACTCTACGAGACGAACATTTTGAGCCTAATTAATCAATTTTTAGATAATTTTTCACGCGTACAAACGATCCTTCCAATAATACAGGAGTTTTAAACAAAACTTCCCTTTTTCATCTCGTGGGCCTTTTTACCGGAGTTGCTGAGGCCTTGTTTTCCCAAATTTGAAGGAAATTTTGGCGTTTGGCAGTGCGTGTGTCACTGTAGTGTTTCGTTTGTATGTGTGAAAAGTTGTCTAAAAATTGATTAATTAGGCTCAAAATGTTCGTCTTGTAGAGTATAACAAAACTGTGTAATTAGTTTTTGATTTTATCTATATTTAATACTCAATGCATGTGTCGACATTTTGATGTGACGTGAATCTACTTTTGGGGGTGAAATTTGTCAGGATCACCCCTCGCGCTATTGTCCAGCTGACGCGGTCAGAATTCTGCAGAGCAGGCAAGGTGTCCAGAGTCCAGACAGAGAGAGGTGCGCAGCCTTGGAAGGATCCAAACGGGTCAGACCAGACGAATGAATGCAAAAGAGATCGAGCGGTTGCAACGAACAGGGCTACTCTAATTACGGCGACGGGTGCCATGTGGAACAAGAAACCATCATTTGACCCGATCGAACTCCAGGCCGCACGAGCACGACGCCATCTGGAAGACGCCACAGGCCACGACCCGCGCCGCCGGCCGGCCGCCTTTTGACCTGTTAGCCCACCTGCCCAGGCCGCCGCCGCGGTTCGGCCATCGATCTCCAATCGTTTAGTTTTAAAAAGAGCCTTAAATTCTACCATGCAAAAGAAAATTTTCATCATATTAAAATATGAAGTGCTAAATATAGATAAAATTAAAAATTAATTACATAGTTTTGCTGTACTTTACAAGAGGAATATTTTGAGTCTAATTAATTAATATTTGGACAATTATTTACAAATACAAACGAAACGATACAATAACGTATTTATAATGTTTTTGTTAACTTTGACGTCCTGATTCGAAATCTAAACGAGAGCTAAGCCGAAACCGCAGCGTGGTCAGGTACTCAGGTCTCGCCACGCCACACGCCCTACCTGTGCCTGCGCTGCCGCTGCGACGCCGACGCCGACCAGATCGCCACGCCGACGCGTTGATCTGATGAGAACGTGCCCGATTTCCCAGCGGCTCGCTTCACGTGCGCGTTCTTTTCGTTAGGGGCTCTGTGGGAGAGGCCGCGACTGCGCCTAACCTTTCTAGTTCGTTCATTTCCTCAAACACTTTGTGAGCGCCGCGCTGGGAAAGTGATGGCCGGCGTGTCAGGCACACGCACACGCCTGGTTGGTGCGGATGGTGGTGGGCTGGTGACCAGACGGCGGCCGGCGCCTACGTAGCAGTGTGCCGCGGGAAGACGGGCCCCGGTTAATACTTCGCATTAACCTAAACAGTGGCTTTGTTTGACTCGGCGTCCCCGGATAGTCTATTTAAACAGGCTATTGCACACGAACTGATAGCTGCAGGCACTGGTGCTTGAATTCAGACCAACTTTTGCTAGGCGACGCCTAATTCTTAAACAGGGGTAATTGGGCACTAGATATGGACCCACGCTCGCTCATGACATAGGATTAGGATGGTCTCGGTGGAGGTTGTTATGTCATGATTCACAGAACGTGGTTCAAAGTTGTAGAGCAGGTTTTTTACATGACTAGAACGGGGTCATTAATAAATGATATTAGATGTTGGGTGGTTCCTTCACACCGATTTCCTCCATTCATGCCGTTTATTTACTTCACAGATGCCTACAGTATTGAGCACTAAGGTGGTAGACTAACATTGTGTTGTGCCTGCTTGTTCAGAAGGATTGTCAAAAGGGAAACTCAGTACGTTCAAAAACCTGTAGGTGAAGCTAAATTGCGCCACCATCGTTTAATATTAGTGCTGGATATGTCATCACGGGCGGCGGAAATGAAGTAGTAAGCGTCGGTAGAGTTATTTAGATATTTTATTGATATACTGATTTATTATCAAATAGATTCTGTTATTTCTGCCCCCACTGTTTTCTCTCCTCTTTGTTTTGCTGCGCTTAATATTTTTAAGTAGGCCAGATATTGACTTATCTTAGTCGAACCGTACATTTATTCCCCTTTTTATTTAACGATGTAGGAGTACGTGTTATTATTCATTCATCATCTATACGAATGATTGTACGTGCTGTCTCCGTGGTATAATATTGAAATACGTCATCAGTGTCTGTGGGGGGAAGAACAGACTGAAAGGAAAGGCAAAGACACGGGAAAAATATGGTATGATCAATGATGTGGCACCTAATCTATCATCAAGATTTTATAAGTAGAGTCAATTACGCACCTAATCACGACAGTGCGCATGCATGCATCCCTTCATCTTTAAGATGCCATAACCACTTATTTTCGTACCCTTTTTTTTCTTCAATCGGTACTTATAGAGGAGTATATCAGTACTCGCACACTGTCATCAATTAGACAGCACCGGATAAAGGTTTGATTGTAGCATCCACATTTAATTAAAAAAATAAAGGGAACAATATCTCGATCTTTTAAAGCGTCAGCACGTAATAACCATCCATTGATCAAGATTCCTGACGCATAGAACCTTTGCTCAAAAATATCTAGTACTAAATCAAAATCAGAGTGAGTTGCTAGTGCTCGCCTATAGTTTCCCCTCTTCCTTTCTGGTGAACGGAATTTAGCCATGAAGGAAGGATCGTACAGAACCGACTTGCTCGCTGCTCCTACCAAGAAACAACTTCTGATGCCTGCGAGAGAGAACAGATGTATATGGACGGGAGAATATCGTCGGACGTCGGTGCATCAAGGCTCGCACGACGCGTACTGTAGCCAAGGCCGTATCAATCGCCAGGGTGTCATGGATACGCCTTTTAGGTAGAGCGCGCGATTGGAGAGGAGACGGCTGGGGCATGCGTGCATCTACCTGTACTGTACCCTACTCGAACAGAAAAGAGGCTGACCCGAACCGGAGCCGGAGTAGTAGCAGTCGCGATGGCAACACGCAGCAGCGCAAGTGCAGTGCTGGAAGCAAACATTCCGGCGGTGCAGACGCGAGCTGCCGATGAGCACCGGCGCGGCAGCGAGACGACAACCGCCGAGTAAATGGGAGCGGGCGGAGGGCCCGGCCGGCGTTGCTGCCGTGGAGCCGTTAAGTAAGTTTCGAAAGTGCCGGCCCGCCGCGGCAGGGATGAGGCAGACCTGACTGACGTATCAGGTTCCCGGGCGAGCAAACGCGAATTGGCGCGCCGCGTGCGCTGGCCCCCCGTGTTTTTGTCATCCCGGGCCGGGCGGTGTCAGCGTCGGCGGCCCCCCCGCGCCATTGAAGGCCGCTGCCAGTCCGAGCTGGACCGATAAGCTCTCCGCCTCTGGTTTCGTTCGGTTTGGTTTGGCAATTGCCCACGGGATGGAGATGGGAGGAGGAATTCGGACCGGGCAGCCGAGGCCCCACGCCGCGCGCATCGGGCTCCCCTCGCGCCGGATTTTGATGCGCTCCCCACCCCTGATCCTCGAGGCTAGTGGTTCGGTAGAGGGCGTGGGGTACGTCGCGGAGGGGCGACCATTTCGTTTCGGCATCGAAAGCCATGTCCGAGCAATGAGTGTGGAGTCGTGCTGTGCTGCTCCAGTGTCGAGTAGTGGTGGTTACGTTGGGACGGATAGAATGAATGAAAGGGAAAGGCCTATGCCTCTCTGTTCTCGATCTGCCCTTGCGTAACAACTGATGAAGTTAATGGCAGTGAATTCACCGGTCCCAGGACTTCTCTCAACACAAAATCGAAAATCACACGTACCAGCAGTCGCAGACTCTACCGCACTGCCCCAGCTAGCTGGTGCAAATATTTCATATGTTTTTTTGAAACGTCAAAATCTTCACGAGGACAAAATGGATAACCTACCCCGTCGAAGCGGGCCCGGATTAGCGAGACCAGACCAACCGATCTACGTTCTCTAGAGTAGTTCCGCCAGTGCAGTTGGCACGTTACCTCAGCAAACTGCTCGTGCTAGCCGAACAAAGACACAGCTCGATCACATCGCCGATATACTGTACCACGCACATACATCCAGAAAGGTCCAAGTTAGTTACTGATTAAATCGGTTAACTTGGCGCCCTCCGGAATGCATGCATGTCCTTTCTGAATGGCATATGGTTCGGCGTAGGACAGGGACACAGGAGAGCGAGAGAGGAGAACAGGGAGCTGAGCCTGAGCTTGGAGGAGCAGAGTGGGGGATTAGGTCTGCTGTCCCTGGTAGGGCTATAAATGGCGCTGGAGTTAAGAAAGGGGCCACTTGGGTCCGGTCCAAAATAGCCGATCGCGAGAGGCCAACGACGGGTCCTCGCCTCCTCGGGTTGCTTTTGTAGCTAGAGCACCCCCACAACCTAAAGAAAACTAGGTTTGGGTCCGGGCTGCTGGTTGCTGCTGGCCGAGGCCGAGGGGGCGGAATGGAAAAAACAAGGAAACATGTACTCCCTCCGGTACCACAAAAGAAGTCCTTTAGGACATCGACACGGTCACCAAGGCATAAATTTGACTTCTCTTTTTTATAAAAATATTTCTTGAAAAGTTATATATGTATATTTTTATGAAAGTAATTTTCAAGACCAATCTATTTATATGATTTTCACATTTCCAAACTCAACAACTTAAATGTTATTCATGATTTATATTCCCAATGTTTGACTCAAACCTTGTCCAAAAGGACTTCTAATATGACACCGGAGGGAGTACAGTACTATCGGAGCATTGCGCCGGCCGGCGACGTGCCTCCAACCTCGCATGCACCACGTTGGAGGTCCGTGTCCGCCAAAAGCGCCAGCGCCAGCGCCAGCCATGTACTAGTAGATGTTGGAGCAGTAGTGACTGCGCGAGCCCCGCGGCGACACACGATTGATTACGCATTCTGGTGTCAGGCAAGGCCGTGGGAACGGCGACATCCAGGTGACACGGGAGTAAACACCGCAAAACGACCGCCCGCCGGCTTGATTTAGATAGATCTCGCGCTGTCAGGTGTGTCAGTGTCCACATCCCCCACAATCAATGCGCGCGGTAACAAGTGCCTAGGGTGAAATTCTCGCATTAGCACCGGCGACAGGGCCGGTCTCGGTGGAAGTTTCATGGATAATAAATTGACTGTCATGTCAGTATTTTTGATGATGTGTCACTGTATTAATTAAGAGAGAGGTAAAATGAGTTTTATGGTGATGAAACTCCATATACACAGTTACCTAGACAGTTTGTGTCTTGCATGTGATCTAGGAAACAACAATTGATGAAACTATGCATTGAGAGAGATGGATGTTTCATCCTAATTTCAAACACTTTTAGATGACGTGTCACTATAGGTAATTGTGTCCATGAAATTTCTACCGAGACTGGCCTAAAAAGCCAAATGCTAATTCTACGGCCGTACGACGCCAATCATTTGCCGCATGGATGTGTCGTGCCTCGTGCCACGGCTGCCACATTTTGCTAGCAAAAGAAAAAAAAGGTACAGTATGCTCCGAGCGTACGCGCAACGGCGCGAGGCGTGCGACCTGGCAATAACTAGTCCGAACACGGGCAACGGAACGCGCACGAGAACCGCCCGCTTCGTATTGACCGTGGCAGCGCACATGCCCCGGCCGGCGTTGCACAGGTCGCAGGCTTGCAGCTCGATCGGGCGTGCAGTCCGGCGGCTGCTGCAAAAGGAACGGGAATAAAAGCAAATGATGGGATCCAGCTACGACAGGCCCGGGCGTTGCCGTTCAGCTGGATGGGTTTCGCTCGCCTGCGGCTGCGGCCAGAGGACACCCTGGTGACGTTGACGACCGCCCAGAGCAGAGCAGGATGATGCCTCCGCCCGCATTGCAACCGCTTCAACTTGAGGCCGGGGCGGGTCATGCGTCCGCCCTCCTGTCACTCACTACGTGCTAACAAACGGTGCGCGTTCAGCGTTCCGAGAAGGCGCGGTGCCGGTGCGTGCCGGTGTCTGGACGCAGCTGCCACCGCCCGGCAGGCTGACGGACTGGGGCTGCATGGTAGCATCTCCGTTCAATGCAACTCTGCGTCACCAGTTACGCGGGCCGCAGCTTTGCGTTCGTCTCGCCGTCGTCGTGCGGCGGCAACTTGCAGCGCGAGCAGCCGGGGCGTGTGCGTGTCCTCTGGTAGCCGACGAATACGTGCCGTGCCGGTGCGCGCATGCAAGGGAGAACGGCAGTGAGCTCCTCGATCCGGCGGCGTGGACAAGTTCTCCAGGCCGCCGGGGAGAATACAATGAACGGGCCGGCCTGCAAGCTGCTGCAACTGAAAACCCAACACGCTGGGTTGGTTCGGGACGAAGTGATTTTTGGGCCGTTTCGACCGGTGTGCTCTCTTCTGACGATTGAGTAGATGTACCAAGTGACTGTCTCAGGTTTGTTTTAACGAACCTTAATGTCGTGCTTTATTTTCTTTCCCTCAAAATATTTTGTTGTCACATTGAGCTTAACATCCCGTGCTTAATAAATTGTTGAGAAATATTATGTCGTTATATGGTACTTATTTTTATTGTATACTCCGTAAGTATATCTTGTTTATTTTGGTTATTCATCTTAGTCAAATTGGTAAAGTTTGGGTGTGTGCCGCATGTGCATATTACTACTTGTGTATAATTTTTCTTAACGACATTTTGGGGATGAACTCATGGACTTCTTTATTTCGCCGTCTGAAATTTTGAACAACACATCTAGGAGATTATGATATTTCGAAACAAGTCTTCAAGGCCTACAGCCTGCCGGCCTGCCCATAGCCCAAAGGCCGATTCTAAAAGTTTTGACGTGGTGATGCCCGCTACTATTTTCAAACATTGTGTACGAGAACCCGGATGACTCAGCCCAAAGAACCATTCTACAGCAATCGCATTGGCGGCCTATGAAATTACGAGTTCAGTCATTGTGTACAGGAATGGCAATGATCAGGCAACTTTGGAGTTTGGAGAGAGCCCGGCTAGCAAGTAATCTAGCAAGCAAAGTAGCAAAACATTCTCGTTTGTGGCTATCATACCGACAGATTGATCGTTACGCGCCGGAAATCTCCAACGGAGTACTAGCCGTTCCCACGCATGTTGTTACCTGTGACGCCACTTTTTGGTGGAAGATCTGCTCCTTCGGACCGTGGCATGGAGTATCTTGTAGTACACCCGCACTGGTGCCATCGATGTTCGTCCATGCTCCAAGCGCAAGACTTCCTTTTTACGAAAGCAAGTGTAACGCCCGCGTTTCTCTTTCTGGAAAAATCGCTAAATAAATCACCCGATGAAAATGTTTTCAAAATCTTTCTACCGCCGAGCTCCCGCTTCCGCCCAAAACCCCGCCTTGTTATCACCGCCCCGCCCCCTCTTTTCCGTCCCGTCCCGCGTCACCCGCTCTCGGGTCGACCGCCGGACCCACCCGTCGCTGGCCGACCGCCCGTCGGCTTTCCGCCGCGAATCCCGCCGTTCCCCCCCCCTTTTTCCTCTCTCTTTTCCTTTTCCTCCTTCCCTTCTTTTCTTTCTTCCTTTTTTCTTTTTTTTCTCTTTTCTCTTCTTTCCTTTCTTCCCCTCCTCTGCTTCCTCTGCCCGGCACTGAATGCGGCCGCTCTGCTCGCCGCCGCCACCTCGTTCCCCTGCCGCGCACCGCACCAGCACGCCACCAGACCCACCGCTGCACCGCCCATCCGCTCTGCTCGTCGCGCTCGCCGTCGCTACACCGCTGCCACCGCTGCTCTGCCCGCACGCCACCGCCCGGCTCTGTCGTGCGTGCTCTGCTCTGCCCATCGCCGTGCCGACCACCGAGCCGCCGCTGTTCACCGGCCCCACTTCCCCCTGGCCGCTGCGCCGGCCACCGCCGTGCAGCTGCCCGCCTCTGACCCCGTCGTGCACCGCTGCCGTGCCGCCATCGCCAAGCCCCGCACCGGCCACTGCCGCGTCGTAGGCCCACAGCGCCATCCACGCCTCCACCTAGCGCCCCGCTGCGCAGCTGCCCGCCGAGCACAAGCACCGCACGCAAGCCGCACCGACCACCGGGCTCACCGTCGCCGCGACAGCCGACCGCCGTACGCAGCAACCGCGCCGACCACGCCACCGCCGGCCCCGCCATGGTCCCGTCACCACGCCGCCCGACGAGACCACAGCCACGCGAGCACGCACGCCACGCCACGCCACGCCAAACACAGCGCCGCCACAGTATCGCCGTACCTCCAACACCGCCAACCGCCTTCAATTTGGGTCGCCGGCCGCCATTATCGCCGCCCGACCAACCCCTCTCGTCGGCCCACTCCCTCACCACCCCTCCGTGCCTATAAAAGGGCCAGCGAGCATCGCCTCCACCCCCACCAGCTCACGAGCCACCGCAATCGCCCTCTCCACCGCCGCAGCATCGCCGCCTCCACTGTCAGTGCCGCCGCCGCCTCTGGCCCTCGTGGGTAGCCCTCCCCACTGCACCTCTGCCTAGGGTAAGGGCACGGGTAGACTCGCCGTACTCCCCTCTCTCTTTCCCCCGGCCAATTCCACCCGAGCCGCCCCAAATCGCCGGCGATTCCGCCGCCGTCGGCCGCCGTCGCTCTCTCTCTCTCCCTCTGCACTGTTTCGTGAGGAAGAAAGGGCATTTTGCCCATAACACCCTGCACTTTCCCCTGTTCTAACCCGCCGTCCAAAGTTCATAAACCTCTCTCTCTGTTACGTTTGCATATAACCCCCTGAGCTTTGGCCGAATCAACCCGCAGCCCACCAGACACTATTCCCTCTCTCTCTGTCTGTTTCGCCAGGGACCCCTGACCTTTTCGGTATTTACAGAAAGGTCCTTTTCTTTAAAAACAGCCCCTAAACCCCCACTAAACTCGTCATTTCATGCGCCAAATTAATCCTGTTTGACCCCAAACTCCACCACAATAATCACCAGTATATTTCCGCCAATCCATTCAGTCCATATTCAGAAATAATCATGTCACCACCATCACTCTCTTTCTCTGTTCTTTCTTTCGGAGCTCAGCAAAAACCTTTTTTTTCTCTTATTTATTGTGTGTTTGTTCTTGTGTGCCGTAGACACTGCTGTGAACGAGGAAGGACTCGAGGAGGAGCAGGCTTACGAGCAGGAGCTTGGAGACCAGGACCCCGGGCAGGAATCCCCCGAGGGTTGGGAGGACGGCAAGTGCAATCCCATCCTTTGATGCATATTTTTGTCCTAGATTTTATAAACACAACCCATGGCCTGTTTTACAAAACTTGCATGTTTTACTGCTAAACCCGATTGGATAGTCATTCCTTGATTTCTATGACTACTTCCTTGACAACCTAGACTAATATTTGAATATGACAATGCTCTGTTTGAATGTTAGTCACTGCTAGAAATGCTTAGGAATATTTTACTGTTATACACCCCAATACAACCACCTGGTGTTTACAAAAGCAACCGTGTGCGTGCTTTAAAATAAAAGAGATGGATTTTGTGAACAAAATGAGTATCTGTGTGGCATGAGACAGACGGTATTCTTGTGTGAAATGCCGAGGTGAGCTCGAACCTGTGTGGTTGAGCATGGTGGGAGTTGTCTATCCTATCACAATTTTTGGGATGATGTTGATGTGTCATCTAGCCTAACTCATTTTATTGTACCACCACTCGACTGTTGTATGTGGCAACGGCCTAACATAAATCCCACTAGTTAAGCTGTTGGTTATGTGGTGTGCTGGTGAGCAACAGAGGGCCGTGGAGCCGGGGATACGATCTATGTGAGGTATGCCCCTGGGTAGAACCTCGTTGGCAGGTTGCTAACCCCCTGGTCGCGTCTGTGATAACTTGTCAGTTTAGCTATGGTGGGTAATGACTTTGATAGGAGCTGCACTGGCACTAAGGTGTTCATGTTGTGGTAGCCTACTTGTGATTATGTACACCTCTGCAGAGTTAAAACCTATCCGGATAGCCGTGTCCACGGTATTGGGCGAGTTACGGCTTGGTTACTTCACTAGTCCCCTGGTTTTGGTGTAAGAATGTGCTTGGTGAATGTTGAGTTGAGAAAAGATGTTGGCATGGGCTACGACAGATGGGAAATCTGGTAGCTTTAAAATCTCGTGAGTAAAATAATCATGTTCTTTCAATGCAATTAAAAGAAATGCTTGTGAAAACCCGTTGTAAAAATCAACCCTTTGCATGTGTAAAAATTAGCTTTGCTGCTAAATAAACCATGAGCCATCCTTGTTACTATCCTTGCAATGCTTCTGTTGTATCCTTTCCGTGGTTGTGGTTGTGCTTGCTGAGTACGTATGTACTCACCCTTGCTTATTTTGTTACAGAGGCAGATCCGGACTTTGTGCCTGAGGACGCCGTTTAGGGGGGTTCGTTCTGCACCCAACCTTTGCCTGTGTGTTAGGGTCACCCGCTTGAAGCCGCATGGATATCCACTCTGATGAAGACCTCTATGTCATCAACCTGTTTATCTGGAGTCTAGCTTTAGTTATGTTTGTTGTGGCCCTGCAGTGCCACCGTCTCCCATAATGTCGTTTGTGCACTGAAATATCTGTTGTAATAATGTGAACCATCATCCTGGGACTGGTATTTGTATCACATTAAGTTCTCTCTTTCGAGGGGACGCTTCAGTAAGGCAGGAGCACGTATCATTTAAGAAGAGGAAGCATTCGTGCGTAACGAGCCGAACCATACACAACAGCACACAACAAACGCACACAAACGCAACGCTACACCACCACCACCCGGGAGAGGAGCTGAAAGAAAGCCATCGAACTGCGTCGTCGTCACCAACGATGAGCCACGCTGAAAGCCGCAACCCGCTGCAAGCTTGAGCAACTATCTGGACTCCTCCACCACGGGAGTATCACCCTCAAGCCGCACGCACACGATCGTCGATCACTCTGCTCCAACGTTGCATCAGAAGAAAACCTCCATCACGGCACCAATAAAAACCACTGATCCAGGCCACTCTGCGTGGGGGCCTCGCCTCTCCCACCGCCTCACTCCTCTGCCAAGGACTCAGATATCTAAAAACCACTTTAAGAGCACCCCTTCCGCCCAACCGTCGCCGATATCACCACTGCCCTGCATGCCAACTCAATACCTCCGGCACCCATGGGCCCTCTGCATCTTGCCGCCAACACAAAGGCCTTGCACGCGTCCTCTGCCGCCGCACACGAGCCAACCAGACCACCTCCCCACTGCCGCAAGCCGATACAAGTCTCCATAAGCGCCGCCTCCAAGAAGGGTACGACGCCGAAGGCGCCTTCGACGCTCGTCCAACAAACTGGACCGGGTTTTCACCCTAAGACCCCCGTGCGCCAGGACGCGGCTCCCATAATGGTGTCCCCAACGGGAAGAACGACGCCCCAAGCGCGCCACCACCACTACCACTCGCAAAGTGCCGGTGGAGACTTTCGTCCGGAGCTACACCGCGCCATACGCACGATCTCAAACAAGTAGCCACAACCAAGATTCCCTACCATCTCCGCAACTCCTCTGCCGGGAAGATGACTCGGGACATCCTAGCAATGCCGCCACGACATCGCGGGAACGAACCGGAGCTGGAAGCACCCAGCGCAAGGCACCACAGCCCCGCCACCGAGACGACGCCGATACCGCACAACCGTCGAGGAGAGGAGAAAGAGAGCACCACCATCTCACCTCCGTCCCCTGCATCGACCGCCGTCCACACCCCGTAGCGCAAGACTTTCAATGGACCCATAGACGAGCGCCGCGTTACATGGGCGACGTCGACTGCTGCCGGCGATACTGTGCTATCACGAGAGGCCGAGAGATTGGCCGACAGGTCCATGGCTGGATTTAACTTGCAGGCACGATACGTACGCCCGTACACCGCATAGTAGTACTCCGTGTCTACCTCGTTACACGCGCGGAACAAAAATGGCCTTCCCCGTAGAAATAAACACCGCTGGTCCTTTTACTCGTCTAGTCGCTGCGTGATTCCGTGACGTCACTCTTTTTTTTTTTTGGGTTTGCCACGGCGGTGAGGCACGAGGACGGAGCAGCCGCGCCGTGCGTATGTGTCGCCCTCGCCCCCACCCCCAGAAGCCACTGTTGCGCCACATGGCTACAGACCCATGCCAGTTTGACACTAGCCAGAAAGAAAGGCAAGTCGATGCCTTCACATCTCCCGGAAATGACCGGAGGTGCATGCGTATCAACAAGTCCGATGGCCGATGCGACGCAACCTGTGGAGTGGGACTAGAGGTCCCGTCTACTCTCGGATGTAACCGCCGCGGCGGGTACGGTGGCCAGTGGCCTCGGCGCCTGGCGTGCTGGCTGCCGCCCCGTCCTGGTACGGTGGCCGTGTCAGGCCGTGGCCTCGTTCGGCGCGAGTGGACGGGTCAATACCCGGGCGCGCGCGCGCGGGCTTGTCGCCGGGCGATTCCAGATCTCGCCGGCGACGCCTGCTCTCAGCTCGGGGCCGACTAGGCGTCGCTGCTGTTCCTCGACGGGACGGTGCTGCGTTCTGGCGCGACGCGAGGGAGCGTGACAGGTCACAGGACGCCGACGACGACGATACATGGGCGGTTGGGGCGAACAGTGATCGGATCATGGGGATCGGGAAACAGGAGGAATAACGACGCGCACCACGACAAGGCCACCGTACCGGCGCCTAATTCAACTGGAGAGCACTGGTTGCCAGATGATGCACTGCCAATTGGGCGCTAGTAGAACTGGTCGCGAGAATCGTACGCGCGATCCGTGGTTCTCACCTGTTGCTGTTGCTAAGCAGTTTCAGCGTCTAAGTTCTGTGTTTATGCTATGGTTGCACATTTCATAAACTTGGATATCAGACAGTTATAAACCTGTTCGATTGTGAATCGATCCTTTTCCACACTTCGTGTACATGGGACGAGCGATTTCAGGGTGTTGAATGAAGCCGAACTAGGTGGCCAATGGCAGTGACGGAGGCGGACATTGCAGGGCGCCGTGAGCTTCAGATGGGTGCGGGGGTGGCGGAGGCAAGGGATGATGGTCATTGGAGTGCCTGATGCCGTCGGATATGGAATGAGGAGCGTGGAAGCGGCACGTGGCCCAATAGTAGGATAAACAATAGCGATGAGCCTGCCCGTTCGGCTGGCTGGTGTCAGGTGGCTAGTGTTGGTTTGTGCTGAGAAAAAAATACTGCTGATTGATGGCTGGTGTTCTGAGAGAAAAGCACTGCTGACTGGTGGTCGATAAGTCAAACGAACTATGATGCCTATGATTCCACACTCACTCAGATACGTCACGCGGTCGTAGTTGACGCTTATGCAGACACGGATATGACATCCATTCGTGTGAAAGGATAAATATAGACTTCAGTCTCATTTGAGTGCCGCTCTCATTCTAACCATTTCAGTCTCATGACTTCAGTCTCATTCATCTGAAAGGATAATATAAACTCTGTACAGGTAATGGGTAGTATGTTCTCATTCTAACCAGCAAAAAAAAAAACTCTCACCAGTTTCGTCGTGCGCTCCTCTGTACTCACGGAACCACTTTACGCACGGGGTCATCAAGTTAGGATTGTTGGCATGCTACTGATACAGAGCTTGTGACGCCGAGATGTTCTTTTTTCCTTCTAATAAATGTTGTACTAACATATAGATTTTCACCAATTCTGAATGTTTTAAGTTTATGTTCCGGTCGTTGTAAACTGAAGATTTTTTACTCCTGGTTCTGGAGCTTCTACAAACTGCAGAGGGCGACCCTGGGTTTGTGCGTGAGCGGTGAGTAGAGTAGTTGATTTCACCCGACACAAACTGCACGGCCGTATGGCCACCATGCACGCGGTCCGCACCTGCTGCGTTCCTCGTTCCTCGCTGCGTGTGTGCACACTGTTAAGGGGGGACCCTGTGTAAACTGTAATAATCTGCAAAGCCTGCGGATCAAAAGCCGCTGCGAGCACACAGTAACACAAGGACGACGGCTCATACATACAGTTTTAGGAGACAAGCTATCTTGGGATGCCTGAACATGGCCGCAGAGTCCACTAACCTTGCCCTTTCCCTGCGTTCCTTCACACCATGGCACGAGCTCGCCTTGCCTGCTCCGGCTCCCCCTCGTCCTCGATGGAGAGTCTGGTGCCAAACTGCCAATCGTTTGCCCATGCCCATGGCCCCATGGAGCTGCAGCCTGCAGGTAGTAGCATTCCATTTTTGTTGCCCTGCACTGACCTGGACGGAGCTCTACAAATTTTGGCTGCGAATTGAATAATTTTCCCAAAGAAAACATCGCTCATGTTCTCTTTCAGCCAAGATCAGCTATGCTCATATAGGTGATATTGTAGGTAAACTTGGTGCTCACCCCTCCTGTTCTAACTGAAAAAAAAACATGCTCGCCATACGAACGGATCCACGGTCCACGCGTGCACACGAACAACCTTAAACCCTAGCAAAACTTCATCCGCCAGGCACGCCTCCTACAAATCTAAACCGAATCCACACGGCTGCGCATGTGTGCCCTCCTCTCACACTTGACCCAAAGCCAAAGGAGACCAGATTACCAGACCCCCATATTCTGCATCACTCTATTGGACCACATGGCTGGGCTTGGACCCCCTGTGTTCGTGTTAACTTCTGCCAAGTACTGCAGGCTTTTGGAGTGCACATGCATATGCCGCGGCGCCTCCACTCCATGGCTCCACCACCGTCCTTGCTCGGGTAGGGAGAGGAGACGAAGACGTCAAGACGAGGTTGAGGATGAGATGACTCGTGACTGAGTATTCGCCATCGGCTTGTATTTGGTGAGGCCGACTGACGTCGACCTCTAGCCGGCACTGGGTAGTCACACACAACTAGCTAGAAGTGAAGTGACGACCGACGAGTGAGGCGAGAGGAGGGACCGATGCAAAGGCTACACCCTACCGGAGTCTGAAGTCAGTGTACGCAGCTGCTAGTATCCCTGCCTGCGCGCCCTTTTGTACTCGTGTGCACAGTGCTTCCCTCGATCTGGCTGATGTATCCGATCAAACTTGACCATCTGGTAGTCTGTCCGAGGGGAGCCTCGCTGAGATCTGACGTGGCTACAGTGGCGTTTGAGCGTGTGAGAGGGGAGGGTCTTTTACAGGGGCAGTCAGGGGGGGAGCACGCCCTCCCCCGTGTCTATCTATCTCTGCTTCCTAAATTTGGCCGCCTGCCGCCCTGCCGAGCTCCATCTCCACTCTACAGTTTGCTCCGGCCTTCAGGGGGGGCTTCCTAAAAGTAGCCATTTCTGGGAGTTGCACGAGGCCATGGAGTGCTCCCGGGAGAGGCGGAGATGGAGGTGGAGTGGCGGATCCATGCTAAAGCTGGCGGGGCTGTGCCTCGCCGTCGCCATCTGCCTGTGCGCCGCTCGGTCCCTGGCTTGCACCGGCAGTGGCTGCAGGGCGGGGAGTACAGTGCTGTTGCTCCGTTCAGGTAAGGAATCAAGCGAGCTGTTCTGTTCTCATTCGGATGCTCGCTGCATTCCGGCAACTTTGTTTCGTTCCAGTGACCTGCTCTGCGCGACTGCCTAGTTATTGGTGTATCGCCTTTCTCATCCACTTTCATGCTTATTCTTGCCGAATGCCGAGGTTCATTCTTTGCCGCAATATGCATGTGTGCGTGTTGTTCCTTCATGCGCCTGCCGCTTATTGCTGCACTGCAGGGGGTCTGTTGAGAAAATCCATAGATTATCCTTTGTTGCACTGGACTGCCGCATTTTAGCTTAGGAATGAGGATCACTGGCTAATAAGTACTCACTTCAGTGGTGTTCTCTTTCTTTTCAGACTCCTGGAGACGAACTGCAGACAGTAGCAGTAATCAGGTGCGTATGCATCTCCCTCTTGTAGCTAATTTTCTCGTCAACTGCCTACCGGCGGCGAGACCGCGCAGAGATCAAACCGCTTGATTAGCTGTTCTCGTGCTCATACTCTTCTCCTCCCTCGCATTCATCAAGATGATGCGCTATCCCATCGGTCAGCTAGCCCATCACAAAGCCAAGGCTCACACAGTGTGACAGAGCAACCGCATCCGGCTCCTCCGCCATTGCCGGTGCACACTGCTGCTCCCACTAGCGCGCACAGGCACAGGTACCGGCACGTACGGCCATGCCAGCTCACGGCTCCCGTCCGACAGCCCTTCAACGCCGCGGGGGCCCAATGGCCTTTTGACCATACGTCGCTGCCGATCCGTCGATCCATCGACGCAACACCGCGCACGACAGCGACCTTAGCTTACTACCGACAGATACGCAGTACGAGTGATGAGTGAGCACTGATGGAGTGACGACGGTTCATCATTCTTCTTGCTGCTCTCGCTTGCAGGGGCGCTCTGCTACTGGCGGCGGGCAATGGCAATGGCTGCGGCGGCGGATGCTGGCGGAAGGGCCGGGGTCCTACCCGCCGCGATGCACGTCCAAGTGCGGCGAGTGCAGCCCGTGCTACCCGGTGCACGTCGCCGTGCCGCCGGGCGTGCCGGTGACCACGGAGTACTACCCGGAGGCGTGGCGGTGCAAGTGCGGCAACCGCCTCTACATGCCGTGAGCTAGGGCAGGCAGCCCGCAGTCCGAGCAAGGAGGCGCCCCGGCCGGCCGGTGCGCCTGTCTGGAGCGCTCTGCCTGCTGCGCTCGTGCGCAGCGCCGGTCGGGCTCCGGGACGACGCTGCATTATTGCGCCGGGCCGGTGGTGCGGCTCGCCTCGCCTGCGTGCGTGGTCGTGGCGTGGTCCTCGCGGGGCGCGCGCGCATGGGCGGGATCTGCAGCAGCGCGCGTGGTGGCGACCTACCACACTGGTCACCGGGCGCTGGGATACCGATGAGACTGTGCGTGTCTTTTCCCCGTGGGGCGCTGGAATTCGCACGGCCCTACCACGAGCGCGAGCAGCTTGCAGGCATGGCGGGGCGTACGGCGGCGTCAGCGCGTGCTGGATCGAGGAGGTGGGAGGCGAGTTGCGACGAGAGCTGCTGGCTGCCGCCCACTCCTGCACGTGTCCGGATAATCTGTTGAGGTGTTGGGGGAAAAAAAAATCTGCTGAAGTGTTGATACTCCATGTTTTCAATTTCTTCTTATGTTGTTTACGGATCTGAACTTGTTACAGAGATTTTGTGGTGGAATTCGAAGCTAAATGCATCTGATACTACTATCTCGTGGTACGAAGGATCGATCATTTCGAAATCTGTCTGTAATGTAAGAGTGGAATTACTGTTTCTAGGTATGTGTCAGTCGGTCTTCCTATGTACTTCATCCGTCCCATAATATATACAATTCTAGGTTTCTTCACGCAGACCAATACATAAGTAAAAAGACGTATATACCCATATTATCTAAACATCAGGTTCCAGAATATTCTGCAGCCCTCCGGCTGGTTGCAGTGAACCAGCGCCTGGGAGAAGAAAGGAGCTTTTGGTCTCGCTATTCTTTTGTACAGTATTATGCAGGCAGTTTTTACTGACCTGATGGCGTGCTTGTAAATTTTTTAATGCTGTACGGTGGGTTCCACGCTAGCTTGCATAGGCTAGAATTGCATTTTTTGTGAGACAAATTTTAAACCTTAGAATTGCCTTTTTTTTTTTACGGAGGGAGTATTCCTGGTACGACACAACATGTGCTGCCGCAGTGCCGCTCTGTGGTGTTCAGTCAGTGGGATCGGACAGTACGACTGTGGCAGTCTGGGCCTGCGATCCACAGGCCAACTTTGAAAATTGGAACGAGGGCTTCAAGCATTCATGTTGGCCCACAGCATAAACTGGACCAAATTGACGGGTACTAAATACTATCGGTCCATTTCGGGTCACCGGCCCATGTAATTGCATGGCCTGAGCCCGTTTTCTATATGGGCCCAAAATTACACATGGATCGAGCCCAAGTTGATGACCTTCGGCTGGTTGGGTCACGAGGCCCATGACACGAATCCCATCCCCCCAGGCCGAAAGCCGCCGTGAAGTCGGCCCATAGTTGACCAAACTTCTAAACAAGGGTTCGCGCAACAAACATTTTTGCATGCCAAATATGGTCGCGCTCGTTCGAGAAACACGCCACGTGAAGTTCGCAACGGTCCGGCCAGAAGACTGATGGCGTTGAAATTCGTTGCCCGTGTTTCTTTAACAATTAATTAAGTGTATTAAATAAATTTAGTTTTTAAAAACTACGTATAGAACTTTAGGTTAATTCATAAGACCTATCTGAAAACTTTGACCATATGATTAGAGAATGGTTACTGCAGCGTAGTAACTATAGTAAGTTATGAGTTAATTAGACCCATTAGATTCGTTATGTAACTTACATTTATTTTTTTAAAATTTTTTATAAATAAACTATTTAATACTTTATGCATGTAAGATTCTTCAAGAATTTTTTTAAAAAAACAAAAGAAACACAGCTTTTTTTTGCCTCGCTAGATACTGAGCTCAAAACCTAAACTGACGAGCTGGCGATCTTTCGAAGGAAACCTAAACTGACCATCCAAAGAGCACGGCACGGGCCATCTTGTTACCGCACACGTACCTCAAGACCGATGACGTGGCGCCCGTGAATTCGGCGCCGGCCGCCACACGCGTCGGGCCGCGGCTGGCGCCAGCGCGGCTGGTCGCTGCAATATCATATTGGGTGGGTGGGCTCGCGGCCGCGCCGGTCACGGGAAAGCGCGCGGCGGCGGCGGCGGCAGCCCAGCGCAGGGCCTCGTCCGTCCAGTGTGGCGACGTGGCGTGGGAAGCACTACCACCGCCACGACAGCTCAGCCCCTCCCCGTTTTGTTTCTCTCGCCTCTCCGTCTCCGTCAACGGCCACCTACGCGCCGACCAACCGGCCGTCAATCTCTTCTCCCGCATTTGCCCCTACAGTACGCGTCCGGAGGAAGTGCACCTGTGCCATCTGGCCTTCCGGGACTGGCCCGTAGCTGTCCCCACGCCACCAGCCAGCGGCTCTCGCCTGTCTCGCAGACCCCTCGTGTCCAGGGGCAAAACCGTCCAGCTCCCTCCCGCCGCAGTCAGCACGAGCACGACGGTGGATAGCCTACAGCGGCCGTCCACTTGTGTCGCCGTCGTGGGAGCGGCGAGCGCGCCGCCAAATTAAACGCCAGGCCTCGAGGTACCGGCGCGGAATCAGAAGATCCCGAGGGATCCGATCCGACGCACCGGACGGCCTCTCGCGCGGAAGAAACCTGAGGGCACAGCGCCGCCGTCGCCTCTAGACTCTACAACCCAGACGGAACGGAACAGGGATCCCAGCCCCGGAGACAAGCTACTGTGGCAGCCAGGGAGGAGCTGAGCTCAACTGGCTCGGGAGGTCGGGCGAGCAGCACCAAATCGGAGGCGTCCGTCTCGCTTTTCTGTTCGCGAGATCGAGCTCCGTCCCGGAGCAACTGGAGCAGGCCAGGCAGGCGGCCGCGTGGCGTAGAGATGGAGTCGAGATCCGTCCGGATTCGGCATTGAGTTGTTCTGCTTTGCTGGTAAGCAACCCTAGCTTGCTTAGATGGAATTGTTCTAGGAATGAGTTTAGTGGCAGGATTATTTTCGATGGAGCAACGAGCGACCGGATCCAATCGATATCGCTCTTCCTTTCGGTACCGGATTTGGGTTGTTCTAGGAATGCTGTTGATCAATCAGAACTTAGCTTCGTGTTGGCACAACCTACAATTTTAGAGGCTTGCTGATATTGTTTCGTAAGGACTGGAATTAGATCATTTTATCTTGAAAACCGTTGTGGATCATGGTATTCTGATTTATGGTATGTTTATCATACTTGTTCAAATCAGATCATCCGGGGTCTTGATTTGCTATTTGGTTTTGAATAACATTGATTTAGTAATATAAGGATTGTTCTGGAGCCATAATTCCCATGAAGTTCACCTGATAATCCCTACAGCTGCTCAATTTTTGTTTAGCAACTCAGTCACAATTGTCAATACATGTATATTCTAATTTGTTCTGTTCTTGCACGTGACAGTTTATAACCTACAACAGAAGACTTGGGAATGCAGAAAGATGTGCTTGCACAACAAGAAGCAAATATTTCGTGCAAACAAGACCCGAGCTTTGTTCAATCTGATATTGTTGGGCTCTCTTGAGAACGTGCTTCATGCTGATACCATTCTTCTTTTCCGTAATTTAAAGCACAGTAGATTGAAGGCCTCTATATTTGTAGGCCATCATCTTGGAGACGACGGTTAAAAACCTTCTGTATTCTCTTATACAAGTGGCGTGGTGTTTGCTCTTTATACTACCCTTGCATAGCTTAATACGATGGATGGAAGGAGGACAATTTTGATGGGACGCTATGAAATCGGGAAACAGTTGGGACAAGGAACCTTTGCAAAGGTCTTTTATGCTCGGAATCTTACTACTGGCCAAGCTGTGGCCATAAAGATGATTAACAAGGACAGGGTCATGAAGGTTGGGCTCATGGAGCAGATAAAGAGGGAGATTTCAATAATGAGGTTAGTGAAGCATCCAAATGTTCTTCAGCTTTTTGAGGTTATGGCTAGCAAGAGCAAGATTTATTTTGTCTTGGAGTATGCTAAAGGTGGCGAGCTTTTCAACAAAATAGCTAAGGGTGGAAAACTTAGCGAGGATGCTGCCAGGAAATATTTCCACCAATTAATCAGTGCTGTCGATTATTGCCACAGTCGAGGTGTCTATCATCGCGACTTGAAGCCCGAAAACCTTCTACTGGATGAGAATGAAAACCTTAAAGTCTCAGATTTTGGTCTGAGCGCTCTAGCTGAGTCCAAAAGGCAAGATGGTCTCCTCCATACCACATGTGGAACTCCAGCTTACGTTGCTCCTGAAGTGCTCAGCAGAAAAGGCTATGATGGTCCAAAGGCAGATATATGGTCATGTGGAGTAATTCTATTTGTGCTTGTGGCTGGTTACCTTCCTTTCCATGACACAAATTTGATAGAGATGTACAGAAAGATTTCCAGAGCAGAATTCAGATGCCCTCGGTCTTTTTCTGGTGACCTGAAGGATCTGCTACACAAAATTCTTGATCCAGATCCAAGCACAAGAATTTCTATCTCACGGATAAAGAGGAGTGCTTGGTATAGAAAGCCGGTTGAAGTCAACACAAAGAAAAATGAGGCTGAAGCAACTGAAAATGCCTGTACGGGTGAAGCTACAACCATTGGCTCGACAGAATGCAGCACATCTGAGGGAAATCAAGGGTCACTAAGCCTCCCAAACTTGAATGCCTTTGACATCATCTCTCTCTCAACAGGTTTTAATCTCTCTGGATTTTTTGAGGATAAGTATGGTCGCAGGGAAGAAAGGTTTACTACCAGGCAGCCTGTAACGGCAGTATTTACAAAGCTGAAGGAGCTTTCCAAACGCTTAAAACTTAAAGTTAAGAAGAAAGAAAACGGGATCTTGAAGTTAGCAGCTCCGAAGGAAGGAAAGAAGGGTGTGCTTGAGCTAGATGCAGAGATTTTTGAGGTTGCCCCTTCATTGCTCTTAGTTGAGTTGAAAAAGACCAACGGGGACACGATAGAGTATCAAAGGCTAGTGAAAGAAGAGATAAGGCCGGCACTCAAGGATATCGTGTGGGTTTGGCAAGGTGATCAACACCAGCACTCACAACCTAATCTGGAAGGACAGCAGCTGCAGTCTCCATTCTCATCACCACAGCCCCAGAATCAGCTGCTACCATCATTGCCACAACAAGAGCAGCAGGGCTTGTTTGAACCTCCAATGCCAGCACAACAACTGCAACCGCTAGATCAATTAAAATCGGCAATTGCCCCAGAGCAACCAGCGCATATGTCACAACAAGAACCATTGGATCAGTTGCAATCACAAATCACCGCAATGCAACCAAATAGCTAACTCTTGACAAGCAATTGGTAATTGGCATGTCCTTCTCAACCATAGTCCATAGTTGTATTTCTTTTTTTACTTTTAGTTCTGACTGTTTCTAGGTCTTCTGGACCTGTAAATTTGAATACCTGTATGTACTGTATTTCAATTTGTAATCTACTAGAGAATGCATCTGATGCCAAAACAAAATTTTGGAAAGAATAGCCATTGAACAGCATCATTGACTTGTATGGATTTTGATGATTGAAATGTCTTTCTTCTTGGTTTCCTCTACCATTTCACTTCTACGGCCAGTTCTCATGCTGTAAGCTTCAGCATTATGCTTGATGACTTTATTCTATGTTTTTAAGGTTAGATTTTTTTTCTCACATTTGATTTGATGCCTTGTCACGGTGCTCTTTATATTTCCTAGGATTTAGGAACCTTCTGATTGCCATCTGGCGGACTAGGTAGATAATGTAGTAAATGTGCTGACATTCATTGTTCAGATGCCAAAGAAATATTAAGGACTAAACAGAAAGGCAAGTAAATTCATTAGTGTAACTAGGCTCAAGTCATTTCATAAGTATAGCACGGAATTCATCTTGCAACTGAGTTGAATGTTATTTAGCAAATGCATATTTCTGATCAGTTTATAGTATGCAACCTCTCAAACATGGTATAATACTGTAGGCTAGGAACTTCTCTTCTGGATAACTACAGCAGTAGCATAATATCCAAATTTATCACATGGGGACACAGGCTGGGGACTGAACAACTAGTCAACGTTCAACAGTCAACACTGGTCAATGTGCTTGTCAAACAACGAACGACTGCTAGTTTGGTATTTTGTTGGATGAAACACCAATGATTGCAGCTTTCCTGAAACCATCATCGTAGAAGACTTGAAGACCTGCTGCAAGTCATCTAACTCACTGGTCTATTAGCTCCCCAGGTCATGCTTAGAGATACTGCCTATTAGTTCAGGAGCTCATTTTGATTTCTCCCAGCTGGTGCTGAGGGTGAGCTGTATTGGTCTCTACCAACAAAAACAGGATGGATAGAGAAATGGAGGAGTCACTGCAGGTAATTACCTAAATTTTGATCTGACTGCCGTCTGGGATACTTGGATAAATGTTGTAGAGTTCCAGATATGTTGATCTGTTGATTTTCACCATTCTTATGCACTTATGCCTGCTTTCTATTTTTTTCATGTCGTACTTTTAATATATTCTTAAGCATGCAACAGAATGCTAGTAAGTTTGTTGTGTGCACTTTTACTGTTTTGATGCAGAGTTCGATGCAGATTCTGGGGTTGTGTAAGGGTGATGCAAATGCTATAGATTTGTCCCCTTTCTTAGAACAGCCTATCTGTTGAAGCTGATGTTATGGAAGCCTTGCCACTGGAGTACTAACTTCCCGTACGTTTTTGCACTGTTGCCTTGCAGCAATCATTGTCCGTGAGTATCGAAGATGAATCCCTCCATGGAAATGGATCAGCTGGAGAGAACCCTGCATCGGACCTTCTGAAGTCGGAATCAGACAGGATAAAAGCCTTCTACCAGACAGTCCTTTCAGCCATCATGGTGTTCATCATGGCAGCGCTATCAAGCTACAAGGACATGAAGCCCAACCTTTACTCGACCACAAGCCACAACAAAGCTCATCTCAGCAACCTTCTCGTCTCTGAGGGCCTCTTCATATTCATGACCTTCTTGTGCGCCATGGTCCTTGTGATGCTCGATATCTTTGTGTACCATCAGCCTGGCCTGCGAGGCCGTGTCTGCTACAGGGTTCTCAGCATCCTCGTCATGGTCACCGGCATGATGTTAATTATGGCCGACATGGTCCTGGTCATCATCACGAACAGAAACAACATGTTGCTCTCAGTTATTCTGGCACCGGTTTTGGGGCTTTTCAGTGTAGCTATTTGCACAGGAGCATGGATGGGGGAGCTACGCAGCTCGACAATTGCCAGCAGGTACGATGCTGCGATGAAGAGCACCTTTGATGTGGCTACCGTTGGCACTATTGCCTCCTTTGGTGTGCAGGGGATCGTCGTCTTCCGTTACTTGAAAACCCCTGGTGGCAATCAAGCGAAGCCTGACCCGCCGCTGGACCTTGCCGTGTGCTACGTCACCTCGACCTTGTCCCTGACCGTGATGATGGTTTGCGCTATGCCGCTGGCCCTTCTCCCAGACGGCATGTTGGAGGCTCTTGTGAGAACCGTCGAGAAGCTCAGGCACGCCGTGCTTGTTGCACTAGCGATGACGGCGCTGGTTGTCGCGGTGGAGTTTCTGGATGGTCTCGTTGTTCTCTCCTTCTTCCCGGAGGCTGTCGCCGTGGTTCTGTACTACGCCGTGAATCTCTTGTCAGCATGTCAGCTTCAAGGGGAGAACTCACCACTCGACTTTACCTTCCGGATTGTTGTCACCGCGGGGTTTATGCTCATGACCGGTCTCTATGGCGCTTTCTTGGGGACAGACCACTTCAGCCTTTACCTGAAAGCCGCCATGCTCGTCCTCCTATTTGCTGTTTTATCAAGCTTGAGCCGTCTGGCGAATCCGTTTCACATGCCTGAGAATGGAGGAGCCGTCCAGAGCGGCATTGTCCGTGTTGCCCTGGCGTTGCCGGCGCTGGCGCTGGTGGTTGCCGTTCCATTAGTGCTCATGGTCTTGTACGACCACTTCTTCAATCGCTAGTTTTTAGTAGTGTTTGAGGAGCTGCAATTCTCTGTTCTTGCCAGTCAGGGCGATGCTGTACGCTAGTGAAATTTTCGATCAGTTCATTTGGTAAATTGATATGCAGTTCAGTGCGGGAGCCTTCTGTAGCATCAATATTACTCTAACCCGTAATCACAACTAGCCAAACACAGGGCTTCACTTTTCATAAAGCCAATTATTTACCTCTTTGGCTTATGACTTGTTAGCTGGAGTGCTGCGCTCCTTTTTTTCCCCCTTTCCGTGCTGCTGGTATGGTTTCACAGTTTGCTGTTCCATGACTAAAGCAATCAGTCTTGGCGATCCATCTTGCCGAATTCAACAATCACCAATTCAGGCACACAATACAGTTAGCAACAACCACTGGACCGGCAGATCAACCTTTTTGATCCTCTGCAGTGTACAGGCTGGCGACTGCGGCATACGGAGTACTCCGTAGATTTGTCCAGACATTCTGCTCCAGAATTGGGCAAGCGAAAACGAAGACTTGGACGGTTAGATTTTCTTGTAGGGAAGCAACAGCCGACACCGACCCTTTCGGCTGCGGAATATTCTGTAGAGCCGTAGAGGTACCAAAAGGAGCAACGTTCTTAACTACTTTTGCTGCGAAATTACTCACTTCCTTCGATGCTAATAGGCTGTTCGAAGCTCGCACTTGGCAACCGAAAGAACATGGAAATGGCATCGCCAATAAGTTGTCCCTATCCATACACACCGAAAGGCGCATCGACAAGCACGTATTATTTTCAAAGTCAAGTCGTCTCTCTTGTCTCTATCGTATGTGGAGTACCCATGTTTTTTGGAGATGCCTTGCGGTTCCGATCACTGTTCAATCAGAAACAGGAACCATTATATAAAAAAAATCAGAATACGAACCAATCAATATTTTCGCCGCGGTGTAGACACGGATTGAGTGCCAATTGTTGTTACCCAGTGCTAGATTGAGATACCTTCTCTTTTTTTTGAATTAGAGATTGAGATACTTTCTCTGGTGACAAATATACTCTCTTTATCCTAAAATATAACTAGTTTTGATTTTTTTTCTAAGTCAAACTATCTTAGGTTTGATCAAATTTATATGGAAATATACTAAGAACTATGCCACCAATTTTGTATTATCAAATTAATCATATTTTATAATTAATTATTTAGTGCTGCAGAGGTGAAATTCAATTTTCTATAAACTTGTTTAAACCCCAAATAATTTGACTTAGTAGCATGGAGGAAGCAATAGTGAAGTACTTCATTTTTGTAGGTGTTTTGGAATTTTAAAATCAAAATATATAAATTTTGACTAACAATTTATATGTATGCTTAGCATAGTTGATGATATAGCGTAAGAAAAATTGGTGGCCACAGGATACATCATACATCTATAGAATATTTCAAATTATAATATGCCTGCTTAAAACGAATGGAGGAATAGCTTTTTACCACGTAATGTCATCTTACTGATCGAGTAGGGCTCTTGGTCATATATATCATCTCCCAAAAGTGAAAGACGAGAAATTTAAGGGCATATTAGTCACGTCTCAGTAGCAACCGCTCACTTACTGTCCTCTGCTAACATTTCATCGTGTATTTATGGTTAAATTTTACTAAAGGTCGATTGCATCCATCTAGGATAAGGCTCAGAGTTAAGAAAAGAATAGAGAGCACTTTTCGCTTAAGGCGATCCTAAATTTCACCCCAAAGTTCACTATGCAAAAAAAAATCCATCACATCAAAATATCGACACCTGCATGAAGTACTAAATGTAGATGAAATCAAAAACTAATTGCACAGTTTTGTTGTACTCTGCGAGACGAACATTTTAGCCTAATTAATCAATTTTTAGACTATTTTTCACACGTATAAACGAAATGCTACAGTGCGCACGCATCCAAAAGGTCAAAGTTTGGCTTCAAATTTAGTAACTCGTTAGGCTAACAGACGGCTCCGTTATTCAACTCTTACCCAAATCAATGCTTCACTTCCAGTTCCAGTGGACGGAAATTTCCCAGCAGATACATTGACAGACTATCGACGGAGAAGTCTTTCCTGCCTATTTGCCTCCCTTCCCCCCTTTCCTACTGTCAAGAGTCGACCACGCTACCACCGCGGCTTGGAGGTCATCCGAACGGTGAACGCCATGGCAGAAGCATCTTCTCCTTCACAGGTACGCAGACAAATCCCTCCTTGCGTCAATTTTTTTTCAGCTTCTGCATGCCTATCTTCCTTTGAAGCGTCTGTTATCAGGTTTCCGTTCTACCCTTTTTTGACCCCCTCCACGACCACGAGAGATCTATAGCGAACTCCATGTTATGCCTGATTTATGTCGCAGCCAGATCTGTGGCAAAGTCCATGTTATTCATACCAGGATTTCGATGTTTTCGAGATAGTTGCTTCTTGGTCCAAAGTCGCAAACTGAACTTGCTGTCCTGTCCTGTCTATTTGCAATTCCCATGTCAGCTTATCTGTTAGCTTGTTTACTTAATTACTAGTATTTTCACACCTCAATCCAGGAAGAAATGTTATGTATCACATGCCTTTTGAAGTAGTTGTGTTTTATTGAGACAAATTTACAACCAATGAATTGTTTAGTGTAATTTTGGTCTTAGGCGACACTCCTGTACTGACTACTCAACAGTTAAGATCTCCAGTTCTTAATTGGGCTCGTCTATATTGACAGTATGCCTTCTAATGTGACCTGATTTTCTAGTTGATTACATCCCTGACGTGTGTTTTAGTGTGTTGAAAGCATGGCCGGCAGCATATTTAAGCCCCAGTTAGATTTTTTTTGAAGGGTAGAGTGCAACATCTTGATCAGCCTTTCCTTAGATAGAAATACTGACGCTATCTTGAGCACACCATTTTGCAAGATGGAAATGAAATCAGCCCAATAAGAACATTATTCTTGTCAAATATATGTATATGAGGTAGGTATTCTTATCCTGAGCTAGTTCAGATCACAATACTCGGCAACTCGGCAGACTACAAACTGAATCCTAGTTTGTTACCTCTCTGACATGTGTGTTCTGTACTTCTGTCGTGCTGAATGCATGGCCCAATTTAGCAATCAACCTTTCCTGCAAAGTATTGGGGTCACTGATAGATAGACGTTGATTTGAAATCAGCTTTGGCTTTTGAGAGACAATTTGTTAATCGCCCACTTTTCTTGTGGGCTGACCTGCTTTCAAGCTAATTTCGTCTCTGACACATAGCTTGCTCAGTGGCGGAGCCGCGGAGCTTCCTTAGGACCAAAGTAGTTATGGACCCCTCATCTAGGGAAATCATTAAAGGAACACTTGATTTCACCATTCAATTGGCATGAAAAAACTTATTAGTCCCCCTCTTTTCTTTGATCATGTTAAGTTTGGCCCCCTCTAAAATCCTATCCAAGCTCCGCCACCGAGTGTGCTGAAAGCATGGCCTGAATTTTCGAAGCCAAATTACTGCTATCACATTCTTTGTACTCATATAAAAATGATTTCCATGTTCCACGGCTGTTGTTGCATTGCATGCCTAGCCTTTTGTATAAGCGTTCTTTTAGAATTGAAGTGTGAGTTTATTTGTCAGACTATTATTCAATATTAGCATATTTACATCTCAATTCAGAGGTTTGCTGAATGGCTGTCATATCTTAAGTTATGTTGAAGTAATGCTCTTTTTTGTCTTAGAAAAGGGAGTATGAAATGATCTCGATCAGCCTTTCTTAGTTCGATATACCATTACTCACTGTCAGGACACGATTTTACAGAGGGGAAATGTAACTAGCCGGTTGTTGTAACCTATGTTTATGTTAGGTATTCTGACCTGGACAGTTCATATTTATACTTAATTAAACTCGTTTATTGATTCCTAAAATTAGCACTCAACTTTCTTGCAAAGCTCTGTGTGCTCTAAGAGAGTGGATTCTGAAATCAGCTTTATCTTCTTACTTCTGAGATTATTTGTTAATCGGCCGATAACCTTTTTTCAAGGTAAAGAGTACAATGGATGACCCAGAGAAGGACGCTCATCCTAAGAATGGCCTAGACGAGCAGCCAACTCAGGCAACAAATAAGGTCCTGAAGCGTACCACATCATTCGCTCAGGGCACCATTGCCACTGCAACTGGCTTCCTCACCGCAGGATTCTCAGTGCGCAAAGATGTTCTCTTGCACCGGCAACTCCTGGTGACCGGCGGTTGCTTCCTGATCATTGCATACCTATCTGCCCTCCTGCTTGTCTACTTGAAGCTGTTCTTGTCAGGATACAAGCAGCTGCACAAGGGGCACATCCGGTTCATCCAGTTCCTCTGCGTGATCAGCAGCGCTGCGCTGGTCGCGACGAACTCCCTCCTCCTGGTGCTCATAAGTGAAGGCAATTTCTTGCTGTCTCTCAATCTGCTGCCCATACAGGGCCTCATCGGCGTTCTGGCGTACCACGCGACGCCGACGGAGGACAGCATCCGCGACGAGGTGTTCGAGGCCGGGATCAAGAGCGGCCGCAAGGTCGCCCTGTTCGCCACGGCGACAGCGTTCGCCGTGCAGACCACGCTCCTCTTCGGCTACCTCAACAACGCCAGCTTCAAGGGCCACCGGTTCGACCTCTCCGTCTCCTTCATGGCGTCGGCGCTCAGCGTGTTTTTGGTCGTGGCCACCTGCATGCCGCTGGGGTACAGGACGGAGGCGGCGAGGGACAAGGTGCTGTCGCTGGTGAGGTACCTCAAGGACGCCGTCATCGCCTTGCTCGCGGTCACCGCGGTGACCATCGGCAAGGAGTTCCTCGGCGGCGACACCGTTCTCGCTCTGTTCCCGGAGATCGCCGTGGCCGCCATGTACTACGCCGCGAACCTGTTCACCGGCGACGAGGCCGCGGAGAAGGGCCAACGTGACACCGCCGCGGCGGAGGAGCACAAGATGGAGATACTGCCGGCCGCCGTCGTGGCGACGTTCGGCTTCGGCATGCTGGGCGCGGCGTACGCGGCGCTGCTGGGGACGCCGGAGTACGACGTGTACACCAAGGCGCTGGTGTTCACCTTGCTCGCCGCCGTCATGTCCAGCCTTGGGCGGGTGGCGGGGCCGCTCTGCAGCCCGCGGCGCGACAAGGACGCGGCGGCGTGCGTGGTGTTCCTGAGCAACGTGCTCCCCATCGTGGAGATGCTGGTGGCAGTACCGCTCGCCGCGAAGGTCGTCACCAACATCCTCCCCGCATCCTGAACTCTGTACTAGTATGATGCACATTCCTGACACGAATTGTTATTGTTGGTGGTGGTGGTGGTAGTGGTACTCCTAGAATTTACAGACTTTATACTGGGGGATTTCTTGTGTTCAGAAAATCAGAATCAGAGCAGTGGACTCGACTCCTGTAATATTGTAGCATAAATAAATTTTTTGACACGCCAGATGTCCTGGAACTATTATCTGTGTTTAATTTACGAGGTACGGCCGATTTATTATAGCTGTAACAGAGCTAGGAAGCCTTGATTCAAGTAGGATTATCTAAACATTGTTACTAGCCTGGTCAGCTTTTCTGGAAGTCGCGTTGAGCTCGATCGGAGAAGAGAAGAGCACTCAAGAAACTTCAGAAGCCATTGGCGTACTTTCGCTCACCATTGCAAATGCTTCGGCTTGCAGACTTGCAGCGGCGTGTGGACGCCGGTCGTGGGGCCTTGGCCCCTCGGTTGCCGCCGGCGATGCCGCTGGCGTCCACGAACATGCAGCGTGGCCGCCGTCGCGCTCCACTCCGCCGCTCGCCAACCTCGCGCGATGTCCGTCCTTCTCCCGAGACCGGAAACGACCAAGTCACAGTCTGTGTCGAATCCTGGCCGAACGTGTCTGATCCAACGGCCCGCATGGACCCAAGGGGTGGTCGGTAAATGAAATACCGTCCACCCCCGACCCCGACCTCCACGAGCGCCTCGCCTCGCCTCGCCGCGGCACCGGGCGCGTTCCGGCCGCTACGCAAAGGACAGGGCCCGCTTGGCAACGTGCCGCCCGAGAGGACGCTCTGCGTGTCAGCATCGCGCGGGCTGTAAGCCGCCACGGTGTCCGCCGGCCCGGCGGGCGGCGGCGAAGAAGATCGCCACCAGCCAGCTCGGGCACGCGAACCGCAGCGTCACGGCGGCGAGAGGCACGGGCAGGTACTAGAACGCCGCCCAGGCGCCCCCACCGGACGGGCCTGTGGCTTATTGCCCTGAAGGGAGCACAGGATAGGACGCCTGCCTGCGTGCCCTTTTGCCCCAGACCGCAATAGCCAATAGGGATGGTTCTGGAAGCCGGGGAATCGTCCGCGCTCGTGATAATCGATTCGTCCTCATCACCGGCGACCGCATCGGCGACGTCGAGGGCCACCATGACCCCGGCAATGACGGCGCGGCCGGCGTCATCATCCCAAGCACTAGTAGCAGGAACGGGAGCAGCAGTGCTCCGGCAACTCGTTGGCCGCCGGCGACGTTGCCACTGCAGGCATGGAGTTGTGCTGTCCTGCTGGCCTCCCTGAAGTTTGAACTCCACCAGGCACGTTGTAAGCCACGAGCACCTCGACGACCTAGTTGGAAGCTCCTGCGACGAGACTGCCCATCGCCGCTCACGATCCATGCTGCCGAGGCTGGAAAACGACCAGATCAATGCGGTATCCTTTAAAATCTGGGATGCACACCTTCGATCCGACGGTTGTCAGGGCCCAAAGGATGGTCGGTAAATGAAATACCGTCCACCCACGGCCCCGGCCCTGGGTAGGACCCCCAGGAGCACCATGAGTTTGAGCGCCGTGTCTCGCCAGAGCGCCGCCGCGTTCCGGCTGCCACTCGCAGCGCTCCTGCCCGACCACTCGCGGTCACGGCGAGACTTGGACCGGCGTCTCCGCCGCCGTCGGCGTTGATGCCGCGCAGGATTGATTGAGGCGCCCATGAGCACGGACCCAGGCGGGAGCAAACTGATCTATTAGAGCAGAATAAGATTAGAGGACAGAGTCCCAGTGCCCGCATGGTGCAGAACAGGAGGTTCAGAGTTGAGACCAATTACATAAAACGGTTTGGCTTGAGGCAAACAAATTGACCCTGCATCAGCTTTGGGAAATGAATGTACTATCAGGTTACTGACTACCAAGTTCTCACGCAGCTGGTTGGAAACTTGAAACATTGGTAGACAATATCAGTGATGGAGTTCCCTGACAAAAAGAACACTGAATAATGCACATTTGGTTCAGCTGAGCAAAGATTCAGAACGGCACGCGCGTCTGCTCGTCAAGACTCAAGAGAAACCAACTCATCGGGTAGTCGTCTTGACTGCCAACGCCAGCATACCAATGACCATTCAACAAGTGACATGTCTCCAGATCAGCCAGCCTCCAAACCACCTGTAGTGTCTACCAGGATTCAGGATCGCTGTGGAGGACAGTGAGAAATTTCAGTCCGAACTGAACCACTGGACTACAGCTGTTCAAAACCATTGCAAGACAAACAGATCTCTTGCTCTAATCACAGATCGATTTTTTCCCCCTGAGACAGATAACAAGGAAACTGCAATGAGTATTGCACCTCTTCCAGTCACAAGGGCGGACAACAATGACAAATAGAGTGTAGCTACACCTGCAATGAGTCTAACACAACAAGTGCTTGCTTACCTATTGTTTTCTTTCATCTGAACCTCAATTTGCTTCAGCAGACGTGATTTTCATCCAGGAGATCTGAAACTTTGTCAATCTTCATTGACAGAGGTTCATAGAAATCTTCCTTCTTTTGTCTCTGCAGAAATATGAAGATCGCATTGTGTCAGAATTTCAGTGTCAGCAGATACAACACCAGCCGAGAGAGGTCGTCAGCACCAGTCGAGCAACGAGAGAGATGGAAGAGCCGGTGCCGCAGAAGTCGGCGGCGAGACTGCCGTCGCCGCTCGCTCCGCCGCGGCGCCATATGCTCGCGCCGTCGCGTGATCCATGCCGTCTATAAGTATATGCGGCAGGAAAACGACCAAGTCTGAGGGTTGTGCATGAAAATCTGGACCGTAGGGGTTTGATCCGACGGTCGTCAGGGCCCAAGGGGGTGGTCGGTAAATGAAATACCGTCCACCCCCGACCCTGGGCAAGGGCGCCATGAACGCCGCCAAGCCGGAGCGCCGCCGCATTCCTGCCGCTACAGCGGCGATCCGACCCGGCCGCCGTAGCACTCGTCTCCACGACCTGAGTGTCGCCACCTCTCACTGGGGTGATTTCGTCCCTGTACGCGCTGGCTTCCAATGAGACCATGAGGCAATATCGGTCGTGAAGGACACATCTCGGACGCCGAGGCCGAGACCCCGCCGCCGTCCTCGAGCAACGAAGCAGCGCGGTGGCCGTACGTCGAGCAAAGCCCCGCCACGGCGGCATACATGTCCGCGCGATCCATCCGACCTCCGCCACCGCCCTCGAGGGAGAAACGACCAGATCAAGTCGATAAGCAGGCTTGCACGGTTGATCGCCGGCTACCGACGGACAAGGCCTCGCCGGCCCGCCGCGCGTTAAGGCGCTGTCGAGGTCGTGTTCATGTGACCCACCGTCGTTGCTGCAGGCTCGAGTAGTCGAGTTCATTCAGCTTCTCGGCGTCTAACAGCATCGTACCGCTCGCCACGTCGAGCTGCTCCTGAAGGCGAGGCTGCGTCGATCTCGACCTCGCCGTTGCGCCATGCTCTGGCGGCCGCGCCGCTCGCGCCATATACCAAGTCAGAGCGCTATCGTAGCGCATCTGGGCCGCACGCGTACGATCGGGCGGTTCGTACGGACCCAAGGGGTGGATGAAATACCGTCCACCCCCTACCTCCCCGGGCGCCGCCCGAGCTTCGCGCCTCGACTCGCCGTGGCGCCGGACGCGTTATCCAGGCGTTAGAGACTCATTACTCATGAAAGCTGAAACGGACCAATCAACTCATTATTCATGTACCAATTTACTATGATTTTTCAAAATTTCATTAAGAATAATTTTACCAGTTTTGAAAAGTTGGAACTTTTTCCCCGGGAGTTCCAGCGTCTCACCTAGCTTTGGCACACCTCAGCTGCCATCCATGTCGTCGACTCGCCATGTAATGATGATGGACAATTACTACAAGAGCAGCTGGTCCATTCCATTCGGCAACAAATAAAGAGAATAAAATAAATTGATGGCAGGAAGGTGAGGCATTGCTGTTCCAGATTGCATGGTCCTTCCTGAGGCAGCAAATTCCCAAATATGCACACGCAAAGGGGTCTAGTTCTACGCGTCCAGCAGCAAATGTCTGACCGATATGATTTGTCAGACCTGGAGAGACAATGCGATCCTTCCAACTTCCAAGAGCCATCTATCTATTATATTAATACAATAGTGATAAAACAAGCCACCACGTTCGTCGAGAGGGTCAAGAAATTTCCACATTAATCTAAAAAAGAGAAGGATCTGGACCGTTGGATTTTATGAAGATCTAACGGTCTATATTATTCCGTTAATCTAAAAAAGAGAAAAATATATGTCGTCGGATTTGATGAAGATCTAACGGTTTAAAGAGAAGAGTATATACTGTCGGATTTTATGAAGATCTAACGGTCTATATTTTTCTGTTAATCTAAAAAAGAGAAAAATATATGTCGTCGGATTTGATGAAGATCTAACGGTCTATATTATTCCGTTCGCCGCCACCCCTCTGCGGTCGCCGCGGGAGCCCCTCCGCCGCCGCCGCCACCGCCGCGTAGCCGTCCATGGTCGTCGTAGGAGGCCTCCACCATCGCCGCAAGGCCATCCCTGGCCACCGCGGGAGCCCTCCACCGCCGCCACACGACTGTCCGTGGCCGCCGCGGGAGTCCTTCGTCGTCGCCGCGCGACCGTCCGCCGCCGGGAGGCCGTCTACCGATGTCGCCGCAAGGCCGTCCCCGGCCACCGCGGGAGCACGGCTGTGCGACTGTCTGTGGCCGCCGCGGGAGTCCTTCGTCATTGCCGCGTGACCGTCCGCCGCCAGGAGGCCGTCCACCGTCGTTGCCGCCGTGGGAGCCGCCCGAGTGCCTTCGGAGTTTGGGGTCCAGCCGCTCCACGCGCCGCCGGAGGACAGCGGGGCTGAAGGCTGCCGGTCATGGAGACCGACATCCCTCGCCGCCGCCGCCACTAGAGAGAGGTGGGGAGATAGAGGGAGAGAGATAGAGTGGGGGGAGTGGGGGCATCGATGAAAGAAAAGGAGAAAAAAGAGATGGGTGGGCTCACGTGTTAGTAGTTGGTATATAATATGAGATATAGAAGATAACGGATGCAGAAGAAATTAATATAGAGGAGAGAATCTTAGAGACTAGGCAAAAATATTTCTTTTAGAGGATAAGAATAGAGTACGACGAGTGCGGATAGCCTGAAGCCCCATGTGCCCTTCCACGTTTCTCTATATAAGAGGCAATGTTTAACAATGAGCGGAGGACACCATGTCGATCTTGCACGTGTACCTAATGAGAGGTGCTCGGATTTAGGGCGTTCAAAAAGATTGTGAGCACAGCAGGATATAACGATTCTCCCTGTCCGAAGGGAGTGAATCGCTGCCGGGATTGAGCACCATGGCCGCACTCAGCACTCATGGAAGATCATCAAATGGTTTATCTGCGCTTAAACCCTTTTGATGGTCTTTGTTAATGACTTAGTGCAAGAAGGAGCATAGAGAGGAAAAACAAAGCGGAGAAACTAAGGTGGTGCAGCGTTCAACATGAGCGAAGGACACCATATTGATTTGAACATGTAACTGATGAAAGTTGCTTAGATTTAGGGCGTTCACCAAGGTTGTGAGAACAACATGAGAGAAAAATTCTCCATATCGGAAGGAAGTGAATCGCTGCTGGAATTGATCATCACCATGGTCATGCTCAGCACTCATGGAAGATCATCAAATGGTTTGCCCACACTCAATCCCGTTTGATGGTCTTCGTAAACGAGTCAGTGCAAGAAGCAGGAGCAGATTTAGGAAAAACAAAGCAAAGAAACTCATGTGTCGTACAACTTTGATTATAGGCGTGCTTGACGTGCACATGTGTTGACATGGAACTTGGGTGACAACAGACTCGGTAAATAAATGCTTCTCTTAATGCCCGATATAATCATGCAACTGTAAACTATTGTCGATCATTGACTAGATCGGGCATCAACCATGTCTATTTATTACTCCATCTTTTACCGAAGGAGGAAAAAGGCAAAAGATTGATCCATAACCGTGATAGGCACCCATTGGTTACTGCAGCCTAAGTTCTCATTGCATAACTAGCAAAATAGTAGTATTTTTCTCATAAATTTTTTTGGATAGCAGTTTTCTGGTGTGATTGGTTACCCTCTATATTTTATTTCCTCCCTCCTTAAGCTTTCCTTCATGTTATGTCATTCTGATCATTGATTTCTGTAGCAAGCTAGGCTACCGATCGTACCGCTAATTTGTAAAGTGAGACGACCCAAACACCATTATGTTTTGTAGAAGATTTCTACTTTAATTCAATCGTCATGTGTTACACTATTGCATGTTCGTAGAAGTAGTTCTCATGTCCGTGAGGAAGGGAGTATCTCATGTCATGTCAGTAAGTTGCATTTTATATATGTAGTTATATGAATTACTTTATTCACTTACCCATGATCACTACCTCAATATTAGGTCACACAATATATTATCTTAGAGCAACTCCAGCAGACCCAACAAATCCCTATCTCAAGTTTAGAGGGTCCAGAAAAAAGTTGCACTACAGCAAACCCAACAAGCCCCTGTCGCAAGTTTAGAGGGTCCAGAAAAAAATTGCACTCCAGTAGGCCTCCATTGTCGGGGGTCTATAGAAAGCCCTATATTTATGAGAGTTATTACTTGAGTTGTAGCATTTCTGTGGCCCTTAAAAATAGAGGTAGACTCTATTTAGTATTTGGAGAGTCTGAGAGGTACTGATAGAGTTAATCTTAATAACATAATGTTATTACCATATTAAACGAAATAAAAATAATACACACTGTTGGTTTTTGATAAGATCTAACAATCTATATTAACCCTTAAAGTACATTGATTAGAGTAAATAAATAGTTAAATTCTAAATTGAATAAATAAGGAAAATATAAGTTGATCAAAGAATCAATATCAAATACAATTAGTAAATATAAGCTTGCATCATTAATTCATACAATGTGCCACAAGAATGATGATAAAAAATAATACATTAGTTTGGGCACACTTGGACAAACGGTATTGATAATAGAACAACGGATATTTAAATAAAATTATATTTAATTTTAAAAAAAAATCTAAATATTAGTACAAAACTAGCTACCCGCGTAAATTTGCGCGGGCCACCTTACTAGAATACTAAAAAAGAGAAGGATATGGACTGTCGGATTTTATGAAGATCTAACAGTCTATATTGTTCTGTCAGTCTAAAAAAGAGAAAAATATATGCCGTCGGATTTTATAAAGATTTAACGGTCTATATTATTCCGTTAATCTAAAATAGAGAAAATATATGTCGTTGGATTTGATGAATATCTAACAGTCTATATTATTCCGTCTGCCACCGCCCCTAAGCGGTCGCGGCGGGAGCCCTCCATCGCCGCCGACACACAATCGTCCATGGTCATTGTAGGAGGCCTCCACCGTCGCCGTAAGGCCATCCCCGGCCACCGCGGAAGCCCTTCACCGCTGTCACGTGGCTGTCCGTGGCCGCCATGGGAGTCCTTCGTCGTCGCCGCGCGACCGTCCGCCGCCGTCGCCGCAAGGCCGTCCCCGGCCACCGCGGGAGCCCTCCACTGCCGCCGCACGACTGTCCGTGGCCGCCACGGGAGTCCTTCGTCGTTGACGCGCGACCGTCCGCCACCGGGAGACCGTCCACTATCGTCACCGCCGCGGGAGCCGCCTGCGTGCCTTCAGAGTTTTGGGTCCGGCCGCTCCGCGCGCCTATGGAGGACAGCGGGGCTGAAGGCCAGGCCAGGGAGAACGACACCCCTCGCCGCCGCCACCGCTGCCACCAGATAGAGGTGGGGAGATAGAGGAAAAGAGATAGAATAGGGGGAGTGGGGGCATTGATGTAAGAAAAGGAGAAAAAGATATGGGTGGGCTCACGTGTTAGTAGTTGGTATAGAATATGAAATATAGAGGATAACAGATGCAGAAGAAATTGATATAGAGGAGAGAATCCCAATGACTAGGGAGGAATATTCCTTTTAGAGGATGAGAATAGAGTATGACGAGTGCGGACAGCCTGAAGGCCCATGTGCCCTTCAACGTTCCTCTATATAGGAGGCAATGTTCAACAATGAGCGGAGGACACCACTTCGATATGCACGTGTACCTAATGAGAGGTGCTCGGATTTAGGGCGTTCAACAAGGTTGTGACCACAGCAGGAGAGAATGATTCTCCCTATCCGAAGGGAGCGAATCGCTGTCAGGATTGAGCACCATGGACGCGCTCAACACTCATGAAAGATCATCCAATGGTTTGCCCGTGGTCAAACCCTTTTGATGGTCTTTGTTAACGAGTTAGTGCAAGAATGAGCAGAGAGAGGAAAAAAAGTGGAGAAACTGAGGTGGTGCAGCGTTCAACAATGAGCGAAGGACACCACGCTGATTTACACATGTAACTGATGAAAGGTGCTCAGATTTATAGCGTTCACCAAGGTTGTGAGAACAACGAGAGGAAAAACAAAGCGGAAAAACTGAGGTGGTGCAGCGTTCAACAATGAGGGAAAGACACCACACTGATTTACGCATGTAACTGATGAAAGGTTATCAGATTTATAGCGTTCACCAAGGTTGTGAGAACAACGAGAGAGAAAAATTCTCCATATCCGAAGGGAGTGAATCGTTGCTGGGATTGATCATCACCATGGCCATGCTCAGCACTCATGGAAGATCATCAAATGGTTTGCCCACACTTAATCCTGTTTGATGGTCTTTGTTAATGAGTTAGTGCACGAAGCAGAAGCAGATTTAGGAAAAACAAAGCGAAGAAACTCAGGTATCATACAACTTTGATGACATGACATGAAAGTTAAGTGACAATAGGTTAGACAAAGAAATGTTTCTCTTAATTCCTGATATAATCATGCAACTGTAAATTATTGGCGATCATTCACTAGATCGGACGTCAACCATGTCTATATATTACTCCATCTTTCACCGGAGGAGGAAAAATGCAAAAGATTAATCAATAACCGTGAATAGTCACCCATTTGTTACTGCAGCCTAAGTTATGATTGCATAACTAACAAAATAGCAATATTTTTCTCATAATATTTTCTCGGATAACATTTTCCTGGTGTGATTGATTACCCTCTATATACGATTTCCTTCCTACTTAAGCTTTTGTTCATGCTATGACATTCTGATCATTGATTTGTGTAGAAAGCTAGGCTACCAATCATATTGCTGATTTGTGAAGGGAGTCGATCCAAATACCATTATATTTTATGGAAGGTTTCTATTTTAATCCAATCATCCTATGTTACGCTATTGCAAGTTCGTAGAGTTAGTTCGCATGTCCATTGAGGAAGCGAGTAACTCATGTCAGTAAATTGCATTTTGTATATGTAAAGTTATATGAATTACTTTATTCACTTACACATGATCACTACCTTAATATTAGATCACACAATAGATTATCTTAGAGCAACTTCAGCAGACCCAACAAACCCCGTGTCAAGTTTAGAGGGTCTAAAAAAAGATGCACTCCAGCAAACCCAACAAGTCCCTGTCGCAAGTTTAGATTTAGAGGGTCCTGAAAAAATTTGCACTCCAGCAGGCCATCTATCCCCCCCCCCCCCCGCGATTTTGTTAGTTTTCAAATCCACCTTCTATTCTTGGAGGGTCTATAGAAAGCCCTATATTTATGAGGGTTATTGCTGGAGCCGTAGCATTTTTGTGGCCCTTAAAAATAGAGGTAGCCTCCATTTAGTATTTGGAGAGTTTGAGAGATATTGGTAGAGTTAATCTTAATAATATAATGTTATTACCATATTAATTAAAATAAAATAATACATACCGGTGGTTTTTGGTAAGATCTAACAATCTAAATTAACCCTTAAAGTCCATTGATTAGAGTAAATAAATAGTTAAATTATAAATTAAATAAATAAGTAAAATATAAGTTGATCAAAGAATCAATATCAAATACAATTAGTAAATATAAGCTTGCATCATTAATTCATACCACGTACCATATGCATGATGATAAAAAATGATACATTAGTTTGGACACACTTGAACAAACTGTATTGACAATAAAACAACGGATATTTAAATAAAATTATATTTAAGTTAAAGAAATCTAAATATTAATATAAAAAACTAGCTACCCGCGCAAATTTGCGCGGGCCACCTCTATCAATCGGACTGACTAACCGACACAATGTTCGTCAATATAATTCCCCAAATCGTTAAATATTATTCCCGAAATGGCCTCGCCAAAAATTAACAATCTGTAGCTTGCCCATCGCTTTACGAAGTAGTAAGTTTGGGTTTCTTTTAGCGGACGAGGTTTCATCAGTTGCATCTACCTGTTTCCTGGCAATGGTCTAACACTAAACTGCTATTTCTGTCTCTAGCACAGCTGCCAACCTGCCGTGCCGCGAGCCATTTCCTTGGTCATCACTCATCACTTCTCTTTTATATACACGATCATGCCCCATTTTATACAGGTGAGGTAGCAGCGTCGCACTACTGACAAGCTACGGTTCAGACATAGTATTCCTCTTCTACTGTTGGATTGTTCAGATACGAGGAAAAGAAAAGAAAATCTAAAAAATAAGAAGCATCATTACAGAGGACAACTTTTATTAAACTGGTCTTCAGCACATTACTTACATTCGGCATCTCTCTACCACTCGCCAAAAGAAGCACTGTACCCGCCAACTGCTGAAGAGCATGGCACTCGGACTCGGCCAATCGGTTGGAGCTGGACCATGCCACGCATATCCATCCCATTATTCCATCCCCCCTCTCGCGGCGCCGATCGTGTCATCCGGTGGTGCATCCTGCGGTGGCGCCTCCGCCGTCTGCAAGCGTGCGTGCCTACGAAAAAGTGACGTCCAACCACCGAGCAAGATCCCCCTCTATAAGACGCCGCCGCGTCCTGTCCACCTACAGCGCGCAAGTACACACCACTCCCGGAGCACACGGGCGATCGGACTGTCTGGCTCTCACACGGTGACATCATCAGTTTCGGCGAGAGAGCGAGCGAGAGAGATGCCTCCTGGTGCCGGCGTGGCTGACCAGGCGCCGGCGGCGCCGCCGCGGAGCCCTCACCGGGGCAACGGCGGCATGCCGCAGAGCCCGCTCCGCATCAAGCAGGACGGCAAGTTCTACGAGCGGCTGCTCACCAAGGAGAGCTCCGCGGCCAACCTGTCGTTCCGCTACTACTGGGCGGAACCGGGGGCGGTGCCGTTCGTGTGGGAGTCGCAGCCGGGCACGCCCAAGGACGTCGCGCGGATGGCCGCCGCCGCCGCCGGCGCGCTCCCGGCCATCACGCCGCCGCCGTCGTACCTGCTCCGCCGCGGCGGCAGGCAGCAGGCGGCGCGCCATGACCAGAAGAGCGGCAAGCCGAAGCGTCGGTGCAGGCTCAAGCGGATCAGGATCGGCTTCATCGCCGGCATCTTCCGGAGGCTCGGCCTCGGCAGGGCGTGGCGCCGCCCGGCGCCACAGGTGTCGTCGTCGTCGTCGTCGTCCAGCCGGTGGCTGTTCTCCTCGGTGGCCACGGTGGCGGGCGAGCACGACTTCCACAACGACGAGACCGCCGTCGCCTCGCACGCCACGAAACCGCACAAGACCTCGCCGTGCAGCTTCCCGGGCCCGTGGCTGCTGCGCTTCCGCACCAGCTCCGGGAACCGAGGCGGCGGCGGCGGCGGCGGCGGCGCCGACGGCTGGGCGTAGAACGATCGCCCTCAAGTGAGGTGCGCCGCCGGGAAGGGAATCGGAAGTCAGAAAGGGGTTTGTTATGGTGACGATAAGACGTTGACGATAGTGTTCGTGCAGAGACTTTGTTTAGAGTTATATCTCTTCGGCGACGCCAAATGTTTGGTGTTGCCTAGCGAGTGCTGCATGAAATTTTATTCCTCTGTGTTCATCGTGTTTACAGATCATGAAGATGACTAGTCTGGAATATCTCGTTAACGGCTAGCGTCTCATGTTCAGATAGTATATATCTCCACTTTTGTTGTACATGAACTGCGGATGGAATCCTATGTTGATTCTTTCCGAGTTGTCCTGATGTGTGTGATCCTATCATTACCATCATCATATAAAGTAGTTGCATGGCCACTTCAAAAATAAAGTAGTTACATGTAATTGACAGGGTGCTCAGATGACTCGCTTGAACTACTGGTAGTGATGAAATAACGATGTAAATCCCATGATGTCAATAGTGATGGAGAACCAACCAACAACTGGCTGGTGCTGGTTTGTGCAGAAAAATACTACTGGTTGGCTAGTGGCTGGTGGTTGATACTGATTTGTTCTGAGAGAAAAATATTGTTGGCTTGTAGGTGATAAGCCAGATGAACAGGGGTTGATCTCTCTGAATAAAAACATAAACTCCCTCGATCAATGTAGGCGCACATTTACCATTTTACATTTTACCGTTAACAGTGATGTTACACGACTGATGTTTACTCTGCTTCGCTTAAGCTGAGAGTTTGGATGGATTGTATTGACTGATCGATCCATTAGACTCAATAAATGTGTGGAGTCACTCAAAGGTAAGTTGAAAGGGATGTTACCAAGTACTCAGGAAACAAAGACCTGTCATTGCAGAGGCGACCCATTCAACTTTTCTTTTCTGAAAGATTGCGACCCATTCAATTTTCATACTTTTCTGTGAATACATGAAAAATGTTAAAGTGGGATGAAATTCGTACAGTATAGTAACTACGCTTTCTGTGTTTGTATAGTAGTTAAACTTCTTGTTGTTTCTTGAACTGGCTGTCAGTTTATTATGTATCATTGTTGCTTTCCATTATGTTCCGGCCTGTAGTTTGTGGACTTCTTTGCCCTTGTTTGTTCAAATTTATTGCATTATAAGTCTATAACTGATCAAATAATTACTCGCTTGGTAATCAACTAGCTAAAAAAGGTTTGAAAAAAAACAAATATAACTTCTGGCTCCATGCATATGCATATATCATTGGGAAGCGAGACGTGGGTCGTCGATCGCACGCGAACGAGAGATTAGTTGCTGTTACTGAATCTGCAGGACATCTTGGGCCGGGCATTGAACATGCAGCAGAAACGAGCGCTGTCGCTAACTAACCCCTGAAAGTCAGTTAGTCTTACTTGCGTAGGCGTTGGGTTGCTGCAACGAACAAATCGGGTCGTCACGTACATGCGGTACGTTGTACACGTACATACTGGTCCGGCTGGGTAGCTCGATCTGCCTCCATCTCTTCATTGAATAGATCGAAGCACTGCATGATTGTGATACGGGATTATGCAGGAGTATCAGAGTATGCACGCTTGTGATCGATCAGAAAAGTCTCCACTAGCAGGAGTTCATCAACGACACAAGAGACAAGACCATCATATATAGTGTTCAGTACTGTGGCTGTGGTGCTCTGCAGACCTGCACCTGCAGTCCATGCCGTACGTCGGCCAACCAACGCAACCTATCCTGACAGTCTCCGCGCAACAAACTCGATGTTGCAATTGCAAGTAGTTAACAAACAGGATCTCCATATGATCGGCGGCATTCGATCGTTGTTGTTGCACTGTCCAGTTTGCTCCCCAAGCTAACTCCCCATCCGATCCAAGAGTAAGGCATCCGCCTGCATGCGTTTATCTCGGCGCCTGACCAGCTTAAATGTGCAACGCAATGTAGGCATGAATGAACTGAAGAAAACAACGCCGTGTCACGGTATCAGGCTATGAGCTCGGCTTGCTGCACAAATTAAGATAAGTTTCGGGACATGTTGAATTGTCGATGCATGATCTGCCGGAAAAGGGTGCAGTACGTACGTCCTGACGGTTATTATGCCATTCACTTCAAGGGACCAATCAGGGACGAAGCTAGAATAAGTTAGAGTGGGTGACTTTCTCTTATAGATGTGAAGATTTAATCTATAAATATGATGAAAAATTATTTTTATTAGTGTGTTTTCAAATTTTTGTGGGTGCCGCAATGTGGCTTCGCCCCTGGGACCAATCATGGATGCAACTAGCTTACCACTGATGGTGATTGCTCGATCAAGTATTCCATGTCAGGAAGTCCACACGCCTCCTAACCAAACAATTTAGTTAGCTGGGAATGGAGTGCAGTGGCAGGATACTGTATTTCCTTGTCACATTGTCACACCCGGTTTTAAAGGCAAAACCAGGTGCATCTCATATGTGCGCCAGGATCAGTTTACACACATATGGTAGACGTCACAAGTGAATATCCATAACCATGCATAACGAAAGAGTATTATAGTGCAATTATTACAATATCAGAGTTGACTCAAATGTCATAGCGGAAGACTTAAATAAACGTTCATCTAACGAAGCAAAAGTGACTCCAACTCCACAGGCATTGACTGGGGGAGACTCGCCTAGAACTCCTCAAAATCAGTAGTGAAATCCTCAAAATTCTCCCAATCTGAGCAGCATTCCGGTTGTAGTTGATGCAATAAAAGAAAGAAAGACACCAAGTATGAGCACATAACGTACTCAGCAAATGTAATATGACATACAAGGCCAAGGCAAAAAGGTTGGCTGACCATACTGCAGTAAGCACTTTTAGTTGGTCAAGTTTTGTTAAGCAACTATTTACTAACAAATGAAAGTATATACCACCCACAAATTAATGAATGTCATATTCTCAACATATTCAAGTAACCACGATTTAAATCATGTTCAAGTATGATTATCATGTAAGGGTCTAGGCCGCTCTTGACCGTGAGCACGGCTGTTATAACAGTTTTACACTCTGCAGAGGTTGTACACTTTAACCAAAAACCGCGTAAAAGTTCAAAAGAACTTTAAACCCAACCATGCCGAGGGGGCCAATCCTCTTAAATCACACTACCGAGGTGTGACCGCATAGGGACGCTACGAGGCCTTTACAAAGATTCCTTAGTAAATACTAACCCGCTAAGGTTTCCGGTTCAGAAGCAAAGCATAACCCTCCCTAATGAGGTCTGTCTCTTACCAAAGCCCACAGCTCAAGAGGACCGAGCTATACCCCGTCAACCGCCGCGCCTCTTGCCCCTTTCGGGTAAGGTTACCATCCACTAAAGTCCCTAATTAGTTAGCCAAGACCAGAGCCATGTGGTACTTATGGTTGCACTGTTTTCCTGGGTGGTTCTCCATGTTCAAATTAAAAAGATATGATCTTGCCAATTAATTATTTAAAAGAGTATATGGAACATAAAGTAGGGGTTCATTTAACCAATCCCAGTTGAGCAAACTAAGCATCATCTACCATCAAAATTAATTAAGTAACCCAGTTTCAGGGACAAGGGAATATAGTGGCTAGGCAAATCCTTAAATAGGAACCCATCAAATCAAGACACAAGCATGGGTGGTGAAATTAATAATTATTAGGACATTTGCATGACATAATACACTTGCCTTCTTCCCAACTCGGTTGCTGCTCAAATCCTTCTCCAACAGTTGGTTCTTCAGAGAAATCCTCAAACTGGTCGTTTCCTAATCGCATCACACATTCACATGCAAGGAAACAATACAACAAATAAGAAACAGTACACCAAACAATTCCAACAGAAGAAAACAACAGCACAAAACTAATCTACACGTTACAACGAACACGTGAGCGCGAGAATCACTAAAATCGGAGTTAAAACGCAAAAGATATGGCTTTTCTAAGGTTCAGGGACTTGCTGGCAAAGTTTTAAAAGTTCCAGGGGCTTAACTGCGAAAAACCAGGGGCTAAAACATAATTTTGTATAAAAACTCGAGGGCTAAACCATAAAATAACAAAACTTGGACCTCGGGCACAATTTCAAAACTTGCAGGGGCTAAAACAGAAGAAAAAGGACCTAAACGTAATTATTTTTGAACTAAGTTGGACCGCGGGTTGATTTTCAGAAAACTCAGGGGGACTTGATCTAATCTGGGCCGTTGGATCTCGAACAGACGGTCGGGAACGGCTCGGGCGGAGGGGAGACGCCGACGACGACGGACGCGGCGGCGCCGCTCGTTCCCGCGGCGGAGGAACGCCGGAGTGCGCTCGATCTACAGCTACGGTGCACTATTTACGACGAGACTTGGCCGAGAAGCGAGAGGAGAGGACGGCGAGCTCACCTGGCTAGCTCTCGTCGAGTGAGACGCAGCGACGGCGGCCGGCGACGAAGAATGGCGGGCGGCGGCGCTGTTAGAACGGCGGCGAGCGAGATTAGCGCGGCCGAAGCAGTGAAACGACGCGCGAGCAGCACGGGAGGGTTGATAGGGCGACGACGAGCTCACCAGAGGCAAATTCGGCGAGATTCGGCTCACGACGGCGACGGACGACGGCAGCGGCGGCGGAACTTCGACGGCGGCGGCGCGGGCGCTAGGGTTGCGGGCTCGGTTGGGGTTTGGAGGGGAAGCGGAGGCGGCGGCAGTTCTTATAGGTGCGGAGCGGGGGCTCGGCCACGCCTAGGCGTTCGTGTCCCGACCGGACACGGCGGCGGCAGTGGGACGGACTCGGCCGAGGAGTCCGGGTCGGGGACGAAGATGCTGACAGGTGGACCCCACCTGTCGGCGAGAGAGAGAGAGCGGGAGAGAGAGATGGAGCGGGCCGACGCTGAGCCGAAAGAGAAATTGGGCCGGGGAAAAAGAAACAGGGCGGCTCGGGAGAGGAAGGAATTAGAGGGGCAAAGCCGAACTGGGCCAAGAGTTGGAGGGGCGAAAACGAAGTCTGTCTATTTAACTTTTCTAAAACTCAAACAAAAGCAAATCAAATTTGAATTTAAATAGAATTTAAATTCCAACTTGATTTACTAGCAACCAAAAATATATGCAACCGCATGAATGCAACAAAATCTTATTTTGTCTAAAATAATTATTTAATGTGATATTTAAATTGATAAAAGGCTAGAAATTCCAATTAAATCCTAGAAAATTTATTTAAGCCTTAATAAATCCTAGAAAATTTCAGAGGGTTGCTACAATTTAATTGTGATGAATTTTAGGGTGTTACACACATACGTAGTATGTAGGTGTCAGTTAGCTTCAAATTAAGTTCGCTCACCTAGTAATCGATCGCAGTACCAACAAATAAACGTTTTCTCTTGGCTGCATTGCAGCTCCGGTTTGAATCAGGCCCCTAGCTCCTGAGCTAATTAGTCGGCTGATGCGGGCCGTTTGTTTCCCTTCGTCTAAACTTTAGCCCCGTCATATCGGATGTAAACATGTTAATTAGAAGTATTAAATATAGATTAACTAAAAAACTCATTACATATACGAGGACTAATTTGCGTGACGAATCTATTAAGTCTAATTACGTCATGATTAGACAATGTAATGCTACAGTAAACGTATGGTAATTATGTATTAATTATAGCTTAATTAGGCTTCTTAGGTTCGTCTCGCGAAATAGACATGACTTATGCAATTAGTTTATAATTAATTTATGTTTAATACGTTTAATTATCACTTATTTAAAGCTCTAAACTTTAGCACCGAATCCAAACACCACGGAAATATATGCATGTGCCTGTTTCTAGCAGTAGTCTTGCTAGTAGGGTGACTAGGGTAAGTATGGCTCCGTTTGTCGCATTTGGTTGCTGGTGAGCTTCGTTCGTACGTACCTTGAGACTGTGGCAAAGAACCAATGAAGAGTAAGGCCACACCAAGGGGCCCCACGCGTGGAATGAGACGTGTTGCGAGCATCACGCTTGCATGGAGGATAAACACACGGCACCTGCACAATCCGTCCATATGATGACGAAGTTGCTAGTTTACGTTTCGTTGGATGCATACACATCACTCCTCAAGGCTCCGCATCTTTACTCTGCTAATTTAATTTCTTGTCAATCTATATGGCTCACGTATTCACTGCGGATCACGGCCTAAATTATTTGATAGGATCGTCATAGCTAGGGATCATGTAGGAGGAAGCTAAGCTAGGAGCATCATGCATGTAGCCCAGCAGTGTGTGCATTGACAAGTTCATATTAATTGCACATCGTTCGCCATTATGGTGTTGCAGAGATCGGCATTCATGATTTCGTTCAAACGGAAATAGAATGACAATTAAGGTCGTTGTTAGCGAGCACCATCAAGCTGCGTTAAATCACCTAACGTTGATTGATCGATTTGGCAGTATTATGAGTGCTTAATTTCATGGTAATAGCTAGATTTAGTAACAAGAAAGGTCCTCCGTCCAAAGGGAGCCATAACCCCCCTCTACAGACTAAAACAGGAAGTTTGTTGAAAGCTGTTTGAGGCCCGGCCGGTGTAACGCCCGCGTTTTAATCTCTGAGAAAATCACCTAATTAACTCACCCGGTAAAAAGTTTCAAAATGTTTTACCGCCCGAGCTCCCGCTTCCGCCATCCCCGTCCGCCTTGTTTCCCCCCCTCTCTTTTCCTGTCCGCATCTCGATCACTGCCATCTTTTCCGTCCCGTCGCGCGTCGCCCGCCCTTGGGTCGACCGCCGGGTCCGACCAACCCCGACGCCATCGGCTTTCCGCCACGATTCCCGCCGTCCCCTCCCCTTTCTTTCCCTCTCTCCCTCTTCCTTTTTCCCTTCTTTTCTTTTTCTCTTTTCTTCTTTTTCCCTTCTCCCCTCTCTTTCCCTCCCTCCTCTGTTTCCTCTGCTCCTCCTCCCCGACACCGCCGCGGCCGCTCTGCTCTGCCCCACTCCGCCCGTCGCCGACCACCCGTACCCGGCCGGCCCCACCACCCCTCCGCTCTGCTCGCCACCGGCCCCACTTCCCCGACCGGCTACGCCGCCCGCAGTCGCGCCATCGCCGCCGTGCACGCCGTCGACTGTCCCCTGGCTCCCTCACCTCGCACCGCTGTCGTGCCGCCCTCACCCGGCCACCGTACGGCCTGCGCCCAGCGCCACCGGAGCCCGCCGTCCTCCACCCCAGTGTGCACGTCACCTCTGCACCACCGCGCTGACCGCCTCCGCTCGTCGCTGCACGCACGCCAATCCTACAGACCCGACCGCCGCCGTGCTCTCGTCCGCACTCAGCCCCACCCGCACGCCACTGCCAAGCTCGGCCGCGCGCGCTCTGCTCGGGCCGCTGACAACCACCGAGCCGACCACCGCCCTACCGCACTCGCCGCGCACGCTATCGCCGCTGGCTATCTCCACCACCGCCCGAACGCGCCGACCGCCGCAGCACGCCCTCCCGCGCGCGTGCACGCCACCACCGGCCCCGCCGCTGTCCTTTCACCACCAGGCCGCGCGGACGCCGCGTCACGACGAGCACAGCAGCGTGCACCGCCGCTGGCCCACCCCCGAACCATCCCGTCCGTCGCAAGCCAAGCCGGCGCCATCAATTTCCCCCGCCGGCCATTCCTACCGCCCGCCGAACCCATCTATCGTCGGCCCACCTCCTCGCCGCTCATCCCCGCCTATAAATAGGCCGGTCGGCCTCTCCTCCACCACCTCGCGCTCACCCACCCCCGCAATCGCCCCCTCCACCGCCATAGCACCGCCGACCTCACTGCCAGCGCCGCCGCCGCCCCTGGCCTTCGTGGGCAGCCCTCCCCACTGCACCTCCGGCCGTGGTAAGCCCACTGGTGGACTTGTCGTATACCCCTCTCTCTTTCCCCCCTGTTCCCGTCCACCACCGCCGCTCCAGTCGCCGGCAATTCGGCCGCCATCGCCGCCGATCTCCCCCCCTCTCTCTCTGTCTGTCGAGCGAAAGAGAAGGGCATTTTGCCCATACCCCCCTGAACTCTACCCTATTCAACCCGCCGTCCAAAACTTTAAGCCCCTCTCTCTCTGGTACAATTACACAAAACCCCCTGGGCTTTTGCCAAATCAACCCGCAAACCACGGACACTGTTCTCTCTCTCTCTGATAACTTCGCCAGAGGCCCCTGAACTTTTCCCTATTTACAAAAAGGTCCTTTTTCTTTTAAAACAGCCCCTAAACCCCACTAAACCCGTCATTTCATGCGCCAAATTAACCCCGTTTGACCCCAAACTCCACCATAATATTCACCAATACATTTTCGCCAAACCCAACCAGTCCATACTCAAAATAATCATGCCATCATCAGTCACTCCTTTTTTCCATTTCCTTCTTTTGGAGCTCAATAAAAGCTTTTTCTTTTATTTATTGAGTGTTTGTTTGTGTGTGCCGTAGACTCCGCTGTGAGCGAGGAAGGACTCGAGGAGGAGCAGTGCTACGAGCAGGAGCTTGGAGACCAAGACCCCGGGCAGGAATCCCCCGAGGGTTGGGAGAACGGCAAGTGCAATCCCACCCTTTTGATGCATATTGTTGTCCCAATTTTTATAAACACAACCCATGGCCTGATTTATAAAACGTGCATAACTTTACTGCTAAACCCGTTTGGATAGCCATACCTTGATTGTTATGACTGATTCCTTGACATCCTAGATTAATATTTAAATATGACAATGTGCTGTTTGAATGTTAGTCGCTGCTAGAAATGCTTAGGGATATTTTTACCATTTTACCCCCATAACAAATACTTGGTATTTACAAAAGCAACCGTGTGCGTGCTTTAAAATAAAAGAGATGATTTGTGTAAATAAAATGAGTACCCGTGTGGGATGAGACAGACGGTATTTCCGCGTGAAATACCGAGGTGAGCTCGAACCGGTGTGGTTGAGCATGGTGGGAGTTGTCTATCCTATCACAAGTTTTGGGATGATGTTGATGTGTCATCTAGCCTAACCCATTTTACTGTACCACCACTCGACCGTTGTATGTGACAACGGCCTAGCATAAATCCCACTAGTTGAGCTGCTGGTTATATGGTGTGCTGGTGAGCAACAGAGGGCCATGGAGCCGGGGATACGGTCTATGTGATGTATGCCCCTGGTTAGAACCTCGTTGGTAGGTTGCTAACCCCTGGTCGCGTCTGTGATAACTTGTCAGTTTAGCTATGGTAGGTAATGGCTTTGATAGGAGCTGCACTGGCACTAAGGTGTTCTTGTTGCGGTAGCCTACTTGTGGTTGTGTACACCTCTGCAGAGTTAAAACCTATCCGGATAGCCGTGTCCACGGTACTGGGCGAGTTATGGCTTGGTCACTTCACTAGTCCCCTGTTTTGGTGTAAGAAAAAGTTGGTATTTGATCGAGCTGAGAAATGTTTTGGACTTGGGCTACGACAGATGGGAAATCTGGTAGCAACAAAATCCTGTACGAGAAAATGTTACATTCACTGTTCCTTTTTAAAAGTAATATTTGTGAAAACCCATTGTGAAAACCAACCCCTTGCATGTGTAATAAAATTTGCTTTACTGCTAAATGAACCATGAGCCTTCCTTGTTGCTATCCTGTGCATACTTCTGTTATAACCCTCCGTGGTTGTGGTTGCGCTTGCTGAGTACGTATGTACTCACCCTTGCTTAATCTGTTGCAGAGACAGACCCGGACTTTGTGCCTGAGGACTTCGTTTAGAGGGGTTCGTTCTGCACCCAACCTTTGCCTGTGTGTTAGGGTCACCCGCTGGAAGCCGCATGCGTTGCCACTCTGATGAAGACCTCTATGTTTTCAATCTTTTTATCTGGAGCTTAGTGTTAGTTCTGTTTGTCGTGGCCCTGCAATGCCACCGTCTCCCGTAATGTTGTTGTGGTACTGAACTATCTGTTGTAATAATGTGAACCAGCATCCTGGGACTGGTATTTGTATCACATTAAGTTCTCTCTTTCAAGAGGACACTTCAGGTGGTATCAGAGCCGATAGGTTGGCCGTAGGACGTACCCCTAGGATCTTGACCCTAGTTTGTTCTTGCCTAATCATTTCCCCCACACAAGTACTCACCGACGGCTTTTTTGACTTGTTCCAGATGGCCCAGCCGGTTGACGAGGGTTGGGGCGAAGGAGTCTGCCCTGCAGAACCTGGCCTCCCCAAGTTGCTGCTGATCAGCCTGGAGCACGTTGGAGTCACAGAGACCCCCGAGTACTTTTGCCGGGAGTTCACCACCAATGGTACCCGTCGGTGCCGGATGTTCATCTTTGTGGGGAGGAGCTCGCTGTACAAAGAAGTGGCACCTTGGTTTGTCCACGCCACCGGCTACGACCGCCCCAATGCCTACCGCAAAGCCGCAAGGAGAGCCCTGATGTGCCTTCGCACACTCTACATACAGTACCTCGTGGGAACAGCACTAGGTTTTACCCCACCTCTGGTGAGTGGAGGACGTGAGTGGATTGCTCAGATGAGAAACCTTGGGAAAGATGAAGATATGGAGGACACTGTATCCCACATGTCCATTTACCTCACTGGCTTGGACAGGCTGTACCGAGAGACGTCGGGACAGCTGAGGCACCAGATCCGCAGAGCCGAGAGGGCGGAGAAAGAGTTGGAAGAAGTGAAGAGAGAGTTGGAGATTCAGAAGGTGACAGCTACTCAGGCTGTCAGCTCCCTAGCTGCTCAACAGGCCAGATGCCAGGCTTACTCTGAGTACATGGATAGGCTTGAGGCCTACAGAAGGGAGAATGGGTTGTTGGAAGGAGAACCAGAAATGACCCATATAGATGTGGGCACTCAGACTGAAGAAGAAGTGCCAGAGTATCAGCTCCCCCTGAAGAAGCGCCGAGTCTGTCTAGAATAGATTAGCACTTAGTCTAGCCTCTCCTAGAGTAGTGTCTGTTGTTTCCAGAAGCACTACCAGCTTAGCCTCGATGTATCCATGATCTTTGTACCCCACCATGTTATGCAATAAAGGTTATCTTTTATCTTGCACCTGTTCAGTTTTTGTTTTCCCCTGGTTTCAGATGGCGGAACAAGGATGGACCCAGGGAGTTTGCCCAGTCACACCGGGCTTCGCTAGCCTGTTGATCCCCGCTCTGGAACGCCTCGGTGTATCTGAACACCCGAGGTACTACAGCAGGGAGTATGAGCACCATGGGACCCAACGCTGCAGAGTGATCATAGTTGTCGCCAAGAGTGACCTCCACCCTATCGAGGCATGGCGAACGACCGCCACGGGGTACAGGCACCAGGACACCTACCCCTTGGCTCTCAGGAAAGCCCTCCGCTTCATGTGCGGAATCTTTGAAAGGCACCTGGTCCCCACTCCAATGAGGTACTTCCCTAAATCTTTGAAAGGAACCCATTTTGTACCAAGTGGTCACCTACCTCAACTCCTTGGACCAACTCTTTGATGAGCAGGTTGAACGCTTGAGGGAACAAACCTCCCAGGCTGAACAAGCGGAATTCTCAGTCCGCATGCACCAAGTCCAGGTGGCCCAAGCTGAAGCAAGAGCTGCTGCTGCCATCAGCAATGAGGCAGTCGCCCAAGAAAGCCTCAGACAGGCTCGGGACCTGCGTATCCAGGATTGGACCAGAAGTGGAACGCCTGTTCCGGCAATTGGAGAACCCCATGTCCTACTTGGGACACCGATCATGGTATGGGGAGAAATTGTGGGAAACCCACAGGCACTGTCAGGAACTCCGGCAGGATCACCGCCCGCTGAAGAAGGACCGTCCGAGCCGCCTCGGGAGAATGGGACCTTGACCGAGGCTGAGCAGGCTCGTCTTGCACCGCCAGAGGAGAGCTCGCCTCACGAGTAGGCCCAGAGTCAAGCGCTCAGTTGGGAATGAAGCCAGCTTGGTCCGAAGAACCCTTGTATCCCTAGCAGTAGTTTCCCCTACCTTGTCCTGTACCCCGCCCTGAAGTGCGAACCTTGTTGTACCCTCCCCCAAGTGTTGTAACCCTCAGCTGTTGGAATGAAACTTTGTGTGTTTGTCTGTTAGCTCGTGTGCCGTTTCTACCGTTTTTAAAATGCGAACTAATCAACTTAAACATCACTTAACCCAATCTCACGAAGGCCTTGCTCAACCTGTAGATGGTGAACACTCGTGCTAGCGCCACTCAGAGACGCGCCCCTCCTGCTGGAGGAGAGCAACCAGAAGGAAGGAGAGAGAATCCTGAGAACCAGGAAGTGGATCAGCAGGATCCTATGGGAGAGAACCAGCCCGAAAGACAAGCGCCTGTAAGAGGCGGACCAGAAGCAAGCCATCCCAGAAGTCAGAATGAGGAATCTTTTGTTATGCCCCCACTCCCACCAGATTTCAACTTGGCACAAGCGTTGTACCACCACACCCTATTCATGCAAAGTGTGTGGAATGCCAGCCGCCGTCAGGAGACAGCCCGTAGGCCCAATGCGGGTGACAAGTTAACCAATTTTCTGAGAACCAGACCGCCCACCTTTGGAGGGTCTAGCAACCCCTTGGAAGCAGATGACTGGCTGAGAACTATTAAGAGGAAACTGGAACCGTTTGGATGCAGAGACCGTGACAAAGTTCTCCTGACTACCCATCAACTCACTGGAACTGCTTTAGCTTGGTGGGATGCTTACTGTGCAGCTTCCCCGAACGAGTCCACAATCACCTGGAAAGAGTTTGAAGAAGAGTTTCGTCGCTACCACATTCCCGACGCCACCATAAGCGCAAGGCAGATGAGTTTCGTGCACTGAAGCAAGGAAACAAGACTGTGGAAGAGTACACCTATGAGTTCACTGAACTGGCCCGTTATGCACCTGATGAAGTGAAGACAGATGCAAAGAGACAGGACGCGTTCATCTGAGGGTTGCACCCAGATCTTCGAGCCCTGATAGTCACCCACAGTTTCCCTGACTTCAATACACTGATGAACAAGGCCATTGTCACAGAAAAGGCCAGAATGGAGGCAAGGCAAGAGAACAAGCGCAAGTTCTTGGAAAGCAAGAACCGTCAGATGGACCGCTCGCAGAAACCCAGGAGCTCCGGTTATACTGCACCTAGACCCCAGGCTCCCGTGCAGTATAGGACCCAGTTTCAGGCCACAAGCTCCCAGGCTCCCAACAACCAGTTCAAGAGCCAGACCGCCTCGAAGCCACCACAGAGCAAAGTCAGTCAGGCCACAACCAGCAACAGCAATGCAAGGGCCTGTTTCAACTGCCGTGAGACCGGACACTACATCGCTGATTGCCCGTACCCTAGGAGCAAGCCTGCGATATCAGTCTACTCCAACTCGGTGAATGGACCCAAGCCACCAGTGTCTGGAGCCAACCGTGTACCCGTCCGCAGCACCAACACCGGCAGCAACAACAACAACAACACCCAGCAGTCGTATGAACGAGCCCGCGTCAACCACATCGACGCGCAGGAAGCTCAAGGAGCACAAGGAGTAGTACTCGGTGAGTACCTAGTCAGTTCAGTTTTGGCAACAATATTATTTGATTCTGGGGCATCGCATTCTTTCATATCATCAAGTTTTGTGGAAAAGCACAAAATACCTACAGTACTACTAAAGACACCCCTACTAACCCGAACACCTGGAGGTGATATTAAGTGCCAATTAGGTTGTTCGCGGGTACGGATTCTTTTAAGTGGGGTAGAGTTTCTAGCAGACCTAGTGGTACTAGAATCCAAAGGAATAGATGTGATCCTTGGAATGGATTGGTTAGGCAAACACAATGGTCTCATAGGTTGTGCTGACAAAGTAGTGCACCTAACCAACCCAGATGGAATGCAAGTAGCCTGTCACACCAAAGGAAGTGGACCAGACCCTATGATCTTTAATATGGAAACAACGACCATAGAAGAAGTCCCAGTAATCAGAGAATATCCTGATGTTTTCCCTGAAGTTCTACCGGGAATGCCACCAGATAGGGACATAGAATTCGCTATTGAACTAGTCCCTGGAACCTCTCCTATAGCCAAGAGACCCTATAGGATGGCAGCCTCAGAGTTAGCAGAGTTAAAGAAACAACTAGAAGAGTTGCAGCAGATGGGCTTTATCAGACCCAGCACATCCCCTTGGGGAGCCCCAGTGCTCTTTGTGAGGAAGAAAGATGGGAGTATGAGATTGTGCATCGACTATCGTGCACTCAACGATGTCACTATCAAGAATAAATACCCACTCCCTAGGATTGATGATCTCTTTGATCAGTTGAAAGGAGCTAAATACTTCTCCAAGATTGACTTAAGTACGGGGTATCACCAACTGAAGATTAAGGGGAGTGACACCTCAAAAACCGCATTTGTCACCCGATATGGGCAGTATGAGTTCACAGTGATGCCATTTGGACTCACCAATGCACCGGCCTACTTCATGAACCTTATGAACAAAGTATTCATGGATGAGTTAGACAAGTTTGTCGTAGTCTTCATTGATGATATACTTATCTACTCCAAGAGTGCCGAGGAGCATGAGCAGCACTTGCGAGTAGTGTTGGAAAAAATTGAGAGCACACCAGCTCTATGCCAAGTTCAGCAAGTGTGAATTCTGGCTGGAAAAAGTAGCCTTCCTTGGCCATATTCTGACCGCAGAAGGGGTAGCAGTAGACCCAGAGAAGGTAGAGGCAGTCTCAAACTGGCAACAACCAACCAATGTGAGTGAGATCAGAAGTTTCCTCTGTTTAGCTGGGTATTACAGGAGGTTTATTGAAGGATTTTCCAAGATAGCTAGACCCATGACAGAATTGCTTAAGAAAGAAAAGAAATTTGTTTGGACCGAGTCATGCGAAAAGAGTTTCCAAGAGCTAAAGAAAAAGCTGACCGCTGCCCCAGTTTTAACCCTACCCGATATTCACAGGGATTTCGTCGTTTACTGTGACGCGTCCCGCCAAGGATTAGGGTGTGTCCTCATGCAAGATGGGAAGGTTGTGGCATATGCCTCCCGACAACTTAGACCTCATGAGCAGAATTACCCGACGCATGATTTGGAATTTGCAGCCGTAGTGCACGCACTCAAGATCTGGAGACACTACCTAATTGGGAACAAATGTGAAATATACACGGACCACAAGAGCTTGAAGTACATTTTCACCCAACCGGATCTGAACCTCAGACAGAGAAGGTGGTTGGAATTGGTTAAGGATTATAATGTGGAAATTCATTACCACCCTGGCAAGGCTAATGTAGTGGCAGATGCCCTAAGCCGAAAATCTTACAGACCCAAGAATGCCCACCTGCAAGAAGAAATGGCAAGATTAAATGTGCACATTGTCCCCAGAATGCTAGCCACCAACTGATGATCCAGTCCACTCTGGAGGATCGGATCAGAGAAGCCCAGGGAACAGACAAGGATTTAGTGCAGATCCGCAAGCACACCGGAGAAAATAAGGCACCGGACTTTAGAGTCGACAGCAAAGGAACGTTGTGGTATAAAGATAGGATTTGTGTGCCTAAGAAAGGAGACTTTAGACAGGTAATCATGGACGAGGCTCACAACTCGCCATATTCCATTCACCCGGGATCCACCAAAATGTATTTGGATTTAAAACAGAACTATTGGTGGAAAGGAATGAAAGCTGACATAGCCCAGTTTGTCGCTCAGTGTGATACCTGCCAAAGGATTAAAGCAGAACACCAGAAGCCGACAGGATTATTGCAACCCTTGCCTATCCCAGTTTGGAAATGGGATGAGATAGGAATGGACTTTGTGGTAGGACTACCGAGAACACAGAAGGGACATGACTCTATATGGGTGATAGTGGACCGACTCACTAAAGTCGCTCACTTTTTACCTGTACGGACCAATTATGGTGGAGAGAAACTAGCCAAGCTTTATGTGGAGAACATAGTAAAGTTGCATGGAGTGCCCAGTAGAATTGTTTCAGACCGAGGGACCCAGTTCACCTCGAGATTTTGGAAAAGTTTGCATAAAGCTATGGGCACCAAGTTGGATTTTAGCTCCGCGTACCACCCACAGACCGATGGCCAGACAGAAAGGGTAAATCAGATCATGGAGGATATGCTGAGAGCATGTGTCCTTACCTATGGTAAAGATTGGGAACAGAGTTTACCCTACGCAGAGTTCTCCTACAACAATGGTTACCAGGCAAGTTTGGGCATGTCCCCGTTTGAAGCCCTCTACGGGAGAAAGTGCCGAACTCCTTTAATGTGGTCAGAAGTAGGAGAGCGTACACTAGTAGGACCTGCACTCATAAAAGAAGCCAAAGAAAAAGTGGCTGAAATTAGGGAGAAGTTGAGAGCAGCTCAGTCCAGACAGAAAAGCTACGCAGACAAAAAGAGACGAGAACTGGAGTTTAATCCAGGAGATTTTGTTTACCTCAAGGTTTCACCCATCCGAGGAACTCGTAGATTTCAAGTCCATGGAAAGCTAGCACCTCGGTATATCGGACCATACCCGGTGCAAAAGAAAGTTGGAAAAGTGGCCTACCGATTGGGGTTACCCGAAGCAATGTCAGATATACACCCAGTATTCCATGTTTCACAGTTGAGAAAATGCCTAAGAGTACCTGAAGAAGAACACATACCAGAAGAAGAGATAGACCTACAGACAGATCTGCGATATCAGGAAGTACCGGTCAAAATTTTGGACACCGTCACCAAGAGAACCAGGAACTCCGAAGTACGGATATGCAGAGTACAGTGGAGCAGACACAGTGTGAAGGAAGCTACGTGGGAAAGAGAAGATGCCCTGAAGAAAGAGTTCCCCCACCTTTTTAGGAGCCAGCCGAATCTCGAGGACGAGATTCCTTTAAGTGGGGTAGGTTTGTAACGCCCGCGTTTTAATCTCTGAGAAAATCACCTAATTAACTCACCCGGTAAAAAGTTTCAAAATGTTTTACCGCCCGAGCTCCCGCTTCCGCCATCCCCGTCCGCCTTGTTTCCCCCCCCCCTCTCTTTTCCTGTCCGCATCTCGATCACTGCCATCTTTTCCGTCCCGTCGCGCGTCGCCCGCCCTTGGGTCGACCGCCGGGTCCGACCAACCCCGACGCCGTCGGCTTTCCGCCACGATTCCCGCCATCCCCTCCCCTTTCTTTCCCTCTCTCCCTCTTCCTTTTTCCCTTCTTTTCTTTTTCTCTTTTCTTCTTTTTCCCTTCTCCCCTCTCTTTCCCTCCCTCCTCTGTTTCCTCTGCTCCTCCTCCCCAACACCGCCGCGGCCGCTCTGCTCTGCCCCACTCCGCCCGTCGCCGACCACCCGTACCCGGCCGGCCCCACCACCCCTCCGCTCTGCTCGCCACCGGCCCCACTTCCCCGACCGGCTACGCCGCCCGCAGTCGCGCCATCGCCGCCGTGCACGCCGTCGATTGTCCCCTCACTCCCTCACCTCGCACCGCTGCCGTGCCGCCCTCACCCGGCCACCGTACGGCCTGCGCCCAGCGCCACCGGAGCCCGCCGTCCTCCACCCCAGCGTGCACGTCACCTCTGCACCACCGCGCCGACCGCCTCCGCTCGTCGCTGCACGCACGCACGCCAATCCTACAGACCCGACCGCCGCCGTGCTCTCGTCCGCACTCAGCCCCACCCGCACGCCACTGCCAAGCTCGGCCGCGCGCGCTCTGCTCGGGCCACCGACAACCACCGAGCCGACCACCGCCCTACCGCACTCGCCGCGCACGCTATCGCCGCCGGCTATCTCCACCACCGCCCGAACGCGCCGACCGCCGCAGCACGCCCTCCGCGCGCGTGCACGCCACCACCGGCCCCGCCGCTGTCCTTTCACCACTAGGCTGCGCGCACGCCGCGTCACGGCGAGCACAGCAGCGCGCACCGCCGCTGGCCCACCCCCGAACCATCTCGTCCGTCGCAAGCCAAGCCGGCGCCATCAATTTCTCCCGCCGGCCATTCCTACCGCCCGCCGAACCCCTCTATCGTCGGCCCACCTCCTCGCCGCTCATCCCCGCCTATAAATAGGCCGGTCGGCCTCTCCTCCACCACCTCGCGCTCACCCACCCCCGCAATCGCCCCCTCCACCGCCATAGCACCGCCGACCTCACTGCCAGCGCCGCCGCCGCCCCTGGCCCTCGTGGGCAGCCCTCCCCACTGCACCTCCGGCCGTGGTAAGCCCACTGGTGGACTTGTCATATACCCCTCTCTCTTTCCCCCCTGTTCCCGTCCACCACCGCCGCTCCAGTCGCCGGCAATTCGGCCGCCATCGCCGCCGATCTCCCCCCCCTCTCTCTGTCTCTCGAGCGAAAGAGAAGGGCATTTTGCCCATACCCCCCTGAACTCTACCCTATTCAACCCACCGTCCAAAACTTTAAGCCCCTCTCTCTCTGGTACAATTACACAAAACCCCCTGGGCTTTTGCCAAATCAACCCGCAAACCACGGACACTGTTCTCTCTCTCTCTGATAACTTCGCCAGAGGCCCCTGAACTTTTCCCTATTTACAAAAAGGTCCTTTTTCTTTTAAAACAGCCCCTAAACCCCACTAAACCCATCATTTCATGCGCCAAATTAACCCCGTTTGACCCCAAACTCCACCATAATATTCACCAATACATTTTCGCCAAACCCAACCAGTCCATACTCAAAATAATCATGCCATCATCAGTCACTCCTTTTTTCCATTTCCTTCTTTTGGAGCTCAATAAAAGCTTTTTCTTTTATTTATTGAGTGTTTGTTTGTGTGTGCCGTAGACTCCGCTGTGAGCGAGGAAGGACTCGAGGAGGAGCAGTGCTACGAGCAGGAGCTTGGAGACCAAGACCCCGGGCAGGAATCCCCCGAGGGTTGGGAGAACGGCAAGTGCAATCCCACCCTTTTGATGCATATTGTTGTCCCAATTTTTATAAACACAACCCATGGCCTGATTTATAAAACGTGCATAACTTTACTGCTAAACCCGTTTGGATAGCCATACCTTGATTGTTATGACTGATTCCTTGACATCCTAGATTAATATTTAAATATGACAATGTGTTGTTTGAATGTTAGTCGCTGCTAGAAATGCTTAGGGATATTTTTACCATTTTACCCCCATAACAAATACTTGGTATTTACAAAAGCAACCGTGTGCGTGCTTTAAAATAAAAGAGATGATTTGTGTAAATAAAATGAGTACCCGTGTGGGATGAGACAGACGGTATTTCCGCGTGAAATACCGAGGTGAGCTCGAACCGGTGTGGTTGAGCATGGTGGGAGTTGTCTATCCTATCACAAGTTTTGGGATGATGTTGATGTGTCATCTAGCCTAACCCATTTTACTGTACCACCACTCGACCGTTGTATGTGGCAACGGCCTAGCATAAATCCCACTAGTTGAGCTGTTGGTTATATGGTGTGCTGGTGAGCAACAGAGGGCCATGGAGCCGGGGATACGGTCTATGTGAGGTATGCCCCTGGTTAGAACCTCGTTGGTAGGTTGCTAACCCCTGGTCGCGTCTGTGATAACTTGTCAGTTTAGCTATGGTAGGTAATGGCTTTGATAGGAGCTGCACTGGCACTAAGGTGTTCTTGTTGCGGTAGCCTACTTGTGGTTGTGTACACCTCTGCAGAGTTAAAACCTATCCGGATAGCCGTGTCCACGGTACTGGGCGAGTTATGGCTTGGTCACTTCACTAGTCCCCTGTTTTGGTGTAAGAAAAAGTTGGTATTTGATCGAGCTGAGAAATGTTTTGGACTTGGGCTACGACAGATGGGAAATCTGGTAGCAACAAAATCCTGTACGAGAAAATGTTACATTCACTGTTCCTTTTTAAAAGTAATATTTGTGAAAACCCATTGCGAAAACCAACCCCTTGCATGTGTAATACAATTTGCTTTACTGCTAAATGAACCATGAGCCTTCCTTGTTGCTATCCTGTGCACACTTCTGTTATAACCCTCCGTGGTTGTGGTTGCGCTTGCTGAGTACGTATGTACTCACCCTTGCTTAATCTGTTGCAGAGACAGACCCGGACTTTGTGCCTGAGGACTTCGTTTAGAGGGGTTCGTTCTGCACCCAACCTTTGCCTGTGTGTTAGGGTCACCCGCTGGAAGCCGCATGCGTTGCCACTCTGATGAAGACCTCTATGTTTTCAATCTTTTTATCTGGAGCTTAGTGTTAGTTCTGTTTGTCGTGGCCCTGCAATGCCACCGTCTCCCGTAATGTTGTTGTGGTACTGAACTATCTGTTGTAATAATGTGAACCAGCATCCTGGGACTGGTATTTGTATCACATTAAGTTCTCTCTTTCAAGGGGACGCTTCATCCGGCATGTGTGCTCAGGCACACTTTCCTTGATGAACCTGACCAAGGGAAGTAGGGAAGTAATTAATTCGTGAATGGAAATGGTTTGTTAGTCAATCTATTATCATACCGTGAAGGTTTTTCTTTTTGGGAGGGAACAGAAACGGTATTAAGCTTTTCTTTATAACCAAAGGGCCGTTGATTGTATTAAAAAGAAAAAGTTGGTAAGTTGGTCCCACCACAACACATCGGCAAACTGATCCTAGGTCAGTCGGTAAGTTACTTATGGTGGAACCTGTGCATCAGCGTCCGAGTCTTTCAATCAACATTGTTATTGTATTTTTTGGATTTATTTTAGGATTTAACTAACATTATTATTCTTTCAGTGATAGACGACGTGCTCATTAATAGCGAGACGCCCGATCCGATCTCTCGAAAAGTCGGAAGTGCTTATTAGGGTTTGCGTGCATATATTCATAGGGTTGAGTATGTTGGGTTATAAATGTTTGTGTGTATTGGTCTTTCAGGAAAAAAAAGCTATAACCCTCTCTTTAAAAAAAAAATGCTGCCGGGAACACTGGCTCATCATGCGAACCCTCTTTGACAGGGCTCCTTGAGTGGCTTCAACTCTCCAGCTTCTGTGGTTCCTCGAACACTGTCTCAAGAAAAGCTCGGCGAGAGAAGTTCCAGAGGGGAGGAGTCGTCTTTTGTACTACGATGGTGAAGCCACATAAGGGCTTCCTCTGGCTCCTTGGGTGAAGCTGATTGCAAAAAGCTTTGCCAAGGGCACATTTTCACAGCATGGATGGGCGACATCCAGAGCTAATGTTGGCATGAATACACCGTAATCATTTCACCGCTGAGCCCAGAATAGTAGGCATTTGGGCCAAATTAAAACACCAGGCCTTTGATAGCATCGATACATAGAATGAAGCCCAGTGCATCGATCTCCTAACAAATACAGCCCGGTTAAGAATGTTGCATATTGTCTTCTAGTGACGGAAACATGTTGACTGTGGACCGTGGTCCCTGGACAATGGAGTACCAAACAGAGATGTAAGTTTTGATTTGTCATTAGGTTGATGATGCAAAACTGATCAAAATGAAAGAATAAATGATACCCAACTTTATCACACATGTTTTTTTCCCTCTAAATCCCCCACATATATTTGTACATGATCAGATGAATTCAATCAACACGTATTAATTCGAAGGGACCGACATCACAGGATCCTCTGGCCGTGCCCCCACTCAAAATGTCTATATCCCTTGACATGACATGAGCAGAAACAGGAGGCGGGATCAAATGTAGGGAGGGAGATGGGAGGGTGCCAGGCCAACTAATCGAGTCAACCTGCACTTTCCAAACATTTCTTCCTCCTCTCGCCATGCATATATTTACTTACCACCAATTTGTCGGTCTTCAGGCCCATCCCCCTCATTAATGCCTTGCCTTTTAAGCACTCTTTCCTTCCAAGCTTTACACTTCTACTATACCTCATCTCCCTGTCCGTCGTCTACCACCGATCCCACTTCCCTGTCATTTCTCCATCTTCCTCTCCCGAGCACAGGAGAGGAGAGCATGCCTGGATGTCCACGGAGAGGTAAGAGACCCACCATTGATAGCTTCTTCCGGTTCTCTTCCTCCTTTTGTGTTCTTGTACTGTGCGTCTCCCATAAATTCTCTGACACTCCAACAAAAACTTGAGGAATTGAATCTGATTTCTGCTCTTGTTCTGTCCCTCTTGCTTGAAAGGTTCGTTAATCAGGAGATATACCATGGAGTAGCACCTTCTCTTCTTGTTCTAGTGTTTCATCTTCTACCATTGCGCTTGCCATCAAAAGTTTCAAGATTATTGTTTCCCCACTTCAATCTCATGCACCAAACCCTAGGTGTGACAACCCTGCCTGTTCGACTTCGACCTGCAGGGAGAGACTCGATGAGATCGGCAAGAAGATCAAGCGAGAGCCGGACACAGCCGCCCTCGCCTTAGCCGCCGCCGCCGCCGCCGCCTCCGCCTCCACCGCGCCGGCCGACAACCGCGTCCCCCGCCGCCTTGGCCTCGGCCTCGGCGGCGCCCTCAACACCGTGACCCCGTGCGCCGCGTGCAAGCTCCTCCGCCGCCGCTGCGCCCAGGAGTGCCCATTCGCACCCTACTTCTCGCCGCACGAGCCCCACAAGTTCGCCGCCGTCCACAAGGTCTTCGGCGCCAGCAACGTCTCCAAGATGCTCTTGGTAATACGCCTGAACATGAAGAAAAATCTCTTCTTTTTTTAATTATATATATATACTATATATAATTAAAAATTTGCATCGTAACATGCGTGGATGCATTCCGTGCCAACGCGTTGATTCCCACAGGAGGTGCCGGAGGGGGAGAGAGCGGACGCGGCGAGCAGCCTGGTGTACGAGGCGAACCTCCGGCTGCGGGACCCGGTGTACGGCTGCATGGGCGCCATCTCCGTGCTGCAGCAGCAGGTGAACGCGCTGGAGGCCGAGCTGGAGGCGGTCAGGGCCGAGATCCTCAAGCACAGGTACCGGCACGCCGGCGCCGGCGGCCCGAGCCTCATTGACGACGCGCATGGCACGGCCAGCTTCGTGGCTCCTGCGCCGGCTCCGGTGCACGCGGGGGACGTGGTATCGGTGGTGGAGGCAGGCCAAGAGGTTGCGGCCGCTGCCGGCGCGCCGGGGATGTCGGCGTCGTCTGCCGTGCACGTTGCCGAAACCGAGCAACCCTCAAGTACTACTGATCACTATAGCTCCCTTAACCCGAGTGAGCATGCTGCATACTTTGGTTGACATGCATGGATTTGTTTAACATTTTGGTGAGATCGCAACTAAACCGCCGGGAGAATAAACTGTGTGCAAGTTTAATTTTATATATACAGGTTTTCTAGAACTAGATCTATAGATGTGGTTGATTACATTGGGTGACAAAAAAGTTCGCCCAAATGGAATGTATGTACCATTATTTTTCTTGTAAAATTGCCCATAGCAATTGTTGGTTGAGTAGTTCAAGTAAATGATGCATCTTGATCTTATATGATATAGTATGCAGGGGTTTGGAACTTAGAAACCTTTGAGTGAATTACATAGCAGCGGACACTGAATGTGTGTAGCTCAAATAATGCACTGTTTTATTTCATTAGTATAAGCATTGGCACTGATATTTCTTAATTCTATCGCATGGAACAATCACTTCGATTTATGAATTTGTCGATACCAATATGAATTTTCATCTAGGTTGATAATTGGATCCTTTAAGCAGTTATAGTTTTTGGGTACTTGATACAAATAAAGACTTTGTTCTTCCATGAACCCCTTAGGTTTACTTTTTTTTAACAACTGATGATTAAGCATGTCGTTGTCCAACTTTCTGGTTTTGGAATTTCAGTCTGGCTTTCAATTTTGCTCAATAAGAACTGTACGTGGATAGGAAAAATTAAAGTCTACAGAACTTATGAATGAAGCAACACAACAAAGCTACTATATAGCACTGTATTTGTTTGCATTCCACATACAATGTACAATGGGTCTACCAATATAGCACACTTCACATTCTAAATATTATAACTCTATAATTCGGCACTGTTAATTAGGTAAATGTATGATGTACGTCATCTATAATTTTATATGTGGACGAACATATTGACCGCGAAAAGTTAATTATACTGTATGGCTAAATTGATCAATGAACTTCTTTGCTGTGTTTTGCCTGTTATGCTGATCATTTCTTCCAGCTGCAAATTAAGGTACCCAGCTTTCGTTTTTTATCACCATTTATACACTTCAATTCACCAGTGTTATCATTTCATTGTCTCTTGTAGTACTTGATATGCCATCTCTTTTTTTTTCGCGTGATGACTTTTTGTATTGTTTTCTAACATTTCCCTGTTCTGAAGTCTAAATGGTGCAGAATAGCAACAGTTTCATGTGTAGGATCACGTGGTTTTATTCATTTCTACATATATAGTTATATGTGCCATATTATTGCACAGCAAAGTAGGTGTACCATGCATACCGGCGTTTCTTATATAAGCTGTTTTTTATATCTATAGCTTTGTACTTAGTGAGTTAGTGACATATAGTAGTCTCCAAACTTTCATCACTTATTTATGTTCCTTCGTATATATTTTAGTTTATGCTGCTCTGACAAAATCCTCCTGCTTCACATGGTTGATCTACACTATGATAAGATATATATTAGCTTTGGCCAAAGTTTAAATCATATCTTTTATGTGTGTGCACCTCATAATAATAAATATTAATAAGTTTTTTTTACTGGAGGCAATATAAATCACGTTTGCAAGTTCTTTACCTAGTTGTTCATGTGTGATGATATTGTCCCTCAAAGCAGTATCAATCGACTACTAGTAGCAGACTGCTAGCAGATTGTTTTGGTACTGCATATAAAGATGCTGCATAGAGTACTCCTCATGAAAGCTGTGAGAGGCTCTTTCAAGCATATATAGACTGGATGTCAATGACTACTCGAGGAGCCCAGGACACAGCTTCCTGATGAAAGCTGTGGGACGAGCTGAGGACGATCCAGTCCCGATCGAGGAGGGGGCCTTTCCTTGGCGTGCAGAGTTTGCCGATAGCTCGTACGTATGTACTAGTTGAGTTCAAAGTTGGTAAAGCCAGTCAGGTACACTACAGACACACTGCATCTCGAATTGTTGCGCATTAAAAACGTAGCATCACCAGCACACACACACACGCACGGGGGCTTCACCTTCATCCATCAGCTTGGCTCCAGCTAGGATCCGTCCATGTGTTTGAGCGAAGTCGACTTCGCTCTTTCCCAGACGTACAGGTTAGAGAAGCCTAGGACTAGGACGGACGACGACCTGCTCGCTGGTTTTGTTTATTTGCCGGGGTGTAGCGGGATCTGGTCCGGCGTCGTGCTTGCTTTGTTGCTTCAGACGCCGGGCATCGATCGACCCCCGCTTGTCTGCACTCAACCCTGATGCCGATGCTTCAAAGTCTTCATTAGCTAGCGCCTCGAAACCCAGCACACACCTGTACGTACAGTGTCACTGATGTGCTCACGCATCATGGTGGATAATAAGCATGCCGACGCATGTACTATATATGCGTTTAGAACGCGTGTACATGATGAGTAGCCATGGATACGGTTCCATCCTCCCCGGCGACCACCGACCAGCATGGACCAAGGATCTGTGGTAGTGTGGTGCCTGGCCGGAGCTAGCTGCAATGGGCCGGTACGGTCACCGGCAACCGCACGCGGTTCACACGCTTTGACTGGTCGGCGGCGAGTACACAAGTACACCGCGGATCGATCTGGGAGCGGGGATCCGAGGGTTTGGGGCCATGTCGTAATCATTGCGTCACTGTAGCATTTCGTTTGTATGTGTGAAAAATTATCCAAAAATTAATTAATTAGGCTCAAAATGTTTGTCTCGCAGAGTACAACAAAATTGTGCAGTTAGTTTTTGATTTCATCTATATTTAGTACTCCATGCATTGACCGATATTTTGATATGATGGGAATCTTCTTTTTGCATAGTGAACTTTGGGGTTATTTTTGGGAAAGGGCTTAGTTAAATCGTATGCGGTGGCGATGATAATCTAGCGGTTTCATTGACCGGGGGAGGTGCCGACTTCGCGAATCTTGAGGCGCTGCACGTGTTGGTGGCAGCTACACGCGACCCCTGTAGCGCGGCCATTTTGCATGTTCGGTGAGTAACACCTGTCACCATGCACACACATTGCTGTTTCAGCACGGCTGACAAAATTACAGTTTGTTTGTCGAGAGGCAGAAAACAAGTTCTTTGCAGAAAACTCTAGTCTACACATAATCACATATGGCTGGACAAACTGATAGTACCTTCGGTTTCCATGCATTCGTCCAGGCCCCAAAGCTCGGGTAAGTCCTTTTTGTCGGTTTGCCCTCCGCCGTGCGTGCTCCATCGAATATGGATCTGTACGTGTTTCAGACTTGCCTGTAGTGGTGAACTGGTGATTGTGCTTGTGCTAGCGCGTCCTCGCTAGAGATGGTTAATGGCAAAGAGTGCGCCACCCATGAGCATGGCAAGACTACTTTGCTAACAATCACAAACTGGGCCTGAAAAACTAGATGGAACCAAACTACGCGAATGGCTGGTGTGACGGTGTGAGTAGACTAGCATCAGCCCACCAAAATGGCACCAGTCGTGCATACTAGCCCCCCAAAAAAATGTAGGAAAAAAACAAAAACCACACCAAAATGGCAGCAGTCGTATATTACCCAAAAAAATATGTAGAAAAAACCAAAATTAATGTTGAGAGTGGGATTTGAACCCACGCCCTTTCGGACCAGAACCTTAATCTGGCGCCTTAGACCAACTCGGCCATCTCAACATTTGATGGCACTTTTTCTATTGATTTATCCTTTAATTATTAAGTGAATCTATTTCCGCCCAACCAAGAATTGCATGCTTGCTTATATTCAGGTCCGACAGCGGAACGAGCGCAGAAAAATATAGGCGATGAGTATCTATCTGTGCCCTGTTATAAGACTCTATATCTAAAACGGAAATGCTTAGGCTCTGACTTATTATGGCTTTACTCAACTATTGTTTCACTTCACTGATACGTTCCAGCCAATTGATTTCATCGAATAAATCCAGCTCGTGTCCGTTGTATGTTGCAAAGACAAGAAGAGAAATGTTTTATTTTTGTTTGGGGAAACCAAGATCCAGACTACTTCCCAAGTTGTTCTACTTCTGATGCATGGGCTCTCATGTACCGTACAAGCCTTATTGGGCCCTTTTCCAGCCCTGACAGTTATGGCCCAATGATTGAAGAACAAGGCTGCTGATCTCTCTGTCGACACACTTCACACACACGCACACGGATTGGTCCCGTCCTCCAAATGCGTAATGGTCCAATTCAGCAGGGACAGACATGTTCTTCAGCGGAAACCAAATAAAATATCTTGTGTCACATCGTTCCACGGATCATCCCATAATCACACGGACACGGTTTAACTAGTGTTACGTACTGGAGACCTAAGCTATCTTTTCATAAAGGTGGAGGAGCAGATGAAAGCTCTGCCTCGACCCCGAGCCTCTGATCATAAGGCAGGCTAGCCATTGGAGACGTGTGTTGATTCTTGAATCGATACTGGATTTTCGGTGGTACTACGGTGGATGCAGCGGATAAGTTCATGGTGGTGCTCTCTTTTTGCTGCCACAAGTGAATCCCTTTCTGCAAATATCTGCAGTACTGCACCATGCCACCATCTAATCACTATCGGTATCGGTGTAAATACCCTAGTGCCGGGTCTTCTTTGCTCTACACTTTTTCCACGTTGTCACGGAGCACTTTTGGTAACTAGCCGCTACGTAGTTAGATACTCCGTACTAGATACATGCTCCATTTCTGCACCCTAAGAAAGTAATCTGAAACACGCAGACTTTTAGCTATGCGTTTCTTCAGTCGGTTGGGATAAGATCATCGCTACGCCTAGCTTCAACATTGGCCGTATACAGGTGCGATTCGGCTGCGGCTGGAATGCATGAACCCTTGCTATAGTTACGGGTCGATGCGGACAAATTTAAGCTGCACACACTCGAAACTCTCCTAGAAAACTTGTCGGATCTGATGTCACGTGCAATCCCCCGGCCTATCGAAACCTCCGGTCGACGATCTGCATGCGTTACAGGTGGTGACTCCCTGCTCTAGTGCTCTCAAACCGTAACTCTACGGATGTGCACACGACTTGATGACGTAGGCTGTGTACGCAATATATATTTTAGTAGTACGTACACAGCTGATTAAGAAGATGGATTAAAGATCTGCCATTTGCGTCTTCTAGAAGATCAAGTGTCCTTATCATTAGCTGCTCTTCTGCCTCGTCCGCCACTTAGCGCTCCGCTACTAATACAGGCGATCGTGGCGGAGGCCACTGATCCTCCCCTAGCAAAGGTGCAACCGTGCAGCTAGCAAAGGGCCTAGTTACAGTCTACATTGGGGCGCAAGAAAGAAAGAGACGGTCAAAAGGCCGGCACCAATCCCTGCCGATATACCAAAGTCTTGTGGAGGCAGCACTTGCACTTGCATCTCCCCAAAAGAAAGGGGCCACTTTGATCGACCTAGCTGCCTTTTCTAGCTTCTCCCCACGGATCGATGCACGATACGTACGAGCATGCATCATACCTGCATCAGCGTGATATATATCGATAGACTAGTACTCCGTATATACCATAGCAGGCCATGCATGCATCTTCAGTTATTATAGTCAGTCGATCAGCAGCAAATTGGCAGGGGTGCTTGTGTTTGTTGTAGGCTTGGGTTGTAGTAGTAGCTAGCGAATCCGAGTAGGGGTATATCCGTGTTGGCTGACGGTTGCAACAAGAATGCGCGTGTAGTTCCAGAATTGTGGCAATCAAGGCGTTGTTCGAGGCGATCAATCGAGGACCTGTTGGATGGCTCAGTTCATCGGTGTGCTCAGAACTGGGCCAACCAACCTGCTGGCCGGCTGCTAGCTAGCTGCCACTGCCAGTGCCCAGGCGCAGGGAGTCGAGACGGAAGTGTGGCCGCGCCGCGCACGACACGCACACGTGAACACAGCCGGCGCTGTGCTGGTGCCCTCTTGAGTCCTTAACTCTCCTCTCGTGAGTCGCTTGCTGCTTGCCGATGCAGCACTAAGCCAAGCCGCTAACCACTTCGCTTCATTCATCATCATCCTATGGCTCCTGATGATTCCTCAGCCATCATTTCTTTCTCCCTCGACGCGGTCGTACCAGACGGTGGTGGCCGCTGACGCCGCCGCGGCGTCACGGTGGCGTCACCGCCCCGCGCCCCCACGACCGCTGTCGGGGCACGTCGGCATCCGCGCGAATTCATTGCGGCGCGCTAACTCCACAGCGGCCTAAATGCTCCAGCAGGGGAGCGTCGTACAGGCCTTCTTGTGTTGTCGCGCCGCGCACTGTGGATGGGCGTGACGCGCCGTCGCCGTCACGGCCCCCGTCGCCGCCCCCGCGAACTGAATGATGATGATGATGATCCCCGGCCGGCGACGCCACGGTCGTGTAGCTAGCGTACCCGTGCTCTTTGCTGCTCCGAGCTCGATCGCAGAGTCCGCGATTGACTTCGGGCAGGAAAAGGGTCAGCCAGCCCGGGCGCTGTACGTTTTCCCCTCTCAGATGTCTTTGGCAACAGAGCAGCGTAACCACCGCTCCGTCTGCCGACCCGAACGAAACGCAACCAGGTCGCCGAGACACCAACCCGCCACGGGCGCCCGCCGTGATTGGCGCGCCCGTACGATCGCCCAGCAAAGCCGTAGCCGGCGCCCCCACGCTCTCGATTCTTCCCACCCAGATCACGTACGAGTCAGCGCGCGCTTGGCCATGGACGGCAGGCACGGGCGGGGCGGCCGCGCGGCTCGTTGCGGCTCCTGCGATCCGCCGGGGCGGCGGAAAGCAGCGCCGTGCCCGGGTCGGCGCGCGGGATGCGCTAAAGCCAACTCCAAAGACGTGATCGGCAGAAGGAACACCACAATAACGCTGCGCTCTGCCGGTGTCGGGCCGGCCGGCCGGTGCCCTGACGCCGCGGCCGTTGCTTTCCATTCCGGATCCATTCCCCCGCTCGCGCGCATTACGGCCTGTCGCCGGCCACCCTCCCCGAGAGCGCATCAGTGCGCGCTAGCCCCTCTAGTCTTGTGCTGATTCCCGATTTGTTCGTTCCGTCCCTGCCTTTCCGTTCCCTTTTCGCTTTACGCGGCCGGGTGGAGTGACTTGAGTTCAGACCGCCTTTCCTTTGCTTGTACTCATGCACGTCCCTTTTGCCCTCGCCCTCGCCCTCGCGCTCGCGCTCGCACGCGATAGGATAAAGGGCCCGGCATTTCCATGCATGAACGGATTCCATCGACCACTAAGGCACTGCACTAACCCGTGCCGTCGAACGAACGAGCATGGTTCTCTCCTCTAATCTTTCTGGCCCGGCCGGCCGGAGTCTTCACCGCCCAGTAGCATAAAGCGCGCGCACGCAGCGCCGGTCCTTCCGTCCCGTCCATACGATCTCGCTGGCTCATCGCTTTTACAAGCTATAGATTAGAAAAAAGGTAAAAAGGGCTACGCTAGGGCTGCGGCTACGTGCGTGCGTGCGGATATATAGAATGGAAAGGAAACGCGAGAGCGCAAAGAGACAAACCGGTGGTCACCAAGTGCTGCTCCATCAGCTGAACGATCGATCGGTACCCGCGCGCTCCTGTAAAAAGCTGTGGCGTTCACGCATCCCACTACGCGGGGATGGCGAAGCGTGCCAGGACGTTGTACGTAACCGCCATCTTCCTTGATCGTCGTGAACCAACAAACCTACGCGCACGCACGGCGCATCCGTGCCGTCCCTTTCCGCCGTCGTACGACGGGCGATGCCGCGCCTGCCTCGCGCGCGCGCGTGCTCGATTTGGCGTTCTTTCCGTAGCCGAAACAGTGGACGAACTGGAGGACCACGACCACACCATCCCGGCCGCACGCGATGCGAATGCGACCGATCCAGTGAACTAACCCTCCCGCGCGGCGCCGGCCAGGACTCCGTCCGGAACGAGAGGAGTGTGCAGCAGAAGCCCCTACCCGCTGTTACAGGCCGGACCGGTCACGAGAAGACAGAAGAGGAGGAGTGCTCGTCACGACTTGCGTCATGTGGTCGTCCGCCCGGGGGCCCCGGCCGGGTCCGGGTGTGGCTTCCACCGCCAGGCGACGGGGATTGGGGACAGATCGACACGACGCGACCCCTGGCTTTTGGCCCATGCATGTGCGGTGCGGCGATGGGCAGCAGATGCGGACGCTGCGGACACCGCGGCGTGCCGATCCCCAGCCGACGCGGCGCTGCTGCCGCTCGGGCACGGGGTCGGCGCACCCCGTGGCCCCAGCCTCTCCTGCCCATGCATGCACAGGTTCCTCTCGGTCACCAACCGGCCACGCTCTGCTCCGCACGACACGCAGGGGATGAGCGGCCGGCGCCGTAACGGGGATAATGCTGCACGGCGTGCCTACTTGCCTGCCATCGTCGCCCATGTCGAGTTCGATATGGACCGATTTAAGGAGCTAACAACAGGGGTGCATGTGGGCACTTGGGCGGTTAGGCATCCCAACTCTGACGGGCCAACATGCCAACAGGGGATACGCATTTCTGGGTTCCGTTTCCTGTCACGACAAGGCGAGCCGACCCATACCCGGCGCTGCTGCCTAGATACGGGAAAAGGAGCGTCGCCTCTGCCTCTTGCAAACTGTGCTCAGCTCGTTCGGATGACGTCGCTGGGTAGCCAAAACAGAATCGGGTTTCTCCAATGCGACGTCTAAGGGCTTGTTTGGATGGCAGGTTTTAGTGTTAAAACACCGGTAAAATACAACCCTAATTATTTTCCGCTGGTGAATCCAAAATTCTGTTTGGATGAGCGGTTAGCACACTAAAATTACAGCTGGTTTAGTCCAATACCGGTGTAAAAAAATAATTATGTGAGGAGGTGTGGAAAAGAAAACGACAACTATCGGGAGCGCCGCCCCATCCGCCGTCCCTCCTCCGCGCGACTGACTCGACCGAGACCGTCGTCCTCCCCATCGGCGACCGCATGGCCGCCGCACCCTTCGCCCGCACGCGAGCATCACCCTGCGGCGTCCGTTGAGTTCGCCTGGATCTACGCTCGCCGTCCGCTGCTCCGCCCGCCATGGCTGCTCACCCCACCGGTGGCCGATTTGAGCCCTCCATGGCGCCCGTCTAGCACACCCAAGAGCGTCAAGCTGATGCCATGATTTATACCTGCGGAATCCCTCAGTCACTTGCTTCAATCCAGAATTTTTAGATCAAATTAAATCAGGCACGAAAGAAATCGATCGTCATCAATTTGTGCGGCCTCGATCGACGAATGCGCTGGATCTCACTTGGCGGTGTTGAGCTCAGGTTCCATGGCAGGAGCTTTGATTCTCGTGTCAGGGATGATGTGATTAGGCTGAAGGGATCTGTGCCGGAGTGCTCATTTTGCGCAGAAGTTAGTTCATTTCGATGCTGAATTGCTGAGTCTTGCTCCAATAGCATCAGTCCAAGGCCACCATTGTTGCAGTTCATAGGAGGAGCTAATCAGAAGAGCATTGAGATCGAAAAGGGTGTGACAGAGAACAATTCCGTGAAGAAGAATAATTTGGTTTTCTGATTTCGATTGCAGGCCTTGATGGTGGAGGAGAAACTCGACGGCGGATGGTTCAAAATCGAGAGTGGAGTTGAAAGATGCCGGTTGCACATATGCTGCTGTTATTTACCCAAACAATATTAGACGTCAGCAAAAAATTCCGATTGTATTCTTGTGCACATGGTATTACAGCCGGAAGTTAATTACAGGTGTAAAAAATCACAAAACACCCAAACAGGGCCTAAGGGTTTATCCGGCGGAGAAATTATTGCGGCGAAAGGGATCGCGCGCCGATGACGATGGTTCTCGGGTGAAAACGAGATTATACATCAGGCGATGCGATCGTGTGAGGCTTCGGAAGAGACCAGCTCTCCAATTGTACGTCCATCTTGTTCTCTTGTGAGCCGATAATTGACGCAGCAAGGTGATTTCAGAAAATTTGCCGACATATTTGCTGTGCGTGATGGATCGTGTGTACACTTTTCAACATCCATCCCATCATTCCAAATGTGATGATTGCATTCAGTAGTTACAAATGAGACCAACAAATGTGGTGCAACTAGTATTTATGAAATTGGCGGAGCTACCGTAGCTGCCTGGCTTACCACTAAAATAATTACCCTGCTAATTTCATAAATAAATTTGTAAAAAAAGAACACTCGTGCTAAGTGAAAGGACTCGATCTTAGGTGATAAGTAAGGTTCCACACACTTGAACAATTAACTTTGTAATTTTACTATACAATAAAATAATATATGCAGTACAATGCGTATATTGGTATTCATCTCTTCCGCAAAAAAAAGTATTCATCTATATCAATCTATACTATATATTAAGAGCGAGATTTTTGCTGTTTTTTTTTCAATTTTGGTGTTTTTTCCATTCACCCTCGCGCTGTAGCGTATGTAATATCTACTAGCCATAATTAGTGCCTTTTATATCTACTGCACAACAATTAGGGACTCTATCTAGCTAAAGAAATACAATTTTAGGATTCTTACGTTAAACTTTAACTGTCAGTGTATCTAGAACAGCGTGAATTGATAATGAAATGTATATTTTACTATATTTTAACTATATGAAAAAATGGTAATATTTTGTCGTATTTATATGAAATAGCATACTCTTCATGAAAATGACGTTACTTTTAGACCATGTCGACGTCATAATATATCTTAAATTGGAGTGGCTAGTACATTAACTTATTAAAATAACACATGACAACAAGTCCCCTTTGGGTCACAAATAAAGCACGAAGACAGGCAAGGGGAGGCCAAAGGTACATCTCATAGATAAAGTCCCCTTCGGTCACAAATAAATGATAATTTTGAACATCTCCAAAATATATTTTTAACTAATGATTGCTGTTAAAATATAATTTTAACGAATGATCTCATAGTATTTAAAAATTCCCAAATCAACACATAAAAGTATTATACGGCCAAGGTTTAAATGGCTAGCTTAAAACGACCCAAAATCATGTCCACTCTAACATTGCACGTGGGTGGAGCCCATTCTTTGTGTACAATATACTTGAATGAAATATTGTAACAACAACAATCTTCTCTCTTTTTTGACCGGGACAACGGCAGGCAAATTGCCTACCCGAACATATATTAAAATGCAAAGGCAAGAGCATTACAGGATTTGTGAAATGGGGGGATATCAACAAAAGGACTGATTCTACCCTATTACAGAAGCTAGAGCAGCAATCTTGATTTCATTTGTGGGCAGCGACGGGCATTATGGATGAACAACAAAACAACAAGTGAACATATAGGGCAGCACGTATATGCCAGCAGAACCGGGGAGTAACGCCTACACTATAGGGTGATGGCTCTCGGGTGAAAACGAGATTTATACATGAGGATGAGGCGATGCGATCGTGTGAGGCCCCGGAAGAGACCAACGCGAGCTGCTCACCCACGGGGGGAATGGTGAGGTCACGGACGGGCTCGGCGCTCAAATTGCTGCGTGATGGCTCAGGCGGCGATAATCGACACAGCAAGGTGGTTTCGTCACGAATCGGGAAATTTTGTCGACACATTTGCTGCGTGATGGCTCATGTGTACACATTTCGACATCATCCATCCCGTCATTCCAAATGCTTTTGATTGCGTTGAGGAGCTAACCACGAAACCAAGTACAATTAGTTTTTTCTGATCAGCAGATCTAAGATACTGACGGAACTACTGTAGCCGCCTCCTTGCCACTAAAATAATTTATCCGCTAATTTCATAGATAAATTTATAAAATTTAAAATACTCATGCTAAGTTTACGACTCAACTATGGGTGGATAGGTTCCACACGCGTGATTTTACCATAGAATAAAATAATCCATGCATTATAGTGAGTATATTGGTATTTGATATAATAAAAAAACTCTAGTTAAAAAATGCCATTTAGGATTTGTGCCATTAAACTTTAAACACTGGTGTATCTAGAACGACGTGACCTAAGAGCATCTTTAAGAGACTCTTTACATCTTTTCTAACTTATAGAAATAGAGATTTGGTGAAAAAACACTATCCAACAGCCTCTTTAATTGGATATCCAAATATAGATATCCTATATTTCGGATTTCTCGCTATCTAAAGATGAAGAGCGAGATGACTCTCTAGACTACGCACAAGATATAGAAAAGCTATTGAAAGAAGAATATAAAATAATTTTACTAAAATGACTCTCCAAATGATGATTTAGAGAGTATATTTTAGATAGGCTCTTGGAGATGCTCTAACGCAATGCATATTTTACTATATAGTATTATGTATAAAAAATTGTGCAATATGTTTTATCGTGTTTATAGAAATATCATACTTTTCATGAAAATGATGGTACTTTTAGACCATGTCACGTCATATATTATACCTTAAATTGAAGGGGTTAGTACATTAACTTACTAAAATGGCACATGACAATGAGTGCTATAGCTTATTAGCAAGCACGAGGACAGGCAACGGGCCCAAAGGTACATCTCAACGATAAAGTTCTCCATTCCAAATCGTAGGCCGTTGCTTTTATACATATATTATTTTTATTATATACCTAAATGTGGTGCATATCCAGAGATGCATAGTAAAAGCTATATATGGGTTTAGAAAAACTAAAATGACCAATTATTTTGGATGGAGGGTGTAAGTGATATTGTGGACATCTCCAAAATACAATTTTAACTAATTATTAATGTTAAATAAATTTATAAAATATTGAAAAATAGTTGCTTATGAGGTTACTTCCAAAAAATTGTTATCGTATAATTTACAAATTCCCAAATCAACACATAAAAAATATTACACGGCCAGGTTTAAATGTCTAAATTAAAACGACCTAGAATCAGGTCCATTCTACTATTGCAAATGGGTGGAGTCCATTTTTTTTATCTCCATCGTGTACAATACTTGGATGAAATATTGTAACAACGCCTATACTGTATGTACTCCGTCCATCGGTTTCCTATAACAAATTCGAACGCCCAATAATAGACATATGCTTGTTTGCTTTGGTAGTAGGGATGCGAGTAATACTGGCGTATAATGATAGGACGGGTGGCCGTCCCTGTCCCGCATGATTGGACGACGTGGATCGCGAATGAATACTCATCTCCTTTACATCAATTTTCTCATCTGACGCGAACCCAAATGCCGTATACGAAGTGGGCATGCAAATATATACCTGCAGGCCGGAGATATTTCGCCTGCTGACGCCATGCTTCCAGCAGCAGGATCATCACAGAGGCGAGAATCTACTCCGATCCGGCCATCAGGCATCAGCTAGCGAGCAACAGCAAGCAAGCGCCGAGCAATCATTGCGTCCACAAACCCACGAACACGGCCGCGTCCGTCCAACTAACCACACGCGATCGGCGGCAAATCCGCCCGCGTTTACAAATGGACAGGGAGGGTGCACACTTTCACTTCGTCCCCCGCCCCCCCAGCGGATCATCTCGTCGCGCGACGGCTCGGCATGCGCAGGGGCACGCACACGTCGTCGATGGCTTTTGGCGCGCGCATTTGCCCGGCCATTTGCCCTCGCTCTCAACAACCACCGCCACCATTACGGGCCTCCACCAACACCGGCACCCCCATCTACCACACTAACTCCCCTGCTCCCTTGTGCAGGCAGCCGTGTGGTTCAGTGTCTCTGTGTGTGTGTGTATATATACTGTAGCAGTGGAGCACAGCGGGCAAGCTAGGACACACCGGAATAATGCTATATTTTGGACACACGGCTAGCTGGAGGGCACAGGAGGGATCAGCCTTGAAGCTTATTTTGGAGCCGGTACGGATGTACCTCAGATCCATCGACCGTAACATGCCAGGAAAAGATGGCCGCCGTGATGGTGCACTGTTCAACTATATCCATCTATCTATCTATCTATCTAAAATACTGCTAAGAACAATGTTGAGCCGTCGCTGTGGCATGCAATTCAACTGTGATGGGGATCGGAGTTTATGATAGTTTCAAGGCGCCTGTCGTCGGACGGAGGCTGATCGAAGTGAGTGATCGAACGTGCCGTCATCACCGACGTCCGAGGGAGCAATGATCTAGCCAACCAACTACATAAACCCATAAATGAATAGGCTCACCAGCTAGAAAGATTGGAAGGGATCGCCAGCGTAGTAGCGAGCCCATGCCCATGCGGCCGGGCCGGGGGCTAATGGCTAATGGATTGATGGATGGCTCCCCGTGCTTTCGGCGTTTAAATAGCCATATTGCTGCTGCGCTGCGCATCCCGCGGGGACGGGAGGGTGGAACTCAACTGTGCGACGTCGCACAATATGTGAGAGAGGACCACTGCACGAGAAGCCCCGATGGATGGATGGATCGACCTACCACCCATCGATCCTTAAATGGCTGCATCCGTCACATGCATGCTTTCAGATCCTCCTCCTGCTCATGCATATGATGCTCGCGAAAATAGGAACTTCAATCTCAGTTCATCCATGTTTTCTGGTACTGTCATAATAGCTCCTGAGTAGCATATTTCAGAGCTGTTCCTGTTGGGAGGGGGTGTGAGTGCCCGAGGTAAATGAGCTACCGCCTACCGGAACTGGCGGTCGGTCATGGTCACGAGAGACGCAACAGGCCGGAGCAGGGGTGGTGATAGTGCATTTGTTGGAGTTTTTGACATATCCAGAACGCGGTCACCAGAGACGGACCCAACATCTTGAACGGTTCTTTGCTAGATCTTTCATGGGCCACCGCCGCCTAACTTTCACCGTCCGATGTCTAGCAGTTCAGTAGTATTTTTTTTCTGCGAAGCAGATCAGTAGTAATTAAACGTGCGTAGAGAGTGGAGTGGCTCTATATATACCGGGGACACCCGCGTGATTCCGGAATATATGGACTACAGATACATCAACGAGATCGAGGCCCTTTTCTTGGGCGCCGCTCTGAGAGGAATTGCGACTCTCCAGCGCTTCAGGAAGTACGAAGTTGACGGACGGTTAGCGGCGCTTAGCTAGCGTTCGGCCTTGATTCCTTCACCTCACGTACGAAACTGACAGTTAGGTCTGGACTCTGGACACGTATAGCTACATTACCAGAGTATCAGTAGATGTACGTAACTATCTATCTATACACTGAAAGACATATATATATATATATATATATATATATATATATAATGCTTGTAAAATAAATACTGCTGCTGCTATATGTCTGTCCTTCCACTTGAATAACGTGGGAACTAATAGTGTAGCTAGCACTCCCTGCACTGCACTGGACCACTACTCATCATATATTCATATGGAAGTGGTTGCCTTCTCATAAATACCAAGTCGATGCGAGTCCAAGAAGACCATTCATGGTTACTTTCACGCACTCAATGCCGATTCCGGATCCGCGTACGTTACGTGCGTTACATCACCCTCTCAGCGGCACTAACGATTGTGGCAGTACTCCACTACTCTGATTCCAGTTCCTAATAAACTCCAGAGAAAAAAAGAGGAGAATAAAACCGGTCTTATAGCCACAAAAAAGACCAGCACAAAATTAAACCTGAATTCCTTTCAAGTTTTAAGTTTACCACTCCATCATATACATGCATATATACCATATGCACCAAGTGAAAAAGGTGGCCAACCAACCAGCTGCACAATATCTACTCAGCCTCCGATCCCCCCAGGCTTTTCTGTATCCCCTTCCACCGGGATCAGTCATCATCAAGAAACCAAAAAAAAGATCAATCGAAAGCTACATCGCCTACAGGCGAACGCTTGATCGATGGTGTATGATTAATCATCAGGCCCCCAGATCAGAAACTTCTGGAGCCCCTGCTACCGCCTACGAGAAGAGGTTAGCTAATCGGGCAAGGCATGATGTCCTTACTCCTCCTCCGGCCGCGGCCGCCGGTAGCCTCCCGGCGAAGCTGCGCGACCGCGCGTAGAGCACGGCGCAGAGCAGCGTCCCCACGGCGCACGTCGCGCCCCACACCACGAACGTCTCCTGGTAGCAGGCGGCGCCGATGCAGCGGTGGCTGCCCCGCGCGCCGCGCTGGTAGAGGTAGGCGGCGAAGTAGCCGAAGCACAGGGAGCCCACGGGGATGTTGCTCACCACCACGTTGTGGTTGACGCCGAAGTTCTTGGTGCCGAACAGCTCGCTCGTGGCGGAGACGGCGATGGACGTGATGGCGCCCGTGCACGTCCCGATCACCGCCGTGCTCAGGTACAGGAAGAAGTCGCTTGGGTTGAGAAGCAAGAAGAAGGCGCCCGCCATTGGCGCCATCAGCGACGCCATGGATCCCGTCCGTGAGATGGAGTAGCCACTTCTGCACACGCAAACGAACGGAACGAACAGTCAGCATTAGGAAAAAAAACAGAGAAGGATGAAACATGAAGTATATAAGTGGTAACAAGTTCGTTAGCATGTCAATTTTAAAAGACGGCATGGATGGATCTAGAAGTTCAAACTGATGATAGTATCGAGTCTTTGTGGACTGATTGACTGACTCCAAGAATTCAGGACACGATTGAATTCAAACAAAAATAGACATGCCATACTGGAGTAGTAGTAAATTACGAAGTGTGGTGTGAGCAGATAGAATGCTATTTGTTGCTTACTTCGCAGAGTAGTAGTCCAGGAAGGAAGGGAGCAGGCGGCCGAAGAATCCAAACGACGACGACATCGAGACCAGCGTTGAAGTCTGCGCGAGCCGTCGCGATTCGGCGATCTGTCCCAGGTTGTTCAAGAACACCAGGCCTAGTGTGCCGCTGAACATGTAGCTGAAGAAGTAGAGCCAGAAGTCCAGCCTCCCGAGCAGCCGGAGGCCTCCGATCTCCTCCCGCGGCTTCTCCCCGGCGGAGTCGTCGTCTCCGTCCTTGCTCTCGACCTCGGCGATGTCGATGGTGACCACTCCCTCGACGGCGTCGGCGTCGTCGGTGCCGAGGTCGTGGATCCTGTTCTCCCTCTTGGTCTCCCATATCTTGTTCAGGCTCTCCCGGACCCTGAGCGCGAGCGGGATGAGTACGGGGGTTGCCAGGAGCACGCCGAGGCTGACCATGTGCTCCCTCGACGAGAGCCCGTTGGACGTGGAGCCGATGCTGCCGACGACGGCGCAGGCGCCCGTGGCGAGCGTGATGGCGAACATGACGAGGAATGCGGCGTCGGTGCTGGCGGCGCCGGTGAGCTCCACCACCCTGAGCGACGGCGCCACCACGACGGTGACGAGCATCGGCACGACGGCGTTGAGGAGGAGGTAGGCCTTGGCCTTGGAGTTTGCGAGGCCCGGTATGGAGTCGGCCAGGCTGGTGTAGACCTTGGCGCTGAGGCCGAGGTAGCTGGTAGCGAGGCTGACGGCGACGCGGCTGCTGGCGCCGAAGTTGCGGATGCATAGGAGGTAGCAGACGGTGTTGATCCAGCAGATGCCATTCCCGGCGAGGGAGGTGAGCAGGAAGAGGTGCCAGTAGCGGAGGCCGGCGCTGTCGAGGAGGAGGTACTGGACGCCGTAGCCGACGAGGCCGAAGGAGGCGCCGACGAAGGCGACGAGCCAGAGCGGGAGGTAGAGCGCGGCGACGCCGGAGAACCAGCCGAAGAGCTTGCCGGCGTCGGAGGCGAAGGCCAGGAAGTTGAGCTGCACCTGAGAGATGTGCTTGAGGTCCTTGAGCTGCGACGAGTAGACGGGGAAGTCGGCGTTGGGCCCGTTGATGGTCTGCAGCCAGATGCTCCCGACGAGGCTCAGCCAGTGGGCCGACGAAGGGGACGGCATGGTGCTGCTCGTGCTCGGTGGTGCCGCTGCCACTTGAGAGCTCTAATGCCTGTGCGTGCCAGGTATTTATGCAACTCCGGCGGTTAAGATGACCCCGGAATTCAATGCTCCCGACTGCGATGCCCGTGGCAGCAAGCCAGATATGTGGCCTTGCTGTTAAGCCTGTGGGGTTTAATCAGACGTGTAGGCCAGCAGCCTACTAAGTGCTATTAGGCCGGCCAACAACAGAGTGTCAGAGGCAGGCCGCCTACGGAGGCAACAGTGCCAGCCAAGGCCGGATCGGAGCCGGCCGAGATGCAACTTTCCGTCGGTGTGAGTGTGAGCACAACGGGGTGCTTCAGGTTTCAGAGTTCAGACTCCAAACTGCCTGTTGCTCGGGAGCCTTTCAGTGTCGCCGCAGCGTGACATCTGTTGCCGCTACGCTAGCTTACAAAAGACTATCACCAGTTGGGTTGCGGGATCTATTTCCTGGCCGGGAACACTCAGAGGCTGGTTACGGTTACGCTGCAGCCACGACACGACGGGTCAGATCGCGAGCGCGAGCAGAGAGTTAATGGCTTGGCGCAGACGCGCACGTCACTGAGATTTGCTCGTCATCAGAGATTCAGAGAACGCAGCGAAATCAAACACTTCGCTGCCCAAGATCGCAGGTACTCCGCGTATTATGTGCGGAGATGGACAATCAGGTGATCGAGAGGTACCGAATGGTTTAGGCGTGTCATGCGCCGGGACCGCGACGCCAGACAGTGAACAGCCTGCACGCTTATATGGCACGGGCTCTCGGCCTAACTCAGGTGCCCTGATCGATCCGAGTAGGAAGCGAGACCGGAGCCCGAAATCAAGAACTCACGGTTACCAAGTCCTGATCGGAACCGGCAGTCCGAAACCATGATCGGATTCGATTTTTAGGAGGCATTCGATCCGTATTGTGCAGAAGTTTCTGGCGCCTGGCAGCGATCTTTTCAGCAGCCGGTTTCTCCTGGCACCTCAAAGACCATTTCGCGGGATTTCAGCTCCATCTGTCGACGTGAAGCGCTTCTCGCCATTCAGCTGATGGCAGCGTCCAATGTTTGAAATGCGATGAACCTGCTGCGGTATCTGTATCTGAATCCATGGCTCGTTACGCTCCGACGGTCGCGTTCAGGAGCCAGGACTCCTTTTCTTCTCCGCAGTCGCCACCGGTGGCATCAGGCAGTTATGAGCCGTGACATCAGGCGCCGCGTAAGGAAGGCAACGGTGGTGAACTCGCCGCCCCCGGCGTGCTCGCCCGTGTCTGGCAGCCCTCGCCGCTGCGGTAACCATCAGCTTGCCCCGGCGCCATTAAAAACCGAGACCAGATCACCATGATCGACAGCAAACGGTGCGCAGAGGCAGGCGTGGAATCGTGTACTCGTTTCTAGCCATGTCTGCGACAGAAGCCCAGGTTCCCCGGCACTCGTATTCAGATTCAGACTCCCGGACAGGCTTCAACGTGAAGCTGAAACGCCGAATTACCTCTGTCGTTAGGTCACGGTGACATCAGACACAGAGCTGATATCTTGGACTGCTGTACGGAGTGCAGCCTGACCATACCTGGGACCTAATTCTCTGAATCTCTGGGTTCAGACCGCCACCTTTCCAGCCGAAACTGAAACTGAAACTGAGTGGCTATTGTTGTTCACTCGTGTTGGGTTATAGACTTGCAAATGGAAACGTACACTCATGCCCAACCACGCTTTCCGAGATTCCTCAAACCGAGGACTAGCGTCCAGATGAGATCGATCGCCTTCAAGCTCTGGGATCAACCGAGATCACTCTGAGCTAATGCTGAGCTCATGTTGTGAAAAGATTAGGGTTACTGTGCTTCTGCATGTTCGTATGTATAGTGTCCTTTTCATCTTTCAGTGAAAAGAGCTAACGGGAGGGTCAAAAGGCAGACGAATAAGATCGATGTCACGATTTGTGAAACACATGCACATGATAACGCCTGAAAAGCAGCAGCATTTTGTGCTCAGTGTCATTTGGAGAACCGGTTGGCAGTCCTATCAGTTGAATCCCCGGCTAGGATCCATGTGCGACCTTAAAGGACGTAGTGACGTAGCTTTTGGTCACATGGGTTTACACACCACGTTTAGAATTCAGAGTTTCGGCCAGACGAGAGTGTGAAATGTTCAGATGCTCTGAGAGTGAAGAAGTGCGCCGCTGGCTCGCTCGAACAGGACTGTGTTCGGAATGGAGAAGCAAGTGTTGCTTCGTGGTGCCGATTGTGATCATCGAATTCAAATTACCCTTTTTCAAAAAAGAATCAATTACCCCCCGAAAATATCCGTGTACATAGTTAAAAGCACTGTCCTTGGATCAGATCTCTCTGAAGCAAAGAACCGATTGAAACCAAAGTGCCAGGCAATGGAGAAGATGTGAATTCAAGTTGTTGGACAAGCTGCAACAGCAAATCTCTGACTGATGGAGGTTAACTATGCAGTCATTCTGCATCTTTGGTCTAACCCTCTAGTCTCGGTTGTTAGTTGCAGTAGCACTTGTACCTGTAATTTCTTCCACTGAATTTCTCGTGCTGCCGGACTCGGGACTAGATGCTGTTAGGCGAAGACGCGAAGTGCCCTGACTTGGCGACTTGCTGCCGTCCTGGTGAGCATCGTCCAGTGTTCCAATCTAATGAGTTGACACGAAGCTTTTGCGTGTTCGGAAGAAAAACTATGATCCCTTGACAGTTGACACCACAAACTTGCTTACGCTTACGCGTGCCAAGGACCCGACGTGCCTCTTTCTGAATGCTGAAATTTCAGTTTCAAAAGGACAGAATGTCACGCTGCGATGCACCGGGGCCTTCGTACTGAGTAATTTCTACGAGCAGAGGACAACTCCAAGACCCATAACCCATCTCGTCCTTTTCGACTCGTAACAGATATTCTCAGCCGTAGGCAAGCGGAGCGATGAACATTGCAGTTGCAGACAAGGATTGCACTGGGGGAAAAAAAAGTTTGTTTCGAGAAACTTTTAAAAAAAACACACAGAAAAAACTGGACCGCGTTTGTGGACAAGGCGAATGCCACTCACCGCCGCTGCAGGCAAGGAAGGGAAGCCCAGCCCTATCCGGCTGCCGGCGGCGGGCGAGTCTCCGATCTGCTTTGGGCAGTGGGGCCGTAATGTCAGAAAATGGTCTGGGCCCAACGCAATCTGTACACAATCGTCAATCCGACAATCCGTCATGGCTAAGTTGAAACGGACATGTGGCAGATCCGCAGATGGGCTGAGAACTGAGGGCAGACCCAACGCAACACGCTGGCCGATAGCCCTCAGTTCCGGCCCAAACGGAAATGTAGATGAAATTAAAAACTAATTATACAGTTTTAGTGCACTTTGGGAGACGAATATTTTGAACCTAATTAATCAATTTTTAAATAAGTTTTTACACATACAAACGAAATGCTACAATGCGCATGAAATTCCGAGTCCCAAATTTGAGAACTAAGGAGGCCTTGTTGAAGCACTGCGTTGGACACCTGAACTTATCTGACAAAGTGACCGTAAATTTGTCTGAAGAATAAAAGCTGTGGGGCCATGACAAAGACATCAGCGGTGGTTTGGATTGGAAACTTGATGGCCCTGTAAACTCCCTACCTAGCTGGCCAGTCAATTTTTCACGAGAGTAACGCCTTTTGCTCTGTGCGTTGGGCCTGACCTGATAGAGATTTTTCAGTACAGTTCCATTAATTTTGCGTGACAGTATTTGTGTTTACACATATCTTTGGCTTCAACTTTGAACAATTGAGACTTACAGAAAGGCAAGAAGGTTTCAATTGGCATGAATTAATCAAGTGGCAGGATTCCAATGGATGGTTTTTTTAGAAATATCACAATTTTAGCGGTTTGAAAACATTTATTATATGTTCCATCAAGACAAACAGGAAATGACGAATTGTTGTCACTCAGATAAGTTGGAGAAATGGAGCTTAATTTCCTTGACATTATGTGTTTCATCCATATGTTACTTATACACGTACGTGTGCAATGAGCACTATAAGAGAAAGTACAACAAATGTATATCACTCGGCCTATCGCAAAGATACATCAGTAGAGTCTTACGTATACGAGAGAGAAAAGGAGAAAGAAAGCGAGCTTGTCGCAGCATTCGGCGTCAAGTGATTTGCCGACTATGCGACCGTGAAGCGCCGAGCTTGACGATTTGTGGGCCTGCCCCTGAGCTTGGTTGGTGCGCCATGGATTGAAGGCGGGAGCCCGGGAGCAGGTAGCCATGGCACGACGATCTCAGGACGGAGGTGTATTTGGAGGTCGGAGCCGTGGCGCGTGGCTGATGCGGTGAGGAGGACGTCGAGGACGTTGAGGAGAGTGTGCCCGCGGGCGAAGCGAGCGAGGTCCGCACAAGACTAGCTAGATTGAACTCGATGAGCTTGAGGGACGACATTGAGACTTGACTACCTGCCGGTGGGTCACCCAAGGTTGTGTGTGCTCGGTGTTCAGCTCATCGATGCAAACGATGATCTCTCGGTTTAGATTCCTCCGAGCCTCCGCCTCATCTCCATGCTCCTGCACCTGCAAGGTGGGCTTCTACCATGGACCCATGGTGGACGTGGAAACAACGAGGTCGTGTATGTGTCTGTCGTTTGCTGCTGTATGCCTCTATCAAATGATTGAGGAGCTTGACGAGGAAGAAGATAAGGCTGGGAAGGAAACAAATAAAAACTCTAATGTGTGTAAGTCCTGTTCGAATAAAATAACATAATTGGAATCTATGCGGAGTTTCTTGTTGTAGGGATAGTCTTTTAACTTTGTCTCTCCATGATGTATACATTTTTTTGCCAACATATTGCCTTTTCTTTCTAAAAAATGCATACAAAACTGCCCATTCCATCGACACGGGTGACAGCACCCCTCCACCCCCATCAATTGAGGAACTCTTTTACGAGGTGGTAGTACGTAGTACTAGATATTAGTAGGAGTATTATGGTAACATTAAAAATTTATTTTTTCTTAGGCCGCTGGACCCGTCCCGACCGTCTGCGCACCCTGTGCTGTCCTGCCCGTTGCGTTGTGCCCCTGCTCGCCCCCGGCGGCCGGAGCCGTGCTGTCAGGCACGAAGGCCGTGCTATCGGGGCCGCCGCCGCCGTGTTGCCAGCGGAGGCCGGATGCTGTCGGCGGGGAGGGGAGCTCCGGAACTGACCACTGGATCTCCGGCACCTGACCGAACAGCTCGTTGGCCTCCTGATCCTCCGACGACGAGCGGTAGTACGGCGAGCCCCCCGCGTTGCCTCTGAGCTTCCCGCTGTCGGCCTGCCGATCACAGGAACGTCAGAATGCCAGACCAATTACAAGGCCACTAATCACTAATCCCAATCAAACAATAAAAATCACATCTTTGATCGGCGATCAAATAAACAGAGCTTTGGCACGTTGACCTTGGAGGTGCCGCTCTCGCCGAAGCTGAAGCTGCCGCCGTTGAAGTCACTGACGCCACGGAAGAACTCGCCCAGGGGCCAATCCATGACCCCGACGGTGACGCGTATCTTTCTATTCTTGTTTGTTTGATTGATTATTACCTTACTGTGTGGTGCGATATATCTGTCATTCCAAAATTAAAGATATGTCAAAATTACGTATCTGTCATTCTATTTTTTCACAATACCCCTATACTACCTATACTACTTAGGTCATACTACATATACTACTAAACACGGTTACAGTAGTATACAATGTCCATCCGATCTTTATATACTAGTACTTTTTAAAGCTAGTATGACATACCGTAAAAGAGCTCATCGAGAGGTGCTTGCACACGGCTAGAAAGAGTAGGATCACACATCACAGGCCCCTGCGACCATTCGACGCATAAAAGGAGGGAAGCCATTCTTTCTCTCTCTTTTATCCATTCATAATTTCTCTGTAAGGAAAATAGACCTAGCTTAGGCCATTAGTGATTTTGGTGATTGCGTGTCAACGCTAACCATAGAACTAACAATGTTTGCTAGTATACAATGACTTAATACAATAGATGCAAGGTGATAGAATTGGAGGATCAAACATCTCAAACATGGTTAAATATATGTGATAAAGACCCTATAAGACAATCAAGTTGCCCAAGAACAAAGGTAAAACTCAAAGAAAAATTGAATTGGACGAGTTTTGTAAAGGAACGACAATCACCAACCTATTCACCGATTGAATCGGTGATCACCGACGTATTCAGAGGATGAATCGGTGTGAATAGTAAATAGCACTTGGATATGTATATGCGATCACCGACGTAATCAGAGGATGAATCGGCGATCACCGGCATATTCAAAGGATGAATCGGTGATCATCGACGTATTCAGAGGATGAATCGGTGATAGGAATTTTAACGTTGAAAACCTTCTGGAGATCATAGGATGGTCCGGTGATGCCCAAAAATTGTTCGGTGATACAAGTGACCCATGCACATGTGTATCACCAATTGATATGGCGATGCCCTCTATGGATCATCAGATAAGTAAGTGATTATAGTAAAAGTAGCAACGGCTATGTAACAGCTAATTCTTTATGTTGGGGCGATAAATACCCCTTTGGCCGGCCATTTGAAGGGTGTTAGAGCTTGGGAAAGTTGTATACTTGTGTTCCACATAAATTCAAGTGTTCTATCTACCAAAGTGATCAAGAGAAGATTAGCGTAATTAGCAACAAGGCTTAGGTCTAGATTAGTGCTAGTTTAGGCCTATTAGCACATTGCTTTAGGGTTTAGCCCAGAGTTAGTGTCACACCCCAAAATTTTTGGATTTTGTGATGTGAATTGATAGCATAATTAATACAATGATTTTCTCAATTTTCTAAATTTTTTCAACCTTTAAATAATTAACAGAGAATTTAGTATAGGAAAATTTTGTTTTCTGAGTTAAATTAAAACAACATAGGTTTAATATTGAGTGCTTTGCATTCATGCAGTTTGCATTTAGTGGTTTTATATGTATAAAGTTTTCAAAAACACGTTTAGAAGCCTAATGGGAATTTTCCAGAGTTTTCTCGCATTTATTCCTATTTTCCTTAGAGCAAATTCCAATTTTTAGAGTAGCCTATAATCCTTTTTGTGAGGTTCAAATATATTATTTGGGTTCCTCATGTCCAACTCTATCTCTAGAATTTTCCTAGGATTTTTCCTAGGATTTTTAGAATTTTCAGAATATTTTTCATGGTTTTAATATCAATTCTGGACTTATCTAGAATTATTTTATAACCAAGAAAATAATTATTCCGAAAACAAAAATCACCCTAAATCTTAGTAGACCAGCCTTGGCCCAAAGTTGACCCAATTTTAGGTCAAATCTATCACATCACTTTATTGGGCCAAATTTCAAAGCTCATTCACATTGGAATGGGGCAAACCACATTTAGTCTCATATTGCTAATGAACCTAGAAGTGAGAGGTTTTATCCCTATATATATGAACCACATCTCCTCTGGAAAAGGCACACCATCGACTCCTTTACAGGGAGGCCCCTTTGTTTGGAATCCCCTAAGGTAGTCTTCTTTCACCATATCTTCCACTACTGCCCATTCTTTATCTCGTCGTCGTCGAGCCTTCCGTGGCCTCAAAATTTCCAGTAAGACACTCTGCGAATCTTGTAATTTTCTACCATATTAGTTTAGTATATACTCTTTCGTAGAAAAGTCCCTGCCTTTTTGCGCGTTAGCGCTCGGATTCTTATATGAAATTGCGTATAGGTTTTCGATTTTTCACGAATACGTCCCTAGAAGTTTTTAAACCTTGCCAGCAAGTCCCCGAACCTTAGAAACGCCGTAACTTTCTCGTTTTTAGCTCCGATTAGTGTGATTGTTGCGCTCACGCATTCGTAGCGAAACGTAGATTAGTTTTAGGAAAAAGTCCATTTTTGACCATCCAACTTTTGGCTCAGTTTGGTTTTGACCATAGAACTTCAAAACCGGGTATCTTTGGCCATCCAACTATCAAAACCGTTCAAATTTGACCATCGGGGCGGTTTTGATGGGTGGTATTAATTTTTTTATTTACAATTTAGTCCTTAGATCTTAAAATGATTATTACTTTTTACTCGTACCTCCGATTTAGGTGATTCTTATGGTCACACGTTCATAACAGTGAGCTTTATCTTTTAAAATAATCTTTATACTATTTTATCACTATTTAATATATTATTTTTATGTTATTGTATAAAAACACCAATATAAGAAAAGTAAAACAAACAGTTAGAAAATATTATGTCCATGACTTTAAAAGATAAAGTTCATCGTTACGAACGCATGACCACAAGAACCACTTAAATCGGATATAAGAGAAAAAAAATAGTAATCATTTGAAGCTCCAAGTACTAAACTGTAAATAAAATAGTTCTTGGATCTTAAAATGATTACTATTTTTTTTCTCGTATATCCGATTTAAGTGATTCTTATGGTCATGTGTTCGTAACGATGAGCTTTATCTTTTAAAGTCATGGACATATTATTTTCTAACCGTTTGTTTACTTTTGTTATATTGGTGTTTTTACACAAAAAATATAAAATTAATATAATAGATAGTGATAAAATAGTATAAAGTCTATTTTAAAAGATAAAGCTCACCATTATGAACGTGTGAGCGTAAGAATCACCTAAATCGGAGGTACAAACGAAAAGTAATAATGATTTTAAGATTTAAGGACTAAACTATAAATAAAAAAATTAAAACCACCCATCAAAACCGCCCTGATGGTCAAATTTGAACGGTTTTGATAGTTAGATGGCCAAAGATACCCGGTTTTGGAGTTCGATGGCCAAAACCAAACCGAGCCAAGAGTTGGATGGTCAAAAATAGACTTTTTCCTTAGTTTTAAAACCTTCTTTTATATCGTTTCTACTGTTTGGTGTACTGTTCTAATAGAATATTATTTGTTTGCACATATTGGCTTGCGTGAATGTTTGTGTGGTGATTCGTGTCCAGTCGGTGAGCCTTTCGCGTTGGACTTCGAGTACGAGGAGGACTTCCAGGGACAGGACTCACAGCAGCAGCAACAGTTGCCTTATGAGGAAGGCAAGTTATAGCACGGACAATCCTTGCCACCTACCTACTTTGTATTAAATTATTTCATAAATGCATGTGTGTAATTTGATGTACCATTAAGGATGTACCTAGTTTTGAATATCCTATCCTTGTTTACCTTGGGTTTTTGCATATGGGTAGAATATTTGCTATACGCAGCTACTATCACCAATGTTTAAATGTTAATCTTGACTTAATGGTTCACTTTAACGTTAATGATAAAACTTGCTTTTAGCAACTTAGTTTAGGGAACTAGAGCATGTGCTCTGTGCTTTGTTCTAGTGTCCCTCCATAAGGTCCGGTTCTTAAAGCAGTAACCCAGGAGCCTGTCGCCACCGTTAGAACTATTATGGCTCTGGTCTTGGACAAGTAACATGTACGTCTCTAGCTTGTCAGTGGTTTCCGGAGTGGCCGATGTCGCTATGAGAACCACTCGTGAGTATATGGTTTGATCCACCGAGGACGAGCGATCCGTCGGCTATGTCCCCATGAGGCACAGTCCCGTGTTGGGAGTCCCTGCGATGGGGAACTGCACACGTTGTGCATTGTTGGGTGTGATGCCCGTGCTTTGGACGCCATCGACCCCCCTTATGGTGTGACTCCGTAGGCGTAAGTCGATCTCGGTGCCTTGGGCCATACTACTTGTGTTGTACCATAGCGGCCACTGTCTTGTTAGGGTGTCTTGTGAAAAGCCTTGTAGCGTCCCTATGCGGTCACACCTCAGAAGTGTGATTTGTGAGGTCTGATCCACCTCCACGTGGTTGGGTTTAAAGTTCGTTTGAGATTTTACGCGACTGATGGGTAAATGGCGAAACCTCTATAGAGTGTAAATATATCATGATAGCCTTGCTCAGGGTCACGAGCGGCCTAGATCCTTTTTTATTAGAAGATGATGTTTATTTATGCTTAATGTCACTTATACTTCATTAATTGGGTTACAACTGGGTTTCATTCACTTGTAGTAACTTGGTTAATGATAAAATGAACCAACTAAAAATGCTAATGCAGTTCAGCCATGTCTAGCCTTATTTTGAGCTTTCATATACCCGTGCTATACTTGCTAAGTAAATGTTTACTTACACTTGTCATTTATTCAACAAAATCCCGGATGGGTAAACAGATTGGGCCGTGCATGAGTCTGCTGCTGAGTTTTCAGAAGATCTGCCGTACTACTGAGTTGCGATCTCCCAGTCAGTCCCTGTGGATTGCGGCTCCGTTTAGTTTGAGAGTTATTAGTCTTCCGCTGTATTTGGTTAGTTTATTTATGATGCACTCTGATGCAAAATTCTCTTTATTCAAGAATTTATTCAAGCATATGTTCTCTGTTTATCATATTTGTTCGCTATATGTGTACTATGACTTTCTGGGCACACATATGGCCACATTCGGGTTTTTGTGAAAATTTGGGTGTGACATTTAGGCGAGGTTTGCACCTCTTTGCTATCGGTGCTTGCATGCACTTTGTGTTGTATATCTGGGGCTTGTAAGTCTTGCGAGACCCTCCAACCGAGTTTGTGGAGTGGTCGACGGTAATTGTGAGAGGGAAGAGAGGCCCTCAATGATTTGCCAAAAGCTCTACCAAGTGGAAGCGCCAAGGAGCATCCGGGAGAGGCAATGTGGTGACCTGCTCGAGTGTAGGAAGAGCCCATCGGCTATCCACGGAGTTACTTGACCAGGGATCAAGGCCCTTACGCGGGCATTCCCTTGAGAGGGGCTCTAACAACAAGGACTAGGGAAAAGCGTTGCTTTCCGATACCTCAGGATAAATCGTCGTGCCAGAGTTTGCATTCTCTACCATTTACATTCCGCATTATTTCTTGCACTAATTTATGCATTTGCCTTTCCTATAATTGTCATGTGTAGTTGATAGGATTGGAACCTAGGGTACAAAACTTTTGTGCGGTAAAGATAGAAACACATAGAAAAACCTAGTGCACATTTAGATAGAAATTGGAATGGATTTTTATATTTACTTGAAGCCTTAGTTTTTTTAAACACCCAATTCACCCCCTTCCTACGGTGTCACGGTCCCTTCACTCTCTCCCGCCCACCAAACCACCGTGAAATTGAGAGGTCACGGTGATTAGGATTCGGATCCCAACGACTATTTAGGAAACGAGTGAACTCTAGTGACGAGCCCCCCAAACCCCTGTGGCACGCAGATGAACACCGGCGAGGTGGGCTCCATGACCTGTGAAGGGAGGTACCTTCCATCGACGATTAGAGCCCCATTGTGGCAATGTGTGCCGGTGGACGGAACGTGGATTGCATACTCGACTTATGTCGAATATTTCATGTGTGCAAATAATTCCCCTACCATTTTCATCTCAAACTGGTAAACATTTTTGCGCTCGTTCTAATCTCACACTTCCCATTTTCTGTGCATGCCGGAGCTAGCAGATGAGCCGCCCATAACTCGTCGGCATCGGAACTTCCAACTCATCAACTCAAACAGTTTGAATATATTAATATGTGCCGTCAAGACCAGCAGCAAATGATGAATTGTTGTGGTGTTGCCACTCAGATAAATCACATAAATGGATCCAAATCGCTGGCATTGTGTGTTTCACCCGCATGTTATAGGTACATGTGGGCACTATTGTGTAATGTACACATTTTTTGCCAAGCTATTCCTTTTTCTTTCACGTTCAATGTTACCTATTGGTCACTTGGTCGACTTGATATGGAAGAAATGATATTGATACCATTTTTTTGTTTATATTTATTTTATCGCATTTTTTGCATTTTGGTTTGAAATCTTAACTAAAACGTCATGAGATGTTACATGATTCAATATTTCATATGTTAAGATGGACAAGACATGGGGATTTAATTGGACTACAACTAAGGTGTGAGTTTTGGGTCTCTTACATCAATATTTTTTAGTTTACAACTCTAGATTTAACTGGTAAATGAGTCTATTTAAATTTAGATAAACCAAATAAATCTAAGGATGATACACTACCAGAATCCTTCACATCCGCCCGCCTCCTCCGCCTCGGCCATTTTTGGACCCGGTGCTGATGGGGCTTCAGCACCGGGTCCAACGGCTAGGAGCGGGGGCGGCGCGGAGGTGTGTCCGGGTGGACACATTAGCACCGGGTCGTGGCAAGACCCGGTGCTAATGTTCACCCTTTAGCACCGGGTGCAGCCACGACCCGGTGCTAAAGGCCTCGGGCACATTAGCACCGGGTCGTGGCTGCACCCGGTGCTAAAGGGTGAACATTAGCACCGGGTCTTGCCACGACCCGGTGCTAATGTGTTTGAATATAGGGGCTTCCCCTCCCCCGCCCGAGCCAGCTGAACACTTAGGCGCTGTGTTCATGCTGCTCGGCCGTGGGAGGGGAGGTGCTGCCCAAATTTTTTTCAAAATTTGTGAAGAATCTACTCATCTAAGGAGCACTACAAGGTACACTCTTTCATTCTCTAATGTTTTATTTAGCTTGTAATCCTTCTATGATTTAGAAATAGAGGGATTTGTGAATCAAAGTAAAGCTAGCTAGAGAGAGATTGTGTTCTTGGAGGAGAGAGAGGAGAGAGCTTGAGTTCATGGTGGAGAGAGTGTTCATGTTGTGTTTTAAATGGAGAGAGAAGGCAAGCTAGTTAGTATTTTGTTTTGTATGACTTGTGAATAGTTGTAAGGCTTATAGTAATGTGGTTTTAGAAATTACTAGAAAATCAATATAAAATGCTAGAAAATCTTATAAATTACTAGAAAATCTTATAAATTACTAGAAAATCTTATAAATTACTAGAAAATCAATATAAAATGCTAGAAAATCTTATAAATTAATAGAAAATCTTATAAATTACTAGAAAATCAATATAAAATGCTAGAAAATCTTATAAATTAATAGAAAATCTTATAAATCTTATAAATCTTATAAGGCTTCCGTGATTATATAAATCTTATTTATATAATGGAATATATATTATAATTTGTATTTATTTATATATTAAATTTTTTTATCTTTAAATTGTATTGTATATTTGTTATTGGTTAATAATGCAGATGAATAGACAATGGATGTACGGGGACCCCCACGCTCAGGCCTTCCGTGATGGCCTTAGGACGTTTCTCGATGCCGCCGAGGCTAACAGGACGCCGTCCGGTTTCATGTTCTGCCCATGCACCCATTGTAAAAATATACAATCGTACAAACAAAGAGGTTGTCTTCAAGTGCATTTGATGAGGCACGGTTTCATGAGGAATTATTCTGTTTGGACGAAGCACGGTGAAAGAGGAATTCTAATGGATGAAGATGAAGAAGACGAGGCCGATGACCACATTCCGTTATTGGCTCAATACTACGGTTCCTTTGCATATGCTGCAATGGGTGATGCCGATGAGGAAGATGTTGCTCGGGAATGCGATGCTCAGGAAGATGTTGCTCAGGAAAATGAACCTACTGATGGGCTCGGGCAAATGTTGCGTGATGCCGAGAAATACTGCGGCAATGATAAGGAACTGAAAAAGATACAGCGCATGTTGCAGGACCACAAGACTGACCTGTACCCAGATTGCAAAGAGGGGCTAAAGAAGTTGGGTAGCACACTTGAACTTCTGCAGTGGAAGGCAGCAAATGGTGTTACTGATAAGGGTTTCGAGGAGCTACTGAAACTCGTAAAGAAGATTCTTCCAGAGGGTAACACATTGCCATCGACAACGTATCAAGCAAAACGTGTTGTTTGCCCTCTCGGTTTGGAGGTGCAGAAGATACATGCGTGTCCTAATGACTGTATCCTCTATCGCGGACAGTACGAACACTTGGATCGTTGTCCGGTTTGCACCTGCGCGCGATACAAGATCAGGCGGGACGACCCTGGTGATGTTGGGGGAGAGCGTTCTAAGAAAAAAATCCCTGCGAAGGTGATGTGGTATTTCCCTCTGATACCCCGTTTGAAGCGTTTGTTCAGGAACAAAGACCATGCCAAACTGATGCGCTGGCACAAAGAAGAACGTAAGCAGGATGGCATGTTGAGACACCCCGCTGATGGATCCCAGTGGAGGAACATCGACAGAGCATTCCCAGAGTTTGATGCTGATGCGAGGAATGTTAGGCTTGGTTTAAGTACCGATGGCATGAACCCTTTTGGTGAAATGAGCAGTAGTCATAGCACTTGGCCCGTGACTGTTTGTATCTACAACCTACCCCCCTGGCTCTGCATGAAGCGGAAGTTCATTATGATGCCAGTGCTCATCGAAGGCCCAAAGCAACCTGGCAACGACATTGATGTGTACCTAAGACCATTGGTTGACGAACTTTTGCAGCTGTGGAAGAATGAAGGTGTTAGCGTGTGGGATGAGGACAAGCAGGAGCAGTTTGACCTTCGAGCACTGCTTTTCATAAGCATCAACGACTGGCCTGCACTAAGTAACCTATCAGGACAATCAAACAAAGGATATAAAGCATGCACTCACTGTTTAGAGGAAACCGAAAGCATGTATTTGAAACATTGTCGTAAAGTTGTGTACATGGGTCACCGTCGATTCCTTCCGGCGAAGCATGAGCTACGAAAGAAATGTGCGCATTTTGGCGGGAATGCTGACCGCCGTACAAAGCCGAGACACCGGAGTGGAGAAGAGCTATTTGATATGGTGAAGGACCTACACGTGGTGTTTGGCAAGGGAGATGGAAGCCAGGCTGCTCCGACGAGCGAGGATGGTCGTGCCGCGATGTGGAAGAAGAAGTCTATCTTTTGGGAGCTACCTTATTGGCAACGTTTAGAGGTCCGTAACGCGATTGATGTGATGCATCTGACGAAGAATCTTTGCGTGAACTTGATAAGCTTCCTGGGTACTTATGGGAAGCCAAAAGATACACTGGAAGCACGTCAGGATCTGAAACGATTGAAGCAACGGATTGATCTACATCCAGAAAAGAGAGACAAAGGACGCCAGTACTTGCATCCTGCCAGCTTCACTCTCAGCAAAGAAGAGAAGGCAAGCATGTTTGAATGCTTGGACAGTATCAAGGTTCCGTCTGGATACTCCTCCAATATTAAGGGAATAATAAATATGAAAGAGAAGAAGTTCACAAACCTGAAGTCTCACGACTGCCATGTGTTGATGACACAGCTGCTTCCCGTCATACTCAGGGGTGTGCTACCAGTTAACGTGCGGAAAGCCATTGTGAAGCTATGTGCATTCCTCAATGCAATTTCTCAGAAGGTGATCAATCCAGACCACTTAGATCAGCTACAGAACGACGTGGTGCAATGTCTTGTCAGCTTTGAGATGATATTTCCACCATCCTTCTTCAATATCATGACACATCTATTGGTTCACCTCGTCAAAGAGATTCGTATATTGGGCCCAGTATTTCTACACAACATGTTCCCATTTGAGAGGTTCTTCGCAGTCCTAAAGAAGTATGTCCGTAATCGTTCTCGTCCAGAAGGATGCATTGCTAAGGGATACGAAACGGAGGAGGTCATTGAATTCTGTGTTGACTTTGTCGACGATCTTATGCCGATTGGTGTGCCCGAATCCCATCACGAGGGGAGACTTGGTGGAAAGGGCACACTAGGGAGAAGATCGATGGTGTGCTAGAAAATCTTATAAATTAATAGAAAATCAATATAAAATGCTAGAAAATCAATATAAAATGCTAGAAAATCAATATAAAATGCTAGAAAATCTTATAAATTACTAGAAAATCTTATAAATTACTAGAAAATCAATATAAAATGCTATAAAATCTTATAAATTAATAGAAAATCTTATAAATTACTAGAAAATCAATATAAAATGCTAGAAAATCTTATAAATTAATAGAAAATCTTATAAATTAATAGAAAATCTTATAAATTACTAGAAAATCAATATAAAATGCTAGAAAATCTTATAAATTAATAGAAACTCTTATAAATTAATAGAAAATCAATATTAAATGCTAGAAAATCAATATAAAATGCTAGAAAATCTTATAAATTACTAGAAAATCTTATAAACTGGGCCTAACGGCCTTTAGCACCGGGTCGTGGCTGCACCCGGTGCTAAAGGCAACGACCGCGGCTGGCCACGTCACCGGGCGCACACGAGCCACGTCACTGGCCCGGTCGTGGCCTTTAGCACCGGGTCGTGGCTGCACCCGGTGCTAAAGGCCACGCTGCGGCGGGGCCAAAGACCGGCCTGGCCACGGAGGCCGTGCGAGAGCTGGCCACGTCACCGGGCCACGTCACTGGATGAACAAGAACAATTTTTCTTTTTAATCTCTGTATAAAAGTTGTAACTAGTCGTTCTCCCTCGTACAAACTTCAAAAAAGATCATTTTTCTTCCTAAACATTCCTAAAATCATACTCTATCAAGTTATGAAACTTATTAATGTTATTATTTTGAAAAATCTTCTCGTGTGTGAACAATCCAAATTTTGAATTAAAAATGACACCTACAACCAAGGTTTTTTTCACACTAGGTGATGTCAAATGAAAAAGTGATGAATACCAAAGTTTCATATTTCATCATGATCTACAATCTTTATTTAGGTCATTTTGTCATTTTCAAAATGGGTAATAACATGTAGTAGAAATTTGACAAGTCTCTAACAAAGTTTTGGAAACTATGCGAGTGAATCTAGGATTAATGAACAATGTATACTACCACTTTCTCAAATGCAAAAATGACTTAAATAAAGATTGTAGATCTTGATGAGATATGAAATTTTGGTATTCATGACTTTTTCATCTGAGACCGTTTAATGTTCCAAAATCTTTCATTTAGTTATCAATTTTTGTAATTTATAAGATTTTCTAGTAATTTATAAGATTTTCTAGTAATTTATAAGATTTTCTAGTAAGTTATAAGATTTTCTAGTAATTTATAAGATTTTCTATTAATTTATAAGATTTTCTATTAATTTACAGGATTTTCTAGTAATTTACAAGATTTTCTATTAATTTATAAGATTTTCTAGTAATTTATCAGATTTTCTAGCATTTTATATTGATTTTCTAGTAATTTATAAGATTTTCTTATTTAATATATATTTTTAACAGGTATTAATAACTGAATTAAAACAAGTATTAATAACTATACATTAAAAACTATATTTATAAGATTCCCAAATAGTAGCCCCCGGTGCTAAAGGCCGGTTTGGAAACTGGGCGCCAAACGAAAAGTTGGGGCCTTTAGCACCGGGTTGATCTAAAATCCGGTGCTAAAGGCCTCCAATTTTCGTTTGGCGCCAGTTACGGGGCCTTTAGCACCGGGTGTAGAAGACCCGGTGCGAAAGGGGGGCCTTTAGCACCGGGTCGTGGCTGCACCCGGTGCTAAAGGCCTTCGTCTGGCGCACAGTTACGGCCTTTAGCACCGGGTGTAGAAGACCCGGTGCTAAAGGGCCTTTCGCACCGGGTGGTGGGAAGACCCGGTGCTAAAGGGGGGGCATTTAGCACCGGGTCTTCCCACCACCCGGTGCGAAAGGTCTTTTAGCACCGGGTCGTGGCTGCACCCGGTGCTAAATGCCCCGGACCTATATAGGCCGGGGACTTCTCTCCCCTCACTCACTTCGCCCTCACTCGTCACAGATCGAAACCGCCGCCGGTGCCTCCTCGTCTCCTCAGCCGCCGCCGCCCGTCGCCGTCGCCCGTCGCCGCCGCCGCCCGTGGTCCCCGCGCCCACGCCGCCGCCACCTGTCGTCCCCGCGCCCACGCCGTGCCGCCGCCCGTCGTCCCCGCCGCCGTCGTCATCCCCGCGCGCGCATGTCGTCCCCGCCGCCGTCGTCGTCCCCGCGCTCACGCCGCCGCCACCCGTGGTCCCCGCGCCCGTCGTCCCCGCGCCGGCGCCCCTCATCCCCGCGCCGCACGTCGTCCCCGCGCCGCTCCTCGTCCCCTCGCCGCCGTCGCCCGCCGCGCCCGTCACTGCACCCGGTGAGCCTCTCTGTGAAATGTTTGTGAGCCGGCCTTCGTGCCGTGCACGTGTTTGTGTGTGCAGGTACCCGTTGCATGGCCGAACACGTTCGGCCATGCACATGTGCTTAGCGAACGTGTTCGGCCATGCGCATTTGGTTAGCGAACGTTCGCTAACCAAATGCGCATGGCCGAACACGTTCGCTAAGCACATGCATTGAAAATATTAGAAATTACATTGAAATGTATATTGGAAATGTTATATTGGAAATGTATATTGGAAATGTTATATGTTTGAAATGTATATTGGAAAATGCATCATTTAAATGTATTGGAGATATTTACATTGAAATGTATATTGAAAATGTTATATGTTTGAAATGTATATTGGAAAATACTTCATTTAAATGTATTGGAGATATTTACATTGAAATGTATATTGGAAATGTTATATGTTTGAAATGTATACTGGAAAATGCATCATTTAAATGTATTGGAGATATTTACATTGAAATGTATATTGGAAATTCTATGTATATTAGAAATATATGTGCTTCATTTAAATGTATATTAGAAATATATGTGCTTCATTTAAATGTATATTGGAAATGTTATATGTTTGTATAATGTATACTATCGAAAATGTTTATTATCGGAAATTCTATGGCGTACCCGAACCCATCGCGCACCCGAACCCCCTTAGCGAACCCTTAGCGAATCAATTCACACCGCGCACCCGAACCCCCTTAGCGAACCCTTAGCGAATCAATTCACACCGCGCACCCGAACCCCTTGGTGAATCCGTTTTTCACGCACCGACCCCCTTAGCGAAAATGTTAGAAATATTGGGAATATGTATGCTTTGTATATATTTCTTATCAATTATTTTTAATTCTATAGATGGCGGACAACAACAACAACGTCCCACCCATGCAAGAGGACAACAACACCCCTGTCCCACCCATGCAAGAGGACAGCAACACCCCTGTCCCACCCATGCAAGAGGACAACGACACGTTTTTTGCGAATCAACTTTTCAATATTGTAACCCAACCAATGTCCATGGATGATGTGTTGGGCATCATTGGAAGGGACGACAATGTCTAGGGCGACAATGTTGCAAGGGCCGAAGATGTTGAAGGGGCCGCAAATGTCCAGGGCGACAATGTTGCAAGGGCCGAAACTATTGAAGGAGCCGTTAGCGCGCCCTCGTCTAGTCAGGTGTGTATATAGATAACATAAATTTGTACTGTACATGTCAATTATGTATACCATCTCTATATCATCTCGTATATATGTAATTTGTGTAGGCCGCCTCTGCTAAGAAATCAAAACGATCGACCACGAAGAAGCTGAAGGATGTCAAGTTACACATCACCCGAGTGGAGGATGACGGGGAGCCAGTTGAGCCCCCAAAAGTGGCCAAGAAATTTGTATCTCAGTGCGGGGTAATTGTACGGGACAATGTGCCCATTAGTATCAGAAAATGGAAGTCCACGGACCCCACTGAGGAGTACGTGCTCCCCGATACAGAGAAGGAGATGCTATGGAGGGAATTAAAGCCAATATTCGACTGGCCTAGCACTCATGAAGCAGAACTGAGGGATTGGACAATGAAGAAGATGGCAGTTCTGTTTCAGGATTTCAAGAAGAAGTTGTACTCGCAATTTCTCAAAACCGGAGAGGCCCCGGATCCTGAGAAGTATAAGAAGATCACCAATGACGAGTGGGAAGCATTCATTGAGTACAAAACCTCCGAAGAGGGTGCAACGGCTAGCGCTAGAAATGTTGGAAACGCCGCAAATAAGAAGTACTCGCATAAGATGGGTTCAGGAGGTTACAAGGCAAGCATCGCTAAATGGGAGAAGATGGAAGAAGATCTATATGCTAGAGGCATCACTCCAGCGACACATGACTGGCCCACAAGGACCAAGCATTGGTACTATGGTCATGGAGGCACCCTAAGCCCAATCGACGGCTCCTTAGTTTTTCCCGAGGACTTGCGAGAACTAGCTCAGCGTCTCCTCGATATCCTCAGGGCATCTGATAGGGGAGAATTTGTTGCCGATAGAGACAGAGATGAGCTAACCTATGCCTTAGGGAACAAGGAGCATCCTGGACGGACGCGCGGCGTAGGCACAAGCGTCTCATGGAAGAAAGGTTTCCAAGAGCACGCCGCCACCTATAGGAGCCGTTCGAGGAAGAAGGCCGAATATGAGCAGAGGGTGAGGGACCTAGAGCAAACGGTTGCCGCCCAGGGCTCAAAGCTCCAAGAAATGGAGTCAGAGATGGAGCGATGGATGAAGGTAGCATGGCTGCAGATACAACAAGCCACAGGCGGGACCGGTTCCACAGAGCCTGCACCTCTCCAACAAGCCACAGGCGGGACCGGTTCCACAGAGCATGCACCTCTCCAAGATGCGGCCCTTATTATCCCTCCACAGCAATATCAAAGCAGTCACGCTTCCACACAGGCCGCCGAAGCGGTCCGTTACACCGTGGATGAAATAACTCAACGGACCGCGTGCGAGCTTGTCGTCAGGCAGAAGAACTTAGCTGTGGTGGTACGTATGCGACCTTAGTTCATACTGCATACATTTCACCGTAAATACCATTCATTTACTAACTTTCTTTGTGACTACTAACTTATCAGGTCGCATACGGTATGACCAAACGTGTGGAAGAAGGGCAAAAATGGCACTGCAATGACATTCCACATGGTTACGTACCTGTTGAGGTGGAGCAAGTCGTCACCAGCTGGGAAGACTTGGAACTTGACATCCCCGGAGGTGACGGAGAAACAAAACTCGGTCAGTGTTCTCACTGCATCATTCTATGGAGCAAGGCAGACATCGTTATACCCGATACACCTGCGGCTACCAACAAGCCCCCGTCACCTCCAAGAGATCCACAGGATCATGACGATTCTCCGGGAGCTCCTGATGCAAGCCCGTCTCCTCCGCCAAAGAGGTCTCCGCCCCCTCCGCCAAAGAGGGGACGCCGCACTAAAGCCTCTGCCCCCACTCCACCAGCGAAGAAGGCGCGAAAAACTAGAGAGAAGCCCGCACCAGAGAAAAGAGCGGGCGAGAAGACTCTAGAGGAGCTCGAAGCCTCGGTAAAAGCAGACACAAAGAGGCAAATGGCCGAGTGGAGGAGAAAACCTGAGCCGGAGCCGAAGCTTGATCCCACCATCGTGAAGTCATTCCTCGGTAATTTGAGCAAGGGTCAACAGAAGGAAGTAATAGTAACAGACTTTGACCGCTCATTACTGAAATCTCGCCGGAAACGGAAGGCTGCGGATAAGGAGGCGGGCCCATCCAAAAAGGTTCCTCAGCTCGGCCAGCAACCTCAGCGTCCCTTGGGTCCATTGCCATCTCTGGACGAGCTTAACATTCAACGAGTAATGGCCGAGACTGGACTAACCAGAGCGCAAGTCCTCGGGGAAGCAGATGTGCCAGTAAACACAACGCTGAAGTGGCCGTTTAAGCTTGGCGAGCCTATGGTCCCTCCTGAAATGGAGAGGAAGCTACAAACGAAGATGCGCCGATTCCATGACTGGTATTTGGAAGAATCAAGAAGGAATAAACGGCGCATGATAAAAGTAGGCGTGAAGGACCAAGACTTCTACAATGGTGACGCGGATTTTGTCTGGCTCAGGTTTAATGATATATATGAGCTGTACCACCGCGACGCCATGGACGTGGATTTGATCACATGTTGGACACTGTAAGTACTTTGTTGTTGCTTATAATTCACAGTTTGAAAACAATAATTCCAATCTATGTTGACGCGGGCTTTATTTATTGCTTAACATATGCAGAATGGAGATTCAAAAATGTCGCAGAGACAATATATATGACGTTGGTTTCGTTGACCCTCGAAGGATAAGTGAAGCAATGATAATGCACAATCCTGAGGAAACATATTTAAACCTATACAAATATATCAAGAAACAAAATTACTATGACTCCATACTAATCCCGTACAACATCGAGTGAGTACATTCACAGCCTTCTTCTTATACTGTCTGTGTAACAATTCATTTCTGATTATAATGTATACATGTGCACAGATTCCACTGGTTCCTAATTATATTGTGTCCTGATCGGGGTGTCGTGAACGTCTTTGATTCATTGCACACCCCAAAAGAAAAACTACAGAACATCATGGACATGATGGCAAGGTGATGTATATTTTCCCCTACTTAATCCACCCCTTCCACTCGCAATGACTTAACTCAATTTTTTTGTTCGCAGGGCCTGGATTCAATTTCGTACAGAACACACGGGTATACAACATGAAACACTAAAATGGAACATTGGCTTTCCGGTAAGCAAGTAATTTGTACATGTAGGCATCGACTAATATATTATATGAATTTTACTAGATTTCTTTTGGTCGACAGTGTGCCAAACAGGGACCGGGAAATAATTTATGTGCATACTATGTGTGCGACTACATGTGGAATTGGGGACATAAAAAGCTCACACAACGCGATATTATGGTACGTAATAATAAACACATTTCCATTATTATTAAGTGCACAATTATTGTCTCCAACTCGACGGATTAAATATCTTTCAAATATTTTTAAATTATAGATGTTCAACCTGAAGGAAGAGTCCCTAGAGATAGAAAGAATTGACGCAATTGCAGAACAGCTCGTCGGATGGATCTGGGATGAGGTCGTCAATCCCCGAGGAGAATTCCACTCGCCAATACTGGAGGACGTGCCGGACAGTCCAACGAGAGCTAGCTAGTCGTCAATCTTAATTATGTAGAAAATACAGTTTAAATATATATAACTCGAGTTGACATGCATGAATATCTACTTTTGTAATATATATGTCTTCTATTTTGATGAAATGTCAGCTAATATGAATATAGAGTCGGCCGAATACGCATTAGAATACACGTATTAGAATATATACGTATATACACGTGTATAGACGCGCATGCATGGCTACTGAAAAAAGCAAAAAAAAAGAAACCCGGGGCCTTTAGCACCGGTTGCAGACAGCAACCGGTGCTAAAGGCATGCCCTTTAGCACCGGGTGCAGCCACGACCCGGTGCTAAAGGCCCTGCTAGAGGCGCTGCGGGACAGGCTCTTTAGCACCGGGTCGTGGCTGCACCCGGTGCTAAAGGGACCCTTTAGCACCGGTTATTCAACCCGGTGCTAAAGGGGTACCCCTTTAGCCTCGGATTAGTTGCACCGGGTGGGAAACCCGGTGCTAAAGGGCTTTCCCACCCGGTGCAGATGTCGATCATTCTGGTAGTGATATAAATGATGAGGGTGTTAGTTAGATCAATTCACTTCTCGACCACACGATGTCCAGATTTGATGCAATCTAGGGATTATTTAAGAGCAATCAATGTTCTGTTTGGCTCCACCCTAGACTGTGGAAGCTAATTTGTAAATCGTAAATTATTAAAAGCGCGCTAGATCAATATTGGGGGTTTGGATTACAAACTGGATTGTAAGAGGTTGATAGAAATAGGACCTTAAGCATGTGGAGGTACAGTGAAATCACCAGGAGATTATGTAAAATCAATTAGGAACGCAAGACCTTATACTTCCATGTTCTTGGGATATTTGATATTTTAATGTCTAAGCCACATGTAATACACAAGAAAACATCTAGAAGGTTCAATCTTGCACTGGATGAGATGAGATTGTGTCGTTGTGCTAAGGAAGAAAAGACATACAAAGCACATCCCTTGCCTTTTTCTATGAGATGGCACCTCTCTCTCGGACAAAACTCCTGAAGACTATAAATAAGATACACTTTGCATCTCAAATATAACAGACACATCTTTACTGCTATGTTGGATAAAAGAGAAAATGAAATTTCAAAATTGCACATCTTAAGTATCCATTCCTTATTAATCACCGAACTTCGAGTGTAATCAGTTGTGTTCAGCCACATTATTACTGTCAGGTCTGTTTTGTTCCCCGGCGCCATCGACCTCGCCTTGTTGGACTTCGAGCTCGACGACACTGTCCACGGCCGCGAGCCTACGGAGCCGCCGGAAATACAAGGCTATCAGCACCGAAAACACCACGGCGCCCACCACGTCGATCGCCCCGCACACCATCAGGATTTTACCGAGCACGCCGGTAGAACTGTCGCCGTCGTCGTCCTGGCCACCCCCTCCTCCGGCCGCAGGGAACTTCACCCAGAAGCTGTACCGGCGGCGGCTCCCGTCGGCAACCTCCCTAGCCCCCGCCGTCAGCGTGTAGTGCGAACACACGCCGTGGTCGTCGACGGCGACGCCGGCGTTGTTGTCCGTCACGTAGAGCGCGGCGTTGCACGAGAGGTTGCTCGCGCACTGCGCCACGCACTGCCGAAGCGTCACGCCGGCCAGCGGCGGCGGCGCCGTCCGGAGCACCGTGGTGACGCCCCTCAAGTGTACCATACACGCCTCGCCTCCGGTCCCGTAGCAGGAGTCGTTGCTGCTGGCGTCATTGCCGGCGCGCGCCGGCCCGTCGCCGTCGGCGTACGCGGAGAAGCCCTTGCATTTCCCGGCGGCCGAGCACACCTCGTGAACGCCGCAGGAGAGCGGGAGCTCGCAGAGCCCGAGCGCCCTGTACGAGACCCTGAACCTCTGGTGCCGGGCGTCGTAGTAGTACATCTCCAGGTTGCCGTCGCCGCCGAGGGCCATGAAGCTGAGAGGTGGCTTCTTAGCCGGCGGCGAGATCTGCGCCGCCACCATTCCCTGCGCGTCAAGCATCTTGAGCCCCGACGCGTCCAGCCTTGCCGATACCATCGTCCGGTTTGCTGGAGGGGAGATCTCCCAGTAGGAGTAGCTGGTGTCGCCGGCGTGGATGTAGGCGGCGATCTTGTCGCCGTCGAGCTCGAAGGAGTAGAACGGCGAGGACGACGTCACGTTAGTCGTGGACGCGACGAGGTACGCGGGCAGTCTGCGATGCTGGCCGCGTAGGAATTTGTCCGTTGGATCGTCCGAGCTTTGCCACCTGGTGCGGTTCTGGGCGTCGACGAGGACGAGGTTGCCAGTCTTGCCATTCAAGTAGAGAGCCTGCAAGTTTCATTCGCAATGCATCTGCTTAGTGTGTTTATCCCACACTTTCATGACTAGTACTAATTTGTCTACACATACAAGAAAATGTCTATCCCATTTTGAGACGTCCATGTGTGGTGTTACGAGTACTTGTGGCCGTGTGGCAGAGATTTTTGGGTTAGGGCCTATGTTCTAGACACCAAAATACATGAAAGCACACTTAAAAAAATATAGATATTTTTTAGTTAGGTCCTAGCTAGTATGTGGAATCTAGTGACCTAAACACACTTCCCATTGTGGTCCAACTTCTCTAATCTATCAATCACAATCCCACAATCTACCCCACCTCAGCTTCTACCAGTTTATGAGAAAACCACCTCGTAATTTTGGTGGATCCAAACAATACTTCAACTTTTATAATCCAGTTTTTAAACAATATACAACATTCAACAATTCATAATCTGCAAGTTAGGTTTCACGATCCAGGGTGATTCAAAATTTCAAGGTGCAAAGTGCAAACTATGACACATCACAAGGTGCTCTAGTGATTAAAAAAAGCTCCAACAATAAACTTGCAACTCTGTTCCAAAACCGAGCCCCACACGTAATTAAAAAAATCAACATCTCTAACTTTTGCAACAGATGCATCATAATGGTGTGGAGAGAATGAGTGAATAAAAATATTGCTTATTTATTTTTTTGCACCAGGTGCCAAAACAAGCAACGGGTGCCAAGATGAAAGAAGTGCTAAGCTAGCACCTGTTGTCCAATGTATTGCACCTCTCTCCTCTTCTTCTCTCTCACCCTAGCACCTTCTTAGCACACAGGCTCGAGCTGCCCTTATATAATATGGACATTATTTCAAGAACATAAGTTTAAAGCTTGAGCAATCTCATGAAAACACCGTTAATATTATGTTGTAAAAAAAGTTCAACCCTTATAAAAAGGTATATGCAATTCTGGTAGGAGTGGGTTACGGCTTCGGCAATCTACGTTATTTTGCGGTAATGCAGGGGTTGTTTGGTAGCTAGCCATTGGCTGCCCACCAAGGTGAGGTGGCACTACAGTTTGTGGCCGAGTTATTTCATGCCATAGCCGTGGCGAGAAATCTGCAGCAAATCAACTGAAAACCATGCGGCATGCCAAAAATTACTCACCAACCAAGTAGTAACTACGTTTTGTAGCGGTACCATAGCTATAGGCATGGCAGATTATGGCTGGGAACCAAACACTCCAGCATTGTTGCGAGGAAGAAAGACTATGAATAATACGTGTTAGTATTTTCTTTTGTAGTTCTTTTACTTGCAGGGTTTGTTTGGTAAAATGAGGTTCTACTATTGGTTGGTATCTCAAGAAGAACAATAAAAGTAATCAAACCCTTATAGCTTTGGAAAGAGTTAGAGGAGAGTGGCTTTGACTGGATAGCAAATTATGCCTCTTAGAAACCGCTAAAATATTATCTAATTAATTTTGTTATAGAACATAGCGAAAGGACATCAAATTATTAGCAATTATTTAATTCTCCAGATATTGAAAACTACACATTGGAATGAGCATTTATATTCTAAGTGGACAGCTTAGAAATGTTTTTAGCTCGAGTCCAACGGTCTTTTTATAACAGACTTTATTAGTATTTTCTATATTTTTCTAAAACACACCTGACATATGCATCTCTTAAGTTTTTATCTTTATAGACCGATTATGCCACCATAAAACATAGTTCCGTTTTTTATAGTATATATTATTAAAAGCCAATATTAATTCCACCATTCTAACGGCTTTTAAAATACTCAACTGACTTCTTCCCGCGTTTTTACGAAACACTTTTATAAACCATTTAGCTCATGTCTATGCATTTCGTACCACAGAGAGACATTATACTCCATGGGTTTTTTTGCCCTTCCCATGGATTACATTGTTAGTAGATCCAGTAGGTTAATTGTTCGCGTTGCTTTGTCAATTCCCAGCTCGTATTGCTAAAGTGTTGTGCTGTTTGCTCTTCAGCGGTGGTTTAGGAGCACCACGTACAGTCTAAATGGCAAATCTCTCAGCAAAAAACCATGGATCGTGTAGACGCCAAACCCAGATAGCCGATGGTCCTTCGTCTACCGATGCATTCGTGCACGCCAATTCTAGCACTGTTCCATCGCCTACCCAATGCCTACCAATCAAAATCTACGAACAATTCCCAATCATTCCTGATAGCAAACGCAGAACAACGGCTAGAGCTAGATCATGCATGAACAGAGCAAACAAACAACAATGGAGAAAGAGGAGATAAGGAAGACGACGGTGCATCACCTCGACGCCTTGCCCCGCCGTGCCGGACACCCATCCGACATTCCCGGCGCCGTCCGTCAGCCGAAGCTGGCCGTCCTCCGCGAGCTCGAGCCGGCACATGGCGCGCGCCACGAACTTGTCGAGATGGTCGGAGGCCCAGACCTTGACGCCGCCGAGGAGGAGCACCAGCGAGCACGCGTACGCGCCCGCGCGGGCCTCCGCGCTCACCGCCGCGACGAGGGCAGGCTGCCGCTTGCCCTGCGGGGCATCGAGCACCACCGCCCTCGCCGCGAAGCGGGGCTGGTACGGCGCCGGAGGCAGCCGCACGGTGGCCTGGCCGCCGAGAGGGAATTCGTCTGCCGACGAGTGGGCGGCTTCTTCGAGGAGGAGCATGGCCACGGCGGGGAGCAGCAGAAGCAACGCGTGGTCGCGGCTGCTGATGGCCATGGCCATCACGGCAGCGTTCAGACTTCGGAGAATTCTTTTTCGCAGGTTCGTTCCGTATGGGGGGCAGTGAAATGAAATCGATCGATGATTTCGATTTCAACTGGATATGATTTATTGTTCTCGCTTGCGTCTGTGTTTACATTATGATTTGAATTTCCGGGGATTGAACTGTCCAGAGGTGGCAGACGGCGGCTAAGGTTGGCAGGAGTAAATTCCGTGCCAGGATTGGCGTTCAGAAATGGCAATTTTGGCAGGAGGAGAACTAACGATAGCCTTGAAAGAAATTGTTGCTTGGAAGAAATTGTTCGTCTTTTGGCTCGAGCCTGTAACTTCGTTGCGAATCTGATCCAATAGGAAATCTAGAACGGATTTTTCATTCGTCACTCGTCAGCATCATATATCTAGAGTGGCATTGCTGATGCTGAGATAATTGAGAAAACGGGCATAATTTTCTGTAGGTTCCAGACTCTCTCGAGAATTCGAACGAGACTTACTCCCTCCGTCCCTAAATAATTATCGTTTTCGCTTCTCGAAAAATAACTTTAACTAAATATATATATAAATATATTAATATTTATAATATAAAATCAATATCATTAGATAGATATTTAAATTTAGTTTTTTAATAAATTTATTTGAAGATGCAAATGTTGCACGTTTTTTCTACAAATCCAATCGAATATATGACACGGACACCCAAAACGACGTTTAATTAGGGACGGAGGAAGTAGTTCTCAAAATGAATTAACGCGGATAATTGATGATGGGAGATATCTGCCGACAACTGTCGGCCTCTGCATGCCGACGTGAGGGTTTTGAAAGAAACGGAACAACACGATCGTGCCAAGCTCTTTGCGTGCGCGGATATGTATGCAGAAAGGGAAATGAGGACCATAAAGAAAAGGGAATTTCACTGTAGGTGCATGAATTTTCTCGAGATCTCATCTAGGTCCGTAAACTAAAAAAGCGGTCATCTAGATCCATAAACTTTTCCCGAGATCTCATATATGTCCGCAAACTAAATAAGCGGTCATCTAGGTCCATGAACTTTTAAAAGTGGTCATCCAGGTCTATGAACTTTTAAAGAGCTGTCGTCAAGGTCAGGCTCGTCGCCACCGCATTGGACCTGGACGACAGCTCTTTCAAAGTTCATGGACCTAGACGACAGCTTTTTAAAAGTTATGGACCTAGATGATCACTTATTTAGTTTGCGGACCTAGATGAGACCTCAGAAAAGTTGATGGATCTAGATGACCGTTTTTTAGTTTGCGGACCTAGGTGAGATCTTGGGAAAAGTTCATGGACCTGCAGTGAAATTCACTCTAAATAAAATGTATATATATGGACAACTATAAATTCTGCGCTAATGGATACATGTAGACGTAATTATAGCATGCCTGCGTAACAACCATGGAAGATATGCTTAGATTTCCAGTTGCTCGTAGATGGGGAGGAAGCTGTACACCACTTTTTCCTCATGAAATAGTTAATTCGATTCAGTTTCCTGTTTGCTCGTGGCCTGAAGGCAGCCTCCAAGTTGGCGCTAAGTACAAAATGTTTTCGTCGTATTAGGAAATCCAGGTGTAGAACATCATGGGCTAGGTCGTGCAAAGATTCTGAAAGAATGACCTTGTTTTGGCCCATTGAGCAGCCATGACCCAGAATCCATCAGGATGCAGAATCGGAGTCGTGCTCTTTTGCGTTCACTTTACTACTTTCACCAGTCAGTCTGAGATCAACTCACAAACAAGATTATATATCTGATTGTACATGCAACATCAGCACTGGATATACTCCGTATGAAAGATTCAGATACCAACAGATTTCGTCACGACCGTCCACCGCAATGGAGAAATGCTATTAATCATTTATGTACATCAGCAATCGTCTAATTTTTGTTTAACTTAACGGTAGCACCCACGAATCAACCAACCAATGCAACCAAACGTGTCAAGCGAGGCAACGGTGATATACAGCAAATGTACATCGAACCAAGTAACAATAAATAATAAGCAGCAGCTACCGATCACCACCAGCCGTATAGACAAACAACCCTATTTGGCTATTTCTTTCCACCAATCATAGGTTGACCACCATTTGAGCTACCCATGGTAGTGGGCCCGCCAGTCTTATTTCCACCACCGACACTCTTCACGTTGATCAAATCGCTGAACAGATTATCAGGTATGTAGTATGGTCTGCTAGATGTTGCTGAAGAACCTTTTGGTTGTTGATTCGCGTTCATTTGAGCTTGAGTCGCATACAGTCCATTGCTTGGTGGAGAACCCACGGAACTGTTTTGCTGGATTGACTGGGGGGCTGCAAATGGTGCATAGGAGATTGAAGGAGGGTATGAAGCTGGTGCAGATGCATAGGTGGCTGCCTGAGCAACAGGAGCGGCAGCAGGGCGTGGATCTTGGTAATTAGCTGAAAGGAAAGGATTAGAATCAACAGCTGGAGGTGTAGGTGCAGCCCATGGTGGTGCGGGGTAGCCATACCCAGATGCATATGCCGGAGGCTGAGGTGGATATGCTCCAGTTTGTGCCCAAGGTGCAACGTAATTGCTGTTCTGTTGAGCATATCCCTGGTTTGTTGTGTGAGGCTGGTAGTTGGAAGGGTACTGTGGCACACCAGAAGGATATTGTTGCCCATCTGTAACTGTAGGTTGTTGAGGCCCATTTTGATTATGTGTAATGTTAGGTTGCTGAGACCCATTTTGAGGCTGTGTTGGAGAATCTGTTGAGGTTTCAGGAGCAGGGCTGCACAAGGTGAGGCTTAGGAGGTTGATCATATCCAGCTCTTTTGATTCAGTGCTACTGCTGGGAGCTGGGTCAAGAGGAACCAATGCGTTGCTTGCAACAGAAGATGGCGACTCTGGACCCACTGGATCAATGGGTACAAGGGCAAGATCCCCAGTGCTTGATGATGCATCATCGCTACTTACTACAGATTTGTTTTTCCTGCAGATGCATAAAGCATGAAGTGTTAATAACATACTGAGCAGTAAAGTAAGGTTGGCATTCTACAGGCTATTCAGAAGTACCTTTGAGCTAGCTTGGCAAACTCATCTTCCTCTTCATCAGCAATGTCATTATGTTCAGTGGGTGCAGATGGCTTTACTGCGATTGTCTCTCTCACAGGTGCTTCAACCGCCAAAGGAGGACCAGAGAGAATGGCATCATACTTTGATAGTACACTTTGTAGGAGATCATTAATCTCCAGTCCTTGCTTTAGTAACTGCTCGTTCCTAGACAATATTGAAGATCTCAAAAGTCACATGCGTGCTATACAGCAAAAGCAGCAATGCATGACTGCAATAAGTACAAAGGATATGAAAGAACAAAGTTAACCGTGCAAGACTATTGCAGATCAAAGAGAAAGGAGTGGCAACGTTTACACAACAAGGTAATTACCCTGTTGAACTGACGAACTGCAAAAGCTTTTGTTGATGTGAACGACACTGGGTCACAAGATCTGTGATGATCTCGTCGTTAACAGCCTGGGTAAAAAGTAAATTTAACAGGTCTGTCACCAAGATCGATTAGAGAAAACATGCTGCCAGTAATAACGCATGGTCAAAAGAGGCAACTATTACAGAAGATTATTGTTTCATACCGTATGATCAGATGGGTTTAAAGCATGCACCATATCTTTCAGTAGGTCTGTCACATTTCGAATATTATTCAAATCCCCTAAACTGTAACCAAAAGAAAATGCTACTGTTAAAATCATGACACAGATTAACTGGGTGAGAAAATGCCAAAGGAGTCCAATACACTAAGTAAAGGGGCATAACCTCAGAGTCTCAACATCTGAGGACATTCTGTCACTCAGACTTCCAGCAGCATATCTGGGTGAACCATAGGTCTGAGAATTATGTGTAGCAGGGGGAGTAAATATTGGTGGGGCATCTATAGGACGTTTCGGGAATGCCACACCTGTTGTCTGTAACAAGATTTGACAGTTAGCAAAGATAGTTGCAACTGAAAGGATTATTTTTAGAAAAAAACAAATAGGCAGAAATGGACCTGTGTCACACAGAATTTGGGGAAAAAAATGCTACTCGCTACTCTGTACTTGGGAAGATGCCACTCAAGTTTCCAGTTGTTTTGAAATATAGCAATAAGAAACTTGCTGACATTTTTATTTTCAAATGGCATGCTTTGGAATAGACTAAATTTAAGTTTGCAGGAAAGGAGGAGGGTGTTTTGGCTTAACCACATTATTGATACATGTTGAACGCGGGACATGGTTCTGAAACCATGCTGTCCATGCAGTGGAAACAATATATTGGTGACAACACATAACATAAAAGATATTTCCAATCCAGGGGAACAAACAAGAATCAATCGCGTACCTTTACTTCAAGATATGCCCAATGATATTGTGGGTATTTACTTCCAGGTCCACCAAATGCCTCTTGCCAGGAGTCTAAAAGTAACAATATTTTATCCCTTACTTGCATATCATTCTGAAAGCACATTCCAAAAGAGAGATTGCTTAGAATCCAATCATAGATATGTCAAGTTCTTAGAGGTAGTGAAAAAACAACATAGGAATGGATCTCATAGAAATTAAAATGGATCTTTCTAGAACCCAAAAAATATGGCATGCTAAAGATCAAAGAAACATGGAAAAACAACACAGGAATGGATCACGTATAAATTAAAATGGGTCTTTCAAGGACCAAAAACTATGGCATGCCAATGATCCAAAGGAACATAGGTTAGCCATTGATGCCATGGTAATTAGAGAGAAGCTGCTGTAATAATTATTCGACTCAACTAAAACAATAGTTTTAAAAGTGAAGTTGCGGCACAGGATTATGGGTTATCATGGCAAAGGACTTTCAAAACAAAAGCGCTTACAAAGGAAAAAGTGTGTTGTGGTAACTGCAGAATATGGAATTGTGAACATCTGAACATGAAAACCTCTGCACACCAGTTTAATACTCTGATACTAACAATGATTCATCGATGTAGTAATTAGCAGGAACGTGCACACATACGACAACACCACCACGGAGATGATAGACATTTTTTTGGGAGAGGAGGATCTGACACAACAGTTCAAAAGTGATAAAAACAATCATCTATTTGCATTCTAAGACCAGTTTATCAATGCTGTCACCCATGAGACTCTAAAGTTTTCAGACCAGAATATTAATATGGATCATTGTGCTCTTCAATTATCCACGGAACTACTTTGACGCATACATTGCCACTGAAAATACTAAGGCTACAAAGAATCTGGCTAAAAATTGTACTACATGAGAAAGATATAGGAAAGACAAAAGTAGAGGAAAGTATTATATTGTACCTTCTTCTGAATAATTTTAACCATTTCTTGCAGAACATGCTGTTCAGCAACTTCAAACTGAACATATTCACCACAGTTCTTCATCATTGTCTCCAAAAGCTGCACCAGTTTGCAACTGATATGAATAAAACAAAGTAAAATAAAAGCTCGGATGCTTATATAGCACAGTTAAGTATGAAAAAAAGATTTTCACATGTTTAATCATGCCACAGCGAAAGTACATACCGTCAAAGCAAAGAATTGAACCTTTGGGTCCTTGTTCTGCAATCTCTTTTTCACTGCCTTCACCACATCTTTTGTTTGCCTGATTCATTCATATGTTAAAAAGTAAGTACGATAAGCCGATAGTTACCTGGCCCAACAAATCTAAATTTCTTCAATTATGATAGTGTAAGCAGAACCACACCATCCACATATCAGTCATGTAAAACAAACAAAATATATTTTTGAAAACATAATCCAGAATCTTCCAAGCAGGAAATGTTGAATAGAATGCTAAGTACAAGACCAGTTAAAAACAAACCTGCAATATCAAGCTGGTTGTGTCTGCGTGTCAACAGCATGGGGCCACAGTTTGTCCTTATCATGAATAATCATCATGATGCAGAGTTAGACTGTGTCAGAGCATGATTCGTTCTGCTGAGACCCCATGGAATTCCAATACAATAAACAGCAACATGGGCGCCACTTACCGGAAGCATTTGAGAAAAATAACTAAATGTTCTTATCCTGGACTCCTAGTAATGACCCTTTACGAATTTTCCCGTTTTGATTGCCTTCTACTGTACCTTGCAACATCCACAAATCATCCCACTATCCCATGTAGCTATGAAGGTAAAGTTCGCTATTGAAAGGGCCATCGCATATCAAAAAGAGGATGTGAAGGGAGCAGCATATTCACCCTACAAAACATTCGATTCTGGCCGACCAATAGATCGTATTTGTTCTGCTTGAGATAAGATACCCACTAGGTAGTAGCAAATTTTCGCCAAAACTCAACGGCGACTGCGCCTACCACATCCACTGAAACTTGTAATTTATCGAAGGCCACGACCTCTCCACCCCGCACCAAAATTCCCCACACAGGAAACCACAACGAGCAGTGGAAGGCAGCGCGTGCTCACCAGACGTCGGCGTTGAGGATGTCGCAGATTTCGAGGTTGACGGCCCAGTCGGGGCCCATGAGCAGGTGGCTGGTGGCCTTCTCCACCCGCGACGCCGCGCTCGGCGCCGCCGCGGGCGCCGCCCCCACGACGGCCCCCGACGGGTACATCGCCGGCGGCCAGCGACCCCGGGCGGGGAGGGCTAGGGTTCCGGCAACCTCGAGGAGAAAGGCGAGCGGTAATTACCGGCGCCGTTATTAGCGAAGAGGGTTTGCGAAAAATCAGGGGCAGTTTGGCACAGCCGCGGAAGCAGCCTCGTCCGGTTAAGAACTGGGAGGAAGCTCAGAGAAAGAATGCTTATCTGTCGAGCTCTCGTGACCTGTCCGACTAATGACAGGTGGGCCCTGAGCCCGGGAGCCAGCGCTTTAGTTGGTCAAACTAAGTGCGTTTCCAAATAATTAATGTGCATTTTAAGGTGGACTTCGTGGTAACTACCGTTCATATATGTTCCAAGTGACGAAAACATAGAGGCCTCATCAGCATAGTATTCGAGATTTTTTAATAATTTATTTACTGGTTCTGTAGTGAAACCAAACTACATACGTAGGGAATTTAACTAATTACCCAGACATCATAAATATTGATGCGGCATTCTTTGATTTTCTATGGTGATTCTCATTTCTGCAGCTCCCATTTCGCCCTCCGAGAACCTTAAGCCGGTGTGGCGGCTCTTGTTTGTAGTGACTCAATTGGACTGTTCATTTTGGAACCATTCTCGTGCTACCAAAATCATGTATTGTTAATTGTTATCCATGGATGACGGGATCAGCAAACTAAAATCATAGTTGACAGCGTGTTAGTATGGTCATCTAATGCAAAGATGGAACAGCTAACCACTCCCTGCAACCGGCAGCGAGGAAAGGTTCCTGCTAATGAACAAAATTATTCATGTGACATTGCGATTGGTTGGTTGGTACTTGGTACCACGACTAAATGCGACGCGAAATTGGGTCGCACTACAGGGGCAGGAACGAATGGCTGTCTGCCCATGATTTTGACTCTCTGATTCTGATGCTTCCAAAGACATGGAAAAAACGTTGACACGAGGAAAGCAACTTTTAATCACAAGTACACCCAATCAAGAGACTGTTTGAATAAGCAGTACACCGAAGATTTTGCTAGAGAATTTCATGACTCTCGAGTCTCGAACACATTATAGTTATGATAATATATCAGTGCAGTTTTACTTTTTCTTTTGCTGGAGAAAAAAAATCATTTTTAGATTAAATCCTTATTCAGATAATACTATTTAATATTTCCCAAGGCATGATAAAAGTCGAGTTATAAAACTATGATGGTCCAGCCCAGCTAACCAGACACCACACCAACCACACTGAAGCAGCCCAACACAACTTTGCTCGCAAAGTTAAGGGCCCAGCCCAAGAATGACAGCAGTAAACACACCACCCCGTCCGTCCATCGCCATCGACCCCACGAAACCTTCGCAAGGGAAGGCCTCAACCTACGACTCGCGGCGATCTCCCCGACCACGGCGATGGCCGCCGCCGCCGCCCTCCGATCTTCCTCCGCCGCGCGCCGGCTCCTGCGCCTCGCCCCGGCCGTCTCGTCTGCGCTCTCCGCTGCCTCCCGGCCCGTCGCAGGTGTGGCGCCGCTCTCGCGCCCGATCGCCGCGCTCTCAGGTGCTCATCGTCCCCGCATCTCTGACTGATTGTTGATAGTACCACATGTTGGTGCCCGGATCAGGCTGATTTCTTAGGATGTTCCTAGTTAAGGTTGCCCTAGTTACCAGGTAGATTAAAAGTCTGGATTGATGCCAGTGGGGAAATTTTATTGCAGGGCCAGAAACTATTAATCCGTAGGCAAGGGTTTTATTCTGAGGGAGTTTGTGGTTTGCCGGAGCTGGCATACTCTGTCTCGGAATACTGGCATGAAGATTGGGAGTTGCCCGAACACCAGCTCAGATGGGAAATATATGGTCCTGGAGTGTTTCTTTCTGGGCTGATGTCTAATCAAACAGTTGAATGGTTGCGCTTTCTTATTTATAGAACACATGCATTCTGAGTGATGTTGCTTGAAAGCTAGAACGTTTGTTACTTGACAGTGAGGCTTTTGCTTCTGAAGCAACTAAACAAAAGGTTCTCTAGCTTTTGTTGAGTAATACGGGCTTTGGGAAACTATCAACAATGAACTGCTGTTTATTTTCTTCATGCATGGGGTCAGGGTTGGCATGAGATTATGGTTGTTTAGGGTTGATCCGTGCTATGCTGATGACTGTTACAAAAATGTTTGAGAGAAGATAGAAGGGATATGCTTGTGTTGTTGCACACAACACTTGCAGCCCTAGCGTAGCTCTGTTGATATTCCTTTTTTCTAATTGTTAGGTATTACAACTTGCTATGTTTTACATTATACTTTCCTATGTATTGTAGTTTAACAAAGGAACTTATTGGAGTAAGGGATTTTGCTCATGATAATGTTATTAAGTAAATAAGGATGTAACATTTTTGACATGTGTAACTTTTGAGGAAATTATTTTGCTTAATACTCATCTTTGACTCAAAATATGTGCTGGATTTTGCAACCAGAATGGCTAGGTTGCATAAATCACAGCATACTATTTTTGTTTTCTGATTGTTCTAGTTGTTGGGAAATCTTTGTCTTTTTGGGTTTGTTTTTTTATATATTTGGATACATGCTAGAAGAGTTAATGGTTCCTTATTTGTTTTCATCTTGGTGGTATGCTATTATTGCGCTTCACTTCAAACCTCCCATTTCTGATTAGCTTGCCCGTGTCATTAACTCAGGTGGGAACAATCCTATCTCATGGAACCTGAGGCGCTTCTTCAGTTCAAACGAAAAGCATCTGCCTGCAATATCTGACCCAGAAATAGAATGTGCATTTAAGGATCTGTTGGCCACTAGTTGGAATGAACTTCCAGATACTCTTGTAAAGGGAGCAGAGAAAGCAGTATCTAAAGCTACTGATGATAAGGCTGGTCAAGAGGCTCTGAAAAATGTATTAAGTGCAGCTGAAGCGTGTGAAGAATTTGGTGGAACCTTAGTTACCCTAAGAATGGCTCTTGATGATCTTTGTGGTCTGACTGGTGAAGTTAGTATTTGTTATCTCAAATTCTGTGTCCTCATGTTTTTTTTCCTTTTGTGCTTAATCCCTGATCAAGCCTAACTTTTTGCAGAATGTGGGTCCCTTGCCTGGTTATATCGAAGATGCTGTCAAAGCTGCATATAATCGCTACATGACATATCTGGAGTCCTTTGGCCCTGAGGAAAATTATCTAAGAAAGAAGGTGGAGACTGAGTTGGGGACGAAAATGATACACCTCAAAATGAGATGCAGTGGCATAGGTTCTGAGTGGGGAAAGGTATATTTGGCTCGAATAATACTTCTCCCATGATACAGTTCACTTCAGTGTTATCCTATGATGTAGAAATCTATTGTCTGATACTTTTTTATTCTAAATGCAAAAGTTTCTCTGCCTATAACTCTGCGGCATAGTTACTTTAAGATTATTTTCAGTATTTGTTCCATATGCAGTGTTTATTCATAGCAAAATTTCAGTTTGGCCATTGCTTGACTGATTTATATCATTGGATTTCTCTTTTCAAATGCTCGGTGTTTTATTTATCTCAAGAAAATCTATTAAGAACTAGAATCTGTATTTACTGCAACCATCCATTCTTTTCTGTACTAAGTGAAAACCCATTGTTTCCAGAAACTGGCGTTAAATTGTCAATTAACGCTGGGACCCTGGACCATGATATGGATTCTATTTCACTTGGTAAAAGGAGAGATAGGGATAGCTTGGAATGGCTACAAGTATTTCAGCCTTGTCAAATAATTGCGTATCTTTCAAGATTGAACTATGATGATCGATCCATTATCTTTTTCACCGTTTGGTTTTTTAATTTTAAGGAAGGCACACATAGCGACTAGTCATAGCTGGGTGTGAGTGTTCATGCACCGAGTGCAGACCAACATGTGGTAATCGAGGGGGTGACAATAAACAATTGCTGGGTTACCTGCAGGCTCCAGCTAATGTTAATCTTCTGTGCGGTAGGATTTTGAGAAACTTGGTGTCTAAGACATTTTGGAATTGGTGATATGTGAGTTAGACTTCGCTATATTCATCCAGGGTTTGTTATTGTCAAATTGGTAAATGATTTCCCTTTTCTCCAAGTTTCACCTTAAACCAGAAAAACGACCATGCATTCCTGGCCAATGTTGTTTGTCTTCCTTCACTTGTGACATTACTTGCTGGCAAGCAGTTTTAGAAGAATCACATGGCTATGTTTTTTCATACACCTTGTGCACATGATCATAGTGTATCCTTCATGGGGAAAGGATAGTTTTCGTTTAGTCTTTGGTTTTCCTTCGAATTATCTTCTGACGACAATGAATTATGTTCTGCTCAACAATATTATGTATGGAATTATGTTCTCATTTTGATGCACATGGAGCCTGCTTTTTCCAGGAAGCTAGTGAATGATTTTGCATATATTCAGGACTCCTTACTCATCATAATTGTTGCTACTTGCAGATCTCCCTTGTTGGCACCTCAGGGATCTCAGGTTCCTATGTTGAGCTAAGGGCATGATGGGAAATCTGCAGTTCAGAACGGTGGAATCATCAATGGGCTGAGGAAAGCTGTAGATCAGATCGTGTCCTTTCATCTTTTTCCATTTTCGCTGTAGTTACCATGGCAATAACAACGAGATCAAACAGCTGTGCACTCTAAGTAACTCCGAATGCTCTAGTCTGTCACTGTAATAAGAATGTGTTACTGAATGTTCAGATATTCTGCTCCTGGTTGCATGTGCGTGAAACCTGTCGATTTTGTTCATTTTTAGCATGTGTTGACTTGTTCAATCCGTGCAAAGTATATGTTTAAATGAAGTGTGTATTGATATGCCATTATCCTTTTATTTGCCACTTGAGTCTGAAACATGGCAACAAGCCAACAACACAGTGTCCGGCATTGTGCTTATGCTTGGGTTTAGCAATCTGAATATGCACATATGCTCGATCTTTGTGGCTAGTTCTTATCATGGATAAATTCTGATGTATTATGCCACTGACGCTACTGAAATCACTCGTATGGATTCATCGTCATTTAGAGCATCTTCAAGAAGAGATTAGCTGAAAAGATTAATCAAATTTACTGATTTAACTACTCTTAAAAATAGATTTAACTAACAAATAACATGGTAATCCAACAGATTCTGTAAAGACGGCAGTGAAGAACATGGTAATACAACAGATTATGTAAAGATATAGGCGCTAGCAAATGAGGTGGGATGAAGAGTCACTGAATTTGAAGGGTCATTTTCAGAATCTTTGGAAACATTTTTCTGTAGCTAAATTTAACTTTAGAAAACGATTTGGCCAGTCTTCTATAGATGCTCTTACACGACGAGTGGAATTGGGCTAAGAATCAGTGATGGGGAAATCCTAATCCTTTTAAATGATTTATAACCCGTAAAAATATATTATTCATTACTATTATACACAGTATCGCCACTCACAAGTACAAAGTATACAACAATGGTCGGCAGGTATTTCGTTACAACTACAACATGTGACTGGGCACGGGCTAAAGCTTTGCGTGTCGTGAAGCTTAGCGGTGTCTCATTCTCTCTAAGAACAAAACCTAACAAAATTACACGCCCAGCAACGATACTCACTCTGTTGACCTGCAAACAATAGCGGCATTTCGATTCATCTGAACTATCATCTGCTAGCTCCTCTGACTTTGTCGCTGATGGAGCTCATAATGTTCGAGGCAATGGCTATGCTGCTCGTGACCACAGCCAGAACAATCATCGCCGCCGCCAAAGCCTTGTCCTTCCGCTTTGCTATCCCATGTACATCCCTGGAGTAAAACAGTGTGTTAGATTCTAACTTCTCCAAGCGAGTAAAGCATTCAGCCATCGACAAGCATAAGTAGTCGTGCAGGATTTCTGGAACATTCTTGAGATCAGAAAGCAGCAATGGCGTACCTGAGAACAATGGCGCCAGGGAAGATCAACGAGATGGTGACCGCGAAGGTGGACCCGGAGTACTCGAAGAGCGTCCAGATGCTGGGGATGGCGATGGCCAGCGCGTAGAGCACCGCCATGAGCACGGCTGTGAGCGACACGAACCGGCGGGTGTCCGCGGCGAGCGGCCGGCGGCCCGGGAAGAGGAGCTCGTCGACGTTGACCCGGAGCGAGAAGAGGAGGAGCGGGAAGACGAGCACGAGGTGGAGCGCGTAGCTGAGGCGCGCGGCGTCGTTGAGCGCCTGCGGGACGCCGGCGCCGGAGCTGCGGTCGAAGTTGGCGAGCACGTCGGCCATGGTGGCGTCCCCGAAGAGGAGGAAGCCAAAGAAGCCCACGGCGGCGTAGATGGCGGCGCAGAGCACCAGGGAGACGCGCACCGCCGCCTTCATGTCCGACGTCTTGCTTAGCTCCGCCCGGATCGGGTGCACTGCATCATCAGTTGCGATCGATCGATCGACGTGCGTGGTGTCAGAGACAGGAGCGATTCATTTGCACGGTGCGTGTTGCGTAGTGAGCATGCAGAAGGAAACTGGTGATACCGTTGAAGTGGAAGGTGAAGGCGACGACGATGACGGGGACGGCGGTGAAGAGCTCGAACGGGGAGGAGAGGCTGGAGAAGTCCGGGAGCATCCGCGGCATGGTCGCGGTGCCCTTGAAGAGCGCGTACACCGCGATCCCCAGGCTGATGAGCATGAACACCACCGCTAGCAGGATGGAGATGGCCGATGTGAACCTCAGCGAATCTGCATGTTGGGACAAGTTTGTGAACATTACATCCCTGTGGACGATAAGATGATATGATACACACTATTGGATGACGATCATTCAGTTCGCACCCTTCAAATGAAATTCTTTTAAATTTAGCACGCTAATTAACAAGTCAGGACACTGGAAATCAGCCAAGTTTCCCAACACCACAGCCGGACCATGTATCCATGTTCTGGCAGTCTGGCACTGTTGTCCCACGTTCTACATTTCTCGCACACCACTCACTGGTGCTCTGCGATTTTAGCGCCAGATCTTTCCATCACCTAAAGATAGCTAGTATGGCGTGATTCTACACCGCAGCTTTGTCCGGAGCACGAGCAGCGCAGTGGTCTAGTGCATAGGTTCACGTACCGACACGCTTGCGGAGCACTAAGGGGCAGGAGAATCGCCGCGGCCGCCACCAGCACCACCTCCCGGCCGGTCCACCAGTGTCGCCCGAACCACTCCTGCAGCACCCCGGCGTGCCGCGCATCCCCGCCGCCCGCCGCGCCGGACATCACGTCGGCGATGACGATGAGGTACACGGTGAGGGTGCCGATGGCGTTGCCGGCGACGAACACGTTGAGCAGCGCGGCGCCGGCGCGGCCGAACGTGTCGCCCATCAGCGCCGCGTACGACGGCGCGCCGCGGGTGTACCGGAGCATGAAGCCCACGGCGGCGTCGGCCAGGACCGCGGCGCCCGCGATCAGCGCCGGCGCCGGCGCCACGCCCAGCACGCGCATGGCCGCCGGGATCGACATGATCCCGGCGCCCACCACGCTAGTCGACACGTTGAACACCGCGCCCGGCACCGACGCCGATGAGCCGCCAGCCTGGGCGGCCGGCCCGGCGTGCTCCGGCAGAAGCGGGGCCTCCTCCGCTGTAACGCTCTCCCCGCCGGCGCTCGGCATGGCGGAGGACGGCGGGTTCTTGGACGCCGCCATGGTTTAGTGGGAGGGAACAGGGGAGAGGAATGAAGCACCGGGACTGTTTGGTGCGTTCGTGTATGTTTGGGATTCGGCAGCTCGAGAACGTGAAAATGTGGCAAGAAAACGACAGATGAGCTGCGTTGAGAATTGAGATAAGAGCTGAGTCAGCTACACACATGAGCGATGAGTCATGATCATGAGGTGGGATCGAAGAAGAGTTGGCCGTGCCATCGTGCTTCCCTCTGCCCAGTAGAACACAATTGGACTTGGCCTGCTGACAAGTAAGTCCCAGGTTGTGGTTGGCTGGTAGTGTCTTGTGGCTCATGTTTTCTGAGAATTTAGTGGACGCGGTGAATCGATATGGTCCGGGAACATGTTGCAATAATTTAGTGCCGTGCAAGCTGTGAGTTATACGTGATCCAGACTTAACCGAGGAAGAGAAGTACTATAGAACAAGCAGAACTTCCCTTCTGAGTAGAAAACAATCTCAGCAACCTTCAAGCCGAGCCAAAGATAAAATCGCATTGGCAACGTTAGAGAGGGCAAACAATCATCGGGTAAACACTGGCACGCCTCGATCTTCTGGCATCTGGCATGCAAAAATGACTGCCAGCGAATGTTTCATACCGTCTATCTTCTTTCTAAATCCCGAATATATATGTTTGAGCTGAATTTATACAACACGCTGGTTGAACTCATATGGCATTGCTACTAATTAACATTGGATTCTACTAACGTACTTCTAACTTTCTAAGTATAGCAGCGAGCTGTTTATACAATTACTTCTTTTGGACAGACATTCGTTCCACCGTAATACTATTGTGGGTCGTCAACCGCAGTGTGAAGCATGCAGGTTACACGCTCTCCAGCTAGCCAACACTGCCAAATACTAAGTCGAATTGATATGGTGGTGACCACATCCTCGCACTACTACCGTTTAGCGATCATCATCATCCAGCTACCAGACTCTCTAATTAAGGCCTTGTTTAGATGAAGAATAGGGGTGGGGAATTGGGGTTTGGGGTCATTTTGTAATCATTGCGCTACTGTAGCATTTTATTTATATGTGTGAAAAGTTATCCAAAAATTGATTAATTAGGCTCAAAATGTTCGTCTCGCAGAATACAACAAAATTGTACAGTTATTTTTTGATTTCATCTACATTTAATACTTCATGTATGGGCCGACATTTTGATGTGACGAGAATCTTCTTTTTGCGCATGAACTTTGGGGCTGCTTTTGGCTGAAACTTGGGATCATATCCGAGTCCACATGCATCAGTTCAAGATCAATTATGTAATGTCAAATCAGAATGGTTCAGAATCGGTCAGTTCACCAGTCCGCAGGTTGTCACGCAATCTCAACTAATCTCAACCATTTATTGCTCTGATATTGAATACTCAACCAGAATGTACGGCGCAACTGAAATGGGAACTCACCGACACGGCGCCGGAGCACGAGCGGCAGCAGCACGAAGACGGCGGTGACGAGCAGCACGAACTCCCTCCCCGTCCACCACCGCGCCCCGAACAGCTCCCGCAGCACGCCGGCGTGCTCGTCTCCTCCGCCGACGCTCCCGGACATCACATCCCCTGCGGATTGCCAGATCGAATTATTAGTTCAATTCGACCTGAAATTGTCGACGAAGGATTGTTTATGCTCGCTGCAGCTTGCTTACCGATGATGATGAGGTAGACGACGAGCGTGCCGGTGGTGGTGAAGGCGATGAAGACGTTGAGCACGGCGGCGCCGGCGCGGCCGAAGGCGTCGCCCATGATCCCCGCGTACGTGGGGTGCTTGCCGTCGGCCTCCGCCGCCCACCCCGTGTACCGCAGCATGAACTCTACGGACACGTCGGCGAGCGCGGCGACGGCGGCGATGAGGAGCAGCGCGGGGCCCACGCCGAGCACCCGCATTGCCGCCGGGATCGACATGATGCCGGCGCCGACGATGCTCGTCGACACGTTGAACACCGCGCCGGACACCGACGCCCCGCTGCCGTGGCCGTGGCTGCCGTCCGAGAACTCCGGCAGCAGCGGCTCGTCCATCCCGCCGGCGCTCTTGCCCTCGCTCGCCGGGGGCTTCATTTTCGCGGGGCTTCTCGGGCGTGTGGGTGGCGTTCGTCGACGGCCGGGACCCAGAGAGCTTAAAAATAGCACGCGCCGCGGCGCCGGGTCGCGTTTGCCAAATGACCCTTGTACCCTTCTGTGGCGAGGACAGGCCGCGGGAGAGCTGGTAAATCGGCGGTGGGGGTAGTATGGTAATTCCTTGAGGGAGATGTTGGACATGACAGGCGAGGCGGTATGATTGGAGGGAGAAGAGTGTTGAGTTGGAGAGGCTTGTGCGCTTGTGCCCGCCCAATGCTGCGGTGTACCTAGACGGGAACGCGGCCAGGGTTCGTGTTTCGCGATGATACGGTGAAACGGGACTTGTTTTAGCACAAACAGATCGGCCAGCCAGTGTGAATGTGCGGATCCATCGAATGATTCGCGTTTGGCTTACGCCTACAGCAGCAAATGACACTTTTGCAACCATCGGATACAGTAGGAATTTGTCTTGCCGTGATTTTCAGCTGCTACACGCCCCACGGTTGGTGGGGCGTCAATACTGAATACAGTACTGATTGTCTTTAGTTCAGCTGATCAGACTATAGTTTCTAAAATATCGTAAAAAACTAGTTCAATTCACTGAACAAAGAGAGCATCAATTTGAACCCCTAGTTCGGTTCCACGTGCACAATTTTCACATTCTAGGCATCAGCTCACTGTTATTCATTGCGACTCTATGATCACGGCTCAGATGTGACAGTTATCTTAGTACGATATGTGACCAAATATGCTACTGTATTATCATGTAATCCTATACTGAAAACCAGAAGCTCTGGTTCTTCTGGTGGAACTGTGTACTAAATTTGGTCAACCTGGTGTGCACGTACAAGTGAGTTGGGCTGTCCTTCGTCTGCGTCTTTCTTAACCTTGGGCAGCAACTGGGATTTCTCGGCCTTTTGGGCTCAACTAGCCTGTGGACAAGGATTCAGATGATGGGCCCATACTTGTGCCGTCAAACAAAGTAGTATAGCAAGCCCACGACGAGATTCACCCTCCGGCTTTCTCGGGCGGCTGCATTGGGATATTGGGGAGTCCATCGCGACCCTGGTCGTTGAGGATGGAGACCACCGAGATTCGCCGCGGAGTCCCTGAGAATCGGAGGCTTCGAGGTGCGCGTCTCAATGCATAATCCTCCCGTCCTCTTCTCGGCCTTGCCCCCATGCCCCCAATCTCCCTCTCTCTCACTTGTTTCCATGCTTCGTCACAGTAGCAGCAGACCAGTTCGTGGATCTTGGCGACGCGCGTGCGTTCCCCCTCCTCGCTGGCGGTCAATCTTGCTGTGCTGGTGCGGCCTCGCGCAGGCACGGCGGCGGTTTCCTCAGGTACCTTTCCCCCGTCTTCAACGCCCGCCGGTTTCGTCTGACCCCGGGGAACATTGCTTCGCGAGCACACACTCTCGGCATCACATCGCGCCTCGCAAAATTGACCTGCTTACCTTGGACACACGCGCGCAGGAACCACTTCTTCGGCGTTGCTTTCGAGTGACGTCAGGTGTCTGCCCAACCGCTTTGTTCGCCGGAGGACTTTCTTGGGGATTTGACAGCTGCCGGGGCTGGGCCGTCCGGGAAATTAAAAAGTCGCCAGCTTCCGTCCTAAGGGATAGCCTTTGTTCCGTTGTTTGACTTGAATCAGGTGCCATTCTCCAAGAATTGAGGCTCAACTGGCTGCCGTGCCTGCCACTTTCCCCTACCTCAGGGTCTCTCCTCTCCAAAGCACCAGTTCATCGCGACTCGCGAGTTCTTTGCAGGATCCTCGGGGTCTGCTGCGCTGCGGGTTCTGATCAGTCTGGCAGCTTTCCCTCTGATTCTTTCGAGGGGGGTTGTTGCTCTAGTTTTCCTCCGCCATCGGATAGAGGTATGTGCGTATGCTCCTATGCTTTAGAGATGCCTCCTAGATTCTCACTTTTGCTTCATACTTGTGTTATATCATGTCGATTCTTACTTCTTATCTTCTCATATCCGTAGAGGGACACGGTAAATCGAATTGCAAGAGCTTGACTTTAGATTTACTCGAATCGCTGGGTGCAGTATCCCATATTATGTTCATAGCATCCTACGCCTATTCTAGTCCTACTGAATTGTTTGCAATGTTGCTTTGCAGTTTTATTTTGCGCATATTCAGCATACCTGAAGTCAGATTTTCTAAATCACTTATTTCTTGCTAATATGCAACAGATGCTGTAATTTCTTTGACAAACTGCTTGCAAGTCTCAGTCACATCGTAAATGGCTCGGAACACCACTGAACATGATATAGAAGACGTGCCATGTTCAGATCCAAATTCATCAATTTTGGTTGAATATCATACCACAGTTCCTACTCTTCATGATGTACCAATGCCAAGGACGGCCCCTCATCAGCGACGGCTTCTGGATTTCCTGAAAGCTACTCCGTCTGTGCAATGGCTAAAGAAGATCAATCTTTCTTCCCCATTGGTAAAATTTCGGCTGGCATCCTCTAGTATCCACAGCAACCTTCATGTTCACTTTATCAGAACAATCAACTGGAGTTCAGTCTTCACCATGTGGAAGAAATGGCTCAAGCATCCTATGAATATTGCTCTCCTAATATGGCTGCTCTGTGTTGGCGCAGCCGGTGCCATGTTAATCTTGCTTATGTTAGGACTGCTGAATGATGCGTTCCCTACCAAGTCCTTAAGAAACCAATGGATAGAGATTGACAATCAAATCCTCAACGCCCTCTTCACCCTCATGAGCATATATGAGCACCCAAAATTAATCCACCATATTGTTCTCCTCTACCGGTGGCAGCCAGAGGACGCAGCTGAGCTAAGGAAATATTATTGCAAGAATGTGGCATGTCGTCCCAATGAGCGAGCACACATATCCTTTGTGGTGGCTCTCCTCCACATCACCTGTATCTCCCAGTATGCTGACTGTAGCCTCTACTGGGCCTACCCCAGCAAATCACGCTCTGAGTTTGCTGACAACTTCTTCTTCGTCCTAGGCATCGCTGCACCGGTCCTTGCTGGAGTGTACACAGTACACAGCCCTCTTGGCAGGGACTATGATGCTGTGTCTGATGAAGAAACCAAACAGCTGGACACGGTTCTAGTCGAGTCATCAGAAATAAGAACAGCAGTGAGCAATCCAGTGTGGGCAGGTGGGCTGTTTGATTGCCGTGAGGACCCCACAGCTTGTTGCGTCTCTTTCCTCTTCATGTTCTGTGTGTTCGGCTGGAACATGGAGCGACTTGGGTTTGGCAACATGTATGTGCACACAGCCACGTTCCTGCTGCTGTGTGTCACGCCATTCTGGTTGTTCAACATCACAGCAATGAACATTCGCAGTTATGTCCTTGGTGATTTCATCGGTGCTGCAGGGATTATCCTGTGTTTCTTTGGCTTGCTATATGGGGGTTTCTGGAGGATCCAGATGAGGAAGACATTTGGGCTGCCCAGAAGCAGGTGGTTCTTTGGATCAGCATCATTGACAGACTATGTGCAGTGGCTGTTCTGCTGGCCATGCGCTCTTGCACAGGAGGTGCGCACAGGAAATCTATACGACGCAAAGGATGGGAAGTTCTATGAGAAACTGATGGATGGTGTTGATGTGGAGAGCGGATCAGGATTGAGAGTTGTCACGGAATCGCCAGTCTCCATGGGAGTAGAAGAGGTGAATGGTATTGATGTCAAATTCGCGGCAGATGGTGAAATGATCCCACCCACCCAACCAGTAATAGAATGTAGGGAGAGGGAAGGAACCGATTCAGAAGTTGTGGAGAGAATGGTTTCATCCAGCTCAAAAGCTAGCCCATAGCTAAAGGATGATTTGAGTTAGGGCATACTGAAGCAGCCAATCATTTATCTTCTTGATTGACATCACTGTTTTGGCAGTATGCTCTTCTTTTGTCAATTTATTTCAATTGATCAGTCATTTAGCTGTTTTATATCAAAAGGAAAATGGAATGAATAGGTAATGATCTCATAGAGGTACAGTGACAAAGAAGTGTAAGCGTGTTATATTGATGCGATGTTTAAAAGTGACATAATATACTACAGGTTGACAAAAAAAATCTCCAGTTTATAACATGGATTGCTATTACAGTATGATGCAATTATGTAAGTCAGCTAATGTAATCAGTAACTTTAGAAGGAATTGGTTGGAGACAGTTCAAAAGGAGATTCTTATGTTCCCTATTCCTATAGTATATAGCCTTTGGCTGTTTGGAGTGCTCCTTTTCAAGTGTGAAGTGCCTGATGTAAAGTGGGCTTTATTTTTCACGGTGGAGAACAAAAGTTGCAGTTGCTTGCAGAAAAGAGGAAGGTACGGATGCATCTATATAAGCTTCGGGCCAGAGAAACAGATATCTCTACTTCAAAGCTGTTTGAGGAGTTTGTGCATCAGTAGTTTCCTGCTCTACACAACGAGAATGGCTGTAAGTTCTCAACCATTTAGTCTCTGTTGATTATCTTAACTATTTGCATCTGCAAATGGATCTTTATGTATGCTGGCAAACTTGAGCCTGAAAGTTCATGTTTGGCCACAGGTTGTGGAGTTGAAGGTAGGAATGCACTGTGAAAGGTGCATCAAGGCGATTAAGAAGGCAATAAAAACGATCGATGGTATGCCTTTGGACTGATTCTCCTTCCTCCACTGTAGAGTACATCCACCTTAAGCAGTTTCATATATAATCATGCTTTCTATTATGCACATATGAGCAGATATGGAGAGCTATCATCTAGAGACTGAGATCAACAAGGTCACTGTGACTGGAAATGTTACATCTGAGGAAGTTGTCAAGGCGCTCCACAAGATTGGCAAGACAGCAACTTGCTGGGCAGAACATTGAGCCGTTGATGGTTCTCGGCCTCACTCTAACGATGAGTTAGCTCTCTAGTTAATATAGACCTGTCACTTACTACTGGTAACTTGAGTTATCATCTAGCTAATTACTAGCGATTATTAATTAATCTGCTTTCCTTGTGTACGAGGAGCTTTGTACACTGCACATATAGCAATAAACCACGGGTCCACAGGGAAGATGCTGTCAACTGGCTACCGCTATCCACGATTGATTGATGTCACTTGTGTGGATCATACGTAGTCTTATACGTAGTCTTGTGTTACTGGACTGCCTTACCGGCTCTGAACCTGGTCAAATCGTTTGATCGGTGGCTGGTGCTGATTTATGTTGATAGAAAAATACTGTTGGCTCGTTGTTGACGGATGACTCGTGTTGATTTGTGAGAAAAATACGCTGCCTGGTGCTAATAAGCCAAGCAAACAGGCCCCTTGTTTAGTTCCCAAATTTGGTGTACCACATTTGAGAGTTTGGGGTCTCTTCGTAATCATTGCGTTACTGTAGCATTTTGTTTGTATGTGTGAAAAATTGTCCAAAAATTGATTAATTAAGCTCAAAATGTTCGTCTCGCAGAGTACAACAAAACTATGCAATTAGTTTTTGATTTCATCTATATTTTGTACTACATGCATGTTATGACATTTTGATTTGATTGGAAATCTTCTTTTTGCACAGTAAATTTGGGAGTTGTTTTTGAAACTAAACAAGGCCGTAACTGATATCGATCCTCTAGTGCAAATTGCAGTGCGTTTAGTTCCTTGAAAAGAGGGTGAAAAGGGAGTGAAAAAGTCACATCAGACACTGTAGCGCACTGTAGCACTTTTCGTTTGTTTGTGGTAAACATTGTCATACCATGACCTAACTAGTCTCAAACGATTCGTCTCGTCGTGTACATCAAAATCATGCAACTAGTTTATTTTATTTATCCACGTTTAGTGCTACGTGCATGAGGAGAGATATTTGATGTGATTGTGATAGGTGAATAATGAAGTTTGGAAAGAGAAGGTTTGGAAACTCAACACAAACACAGCAGGCAGCTTGTCTACGTTCTCGCGAGTCATACGTGCGTGATAAACATGCCCTGATTTGAGAACGTGTCAACCAGGCTGCCCAATAACCCTGACTGCCAAACAGTAGCGATCCTTGACCATTTCCGCTCTGCAGACGTTGATCCAGCCCTGCGATCGGCTGACCTGCCTCGGTTCCCCCGACATCTTACCGCTGCGTTCTCCTACGGGTGCGGGTGACGGTCAGCCGGTGCTGGTCCGTGAGAGAAAAATACTACTGACTGATTGGTGACGGCTGGTGACTGGTGCTGGTTTATACAGAGAGAAAAATACTACTGGTTGACTGCGGATGAGCCGAACGAACGTGGCGTTGCCGACAGTTACAGGCTATTACTGCACAGCCCTGCTTCTTCCCCGCGTGTCACGGCCCGATGCTCTGGTTCAGAAATCAGAAGAGGGCTTGTACGGGTGCAGAGCGGTCGGTCATCCGTTTGAACAGTTCCGCTGGGTGCCGTTGCCTTGCCAAACTCGTCAGATCAGATGCCGCGTGAACCGAACGATGTCCATGCAAACAAATTTCTGAACCTCCCAAGCTCTTCGCCCGTCCGTCAGTCATGTCAAACGAGTGCCGTACGTATCGCTGTGTGTACAGAGGGAAAATGGAGAGAAGCACGTGTCTGTTCCCAGCGGCGGCATCAGGCTGCGGCGTCACCCAGTGCCTGGCGAGCTGAGCAGAAGAGAATGGAGAATGGAGATAGCAACAGGCCAACACGGCGATCGGATCGGCGCCTGCTTGCGTGAGAAGAAACGAGGAGCCATTGGCAAAGGCATCAGCATCATCAGTCGGTGCGCTGACGAACTGCTTGTAGTCTGTAGATGATGAATGGCGGGCTGGACTCTGGAGAGTCCGCGTACGGCTGAACTGACAGCAGGATGCCGTTCGTCCTCGGGCTTGTGCTGTCGTGGGGAGGAAGAAGAAACCCGAGCGTTGGTTCCTGCGGCACAGCTTGGCTGGTGCTGGTGATGGCGGTACGGCGGCGCTCCGGTCGTGTCTCCGGTCGGGAGGCATCTTCCGGGAAACTTTTATCCGCACCGTCGCGAAGAAAAATCGGCCCTGGATTTGATGCATTTGCCTCATTTGCAAGGCATTGGCATAAAAAATGTTGTTTCCCATTGCATTGACCCAAACATCATTCGGTTAAACTAATATGATCAAACCAAGAAATGGATAGAAATGAGCTAACGATGTGACCTACAAGGCTACAACTACACATTTGTGTCACCGCCCGCATTCCTAGTGCTAACATTTTCTTTAGAACAGTGCTAACATTGTTTGTTATGGACCATAACTGACGATGCATATCGGGGTGTTTCTTTTTTCTATGAAGATCCCGCGGTGCCCGTGCTGAACTGAATGCTGACGTCGTGCACGCTGTGCCTTGCTTGTCAAGCGTGGGTCTTGTCATTCATTTCCACGGGATCGAAGAACCAAAATGTTTCTTGAGATTCATCGTCGTACATGTGGGTGTTGAACATGATGTTCACGTCGCATACCCTTGTCGTTTGTCAAGCGCAGGCCTTGCAGCTTCTCTTTGGCATGTCAGCAGTTACGTCGTTGCATAGAAAACACGCTACATAATTTCGTTTCTGAAAAGAACACGCTGCATACGACGGTGCTGAAGCTGAACCAATAAGACACAGTGCCGCCTTGTGCGGTGACGCATGCGCCTGCATCGGCGTGAGCAGTGGAACGAATGAAAACAACAGCTCCGGTACTTGACTGACAAGTAACACGGATTACTCGGCCAGGTGCCACTGTGCCACCGCGTTGAGGTTTCTCAACTTATTCTGGCTCAGGCTACTGATCGGATTCAGACGAGTGGAAGAAAGCTGAGTGATTAGAGAACTGAATTCAGAAGCATGGATTATTCCTCTCTGTTCGCACCCAAAATTGGCAGTTGCCTATCAGGCCGAGGGCAACCGGTCAGACCGGTTCTAGGAAGCGGTCAGACCGGTTTTACTGTAGCCGATCTGGCAACGGCCAAACCGGTCTGACCGGTTTCCCTATCCGGTCTGACCGGTTTCTCCCGTGTTGGAGTAGGTTTAGGACTTTAGAGTTTTATCCCATATTGTAAACCGACCTAAAGGGGTACGACTTCCCCACCCTATAAATATAAAGGGTCATGGCCGATTGAGGGATATATCCAATCGAATCTATCAAATCTACCTTTTATCGTTTTGTCTTTACTTTTATCTCTTTACCCTTCTCTTCCAACCCTACCATGCTGTTCTTCCTTCGTCTCTATGTCGATTGAAGGCGTTCTAGGTGGCCTGCCGATCCTAGAACAACCCAAGGTGCGCCTGTCCTGACGGGGTCCCTCCCGGACGGGCGTTCGTTGGTCTCTCGCCGGGCACCGCCGGCGAAACCGGTCTGACCGGTTATCAAAACCGGTCTGACCGCTTTGCATGGAAGGGCAGCAAGGAGCTACTCCGCGTGCTTGTTGTTGGCGCGGTTTCGTGTCAACATATTTTGGCGACTCCGCTGGGGAAGAAATCTCTGGTTATCATAGCTGATTTATCAAGTGATACGACATTGTTTGAAGAACTACTTGAAGAATATTATCAAGAATATGACAGAGCAATTGAAAGGATATTCTTGTCTTGCTTCATTAAGACAGAACAAGGTCATCAAGATTAAAGAGTTTCAGCCACCATCGAACATCGCCGTATTAAAGGAGATACAATCTTCCGGTACTATATCTACCCGTCTATCTGCTTATGTTAAATTTTTGATTTCTAAAGAGGATAAGGTAGATTCAATTCCTGTTGTTCAAAAGTCGGTTGTTGAAAAGCCGACTAATGATATTATTGATCCTTGCAATTTGCCAAATTGTGATGTTGTTGGTCAAGAAACAAATCGGCCGTCTCTAGCCGAAATTGTTGATCCAAAATCCCCTAGGATGAGCATAAAAAGTGTATCTAGTACTTCAACGATCGGGGGGCAACAGAACAAAGGCAAAGGTGATGGTTGCAACACAACCAGTCTAGCCGGTGCCCAGACCGGCTGACCGGTTCTCAAACCGGTCTGACCGCTTCACCTAGGGCTTCAAAAAATAAATCAAAATCAAAGATGGTTAAGCCAAAGAAGCCCGAGATTGGTGTTTGGAAAACCATTGAATCCAAAGGCCGTCATAAGCATCAAAGAGAAAAGCCGAAGTGTAACAAGAAACTTCCGGCTAAGTCTCAAAGACAAAAGATTGTCAATGATGCTAGTCGGTCTAAAAATTCCAAACAATCAAAATCTTCTCCTAGAGAGAAGTTCCATAATCGGAATCGGCAATGGAATAATTCTCACAAATCAATGTCGTTTCCACCGTATGGATCACCTACACCGATGCCATGGGAGTTTTGTTTTAATGTGCCTTATTTTTATTCTCCTTGGTATTATAATTCATATATGCCGTCTCCTCCTAGATATTTGTGTTCAGATTATATTACTTATAGGGAGCCGGTAATTAATAAGACATCACCTATGCATAATGACCGTTTTGATCAAAAGAATCGGTCCACACAGAAAAATAAGCGTAAGGTGATTAAACAAGTCTATCGTGTCAAAAAAGATGGAAGAGTAAATAAAAATCCAGATTTGACACTAGACATAGAAAAGCCGTGTATTGGAAAATCATCGGCTAGTTCTGTTGATCAAATTGTCCCCAATAATAAACATATCACAAATATTATAGCTGAGCAACAATCATGTTCGGCTGGGGGCAATATGATCTCAGTGTGACTGGTTCTAAAAACCGGTCTGACCGGTTTGACAAAAAAATTGATAAATCTGCAAGTGTCACTTCAAAGAGCAAGGTGATGAAGAAGAAGCCAAGCTTTGCTGAATTGTTACATAAATATCAGAAGATAGCCGAGCAAAAGCAAAATAATCGGTTAGAAGATCAAAGTTGGAATTTTTCATCACCGAAAGAAAAGAAGCATCAACGGTCATCTCATTATTCTTCAACATTTATTCCGTCGATGCATGTGCCATGGAATGCGTATCCAAGTATACCTAATTACAATTCATGGTTTTGGTATAATCCTTGGTCTTCTTTTTACAATTATCAATATTATGCTTCTGATGTACCAAGGAACTACGATTGGTTGTCATGGCCATATCAAGATTTCAATTATTAGATGACCTGATCATTGAAGATTATTTTCTGGCACGCAAGCTTTGCCAGAAAACAGGGGGGCATATGTTCGCACCCAAAATTGGCAGTTGCCTATCAGGCCGAGGGCAACCGGTCAGACCGGTTCTAGGAAGCGGTCAGACCGGTTTTACTGTAGCCGATCTGGCAACGGCCAAACCGGTCTGACCGGTTTCCCTATCCGGTCTGACCGGTTTCTCCCGTGTTGGAGTAGGTTTAGGACTTTAGAGTTTTATCCCATATTGTAAACTGACCTAAAGGGGTACGACTTCCCCACCCTATAAATATAAAGGGTCATGGCCGATTGAGGGATATATCCAATCGAATCTATCAAATCTACCTTTTATCGTTTTGTCTTTACTTTTATCTCTTTACCCTTCTCTTCCAACCCTACCATGCTGTTCTTCCTTCGTCTCTATGTCGATTGAAGGCGTTCTAGGTGGCCTGCCGATCCTAGAACAACCCAAGGTGCGCCTGTCCTGACGGGGTCCCTCCCGGACGGGCATTCGTTGGTCTCTCGCCGGGCACCGCCGGTGAAACCGGTCTGACCGGTTATCAAAACCGATCTGACCGCTTTGCGCGGAAGGGCAGCAAGGAGCTACTCCGCGTGCTTGTTGTTGGCGTGGTTTCGTGTCAACACTCTCTTAACCAAATCGGAGTGTTGACACCAAAAATTGGCACCAGGAAGAGGCTGACATGTGGGCCGGAATTGTCAAAGAGATATCATTCGGCAAAGGAGTTTTTTCCCAGAAGCATTCGGCAAAGACGTTTTGCGGTCGGGAACGCATCGTCATTCGGCAAGAGAACTGTTCCGCAAAAGGCATTCGGGAGCGCGTGATGACGTGGATCAAGTATAAGGAAAAGGCTGGTTTGACTTGGAATGCAAGGCGGATGCGGTGCTCCGGCGTTTATCTTTTTTAGGAAATAAATAATGTAATCGTAATCGATTAGAAGTCGTGTCGAAACCTGGGTATAAATATAAACCCATGGTAGTTGTAAAAAATCAATCAATCAATCATACAACAAACCGGCCCCGTGCCAACTTCGAGTCCTTTAGTCGAGTCGTCGAGTTCTTCGAGAGGAGTCATCGATCCGTCGACCTCCGTAAGTACCGGCAACCCTGCGCCATGCCTAGTATCATGCGGTGGATTTAGGCTCTGGTTCAGGAAGGTTCCATTGTTAGATCATGAGCCATGCGGTGGGCTAAGTTTTAGCTTGGAACAAGTTATCGGCTCTATTGGATTTTGGCAAGATCTGATAGATTCATTAAGTTACCATGTGTTGCTCTGGATTTTACCTTTACGTTTGATCCATTACAACACTATTTTGCCCAGTCTAGGTTGATTAGATTCGGTTTTCAGCTCATAATGCACTGCGTCTCCATAGCCGAATTCGAAGTCAATCTAGATTGTCACGTGTTGCGGGTTCAGGCTCGTTGGTCTTGTGTAGATCTTGACAGAACCGGGTATCATGCGGTAGATGCAGGTTTTTGGGTCGTCTTAGAGCTAATCATCCGGTGGATTAGAATTCGATTCGATCTGATAGATCTATCATCATCGGCGAAGCACGTTTCTTCTTCATGGAACCCGATTCGGCTATTTGGCTGTATTCGGCAGTATCGTCACGAGTGAAACACGTCCATGGTTCTGTTTCAAATAAAGAATGCTTTTAGCCTCCCATGTTTAGGGTGTATCATGCGGTGGATTGCCCTATTCTTGGTTGGCGGTGTGATCTCAAGCGAGTCGTATCATGCGGTGGATTAACTTGCTTGTTTCGTGCTCGACGGGTTGGAAAGTACCTAGACATGCGGTAGACTAGTGCTTTTATCCTATGCATTCTTGTTTATTATGAAATTATGGTCATGCTTTCGCCCTTTTATTTATCTATCATGCTCTGTTCCTCGTTGATCGGTTATGAATATGTTACAATGTTTATTCAGCTGAATGTCGATCTTTCGTCATGCTTATGTCACCCATTCGGCAGTGCCTCCCCTGCTTGCTCTGCCGATTGCCGAATGATGCTCTAATTGCCGACAGATAGCTTCTCTGTAGCTATATGTCGTTTGAAACTGGCTCTGCAGCCGCAAATATGGAACTGACTGGTATTGCCCGGTACGTTCCAGGTGTTATCTAAACATCTTTTGTCCCTTTGTCAGTTTCAGGAAAATTGACTGGCACGCTCTCGGATTCAAACGCTCGGGCCACGTGTGAAGCCAGCTAATTCGGCTTGCTGTGTGCTTGGCGTGAGGTGCGGATTTTACGTCAACACACATTTTGGCACGCCTGGTGGGACACAACAAGCTTCGAAGATGCCTGAATTAAAAGACATTCTGGATGTCACTCTCGAAGAATTGTCTGATGAACATCAACAAATGGTGAAGACTGCTGCAGATCAGTTCATCAAGAAATGCTTGCTGTCTTTTGCTAAAACAGGAGTGGTGCACCGTTTCTCAAGTCAGATTTGCCAAGAGTTCTTTTGCTAGGACAATCTGATCTTACTGAAGATGAAGAAAAGGAGAAGTTCTCTAGCTTGTTATACAAGGCTTTAGGGGAAACAATGACCAATCATAATGCTGCGTTCCTGAACAGTTTTCGGCTCATACTGGTCAACATCTTTGGTCAACACGTGGATAAGCCTTTTGAGCAAGTGCATGGACAAATTGGTGGCCCGACGTATTTCAATGTTCAAGCATCGGTTCCAAAACGTCATGGTAAAGGTACTGAAGAAACTGAAGCTTCTGGAACCAAAGACGCGAATGGACAGCCGATTCAGCAAGAGCTTCAGCATGCATTGCCGAAACCTCGTACATATGGTGATACGGCATTCGGCACCACGGGAAATCCACCTGCTTCTGCTTACAAGATATCCCCTCTGAACAACAGGCTGCAAAGGGATATGTATGGGAACGGATATTCAGAGTTTATGGATTACAATGCTATCGACGCTCTCCCGAATCCTGGGTATGTTGGTACTGCAGGCATGCTTGCTGGAAGACCAGGGAATCAAGATACCAGTGTTGACCTCATGGTGCAAAAAATGACCGATGTATTGCAAAATCAATTCGGTCTGAAGCCTAAAAGTCAGGGGTACATGTATTCGTCTCCTTTCCCAGAATGGTACCAAAGGGTATCATTGCCGAATAGAGTCAAGGTACCTACAGAGTTCACTAAGTTCTCAGGACAAGATGATACTAGCACTGTAGAACATATAGCTCGATATCTGATGCAGCTTGGAGAAGCTTCAGCAGATGAGGCTTTCAGAATCAGATACTTTCCTTTGTCGCTGACGGGTCCAGCTTTTACATGGTTTGCTTCTTTGCCTGCTCAGTCGATTTGTACTTGGAAAGACCTGGAGCAGAAATTCCATGCTCATTACTACATTGGCAGTACCGAGAAAAAGTTGGTTGATTTGACCAGCTTAAGGCAGAGGAATAACGAGACTGTAACACCCTAAAATTCCATCACAAATAAATCATAGCAATTTGGTTTAATTTAATTTTTTTCTAAGGACTTAATTAATTTTTTTTAAATTAATTTGAGCCTAAAAATATTTAAACATCATTTAAATAATTTTGGAGCAATAAGTGCATGTGCATCATATTTGGTTTGCATGTATTTTGTTTGATTTGTGTGTGAATTTCAAAATCATGAAAAAGTCCAGGAGCGCTCCCTAAACTTTCCCCCTCGGCCCAGCCTCCCTCCCTCTCTCTTTTCGCTGCGCCGGCCCACCCTTCTTTCCGGCCCAGCTGCGCTTGCGGCCCAGCTCCTTTCCCCCCCCCTCGCGCGCGGCCTGCCTCCACATTAGGCCCGGCTACGGCCCAAGCCGTCTCCCCCTCCCTTCCTCTCTCACCGCCGCCGACAGGTGGGGTCCACCTGTCGGGCTCACCCCCTTCCTCCCGACGCCCCTCCCCTGCCTCGCCGCCGACAGCGCCGCTCGAGCTCCCCGCGTCGCTTCCTCTCCCGCGTCTCTTCCTCTCCCTGTCCACCGAGCCCGAGAAACGGCCGCACCACTCCAACCCCTCGCTCCCCCACCAAAACGGCCGCACCACCGAGCCTCTCCACTCCCGCTCGCCATTAATGGCCGGCCTCCCCGACCTCCACCATGTCGAGCTCTCCCACTCCCCTCTCTGCCCTTTAAGAGGACAACCGAGCCCCCTTGAACCCTCTTCGACCCCTCTCGCCACCCAATTCCCCCGGAGCCGCTCCAATTTCCGCCGCCGCCGCCGCCCGAGCGCCGCCGCGTCGTTGATCCGCCGCTCCGGCACTGCTTCACCCCCGTCCGATCACGCAGGGAGCATCACGTTGAGGTAACGAAGCTCCCCATCCCTTTCCTGCCCTCTGTTTCGCACTCTGGCGCCCCGACGGCCCTCACCGGCGCTCCACCGCCGCCGTTCGCCACACGAACACCGCCACCGTAGCAATTGGAGGACTAGAACCCCTTGAGCACGTTCACTAGCCTCCCAGCTGCACCCAGAACCTATTCTGCGCTTGAATTCGCGACCCGAGGCCGAGTTCGGGTGAACTCCGGCGAACTCGCCGCCGCTCCGTCTCTGTTCTTCATCGACCGCCGCTCTCAGTGCGCAAAACTCGACTTAATCACCCCAGCTGAGTTCGCCTCGCCGCCCTGAAGCCGTAGGACCAATCCGCGCCCAAAACCGAGGCTCGTAGCTCGAGATCGGGCGTCGCCGGCGTGTTCCCGGCCCGGCGCCGCCGCTCGCCGACGTTCTCGCCGCCGCCTGACCTGCCCCATCTCCTATCTGCCGTCCGATCTTGATCCAACGGCCCACGATCAATCTGACCGGAGTCAACCAGGCCGAATAACGGTCAACCGAGGCACTTTTGCAAAAGAGACCCTGCCTTTCTCTGAAATTAACCCGCCGTCCTGATTAGTTCAAAAATAATTAGATTTAGGTCCTGTTTTTATCATTTAAGCCCCTGTCTTTTCCACAAATCACACCCGAAGTCCAGCCCCTGTTCTTTTGCGCGTTAGCCCTCGGGTTTAATGCGTATTTATGTTCTAGCCCCTGTTTTTCTTCAGTTTAGCCCCTGGAACTTAGTTTTCTTGCCATCAAGTCCCTAAAACTTGTTTTGGCCATATCTTTTCCGTCCTAGCTCCGTTTTTAGCGTTCTTGGTGTCCAAGCGTTCGTCTTTTCGAGCCTAATAGTTTTAGATGCTTGTTTTAGTCTGTTAAGAATGTTTGATGTACTGTTTTCTTATTGTTTTAATTGTGTTGATCGTAGACCTCGTGCCAGTTGCAACCGAGTCGCCCGTCGACGCGGAGCCGGAACAACTCTACGAAGAAGAAGAAGATCTTTTTGTAGAACAAGGCAAGTGGCCCTCCCCGCATATTCTTTTTGTCCTATACAACTGCATGTCAAACTAAAATTTACTATTATTGCATTAATATGATGGGAATAGCTTTTTAAGGATTTATCTAGTCTTTTACCATGCTCCCTTGTACCAACCCTTGTTTTAAATAATATTTTTGGGTTAGTTCATGCTTAGTGTTGCAATACCTTGGGAATGGTTAAAATGAATCTTTATAAAAAATTGTTGATCATGATATCTTTATTAATAAATGTCGGTTAATACAAGAGAACAATTATTTAATCGGAACATGGAGAACCACCCAAGAAAACAGTGCAACCATGGTGTCAAAATGGGCTCTGACCTTAGCCAATTAATTAGGTGTGTGATCGTACTGATGGCCTTATCCGAAAGGAGCAGAGGGGGTCTGGGGTTGCAGGGGTCACAGCCCGGTCCTCTTGGGGTAGCAGCCTTTGCTAAGGTGCTGACCATTAGGGAGGTTTGTGGACCGCCCTAGCTGTAACTCTTGCGGGTTGTTGGACTTTTGCATATCTTTGTAAAGGCTTCGAAGTGGACCCCTAGCCACTCACCTTGGAAGTGTTTAAGGGCCTTGCAAACCCGGGCAACATGGGGAACACGAGCTATGGTGAAAGTGTACAACCTCTGCAGAGTGTAAAACTGATATATCAGCCGTGCTCACGGTCAAGAGCGGCTTGGACCCTCACATGATAATTAAACTTAAAGATGGAATATAAATCGTGGTTTCACTCGTGGGTTTTTGGAAAAAGATGTTCTTTTAAATGCTTAAGTGGGATGGTATAAACTTACATCTAGTAAATAGGAAATTGCTAATAAAACTTGATCAACTCTAAAAAGCTCACTGCTGTAAACCTTAGCCTATCCTTGTGGCCTTGCATTTTCACCCCGCTTGCTGAGTACCTAGTTAGGTGTACTCACACTTGCCACTGCTGAATCAGAAGAAGGAAATGGAGAAGAATACTACAGCGACTACGATGAGTTCTGAGGCTTGCGTTTCCCCCAGTCAAGATGCCTGTGGAAGATGGAAGCTGAAGACGCTTCGTTTAGCTATCGCTTGTTTTCGATAAAGACCTTCGTGTCTCCCGAGAGTGTAATATGAATATTATAATAAATCTCTTGTAATTTAGAACACTGTGTTTCAATATTACACTCTTTTGTCTATCATATGTGTGTAAACATGATCCTGGCGCACATATGAAACGCACTTGGTTTTCCTTCGAAAACCGGGTGTGACAGGAGTGGTATCAGAGCAGTGTTGACTGTAGGACGCAGCCTTAAGTTAGAACTGGTCGGAAATTAAGGACTCAACATCTAGAAAGCCATGTCATCTTTCAAAATTCCCCTATTTTCGCATAAAAATCTAATTTATATTATTTCTTTTTGTTAAAAGATCTTATCATTTTGATTTATTCTATACTGAGTCAGTTTTCTTTTTCTTGTCAGATGGTTCGTGAGTTTCAGACCGCTCGTGCTGTCACCGGAGGTTCACGCCCTGCTGGACCGTCAGTTCCCCAGCACCCCGTGGAGGCACCTGCTGAGGAGGTCCCGGTTCAGGTACTCCCTGAGGCACAGGCAGAGGCACAGGAGGAGGAGCCACCCCAGCTCTACGACGGCACTGTGCTCGAGGTGGACGCCGACGGAGACATGGTGATTCCACCAGCTGCTCCTGCTGCCGGCGACGCTGCACCGGCCGCTGCTGGAGGTGACCCAGACGACTCTGGGGACGACAGCGACGAGGAGGAGCCCAGTGACGGGGATGACCCCGACATGGAGGTCGACGACCAGGAGAACGACAACAACAACGACGAGGAGGATCCAGAGGAGCCCCGCCAGCGTGGTCCGGAGTACCACCTTCACGCTTCGCTGGGTGGTACCGGGCAGTTCTGCAGACTGCTGGAGGAGCTACTGGGGTTTTTACAGTTCACTCTAAAGCCTCAGTACGTGGTCGAGCACTTCGAGGAGCCCGGCTTGGAGGACTACTACATAGCTCAGGTACACATCCGGGTACCTCAGCCAGAGGCTTCCGGATGGAGGATCCGTTCGACGCACTACAGCTGTGTTCCCTTCTCCACCGAGGACGCCGCCATCAACGACGCCGCCAGGAGAGCACTCTACTCCTACAGCTACCGTTTCCGCGACCAGCTGTACTACTCCGACTTCCGCCACGTACCCAGCCGACCGGTTGGCACTGAGGATACGGTGGTACCCGCTTCTCAGACCGGAGACGACCGTGTGGACGTCCTTGCTCGAGTCACTGCTGCACTCAACACCGACTTGGAGAGAGCCACCTCCGAGATCGAGGGACTGCACGGGAAGCTCCAGGACGCTCAGGCCAAGATCGCACAGCTCGAGGCTCAGCTTGCAGGACAGGCACCCCCTGAGGAGATGGTACAGCACTGCACCACGTCTTCTCCACCGCGCAAGAAACTTCGCTACGGCACCCCAGGAGCTACCACCAGTCTTGGCTAGGAGTTTTTAGATGTCTACCCCTTTTTATTTTGTTAATAATTCCGTTCCTGCGAGGACGATGCGATGTAATAGTGGTAGATGGTTGAAAACATGCTTGAGTTGGATCTTTGTGATGACTGGATGCTTTTGTGGAGTGATGGCCACAACTGCGTTAATTAAATAATTAGTTTAATTAATTAATCTTAGCCCCCTTATGCTTTTGCTTTACTCGTCTTTATCTGTTCAGTTCTTATCTGAGATACTTTTCCCTAACACTCAGATGGTAAACACCAGGTCAGGAGGAGGACAAGATATTCCATCAGTGATACGCGCTCACATTGCAAGTCAGAGGAATCAAGCACCACCTCCCCCACCAAACCCACCAATGGATCCAGCAATGCAACAGTTTCTGGCTGCTCAGACTCAACTGCTGCAGAATCTCGCTGCAACAGTACAAAACTTACAAGCACAGCAAAACCAACCACCGCAACCAGCACCAGCACCACCACCGCCCAGAGACAAGCATAAGGAATTCATGAGCCACCGTCCGCCCACTTACTCTCACTCATCAGATCCATTGGATGCTGATGACTGGCTAAAAGTTGTCACCAGGAAGCTGGAAATGACACAGTGCACCGATCGTGAGATGGTGCTATATGCTGCAGGCAGACTTGAAGGGCCAGCGGCTGACTGGTGGGACGCATACACTGCTGCACATGCCGCACCACAGAACATCACCTGGCAGGAGTTCAGGGATAGCTTCAGGGCTTACCACATTCCCTCTGGAGTTATGAAGTTAAAGCAGAAGGAGTTCCTCGCACTGAAGCAAGGCAACATGTCAGTCAGTGAGTACCTGGACAAATTCACCCAGTTATCTCGCTATGCACCTGATGAGGTCAATACTGATGCCAAGAGACAGGAATGATTTCTGGATGGTCTTATAGGGCCGCTCAATTATCAGTTGCAGAGTCACATCTTCCCAGATTTCCAGACCCTGCTGAATAAAGCTATTGGCCTGGAAAGCAAGCGCAAGGAAATTGGTGAACACAAACGGAAGTTCCAGGGACAATCTAGCAGTAACACTCGCCCCCGCTACAATTCCTCTCAGGGTTCCTACTTCCACTCTGGTGGACAGAATAGAAGTTATCCGCAAAACATGCAGTTGCAACGTTCATTTCAGCAGCCACAGCGCTTCAATCAGCAATCACCCCGTACTCCGAATCCTCAGCAGAATCGGCCGAACAACAACTCAGCCACTCCCCGCCCAAACAATGCCACAGGCGCTCCTGTGAGAAACAATGCTCCAGTGCAGCCAAATGGATGCTTCAAATGCGGAGAATTGGGACACTATGCTAACAGCTGTCCTCAGCGTGGGATGCATACCCCACAGAGAGGCAATGAACAGAGGACTGAGAAACCATCGTCACAAGTTCGTCCTGGAAGCTCAAGTGCACAGGGCAACAGAGCTCAGCGGAACTTTGTTCGTGGAAGGGTGAACCATGTGACCGCTGAACAAGCACAAGAAGCTCCAGGAGTTGTACTTGGTACGTTCCTTGTCAATTCCATACCTGCAACAATTTTATTCGATTCTGGAGCAACGCATTCATTTATTACTGAACAATTTGTGGCAAAACATGGCATGAATATGAGGGCTATGAAAAAGCAACTATTAGTTAGTACTCCCGGCGGAGAAATGCAAGCCAGTTTATTATGCCCACAAGTGACTCTTAATATTATGGGAGTAGATTTCCCAGCTGATCTGGTAGTTCTAAAATCTTGGGGAATAGATATAATTCTGGGAATGGATTGGTTACACCAGTGGGATGGATCTATTCAGTGCCGAAAGAAGTCAGTACTCTTAACCAGCCCTAATGGAGACAGAATTGAGTATGTGGCAACTCCCTCATTGACAGAAGGAGAAACAGTAAATTCTATGGAAGGCAAGACTCTGGAAGATATCAAAATAGTGAACGAATATCCGGATGTATTTCCAGATGATTTACCAGGTATGCCACCTGACCGAGATATTGAATTCAGCATTGAACTTTTACCTGGTACTGCTCCTATATCTAAGAGGCCATATAGAATGGATGTTAAAGACTTGGCAGAACTTAAGAAACAAATAGAAGAATTGTTACGTAAAGGGTTTATCCGTCCTAGTTCATCACCATGGGGAGCCCCCACTCTCTTCGTAGACAAGAAAGATGGTTCTAGAAGGATGTGTGTAGACTATCGATCTCTTAACGAGGTCACCATCAAAAACAAATATCCCTTGCCTAGGATCGAGGATCTGTTTGATCAGATGAGAGGTGCAAAGGTGTTTTCTAAGATAGATCTGCGATCAGGATATCACCAATTGAGAATTCGTCCGGAGGACATTCCCAAGACAGCTTTCACGTCCAGATATGGGTTGTATGAGTTTACTGTCATGTCATTTGGATTGACGAATGCCCCGGCATACTTCATGTATCTGATGAACAAGGTGTTCATGGACTATTTGGACAAGTTTGTAGTAGTGTTCATTGACGACATTCTGATATTCTCTCAGAATGAGGAAGAACACGAGGAGCATTTAAGACTTGTATTACAGAGACTTCGAGAACATCAGTTGTATGCTAAGTTCAGCAAGTGTGACTTTTGGTTAAAGGAAGTTTCATTTCTTGGTCATGTTATCACCAACGGAGGAATAGCAGTGGATCCGAGTAAAGTTCAGGATGTGTTGAACTGGAACCCTCCGAAGAATGTGTCTGAGATCAGGAGTTTTCTCGGATTGGCAGGATACTACCGCAGGTTTATTGAAGGCTTCTCGAAGATCGTGAAACCGCTTACAACCTTGCTGGAGAAAGGAAAAGAATTCAAATGGAATGATAAATGCCAAGCTAGTTTCGAAGAATTGAAGAAAAGATTGACTACTGCCCCTGTGCTAATAATGCCAGACATACACAAAGGGTTCGATGTATATTGTGATGCCTCGCGTCAAGGCCTTGGTTGTGTTCTAATGCAAGAAGGAAAAGTAGTGGCTTATGCTTCCAGACAACTGAGGAAACATGAACAGAATTATCCAACACATGATCTAGAATTGGCCGCCGTTGTACACGCACTGAAAATCTGGAGACATTACATGATTGGTAACAAGTGTCAGATCTTTACCGATCATAAGAGCTTGAAATATATCTTCACTCAGAAGGATATCAATCTTAGACAACGCAGATGGTTGGAATTAATCAAGGATTACGATTTGGAGATTCAGTATCACCCTGGTAAAGCTAATGTTGTGGCAGATGCTTTGAGTCGGAAGAGTCAGGCAAACATGCTCATAGCTCAGCTGAAACCGCAAGAGTTATGTTGGGAAATGGCACGGCTTAACTTAGGAATCGTAGCCCAGAGTGAATCTATGACCTTGGAGGTCGAATCAACACTTGAACAGGAAATCAGAAAAGGACAGTTGACAGATGAAAAGATCAAAGAATACGAAAAGCTGATTGATTCAGGAAAAGTTCCCGATTTTAAGAAAGATGATCAGGGAACGATATGGTTCAGAAACAGGATATGTGTGCCAGAAGACGATCGCCTACGTGAGACTATACTGAGAGAAGCTCATGATTCGGCATACTCTATTCACCCTGGTAGCACCAAGATGTACCAAGATCTAAAACAGAAATACTGGTGGTACGGAATGAAAAGAGATGTCGCAGCTCATGTTGCTCTGTGTGACATATGTCAAAGGGTAAAAGCAGAACATCAGAGACCAGCCGGTTTGTTGCAACCACTGAAAGTACCTGAGTGGAAATGGGAAGAAATTGGTATGGATTTCATAGTAGGTTTACCTCGTACACGCGATGGTTATGATTCCATATGGGTTGTCGTGGACAGGTTAACCAAAGTTGCACATTTTATACCAGTTAAAACCACTTACTCAGGAGCCAGGCTAGCAGAGTTGTACATGTCACGAATTGTGTGTTTGCATGGAGTTCCTAAAAAGATAGTGTCAGATCGAGGCACTCAGTTTACATCACGTTTTTGGAAGAAGCTGCATGAGTCACTGGATACGAAATTGAATTTCAGTTCGGCATACCATCCACAGACTGATGGTCAAACTGAAAGGACGAATCAGATATTGGAAGATATGTTAAGGGCTTGTGCCTTAAAGCATGGAGGTAGTTGGGACAAAAGTTTACCATATGCGGAGTTCGCTTACAACAACAGTTATCAATCTAGTCTCAAGATGGCACCGTTTGAAGCCTTATACGGAAGAAAATGCAGAACACCCTTGTACTGGAATCAAACGGGTGAAAGTCAACTCTTCGGACCAGAAATTATAAAGGAAGCAGAAAGACAAGTCGAGATAATCCGGGAAAATCTTAAAACAGCACAGTCACGCCAAAAGAGTTATGCTGACCCTAAGAGAAGAGAAGTGATATTCGAAGAAGGAGATTATGCCTATCTCAGAGTATCACCTATCAGAGGATTGCGAAGATTTAATGTTAGAGGGAAGTTATCACCTCGTTTTATCGGACCTTTTAAAATATTGGAAAGAAAAGGAGAAGTGGCATATAGGTTGGAATTACCAGCTCGATTATCAGGAGTTCATGATGTGTTCCATGTATCACAACTAAAGAAATGCTCAAGTGAGATTAGAGTGAAGCACTTACCACTGGAGGATTTAGAAGTAAAGGATGACTTGACTTATAAGGAGTATCCTATCAAAATCTTAGACAAGTCACAGAGGGTCACACGAAGCAAGGTAATAAAAATGTGCAAAGTTCAATGGAGCAATCACTCAGAAAATGAGGCTACTTGGGAAAGAGAAGAAGAACTTATGGAAGAGTTCCCTCAGCTGTTCTCCGAATCTTCCTGAATCTCGGGACGAGATTCTCCTTAAGGGGGGTAGGATTTGTAACACCCTAAAATTCCATCACAAATAAATCATAGCAATTTGGTTTAATTTAATTTTTTTCTAAGGACTTAATTAATTTTTTTTAAAATTAATTTGAGCCTAAAAATATTTAAACATCATTTAAATAATTTTGGAGCAATAAGTGCATGTGCATCATATTTGGTTTGCATGTATTTTGTTTGATTTGTGTGTGAATTTCAAAATCATGAAAAAGTCCAGGAGCGCTCCCTAAACTTTCCCCCTCGGCCCAGCCTCCCTCCCTCTCTCTTTTCGCTGCGCCGGCCCACCCTTCTTTCCGGCCCAGCTGCGCTTGCGGCCCAGCTCCTTTCCCCCCCCCCTCGCGCGCGGCCTGCCTCCACATTAGGCCCGGCTACGGCCCAAGCCGTCTCCCCCTCCCTTCCTCTCTCACCGCCGCCGACAGGTGGGGTCCACCTGTCGGGCTCACCCCCTTCCTCCCGACGCCCCTCCCCTGCCTCGCCGCCGACAGCGCCGCTCGAGCTCCCCGCGTCGCTTCCTCTCCCGCGTCTCTTCCTCTCCCTGTCCACCGAGCCCGAGAAACGGCCGCACCACTCCAACCCCTCGCTCCCCCACCAAAACGGCCGCACCACCGAGCCTCTCCACTCCCGCTCGCCATTAATGGCCGGCCTCCCCGACCTCCACCATGTCGAGCTCTCCCACTCCCCTCTCTGCCCTTTAAGAGGACAACCGAGCCCCCTTGAACCCTCTTCGACCCCTCTCGCCACCCAATTCCCCCGGAGCCGCTCCAATTTCCGCCGCCGCCGCCGCCCGAGCGCCGCCGCGTCGTTGATCCGCCGCTCCGGCACTGCTTCACCCCCGTCCGATCACGCAGGGAGCATCACGTTGAGGTAACGAAGCTCCCCATCCCTTTCCTGCCCTCTGTTTCGCACTCTGGCGCCCCGACGGCCCTCACCGGCGCTCCACCGCCGCCGTTCGCCACACGAACACCGCCACCGTAGCAATTGGAGGACTAGAACCCCTTGAGCACGTTCACTAGCCTCCCAGCTGCACCCAGAACCTATTCTGCGCTTGAATTCGCGACCCGAGGCCGAGTTCGGGTGAACTCCGGCGAACTCGCCGCCGCTCCGTCTCTGTTCTTCATCGACCGCCGCTCTCAGTGCGCAAAACTCGACTTAATCACCCCAGCTGAGTTCGCCTCGCCGCCCTGAAGCCGTAGGACCAATCCGCGCCCAAAACCGAGGCTCGTAGCTCGAGATCGGGCGTCGCCGGCGTGTTCCCGGCCCGGCGCCGCCGCTCGCCGACGTTCTCGCCGCCGCCTGACCTGCCCCATCTCCTATCTGCCGTCCGATCTTGATCCAACGGCCCACGATCAATCTGACCGGAGTCAACCAGGCCGAATAACGGTCAACCGAGGCACTTTTGCAAAAGAGACCCTGCCTTTCTCTGAAATTAACCCGCCGTCCTGATTAGTTCAAAAATAATTAGATTTAGGTCCTGTTTTTATCATTTAAGCCCCTGTCTTTTCCACAAATCACACCCGAAGTCCAGCCCCTGTTCTTTTGCGCGTTAGCCCTCGGGTTTAATGCGTATTTATGTTCTAGCCCCTGTTTTTCTTCAGTTTAGCCCCTGGAACTTAGTTTTCTTGCCATCAAGTCCCTAAAACTTGTTTTGGCCATATCTTTTCCGTCCTAGCTCCGTTTTTAGCGTTCTTGGTGTCCAAGCGTTCGTCTTTTCGAGCCTAATAGTTTTAGATGCTTGTTTTTAGTCTGTTAAGAATGTTTGATGTACTGTTTTCTTATTGTTTTAATTGTGTTGATCGTAGACCTCGTGCCAGTTGCAACCGAGTCGCCCGTCGACGCGGAGCCGGAACAACTCTACGAAGAAGAAGATCTTTTTGTAGAACAAGGCAAGTGGCCCTCCCCGCATATTCTTTTTGTCCTATACAACTGCATGTCAAACTAAAATTTACTATTATTGCATTAATATGATGGGAATACCTTTTTAAGGATTTATCTAGTCTTTTACCATGCTCCCTTGTACCAACCCTTGTTTTAAATAATATTTTTGGGTTAGTTCATGCTTAGTGTTGCAATACCTTGGGAATGGTTAAAATGAATCTTTATAAAAAATTGTTGATCACGATATCTTTATTAATAAATGTCGGTTAATACAAGAGAACAATTATTTAATCGGAACATGGAGAACCACCCAAGAAAACAGTGCAACCATGGTGTCAAAATGGGCTCTGACCTTAGCCAATTAATTAGGTGTGTGATCGTACTGATGGCCTTATCCGAAAGGAGCAGAGGGGGTCTGGGGTTGCAGGGGTCACAGCCCGGTCCTCTTGGGGTAGCAGCCTTTGCTAAGGTGCTGACCATTAGGGAGGTTTGTGGACCGCCCTAGCTGTAACTCTTGCGGGTTGTTGGACTTTTGCATATCTTTGTAAAGGCTTCGAAGTGGACCCCTAGCCACTCACCTTGGAAGTGTTTAAGGGCCTTGCAAACCCGGGCAACATGGGGAACACGAGCTATGGTGAAAGTGTACAACCTCTGCAGAGTGTAAAACTGATATATCAGCCGTGCTCACGGTCAAGAGCGGCTTGGACCCTCACATGATAATTAAACTTAAAGATGGAATATAAATCGTGGTTTCACTCGTGGGTTTTTGGAAAAAGATGTTCTTTTAAATGCTTAAGTGGGATGGTATAAACTTACATCTAGTAAATAGGAAATTGCTAATAAAACTTGATCAACTCTAAAAAGCTCACTGCTGTAAACCTTAGCCTATCCTTGTGGCCTTGCATTTTCACCCCGCTTGCTGAGTACCTAGTTAGGTGTACTCACACTTGCCACTGCTGAATCAGAAGAAGGAAATGGAGAAGAATACTACAGCGACTACGATAAGTTCTGAGGCTTGCGTTTCCCCCAGTCAAGATGCCTGTGGAAGATGGAAGCTGAAGACGCTTCGTTTAGCTATCGCTTGTTTTCGATAAAGACCTTCGTGTCTCCCGAGAGTGTAATATGAATATTATAATAAATCTCTTGTAATTTAGAACACTGTGTTTCAATATTACACTCTTTTGTCTATCATATGTGTGTAAACATGATCCTGGCGCACATATGAAACGCACTTGGTTTTCCTTCGAAAACCGGGTGTGACAGAGACCCCTACGGAATTCCTCAGGAGATTTAGGGAAACAAAGAGCATGTGTTTTTCTCTGAACATACCTGATGATCAGCTGACTGGTATGGCTGTAGCTGGCATGCTGCCTGCCATTCGGGAAAAGCTATTCGGGATGGAGTTCGATGATCTTGGCCAGTTGTCACATAGATTGGCCTTAATGAGTAACCAGGCATATGGTTTCAAGAAAGATGCCAGATTTGCTAAGCATAATGATGTAGCCGACATCTATAACCAGTTCCTTGAAAGAGCAGATCAAGGAGATGAGTATGAAGATAGCGAGGAGATAGCCGCAGCAGAGATAGTGTGGAGTAAAGAACCAGTCATGGTGAATCAGAGGTGGATTAAACAGAATAAGGGCACCTATGATTTTGATGTGACTAAGGCAGATAAATTGTTTGACTATCTTGTAAAAGAAGGCCGAATCAAGCTACCAGAGGGGCATTCTATGCTTCGGCCTGATGGTGTGAAAGATAAAAGGTACTGTGGATTCCATGATAGAAATTCTCATTCCATCAATGAATGCAGGGTTTTTAGGGTGAGAATTCAGAAAGCTATCCAAGAAGGGCATTTGAAATTTGACAATAAGATGAAGCTGGACAATAACCCGTTTCCTCAGAACATGGTTGGTTTCTCAATCAATATGGTGAGTATTGCCGAGTCTGGAGAAAAGGAAAAAATGAGAGTCCTGACGTCGAAGAAAGCGAAGCAGAGTGGCTCAGTAGATCCTAATCGGAAAATCACGATCGAACAGATTCGCGAGGAGAGGCCTCGCTTCCCGAATAGCCGATTTGAAGTTGGGAATTCTTCTAAACCCAAGATCACATCGCGTATTCTCCTCAATAAGTGGCAGCGTCAGCAAGAAAAGAAACGCTACCAGAGACGTGAGTATGAGGAGGAGAAAAGAAGGCGCGAAGAAGAAAGGTATGAGGAAGAACAAGAGGAATATATCCGAGAACAAGAACGTGCACATTGGGATTGTATCTTCTTCAGACACTGTTGGAATAAGGGTTTAAAGCTGCCCACGTGGAATAACTGTCCTGAATGCAGTAATGGATATGTCGAACATAGGCAAAATGTTGCCAATCGCCGATCTGTCCACGAGAGAATTGGAAGGGTACATCCTAGTGATGATCGGCGTTTTAAAATATATAAGAATGATGATCAACCAATGAAAAGACGTGCTGATTATAAATGGATTGATCATGAGGAAGAAGATCGTGAGTATGTCTGGCAGAAAGGACAGTGGTGTCCACCTGGTTTAAGAAGGAGCCAGAAGAGAAGAGTCCAGCGCCTGAGGAATCAAGAGTTGAAGCGAGCAGGAACCAGGATGAGATCGATATGGCGCCCAAAAGACAAACCTGACGAATCGGGTCATTCGGCTCCTACATGCATGGTATGTTTCTTGCCGAATGAATTCATGGCTCCAGTTAATCAAATTGTACAGGAAGAGATATTGTCAGAAGTGGATGAAGCCGAACAATGTGGGTTAATGGCACAATTGGTATTGAATAAACAAGCTATTTTCGAGAAGCCAGTCCAGAATCGGCACATGAAACCACTGTACTTAAGAGGATATGTCAACGGGAAGCCACTAACGAAGATGTTTGTTGATGGTGGAGCTGCTGTTAATGTGATGCCATACACTACATTCAGGAAGCTTGGCATGAGCCCTGGAGATTTGACGCCAACAAGCATAGTTTTGAATGATTTTGCTGGAAATCCGTCGGACACCAAAGGATGTGTACATGTAGATCTGATGATTGGGTCTAAGATTCTGCTTACAACCTTCTTCGTTATTGAAGGCAAAGGGGCATACAGCTTACTACTTGGAAGGGATTGGATTCATGCGAATTGTTGTATACCGTCTACTATGCATCAGCAGCTTATTCAGTGGATAGATGATGAAGTGGAAATTGTCCCAGCAGATGATTCAATTAGCGTGGCTAATGTGGAGCCGGCCTTCTGGGAATATCAAGGCATAGATTGCTTCTCAGGTAAAGACTGGGGAGAAGGTCCTGTTGAGCCCGTCAGCAGTGATCAACAGCCGATCAAAGCAATCGGCTCTTTTAGTAATTTTTAATGGATAATCCAATCGATGGAACTGATGGGAAGCTAGGACATGGATTTGTATCGGCTGATAAATTAGAAGAAGTAGACATTGGAGACGGTGACAAACCAAGGCCGATATTCATCAGTGCTAGCTTGGATTCGGTTTTCAGAGAAAAGTTGATTGAATTGTTAAAAGAATACAGAGATTGCTTTGCTTGGGATTATTCGGAGATGCCTGGTTTAGATCGTTCCATTGTTGAGCATCGGTTGCCGATCAAGTCTGGTTATAAACCTTACAAGCAACTGCCCCGAAAAATCTACAAAGATGAAGTGTTGGCCGATGTAAAGAAAGAAGTGGAAAGGTTAATAGAAGCAAATTTTATTCGGCCATGTAGATATGCAGAATGGATCTCTAATATTGTTCCTGTGTATAAGAAAAATGGGAAAATGAGAGTTTGCATAGACTTTAGAGATCTAAACAGAGCTACACCCATGGATGGATATCCAATGCCTGTTGCTGACTCGTTGGTTGATGCTGCTGCTGGATATAAAGTTATTAGTTTTATGGATGGTAATGCAGGGTACAATCAAATTTTTATGGCATTGGAAGATATAGCGAAAACAGCTTTCAGATGTCCAGGACATATAGGATTGTTTGAATGGGTTGTCATGACGTTTGGTTTGAAGAATGCTGGTGCAACTTATCAGAGAGCCATGAATTATATTTTTCATGAGTTGATTGGCAAGATTGTGGAAATATATATCGATGATATTGTGATTAAGTCATTGGATCATGAAGCACATTTGGCCGATATAATGAAAACTCTAGAATGCACTAGGAAACATGGGCTCAAGATGAATCCAAATAAATGTGCTTTTGGAGTTTCGGCAGGAGAGTTTTTGGGATTTCTGGTGCATGAAGGAGGAATAGGAGTTGGCGAGAAAAGTATGAAAGCCATTGATGAAGTTGTTCCTCCAACTAATCTTAAGGAGTTACAGTCATTACTTGGTAAGATCAATTTCGTGAGAAGATTCATATCAAACTTATCACAAAAGGTGTTGCCTTTCTCTTCACTATTGAAAGTCAAGAAAGATCAGAAGTTTGTATGGGGTGACGAACAACAAAAGACTTTCGATGAGATCAAGGGATACATGAAAGAACCACCAGTATTGGTACCTCCACAGCTAAACAAGCCTTTTAAGTTGTACGTGGCGGCCGATGCCCAAACTATTGGATCGGCCCTCATACAAGAAGTTGAGGGAAAGGAAAGGGTAGTTGCATACCTTAGCCGAAAATTGCTTGATCCCGAAACAAGGTATTCGGCTACCGAGAAGCTTTGTTTATGTGTTTACTACTCATGTACAAAATTTCGGCACTACTTGCTACATGCCGAATGTATTGTGTATTCAAAATTTTATGTGATAAAGCACATGTTGTCTATGCCGATTTTGAACGGAAGGATTGACAAATGGATTTTGGCTTTGTCTGAATTTGAGTTAAGATTTGAATCGGCAAAAGCTGTTAAAGGACAGGTTATTGCTGACTTCATTACTGAGCATCGCGATTCATCAACTAATTTGCTTGAAATTACTCCTTGGGTATTATTCTTCGATGGATCTTCATGTGACAAAGGTGGTGGAGTAGGTATTTTGTTAATTTCGCCAAGAGGAGAGGTGTTCGAATTTGCTATTCCTATTCAACCTACTGTCACTAATAATCAAGCCGAGTATGAGGCGTTGCTCAGAGGACTTCAATACTTGAAGGAAGCAAAGGCCATTGCAGTCGAAATTTTTGGAGATTCAGAATTAGTCATAAGGCAACTCAATGGCGAATATGAATGCCGAAACGATATCTTAAGGAATTACTATGAGGAATGCAAGCAAATCTTAAAGGAGTTTCAGTCAGTAATTCTGCGGCATATTCCTAGGAGAGACAATGAAGAGGCGAACAGATTAGCTCAAAGTGCTTCGGGTTATAAAGAGCTTCAAGAAGTTTTTGCTAATGGTGTGTATACTTTCGGGAGTAATCTGACAGAAAATGATTCGAGAAAAGAAATTGTTGATTATCTGGAGAATCCATCCCGAAAGGTGTCTAGAAAGCTCAGGTATAAAGCTTTAAAGTTTGTTCTTCTTGATGATAATTTATATTATAAATCCTTGGATGGGGTGCTGTTATATTGCTTAAATCAAGAGGAAGCAAAAAGGCTGATAAGTGAAGTGCATGATAGGCTGTGTGGAGCACATCAATCGGCCTACCGAATGAAATGGGTTATTAGGAGATCTGGGTACTATTGGCCCACAATGCTAGAAGACTGTTTTGAATATTACAAAGGATGCCGAGATTGCCAGAGATTTGGAAACATTCAGAGAGTTCCAGCATCGGTCCTGAATCCTATTATCAAGCCATGGCCATTCAGAGGATGGGGAATAGATTTGATTGGCCAGATAAATCCTCCATCTAGCAAGGGGCATAAGTTTGTGCTTTTAGCAACCGATTATTTTACTAAGTGGGTTGAGGCGATTCCATTAAAAAAGGTGACATCAGAGAATATGGTTGAATTTGTTAAAGAACATATCATTTACAGATTTGGAATTCCTCAAACAATCACCACAGACCAAGGGACTCAGTTTACATCTTCAGAGTTCAGAAGTTTTGCTGAAAGTATGGGCATCAAATTGTTAAATTCTTCTCCTTATTATGCTCAAGCAAATGGTCAGGCAGAGGCTTCTAACAAGATTATGATCAAAACCATACAGAAGAAGATTGATCAGAAGCCGAGAAAGTGGCATTCGGTACTCAATGAGGCTTTATGGGCTTACCGAATGGCTCCACATGGGGCTACACAGACGTCTCCTTATGAGTTGGTATATGGGCATCATGCTATCTTGCCATGGGAGATACAATTAGACTCAAGGAGGATAAAGTTGCAAAAAGATTTAAGTTCTAAAGATTATAGTGATTTGATGATGGACGAATTAGAAGATTTGCATATTATTCGTCTCAGGGCCTTGGAAAATGTTGAGAAAAATAAAATGCGAGTTGCTAAATATTACAACAAGAAGGTGAAAGTCAGGCAATTTGCAGAAGGAGATTTGGTTTGGAAAGCAATATTGCCGATTGGAACTAAATACAGTGCATTCGGTAAGTGGTCTCCAAACTAGGAAGGTCCTTTCAGAGTGGTCAGATGCGTGCCTGGAAATGCATATATCCTGAAAACTTTACTAGGAGAGGAGTTTACTGCCGCTATCAATGGGAGATACTTGAAGAAATATTATCCTAGTATTGAGATTGATCGCTGATTGAAATATTCAATGTCAGAACAACTGAAACAGCCGGCATTCGGGAAGGAGCCGTCTTCAGAACAAAAATATTGACAGAAGAAGGAATCGCCAATACCAAAGTGTATTGCCCTTAGTACAAATATTTTGCATCATGAGTTTGACCAAGTTATCACAAAAAGGATTGCAAAAGATGAATTTTATTGCCGAAATTCCATGATCCCTAGTACAAACTAATGGAACAGCTTGTTCAGAACAGACTGAGGATGAATGGAATCGGCAATGGCAGCGCCATGAGCATCAAGGCTATCTATGGAGGCCTCAATGTCGTCGATCTCCTCCGGGTTGCCATTGGCGAAGCCGGTCGGTAGCCTGGAGTAGTCGGTGCCGGTGTGCGTCGACATGGCGACTAGACCTGCGGCAGTGCCCAGACGGATGCCGTGCGAGGCCACCTCATCGATACGGCCCGCCACTGCACCAAGGCGGGCTTCTGGCGTGTCCCCAGGAGCATTCACCTTGTTTGTCAAAGACTCGACCAATGTCTTCAGCCGATCGAGTTCGGCGTCGCGATCTGTAGGATTACGAAGCAACGACGGGTTAGTCCAAAGTCAGATTGAAGTTAAGCGAACCGAAGAAATTACCGTTGATGGTCTCGAGCAGCTGCTTGCACTGGTGTTGCCACTCCAGATCTGCGATCCCGGCTTGTTTGGAGACGACCTCCAGCTCATGCCGAGTATCATCACGTTCCTGCTTGAATCGGCGGGCATCGCTATCTGAGTAGCGCAGATCCCAGTCGGGCCTGGAGGATCGGCTAGATGACTCCGAAGAATCATCTGCTGCAGCTGGAGCCGCAGGCGGGGCAGTGACAGGGTTCCATTGAATGAGCCTGAAAGCACAAGGGAAGTTGGAAATAAGGCGAAATCTGGAGGAAAGGATAAGGAGTGGCAAGCAGTCATCACCTCCGACGAGCGCCGGCACGGCTCCCTTCGGCTTCGTCGACGGCCGGGCGTCTTCTGTTGTTGGACATCAGGATTTCTTGAAGGTTACTGTGCTGGAAGAGGAAAAGACTCAGGCTAGCAGAAAGCTCGAGTTGAAAGATTTGACGGAAGATTAGGAGCGCTCAAGGTTCTTATTTATGGAACTAACAAAGAGATCGTGGCCGAGGATTAGAGTGCATATTCCGAAGAGTTCGGAAGGTGGAAAGGATTTTCCAACCGGTCGGTTCCCATGTCGTTTGAGATTCTTATCGAGTCGTATTCGGCTTTGACTGGATGAGATTCGGCTATGTCGTAGTTGAAGCGTTTTCGGGTCTGACGCTATTATGGCCAGCTTTGCCGAATGAGTTATCCACAATGGAGAAAAAACAGAGTTAAGAGATGACAAGATTACAGGATTGATAAAACATTCGGCTATCAATTGTTTGTTACAATTACAAACCCAAGAACTTTGAGATTGCATTTTTGGCATTTGATATCATGTTGCTAATGTTCTCTAATAAGTTTTTGTCAGCTTCTTGGGTTCTAGCCAGAGCAGCAAGCTTTGCCTTGAGTTGTTTGTCTTCGTTTAGAGCTGCTAAAGCTTCCTTTCGCCTCTTCTCTGTTAACTTGGGAAGCTCGACTATCTTCTTCTTATCAGCTTCAATTTCGGACGATAGATCTCTCAATTCGGCTTCAAGTGCAGCTTTTCTGATCTCCTTCATTTCAAGTTCAGATTCCAATTTGGTCAGTAATTCCTTGCTGTTCTGAGCTTGAGTATACAGGTCTTTCACAGATTGTTTGGTTGTGGATCTCCTCTGTTCCAGAACTGGTTGAGAAGATTGGTTCTTTAGAGCCTGCTTTACTGCAACGTATTGTTGATCCAAATGAGAGACTGGTTCCAAAGAAGTTTTGATATCGGCAGGGAGTTCTTGGTCAATGGCTTCCAGTGCATCCCTTAAAAGATCAGCATCTTTGACTTGATCTTGGATACTCTTGTGCAGCAAAGCAAGGATATCTTTCAGCTTTGTTTGATTTTCTTCTGACAGAGCTTGGCCAGAAGATGTTTCTTCCCCTTGTTCGGCAACCAAGTCGTCCATAGCGAAAGAATAGCTGGATGATGAAATGGTTTTCTCCTGAAAAATTGTTCTTGCCGAATTAGTAATAGTCTGCTGAATAAAAGAGTAGAGAAAGTTAAATGATTATGTTTACCTCGTTCCTGACTTCCTGAATAGGAGAAGGAAGCCTTTCAGGCTCAATTGGGGGATTCTGTGTATCTTGCTGAGAAGAAACTGGAAGACTTCTTGGTGAGGATGGTACTTCTGATTGGGGAAGAAGTTGCAAAGCTAAAGATGAATCATGATGAGAAGGAGAGCTTTCCAAGATTGGATCCATTGAGGATTGTTCTGCAGTTAACAAGAAATGAGTGCCGATGAAAAAGAAGTTAAGAAGATAAAGTGGTAGAATTTTACCAATCAATGAAGCATCGACAGGATCTGCACTGATTGCTGGTTGCTGTGCTTTGGCCTGAAACCAAGAGGAAATAAAGCTGAGTAAAATACCAATGGCATTATGGTCAAAGAAAGAAGGCTCTGACCCTGATAACCTTTTTGCTGCTTGTTCTTTTCTTCTTTACAACTGAGGGGGCAGTTAAAGAAAGGGTTTTCCTCTTGACAGATGATGGTCTAGTAAGTATTGGATCTGAAGAAGCTTGTCTAGCCATCAGCTGAGCCAAGGTAGGAGATTGGTGCCCCAAAGCAGATATTGGGCCTGCAGCTTTATACAAAATTGCCCTGGCAAGAGGGGCAGGTGTTATATCCTGCAAAATGACAGAATCAAAATCAATTGGGGTTAATATTATTGAGACAGATGAAGAAATAAGCACATTACCTCTGGAATTGGCTGATAATCAGGCATTAACTCAAAGCAGATGGGATGGATTGGCATGTTGAAGATATGATCATGGAATTCTTGCCACCAGAGAGTGAAGGAAGGATGGGCAGATATTATTGGCACAAAAGGATCAGGTGCGTAGATAGTTCCACAGCATTTATAAGTGAAAATCCTTCTTGTCTCTGTGGAATCTTTGACAATCTCCCTAGGCTTGAGAAATTCATGAAGAAATAGCCTTGGGGGCACTTGGCCACATCCCAACTGTCTAGCCATCATGTTTGGCTGATAATATTCATAAGTGCTTTGAACCAGTCTCCCTCCACAGAATTCGGCTGGCAGGATGCAGGGCTGGATGAAGGCATTGAAAATTGCTACAGATTGTACATCAGTGCATCCAGTCTCAAAGCTGAATTCGCAAGGGAGAGTAAGATTGTCATTGTCCAAATATGGGAACCAAAGAGGATTAGCAAAACCTCTGAAGAAGAGCTCAAACAGTTCACCAATGTTCTTGTTGATAGGTACAGTGGAGGCAGCTTCTCCATAGGTTTGACAACCTTTGGTTCTCCGGGTTTCTCCTTCTTTATAATTGATTGAAGGGAAGTCTCGGCTGCTGAGATCAATAGCAACGATTTGGTGCATGTACAATTGCAGCCACATTTGGACAAACCACCAGGGACCATTGACACAGGGGATTTTCTTGCTAGTGTGCATCAGGTGGGTGGTTTGGTTGAGCATATGGTAAACACTTCCCAGGAGGTATTTCCCAAGTGGGATGACTTTTCCAGCAGCCAGCTCTTCAGCCATCACGATATGATTCAAGGTTGGCTCATTGGCTTTGCCACAAAAGACTGATCTACATAGCCACATATTCAGGAAAGCTCTGTATTCGACATCAGTCAGAGGACCATCAGACATATGATTCTGGATATATGTCTTGTATCCAACCCCTGTTCTTACTCCTGTCTGCTTGGAGGAACCTTTATGGTCATATGGGTACACAGTTCCTGTAACATTCAGGCCGGTCATCATGTAGACATCGGCTAAAGTAGGGGACATTGGGCCATGGCCGAAAAGAAAAGCATTTGCACCATTGGACCAAAAATGGCAAGCTGCGATCAGGAGGTTCTCATTCTTTGGTGTTTCTGCTAGTGACAGCTCCAGACAATGAGAAATATACAGCTGGTCCCAGTTCTGTGTTTGGGGGCTTTTATCGTCAGACATCCTTTTGTACCAATTTCTCCATCCGGCAATTGGGGGCAAAGGCCAGTTCTTGAAGGTGTCTTGCCACTCATGAGATTTTGTCAGTGAAATCTTGAAAGGAATCCGCTGAGATTCGGCCGCAATGATTTCAGAAGGATCTGAATCTCCTACGGGACCGAGGAAGTAGGATGGAGATTTTTCCTCAACGGGGATGAGGATTTCGGCAGCTAGGGCCTATCAAGAATGGAAGGGGATGAGAAGAAATTTAAGATGCAAATCGAAAGAAGAATGCCGAATGTGCTTGAGGGGATTAAAGCTTACCTGGAGGGCAAAGTCTTGGTTCGCCATTTGAAGATTGAATCTTGAAAGTCGATGACCTAGGGTTTGGATCCGGATGAGAGCTCCAAAGATTCAAAAAGGAGAAGCGGGTGCCGAGCAGAACTAACTTGGGAATGTTGAGTGCTTCTGGTCAATTCCGAGATAAAATTACCTTTTATCCCGAAATTGAAGGGGCATGTGTTGACACCAAAAATTGGCACCAGGAAGAGGCTGACATGTGGGCCGGAATTGTCAAAGAGATATCATTCGGCAAAGGAGTTTTTTCCCAGAAGCATTCGGCAAAGACGTTCTGCGGTCGGGAACGCATCGTCATTCGGCAAGAGAACTGTTCCGCAAAAGGCATTCGGGAGCGCGTGATGACGTGGATCAAGTATAAGGAAAAGGCTGGTTTGACTTGGAATGCAAGGCGGATGCGGTGCTCCGGCGTTTATCTTTTTTAGGAAATAAATAATGTAATCGTAATCGATTAGAAGTCGTGTCGAAACCTGGGTATAAATATAAACCCATGGTAGTTGTAAAAAATCAATCAATCAATCATACAACAAACCGGCCTCGTGCCAACTTCGAGTCCTTTAGTCGAGTCGTCGAGTTCTTCGAGAGGAGTCATCGATCCGTCGACCTCCGTAAGTACCGGCAACCCTGCGCCATGCCTAGTATCATGCGGTGGATTTAGGCTCTGGTTCAGGAAGGTTCCATTGTTAGATCATGAGCCATGCGGTGGGCTAAGTTTTAGCTTGGAACAAGTTATCGGCTCTATTGGATTTTGGCAAGATCTGATAGATTCATTAAGTTACCATGTGTTGCTCTGGATTTTACCTTTACGTTTGATCCATTACAACACTATTTTGCCCAGTCTAGGTTGATTAGATTCGGTTTTCAGCTCATAATGCACTGCGTCTCCATAGCCGAATTCGAAGTCAATCTAGATTGTCACGTGTTGCGGGTTCAGGCTCGTTGGTCTTGTGTAGATCTTGACAGAACCGGGTATCATGCGGTAGATGCAGGTTTTTGGGTCGTCTTAGAGCTAATCATCCGGTGGATTAGAATTCGATTCGATCTGATAGATCTATCATCATCGGCGAAGCACATTCCTTCTTCATGGAACCCGATTCGGCTATTTGGCTGTATTCGGCAGTATCGTCACGAGTGAAACACGTCCATGGTTCTGTTTTAAATAAAGAATGCTTTTAGCCTCCCATGTTTAGGGTGTATCATGCGGTGGATTGCCCTATTCTTGGTTGGCGGTGTGATCTCAAGCGAGTCGTATCATGCGGTGGATTAACTTGCTTGTTTCGTGCTCGACGGGTTGGAAAGTACCTAGACATGCGGTAGACTAATGCTTTTATCCTATGCATTCTTGTTTATTATGAAATTATGGTCATGCTTTCGCCCTTTTATTTATCTATCATGCTCTGTTCCTCGTTGATCGGTTATGAATATGTTACAATATTTATTCAGCTGAATGCCGATCTTTCGTCATGCTTATGTCACCCATTCGGCAGTGCCTCCCCTGCTTGCTCTGCCGATTGCCGAATGATGCTCTAATTGCCGACAGATAGCTTCTCTGTAGCTATATGTCGTTTGAAACTGGCTCTGCAGCCGCAAATATGGAACTGACTGGTATTGCCCGGTACGTTCCAGGTGTTATCTAAACATCTTTTGTCCCTTTGTCAGTTTCAGGAAAATTGACTGGCACGCTCTCGGATTCAAACGCTCGGGCCACGTGTGAAGCCAGCTAATTCGGCTTGCTGTGTGCTTGGCGTGAGGTGCGGATTTTACGTCAACACGGAGCATCTCATCTGGTGATCTGGACACCCATCCCAATGTGCTAACACCCACTTTCCTAGAAACATGGAGAAGCTCCAAAGGTCCAAGCCTCTAAAAGTTCTTCCTTTTCTAGCAAAGAGACGACGGAGAGGTCTGTCCAGAGGACACCAGGGATGCTTGGGGTCATGGAGAACCGCACAGAACAAGCTGCTCAGCTTACCAAACACCGCATAGAAACGTCAGCCCGTGGACCCATCATCAGTCTACGCCCAGCAAAATGCAGTGATGTTTTTTATTTGAGGAAAAAGGCAGGCCCAAAGACTGCTGCGTCTTTAGCATCTGACGCCGATAACTTGTGGGTAATCGTGTGCCAGTCACATACTCACATGTAGAGGTGAGAGCTGAGTCGGTATCAGTTAAACAATTCATGAGTGGAGCGAGTGAGATACCTACCTGGTGTTGTTAATTGGTTCGACGGGGGCGTAGCGGCAAAGTTGCGCAAATAACAGAGTTTTGTCCCGGCGAATTGGTCGTGCTGAAGAATGGTCTTACGCTAAGAACCGCTCGCCAGCAGTAACGATCACGGGAACTTCTATTTTTCAGCATACTTTTCCCAATTTTGAAGTTACATGCGTGTCAAAAAAATTGATGTTGCTACAACTTGTGAGGACAATTTCTCCTCAGTATGTTAATTTGAAACTCTAGAGCTTACTATTGTACAACATACCTTTTTATTTTGTTTTATTACAAGACAGGAGCAAGATCGCTTCCCGATGAACACGTCAGAATCTAGATTCTAAGTCCTAGATTGTACTATTATTTGCTACAATGGCATCAACAAGCATTTCAACCGCATGTGGTTTGCAGAGATGTCTAATTTCCTTTATCATTGAACTATGAGTGCAGTGATATATTTTTTTCTAAAAAGTAGAGTCCATGTAGTTAAAAAATGTTATAGCGTTTGGGGTAAAATAATATGGTAAAGTTATCCAAAGTAGCAATTTGTGATAAAATTATCATGGAGTATAAATATATATTTGCATGAATTGTCGTTGTCATTGGTATGTGACTCACTAATGAATCTTTCATGATTATTAAACCATGGAAATCGATATTATCCATTGCTCTTGCATGCATATGTACTTGGTTTGCATGATTTACCATGTTTACACTTTGTGTTGGGTTTTGTATATATTAATATTGATAGTAATATGTAATTTATATGCATATAAAGGTGTACTTTGGGTTATTAGTGGCATATATGGGTACTTTAGTTGCAAATTCAGGGGTCGATTTAGAATAATTTTAATAATGGTATTTGTAGGTAATTTAGATGCAAATCAGCGGCCACTTTAGTTTTTTTTATAGTAGCAAAAGTAGGTAATTCTTATACACATATAGGGGTAAGTTTAGTTTATATTTTCATAGTGATAGAGGTTATGAATTTATATGCGAATTAGATCTGATGACCATTCTTGTTAGCACATAATCAATGGTAGGATGCTTTGTTCTCTCTCTTTGTTTTGAGATTTTCTAGCATTTTATTATCATGTCTCGTGGTGATTAACTTGGAGACTTCAAAACCTTCGATTAGTAATACTAAGATATAAGACGGTGGCAAAAGTAGTGGTACTCTCACGAGTGATGACACTAGTCACGAGCAAGGTTCATGCACACAGGTTCATCAGATGGCTGGATTTCCTACCAGTCTGCTAATTCATCATATCACGGATCACTGAATTTCCAACCCATACGGATCCAAGGAAACACGTGCGTACCGATCAAAGCCATGCTAAGGTTTTGGGGCAAATTGAACACGTGCACACCTTGGGATCACATGTCTCGTATGTACGTATACGAAGTAGCTAGCGTCCATTCTCAAGAATCACATGCCTGTTGAATGCGTAATCATTTTCATGGAGACGAGCGGCATGGTCCGTGGCCCAGGAGGCACCTGAATTTGTGCTTAAGTTCACCGGGTTGAGTCATAGCCCCTATTTGGCGCCGAACTCATGCATCTCCAACGCATTCTGAACGACATCTGGATTGGACCGAACGCGGTGGTTTTACTATTTGCTCTTTGCTGTATCATTGCTTCGTCACTTCGTCCACGGCTACTGAATCTCATTGTATGTCAACATAAAACAGCCTTAAATCTTACGTACTAGGTTCAGAAAAGCTTTACCTAACATACGTTTACTTTGCTTATGGTACTATACTACTATAAGTTTTACCGAGTGGTGAAAACAAATAGGGAAAAGGGTCAAACAATAATCCACTCCCGCTCGATTTTTATATATAATAGCTGTAACTCCGAATGCACAAATAAACCAACTCTTCATTTCTAATGAGCAGTCAGGAGAGCTGATTATTGTATCGATAAATAAGAGATACATAAATCAAATGCTGTGGCTCATCTGGATAATAGCTGTAACTCCGAATGCACAAATAAACCAACTCTTCATTTCTAATGAGCAATCAGGAGAGCTGATTATTGTATCGATTAATAAGAGATAAATAAATCAAATGCGTGGCTCATCTGGGAAAAGAACAATAAACATCTGCTAATCTTCAAGCGTCTGAAAATTTCACGGTTCAGTCCAATGGCTACACATTTAGCAAAACCTCGATGACCGTAAAATTAAACACGCTCTAACAATAACTGTAAATAAAACTCACGGTCATTGATCATGCACAATTTACATCCAGTACTATTCATTCCTTGTAGCCCAATCCTCAAAATAAATAACCTGAATTAGTCCAATACCTGACTCAAAAAAAAAAACCTGAATTAGTCCAATAAATCACGTATTTTGTCACGAGCTCTATTTAGATCATTAAACTTCATCAAATTTTAAAGCAAAAATTGTTTAACCAAAAACGTCCATCTGATCCCTGTAATACCATTTGGGCGTTTGAGCAGGTCAAAGAAACGATTCGTGACCACCAACCCCTCCTCTCACCCAAAACCCTACCCGCCCGCGCACCCGCCTCACACGGCGACAGCCACGTCGCCGCCGTGCAGCCACTATGTCCGCTGCTACTGGTGGGTATGCCCTCCCGGCTTCCCATAATCCCCGTCGCGAAGCTGGCCTGGCCAGCGCGCGCCGCCAGTCAAACACCACGAGCTTTGACCGGTCAACAGTCAAAGTTTCCAAGCCTATATAGCCCCCGCGCAACTCCGTCCAAACAATCCAAGGCACCTCTCGTTCCCTCCTCCACCTCTTCCTCCTCTCCCACCTCATCGTCTTCCTCCACCGTGCCGGCCAGCCCGACGTACACGCCGGACGCGACGTGACACCTCCAAACGCACGCGACACGACCGGTCGTCGCTGCGTAGCGCCGCGGGTTTGATCGGTTCGAGAGCCGTGACTTCCTTCGCCAGGCATAGTTCGTCGGTCTTGCCCCGATGACCACCTCGTCGTCCGGGAGCATCGAGGCGCCGGCGGGGAACTCGAGGCCCGGCGCGTTCTCGTTCGCGAGCACGAGCTTCACGGACATGCTCGGGGGACCCGCGGCCGCGGCCGGCGGGGCGTCGAGGTACAAGGCCATGACGCCGCCGTCCCTGCCGTTGTCGCCGCTGTCGCCGTCGTCCTTCTTCAACAACATCCCCGGCGGCCTCAACCCCGCCGACTTCTTCGACTCGCCGGCCCTGCTCACCTCCAGTGTAAGCACGGACGACGAACCCCACTAAGCCCGCGCCGCCATTGCCTTCGCCATTTCTAGGCGGGGCTTTGACTTTGTCGCGCGCACCACGTGTTTGTTGTTGAGTGGAATGCTAATGCTGCGCCGCTCTGCACGCTTTCAGATGTTCCCGTCGCCGACGACGAACGCGTTCGCCTCGCAGCAGTTCAGCTGGTTGGCGCCGCAGGGCGCGGAGGAGCAAGCCGGCGGCAAGCAGGAGGAGCAGAGGCAGTCTTACCCGGACTTCTCGTTCCAGACGGCGCCGACGACCGAAGAGGCCGTGCGGACGACGACGACCTTCCAGCAGCCACCGATTCCACCGGCCCCACTGGTGAGATCAGCATCCATCCATCCATTCCATCCTCTTCGTCTCTGCTGCTGTCACCCTCTCGTGGGTTCCCTGCTGACTTTGTCCAAAAGAGACTACTAATACCACAGTGTCCTAGACTATTTGTTAACAATTGAGCACCCAAATATAAAACAACAAACACCAGTTGTGGTAGCATCATGTCATGATCTCGTAATCTTTTTGTTTGTCCTATAATTGTCAAAGACAAAATTATACTAGTGCTAAACTAGAAGTGTCTCTAATCATATCCTTTGCAACACTTCAGGGCGAAGAGGCATACAGAAGTCAGCAACAGCAGCAGCAGCAGCCATGGGGCTACCAGCAGCAACCTGGCATGGACGCCGGCTCCAGCCAGGCGGCCTACGGTGGGGCGTTCCAGGCAGCCTCGTCGGACGCCGCCGCGATGGCGCCGCACGTGCCGGCGAGCGGCGGGTACACTCAGTCGCAGTCGCAGAGGCGGTCGTCGGACGACGGGTACAACTGGCGCAAGTACGGGCAGAAGCAGGTGAAGGGGAGCGAGAACCCGCGCAGCTACTACAAGTGCACCTTCCCCGGCTGCCCGACCAAGAAGAAGGTGGAGCGGTCGCTGGACGGCCAGATCACCGAGATCGTGTACAAGGGCACGCACAACCACGCCAAGCCCCAGAACACGCGCCGGAGCTCCAGCGCGGCGGCGCAGCTGCTGCAGGGCGGCGGCGACGCGTCGGAGCACTCGTTCGGCGGCACGCCCGTCGCCACCCCCGAGAACTCCTCGGCGTCGTTCGGGGACGAAGAGGCCGGCGTGGGCTCGCCGCGTGCCGGGAACGCCGCCGGCGACGAGTTCGACGAGGACGAGCCGGATTCCAAGAGATGGTGAGCGCTCGGTTACAAATTTACTCGCGCCAAGTTGTTTCTGTTGCGTTCTCGGAAAAGTGGAACTGAATCTTTTTGCTTTTGTCAGGAGGAAAGACGGTGACGGCGAGGGGATCTCCATTGCTGGCAACCGCACGGTGCGCGAGCCGAGGGTCGTTGTCCAAACCATGAGCGACATCGACATCCTCGATGACGGCTACCGCTGGAGGAAGTACGGGCAGAAGGTGGTGAAGGGAAACCCCAACCCGAGGTAACAACAACAAATAAAAAACTCACTTTTTTAATCTCTGTAGAATGAAGTGCTTGTTGCACTGAGATAGTGTGAGCTTGTGCTTATCAGTTATCCTTTTTTTGGTGATTACAGGAGCTACTACAAGTGCACGACGGCCGGGTGCCCGGTGCGGAAGCACGTGGAGCGCGCGTCGCACGACCTGCGCGCGGTGATCACCACGTACGAGGGCAAGCACAACCACGACGTGCCCGCCGCGCGGGGCAGCGCCGCTCTGTACCGGCCCGCGCCGCCGCCGCTGGCGGACAACGCGGGCCACTACCTCGCTGCGGCCGGCGTGAGGCCGCCGGCCATGGCCTACCAAGCGGGTCAGCAGTACGGGTTCGCCGGGCAGGGCTCGTTCGCGCCGCCGGCGCAGAGCGGCGGCTTCGGGTTCTCGTCGGGCTTCGACAACCCGATGGGGTCGTACATGAGCCAGCACCAGCAGCAACAGAGGCAGAACGACGCCATGCACGCGTCGAGGGCCAAAGAGGAGCCCATGGAGGACATGTTTTTCCCCCAATCGATGCTGTACACTGACTGAAGATTGAAGGAGAGGACCGCAAGACAAGAAGACATTGCGGGAAATGGCAAGACATGACGTGATGTCCATAATTGTTTCTTCACTTAGGGTTGATGTATGTACCTAGGATAGGGTTGAACATATTTCTTTATTTGTTTGGAGGCCTCCATGTTGGCAGATGCAGAGATACTTGCCGAAAATGGGTCCTCCCTTAACACGTGGAGGGGAAAGAAAGGATAGTAGGAATGTAGGATACCAGGAGTGTAGGGGACAGGGGAAGTTAGAAAAGGGTATCATCAGTTTTGTTCGTCAATTTTTTTTCACATGAAAATGCATGTTGTATTCAAAATTGAATTGAATTTTACATCATAGAACACCGTTCAAGATTCAAAGTGATCGATGTCTGATACATTGGTGGGATGTTGTGATGTGTTTTAATTTGCTCTGTAGGAATTGCAGTGCAGGTATATATAACCGATTAGCAAAATGTTACGATTGCCTAGACTGATTAACTGAAGCATGTTTGGTCATTATCTCATTTGACACGATCACACTGTGTAACCAATCTCTTTCCTTGCCAAACTGCACGTACCACACAATGACCCAAATGGTTCGCCCATACACACGGCCTCAATTTTCAGGTGCGCGTACGCATGGCCCAGATGTAATGAGTAGAAATTGTAGACCCGGTCAGCCACTCGGCTTGCTGGTCCCTTGCACTCGAGTTTTTTTAATCGTGTACAAGGATTTGACCGTGGATTTTGACCAGGCCTGGTTCCTCCATATACCTAACTCGGAGTAGCAGCCGAAGTTTCTAACGGACCGTGTGTCGGAAAACAAACGGGCAGGCTCAACGCCATGCAACAAGTCAGCCGCATTCGGGCCACGGGTTGGGGTTAGATCAAACAAAATTCATGGGAGACGTCGCGCGCTGCACTTAATTAAGTTTACGCGGCGGAGCGAGGTCAAAATCCGTTCAGCACACACTGACACGTACTAGTACTACTACCAAAGGTACCCTCGCCAGCAGTCACCACGTAGCGTTACGTTTGCTCCCGTGCGCCGGATGAGAGCCGGAGCCTGGCGCAGCTTTACGAGCCCTGAGCCACTCGAGGTCGAGGGCCGGGATGGCAACCAGAGACGTTGCCGTCGTCGACGACCGATTCGATCTGCGCGTTCCCGAGCGCCCCGGGTCACGGGACGGGACCGAACGCGGCGGGAGGGGATGGAGCACGGAGCGCCTGCATGCGGCATTGTTGCGCGGCGGCCCAACGGCCACGAGGGCGGAGACGGCGGCGTGGAGGCAGCCGCTAGGCTACGCGCGGGGCATGCTGGACCGGATCAAACAGAGGAGCGGTCGCGGCTGGCTCCCGTCCCGTCCCGTCGCGTACCCTTTCCGAGTTCCGACGACGTTTGATGCGGTCAGGGTTTCCATCGGCCGCCGGGCCCTTCCTGCGGGGCGCCACGGCGTGCGGTCGAGGGATTACGTTAGCCTACTCGGCGCGGGTCCTGCCGCCGCGGGGCGTGAGTGCGAGGTAGCAGGGCTAGCTAGGCAACCCGGTCGCCGATCGGCCCTGCGCGTCGCGTTCGGATTTGACACGGCCCGGGACTCCGAAAGGCAGCGTGAGCGTATTGGTATTAATTTGTTTGCGCTAAATCTGTCGAAAGTGCGATGGCGCAACGCATGATTGAGCTGCGCAGGAGCGCGTACGTGCTAGAAACCAATTGCCGGGCACGTACGGCTATGTTGCCTGCCTGTTGGTATGAAATTAGTAGCGTCTGCACGATGCTGCTGGGGTTCTTCTACCCCTGAAAACGACCGAGGAAAGGAGCCGTCGAGTATATTTGGCCAAACGGGCCGAGCCCGCTGGGCCGGCACTGGCCCGGCCCTATTCAGCACGCTCCGAAGCACGGTCCGGCCCGTAGCAATAGTGTCAGTGCCGTGCTACTGTCTGGCCCAGGGCCGTGCCTGGGCCGCATTCTCGACCCGTGGCACTAGCACGGGCACGACACGGCTAATGGGCCGGCCCGACATCGGCCCGCTTTGTGGCACGGGCGGGGGCACGGCAGGCCGTCCGATCCCCTCCCCCCGCTCCGGGATATATAAGCCGCCGCGCCGGCCGCGCCTCCCCCGACCCTAACCTTAATTCATTTCCAGCCGGCCGGCCCGCGCAGTCGCGCCTCCCTCTCGAGCTCTTGTCTCGCTCGCCGCTCCTGCTCATCTTCTTCGCCTCCGGCCTCTCCTCTCTCGATCTCCTCTCCTCTCTCGCATCCGGTGGTGGTCTAGCACCACCGGGCGTCGGCACTGGCACACGGCACGGCCGTCGCGCCCCGTGATTTTGATCTCGGGGCGACGATGTAGTATCGTAATCTCGTTGTCGTCCTCGTCCACGCCGTCGCCGTCGCCTACCTCGCTGTCGCCGGTCTCTGGCCACTCTGGTGCTCCGGATCTAGAGTAAGTATTCCTTCCTCTTCCCTCTCTCCACTCATACTCCACTCTAGCGCTCCAGATATGCCATTCTTCATCGTTTCTCTTCTTCTGCAGATGCACACTTGATCCGTGGAGGGACCAGCGGGCTGGATCTGTGCTTCGTCGTCGTCGCCGGTGGACCTGGTGCTCCAGCATCAAAGGTACGAGAAAACCCTAACCCTAGATGGCTAGATCCGTGCTTTCTTTGTCTAGATCCGTGCTTCCTTTGTCTAGATCCGTTCTTTTTTTTATGTTTCTTTAACCATGTTCTTCTTTGATGTTTCCTTGCACTGCAGCTGTTGAGGGACCAGGTCACCTGCGAGTGACGATGGACAGCTCCGACGACGAGACCGTTGAGTTCGGCATGAACGAGGAGCGGCGGTTGTGCGGACTGGCCGGAGATGATGACGAAGATGGCATGCGCGAGGACCGCGAGGCGCTGTTTGGCCCTGGGCGGAGCGTCGATGATCCCATGACCGTCGACGGCGCCGAGCCAGATGATGAGGCCCCTCCTACCTCTGGCCGGAACAGCACCAAGCGCCCCCGCCTACGTCCCTCTACGTCTCCTGTCTGGGATGACTACGAGAAGCTCTTCAAGGAGGTAAATGGTAAGAGGATCAGGTATGGTGCTCGGTGCTTGCATTGCTCTAAGGAGTACTCTGCACTCTCCTCTGGTGGCACTGGTCATCTTACCCGCCACATTAAATCTTGCGTTAAGAGGCGTAAAAAGACTCGCATGTCTCAGTCTCAAATCTCTTTTAATTCTGATGGTACTGTGCGTAATTGGGACTATTGTCCTATTGTTGCTCGTGCTCAACTTGTTCAATTGATTGCTAGACTTGATATTCCTATCTCTATTGGTGAAACTGATGCTTTTGAAGAATACATTAAAACTGCTCATAATCCTAGATTTGCTAAAGTTTCTAGGCAAAGCACCACTAGAAACATTGCTAAACACTTCACTGAGTGTAAGGCTATGCTTGTTGAGACTCTTGGTGGTGCTTCGGTTAATTGTGTGTGTCTCACCTCTGATGTTTGGTCTGGTAATGCCAAAGAGGACTACCTTTCTGTTGTTGCTCACTACATTAATTCTGATTGGCAACTAGAGAAGAGGGTTCTTGGTCTTGTTCTTATTGATGAGTCCCACAATGGACAAAACATTGCTGATCGTGTTGCATCTGTGCTTGCTGATTATGGTTTGTCTGAAAAAGTGTTTGCTGTTACTTTAGACAATGCTTCATCTAATGCTTCTGCCATGCAAAAATTGAGACATATACTGTCTAAATACCTTGGTTTTGAGGTTATTGATGATCCACAAACTGCTGGTAACCATACTGAGGTAAACTTTTCCTCTAATGCTGTTAATTCTATGTTCTTGCATCAACGTTGTGCATGTCATATCATTAACCTGATTGTTAAAGAGGCCCTTGTTGCTCTTAAGCCTTTGATATAAAGATTTAGATCTGCAATTTCTTGGTTAAATTCATCTAATCAGAGAATTGTTGCATATAAAAGTTATTGCATTGCAACTGGTGTTAGGCCTAGAAAGTTTAAGCTTGACATGGATGTTAGGTGGAACTCTACGTATCTAATGCTTAAGCATCTTTATCCTCACAAGCAATGTTTCAGCACTTTCATGCAGGCTCAGTATCCTAGGGCTGAAGGTGAGCCATTCCTGTTAACTGATGAGCATTGGGCTGTGGGACAAAAGGTACTAACATTTCTTGAGTTGTTTTATGATGCAACTGTTACATTGTTTGGTGTGTATTATCCTACATCACCACTTATGATTCATTATCTTATTAAGATTGCTCTGCACCTGCAAACTTATGCTAATGATTGTCACATTAGATCTGTGGTTCAACCTGATAGACAAATATACCAAGTACTGGAGGGACATACCCTTGCTATATTCTTTTGCATTCATCCTGGACCCTAGAGCTAAAATGAAAGGTTTTACTAGGGTGCTTAGAAGGTTGGGTGTTCTCACTGGTTCAGATTACAATACTTATTTGGTTACCACTAGAGCTAAACTGACAGATGTCTACAACAAGTATGATGAGAAATTTGGTGATGTTAGGTTGAAGAGGTCTAATCCTCCTGACCTGGCTGCTGGTAAGTCAAGATCTTCTTGGGATGAAATTTATGATGATGGTCCTGTTTCTGGTTCTGGTTTGCCTGGTGGTATCTTGCCTAGTAGTAGCATTAACATGTCTAGAGATACTTCTGCTGTTTCTCTGCTGCATGCGGTAAGGTCTGCTGCCTCTAATACTTCTGAACTTGTTTCCTACTTGGACTGTGACACTGTCAGTCACATGTCTGATGACTTTAACATTTTGAACTGGTGGCATCAACACAAACTTACATATCCAGTTCTCTCAATCATGGCTAAAGATATCTTGACTGTCTCTGTCTCTACAATATCTTCAGAATCTACATTTAGTATGACTGGCAGGATCATCGAGGAGCGGCGAAGGAGGCTCAGACCAGACATGGTGGAGATGCTGACTTGCATCAAGGACTGGGAAGCGCCAGAAGCAAGGCTGCAACAAATTGTGGATGACAAGGAGCTTGAAGAAGCATTTGCAGGACTTTATCTAGATTAGTTGCTTTAGTTACCTATCATTTATGTAATGGGACTGTAATATTTTGTGACTGTTGGACCTGGAGGTCCTGAACTTGTGATGTGGATGTAAGAAGAAGACATTGAACTCTATTTTAGAGCTTGGCTGTACTCTTTTCCTGTCTAGGGTTTCTCACAAGGGTGAGTTTTACCTAGCCAGGTTTTTAATGAGGCAGCCATTGCACAAGCTCCCTATTTATTTGTTATTTTGTTAACTTCTTGTGTTTGTCATATTTTTTGGAGTTGAGATTGTGTTTTTGTTATTCTTGATGAAATGCTGATAAGTTTGATATGTGTTTGGTGACTTAGTGTCAGTGCCGGCACGGGCACTATAGTGCCTGTTGGCACGACACGGCACTTGCCTCTGGCCTTAGTGTCGTGCTAGTGCCTGGCCTTCGGCACGGCGGCTCTAAGTGGCACGGCACGGCTAGTTAGCCGTGCTATGTAGTGCCGTGCCATTTAGTACCGTGCCAGATAGTGCTAGTGCCGTGCCGTGCCAGCACGGCACGTTTGGCCAACTATACCGTCGAGGAACCAGCAGGCAGCAGCATGACCACCCCCCAGTGGTAAACTGGTAACACGTCATGCGCCGAAAAAGTTTGAGAAATCTCAGCGGGTCGAGGATGCTTAGTCCCCCGTATGACCAACAGAGGCGGCACCTGTCACTGTTAGTGCTGTACGAGCTTACCATGCGTGCGTAGGTCAGTAGGTGCCGGATCACCACCTCCAATGGCCAGATTATTTTTGACCTGACTAAAAGAGTGCTAAGACTTTCATGTTGCGTTGACTGTAAATATTTTCAGGTAAACTGGCCCATCCGCAGATTTCAGATGTCTCCTCTCCTCTACGGGCCAAACCGGGTCCTCGGCCCAACAAAGTCTCTAGGCGACTAGAGGCCGAAAGGCACAACCTTCTTCCCCAGTGCGTGCCACAGCCAAGCACTGTAGCTAACAAACAGCTTTGCAAGGTTTCGCTTCTTTCAGCTCCGTGGATTTTTCTTAAAGTTTATGCTGCATATTTGCATTTGCAATCCTCTGAAAAGAATCTACCACACCACCCCAACGTCAGAAGGACTCATCGAATCTTCATTTAAATTATGGTGTGATGAGTGCATGTGCTAATGAGGCGAGCACACCGAAATGGCTTGTGATGATAACACAATGGGCGCCCCATGTTATGTTGGCTTCGTCAAGGCAATGCAAGACGTGCCACCACTCGGTGGCAAAGCAAATGAATCAGGTCCGTCTAGATTTTTAAAGAGCTGTGGTTTGCATAATCCAAGGAACAATCTCCATTTCCTGGTCTTGGATCTGTCTTTGGTCTTAACGCTGCATATTCTCTGAGTATACTATGTAAGCTAAGTCGCACATAAACCAAAAGGAGAGTTCATAAATTTTAAATAATTGAATACGTGATTATATATGATTGTTAAAGATGTACTAATTTGCTTTCAAACATGTCCGTTTAACTTTAGCTATAGAGCACTGAGGCGTCTTCACCATGTCAGTCAGCTTTCTACTATTCGAGTACGTGGGAAGAAATTAAACAGAGAGAAGTGAACAAAGGACAAATTTCTTTGAATTTTCGGATGAACTCAACCAAATCTCATCTGTACAGTTTGGGGCTCTTACAATTATTTTGTCACAATTTTCCTCCCCATCTCCCGAGCTAAAACCGTTCAACCCTTGGACATCGCAATATAGAGTCGTCAGGGGATCAAGAGAGGTGAGAACCGGCCGGAGACACGTCCTCGATCGTGGTGGTATTCACATCGGCAGATCAGAAAGGAAAACCAAAAGAATAAGCGAAGCCGAAGAAGAAGACAGAGAGCTCTTCGAGCTCTCTAATCCGAGGCCTCCTCCACGATGCTCTCGAGCTGCGGCCGCCACACGCCGACGCGGGCGCTGCTCCGCCGTCTCCGGTGGCCGCCGCTCGACGCGGTCTTCTCGGAGAGCAGCTCCCTCAGGTAGTTGTCCTGCTCCGCCGTGTCGCCGGCGCTCTTCTTGGCGTGGTGGTGGCGGCTCGGCCGCTTGCCGCCGCCGCTCTTCTTGGAGCCGCCCTGCTTCTTGCTCCTCCGGTCCGCCGGCAGGGTGGCCGAGGGGATGAGGAAGTAGATGCGGCCGCGCTTGAGCTCCGAGTCCGGCGACACGATGACGAGCTTCTTGGAGGCGCACCCGGGCGCGCCGGAGGGTGACCACGCCGTGGTGAGCGTGTGGTTGGGGTTCGCGGCGAGCACGGAGGCCGCGGCCACCGGGCAGCTGAACTCGTCGACGTGCCCGCTGAGGTGCACGATGCGGACGACGTCGAGGGCGCCGCAGGGGACCATGCAGGCCAGGCAGCACCGCAAGCTGTTGCCCATGTCGTCGTCGGCGGTGGTGGTGCTCGACCGCTGGGCGTGGGCACAGCTGGAGCTGGGCTTCTTGATTGGCTTTGCTGTTGCCGTTGATTGGAACTGGGAACTCCTTGTGATGGGAGTGTGGCGGAGGCTAGCTGCGCGTATATATAGCGCGCCAAGTGGAAGTGGACCTGGATGATGTGCCATGCTGCCATCTCAAAGTCATAGCTATCCTGCTGGCTTTGGGATTGAATAATGCTGATTTTATTTTGAAATAATTGAATAGCGATGCTACTGGTACAAATAAGTACGAACTGTTTGAGCTATGGTACACACGATCTCCTACACAGAACTTCCAAATCTGTGTGGTGTGCAGAGCTCTAGGCCCCATTTAAAAGACGACTGTTTGCATCTTTTTATCCAAATTCTTGTGGTGCCACTTCTTGTTGGCAATCATGGACGAAACAGAGTTTCCTCAGACCAAAATAGTTAACTGATTGATTTTCGGTTCAGTTCTTTCTAGTAATTCAAGTTAAATGCATAATAATCATCCTAAGACAGATTTGAGTGAATTATCTAACGTTGCAAATCAAATCATAAATCTAGCATTTTTTTGTGGAGCCACTTGTAAAAGTAGCATGAAGAGGATTATCGTTTCTCTGCTCAGTCACATCCTGTGGTTCTAGCATTATTGATGGAGTATATGTCCCATCCTTTTTTCTCAAATATATCTAGTTGGTAAAAGAAACCTACATTTGTGCTTCAGGACAAAGAATGGCACCGTGCATCATGTTCCATGGGTCCCGCTTGGTTCGTGCAAGGCCTTTTCTTTAGTAATTTGCCTCACTGGATACGTGTTTGTTTGGTTTCCGATAGATTCCTTTGGACGTATCTCGGATAGTTTTCGCTAGCGACCCAAAATCCAAGATGGCAGAGCCTTAGATTATTAAGCCAATAATTTGAACTGATAGGATATTAGCATGGTCTTGGCCCTCTAATCTTGCCCAGGAAGCTGCCACGAAGGAGCGCCACTGCAATGATTAGGAATAATCCAATCCCCCTTTGTGTGTTACCGGTGACGATTCTCAAGGCCGGAGAACATTCCTGATGGCCAGTAATAGCATTTAGATCGAAGACATTTTTAGGGTACGGAGAGAGATAGGATCGAACTCCTAAAGTAAATCCAACACGATGTTCTTATGCTAAGCATGGTGACTTTTAATTTCCGCCCTTATTATTAGTGTAGTACGTACGTGGAGAAGGAATTTTTATGTTAACGAAAAGAATTCATCGTGACATTCCCCCGAGCTGATCTCCGCGGCGCCAAGATTCGAGGCACGTCGAAAACGTTCGGGGGGGCCTTGGAAGCGGAAGCTGCCGGGTGGCAGCTACTACACTGCACTGGTGGCACGCCGACCCAGCCGGCTCCGGGCAACGTACCGCACGGCCGTAGTACATGCCCTCTTGGAACCGCCCAAATCCGCATTCGCTCGAAAGCCGAGGGCGCTGCGCTCCGGTGCCCCGGCAGCCCAGCGCGATCGACAAAGCCGGCGGGCATGCTCCGCCTGGCCCGGGCACGCTTGCCGGCAGGTCTCGCTCGCCGCCCCCGCGCGACAGGCCGATCCGCCAGAGGCTTTTCCGGGAACCCCACGTCTGCCGATGGCGTTGGCCCGTGCAATCTCGGCTATTGGGAGGTACGTAGCCGAGATGGGAGATTTTGGGCGGGTGCAGAGGGGAGCAGCCGGATCCCTGGGGAGCTGGAGGTTTCGGCGGTTTTGGACGCAGCCGCGCTGGAGTGCACGTCCGCGGCCCGGCATACTCGTGTTGGGCACGAAAGAGCTTGCTCTGGCGGTGGGTGCGTGCGTGCGTGCGCGGGTAGTGGCGTGGTGTAGATACGACGGGGAAGGCTCTCCACGGTTCCGACGAACCGAACCGTCGTCCGATACATTGGCTTGATTTTGTTTCAAGATAAGGGGAGAGATACGGCTACCATCGTGGCACCGTACAGGCTGGTTTGGAACCGAGGTACGGGACTGCTGGTTTAACGTAATCATGGAGTTTTTTTGTTGTTGTTGCGAAAACATAATCATGGAGTTAGGTTCATCGTATAATAGTAGCTGAATTAATGCCCAAGCAGATTTGTTTTGTTCAGGAAACATGATTACAAGGATAGAAATATGTAAACGAAGGCATGAATATAGTAGCTGATCTAGGCCCCATTTATAATATGTTTGGATTTTTTTCACGATTACTTTTCATGCAATTTTGTATCCTTCTAATAAAATATGTATCAAATGTTCCTAACTATGAAAGTAACAAAAAATTATCAATATATTTTTTAAAAGTAATATTATATTTAGAAAAATAAAAAAAGGCAAATCATGTTAGCGAGTAGATTGGACCAATAAAAATAATTTAGCGAACGAAATTGAGCGAAATTTTATCAATGCCTTAAGTTTAGATGGACAAAGTGATAGGAGAATATAGTTAAATTGACCTTTTCCATAGAGTAAATTGTATCTACTATGCATCAACTTGATACGTGGGTGTGAATTGGTTCAACGACTTATAAACTACTCCGTATTCAATTTAGTACAATTAGCAAAGGTGCATGTCCCGCGCGCACATGCCAGTCATACACGGGCACGACAAACTGAGACAGTAAAGCCGCAAAGGTTGTACGGCATGGAGTTCCAATCCCAAATATAGAGAAAATACAGACCTAATTATGGTAGTGAACGTGAAGATATGTGTGGCCCCGTGGAAACCTACATTCACGAAATCTTACGTTACAACAAAATAACCTGTGCTTTATAGTATATACTCCCTCCATATTGATATCAGATGACGTTTACGACACCAGCACGATGTCCAAAACGTAACTTTGATTTTTTATTTTTACAAAAATATTTATTAAAAATATATGTATACTTTTATAAAAAATATTTTTTAATACAAATCTATTCATATGGTTTTCACATTTCCAAATAACGACTTAAAAGTTATTCATGATTTATATTCCTAATATTTGACTAAAATCTTATCTGAAACGTCATCTAATACTAATATGGAGGGAGTATAAATCTTACGTGATGAATAATAATTATTTTTTTCATAATTGTTTGATAGTATTTTGGTGCCATAAAATTCATATTAGTTTCAAAGATAGCCTAATTTGATTGAATTTTAATTTTAAAACCATAAAAGTACATGTGTTCTTTTAAATAAAATATGTTCATGTCTATTTTTTATATCGTTAGATAAAATTCCATGAATTTTGGAGGCAATTTAAAGATCGTTTCATCTTACTTAACTTATGAAAGCGACGAAAATGTCAAATAAGGAACGAAGTTAAAAGTCAGTATCAAATAGAAGATGAAAAACTTTTTAGAGCTAAGAAATGAACTAAATTTTATTTTAGTGTCAAATAAGAAATTTACTCTTTACACTTTCGCCACGTCCGGCACGAAGCAAAAAGATAATTATTATATATAGAGAGTAGACATGACTGAGAAAGCACTGCGTGAGATCAAACAAAAACATCAAATCTAATGCTCGCTTTACCCTAGGAGAATACAGGTTACATTTAGACCGTGGATGTACTAAACTACCGAGCTGTTGCACTGAATTGAACAATTTATAAATGGTTGGACAAATATATTTTCATGTCAAGTTGTTAAATGGTGAGCGTGATTTTCTCTTTTCCTTATTACAGAGGTGGGACATATAACCCCTGCTGCCCTGCCCTACCACATCTCCAATCAATTGTTTAAGTTAATATTTTAGTGAGTTTTTGTATGTTTTCTTCTATAGTGCTAATTATTATCTAGTCGTTTTCACCTTGCCTACACGTATCAATGCCACATGATTATTTTTGTCCTATTGGCCTTGGGGTTCCGAAATCCACCACCTTTCTCGTTAGAACCATGCTGCAAACCTACCATGAAAATTAGGGAATGTAAGTAAGATGATACCTACACGTGACTTGATTGTCCAAGTCGATCGGAAAGAGTGCAAAATTAATTGAGATATAGCAAAATGAAGATCAATTAAAAAAGCTAACATATTTGCATCAGATAGATTTACATGGTTTGATCAGAAAAGTAGAGAATAGAAGGCCAATCCAATCTGATCCTTTTAAAAAAACGCTTCAACGACCTTCACTATTAGAATGCATGAATCATAACCCTTGGGCTTCTTATCTGGTACATAAATCATAAGCATTTAGAGATGAATCCTCGGTTGGATATTTGGATGGTTGGCCAACTATGGTTTGCCGGTGAGCCGCCCGAGAGCGACGCGGTGCTCACTTCAGGTGCAATATCGTTCACGGGTCACCGACGCACCGCCGGACGCCGGTCGTGCAGTTCCGCGGTGCTGCCCCGCCCGTATACAGTAGCGCACTCTGTTTGCCTGCCCTCCGCGTGCGGACGCTCGTGGCGTACACTGCCATACTGCACTGGCATCCAATCCATCATCCAGTTGAGCACCGTCGCGCACGCGCTCGCCTCGGCCTCGCCAACCCTGCTTGCTACGAGTACCCCTCACCCATCCCGGCCCATCCGTGCGCATCCGTAGCCGTACGGCCGGCACCCGGACGGCCTTCGCTCGTCCAAGTCGTCTTCGAGCTCCAGATCGAGCGCTCGCTCGCCGCCGGTCAAGGATTCTCCGCTATGCTGCTGCCAACGACGTGCAGCGCAGTTGGCAGCCAGGGAATCCAATCCAGACAGACAAGCGCGGCGCGCGCGATCGCCGTGTGAAAACCTTAAACCCCGGTGCGGTGCCCTGACCGATTCCTCACCAGTCACCTGCCTGCTCGGTGCTCACTACCTGTCTGTCAGTGAGGCCGGTGCGCGCAGGCGACGCGCCTGACGCGAGGAACCCACAGCGGGCGAGGGCGAGCTGCGCGCCTGCACGTGCACGCGGGCAGCTCCAAATAGCTGGAGATGCCGGGGGCGGGCGGGGACGAAGCCGCGACGAAGCTTCGTTCGTGCGGGCTCGGGACTCGGAGGCGCATCCATCCAACCGCCACCACCGTACCGGCACCGACCGCCTCGTCGCCGTCGTCGTCGTCGTCGTCAGGACATCAGATCATACAGTATTCAGATGGAATCCATCATTTGCGCCAGGGAGGCAGGCACTATTCTATTTCTATCCGCATCCGCCCGCGTCGCGCGGAGAAGGAGACTGACTGCTGGATGGATCGATCATTCGATCGGGGCCGGGGCCTCCTCGGTGCTCGGGCCACGCTGCCGCGGCTACATGTGGCGGCGCCGGGCAAGCCAACCTGGCGAGATGTGGATTGGCTGTACGCCTGCACCCTCCACTCTACTTTACTGTACGTGCAGTGGCGTACGTTTGGCCCCACGCCTGGCGCTCTAGCTGGCCGTCCGTGGGTATGTCATGTGGTAGATTCAAGTATCCTAGCCTACAAAATAAATTCTGGCTTGCACCGTGCCACAGTACTTATATCTATTCACGAGTTAATAAGAAGCAGATGAGATGCGTAGTTCCCATTGTTTTCTTGGCAAGTGATAAGGCCCGGTCCTTTTGGTACGCTTGGCAGCGCACGGCGGCGCCTGGATCTCTGGCTCTGTCACGCCATATCTGCCGTTACTGTTAGGGCTTTGGATTATGTGTTTTTCAGTGGTCCAAACACGTATGGGTCAGTGAGAGTGTGGGACAGCATATTTAGGTTCTTGATAAAGAAACAAAGGGGGAAAAGGTCAGTGCTGCGTCTGATGGCTGATGAGACTTGGGAACTGGATTCGCGCGGCAGCGGCGCCATCAGGCTCCTGCGTCCGCATCTGCACACGGGGGTGCGCCTTAGTTTGGTTGCACGGGCGTGACGATTCCTGTGCGCTGCATTTGAAGGAACACGTAGAACCTACGCACGAGGTGGCAGATGCGCCATTCGGCCATTTGATAGCAACATTGTTCTTGTTGTTTTGAGACTTTGAGCATCGAGTGTTCTGATTCTCAACGCACCATCAGCTCTTCTGTTCCCGTACGCAGCCGCGCACTTTTGTTCCCATGGTCTATTGGGAAAATAGGGCGGGCGCATAGTAAAGTGCAAATTGCTCCAATAATTTGCCAAGAAAAAAGATCTCTGAATTCGTTATCTGTACACATGTAGTTTCAGAATCTGAAAGAGACAGCTCGCCAGCGTTGGAATGGCAATGGTGGAAACCGTTGGTGCATCGGGACATGGCCACAGGAAACCTCAGGCCGTGGCAAAATCCGTTCGGCCTACAAAATTTCACATGTACTCTGGATTCAAGAGCATAAGGTTTTGTCACAGGCGACAATCCTGATCCCTGCCAGCCAGTCTCCGAGAATGTTTTGGGCTGAATTTCACGTGTAAAATACTGTACAGGTTCAAAATTCTTTGATTGTCTTCTCTGCGAATGTACACACAATGTTCACCCCATAAGGGTGTAATAAAAATGGCTTTCTGATCGCAATAGTGTGAAAGTCTTCAAAGCCTTCAAGATTTTCAAATTTGTCCCTCCACATGACGCGATGGCTGGGCTTCAATCTTGCTCTAAGAAGACTTCTCCTTGTCTATATGCCTGTAAGGTTGTATCGTATTATGGTGTGTTATGGAAGGAAGCTGCTCTGGTGTGTTGTATGGCCACAACAAATTAGGCCACTGTGTGGTGACTACGTCAAGTCATTAGGTTGGTTACTGCTGTCATCCACATTCTGTACATCTGTCGTGCCACATTCTAGCAGTGGCATTTCGGTTGCATTGGAAACCTCAGAAGGTAACTCTTTCTTAGTACTTTGCACGCCTGTAGCTCGTGCAAGATCAATCCATTGCTGCAAGAAACATGGTGTCAGTAAAGCAAAATGTACTGCAAGTGCTACTGTTGTCTATGAAATTGGAGACTAGGGAAATCGAATACTCTCATCGTAAGGTGTTGATTTCCTTCCCTGAAGAAAACAAACTACTTAGTAATGATCACTGATGGCTCCCTCAATTAAATCAGGACCATCCTAAGATCAGAAATGCTGAAATTCATGTAGCAAAGTTGAACGGGCCCAATAAAAATGCCAGAATGGAAAAAAGGAATAGGGTTCCAGAGTCCAGACTCAGAATGCTAGCACACTGAGTTGCCTCCCATCAAATTTTACTACTATGGGTGTGTTTAGATCCGCGAAAAGTTAGGTGAAAAAGTCACATCGGACACCGTAGCGTAATGTAGCACTTTTCGTTTCTTTGTGGTAATCGTTGTCCTACCATGATCTAATTAGGCTCAAAAGATTCGTCTCGTCGTGTACATCAAAACTATGCAATTAGTTTTTTTTATTTACCCACGTTTAGTGTTCCATGCATGCGTCATTTGCTATATTTAATGTTTCGATGTGATATCGATGTGATGTGGATGTGATGGAAAGTTTAGATTTTTGAAGGATCTAAACACCCAATTGTAGTGTTAGGTGCAGCTCTAGTAGCACTCCTCGTGTCCTGGGTTCGACTCCCCCTGCGAGCAAATTTCAGGTTAGGGTTAAAAAAATCCTCTTGTCCGTCCCAAGCCAAAGCACAGGTCTAAGGTCCGGCCCAGGTTATTAGTCGTCTCACACGGGCTATGGTGCGGCTGTGTAAGGGTGGGGCCCCGGGGGCTGTCTTAGCCCCCACGGGTCGAACTTTTTTATATATAAATTGAGCTGCCAATTGATAGTAGGGAGTCAAGTAGTCCACCTACCAAATACCAATTTTCATACCTTATTCTATAAGTCTTTGGTCCTATGCTAAAAATAAGAAAGAGAGAGGAGAAAACATGTTTGTGCCGTTCAGCCAGCTTGAAAATGCAATTAGATACAAAGACATTATCAGCTCAACATAAAGTGCAGAAGTGGCAAACCTGTGTTCCCCAGTATGAATTAATTATCCTTGAAACAAAGGACAACAAGCTAGCGAGAAGTGGCTGGTTATAGTAGGTCATCAGATCCTCTCCTAGCCGATGCTCAATCAGACCAGCTATGACCTGAAGCAGGTTTATTTGAAAATCTTAACATTCTTGTGAAAAATGAAAGAAATGATAAGCTGCATGCACTTGGAAATAATAGTTTCTAGATTTAGTTGGAATTGATAGTTTCTGGACAATCTAATGCATCATTGAGTTACTAATTGCCGATGAGCTGCAGTTTCAAGCCCTCATTTTGATGTTACCTACTTCCCACTCTCGGCATGTTATATAAACACATTTTAACAATTGCTCGCATGTGCTCTAATCTATGCAACCACCGATGAAATAGCTCTTCAGACAACTACAACAAAGTAAATAGAGAGATGCTCTCAGCACACTACCTGATACCGCAAGTTTGCTGACGTTCCAAGGAAGCAACTATAAACAGTTGCTGATTTCCAGATTGGAGATCTTTTGCGTCCCACTTCCATAGTTGCAGAAGGTTTCAGAATTTGACGAGCACCATATAAGACATCTGAAGCAACTCCAGCTCCAATACTAGAAATGAATCCAACACCGGCAAGTTTAAGACCGCCCATAAGCACTGATGCAAATCTCTGATTAGTGCTCCAATTCTGCCCTACAATACCCTTTTGAAATGCATTGTCCGGCAATGTTCCTAAAAGTCCTCTCAGTAGCTCCACACTCTCACCAGAGCCATCATCGGCAAGAGACAAGAGTGAAATAGTAGGTGCGGGAAGCCACACTGTAAAGAAGTCAACAACAGAACCTCTAATTGTATCAGTGAGAACATAGTCGATCTCTTCAAAAAAACGTCCTTTACGTTTTTCATATTGTGCTAGAAGAGTTGTAGTTATCGATATGCCCTCTTCAATAGCTAATCTATGCAGAAACTTGGGATCTGCTAGCAATCTTTCACGAAAACCCTGCAGAAAATGGCCAGTTTTAAGTTTCAACAATTTAACCATGCTTGTTGTCGTACCAGCATCTCTATCTCTAATTGGCATTCCTAAAAGGGAAAAGAGTGAGAGATAAATAGTACAGGAGCTTCTTACTTGGAATCGGTGAATCAATTCAGCCATAACAGGGTATTTCTCAAGGTCAAAAAAGTTCTGCAATATCTCAGGAGAAACTACACCAAGATCTATTCCTTTCTGAAGATCCTGTCATAAAAATACAGAAAGTTCTGTCAGCTCTAACATTAGAAAATACGACTACTTATCATAGCAAGATAGCCCTAGAAAGAATTTTCATTAGACAACAACAATTTTCTGATTCTATATTCATGGACAACAATTTCAGTACTGTTTACATTTTCTTTTAGACTAATAACAGTTCCCAACCTAATACACTACGCCAGATATATATAGAACTAAGTAAGAGCAAATAATAACCTGAGGTAAAGCTTCGCGCCTCCTACCAGCAGCGTTCATTACTCTAGCAATTTCAGCACGATCAAAGCAATTTCGACTGCATGGCTTGGCAGCAGAGTACCATAAGAAATCGGCCACAGGGATTTCACCTTCTCTCCTTATACTCTGTCTCTCAGGATCAAGAAGTATCACAACTTGATTTTTCTTTTGCATCTTTTTAGATATCCTAGCGGGAACACCAATTCCTCGTGGCCCGTACATAACATGACTCGCACCAGTTACAACAATGAGCATCCCTGAAGGATCGCCATTAGTAACTTCTTTCATTATTGTCTGGGACATGGTATAATCATCAACTACTCTTGCCTGTGCTGATAAATATGAACTTGGGCCAAAAGGGGAACCACGAGTTGATGAAATCTTGTCTAGCAATGATCGTCCTGAGATGGATGTAAAACCAGAAATGAAGCCTGAGCCAGCTGGAGGAGCATACAGCTTTCTTTGAGCTTTTGAAAGGCCTCTAATTCCTTCTGCTTGGACAGTTCTTACTACCTAGTCAAGAAAAGCACTAGATAATTTTCACCAAATAATGTAGAGACTAGAAAAAGTTAAGCTTACATATTAAATGCAATTCAGATCATAGATTTACTAGGGAATGGAACAGAAGTGCTTAAGCAGGCGAATTAGAATACATGGTACGCGAAAAAGCTTGCCTGTTTGAACAATTATTACAACTTTGTGATGTAAACAGTCCACAATTCAGAAGTATAAATGAACAAGGTTAATGATAATTCAAATATGCCTGAGTCACATGCAATTTTTCTGGGGACAGTGTGAAAATAAATTATAAATTACCTCAAGTGGAGTTCCACAGGCAACAAGCTTTATTCCATTATCACGGCAGTAATTCAAAAGAGGTTCGTACTCCTGCCATCGCTCTGGTGCCCAGTGAGATGTATAAAGCTTTAAGCTGCTACCATCAATTCTGCAGAAGGCAAAGAACTGTTACAAAATCATTCACGAGTATTGGAATGCTTACAAATTTCACTTTCCCCGCCCGAAAATATAAAATAAATAACGAACATAGGACTTTGGTTGAGCTTATCCTATTATGGAAACCTACATGGTCAAAATAATAGTAGTGTGGTACTATTAAGAGTAGCAAATCTAGTGGGGGCGAGTCGAACTACCAGTTATACAACTTACAAGACATTTTTAGCTATTCTAGCAGAGACAGTTTTACCTCTTGCCAGAAGCTATCTCCTACTTATCTACACCTATGTAAATCAAAGTGCAACTAACAAGCACTGGTAACTCAACTTGCATTCGAAGCTAACACGATCAAAACTCGGCATCCCTAGAGACAGAAGTACAGCATATCACGTTGCTCAGCTGAATACTTGTCAAAACTAGGAAATATGTAAGTTTCGTTGTCTTATAACACACAAAAATGGCACCGCAACAACCTTCCATCCATGAACTGGTTGAGCTGCTCCTGGAGGTCGCAGGGGAAGGCCTCGAGCGCGAGCGAGATGCTCCTCCCGGCGTCGGCGCAGCCGGCGGCCAGCTTCTTGACAATCTCGAGCTCGAGCACCCTGTCGTCGCGGTCGGGCACGAGCTCTGCCTCGCCGAGGTACACCACCCGGGCGCCCATCAGCTTCTCCCACACCCTCCGCCGCGCGTCCTTCCCCACGGTCTGCGGCTCCCCGATGACCGTAGCGTCGTAGACCCTCGACAGCGCCGGCTCGTCCGCTGGAGGCGGAGGCGGGGCCGGAGCGGCGGGCGCCGGCGCCGGCGGAGGTGGGGCCGGCTTGTCATCGCCTGCCGCGGCGGAGGCGGCGAGGGGGAGGGACTGGAGGACGGTGGACGCCGCGACCAGCGAGGGGACGAGGACGAGGAGGTTGCGGCGCGTGGTGGCGGCCGCCGCGCAGACGCTGCCGCGCGTGGAGGCGGAGGCGGAGGCGGAGGCGGAGGCGGGATTGGTGGTGGAGGTGAGGAGCGGCGGCTTGATGGGGAGGTGGGGTTTGAACCTGAAGGCCCCCGGCGCCCGTGAAGGCGCTTGCGGCAGCATTCTCCTTCTCCCCCGCTGACACAACGCCGGAGGCGCGCCCGCGCCCGCGCCCGCGCCGCCGGTGCCCGGTGGCGATGGGGGTGAAATGGAGGGCCTAGAGAGACGGAGCAGTTTGTGGTGGTAGGTAATAGAAGACTCTTCGAAGCCTCGGTTGTTTTGCCTTTCAAAACTCAAACAGTAGTCATGTTTCTACGCCAAAATCATCAACCTGAGTAAAGCCAAACCTGCGGCGGGGATGCCATCCGTTTGTCACTAGAGGACAAAGAGCAATGTGATGCGATCACAGTTTCTGTTAGATTGTGTGTTTTCACCACAAGCCAAACTCGTTGCATTTGCTCATCGACACCACACACCAGCAAACTTCAGCGGTCAGCACAGCCGCACAGTGCTAGATTTTTGGGGAATTTCTTGTGGCGGAAATCGTGGCGACTTTTCACGGAAGAGCTCGACCGGCCATCAGCATGCGGCCGCTGTTGTTCTTTCCGTTTGTGGTGGGATTTGCCGATTTGGACCTTGTGTTGTGTGCTCGGAATGCTGGGAAGCGAGAAAGAAATCTTTGGACGAACGACCAGAAGTTACATTACAGGCTCACCGGCAAACGGGACAAAAGGATACTACATACGTATACTGTAGAGGATAAGCATTGATGTTGTAGCCGGTGGCCCCAAAAGGGGCACCAAGGTGCCAGCCCAACCACTAGCTCACGAGCATGTCCAGTCAGCTTCTTGCAAGACGAGTGCCTTACCTTTCTTGCACAGGCGTGGCCTTCTGTGCTTCGACGAATCACGATTCTTAGATAGTATTACGTACTTCCTCCGTCCCAAAATAAATGGAATGCAAACTAATACTAGGTGTAGAATAACGAAAATACCCATTGTCTTTTGTAAGAATCATCTAGATACTAGCTTATCTTTTATGTGAGAAACTTCCGGATACTCTTTATCTTTTATGATAGATGGGTCAAGGTAGGATTCATTGTGGGACTAATTTTAAACTCTAGAATTACATTTATTTTGGGACGGAAGGAGTAGTACCGAGTTTAAGCCTTGCAAGAAAAAAAAAGAATCACGATTCTTAGATAGACCCACCATAGTACCGAGTTTAAGCCTTGCACGTCAACAGTACGATACCTTTCAGGCTGATTTGAAATACATGAATTTTACAAAAACATAGTTCAATTTCCTCAAAAAATCGTCAAAAGAAAACATGAAGCCAGTTGTTCCACGGGGAAAAAATCGGTTCAGTATCAGTAGTAAAAAGAAACAAAAATGAGGGCATTGTAGAAGGAAACAAGAGAAAAAATGATGCAAGTACAAGTGTGCAACAGCTCAGGAATACGAAATCTCATGCATCTGGTTATCTCGGGAGGCAGGGAATTCCAGTGCCGTGTGAATGTACAGAAAAAAAAAAACTCAACGATACATGAAGCCCTAGCCGAGAAAAAGAGACCGAGGAAAATGGTTGTGCTATGTTTCCTGAGAATTATCAGGTACACAACTGGCGATCCCAGAAAAATCCTCAGAAACGCGTCCCTTCGGGAATGGAAAGAGTGATCTCGTCCACGTACAAGCCTAATGGAAAGAATGATCTCGTCCATGTTCCTGCTGCAGAATAACAGCTCAGTTTCACCTGTACATGTACATCCTACTTCAACTGCTGCTGTTCGCATATCTTTTTGTATCTTCTGCTACCTTTGTCCATACACTAGCAAAATGATCCGAATATGCAGCCTGAACATCGCAGCAGGAAGAAAAATCAGTAACCCAAATTTCAATAGCTTTCCGCGGTCAGATCGGCATCGACTAATTTCACATGCATCATTGATGCCACATGCTTAGGTGGGTATTTTGCAGCAAAGAACAGATGCGATTCAAAGGGTACTAGTCTCTCCAAATTGTAAATTGTGCGCTCCTACTACTGAAAAGTTTTATACCACTGTCAAAAGGGTTGCAAAACCAGAAATGGTCATGATACACATCGTATTGAGTCAAAAGGGCAACAAATTTGACTTGGTGATGATTGTCTACAGGAGACTGATTAGAACTCGGATGCCGTCTACCATGTACAAATGGACACTACATCTAGGTAATTCAAATGGTCTCACAAGTCTTCACTGGAAGGTTTTCCAGTATATCTGCCAGTAGACTCCACTGGAAGGTTTCAAGTTCTGCAGCCTGGCTGAATGGCTGTTCCCCTCCAATAATAATGTAGATTAGAAAATTCTTTCTTCTAAGGTACTTTTGCAAAACGAAGTTTCATGATATTATTATCATGATACATGCAGTGAATTACACAGACCAGTGACTGAGTGATCAATAAGCACAATCCACTAATTCTGCTGCCATGCACACGAGCACACGCAATTCACATGACGTTCCTTTTTTTGAGAGCAAAATAGCTCCAAAAGTGCATGGCTACAGGTACCATTTAGCACTCTTTTTTTTCTTTTGGCAAAATAGACAAATTGGTCCCTGAACTTTTACCCAAGGGTCAACTTCGTCCCCCAACTCTTGAAAAGGCCGATTTAGTCCTCAAACATGTCTTAGGGTTTCACTTTCACAGGCCAGCTAGGCTGCTTAATTCATCCATGAACATAAATAATAACCCCTAGCCTAGGCAACGGCTCCAATTACTATCTAACTGAACCATCTCTAGGCATGCATCTAAAAGTTGCACCAATAATATTTACATTGCGTTGATTTTGCATCTTAATTATTCCAAGAGAATTACTTATGAACATTGGCTGATATGAATGAATCGGATGTGGTACACTATGCCCCTCCCTTGATCTGTTGTACCATAGTTGGATGATATGGCGCGCCTACTTGGCTGTCCAGCTCAGATGAGGGACGAAATTGAACCAGAAACCCAAAGTTTGAGGACTAAATTGGCCTTTTCAAGAGTTGGAGGACGAAGTTGACCCCTGGGCAAAAGTTCAGGGACCAATTTGCCTATTTTGCCTTTTCTTTTGGTGATATAACAGTTAGCTACTGTTAAAATTTTTGGAGGTGTAATCTACAGTAAGAATTACAGTACACTGCTTCTCGAACTGATTAACTTAATCTTTTGATTTTGTTAAGAATAAACTTAAAAAGTTTAGCGCCAACTGCAAAAAAAATGCAACAAGTTGACAACTTTTACCTGATCTGACACAAAACCTTTCAGCATCTCCACCAAATCATGGCGTCTTTCCTTGTTAAATCTTTTAATCTCGTTCATGTTATTTTCCTGCATTATCAAAAAAATGAAAATAAAAATGCTGCAAATACTCTATGTCAAATTGCAATGCAAACGATTTGGGATTACAAATTCAACAGTGAAACCATGCCCCAAGCAATTCCGAGAATTGCCTCTATGATTCAATAAATCTTCAAAGGGACAAAACAGTGTTTGTGATTGTGAGTTTAAATCTAATTGTAGATATTGCTATGCATCCCAGTGTTTTTGTATTCACCTGAAATGGATGCAATCTTATTCTCAGGGTTGAATAGAAATCTCTACTGCTGTCTAATACTTTGATGAAAGCACAAATTCCCCTGAAAAGATAATGACTATATGATTCTCCTGAAGCAATCTTAGGCTGTCTTTAGATGTTGAGGTCAATACATACACAGAAACATCACTAACAAACATGGTTTAAAAGGCGGTAAGGCGAGGCGAGGCGAGCGACCCCCTTCCGGACGCCTAGGCAAACGAGGCAGACGCCTAGGCAACGCCATACAAACAACTTAATATATAATACCACTAAAATTAACAAGCGTATTGACCTTAATATTACTAATTCTTACTTCTTAGCATAAGAAAATAAAGTTCTAGACCATAATAAGCATGATAAAGTACAGACAGGAGGCATTGGACCACTACAATCTGCACCCATACGACAAAGTAAAAGTAGAAAATACAGAAGTAGACAACCTCATGTGGGCAGGTCACAGCAGTCAGCCGTGAGACAATAGTACAATAACTATTAAAAAACAGATAGAGGAGGGGGAGACGAAGAGAAAGTGAGAAACAGAGTCACCTCGGGTTGAGGGGGCCAGCGGAAAGGAAGTCAGAGCTGGGGGCCGGCAGGATGGCAAATCGGGGGCGGGGCGGAGCACTAGCGCTTGGTCCTTGCGCCTAGAGGAGAGCAGAGGGCAGACAGCTTGGGCTTCAATCGATTTGGCGGCCGGCGGGCTCCAATCAATCTGGGGAGCGGCAGGATTCGGGCGCTGCTTGCGGGAGGCAATGTGCGGAGGTGTGGGGCGGCGCCGATGGGCTGCGCCGTTCCACGTGAGGAATCGACGCGCCGCGCGGAAAATCGATCCGCAGCACAAGGATGCGCCGGCGCTCGGCGGGAATTGCCGCACAGGGAAGGGGCATGACGGCGGGAATCAGGTCTCTCTCCTGCTCTCCCTCTCTCCCGTTCTTATCTCTCCCTCTCTATTTCTTCCCGTGCAGCAGGCGGAAGGCGGGATGTTCCGCGCAGGGGCGATTTCTAGCTGCGCGCGCTGCTGCTTTTCGCGCGCGCCGCTGATTTTTCCGCGACTAAAGCGTCCGCCTGAAGCGCCTTGGCGACTCCGAGACGCCTAACAGGCCAAGGCGGACGCCTAGTAAGGCAAGGCGGACGCCTTACTCGCGCCTACCTAGGCGAAGCTGACACCCAGAGTTTCTGCTCGCCTGGACGACTAGGCGATGCCTTTTAAACAGTGCTAACAAAGCATGTACTCTCAAATTTTCAGTACTTCCATCACAGCTCAAACATGATGATAGTTACAGACAAACAATATAAACTCTAGGTTGTGCGTCAGTAAATTCTGACTTTTGTGATCTTAACTTGGAATGGTGTTGACTAGAGTTTGTCAAAAGAAGTGCCCACTAATGAGAATTTTCGTAGAACAAACGACTATAACAAACAGCTTTAATCAGAATGATTGAAAGGATGATCCAAATATAGCATATAAGCTACTGTTTGGTATTTTGTTACAAAAGAACCTAAACTGCAAAAATAGACTATGCTCCTTCCAGAATAGAGAATAATGCTTGTGGGCCTGTTCTGAGTTATTACCATACTGCAATTGAATTTGTTACCAGAATGTATATATTGACGCAAAGAGTCGGGACCATATCTTTGGTCACCGGTGCAAAAAATGGTGTCAACAGTATAACAATGTCATATGCAACTAAAAGAACAATTATGAAAAGTAGTAACTCAAACATTCACGAGTTAGTTATCCTAAGGACAACACGATACGTGAAATATAAACTTCCTTTATTTCATAAGCTTGGATGAATTACCTTGATATGTTCCAACTCTTTAAGTGCATTTGTTTTTGCATCTTCCGTGGACCTTATTGTTTCTTTCAGCTCTTCTATCTTTTGATACCTTGATCTCTCCTGGTCCATTCCTCTCGATGATACAGATTCAAGTTTTTCCGCCCTGGTATGCAGGAAATAGATATCTGCTGACAAATTTTGCACACGAAGCAAAGCGTTGGAGCGATCAGCAAATGCATTATGCACAGCGGCCATTGTCTCCATGTATTCATGGATAATGCCCTGCAAAAGCATATAATGTGTCAAAATCAAAGAAACAAACAATGATCCTATATGATCAAACAAATATTCCTTGACTCAAGTCACCCCACTTACCAGATGTTTTACAATTTCAGCATTTAGTTTTGTCTGTGATCTGCTAACTCTAACAACAGCATTCGCAAAATTACTGATATCAGCAGCTCGACTTTTCTGAGAACTACATGTGGCCTGCTCCTTTTCAAACTTGGCCAGTTTGATGAATGACATTCCCAGGAGACCTGTTGTTGCTCTAAGATCATCATAAGATTTGGCAAGCGCCTCTGCCTACAAATGATGTACCAGTAGCAGATTAGCTAGTTTACTTTGCACTAGTACACAGTACTGATAACTTATGATGCACAAGATACATTTCTCTGCTAGCAGCAAAGTGTACACTTCTCAGAAGAAGCAATCATAATTTAATCACAATGTCAATGACATCAATTATGAAGAACAATAAGAGTGACACAGCATGAAAGTTATCCATTGCAGAAATGCTTGGATACCTGCTGAGATGCTGTCACCAGATGCTGCTCCAAGCCTTCAAGCTTGGCTTTGTGCGCAAGATACGTTTTGTCCATCTCCTCCTCCACTGGAGGTGGCCTCACCGCCACCCATCCATTAGTCACCGTCTGTTTCAGGTCCTTGAACACCCCAAAGAAGTCTCTCCCACTTTTGGCAGGCGATGCTGGAGCAGGAGCAGCCATGGACGTGGCAGCACTCATCGCGGGGCTCCACCTAGGCGACTCACCGTCGGATGTGGGGATGCCACTAGGCTCGGTGAGGAAGGCGTGGAGGTCGGCGCTGCGGCCGACGACGGGGTGCGCGGCGAGGCGGCGGAGGTAGCGCTGGATCGTGACGCACCGCTGGTTCACGAAGTCGTGCCGCTGCATGACCTGCCCTTCGACGATGCTCTTGTCGGGCCGCGCGGGGACGAAGAGGCCGCGGTGGGCCTCCGCGAGGCGGTCGGCCAGCGACACGACGTCGCGGAAGCGCCGCCGCACGCGGAACTCGCCGCCGTCGGACAGCCGGGTGGCGATGAGGTAGGAGACGTAGCTCGCCGAGCCGGGAATTACGCCCACGGCCCCCGTGGCGGCCTCCGCGTGCTTCCTGGGCTCGGAGACAGTGATCTCAGCGAACACCGGGGACGCCTCGCGGGACGTCGCGGCCGCCGCGGCGCGGGGAGCGGGCGATGGCGCGACGTCATCCGCCTCGTCTTCCTCGTCGTCCACGATCAGGCCGTGGTCCGCGCCGGCGGTGGGGGAGGAGGAGGAGGAGGCGGACGAGGGGGAAGGGGGCGGGCGGAGCAAGGGGTCGGTCGTGGCCGCGACACTGGAGGAGGAGTCGAGGGGCAGGGTCTCGAGGTCGTCGTCGGCGGGGGACTTCACCGGGGACGAGGGCTCGGTGGCCATCATGGCCACCGCCGGTGGCTAGGGTTGGGGCGAGGATGAGATCTGGCGGGGAATCCGCGGCGGAGTCAAGTCGGGGGGAGGAGGAGGAAGGTGAGCGCCGTGATTCGCCGCGCGTACGCGTAAGCAAAAGCGAAGGCAAAGGCAAAACCGTTTCGTGCTGTGCACTCAATGGCAGGTGGGCCAGTTCATCTCTTACATTTGACTCTGCAACTGTCCAGTTGCCCACCGGCGCAGCACAGTCACTAGAGAGTTGCGCGGTGTTGCACTTCTGAACTAGTACTACGTAGTTGGAGAAGGATGATCTCCACTTCTACACTTGTACAGAGAGACGACACACGAGCCTTCAGCTCGTTAATAACAAAAGGTAAATAGTAAATACATAAAAGCTCCCCCTAATAAAAGTTCGATTGAAGCATATACTTTAAGCAAAAAGATAATCTCAATCACAAAGTCCACGGTTGGTATCCTAAAGCGCATTTGCAGATACAGAGTCTCGAAAAGAAAAGCATATGTGTTGTTTAGATGCAAAATAGGGGTGGAGATTCGGGGGTTTGGGGTCACTTCGTAATCATTACGCGCACTGTAGCATTTCGTTCGTTTGTATGTGTGAAAAATTGTCCAAAAATTGATTAATTAGGCTCAAAATGTTCATCTCGTAGAGTACAACAAAACTGTGTAATTAGTTTTTGATTTTATCTACATTTAGTACTCCATGCATGCTATGACATTTTGATGTGATGGGAATCTTCTTTTTGCATAGTGAACTTTGGGGGTGGAATTTGGGATCTAAACAAGGCCATAGTCTTATGCTTATGCTTATAGAACCTTGACTGAACTCAGGTGAACTCATATCTTGGAGATGGACTCGGCCTCGCCATGCCTCTCATTTCTCCAACCTCCAAAGCTGCTCTTGTCGGAGAATTAAAAAAGGGCACATGTTACATGTAGCATGGGTCGTAGAGCTGACACTACAGGAATCAAGTGGCAAAATCCAGAAACGAAAATGATTGAACGGACGCCCCTGCCCAACCACCTGCGTGCAAATTCCGACCCGAGCGATAGGAACTTGGCAAGGGGATCCGATCGAGGCCGCTGGCCCCGGCCAAAATTTGTTGTTCCCACCTGCCGTTCCTAACCCGGGACGCGCATCGCCGGACAGGTATTATGACGCAGCAGCGCAGGGTGGGCGTGGCGTGGCCGCCGGAAGGGCCCGGGTTCGCCAGGTCGCCAGCCTACCTCATGGCTGGATGGTCAAGGACGGCGAGAGCACACTGCTTTCCCGATGCTATCTTTGTTCAGAGTTCGGTGGTCGTCTCCAATTGTCAACTGCTGATCCAAAAGCCAGCGTTGCTATTTGTTTCTTCTGCTCGATCGATCTTCTTGCAAATTCTGGACAAGTGCATTCAGATTCAGCTTCGGGAACGCATTTCGGGGTCCCAACTTTTAGTACAAGCAAATGCAACTTTCATCAATGACCAAATTCGTAAAGAAAAGGAACGGTTTTACTTACTCGTTTGTTTATGGGAGGTATATAGTATAAGTAACGGTCTATTTCGTGACGACTGATCTGCTGCAGTTGCAAGCGTAGCCTTAGCTTCCAAGCTCACTAAAATAAATATGATGAAACCAGAAACGTGGTATATAGAATTACACTGAGCGATCGGATCCGGTGCCATTGTTTCTGTCACAAGATTGTTTCCAAAGATTTGTTGGAACAAATATTGACACTTGCTGCAATATTGGCTACCAAATCCACCTCCTCACCTCAAAAGTCATTACAAAATGACTTTATAAACGTACACGGCCAAAGGTCGACGCATTAGATTTTTGCTGGCCAGCGATTCATATAGAGGAGAAAAAACAACACAAACACAGTACTGGAAAAACGTCATGGTTGACTCCTAATCATTGTGCGTGTTTCGAACCCAAGTTCCTTTGCTCACAAGTTTAAGCAAAACTTTATATACGAGAGTGGCCATGCTTTAATATTTTCGCCATAGCCAGTACATGACAGCGGCAGGATAACTAATCGATCGCGAGCGAGATTGTCAACAGACACTCCTGTGACCTCTCTACCGTTTGAAACCGAAGATGCGTAACAGGATGCACAAGAGCAAATCATATCCCAGTTACTGGAACAGAGTATTACATAGCAGCTGGAAATGCTTTACTTCTTGGGCCTTTTTCTCGTGAATCTACCGTTCCATGGACGCAAATGCTGATGTTTTTTTTACAGACGATTGAAAACTCGATCGAATGGACGAAAGAAGCTCTGAAGTCGACGCAGATGAAGTAACCAGGCCTTGTTTGGATCCCAAAAGCAACTCCCAAATTCACTAGGAAGATTCTCCGTCACATCAAAATGTCATAACATGTATGGAGTATTAAATGTAGATGAAATCAAAAACTAATTGTACAATTTTGTCCTACTCTGTGAGACGAATATTTTGAGCCTAATTAATCGATTTTTGGACAATTTTTCGCGCATACAAACGAAATGCTACATTAACATGATGATTACGAAGCGACACATTCCTCCCAAATTTGGTCTCGAAACAATTTGACAGCGGAAAGGCACGGTGTAAACTGTAAACACTGCTGTAGTAGCAGAAGCGTGTGGGAGAAGGACTGCCCTTGTGCAGTGTGGAATCGCGTCGGCAAAGGGGGTAGACCAGTGGGTGCACCAAACCATCTGCACAGTTGAATGATCGCACGATGATACGATCGGCTTGGGGCTGCAGCTGCAGGCATTTGGACGCGATGGCTGCACGAAGGCAACATTAGTTTACCCCATGCTGGAATTCAAAAGTTCAAAACCTAATCGACCAACCACCCGAAGCGGCAAAAGGAAGGAGACAAACTAACCCATGGTGCTGGCCTGCACGGCGCTGTCTGGAATGCTATATATAGCGTGCGTGCTCCCGTGTCGAAGCCTCATTGCCAACTCGGAAGCCTTCAGTCGAAAGCCACCACCGGATCGGAGCAGCTCGATATCGATCATCTCGGGTTCCGGCGGTGCGCGAACGCCGACGCACAGAGACGCTCGCCATGGCATCGCTGTCGTCGTCCCGGCTCCTCCTCCTCCTCTCGAGCCTCGCGGTTGCGCTGCTCGCCGGCGCCGAAGTGCACCACCATGAGTTCGTTGTACGTGATCTCGATCTCGTTGTCTGCCACGCATTTTTAGTGTGCATTTGAAACATTTCGTTTTTCTGACGTATGTTTGCCTGCTGGGTCGTCGTTGTGATCGTCAAGGTCCAAGAGACGCCGGTGAAGAGGCTGTGCAACACGCACAACATCATCACGGTGAACGGGCAGTTCCCGGGGCCGACGCTGGAGGTCAGGGAGGGCGACACGCTCGTCATCAACGTCGTCAACCGGGCGCAGTACAACGTCACCATCCACTGGTACACACATACACCTTCACCTGTCTCAAACATGCCATGCGATGCCATGCCATGGAATTAATCATCGTTTGTGCAGGCACGGCATCCGGCAGCTGAGGACCGGGTGGGCGGACGGGCCGGAGTTCGTGACGCAGTGCCCCATCAGGCCCGGCGGCAGCTACAAGTACCGGTTCACAATCACGGGGCAGGAAGGCACGCTGTGGTGGCACGCGCACAGCTCCTGGCTCAGGGCCACCGTCTACGGCGCGCTCATCATCCGCCCCAGGGAGAACAAGACCTACCCATTCGCCAAGCCCTCGCGCGAAGTCCCCGTTATCCTCGGTCTGCATGCGCCCTCTTCTTCTTCCTTCATCATCTTTGTTCGTTCTCCTGTTGTTCATCCATGTCTAATCATCCCCGCCCAATGAAAACGCAAAGAATAGTATACGTGGTTAGTGATAGCTACTGATCGAAACTCTCTTGATGGTGATGGATGATAAACAGGTGAGTGGTGGAATGCGAACCCGGTCGATGTCATCCGTGAGGCGCAGAGGACGGGCGGCGCGCCCAACGTCTCCGACGCGTTCACCATCAACGGCCAGCCCGGTGACTTGTACAACTGCTCCCAGAAAGGTACCTGATCTTCTTGAACGAGTTCATGTTTGGGTGCAAGCATGATGGCACGCAAACCTTTGCACGAAGCACGGATTCCATGCTGAGCTCAAGCTCAATACTTTTCGGCTTTCGCAACGCCCGCGTCTTTAATTTGGTCCGCAAAATTGTGATCATGAGCAGAGACCACCGCCATTCCGGTGAAGCCCGGCGAGACGGCGCTGCTGCGGTTCATCAACGCCGCACTCAACCACGAGCTGTTCGTCACCATCGCGCAGCACAAGATGACGGTCGTCGGCGTGGACGCGTCCTACACCAAGCCCTTCACCACCTCCGTGCTCATGATCGCGCCGGGCCAGACCACCGACGTGCTCGTCACCATGGACCAGGCGCCCACCCGGTACTACATCGCCGCGCGCGCCTACGTCTCCGCCCAGAACGCCGGCTTCGACAACACCACCACCACCGCCGTCATCGAGTACGACTGCGGCTGCGCCTCCGACTTCGGCCCCAAGATCCAGCCGGCGTTCCCGGCCCTCCCGGCCTTCAACGACACCGGCGCCGCCACCGCCTTCGCCGCCGGGATCAGGAGCCCCGACTCCGACAAGGTCAAGGTCCACGAGAACGTCGACGAGTACCTCTTCTTCACCGTCGGCCTCGGCCTCTTCAACTGCAAGCCGGGGCAGCTGTGCGCCGGGCCCAACAACAACACCCGCTTCACGGCCAGCATGAACAACGTCTCCTTCGTGTTCCCGCAGACGGACTCGCTCCTCCACGCGCACTACTACAAGATCCCCGGCGTGTTCACCACCGACTTCCCGGCCTACCCGCCGGTGCAGTTCGACTACACGGCCAAGAACGTCAGCCAGGCGCTGTGGCAGCCGGTCCCGGCGACCAAGCTGTACCCGCTCAGGTTCGGCTCCGTGGTGCAGCTCGTCCTGCAGGACACCAGCATCGTCACGCCGGAGAACCACCCCATCCACATCCACGGCTACGATTTCTTCATCCTCGCCGAGGGATTCGGCAACTTCGACCCCAAGAAGGACGTCGAGAAGTTCAACTACGTCGACCCGCCGCAGAGAAACACCGTGGCGGTGCCGGTGAACGGCTGGGCGGTCATCCAGTTCGTCGCGGACAACCCCGGGGTGTGGCTCATGCATTGCCATCTGGACGTGCACATCACATGGGGCCTGGCAATGGCGTTCCTCGTGGAGGATGGGTATGGCGAACTACAGACCCTGGAGCCGCCTCCAGTGGATCTTCCGATGTGCTAATGATGAGATCAGCAGAAGATACCGTCTTGAGTTTACATTGTGTACGCGTTAATTGTTACTTTTTTTAGGGTGTCATTTGTGATCTTAAATTCTAGGGGAGTTGATTTTCCAGCTTGTTTTGAACTTTCCCCATGTAAATCTATGTAAGTTTCAATGACATTCTGCGTATTATTTGGGAATAAATTCTTTCTTTGTACAAATGCAAAACAACCATGGAGACGAGCAACAGCAAATTTAAATAACATTATCGAGCAAAAAAAGAAAGAGAGGGAAAGTCCATATATTCAACCTTGAATAACTTCCACCATCGAACTGTCGAACCGGACTACGATAGACAATGAGGTAAATTCCTATTGCAGGTGTTCATGATGATCACCAAGAAGTACACATGTGAGTTGTTGTTCTACTTCTACCTTCTCACGTTCACACCACCGTACGCCGCCTACAACACTGCCCCCAAGAACTACCTCCACAACGCGTTATTGCCATTGTCTCTATTCATCTATGGAGCCGCCTTCACCGTCATCATCTCTCGTTCATAATTTTCGGATGCTCACATCTCTGCCTTTGCACACGGGAGCCGCCTTCACCGTCATCATCTCTCGTCCATAATTTTCGGATGCTCACATTCCTGCCTTTGCAGACGGGCAAAGCCATCATGGGGGCTAGGGGTACTCTCGCCCCCCCCCCCCCCCCCAACTTCTGGTACACAACCCATAGAGACCCCTGTAATTTCTTCGTGGAAGAAGGAGAGAAATAAGAAAATAGAGAGGTAAAGAAGAAAAGGAAGGAAGAAGGAGAGAAAGAACAAAATAGAGAGGGAAAAGAGAAAAGTAGGAGAGAAATAAGAAGGGGTGGATCAGCTCCCATTGCTTGTTATCCTAACTTCGCCATTGTCTCTGCATTGTTCTACACTTCGTCTTGCTCGCTATTGCCCCCACACCTCACTCTACGTCCGTCTACCTCGCAAAGAGGCCTGGATCTAGAGCACGGCCGCCGCCACCGTTGCATGAGCATGGACCCGCTCTATGCCAACAGCCCCGACACCTCACACCATGGAAAGCGCGGTGGTCACCGGAGCATGGAGTCCTCCTACACCGGTGCCGCACAACACTTTGAGGCCGCAGCCAGGTTGATGAAGGAGGCGGAGCATATGACGGTTCGCTTCGGTGCCGATGGAATTTGAGGACGATGGCAACCATGACTCCGAGCATGGGCTTCCCTCTTCCTCCTCCGACGTCCCCAACCTTCCATCCACCAACTCCGGCTCCAACAACTCTGATAGCGACAACAACGCCGGGGACGAAGATGAGGTGATGAGACCTTTCAACTCTCAATTTGCTTTTGTGATAACCCGCGGTCACCAGCGATCACCAGAACATGTCTATCTTGCTTGCTGGACATTGTGTGCGTCCTTCAGGACACCGTGTGCGATGGCGGCGGCGGTGGCAACGATAAGACGAATATACTCTGCTCATATCCTTTCCAATTAGGTGCTATGTAACAGTCCGCTCGCTATGACGACGAGACCAATTCGTGTTGTTGGTATTCATGCTGCTCACCAAGAAGCACACATGTGAGATGTTGTCCTACCTCGACAACGCGTTTGTGGCCACTATCTCCATTCATCTATGAAGCCGCCTTCACCGTCATCATCAGATTCATCACCATCATCTCGGCCATGAGATTTTCGGATGCTCACATCACTGCCTTTGCACAGGGGTGAAGCTAGCAGGGGGACACTAGCCCCCTAGAGGTGGACAATGGCCATGGAAGGAGAGGAATAATAAAATGGAAGGAGAGGAATAAGAAAATAGAGAGGTGGCATAAGAAAAGGAGAGAGAAAATGAAGAAGGAGTGTATCAGCCCCCTTGCTTGTTAGCCTAGCTCCACCACTACCTCTGCAGTATTCTACGCTTCATCTTGCTCGCCTTCGCCCTAGGCGACGAGGTGGTTGCCACTATCAGCGTCACGCCCGTGTCTGCCCACCACCACCACAAGACTGCTTCCATGTTTGGCTCCACTCTCACCATGCTCCACCTCGTGGCGGTGTACATCGACACATGGTTATAGTGGCAGAGCCAAGAATTATGCATAGAGGGCTGAACAAAGAAGATAACAACCTTGTTTGATATTGCGGTTGCGGCGTTGAAGCAAAAAGTATCCTCCTAACCATAACACCCTTAAGTTATAATCGCACTGATTTCTTGCATTTAGCGTTACACACGAGCCTTTAATGTCCATCTAATGAGGACAGCTTGGTGGGCCGTGCATCTCGCTATACACGGCGTAGGCACGACACCAAACAAGACCAATATATGATGCTATAGATTATAAATGAGTTCGGAGATCGTAATTTCAAATTTATCATTGTGTATATGCAGAGAGCGTTCATAGCTCCACAATTCACACAACCAATTCCTAATTTTTTTTAAAGTTTTTAGATGTATCTCTATGGAATATGTTCTCATCAAGTTATTTCATTTGTTAGGTAAGAAGAATCCTAGATTTATCTAATCACTTCTTCCTCACGAGCTAATTGGGTGTCTAACAACCTAGATGATGGTGGTTTAGCATGTATACTGACTAATGTACATATGCCTAGATGCACATTTAGGTCTAAAAAAATTCTCAAGTACATTAGGGTGGGCCCATGGCCCCTGCCAGCCCGTGGCTCCGCCACTGCACGGTTAAGCCAGTGTCATCACGGCTGCCACCACCAATACCTCCGGCGCAAGCGCCATTGATGCAAGGAGACCCATCACAGTCGATTTCAAGTAGTACATTCTCAATGACTTGCCACTGTTCTTAGTTTGGTTTGTGCTATGTGTTGTAAGCCATGTTCTTGAGATAAATATGGGCATGGTTGCGCATCGAGGAAGGGCCTCTGCTGGTCCTCATGCATGGAGGATGATGCTACAACAGCACACCTCATTAGTCAGAGGTGGCATTTAGAAAGTCACTGAACCTGACGAACATTGTTGTATTGCAAGGAAGCTTGTTGTCATACTGAACTTATCCAAGACAACAATATTATCTATCTATTATATTAATATAATAATGTTAAAAGGAGCCACAACATTTGTGGAGTGGGCATAGAAATTTCAACGTTAATCTAAAAAAAGAGAAAAAGATACATCATCAGATTTTACGAAGATATAATGATCCATATTAACCCAATAACTCCAGACCAAATACAATCAATAAATAGATGAATATAAAGAAAAATAAAAATAGAACTCGTGTGTCAAAGTCCTAATTAGTACTTTAGCGTTGTTACTATATATGACTTTTTTAAAACATTGCGAAAAAGTGACTTCGTGATTTGAACTCCAAGCAAGTCATGTGAATAGTAAAATAGAATACGTTCGACGAGCTCTACGTATTTGTGATCTCTGATCGTCCATACAACCAATGTATCAAAAATCTCAACTTAGTGTTAAAATAAGTCACCACGTTTGTGGTCGTACAAATTCCACATTGATCCAAAAAAAGAAAAGAATATGCTATGTCGACTTTTATAAAGATCTAACAATCGAGAGTAATCTAAAGAATATGCAACTAGTAGATATATATAAAAAGAAAATAATTTAGAAAGTTGGATTTTATGAAGATCTAACTGTATATAAATTATCCCATAAGTTAAAAAAAGATTACATACTATCAAATTTTATGATAATCAAACAGTCCACATTAACCAAGAGTATATATTAAATACAACTAATAAACACATGAAAAACAGGATGACATGGTCACACTCAGACTCAACTACTGTAGGCCTTTACTTTAGCTATTTTGTTAAAAAAACTTAAAACAAAGGTAACTCCATAACCTAAACTTCAAAAATAAGTCATATGAATAGTCAAATGGAATGAATTTGACAAGCTCTACGCATCCACAATCTACGATCATCCATTCAATCAACATATAAAAAAAATCAACTTTTACCTCTCTTATCAAGTTCCACCTCAAAACTTGTATAATTTTTTGTATTTATTATTGTAGTGCAATAACGATAAAAATTTACATTCGTTGAGAGGGGATAGAAATTATTATAAACTGGAAAAATAATACATAACACTGGGTTTTATGATAATCTATTGAACTATAGTAACCAAATTGCACATGTCAAATATGATCATCTAATAGTTAAATTCAGAATTAAGAAAAAGAATTAGCAAGGCGGTGGAAAGACCACCCCATGGCATTGCATTAAGAAAAAAATCGCAACCAAGCTAGCCGAGAAAACCTTCAAACCCTAGCTTCATCCTATAGAGCCGCACCATAACTTGGGCCGACCATGACACATTGGGTTGGCGATCATTGCAACTATGATGTGGTAGGAGGGCCCAAACCAACAATAGCTGCCACAGGTCGGCACCCTGCCACTATTTTTTGGTGTTGCCAGCAAGGGAATTTTTTTATGCTACTAGGGCCATGTTTGGGAACGATTATAATCAGCTTATCTACACAAATAAGCGAGAATTCCGCCAAACACCCTGCTTATTTTTGCTTATTCTCATTTATATGACATCCCGCTTCAGATATTTATACTAGAAGAAGCGTAAAGCGATAAGCAAGAAAATCTTCGCTAACCTAATAATCTAAGCATGGCTGGGAGAAGCGTTCCCAAACAAGGCCTAGGATTTGAACCCTGGTTGGTGTTGCCCTCAATTGGGATCTTGCATGAATGCCGACAAAAATATGGTTATATGCATCTAAGTTCGCATGTTCGTGGACAAACAATACCATAAGAAAGACTGAAATGTTGTGAAAACAGTATCATATGAAGTTCATAATTTTTTGTTGGTTATTTTCCTTACAAATCACCATCAATCTTACACAAACCAAAAAAATCTTGAAGAGAGCTCCACATGACAGGTTTGACAAAGTGCACTATCATAGCTTCAAGGCGGTTTGGCTGAATGCATCCACCAATACAAGATTGAAGGGACAAATCAAATATAACTAAACCAATTGTATATAATAATTTGGTTGAGTGGGGCTGGGTTACATTTGCTAGCTCCTCTCAATAATGAAAACATAGAACTACTAACTCATCCATATTTTATTATTAAACCTTGAAGATAATTTGTCCCTATAACCAAAACTCAACAATAGGAATCTATACCGCAAGACAAAAAATATTTCAACATAAGGCATTTCTTTTTTTAATTATAAATTCATGTTTCCGCCACAAAATATGATACAAAAAATATGACACCTTGATATTGGGCACTGGATAAAAGAATGAAAATGAAATAAAAATATTTGAAAAATATATTTTTAAATAAAAGGAGCCTAAATATTAAGAAGAAAAAATCTAGCTACCGCGCAAAACTTCCGCGGCCTCCATGGCACGACTAGACGGCAGGTGCTCCATGACATGGTGTCTGGCCAACATGCTACGTAGTCTGCTTCCAAGAAACGAAATTAGACATAGTGGATGATTGGGTTGTTGCAGGAACATTGGGCAAAATTTGTTGGGGCCTATGCAGTCTTGCCAGCCCAAGGAACAAGGGGCGGTATCATACTTGCTATCTCGGTGCAAACATTTTATCCTGCAGGATATAGAGGTTGGGGAATACACGGTCTCAGCGACACTTTGCTGCCAGGCGAATGGGATGCAATGGAGTGTAACAGGTGTCTATGGGCCACGAACTGATCAAGCCAAAATACAGTTCATCTCGGAAGTGAAAGATCTACAGCCAACACAGTGGTGTATAATGGGGGATTTCAACCTGATTTATAGAGTTTCACATAAGAGTTCAGGGAATATTAATATTCGACTCATGAATAGTTTCAGGAAGGCCTTGGATGACCTTGCTGTGAAAGAATTGAAGATGCATGGTAGAAACTTCACGAGGTCTAATGGCACGGATGATCCCACCTTCACTGTACCCAAGAATGGGAATCGGCACACCCTGATTGCTATCTGCAGGCAATTACAACCTCTGCATAAGATCACTGCTCCATTTTGCTCACTTGGCAGCCGCTGCATTGTCATAACCACCAATTTTGTTTTGAGGAATATTTATTGGACACGGCTGCCGGTTCCTGAAGACGGCACTATTCGTCGTCAGACAAAATCAGAGTGCTGCATGTGAAACTCTCTCAGGCCTTGTTTAGATGGAGAATAGGGGGTGGGGATTTGGGGGTTTGAGGTCACTTCGTAATCATTACCCCATTGAGCATTTCGTTTGTATGTGTGAAAAATTATCCAAAAATTGATTAATTAGGCTCAAAATGTTCGTCTCGCAGAGTACAACAAAACTGTGCAATTAGTTTTTGATTTCATCTACATTTAGTACTCCATGCATGTTATGACATTTTGATGTGATGGAAATCTTCTTTTTGCATAGTGAACTTTGAAGTTGCTTTTTTGGAACTAAACAAGGGCTCAGTTAGGCCGGGCACTCAAAAAGTGGAGCCGTGAACTCATCAAGACCCTCAAAATGCAATTTGACATTGTCACGGAGGTAGTTTTCAGATTAGAACAGGCTAAGAACACCGAAATACCAAAACAAAGTATTCTCAGGGCGAGAACAAACACAACGCCCTGTCCTGTATAAGAAAATTCAACCAACCGTTATTTGGTACTACCTCCGTTCTAAATTATAGTTTGTTTGACTTTTTTTACCACAAGTTCTAATTTATGTAAATATAGTCAAAGGTAAGGCATTTTTGAATTTTTTATTAATAAAGCAAGCCACCACGAAAAATATTATAATTTGCACAAAATTTTGAATAAAACGAGCGGTCAAACTTAGAGTAAAAAAGTCAAACGAATTATAATTTGGAATGGGGGTAATACCTGTGAAGACAATTTCAGATGGACGGATGTCAACTAATGTTGTGTTAGAAAAGAAAATGAAGTTGATGCCGCTTATATTCAGAAAAAATAGAAGCATAGTTCCGCTAACAACTCAAAACCTAAGGACATTAGAGCAGAGAGCTCCAGCCTCCAGATGTTGCTCAATTGCAATCGTGGCGACGTCGAGTGAGCTCCAGTACTGGTTCAGTAGTACTGGCCCCCAACTGAAAGGGATCTTTAGGAGTCAAGCCGCCCAGCCACCAACTTTCACCACCCACAAATTAGACATCACCCTGATACAATTAGACCAAGCAAGCAGTCCATAAAAATGACTTCTTCCAAACTACAAATTTCTAAAAAATGCAAGAAATAAGACCGGTAAAAGTCCAAATTACTACCCTCAATGATAGATAAAGTCCAGATAAACCTCTAAAATATATTTTTGGTCCGTCTTACACCCCCAACTATCTCAATCGGGCCCAGTCTACCTCTTTATAAGATTTCTCTTTTTTTGTTTCTCCATGCATACATGTTATTTTGAGTTGAAATTTTATGGTATAATAGAGCGGATCATAAATTATATTTAAAATATATATTATGATTTTTTCATCATTATTTTGAAAGTCTATGATATGGAATAATAAACTAACTATATTAAATAAATTTTTATGCAAAATATTGACGAAATTTCGTATTATATTTTTGAAAAATACTATATGTGGGTCTCTATCATCCCACAAAATTTGAACTTAAAACACCACTTGTGCATGGAGAAATAAAAAAGACAAATCTTATAAATGGGTAGATTAGACCGATTGAGATAGTTGTGGGAGTAAAATGAATCAAAACATACTTTACGGGATTATTCAGACTTTCTTCATACTTGAGGGTAGTAATTTAGACTTTTTTCAAAATAAGACCAAAATGTTGCCACCTCCATGAACCAAACAATAATATGTAGTGAATCAAACATCATATTCCATGATCCAAATGGTGTCAAAAACTATTCTCAATTCTCATTGGACATTTTTTATAAAACTAGGCTGATCACCACTGTAACCCTACTGCACTTGATTCAGCATCAATACTCAGTTATGTAACAAGCAATCTTAAACACCTAATAACCGTCAGGTTTGCATATCATGAATTTATGGTCATGAGTTGACTTATAATGATTGGAGTATATAGTATATTTATTTATGCAACACTCCGCACCCAAGAGAGGATTTTTTTTCCTTGGAAGGATGCTGCAAAACAATTTTAACAACATATGGCAGAAAATTCAAGGACATCACGCCAATTTAAAATACATGTATACATTGACATGTTTGCAAGAAAGAGTTTTTAACAAACATAACCAATGCTAAATGAATAGATTGAACAATTTTATTATGAAGAACATGATAACTGCAGCTAAGCAAACTTTTGCAATGTTGATGTTTCCATAGCTATATGCAAGTAGAACTCTTTAAGTTTCGGGAAGCATACACCTTTACAGGTACACATCTCACTTAACACTTTATGCTCACTTAAAGATTTTGCTGGATGACTACCTTTACCACAATTGTGTCTCACCCAGTTTTCACCGTCATATAATGATATCCTACAACTCCCACAACTTTGGCACAATGGAGAGGAACAAGCCTAAGCAAGATGTGATTCATTTGAGCTCTCAGCTAATGTTAAAGCTTTATTTTTCCACTACACGCAAAGCCCGGATTTCATCACTGAATGGCAACAATTACAGAGCAGTCTGAAAGTTTTAATCCCCAGAGCTGCTGCTGTTGCTGCTGGCCAACTGGAAATGGCACCAGGAGCCATCAGCTAATGTTAAACCTAGCAGATCAACCATAGTACAATATAGGTCAGAATATTAAACAACAAATATTGCCTATAGCATCAAATACTCACCACAGCCCCAAAGCATTCAGAGTTGACAATGGATTTTGCACAAGAGGATCAAACATTGCAAGGAGAACAGAAAATAATTGGAGATTCCTAGTCATGATGTCCAAACAAATCAAAGAGTACCAGACATACATGTTAGCAATTTGATAATGCTCACTGTCACCAAATCTGGTGAAATGTAAGAGAAGTACAGCTCTTGTAGATATTCGCATAATTGGAGACACAAATTACAGTAGAACCAAAACCAGATCTGCATATCCATAGCACCAATGAGCGAGAAGCTATTTTCTACAGCGGACCAGATCTCTACAGATTTAAACTCCAAATGAATTCCTCGAGCCCAATAACACATTTTGAATTTACCAGTCGTCGGCGCGTCAAACCCCAGATCCAGGCGACGCTAGGAAGGATAGCAGCCTGCTGGTAGTGTTGCCACTGGACGCAGCGCTCGAATCATCAAGGAAGAGGTCCTCTGGCATGCGGCAGGCGCCGTGCGCGGCTACGATGGCGCCCCCGACGAGCAGCCCGGAGATGATGAGCGAAGCCACGGAGGTGAGGAAGAAGGCGAGCACGGACGCGACGACGAGGCCGAGCAGCGTCTCGCGGTCGGTGAAGGTGCGGCCGAAGAGCACGACGGGCTGGTCGGAGGGCCGGAAGACGTAGAGGAAGCACCAGGCGCCGAGGATACTGAGGAGGGCGAGGAGGGAGAAGGGGTGCGCCAGGAGCGAGGCCGCTAGCGAGAAGGCGACCACGGCGGCGTAGTCGACGCGGAAGTAGCCGAGGTTGCGGCGCAGCCGCGAGGTGGCCTCGGAGAGGGAGTCCGGGCGGGAGAAGGCCGACCGGTCCAGCAGCTCCGTCCACGGCCGCCGGTCCGCGAGCGAGCGGCGAGCCGCGTCGGCCAGCCGGCCCACGAAGAGGCGGAATGCCGGCGTGGCGAGCGCCGCGTCGGAGAGGCCCGCGCCGGTGGACGGCGCTGAGCCGCCGCCGCCGGCCGCCGGGTTGGTCACGGGGAGCAGAGGCGCAGGCGCCGCAGCGGAGGCCATGGCGCTTGGCTCGCGGAATCTGATTTGGGAGGGATGATTGGCTTGATCTCAACAACGAGGGGCGCTTTCCTTTATGCTTCAGCAAGATTGGTGGTTCGATGCCCGTCCACCACTAGCAGTGGGTGCGGGACTAACTCACGGCCCACATGTCATGCTTGGAAGTTGGAACATGGCTTTGCCACCAACGCACGATAAGTAATGTCCTTGTTGGGTGCGTTTGGATCCGCAAAAGTAATACGTGGGCCTAGACCTAACTTACAGTAGGCCTTCATGGGCTCTTGGCAGCCCGTGTATTGCTGCCATTGTGTGCCTGAAAAATGTTTGGGCCTGCATCGTGGTCCATTCTTCTTGTTGCTATGCTGGCTGCGACGTGACGCCGAAAGCCCGAAAAGGCCGAAACCCATAAACCCCATGCTGTAGCCCCACTTGTCAGTGAGCATTTAAATCTCTCATCTGCTCCGCGAGCGCCGTTGCGCTGCATTTTATGCTTTCCCCACCCACCGATCCGCCGCCGCCGCCGGTCCGGTTCGCCTTTCTCCTCTCCCGAGGTCACCGCAGTTTTTTCTTCCCCGTTTACCTCCGCACTTCATCTGACCGTCCACGCGACCAGTCCAGCTTCGCATCCACCGCTCGCCGCGAGTTACCGCGCCGTTGTTTGCCGTGGTGTGCGGTAAATTCGCTAACCGGCGTGACCATTACTCCAGCGGCGCCAGTTCAACCAGTGAGCGGCCTGTCCGATAAACCACCACGGCACCCCGGCCCTCTCCGCCGCCGCAGATTCTCAAAACCCTAGCCGGAACCTCGCGCAGATCGACGGGAGGGGAGAGGTGCCTGGCGGCCGGTTCTCCCTCCGGTGCTGATGGCGGAGGACGGCGAGGAGAAGCTGCTCGCCACGGTGCAGCACATCGTCCAGACCCTGGGCCGCACCGACACCATGACGGAGGATATCCTCAAGGTCTTCTCCAACTACGACGGCCGCCTCTCGCTCGACAAGCTCTACGCCACGCGCGCCGCGGCGGCGGCGGCCGCGGTCGGAGGGGCTGGGGAGCGCTCCGTGCCGGCCTCGCCGCCCATGCCGCCCCCGCCAGTGGCGCCGTCGGCGGCGGCGGCGATGCCGCCGGTGACGTCGCTGGAGCGGACCGTGCGCACGCTGGACCGGCAGATCTCGCAGTTCGTCACGATGGATAGGCTCATATGGGCCGAGTCGGCGGACGCGGACGCGTTCCTGGAAGCGGTGGACGACCTCATCGGCACCGTGCAGGAGCTCGACGCCGCCGGGACCAACCGCGGCCTGCTCGACCGCGCCGACGAGCTGCTGAGCCGGTGCATGGCCCGGCTGGAGGACGAGTTTCGTGCGCTCATCGAGCGGCCCGACGACGCGGCCCCTCAGGTGCCCGGTGGGTTCGGCTCTGATGAGAGCGAAGAGGAGGACTACGACGCGGATGACGGCTTTGGCGACGAGCCAATCCCAATCGCTAAGCCGGTCTCGGACTTCGACGTTGTCATCGATGCTCTCCCGCCGGGTTCGGTCTCTGATGTTCACCAGATTGCCCGGCGGATGGTAGACGCCGGCTTCGGCCGCGAGTGCGCCGAGGCATACGCGGCCGCACGCCGCGGTTTCATCGACGAGAGCGTGGCTCGGCTTGGCATCCGTTCCCGTACAACCGACGAGGTCCACTCCTTACCATGGGAGGAGCTCGAGTTCGACATTGCTCGCTGGATCCCGTCCTTCAAGATGGTGTTCCGCATCCTAATCCCCAGCGAGCGCCGCCTCTGCGACCGTGTCTTCGACGGCCTTGCCCCGTACGGCGACCTTGCCTTTGTTGCCGCAGTGCGCACCCAGGCGCTTCAGCTTATTTCATTCGGAGATGCAGTCGCTGCCGCCAGCCGCGCGCCAGAACGGCTCTTCCGTGTTATCGACATGTATGAAGCAGTTCGAGACCTCCTTCCTGATCTCGACCCAGTCTTCTCAGATCCCTACTCTGCAGCTCTTCGTGCAGAGGTCTCGGCTGTATGCAGCACCCTTGGCTCCTCCATCAAAGGTATATTCATGGAGCTGGAAAATCTCATCCGCCGTGACCCTGCCCGTGTTGCTGTGCCTGGTGGTGGCATACACCCAATCACTCGGTATGTCATGAACTATCTCCGTGCTGCATGTGGTTCACGGCAAACACTGGAAGAGGTGATGGAGGGTGACTTAGGTGCTGTTGGCGCAGCCGCTGTGTCTGTCGATCCTGATCGCCCTACTTCCTCACTAGCTGTGCACATAGCTTGGATCATGGATGTGCTTCACAAGAATTTGGAGACTAAATCGAAGATATATAGGGATCCACCACTTGCTTCCATATTCTTGATGAATAATGGGAAGTACATTATTCACAAGGTGAATGATAGTGAGCTTGGGATTTTGCTTGGTGATGAGTGGATGAAGCAGATGATGAGCAGGGTGCGCCGATGGAGTATGGAGTACCAGCGTGGGGCTTGGGCAAAGGTCATGTCAGTGCTGCAGACAGGAGGTCCTGGCGTTGGCAGTATCACTGCAAAGGCCATGCTTCAGAAAATGCAGATGTTTAACAGCTACTTGGAGGAGATTTGTGCAGTGCAGTCGGATTGGGTGATCGCAGACGAGCAACTGCAAGCAGATGTTAAGTCGGCAATAGTAGATTCTGTAATGCCTGCATATAGAGGCTTAATTGGGAGGTTGAGATCGTCTCCTGAAGCTGCACGGGACTTGTTCATCAAGTACACCCCAGAGGATGTTCAGGCACGCATCCAACACCTATTTGAAGGAGTGGCCAAGTGATATAGTTAATTATGTCATGTTGTGTTGCTAAACCTGTGATTTTGTTGTCATAATTATTTTAGCGGATATCTTAATCTTAGTTAAGATGACATTCTGAGTTTGATGATGCCGTGCCATAAGGCTGGGATTTGTCTTAGATGAGGAAATACTGTCTAATCCAGCTGTGTAAATTTGTAGGCATTTCTGTATCAACTGGTAATGGCTATCTAATTGCTATATTATTATTAGTTCCTTGGCTTAATTTCTCCTTTTACCTTTGAGAAATCTGGTATGCTGTGTGTATTTCAAATTACTTGGGTTATCTTAGTGCTTCGTAATCTGTAAGTAAGCATATGTGAAGAAGTGATGAAGGCAGGACACTATTTCAAAATCAGTTCCTCTGGGCTTTAGGTATTGTGATACTGTGTAGTGTATATCACAGCTTTTACAGTGGTAGTGCTACTGGTAACGGCTAAGAGCCCTATTATAGAAACAATCTCTAGCTAATCGACTCTCTCGTCTCTTTTGGATTTTTGCACCAAAAGATCATCCAATCATGATTCTTAGCAGTTCAATTTCATTTATTCCATTTGTGAAATAGATTATCATCATAATGCATATAAAATTGTAAAAGAAATGTGTTATATGTTATGTATTGAACCACAAATAAGGAATTTCACTACTGTCTACTATTGAAATTCATTTTTGTTAGCACATGAAGGAAGATTAGGAAAGGTTACTTGAATACTTCAGGCATTTTACACAACTATCTGTACACAAGCACGTACCTGCAAAATTTCAACAATTTAACGATAGTTCACATAACTGAAAGACGAGTACAGGGCACACAATATCTGAGTATATCTGCGTATATGCACTAGTTTTATTTGGTCATTCTAACTATTGGTCTTGGATTTTGCACATATGCACCACTTGACGCATGGACCATCCTAATTTTGTCATAGATTTGGACTGCACATCATTTAATAACTTTGATCTAATTTTTTTCACACGTACTTTCTTCGTTGTTTCTCGAAGTCTGCCTTTCAGTTTTCAACTTGATGTATAATAGGTCGAAAGAAAAGTCAAAAGAGTACAGCTGCTGCGAAATGACACTTCATGGTTGTGTTGTTGGATGTTGCTATCCTGAGGTAAGCTCGTTGTGACTTGTGACCCACTGACCCTCCAACAACAACATGAATATAAGTAAAGCCATGGTTTTGTCCACATGCACAGACCATTGCACCTTGTACATAAATGGTGGTCCATTGTGATTTTGCATCATTTGAAACATCCATAACTCATTTCTATGGGGATCAAAAGATGTACTTAGTTAGGCACTAAAGAAGTTCTGCTTCCGCACTTTCAGAATTCCCCTTGTGTGAGGTATGTTTTGTGCACAGTTTTTTTTTCATGATCTTGGTCTGAACTATGCAATGTTTGAATTGGTCCATTTTGCCAGCTGAAGAAGATAGGACTGGGTTGCTCCATCCCCTTCTATGGCTTGTACTGAAGACTCAGGAGGTTCACATATTGAAAGTTATGGATCTATATAGACTCAGGGAGTGGCTGGTTTGTAGCATTGGCGAATGGCATGGAGGATACTCTACAAGCACTTGACGGCCTGATTTCCCAGTTCCTGAGCTTAGATCGGCCCCTCTGGTCCAGTTCTGATGATCCCGATGCCTTCCTAGAAGCTGTGGATGATCTAACGTCCACCATCCATGGCCTTGAGAACACCTCAGAGGATCATGCGCTCCTTGAGAGCTTTGACCTCCTTCTGGAGCGTTGTTCCATGAGGCTTAAGGATGAGTTCCAGCGCCTAATTGCTACATCTGGCTTTGATGACAACTATGGTGACCACAATATCAAGAAAAGTCAGAATGAAGATGATAGCCACACCTTTGTAGCACTACCGATTAGAGACTTTGATATCATTGTTGATGCCTTACCAGAGGATGTAGCCGCCGAGGCAAATCGAATTGCAAGAAGGATGATTGCTGCTGGTTTTGGTGATATATGTGCAGAGACCTATGCTTCTGCACGCCGCAATTTCATTGATGAGAGCATTGCTCGCCTTGGCGTTCATGCTAACTTGGCAGAAAAGTTCAAGTCAGCATCATGGGAGGAGCTTGAGACTCAGATCATGCGCTGGATTCCTGCAATCCGTGTTGTGTTCAACATCTTAATCCCGAGTGAGCGTCATCTGTGCAATTGCATTTTTATTGGATTTACACCATACAGTGACCTTGCCTTTGCCACTGCATGCAAACCATTTCTTCAACTCTTGTCCTTTGCCAGCATTATTGCTGCCGCCGGACAGAACCCAGAGAGTCTCTTCCGCATCATTGACATGTATGATACTTTAACTTGTATCCTTCCTGTTCTTGATGGAGCCTTTGGTCATGAGATAGCCGCTCTTCGTGAATGCCTTGGATTGTCAATTAAGGGCATATTTGTGGATCTAGAAAAACGGATACGATGTGATTCAAGCGGATCTTCACCACCAGATGGTGGAGTACATCCGATAACTAGGTATGTAATGAACTACCTTATGGCAGCATGTGCATCTCGCCATACTCTGGAAGAAGTGATGCATTTGGAGTTTGGTTGTGCTGAAACATGTCTGATCAACGCTGACCGCCCTACATCATCACTGGCGGTCCGCTTTGCTTGGATTGTGGATGTGCTTATCGAGAATCTTGAGTCAAAATCCAGGATTTATGGTCATGTTCCTCTCAGCTGTGTCTTCCTGATTAACAATGGGATCTATATAATCAAGAAAGTCAATGGTTGTGAGCTTAAGGTCTTGCTCGGTGAGGATTGGACAAGGGTAATATCTGCAAAGGTTCACCAATGGGTGTTGGAATACCGCCGAGCTACCTGGGGGAGGGCCATGCTGATACTTGAGAGGGACAAAAGGTCTGGCAACAGTTCCAGTATTGTGGTAGAGAAGCTGAACCGCTTCCATAACTTTGTGCAAGCGATTTGCCAGGTACAGTCACGGTGGGTCCTGGTGGAGAAGCAGCAAGCAATGAATTTGAGCACTATGGTGGAGGAGCTGGTTATTCCAGTCTACAGGGATACAATTGAGATGTTAAAGGCAACAGAGGCTGTAGGGGCTTCATATGCGCGACCTGAGGATGTGAAGTTGCAGATTCAGCAGTTGTTCAAAGCAATGGCCAAGTTATAGTCTCTTCTGGTTGCTGCTTGCTGATTTGTGTTTAATTTCTCAGGAGAGTAATGTAAGTTTAATGTCCCAGTCGCCTCCGTTATTTTCACATCAGTATGCTACAGCCTAACTGGTTGACGTTGATGCAGCCTTTTTTCTTGTGAACTCCAGTAGCAACTGGGCCTGCTATGCTAGCATAGTGCTATTGTCAGTTATGTGCTATAAGTCTATAACTTTAGAGAAGTTCAGTTTACTACTAAACTTGCACTGCACTATATGTACGATGATTGATATGCGCATGCTGTAGACTGTATATTATTCTTCACTAGTTGTATTATATAACCTTTTCATACTGAACCGACAGTGTTACTTCTAAATTGGAGTTAGTGAATGATATCTTGATTGTGCCTTTCAAGGAACTTGTAGCTGGACATGGAATGTTTCTGTTTGACCATGCAAAATTATTACAAATTCTAATAGACTTATACTATGACCGTCACAATTCTATCTTGCCGTAACTTCTCTTGTGAATGGAGTGCCTGACTGCCTGTGGACACTAACTCATTTACCTAGTGTTCTAAATCCACTGTTGAGTAATCCAGTGACAATCAGATGTTATGGATTATGACTCTTATAAGGACTTAAATTAGAGTATGAAGCCAAAATAATGAGTTGGGTGCATTAATACAAAGGAGAAAACCTTATTTGGAGATTTGATTAGTTAAAACTTAAAACTGTGGAATAACATGTTTCACTATGTAATCATTTACTAACATGTAAACCCTCTCTGTTGGGTGCACAGCATCGTAAAATACATAGGATGACACGTTTTTGCAGATAGGAGTGAATGCATTGCAAAGCAGAGCGACCTCTCTGAGCCCAGTGCCGCAACATCCTCGTGTTGTTTCTGTAAATCCTGTTATCATGGCAGACCTTTGTCAGACTTGGCATGGTTAATAGTAAGGCAACCTGCGTTGATGTGAAAAAATAACTAAAATATGATACAGCTGCATTTTGCAGTTGGCTTACTGTTTGCTTTTCTGCTAGGCTCTACATTTTAGCGGCCAAGTTCTTTAATATTTCTGTAATGTCTAGGATTTAAGGCATCCTCTCCATTTTGTTGCGGGAGTCCAAGTGATTAAATTACAGGATAGCTCTAGCCCGTAGTAGATAAGTTAATGAGTTATGGCATTAATAGAAAACATTACCGTATCTCGCGGGGTCCTCAAGGATCTCCATGAGAGCCCTGTATGCATCCAAGTACACAATTTTGCTTCCATGGAGTGAGCCTTGCAATGTTCGAAGTAATCCTTGAAGTTTAGAGTTGTACACCTGAGCATCCCAGTTTTGCTCATCCACGCATGCTCTGTCAGGGTCTCTGCTCAATGTGATTTGGATAGGTGTGCAACCAAACGGGGGAAGGCCTGCCAAGGAGAATTGTCGGCCCCCAAGGTCATATAGTTCCTACATTCGAATATAAGAATAGAAGAATTCAGTAAAAACAACTCATCCACGCATGCTCTGTCAGGGAATTGAAAGTGGAGTTATGCCTAGTTTCTGAACTGTAATAGAAGAATTCAGTAGAAACATCTCAAAGGGAGGAAATGCTTATTTTTACCTTGACATAAGCTTGTGCCATCAGGAGAACAGTATCTTGGTATTCACCAATGTCCATCTTCCTCTTCTTTGACGAACGATAGTAATGCGAGAAATCATTGGTTCCTGAGCTGATAAAAAAGAGGGAGTTGGCAATGATCCTGGAAGCGTCTTTGTCTCCAACAATGTCCCTGAGCCGGAGGAGGTAGTCCTTGAAGAGGTTCACCTGCTTTGACATTGGCAGAGTATTGGATAGCTGCGACGTCTGGTCATCAAACCCTGAGCCGGCAGATGCAAAGTTGACTCCTGTCATGATGTCGTTGTTCGACAGCTTTGAATCCAGGTATGGTGGAGAGAATTCCTTGAGTTGCAGCCTCTCGTTGAGGAGGTCTGGAACCAGCCGGCCATCGGAGAACCTCCCTGTCGGCTTCTTCCCTGGGAAATCTCTCCCGTAAGGAACATGGTTTGCCAAAGCCACCGTGGGGAGACGATTGTTGTTTCCCGTGTCGAGAATGGAGTCGCCAAAGTAAAAGATGGCCGAGAACCTCAGCTGAATTCTCTTGGGGGAAGAAATGGCAGGGGAAGAGAGGAGGATGTGCACTAGGAGAAGAGCAGTGTGTGCCATTAGAACAATCTGCGTGGCTTTGTTTAAATCGGGTGCTTATTATATTTTAGATGGCCCATACACACCTAATAATTTGTGAAATAGTCTATGGTTTTCTGTAGCTAAGCATATCCTGTGATGTCAGTTTTCATAAATTTCATTCATTTACTTTTGTGACTCTGGTTTGAGTGCCTTTTGCAGAGCTGAAGACTTTGCAGCCTGTTTTGGTGGATGGTAAGCAAAGCATGTCCTGGTTGTTGTGCAGAGTGAAGAATTTGAACAGAACAAATATGCTGACAATTGTGTGGTAGCGCTTTTGATCTTGGAGCAACACCACTGAACCGAAATCTTTAATATATCAGCTTCAGTAAGTTCAGACTTTATACTGACTCTTAAGCATCCCAATACGATTTTGCTCTAGTCAAGTGAAAGCAATTTTGGTCGATACCCCGTTTGTTTTGTATGAATATAATGGCCACTGCTTGTGATACTCCAAAAGAGTTCTTATTATCTTTGTAGCGAAGACATCTGCTTTTCTTTGTTATCATTTTTGTTTGAAGCAAATATTAGCCACAAAAAAACAATGTAGTACAGACCATTGTTTGCTGTGAGACAAAGTGTATGCCACACACGCACAGCAATGTATGGCTGGTGTATTGGAGGGTTTCTCTGTTGATGATTGGTGTCTGTCGGGAGTCGGGACAAGCTGCGTTCACGGGTTGTTGGAACGTAGAGTGGCCTTGCAAAATTTGGTTGGGCGGGACTGGACTGAATGGGATCGTCGCACACACCAGCTCCATTCCACTTCCCACATGGTACGGTCACTCTGAACTCTGAAGCAGATGCACCTGTCCACTGCTATGCTGATCTGTGTGCTAGACCCCCTTGCGCTGTCTGAATCGAGCTCAAGTTTTGGTACCGTTACTTTAAAATTTTTTTTTGGTACTGTATATGGAAATCGAACCATTACCAACCTTCTTCCTGAACAAACCATTACCATCTTTATTACTAGACCAAATCATTATTACCATATATATGGTAGATGGAAATTACCAGCTCAACCTTAGCAGCTATAGCAAGCAAAATCAAGTTCTTGTTTTTGGAAAAAAAAATGCAAAATCAAGTTCTACCATCTAGGTCTTCAAACTTTCAAAATATATTTTTAAGTCTCTAAGAGCATCTCCAAGAGACTCTGTATTGTGTTAGCTAAATATGGAGATTATAGCCCCTTTGTAAAAATAGAAAGTCATCTAATTCAATGGGGTAATCCAACAGATTTTGTAAAGATGGCTAGTGAGGTAGTGTAGCTAAAAATGGCTAGCGAATGAGGTGGGATAGAGAGCCACTAAATTTGGAGAGTCATTTACAGAGTCTGTTGGAAACGTTTTTTCTCTAACAATAGCTAAATTTAACTTTAGAAAATCATTTTGCTAGTCTCTTGGAGATGCTCTAAACTTGTCCTAACATGTCATTGTCACCTAAAATCTAATAATGCATTTTCAGGCCTGAACTTATCATATGTCGCTGGTAGTACTGCTTCCTCGTTGCCCGCTTCTTCGTAGTCACCTTAGGCAGGTGATTACATAGGGAGAATGAGAACCATGGAGCATGAGATGAAGCATGGCAAAGTATTGACGATGGTTATTTTGGGCCAATTACTGTACCATAAGGATCAGATGTTGATTTTCCCTTAAAAGTATGGATCAGATGTAGATTTTACCTTAAAAGTATTTTCCAAGGTTATCAATCCGTAGAATAGACAATCGAAGACTAATCTAACTAGAAACATGATTCATGTTAGTAAGAATTCAATATTTATACTAAAAGTTACCATGAAGATCCATGTGCTTCTATATTCTCAGGTCATCACTGCATATCAAGTGGCACGTAATACAACACCACTGGCCGGTACAATACAATACTCAAATAGCTACACTTTCTATTACCAGTGACGAAGTATTGATTTAGTTGCCAATTGCTGACCTACACATGCATGCACGCAGTATCTCATACTTAGATTTTTGGCATTCATCAACGTATTCTCTTGACGCATACTTCATTAGTCTGCACAAACATACGATCGGTATTCTTAGGGCATGTACAATCCACAGACAACCGCTATCTTTTTGTTGCCACATAGATCAAATGAGCTGATGTGGCTATCATTTAATGAGGAAAGAGAGTGTTGCTGTCTACTATCTCGTCTACTGCTTTGGTTCGTGCTCCCATGCAAAACATCAGAAACCAGAGTGCGTATTTATTATCACACAGACAGCTAAATAGATATCAGATGTCTAAACTATTGTAGAGCTGACTATTTAACTGTCTGTATGTGTTAAATAGATAGCAACTGTCTAAACTGTTGTACATGCCCTTAAGTTGACATATCTCCCAACATCTAAGAAGCGCATTTGATTTTGGTTTTTGACCGGGTTTCAATCGGACAATGCCTAAATAGTTGCTCAATGTAACTGCTGCCACTTTTAGGCATTTACTCCATACCATCCATTAGAAACAGCAAAGTCAAAGCTCTCGCATCCCAAAAACTGCATTGACTATTCCCAGGCCAACTCTCTATAGCAACCCTAGCTAAACAATCGCATCAACTTATACAGCCACACAATAACAAGAGTGACTGACTTCCTAAGAATAAAAATACTACTACTACTTAGTATATACTACTTAACATGCATCCATTCATTTCGTTTTCTAACATATATAGCACCCAAAACGGCATTGACTCTCTTTGTTCATCTCGCCTAACCCAAACCGCAGCTCCTCTTTACAGATAGAAAGAAGTCAATCAAGAACACTAGACCATTACAATGCCGTACGCAGCCACAAGATCGCCGCCACAGCAGCATAGCCGCATCGCCACCAACGCGAGGGCCGCGTCGGTGTGCCCCGGGCATGCGGAGGTGCCGCGCGAGGTGGCGCGGCACCATGAGCACGCGGTAGCCGCGGGGCAGTGCTGCTCGGTCATGGTGCAGACGATCGCGGCGCCGGTGGACACGGTGTGGTCGCTGGTGCGGCGCTTCGACCGGCCACAGGGATACAAGAGCTTCGTCAAGAGCTGCCACCTCGTGGACGGCGATGGCACCACGGTGGGATCGGTTCGGGAGCTTATCGTCGTGTCCGGGTTGCCGGCCGGCAATAGCCGCGAGCGGCTCGAGATCTTGGACGACGAGCGGCGGGTGATCAGCTTCCGGATCCTGGGCGGCGAGCACCGCCTCGCCAACTACCGGTCGGTGACCACCGTGCACGAGGTGGTGGCGTCGTCGCTGGACGGGGCGCCACTCACCATGGTGGTGGAGTCCTATGTGGTGGACGTGCCGCCTGGGAACACGGCCGAGGAGACGTGCGTTTTCACGGACACCATTATTTGGACCAACCCTCAGTCCCTGGCGATGAAGGTTACTAGGCAACAGCTCGTGATGGCTGCGGTGGCACATGAGAATCACAACTGATCCTTGCCCACAGTTGGGCTTGGGCTGCCAGTTTCTTTAGGGGCTTCGTCTCCTATTTTTTAAATTAAGTTGGTACTATATTGTATCTTTCACAAAAAATAGGTACTATAGTCCTTTTAAATTAAATTTGAGGTTGTTTTTTTCTCTAATTTCTATACTTAAAAAATAAAATATTGTACAGACATTATATTATTAATATCAAGACTGGAACTGTAGCTAGACACACACACACACACACACACACACACATATATATATATATATATATATATATATATATATATATATATATAGGACGAGTTTTATCTACACATGTGTGTAGCTACACCCACCATCAGTATACCATTGTACGTATGTCCGCATACTAGTTTATCATTTTTAGTATGTTCATATACTAATTCTAAGATACTTCAAAGCCAGTTACATGAAAAAATTTCAAAATCAACCCTATTTTTAAATATATTTTGTTTATACCTTTATAATACTATATAAAATAGTATGTCCATATACTCAATGTATGCTTACATACTCAACGTATATATCATCACAGATAGTCAGTATCATCACATACTACATGTACATACTCTTCGTCGGATCAAATTCATCATGTATCATGAGATACACAGGTGGGTGTAGCTACACGCACGTGTAGAATGGATTTTTCCTATATATAGGACGAGTTTTATCTACACATGCGTGTAGCTACACCCACCATCAGTATACCATTGTACGTATGTCCGCATACTAGTTTATCATTTTTAGTATATTCATATACTAATTCTAAGATACTTCAAAGCCAGTTACATGAAAAAATTTCAAAATCAACCCTATTTTTAAATATATTTTGTTTATACCTTTATAATACTATATAAAATAGTATGTCCATATACTCAATGTATGCTTACATACTCAACGTATATATCATCACAGATAGTCAGTATCATCACATACTACATGTACATATATATGCGCAATGTGCATATCATTTCTTCTACTTCTGTAATGATGGACTAGCTTATAATCATCATGTTCTTGAGGGTTTATTTCTCTATTTCCTTTGTTCTTTTGAAAGGAATGTAGTTTAGTCTAATTAACTTTTCTATATTCTTTTGAAAAGAAGTACTCCGTAGTTTAGTAATTAATAGCCATGCATACTTATCGCGGCGCCAAATGACGTGGTAGTATGACACTTCGACCAACTGTAAGAATACATGAGCTTCATAAGGATCTGCCACATCGGTTTGTTATGATGTACGATTGCAGTCAACCTTGTCGGATGATCAAACTGATCGATGGCTATTTGGTTGCAGTCTATTTAGTTTTTTTTAGAGGGAGGATATGCTTAAGAGAAAACAACACTCACAAGCACATAAATTGACAAGGAAGTAAAATTTGTTGCTTCTACCACAGAGATGAAACAATTAAATACCTTGTCTTTGAATGTCGCTTTACTCGAGTAGTGTGGTACGTGATTCATGCGGCTTTAGGTTTGTCTCAACCTTGCAGTGTGCCCAATATATTTGGGAGTTGACTATGGGGTATTGAAAAGGAACTTAAACCGCTAATTCTGCTAGAAGCGGCTGCTATTTGCTGGTCATTATGACTATGCAGAAATTGTATTATTTTTGGTAATAAACATAACCCTTTTCCACTGCAGGTTATCTACTCCATTATACACTTCTTCGTATATGGGCCATATTACGGAAGCCAGCCTCACATGATTTGGTTGCTGCGGCATTGCTACATTTGGCGCAGGTGATCAAGGAGTTGTTTACCCAGACATATGGGTGGTGGTCAGTCTACGGATCGATTGTCATTAAAGTGTTTTGGATTTTTCTCTCTTTGTTTTAGTTTGTGTGCATCTCGCGATGCAGAGATCGGGAGTATTTCAAAACATTGTATCAACTCGATGTAATGCTCTTGATATTTAATAAAAAAATTATTATCAAAAAAATATGGTGTGAAATGGAATTTTGAGGGGGGAAAAGGGTTGCCCGGTAATGATAGGGATCTCATGATCCGCGGTCCACCAGATACATGCAGAATGATTCAGCCACAATGCTTGGGCCGCCTATCGCTGCCAGCCCAAATACACGCCCAGCGGCTTATGAGGCCATAATGCACGGGCCGCCTACCGCTGCCAGCCCAAATGCACGGGCCGCCTATCGCTGCCAGCCCAAATGCACGCCCAGAGGCCATAATGCCTGGGCCGCCTAATCGCTGCCAGCACAAAAATTAACCTCCGCCGTTACGTCGTCACTCCCTTCGTCGTGTTTGACAGCCGCTGCGACGACCAATCTTCGCATACCAGGAGAAGAGGCGAAGAGCAAACAAGAAAACGAAATCAATCAAATCATCATGTATGTGTGGCGCACAATCCATTGCATGGATTTCGATCGAATGCATTATTAGTGGCAGGCCCCGGCCTGACATGACACCTGTGTAGCTGTATGGCTATTGCTTGTGATTACGCTACAGCTAGCTGCGCTACTCCTCATGTTCCACTCGTCTCAGTCTATCTCGACACGCGCCAAACGTCCCTATCCACGTCGGTTGCCGAATTGTTTGTTCCTGAGTACAGTATAGCCTAGAGCGGCAGAGGCCAGACCACACCCAAGGTCCCGACGAGAACGATCGCGATGGCGTCGGACGGAGACGGCGGCGGCGGCGGCGGCGGCGGCCTCGTCTGCGTGACCGGCGGCAGCGGCTTCATCGGCTCGTCGCTCGTCCGCCGCCTCCTCGGCCGCGGCTACACCGTCCACGCCACCGTCAAGGACCTCCGTTCGTGACATGCTCTCTGCTCTGAGCTCTCGCTATTTCCGAACGAATTCGTCTGCATGCCTGCCCCTGCACTCGGCTGTTCATGCAGAGGACGAGGGCGAGACGAAGCACCTGCGGGCGTACGGGGACCCCTCCCGCGTGTTCCTGGCCGCGGACAGCGCCGGCGCCAAACATCGTGCACAACGTCGCCATGCGCACCGCCGCCGCCGCCGATCTGCGGCGTGCTGCTGTTCCACCCCTACTTCTGGGACGCGTCGGACACCATGGGGCCGGAGCTGGAGGAGCGCATCCGCCGCGAGTGGCAGTTCATGACCGGGCAGCCGGACGCCCAGGTGGTCAGGTGGATGACCCGAGGCTGTCGCCGCCGTTCGCGGCGGCGCCGTTGCGAGCGCTGCTGCCGGCCGCGCGCGTGCTGGTTGCCGTGGCGGGGGAGGACTTCCTGGCGACGAAGGGGCGCGCATACCACGCGGTGCTGGTGGCCAGCGGGTGGCGCGGGGAGGCCGAGCTGGTGGAGACCCCAGGGGAGGGGCACGTCTTCCACCTACGGCAGCCGGGGATGGCGGCGGCTAAGAAGTTGATGGATCGCGTGGTGAAGTTCACCGCTCGTGCTTGATTGCGCACCGAATCCCGATGCAAGCTTGTGTGATCTGTGTGTCATTATGGAATGGAATAAAAGATTTGTCCTCAACTTTGGAGCGGTGGCCGCGTCAGGCCTTGCGGCGTCGGAGGAATAAAAATAGGATCCAGTTTTGAATATAAAGAGCATGTTTTTGCCTAGTCTGTTGAACGAGAAAATTATAATTTTGATACTTAAAACGTTAAGCGTTGTCATTTTTAACTTTGTCTTCGTAAAAATATGTCTTAAAATGTTGTCCTCTTATTTTTCATGCTATTAAATATACATTAGCTGTATTTTTCCTATTTTTTAATCAAAATACACGCATTTCCTACGACAAATTTTCCCGAGCAGGCGTTCGTCCGCCAGTCGACGGTTGCGCGAGCACGGGCGCACACTCCGCCGCCGGCCTCTGCGCCGCCGCCCGCCGCTGAGCCAGTTTCCGGCGTCGTCGAGCGCTACGGGCTTGTCCTCCGCCGGCTCGACGTCGAAGAAGTTGCGCGCGAAGCTGAAGTTGGCGAGCGCCGAACGCCGGGAGTGTTACAACTGCTACTTCCATGGGCGCTAATGGAGCAGGAAGGCCGGCGACTCACTTGAGTGACCCGGAAGCTAAGAGAGTTCCTAAACGGAACATGCGTGTGTATGGAATGGACCCAGTAGAATAGACTAAGAAACATCATCTGTCATATGGAAACAATTGAAACGAATCAAACGTGCCTTTGCCTATCTGTTCTTCATGTTCTTCTTCTAGCTATCTTAATTCCCATCTATCCCAGCTCATCCTAGAACCTGCTGCTAACAGGGAGCCTGCAGACGCGCTCCGCCACTACGCCGGCGAGCCTGTTCCTCGACACGTCGAGCTGCTCCAGCCCGGTCATGTTGACGAACGCCCCTCCGGCAGCGTGCCCACCAGCGCGTTCCCGGCGACGTCCACCACCATGGCGTTGACGAATGACGAGCTCGGCGAGCTATGGCGGGATGCAGCCGTCGAGGCGGTTGTTGAGCAGCACGAGCTCGTCGAGCGTGTCCGCCATGCGGCCGACGCTCCGGGGGATGCAGCCGACGAAGGCGTTGTTGGCGAGCACCACCACCGAGGCCGTCGAGTTGCCGAGGTTCTCCGGGATGACGCCGACGAAACGGTTGCTGTTGACGAAAATGGCGTCGAGGTCCTTGTCGAAGAGCGCCGGCGGGAGGTTGCCTTCGAAGTCGTTGAAGCGGAGGTCGAGGTACTTGAGCACGGGGATCTGGAGGACGACGTGGGGGAAGACGCCGTTGAAGCGTCCCCATCCTAAAAAAAAAGCCAGTAGAGGGGCAAAACTGTCCTTTTAGATAGAAAATACTCCCTCGTATCACAATTAGATGACGTTTTGGACAAGGTTTGGGTCAAACCTTGAGAATATAAATCATGAATAACTTTTAAACAGTTGAATTTAGAAATGTGAAAATCATATCAATAGATTTGTCTTGAAAATTACTTTCATAAAAATATACATATATAACTTTCTAATAAATATTTTCTATAGAAAATAAGAGTCAAAGTTGTGTTTTGGAGACCGTGTTGCTGTCCTAAACGTCATCTAATTGTGATACGGAGGGAGTACATGTATTTTGATTAAAAAAGAGGAAAAATATATCTAATGGCATGAAAAACAAGAGGACAACATTCGAGACCCATTTTTACGAAGACAATGTTAGAAATGACAAAAATATGAAGCGCAACGTTTCGAGTCCTAAAATTGCAATTTTCTCCTCTTGAACTATCCGTTGAATTTAGATGGTTTTCTATTTTTACAAGGGGTATAATCTTCATATTTAGTTAACAAAATACGGAGTCTCTTGGAGATGCTCTTATCACATAAATCTCCCATTTGTAGGATCAATTCCTCTCGTGCCATTACACTTTCTAGAAATTTGAAATATACCATTGTCAGTTACTAAATTAGCGTTCCCGTGTCAGTGATGGCCATTTATTTTTCTGAGCTAAAACAAATTCTCTATTAATTTTCTAACGCTGAACAAGATTGTACTATTTTTAATTATATATGTTTTTTAAGAAAAAATATTTTTCTATAATATTTTTTTGTAAAGTTTAGTTGACCCCCTCGAATTAACAAAGCAGACCAATTTACCATCTTATGGCTGACGTGGTGCCACATAGGACGGTAAATATGGCGCTACATCAGCGAAAACCGCCATTTAAACCATCAAAGGATGTAAATTGGACGGTTTGGAAAGTTGAAGGGTGTTGAATATCTGGTTTTGCGGTTGAGGGTTGAAAATTGGGCAGCGTTGATATATTGAAGGATGTGAAATAAACTTTTTTTCGGAATTTAATAACCATACAACTGTTCAGAAAACCCACGTAGACCTAGTCCCGATATCCGGTCCGTGTCCGAAAAAAAAGCGAAAAATGTGGCGCGCGAGGCTTAACCTGCCAAGCCAAATTTTGGCAACAGCCAAACCATGGCATGGCCAAATTTTGATCAAAGATGAGATGTTTGGATTGTGACCATACCAAAATTTATGTAAGTAAGTATGACATGTGGGTCTCACATGCTAATAATTTTTTACCATTAAAATATAATCAATATGGATCTTGATTTATAGATTAAATTACAAGGAATAAGGTAGTTCAAACGGATTAGAAATAAGAATCACAGTTTAAGCGATATGATTATACTAAGGTAGCAGTCAGCAATTAATGCATGGGACCTTGTCCAATGCACTTGTGCCACGTCATGGCTGCAAGGAATTTGGTAGCCCCGCTAAGGTGCGTTTGATTATACGGACTAAAGTTTAATCTCTAAAATAAGTGATAATTAGAAGCATTAAATATAAACTAATTACATAAGTCAAATATACTCTGCGAGACGAACCTAACAAATCTAATAAACCTATAATTAGTACATAATTATCAAATTATTACTGTAGCATTATATTATCTAATCATAGACTAATTATGCTTAATAGATTCGTATTGTAAATTAGTCATCGCTTATATAATGTATTTTTAATTAATCTATATTTAATACTTTTAATTAGCATTCTTTCTTTCGTTCGGGGACTAAAATTTTAATCCTGCAACCAAACGGACCTAAATTGGGGCGAGGAAAACGGCAGCCCGAAACTTGTCCTGGCTCCGTGAAGAAACGACGTGGGCATGCCAGAATTTTCAAAGACCGGCCAACTTTTGGCCTCCATCCAAGTGCTGGCCAAATATACTACGGGGCACTTTGGCCTGGCTAGAAGCGGCCATAATCCAAACGCACCCCTAGTCCACCGACCTTGTAAGGAGAAGGCCTCCTCTTCGCCGTATCTCGTCTTCTCGCGCCGCCGTCCCGTTCGCCGAACCCTAGATGTGAGATATGGACGTTGATGGCTCAGCCATGGATGTCGCGTTGGTGTCGGCGGATCTCGGATGTGGTGCTCTTGGTTCGGGCAGCGTAGAGGTAAAATATTTCCGTCCTCTCCCCTCCTAATCTCTTTGTCCCCTCCTGATCCCCTACTGCTGGTTTTGAAGTTTGATCTATTTGTTTTCATTTTGCTTCGATCGATTGTTATTGAACACGGCAGGTTAACGACTGTTGACACGAAAACGCGCCAACAAACTCGAAGCTGATCAAACGCGCAGCACGACCGTCACAACGGCCAACTCCTGAGCTCCTCGGGCAAACCGGTCAGACCGGTTCCTGAAACCGGTCAGACCGCTTTCAGGCAGGAACTCGTGAAGACCTAGAAACTCGAGCTCGGGAGGGACCCCGTCGGAGCTCAAGCAAGCTAGGGTTGCTCTAGGGTCGGCAGGCCACCTAGAACGCCCTTGAACGCCATAGAGACGAGCAAAGAACAGAATATGGAGGTTGGAAAAGATTAGAGTTTGAGAGATAAAAAAGTAAAGGATAAACGTGTTTGATTCGATTGGAATACCTCTCAATCGGCCTTAGCCTTTATATTTATAGGCTGGGGAAGTCTTACCCCTTTCGAATAGGTTACAATATGGGATTAAACTCGGAATCCTAATCCTACTCGAATTACAGAACCAAACCGGTCTGACCGGTTTGGCAAACCGGTCAGACCGGTTTGGCCGGGCCAGAGCCAATTTTGACTGTCAACACATGCCCCCCTGCGTTTTTAGTGAACTTGAGAACTAAAAAGCAAGTAATTACAATTCAGGAGCTAAAATTTATGCTAAGGGCGATATCAACAATATATCGGCCATTGGTCTTCATGCGTCTTGCCAAACACTTGGATAGAATTTCTTCAAATATCTTCCGTTGATAGCTTTAGGTAAATGATCTCCCTTCAGCGTCTCTAGCATGTAAGAATTCCCAAAAATGACTTTGACAACCCTATAGGGTCCTTCCCAACTTGGTGACCACTTCCCAAACTTGTTGCTTTTCGTCCCAATAGGCAAGATCGTCTTCCAAACAAGCTCACCAATCTGAAAATATTTTCCTCGTACTTTCTTGTTGTAAGCTTTAGCAACCCGAAGCTTATCTTTCTCAATCTCCTTCAAAGCTTTCAATCGTTTGTCGGTTACCTCATCAATATTGTCCAACATCAAATTGTGGTAATCAACAGCATCAAGGTCATTCTGTTTAGCCAATCTATAAGCGTCCAGATTTACCTCAACGGGCAAAACGGCCTCTTGACCATACACAAGCTCAGAAGGAGTAACTTTAGTAGCACCATGTCTAGATATACGATGAGCCCATAATGCTTCGGATAAAACTTCATGCCATCTCTTAGGACTTTCTTCTATCTTTTTCTTGATTAATTTGATCAAAATTTTATTACTTGACTCGGCTTGTCCATTAGCCTGAGCGTAATATGGAGATGAATTGAGCAACTTAATTCTATAGGATTCGGCGAATTCACGTACCTCTTTAGACATAAACGAAGTACCTTGATCCGTTGTCAAAGTTTGAGGAATACCGAATCTATGAATAATATTTTGCGTAACAAATTCAATTACCTCCCGATGCGTCATATTCTTCAAGGGAATCGCTTCGGTCCACTTAGTGAAATAATCTGTAGCAACTAACACAAAACGATGTCCTTTTGATGATGGAGGATTAATTTGTCCAATAAAATCCAATCCCCAACCTCGGAACGGCCATGGCTTAATAATAGGATGCATCAATGCAGCAGGAACAAGTTGCAAATTTCCAAACTTCTGACATTCCTCACATCCTTTGTAATATTTGAAACAATCTGCCATCATAGTAGGCCAATAGAAACCGGCTCGTCTAAGTAACCATTTCATCTTTGGAGCCGATTGATGTGTACCACAAATACCTTCATGGACCTCACCCATGGCAACTTTGGCCTGATCCGAATTAAGACATTTCAACAGCAAATCTTCGGCATTTTGACGATAGAGTTCATCGTCAAGCAAAACGTATTTAAACGATATTCGCCGAATATTTCTTTCTGCACCACGACCAGGATTTCTCAAATAAGTAATAATAGGCACCCTCCAATCCTGATCTTCAACTTTGGATTGATTAGCATCATCCAAAGGATTTTTGCTTCTGTCAGGGGACAAAGCGGCCAGACTGGTTTCAGAACCGGTCAGACCGGTTCTGGTTTCTAAAACTGGTGTGACCGGTTCATCCAGAACCAGAACCTCGGCTTTCATTTGCATCGGTTTTTGGAGATAGAAATACTTCTTTGCAACCATATAACCAGATGCTTTCTGAGCCAGAGTATTTGCCTTGTCATTCTCTTCTCTTGGAATATGTTTAATAGTAAATTCATCAAAAGAAGTAATGATATCAAGACATCTATCAAGATATGCATTTAATGAGCCATTATAACATTGGCATACCTTTGACACTTGTTGTACCACCAGGAGCGAATCACCAAAAACCTCAACATGCTTTATTCCCATGTCTTGCAAAAATTCCAAACCAAATAGAAGAGCTTCATATTCGACTTGATTATTGGTTCGCTTTTCTTCCAATCGGTTTGAGAACTCAAAAACGTCACCACTCGGAGATATAAGAACAGCACCAATTCCTTGCCCATCACCACAAACCGATCCATCAAAATATAACTTCCATGGGGTACAAGTAATATATCCGACGTCGAAGTTGTTTGCATCATTTATCCGATGCTCAACAATAAAATCAGCCACAATTTAGCCTTTCATTGATTTTAAAGGCTCACAAGCCAAATCATACTCAACTAAAGCATAAGCCCATTTACCGACTCTTCCACTAGAAATCGGCTTTTGCAACATATGTTTAATTACATCGGTTTGACACAACACGATGCAAGTGCTAGATAATAAATAATGTCTCAATTGAGTACAAGCATGGTACAAGGATAAACACAACTTCTCAATGAAAGTATACCTTGTTTCTGCATCGATGAGTCGTCGGCTTACATAAGCAATCACATACTCCTTGTCGCCGATTTCTTGAGTCAAAACAGCCCCAATAGTTCTATCTTCAGCCGCTACATAAAGTCTAAATGGTACTCCTCGCTTAGGCGCCCTAAGCACCGGTGGTGAAGACAAGTACTCTTTGATCTTCTCAAAAGCTTCTTGCTGTTTTGCCCCCCCAGGTAAAATCGGCTTCATTTTTCAACCGAAGTAAAGGAGTAAAAGCATCAACCTTTCCAGACAAGTTAATTATAAATCTTCTCAAGAAATTTACCTTGCCTAAAAACTTTTGCAAATCTTTCTTGCAAGTAGGAGCTTCGACTTTCTTCATAGCTTCAATTCTCTTGGGATCAACTTCTATGCCGTTCTCATGAATAACAAACCCAAGAAACTTTCCAGCCGAAACACCAAAAGCACATTTGAGTGGATTCATCTTGAAGCCATACCTTCGCATCCTCTCAAGAGCAAGTTTTAAATCGGCTAAATGAGAATCCAAGCCATCCGATTTAACACCAAGTAAATCATGAAAGATTAAATTCATAGCCCTTTGATAAGTTGCACCGGCATTCTTTAATCCAAAAGTCATAACCACCCACTCAAATAAACCAATAAATCCCGGACATTGAAAGGCCGTTTTGTGCATATCCTCTTCGGCCATGAAGATTTGATTATATCCAGCATTACCATCAAGGAAACTAACAACATGATGCCCAGAAGCTTCATTGATTAAGACATTGGCTATAGGCATGGGATATGAATCTTTCGGAGTGGCTTTATTAAGATCTCTAAAATCAATGCAAACTCTAAGTTTTCCCGAATCTTTCTTTTCAACGGAAACAATATTAGAAATCCACTCCGCATAGCAACAAGTCCGAATAAAACCAGCATCTAGCAAACGATTAATTTCTTCTTCTATTCGGTCATAAATAGCGGGATTAAAACGTCTAGCCGATTGTTTAAAAGGTCTAAAACCGGCTTTTATCGGTAAACGATGTTCAACTAAATCATGACTCAAACCCGGCATCTCACGGTACTCCCAAGCAAAACAATCGACATACTCTTTCAACAAATTTATTAACTCGGCTTTAAACTCAGCCGATAAATTTTTGTTTACAAAAGTTGGCCTAGGAATAGTACCATCACCAATATCTATTTTTTCTAAACGGTCGGCCGACGTGAAACCCTGACCCAACTTATCCATATCACCGAGATCTTCAATGGCTTCAAACATACCGGCCGAATGTGCTCGATGATGATCAATTCGGTCTTGAAGCCACTGTCCAGACGTAAACCGGTCTGACCGGTTCCCAGAAGCGGTCTGACCGGTTTGGCTTGATCGGCGCTGTTCAGGTCTAAACCGGTCTGACCGGTTTCCAGAAGCGGTCTGACTGGTTTGTCTCTGTTGATTGGTTTGCTCCATTAATTACAGCAAGTAATTCAACCGATTCTCCATCGGCTTTAATGTAGCAGCAACAAAACCATCCTTGGTGCAACTGATCAGCTCATAATCGGTCAAATCCATGCCCGACAAACATTTGACCTTCTCATTTGCACTAAGAAAATCGGAATCGGCCATTGCAACAAAGGAAGAAGCGTCACCATGGACAACTTCAACTTCATCGCCGATCCACTGAATAAGATATTGATGCAAGGTAGATGGAATACATTTATTTGCATGAATCCAATCTTGACCAAGGATTAAACTGAAGTTACCTTGCACCTCGGAGACGAAGAAAGCCGTAGCAATAGTCTTGCTCCCGACGGTCAACTCCATAGAAGCCACCCCCTTGGCACCAATGGGATCACCTCCACCAACTCCACTGACCGTCATGTTTGTCTTGATCAATTCTTCGTCTTTTCCGCCAATCTTCTTGTAGAGAGAGTATGGCATAAGATTTACAATAGCTCCACCATCAACCAACATACGAGAAATTGGCTTCCCGTTGATGTGCCCTCTCATATATAAAGCCTTGAGATGATTCTCTGATTCACTAGGCTTCTGAAAAACGACATCTTGAGGCCCAAGTTGAAGGTGAGAGACCTCCTCCTCCAGTATCACATAATAATCAGAAGACAAATATACAACATTGATTTCCATGTTGCCATGTTCTGGAGAAGGCTCAAAATCAACCAATTCTTCATCTTCAACCACTGGAGGAATTGGCGGAGTAGTATCGATGGTTGAAGTAATCTCAGTTCCCGCTTCTGTCATCAAACTGGTCTGACCGGTTCCAGAAACCGGTCTGACCGCTTCTGCAGCGGTGGGCTGATCAAAACCGGTCTGACCGGATTCAGAAACCGGTCTGACCGGTTGTGCTGCTGATTGCACAACGGGCTTAGCTTGCCAGATCTTGGTCTGAGGGATCATAAGCCTGTAATTGTTGAAGTATTCATCCCTTAGCTTCTCAGCTTCCTGTTCCCTTTTTTCTTTGTTCCGCAGGCGTTGTAACTTCCGCTTCTGCGTATGAGTCAAACCAGAAGGACACCACCTTGGTTGGAAGACCTTCTTTACGCCCTTGCTACTGCTAGCCTCATGATCATTAGCCATGACCGGCTTTTTGACTGGAACAGGAGCCGAATCTCCAATGACTATCGGCTTTCTGCCCAAATCTTGCATAGCCACTGGAATACTGCCAATTGTTACAATCCCACTGGTTTTGGCTTGCACGTCCTCCTTTTTCTCCTTGACACGGTATTCTTGCTTAGGAGGAGCTTGGAACCTCTGCTCAGACCGAAACCGGTCTGACCGGTTTACAAAACCGGTCTGACCGCTTTTGGGAGCAGCCGAAGGACCTGATTGGTATGAGCCTAATCGGTCATATACCGAAGTCCCAGTAACATCACCACAGCGCTTATAAGCTGTAGAATTGATCCAACGCTGCGGTGACCTCTGTCTCTTTTTTGTTGGCCGATCAACTTGAACGACCTTTGTGTACTTGTTCATGAGCTGAGAGAAAGTAGGTCCTTGCTTCAGAACCCTTCCTTGAACCTTTGGCTCATTAAACTTCCAAGTACCCACTTCCGGGCGCTTGGGCCTGAAAGTCCTTGGACGGTCTGGAGACAAACCGGTCTGACCGGTTTGGGAAACCGGTCTGACCGGTTTCGCCTAACTAGCGAACCGATTCTCTTCCAAGGAACTTCCTTGCCCCCCGGGCCTTGATGTGTTAATTGTAATCTTCAGAGACTCTTCACCATCAAGAGTTCTCCCAATCATCACTGTTCTGACCGGAACTTTGTCATTAACTTTTTCCGGCCTTGGGTCTCCAATCACCACGTTCTTTCCCTTAGCTCCATCGGCTTGTGACGGCCGAATCAACACCTTAGTATTCAAATCCAAGGTATGAACAGGGAAATGAGCCTTATCGACTTGCATTTCAGCTAGTATTAATCGACCTTCATTAAGGGCCGATTGTACCTGTCGCCGAAAAACATTGCAATCGTTGGTCGCATGAGAAAAAGAATTATGCCACTTACAATATGCACGATTTTTCAATTGATCGGCTGGTGGAATTGCATGAGAAAGTTTAATAAAGCCATTCTTAAGCAATTCATCGAAAACACGATCACATTTGGCTACATCAAAAGTAAACTTAATTTCTTCTTGCCGATTTTTCTGAATCGGCTTCAACGAGGGACAAGAACCAGGTTTACTCTTTGATGACCAAACAAATTCAGCAGCATAAATTTCTTTATCATCGTCCGAACTATCAGAATCATTATCAACAATATGCACATTCGAACGATGAGATTTAGCAGATTCTTTTGAATTTTTAAACTTAAGCTCTAGACTCATAGCCTTCATTTGCAAGTGATTAATAGTAAGGAAATCAGAACCCTCTAGCTTTTCCTTGAAATGAGACCGTAAGCCCGCAAAAGCTAAATCTGCTAAATCCTTTTCAGAAACAGTTATGTTAAAACATCGGTTCTTAACATCTTTAAATCTTTTGAAGTAATCAAGAACCGATTCCTCTCGGCTTTGCCTAACCGATGTTAAATTAGACAATTTAGCCTCGTTTTCTCCGCTAAAGAAATGATCATAAAATTTGCGCTCCAATTGAGTCCAATTTTGAATAGAATTAGGAGCAAGCGAAGAAAACCATGAAAAAACAGTTCCAGTTAAAGATAATGAGAACAACCGTACACGCAATGGTTCATAATATGATGCTTCTCCTAATTGCAAGACATATTGACTAATATGTTCCCAAGGAGTTCTATTATCTTCGCCGCTGAATTTAATAAAATCAGGAACACGCCAACCATTAGGATAAGCAACTAAATCAAATTCAGGCGGATACGGTTTTTGATACAAGCGTGAATTACCCAAATCAAGCCCGAGTCTTGTTCTAAGTGTATTAGCTATATCTTCTTTAAACGTAGCTAACTCAGCTTGATAGTTCCCATCGCCTCTATTTTGTGGAAAACGGGGAACATTATACATCGCACTTTGAGAAGTATTCGGAATCGGCCCGTGAGACGCGCCAGATCCGTGGGGTATACTTCCCACAACCGTAGTGCGTGGAATAGTGTAAACAGGACCAGAAGCAACCGTACTAGATAAAACCATCGCACCCGGTGCCCCTGCACCCATGGAACCGGTCTGACCGCCAGAGGAGGCCAAACCGGTCTGACCGGTTGTGAAAACCGGTCTGACCGGTTCGTGGACCGAACCATGGTGAGGTGGTTGTCCCGCATATAAATTCATCGGCATGCCTAAATTAGGATCTAAAACATGTTCTGGCACGCCTGATGAGCTAGGATTTGGGTTAGGTAATTCATTAGATTCTACGTTATTTTTACCTTTATCAGAATTACCCGACATATTAGCAATCAACTCACTAGTAACAGTTTGTGCAGCAAGCAATTTATCATCCATCATGCGAGTAATTTGCTGCATCAAATCAGAGGATTCGCCAGTTACCTCTGGAAGTTCTTCAACTTGGTCGTTTGCCAGCTTGAAAGCCGGCATGACAAATTCCTCCACTCTCTTGACAAGACCACCGCGATCTTTTTTGAAGCCCTTCAAGAATTGCGCCCTGTAGTGCTCCTCAGCAATCAGGTACCGCTTCCGCTCCTCGTCCGTGAGCTCTTCCATCGTCGTGGTGATGATGTTGTCTTTGTCAAGGTCGCACGTTGATCCAGACATCATTGGAGTAGATTGAATCGGTCTTGAAACCAGATTAGTCTGTCCCCAGCGGAGTCGCCAAAAAGTATGTTGACACGAAAACGCGCCAACAAACTCGAAGCCGATCAAACGCGCAGCACGACCGTCACAACGGCCAACTCCTGAGCTCCTCGGGCAAACCGGTCAGACCGGTTCCTGAAACCGGTCAGATTGCTTTCAGGCAGGAACTCGTGAAGACCTAGAAACTCGAGCTCGGGAGGGACCCCGTCGGAGCTCAAGCAAGCTAGGGTTGCTCTAGGGTCGGCAGGCCACCTAGAACGCCCTTGAACGCCGTAGAGACGAGCAAAGAACAGAATATGGAGGTTGGAAAAGATTAGGGTTTGAGAGATAAAAAAGTAAAGGATAAACGTGTTTGATTTGATTGGAATACCTCTCAATCGGCCTTAGTCTTTATATTTATAGGCCGGAGAAGTCTTACCCCTTTCGAATAGGTTACAATATGGGATTAAACTCGGAATCCTAATCCTACTCGAATTACAGAACCAAACCGGTCTGACCGGTTTGGCAAACCGGTCAGACCGGTTTGGCAAACCGATCAGACCGGTTTGGCTGGGCCAGAGCCAATTTTGACTGTCAACAACGACGAGGAAGGTTATTTGGACGCCTTTGCGAGGTTGTCACTTCTACTGGTCAGCAAAGGGTCGCCGCATGTGGTCAAGCGCCATGGCGTGAGGATGCTTCAGGTTGCGATGCCCTCTATGGGCCCAAAATCCTTCATTTGGTTATGTTCTGTACTAGTACCTATATACTTCAGGGATCTTTTGGATACGTTTTGGCGTGATACTACTCAATTTCTTGGAATGATGGATGAATATGAGAACTACATCCCCTAAACACTCGGATTGAAACAATTACATAAGTTCCGTTTACTCTTTTATTCCTGAATTCGTAATTTGTGTTTTGATAGCTCACTTGCTATCTATCACCTATACGTGATACCAGTACGGGCTTTTGAAAAGAACATGGTGGAGCTAGTATTGAAGTATTGGATACGGGTAAGGCGGGGTTAGCATAGTATCAGTGATTCATAGATCACTTGTTACACCAAAGTGAGAAGCCATTTGGTCCAATCCATGGGTCAGTATCAGCTTTCTTATTAACTGGTAGACGCTATATCATAGTGTGTGGATAGAGTATAGGTGGATGCTTGTGTGACGAACAAATACTACAGATGTAGCAGCACTTGTTTTTGCCAGGTAGTGAAGTTTGTTTATAGCCAGTTCCTGACATATGACATGCCTTGTGAAACTGTTTTGGAAAATAAATCATTATGGTATAGCTACAGCAGACAATATTGTTAATCTACTATTTGTTTTTTCTTTTCATCACACATGTCTGTGAGCATATTGTTTTTAATGTTTTGGTTCTAATTTCTGATTCGGTTTTCTTAGCTAATAGGTGTTTTTTTGGTAATGTTTTTATGGGTGTTTCTGTTCAAGGTATCATGAGTTCATGACACTAATTGGTATTATTCCTGTGGAGTAGTTGACCATTATATTGCCAAATATTGATGAGTTATGATATTGGCATCTGCAGCATCTCCTAGATTTCAGGAAGGATGTACTTGGCAGCACAAGGTTTGCCGATTTAAGAAAATCTCTTGGGTCCCTTGATCATTTGGTTTTAAAGGGTGCTACAGATACATGTAATGATGCACTTGGTAGCCAAGCTAATCCTGATGGAAACAACAAGCATCGTCCAGCTGCAAGAGAAACAGACAATATGTTTCGAGAAATTACAGGTGAAATCCAAATGCTCTTCTGTTACATTTTTTCTCCTCTTGATTTTTTGTGCTCAGGACTAATGCAATGGAAGTACAATGTAACATGTTTTGATAGCCGAAGGAAAGAAATAATTTTAGAAATGACCTGGAGTACTCTGTTTAACTGGCCTACCTTTTTCTTTACCTTCCTTTATTTTAGTGGATAAGATGTCATGAGAATAAAATGTAGCATGATTTTACATGCTGGATAACTTTGATCCTATGCTGTGCAATATATTTATTGATGTGATAACTCATTCATGACTTTCCTCATGTTGTAGAATGGAATTATTTGATCAAATTTTTGTACTGAACTCTCATTATTGCTGCTTGAAAAAGAAATAAAAAAGGTCAATATCTTTCTGTCCCTGATGTTAACATTGTTGGTTTTGCCATGTAGTTAACTGTCCTTTTCACTGTGGTGCCTATAAGCGTAGAAACCCTTATTTGGGTCACATTTGAAATAAATTTTCATATTACATTATCTCTGTTTGCATATCGAAATAACATAATTTTAAGCAAAATGAATTTCCATAACAAATGAATAATTTCTTGTCTAGTTTACTTGTCATGCTATGATTCAATTGGATATCTGGCAATAGCTACTAATATATGCTTGTCCAAGTTATCACTTTGTCACTAAGTGATTTACATATAAAGTGTTATTTGATTAATTGTACACGCACATTTTCATTCTCATTTGTCCCTTTTCCCTTTAGCAGGGGGAGGAAGAATTCTCGGCCCCAAAATTAAGTTCAGCTGTGGTTTGGGGAGTAATAGTGGTGGCAGCAGTACCATCTCGAATAAAATTCACCATAACTGCTCATCTGAGGAAGATGGCTGTGATCCAGTAAATAATCAAGATAACATCGGTGGAAATATCATTAATGCCTGCAGAGAATTTCTCGAGTTTATTGACTCTAATATAGTTGTAAGCTCATTCTCGCTATTATGTAATAGTTTAATACAAGAACACCAAAGCTTTTTTTTTGTATGTTTGGTTGTTTTGAGTCAACTTGGAGAAATTCTGTGCAATATGTTTTTGAATGAATTCCATACATGCATGTCTTCTGGATAATTTAGAACAATTTCATGTGGTATTTGGAAATGCACATTACAAAATTGTTGCTATGACTAGACAATTTACTTTTGAATGTATTGACCCCAATGCCATTTATGTTGCAGAATTAAATTGACTTTTATTCCCTCATTATCAGCATTTTATGTGTGACAATTCTGTTACCAAGTGGCACATGTACTTTGTCAAAAGATGCCGGTTAACCATTTTGTGTGTGTACAAGCAATTCATCATGTTCTCATTGATGCTACAGGTCAATGGCGAAATGATTTCTGGGAAAGGTTCTCTGCTGCTTGTGGAACATAATATTTTGTGTCAAGCATTCCTTATTGTAATATCATATTCTGGGTATGAAGATTATTTTTTATTTGATACTTTCTATCCCTAAAATCTTGATGCTTGGAAAACATGCGTCTAAGCTTTTTAGTGGGAACTATTTATGCTGTGCAACTTTGAGTACCTTACTGTTGTTTCATCTATCATTTTTTTATATAATTCACATGTGTTATTAGAGGTTGTGGCAAGTATAATTCACATATATGTTGTTGAATTATTTACTACTGGCTAACCTTTTTTTTGTTTCTTTGTTTACAGAATCCATGAAGATAAGGAAATACTACCTTGCTTGCTTGGTCTTCTCAACAGAATTTGGACCTTCGGTGAGTGGAAAAGAAAATATCTCTATCATGGGACAGGGTTGTCATGGCTCTTTTCCGACAGTCAGTTTCTGAAGATGTTATACTTCATGTTCATATTCTGGGAGGAACAGCTCAAAAGGATTAGAATACAAGGATCTAGTGAAGTTTACATAGTAACCGTTTCACAGTTGATCCTCCCCTTGCTCTTGCAGGTAATTCAACAATATTTTTGTCTGAATTAATGTAGCAATGGCATTTGTGTTGCCTAACCTTTTTCAGCTTTGTTGTCAACTTATTTACTTGGCCTTGTTTCCTTGCCAAAACATCGATTTTCAATTGTGCAATGGAAAACAGTCCCTAGTACTCCATAATTTTCTTTGTAACTGAGCTGATGTGCTGAGTTTCAGTTGATTCAGTGCATACACATGCTTTGGGACGAAAAAATTGCCTGTAATTTGTCTGGAGTTATCCAAAGGGCAAAGAGTCTGGATTTTTCCTCCCCATTTGAAAGTGCCACTAAATTATGTTACATTAAGCAAAAGGAAGGTTCTAAAGATAAAGAGACAGAAGCACTGTCAAGAGCATTGTTAGAAGCAATCCGTGAGACTGGGTAAGTATGCTATTTTGGAATTTTGGATAATATTTTCCCTGTTCTTTTAGTTGACATTGATTGTTAGAGAGGATGCCCATGAGTCGCTTTTGGGACAGTTACTGGAAAGTGGCATTTAGGTAACCAGTAATCATAGGTTCAAATGGCATGCATAGAATCAGGAATTTAGTTGTCAAATATATGTTTGTTAGCCGAATGTACATATAATTTGTTATATCAAGATTTTTCTTAGGCTCTTTCCTTGTAGAAATATGAGGCTTTTTGCGCATGAGGTTGTTATCAATTTTTTTGGATATTATATTATTTGTAAACAGAAATGAGACTTCAGCAAGGTAGAACAAACCACCACCCTAAATTGCATAATATTTTCCTGATAATTACACTGGCATACGTATTTCCAAAACCTTGTTGGCAGGCAACTTATTTTTCATAAAAGTAGAACAGTTGGGGGGCTTGGGGGTGGATGAAGTTGCTAGGTGTAAAATATTGTTTTTTATGTGACAGATGATGTGATGGCAAACATTTGCGGCGTCTTTGACGCATCATCATGATCCTAGATATCCTCACATTTTAATTGTGACAATAATATTGTTATTTGCTGCCTTTTGTATTTTGCTGCATACTTTACTGTGCTGTTCTGCAGGTACAATATCATTGGACTTTGTGCATCTATTGAGGGTGCATTTTCAAACATACTAAATGGCTTGCCTGTTAGTGCTTCTATAACACGTTATTTGGGGTCACTGGAATTTAGACATTTAAGAAAATTTATACAACTTACAGTTGTTCCTTTGGTCAAGAATTGCCCCTACGAATCATGGAAGAAATGGGTGGACAACCTATTAGAGCCCTTGCTGACACATTGTGAGAGCATACTTCATTCTGCATGGTTTAGTCTTCTGTACTATGGACGTGCTGGACTACCATTCTATTTTGGTAAACTTTATGGGCTGGAGGACAAGGTGAAGGTCCTGGAAAGCGATATTCTGCTTGAGTTTACTCGTGAAATTTCTGGGTTGCTTGAAGTTTTGGCATCAACAGAACAGAATAGAGTGCTTTCAAATGACTATGTTACTCCTGGTATTAAGACCGAGTCTTTTCAAGATACCGGCTCCATGATACCAACTTCTCTCTTAAGGTAGAGATTGTGAACTGTTTACCTTTTTATATGGTTTAATCATACTATCTAGTGTTTTCTACTAATAGGAGATGCAATGCATTGTTCTTGCAGGTATCTTGTAACTAATGGTTGCTTTGGGAGGCTAAGGATAACCTTGTTTGGGTACTTCATTGATGATGAAGTAGTAGCAAAAGGCATTCCATTTTGCAGTGCTCTTGTTAGGCTTGCAGTAGGTAGCAATAATGCCATGCTTAAAATATTTATTCTGGACAATCTACTCCCATGCCTAATCCAACGTCTAGATAATGAACTGCCATGTGCAATACAAAGGCTACAATGTAAACTCAATCCACGTGCATGTGACAATTCTATCAGGGACCTTACTGTCCTTTGTGAAGAAGTGTATGGCTATATGATAAACAGTCATTATCTGCAGAGTGAGGCAAGTCAAGAAACCTTTTCCGTTTCTTTTTTTCCCGAAATATTCCCTGTTTACTTACTACTTCACTCCTAGAACACACACTATCTCTAATTCCCGTATTTGGTATAGGCTTTCTTAGGGGAAGTAAAAAACAGTAGTGATGCTGGAAATAGTTTTGAAGTGTGGTTGGAGCGGCAAAAGAAATGGTTTAGAGAGAAGGCATATTCGGCGTGCAAGGAACTTCCAAAATGGAATTGGGAGGTGTGTTTTATAGACAGTTTTCAGATTCTAAACATTTCAATATTGGAACAATGTGATTTCGATTTGAGAAATTTGTGTTATTTTCTCTACTTTGCAGTGCAATTGTGATTTAGCCCTTGTTTTTTTAATTTTTCCATTTTGCCCCTAATCAACGGGTCAAAGTAGCACAAATGCGCAAAGACCAGGGTGAATTTGCGTTGACTTGTGAATAATAAGGGCAAAATCACGGAGTTAGAAAAACTGAGGGAGAAATCATTACACTGTAAAGTAGGGGCAATAACATAAATGCCCCTTTTTATTTTTGGTGTTCTTATCTTCATCACAATGACTTAATTTGTCACTACCAGTTTGAAGATGAATTCCAGAGGCACCTTTATGCCTATATTGACATGTTACAAGAGGTGGATGCAATGGATAACTGTGCAGAGGTAATTTGTTCATTAAGCTTAATGTTGCACCTTGCTAAGTGGAATCTGCCCCCGGAATCATTCGTCCCAGTTCCCAATTGTACGCCATAATGCTCTATAATTTGTTGATTAACACAAATGTTTGCAATGGTGAAACTATTTTTAAGTAAGAAATATCTGTTACTGATTTTGGTTAGTCTAGAAATTGTGTGACCGCTGATTCCTTGATGTATCCAGTAATATGGCCCCAATTATGTTTCCCAAAGAACATGTTTTCATATCACAATGTGGCTCCTGATTTGCCTTATACTGGCTCGTGTTATGCTAAATTTATCAAAATTCATAGTTCCCACACACTTGTGCATTTGTGATGACAAATGGGGCATTACGAAAAATATGTTGGTTCTTCACTCCATTCTTGTATGAGTCATCTCTTCTACATGTGCAGCATCATATGGACAAACAGAGTCTATCTCAGAAACTGAGGCCAGAATTCAGATCTAAGTATGCTATAAACAGCTATACGCACCACTATATGGCGACCATCTCATCTATACAACGAGTGAGCATTTTGAAATAGCTTCATCATCAAACACTTATGTAGGTTTATATCTATGTTGCCTAACATATATGTGCTATTTCTGAAGCAAAAATTCAAGTCAATGGTTGCTTTGGTGCGCAACAGAAGAATCCGCAAATTTCTTCACAATCTAATTAAACTTGAACCTTACATTAAGGTATGTATCTGATTTTTTTTTGGTGTGCGAGTTGGAGAATACTACCCCCGTTTCAAATTGTAGGTTGTTTTAGCTTTTCTAGATTCATAGATTTTGATATGCATCTAGATGTAGGCTATGTCTAGATTCATAGCAAAAATTATGAACCTTGAAATGTCAAAACGACCTATAATTTGGAACGGAGGAAGTAATAGTTACATCGTGGTAATTTTCAGGTATCTGATCGTTCTTCTGATGTTATTGATCGTCTCAAACAAACTCCTGAGATAATAGCTGAAATTAGTAACTGTGATGTGGCACCGTCAGTTGAAGTGAGTGTTTCTTATGCAACTTGGTTAGAAGCATTCTGCACACCTGTCTTAACATTTTAACGTTTCAGCGTCTTCTTCGTTCAATATTATTCTTCTGGGAACCTAGATATCATCCCAAGTTACGCGAGGTGACTTCTTTAATATTACAAGGCCTTTATTATTTTCATGCCATATTTTTCTTGGTCTTATCATTGCGATTGTTTTTCCTTTTTGTTTAGGCTCACATGGACATACTTCTAGATGTAGTTGATAAATTAACATCAGTTGAATCTTTTCAGGTTTGCCATTTTACTCCTTTGTGGCTTTTGCAGAATTCATCGAGATAATTATTTTTTTCTTTTTTGCAGCCGGTAACACCAATTATTACCGACTTCCCTCTTCATCTGCAGCCTTATGCTCAGGCTTTTATTGAAATTAAGCTTAAAGAGTCTAAGGTATGTATCTGTTATTGGTGTTATTTTCCTTCTGAAATTCATTGCTAAGGATCATGGTATGGCCTGCAAACATAGCCAGGCTGTGTCCAATTCACTCTTCTAATGTGCATGAGATATGCTGTTGTGATTTTTCATTATGAATCCCTATTTTTTGTCTGTGTTAATAAACATAATCATCTGTTTTTAAGTTAATAAACATCTGTTTTTAAATGGCGCTATCTTTTTTCTTCAGTATTTTATCGCAATAAGAACAAATACGCTTGCACGAGGAGTTTGACAAATATTTGGCTTCTGGCGAAATGGACAAGTTTGTGTCTTCAGAGGTAAACTCTTGCTGTAGGTGGAAGCAAGTTCATGCTCCTGCTGTTTGTCAGTTTTTTATAATAAAAAGATTGCCTTAATCGTGCTTTATGATTTTTTTTGGAGTGTCAGGACAACTTCTAATTATAAAGTTTTCTCATGATTCTACAGGATGGTTTGGATGAGATTGTTAACAAAAAATTTGCCTCAAGTCAGTTTCAGGTGTTGGATGATTCTCTTAAAAGGTTATCTTTGGAGGTACTACTACTGCTCTTTCATAATTCTTTGCAATTATCATTTTGTTTTCTTTGCTTGCTCCTGAACCAGTTTCCTTCTATAGCGGAGAGCTAAGATGGTGCACATGCAGACTGAAATTCGTATCTATGCAGAATGCATGCAAGATCTCATACATGACCAAGTATGTCTTTCAACTTTCCTTCTTTGCCATTTGCTCTAAGTTTCTTAAGCTTACATTTATTGAGATTACATTTAGATAATCTTTCTCAAGTTATTTGATATGCCTGTTTCATCCGAGACAGTAGGCAGGAGGTAATGAAATTTCTAGTATTTGTGGGAAATTTTGAAAACAGAATCATTTGACTTAGTAATAAGCGAAGCAAAGTTTCTCAAAGACATGCTTGCCCCGATCCACGAAAATACGATCTCCACCCCAGTCCCAACGTTCATTTCGGGGAGAAACCTGTCCCTGCCCCCCCCCGACCTCCGTTGGGTCCCCGTGGAGGATGTATGTATCTTATCAAAGAAGAAAAGGATAGTCAAAGGAGACACACATAATACATATCATCTATGTACACTGTACAAGCATTGCGCCATGAGCTAGTAGTTAATATATTGAGTACAGGAGTAGCAGCCTCGCACTAGCGCTGAACAGACGAATTGCATGAATCAATGAAGAAATAGCTACTACAGCTTGCGTGAAGCTGTGGACCAATGGATGGCGCAGCTTGCCCTTTGCCGGTGCAGTAGTGCCGGGTATTGCCTTTGCGCAATCACGATGGCAGCGGCTCGGCCCCCACTGCATAGGCGCTTAGCTTCTGGCTGGTGCCTAGTGCAAGTCGGCCCTCGACTAGAAGAGAACTAGCGGCGGTAGCGTGTGGGAAAAAATGAGCTTAGGGTTGCAGAGATTACGAGTATATATACAAATCTCGGCCGTTGTGGGCTACTTGGACAGCATACTTGTGTAGTGGGCCACAAATGACATATTTGTCTCCGATTTCGGGGCTCCACGGTCCTCCACGGGGAAAGTATTTGCGCCGCCCCTGCCCCGGCCAAGTTTCGGGGATCCGCCCCGTTAGCCCTGTGGGGGAAATACTGCCCCCATCCCCGCCCTGTACAGGGCAGTTCCTGTGGATCCCCGTTACCACGGGGAAAATTGCCATCCTGAGTTAATAGCATGAAGTACAATGAAGTTTGCCTGGCTGACAATGAAGTTCCTGCTGGTAATAGATTAGATGTGGTGAGTTGAACGTTACTTGGCTGGCTGGCTGGATAGGTGTTGTTATGGTTTTGATCTCAACCCACTAGCAGGGTGAATAGCAGCTTCAGTGCACAATATTTTATTATTTTGGTATGATGTCATGGTACTATCTTGCGCATTAGTTATAGAATGAACTGATGTCCTTTTTGTCGAAAACACTACTAACAAAATTCTATACCACATCAATACTGAGTCTTATGAGTTTATAGCGCTATTCCAATGTACATTTTAGATCCAAACTTCAACTAAATACTGCCATACCTATGATAAGGTTATGATTTATTTGTTTGCCTCTATTTTTCTCAAAATGTATTCAATAAGCATATTCTATTCTTTGTTTCATGCTGAGTTCCTGGCACTTGGTGCAGTTTTCATATTACCCATTATGCTTGCAGTATTTTAAATTTGCCATAGTTCTAGTATATGTGTTGTTGAAGCTTCAAATAGTTGATCTTCGGTTTTACCCAGTAATTGTTCATTAGTTCAGAGATATGTAACATCAGAATGCTTTATACAATTTGTATTCAATTTCAGCTGAAATTCGCCAGAAATTTGATCAATGGGCTTGAAGCGGACCACAATCTGGCCAGAAGGGTATAGCTTTGCATAATGAAAATTTTCTTAGCACATCATGTTCATTGTTAATGACTTTTCTTGCTTGTACAGGGGATGTTGCCTTTTTCAGAAAGTATAGAGAAGTTACATCATGATTTTTTTTCTGGGCATTCGCTTCCTAAACATTATGCTATTAGGGGATTTCTCGTACGTGTACTTTCATTACCTTGTAGTCTATCATATTTCAAATAATTAGGTAATGCTAAGGTTAAGTAATCTAATGTCAGGATTGCTGGACAATCTTATCAAGTAAGGATATCAGTTATGCGGAAGCGACAAAAAAGGTAATAAATTAAAAATATTGAGTTTTGCAACTTGTGCCTTTTGGTAAACTGTTGAACTAAGTGATTAACATTGTTTAGGTGGTGGTTGATGTATGCAGTGAATTTAGTGAATATCTTCCAAAGGTACAGAATTATTTTTCTTTTGAATATTATTGTAGTATATGTTACTGTGTTTTATTGATTAATATTCTTTCAATGGCAGTTCTGGAAAGATACAAGGTACTATGAGCACCCCTACTATGCCATTGTAACGGATCCGCTAAAGGTGGGTGCGCTGATCCTGTGCTCTCAGATACTGTTTGAATCTAATGCACAATTCTATCCTATGATTTTAGATTGGCTGGATATTCTATTTAATGATTTATTTTAATATGCACAAAATTGAAAAATAAGAGGAAAATTGGTAGTAAACCATGGAGTTTGATAATTATTAGTCTAGTGCCAAACAAAAATACTCTTTTTTTCCTCAGATTCTTACTTCTACATTTGTGGTATAATAGTTGCTTGATATGTATTTTTGTCACAATACTGAACGACCGAACCATAGTTGTATAAATTATATTTACTACTGTTCTGTCCCAGCATATGGATAAATTATATTTGTTTTATATATGCAAGCATAACCTCTAATCCAGCAAAGTAATGTGCACACAGATGTATAACAGCCGCTAATGAAAACTTTGACAACCTTTGTTTAGTAAGTTGAAATGGGTGTGCTCATTCATTTGTGTGGAGGGTATTTGAAATTGTTTGATGAGTTGAAACAATGTGATTTTTAATGGCCAGCAAATCTGTTGAAATGGGGGTGCTAATTCATTGAAATGTTGTATTATTTTATTCGATTCATCCTCTCATTTGTTCTGATTACCTATTTGGACAGGCTATTCTTGGCGCGGGGCACTGAGGGTGCGTTTGGTACCGCTCCAGCTCCTGCACTGCCCGCGGTTACTGTAGCATCCTGTAGCAGTACTGTTCATCAAATCGGTTTTTCTAGGTGGGAGTGGTACCAAACGGACCCTGATTAGTGCCGCTGGACAACTGTTCACCGTTCGACTGTTACGAACATGTTTTGCTTGCTTTATTATGGCTACACTATGTCAATTGCGTAGAACATGTTCCGCCCGATGTTGAGCAAGTTCGAGCAATTCATTCCGAAACCAGCTCGCCCGATCTTGAGCAAGGTAGATTTGATGATTTATTTTGATGTTTGTAGTTTGTTTTTGGGGAATAGTCTGAGTTTTGGGAAATGGATTCCATCTGCTGTTGGTCTTCCTCCCGACCCATCTCGCTACAACGAGCCTAGCGCCGCCCCTCCATCGCCCACATCCTCCCAGCCCTTACAGGCTTACAGCTTCATCTCGCCCTTTTGCTCGTCTCTATTCTCCCTCGTCTTACCCAGAATGCTAGTTACCAGCTGCTAGATCCACCACTACTGTCCCTATCAGCGCCGTTGATGAGTTTCTCACCCAAGGCCCTCCATTCAGCTAGCCTGTCCGCTGTTGTTGAGTGCAGGATTGAATCTGGTGCTTGTATTTGTTTCTGCAAAGTTTTTTTTTCTTCTACTACGATAGTGTGATGTGTTTCCATGTGTGGTGGTGTTTTTTGATGCTGGCGGTGAGATCCTCTCAGACTTATTCCCGTACGAGATCAAGAACAGGGTGCTCTGGGAGGTCGAGGGCAAGCTATATCAGCATATAGTGCATTAGATAAGATTGATTTTGCAATTTTTTTGGGAAGCAAATTGTCATGCCAAATTCATGTCTTTTATGAGCTTGAGCTATGTGTTCCATTAGAGCAGTTTCCTCTTGAATATAAACGGATAAACTTTGTGGAACAGGGAGGGAAGGAATTTAATAGCACCATGTAGAACACTCAACAGTTTCCTACTGCTTCAAGTTTTCTGTTTTTTTCTAGCTTGTCTTTGAACTGGCTACATAAAAATTCAGTTTTGAGTTAATGCTTGTGTCAGATAAGATTGTTAGAATGAATAATGTGTTAATTCATGAATGAGTGTCTTGTTTGATAGGATTGTTGTTTCCTGAGAATACTGTGCTGGCACATAGCACAGTATGAGTCAGGTAGTAGCTGTTAGATCTGTGGGTCGCTCATGTATAGAATAGGTGCATCTGGGTGTGTATGTGTACATGTGCGTGTGCTGTGTTGAATAAAGGAGATGGGATTCGGGTGTATACCATCCCCGCCGGTCGCGGCGGTTCCAGTCGCCATGGCCGGTTCTGTTGGTGAGGATCTGCTCAAGGCAGCGTCGCGCAGTGTAGTCGTAGGAGTGCGTCGCGGTAGCAGGTCGCGCCGGCCCTCTGGTCGCCACCGGCACTGGCCCGGGACGGCGACGGAGTACGGCGATGACGTCGTGGCGGCGGTGGCGGGTCTTCCCGTCACTGCCCGCGCTAACCCTAGATCGGATAGGTGTGTCGGTGGGTCGTGGCGGCTCAGGTAAAACTCGTCTCTTGAGCCGGCGGCCCCCACCTTTCTTTATAGCGCGGGGTGACAGGGGCCCTCCAACCATGTAGGATTGGGCGCCCCCGATCAGGGCGCGGACTGGATCAGGCCCACGGCCTTTGGGCCGTGTGGGCCGGGAGATCAACCTAACAATCTCCCCTTTGATCTCACAATCGCTTTTCATTTCCTTTTACAATTTTCCTTATTCCATCCTAGATTTGTGCACAGAGCATATCTCATCGTCCCGACTCAATCGTCGATAGAATCAATAGCTACTGTACACGCCCCTATTCAGAAATAGATTCTTTAATCTATGGGCCCTGTTAATCCAGAGATCATAGGCAATACCTTAGCCCCATGCCGGCTACGTGTTCCTTGAACACGTTGGGCGGTAAGCCTTTCGTTAGCGGATCCGCGAGCATCTTTTCTGTTTTAATATGCTCGAGACTTATGGTGTGATCCTGGATTCTATCTTTAACAGAATAAAATCTTATCTTTATCGACTTGGTAGCCGTACTTTTCTTATTATTATGAGCATAGAACACTGCTGGCTGGTTATCGCAGTACATCTTTAGTGGTCTTTCTATACTGTCTACCACTCTCAATCCTGGTACGAATTTCTTTAGCCATTCAACTTGGCAAGATGCCTCGTAACATGCTATAAACTCAGCATACATCGTCGATGTTGCTGTCACTGTCTGTTTAGAGCTTCTCCACGATATAGCTCCCCCTGCGAGAGTGAAAACGTAGCCTGTCGTGGATTTACTATCATCTCCATCTCCCGCAAAGTCTGAGTCTGAATACCCTTCAATCTCTAGGGAATCAGTTCTTTTATATGTTAGCATGAGGCCTTTTGTGCCTTGCACATACCGTAAAGCTTTCTTCGTTAATTTCCAGTGCTCGAGGCCTGGATCTTTCTGATATCTGCCAAGTATGTTGGTAACAAATGCTAGGTCAGGGCGTGTGCAGACTTGTGCATACTGTAAGCTTCCGACAGCTGAAGCATATGGAACTGTGTTCATTTGTTCCCTTTCATAACTGTTCTGAGGACTCTGAAAATCCCCAAATCTATCGCCCTTGACTATTGGCGCAGGAGTAGGCTTACTCCTCTGCATACAGAACTTTTCTAGAACCTTTTCCAGGTACGTCTGTTGAGATAATCCTAATACCCCATCTGATCTATCTCGGTGAATTTCGATTCCCAAAACGAATGAGGCTTCACCAAGGTCTTTCATATCAAAGTTCGAGGACAGGAACTTCTTCGTTTGCAATAATAGGTTGACATTGCTACTTGCCAGTAGAATGTCATCCACATAAAGGATGAGGAAAATGTAACTGCCTTTCTGGAATTTTGCATAAATGCAATTATCCTCAATATTTTCATTAAACCCGAAACTCTTTATCGTTTCGTTGAACTTCAAGTACCATTGTCTCGAAGCTTGTTTTAACCCATAAATGGATTTCTTTAGGTGACATCCCATGTGTTCTTTTCCTTCCACGACAAAACCTTTGGGTTGAGCCATGTAAACCTTTTCTTCAAGATCCCCATTAAGGAATGCCGTCTTTACATCCATCTGATGCAATTCGAGATTGAAATGCGCCACCAATGCCATTATGATTCTGAAGGAGTCTTTACATGAGACCGGAGAAAAGGTCTCATTGTAATCTATTCCTTCCTTTTGTGTAAAACCCTTCGCCACAAGACGCGCTTTAAATCTTTCTACATTCCCTTTGGAGTCACGTTTCGTCTTGTAGACCCATTTGCAGCCTACTGTTTTGGCTCCTTTAGGAATTTCTTCTAAGTCCCAAACACGGTTGGTACTCATCGATTTCATCTCATCTTCCATGGCCTCAAGCCACTTGGATGAATTTTCGCTTCTCATGGCTTGTTCGAATGAAATAGGATCATCCTCCATTCGAAACTCTTCTGTGTTATACACTTCATAATCATCAGGAATTGCTGACTTTCTTGCTCTTTGAGACCTTCTAGGGGCCTCTACATTTGGAACATTTTCTATTTGAGGCTGTTGATGCTCCCCCTGATCTGCCGCAACATTTTCTATAGGATCCTGAAGGACAGGTTCCACATTTGCATTCGGTGTTGCCACAGGAGGAACCACCACAGGAGCTGGAGCCGCAGTGTCTGGCACCGTCGGCGTAGGCTCAACAGGTAGTTCGAAAAATGGCTCCTGAATCATTGGATTGGGTGCGCACACCCGCCTCTCCTCAAGATCAATCTTTCGAGCTTCCATGCTCCCCCGTATCATTTCTTCTTCAAGAAAAGCAGCATGTCTCGTTTCCACAAACTTTGTGACTTTGTCAGAACAGTAGAAACGATATCCTTTTGATTTCTCTGTATAGCCAATAAAATGGCAACTCACTGTCTTGGGATCTAGCTTCCCAATGGTCGGGTTGAATATCTTTGCCTCAGCAGGGCTCCCCCACACCCGTAGGTGATTCAATGAGGGTACTCTGCCTGTCCACAGCTCATACGGTGTTTTTGGCACCGCTTTACTGGGAACTCTGTTGAGAATATAGGTGGCGGTTTTTAAGGCCTCCATCCATAAGCTCACTGGTAGTGTAGAGTAGCTGATCATGCTTCGCACCATATCCATAAGGGTACGGTTACGTCTTTCAGCGACTCCATTCTGCTGAGGATCGCCCGGCATGGAGTACTGGGCAACTATACCTTGTTCCCTTAGATACCTCGCGAAAGGTCCTGGAACTTGGCCATATGGGGTGTGCCGACCATAGTATTCCCCTCCACGGTCGGAACGTACTATCTTTATCTTTAAATTATGTTGATTCTCAACTTCAGCCTTGAATATTTTAAACTTATCCAACGCTTCTGATTTTTCTTTTATTGGATAAATATATCCATAACGGGAATAATCATCGGTAAAAGTAATGAACGAATCAAAACCATCTATACTTTTAACTGAAAACGGACCACAGATGTCTGTGTGAATTAACTCTAAAGCACCTGCGGTATGTTCAGCATTTTTCTTTGTAATCTTTATGTATTTTCCTTTTATACAATCAACGCATTTATCTAAGTCTGAGAACTCTAGAGGAGGAAGAATGTCATTCTTAACCAGCCTTTCTATTCTCCCCCTCGAAATATGGCCTAAGCGACAATGCCATAATTTCGACGACGTATCTTGAGTTCTCTTTCGTTTTCTATTATGAGCTGTAGGTGGGGATACAAGCGCATTCACATCACATACGGAATTCACACTTTCACGTAGTGATAACAAATAAAGATCATTTTTCTTAAAAGCAATAGTAGTAACTGTATCTTTAAAATCTATTACACACATGCCATTTCCAAAATGACATCCATATCCATCATCATCTAGACGAGATACACTTATTAAGTTCCTCTGTAAACTAGGCACAAAGAAAACATCTCTAAGAAATAAATCAAAGCCGGTGTCGAGCTCTAGGAGAAGGTCGCCCACCGCCTTCACTTCTGCTTCGACTCCATTCGCGACTTTAATTCGCCTTTCGTTTCTTTGAGTAGTTCTCGTCGAACGGAATCCCTGTAAAGAGTTTGCAACATGAATTGTTGCTCCTGAGTCAATCCACCAAGTAGATGTGGAATAATCTATATACAGAGATTCATTTATGAATGAAATAACATTCTCACTTTTCCTTTCCATGATCATCTTTAAGTAGGCAGCACAATTTTTCTTGTAGTGCCCTTTCTCTTTGCAGTAGAGACACTGATCTTTCTCCACTGTGGTTTGCCCGTCCTTAGGCCTGTGCTGCTGGGAGTGCTGAATTCCTTTTCCCTTAGAGGAGGAGGGATTTCCTTTTGCGCTGTTAGGCGCATTGTTGTTATTTTTCTTCTTTTGCACTTGGTTAACAGTGTTACCACGTGCTATTTTTATCCTTTCCTCCTCTTGAGCCAACATCGCTATGGTCTTTTCTATGTCCCATTTCTCAGAACTAACATTGTAGTTAACAACGAAGTTCTCAAACGAGTCTGGCAATGAAGCAAAAGCCAAGTGAATGATGGTACTCTCTTTCAAGTCCTCATCCATTGGTTTGAGCTTATTGTTTATGTGGATCAAGCGATGTATGTCCTCTCTGATGTTGCCTGTGTACTTGGCGTTGATCAATTGCTTGATTAGCTGAGATGCGTAGGTCTTTGAAGAGCCAGTATACTGACTCTTTAGCTTCGCCAAGTACTCTATCACATTGCGACAATCTTTAATTGCCCCAAAGATGGCAGGCTCTATTGTGTTCTTGACCACTGCCAAGCACTTCTTGTTGGCAGTGATCCATTTGGCATTATCTGTGTCAAATTTCTGTTTGCTGACCGTATAGGCCTGCTCTGTTTGCTGCCAAGCAGCATCTGTCATATCAGCCCCTCTAACCGGCTTCTCAGGCTCAGCTGGAATCGGTGCAGTGAGGACCCAGTCCAGCTCTGTCATGGTAAAGAAGAAGTCCACCTTCTTGTACCACTCATTGTAGTTATCTCCTTTGAGAATCGGAATGTCCTTGATGGAGACCATCATGGAACCCGTAGCTGAAATTAATTTATATCAAGTGAGAACATTATAACATAATAACAGTGTAAATTGCATTAAAAAACTTTATCACCTTTGGGCAGAAAAAGTAATAATGCAATAATCAGTATCTATAAAATTATAATATTGTTACTATCAACTTTGGTCAGAAAATAACAATATCATAACAATTCTGAAATTTTATCTATGACTTGAATTTAAATTATCCCTTTGGTTCAAATTTAAATACAAGTCAAAATAAATCATCTATGCAGCGGAAACTTTAAATAAATTCATATGGACAGTAGCAAAATATTCTATGTACCCTCTGAAAATTATCCCTTTGGTTCAAATTTAAACAGAGGCAAAAACTATTTAAAAATTTCCATTCAAATTATTCTGAAAATCATTCGAATTAAAAGAGAAACGCTACTGTGCACTGTTTTTCGTTTTTCGGCCCATTTCCGAATTCGGTCCGCGGCCCGCGCTCGCGTTCGCGCACGCGAACAGTGCGGCCCAGCCGCTCTTTCGGCCCGCCCAGCCACGCCGCCGCGCTCCCAGGCCGCAACCTGGGCCTGGGCCGCCGATTCGGCCCAGCGCCGCAGCGCCTCCCGCCCCTGCGTCACTCAGAGCCGTCGATCTCCATCGAACGGACGAGCGCGTGTCTCGGGTGGTATAAAAGGCAGTCGCGGCCGGGGAAACCCTAAACCCTAATTCATTTGTCACTTCGCTCGCTCGCTCGCGCCGCGCTCTCCTCGCGAGAGCCGGCAGCTTCATCTTCTCCCCGGCCGGCGGCCTCACGCCGCCGCGCCGTAGCTCCTCTGCGCCGCCGCGCCATGGCCGGTGAGCCATGGCCGGCGGTGCTTCTCTTCTTCCACCCCTCTCTTTCCCCTCTCTGTGCTAGCCGTAACTAGGTCTTGCGCACGCGCGCACGCTCGGTCGGTGGCCTACCGCCGGCGTGCCGCCGGATCTTCGCCGCCACTATGGCCGGCGAGATCCAGTGCGCTCGGATCTGTGCGCGTAGGGCTAGCGTCGTCACGCCGCCGCTACTGCTCTGCGCCCTTGCGGGCCTCCTCGCCGGAGTCGCGTGCGTCTCGCGCGCGGCTCCGTCGAGGAGATCTGTAGGGGTGATTAGGGTGGTGGTGATGCCGCCCGTGGACGGCATACCGAGGTAAGTCCACTCTGGATCTAGGGTTAGGGTTAGGGTTTGAGTTCGATTTGCTTCTTTTTCTCGGATTTCTCGTGTTTCCCGAGTTGGATCTACTAACAACGAGGCTAACTGATACCATTGTTAGATCTGTGGGTCGCTCATGTATAGAATAGGTGCATCTGGGTGTGTATGTGTACATGTGCGTGTGCTGTGTTGAATAAAGGAGATGGGATTCGGGTGTATACCATCCCCGCCGGTCGCGGCGGTTCCAGTCGCCATGGCCGGTTCTGTTGGTGAGGATCTGCTCAAGGCAGCGTCGCGCAGTGTAGTCGTAGGAGTGCGTCGCGGTAGCAGGTCGCGCCGGCCCTCTGGTCGCCACCGGCACTGGCCCGGGACGGCGACGGAGTACGGCGATGACGTCGTGGCGGCGGTGGCGGGTCTTCCCGTCACTGCCCGCGCTAACCCTAGATCGGATAGGTGTGTCGGTGGGTCGTGGCGGCTCAGGTAAAACTCGTCTCTTGAGCCGGCGGCCCCCACCTTTCTTTATAGCGCGGGGTGACAGGGGCCCTCCAACCATGTAGGATTGGGCGCCCCCGATCAGGGCGCGGACTGGATCAGGCCCACGGCCTTTGGGCCGTGTGGGCCGGGAGATCAACCTAACAGTAGCACCATCTTATTGGTGGGTAGTGTGTTAAATATATTCTACCTGTAACTGCAACTTTTATGATTGATGTGTTGAGATTATTCTACAGGATAGGTTTGAGAAAAAAATTACTATTCGCAATCATGATGCTATTGCATCGTAAAATAAGCAAATATTCTACTGCATTATCCTGCTTTAAGTATTGTCTTGCTTCAGTGTTGGAAGAACACTATCCTTTGCCTGAGGTTCAGATATACCAACCATTCAATGAAAATATTATGACAGTCCAATTCCAACATGATTTCAGTTTAGGATTCTGGTATATATGTTCCTGTTTGTTTCTAGCTACCCGATGGTTTTCGGTTTTCCCTTGTTGGAACAATACGCATATCATGTGTACTTATGTTGAAAGAACTCGGTGGATTGGCTCAACGGCGTGCCCAGCCAACATAGTATCCGTTTTTTTAGCAGTATCCCTTATTCTTTGCACCTATATATCATAGTATCTGACAAGTGTAGCATTACATCAATGTAACTGTAGTCTCCGATGATTCCCTGTGATTGCCTCGTTAGTATCCGTTTAAATGTGTAGTTCTCTACTTTGTGCTAGGGTTTGCTGCATGTTGCAAGTGTATGTTTCACTTGTTTCAAATGTTTTTAAAAAATATTGCAACTGTTTTATGGGAATGTTGCAAAAATAGATATGGATGTTATGATGTTGCATGTGTTTCACACGCATGTTGCAAGTATTTTATCCGGATGTTGCATTTCAATCGAGATGTTGCATTTCAATCGAGATGTTTTGACTGCGGCCATGCTTGACTGAGAGTTGGGAGCGCCCCGTTTTTAGTGTTGCAAACGATAACTATTCATGTTGCGGCTACTATTGTTTGATGTTGCATATGCTATTTCTAGATGTTGCAAAAATGTTACATGTTACATGCAACATCAAATTCATGTTGCGGCGAGAATTTTTCAGTGCTACGTACCGTCCGAGTTTTTTAGTCCTATCGGACGTCCAGGCATTAGGTTGACCGTATATAGAATAATAGAGACGAGATTCTTTTGAAGTTCCTGACGGATTTCTGTTGCAGAGGACGAGGGCGAGACGAAGTACTTGCAGGCCCTGCACGGCGCGGACACGCGGCTCCGGCTGTTCCAGATGGACCTCCTCGATCCTGCCTCCATGCGGCCGGCCGTCGAGGGCGCCCACGGCGTCTTCCACCTTGCGTCCCCTGTGATGCTAGACCCACCACAAGACCCCGAGGCATCTTCTGCTCCGCTGCTCGATCGTATGTCCCGCATCTCACAGTTCTTCTGATTTACTGCATGTGTCACAAACAAGCTAGGCAGGCAACCCATGTAGTCGGATGAATCAGCTGTGCTGTTACTCTGCTGCTGCTTGCAGAATGAGCTGCTGGAACCTGCGGTGAAGGGCACGCTCAACGTCCTCCGCGCCGCGAAAGACTCCGGAGTGGCTCGTGTTGTTCTGGTCTCGTCGCAGGCAGCCATGGTACCAAATCCCAGCTGGCCGGCAGATAAGGTCATAGATGAGGACTGCTGAGCTGACGTTGAACACCTCAAGAAACTTCAGGTACATTTGGTTTGACGCCGATTTGCTTAGAACTGTGTTAACCTTTTGTATTCTCCTTCTCGATCTTTCAAAAAATATTTTTCTTCTGTTCGGTCTGCAGCTTTGGTACCACGTCTCCAAAACGCTGGCAGAGAAGGCGGCATGGAACTTTGCCGGAGAGGAGGGGTTGCAGCTGGTTGTACTCAATCCAGGGATGGTGTTGGGCCCAACTTTGACACCATCAGTTGGTTGCACGCTCAAAATTATGCTGCATCTTTTGGGAGGTGAGTCTCTACAGGATTACACATCTGCAGCCTCATCTGTCGTTGAGTTGCAAATTTGCAATGGAACACTGCCGCAGTGTCACACGAGCTGTTTCTAAGAAGAGTACACACTGCCCAGGAGGGAGACTTGACATGGACGCCTACCAAATTGGTTGTGTTGATGTTAGAGATGTGGCACATTCTCTCATAGTGCTGTATGAGAACCCATCGCCACAAGGACGCCACTTATGCCATGAGTCCATTGAACGGATGGTTGATCTCACCAGTAGACTTGCTGAGCTTTGCCCTGATTTTCCCGTTTACAGGTGATGCAGCTTTTAGGAGCGTTATTTTGTTTCCATCAAGTGCAATCTTCAACACTTTCTAAGCTCCTGTTTTTACATCAGAATCCTCAAGGACGGGCAAGGATGTTCGTTTCACTCCATTCGACAAAACAATCAAGGACACTGGATTGTCTCAGGAGCAAAGGGCTTATCTAGCCTATGGACATATGCTGGATAAAAAGAACTAGAATCGTATGGCAATTTTAAAATAAGTTCAAGATTGCGTAGACATCACGAGAGACGACGTTTCTCTTGCTTTCATTGCACGAGCGTTTGTAACACTTTTTATTCGTATAGAAGTCTCTTCTACCACTCCAGAAGGTAGCAGCTTGCAGTGTCTTTTGGTTTGCAGGCATCCTGCACAGAAGGTTTTTCCGTCTTTTGTACCACGCTCATGGTTGGAGATTGTATAGACATCTTCATAAACGACATTAATTTCATTACACGGGCCTTTGTAACTGAACGCGCTCTTTTACGCTGTCTCTTCTAACACTCGAGAAGACAGCATACAGCCTGCGACTTTGCTTTGTGCCCCGCTCCTCCGCCTTTTGTGGCAATGGTCTGAAACTGATTCAATGAATATACTCCCTCCGTCTCAAAAAAGAAGACACTCTAGGATTTAAAATTTATCCCAAAAAACAAGTCATTCTACTATATTTAGCAAGTGCACGTGCATGCAACAATCAATTAGTACTAAATATGGCTAATAATTAGGGGCAATCAAGGTCATTTTACTCTCTCCTTAATTTGTCTTAAAATTTCTAAAATGTCTTCTTTTTTGGGACGGAGGGAGTAGCTGTTAAAACAATATACATAAAAGAGAGCTGTTTAAAATTTATATGTATCATATTTATTAAATTTTATACCTACTGTATTTTACTCTATATTATTCTCTATTTAATTATGAGGTGTTTCTTCGACATTCATGTGTTTCATAGCCAACCTATTCGCTTAGCTTATCAGCACCAGCCAACAGTATTTTTCTCCTACCACAGGTCAACACCAGTCAATTTTTCTCTCAGCAACAGCCATCAGCCAAGAGATTGTATAGACATCTTCATAAACGACATTAATTTCATTACACGGGCCTTTGTAACTGAACTCTCTTTTACGCTGTCTCTTGTAACACTTGAGAAGGCGGCACACAGCCTGCGGCTTTGCTTTGTGCCCTGCTCCTCCGCCTTTTGCGGCAATGGCCTAAAACAATATACATAAAAGAGAGCTATTTAAAATTTATGTGTACCATATTTTATTAAATTTATATCTACCATATTTTACTGTATATTATTCTCTATTTAATTATGAGGTGTTTCTTCGACATTCATGTGTTTCATAGCCTTCCGACCAACCTGTTCGCTTGGCTTATCAGCACCAGCCAGCAGTATTTTTCTTCCACCATAGATCAACATCAGCCACCTGTCACCAGCGAGCCAACAGTATTTTTCTCCCAGTACAAATCAGCATCAGCCACCAGCCAAGAGATTGTATAGACATCTTCATAAACAACATTAATTTCATTACACGGGCCTTTGTAACTGAACTCGCTCTTTTACGCTGTCTCTTCTAACACTTGAGAAGGCGGCACACAGCCTGCGACTTTACTTTGTGCCCCGCTCCTCCGCCTTTTGTGGCAATGGTCTGAAACTGATTCAATGAATATAGCTGTTAAAACAATATACATTAAAGAGAGCTGTTTAAAATTTATGTGTACCATATTTTATTAAATTTTATATCTACTGTATTTTACTGTATATTATTCTCTATTTGATTATGAGGTGTTTCTTCCACATTCATGTGTTTCATAGCTTTCCGACCAACCCGTTCGCTTTGCTTATCAGCACCAGCCAGCAGTATTTTTCTTCCACCGCAGATCAACACCAGCCACCTGTCACTAGCGAGCCAGCAGTATTTTTCTCTCAGCACAAATCAGCACCAGCCACTGGCCAAGCGAACGGATCGGATCCTGAACGTGGATGTGAAGGTGCATATGGCCCCACTATATTCTTATGTTATATCCAACTGGCCCCATAGAATCTTATGTTACATTCACTTTCATGTTTTCATCAAGTCTATTGTCGCACTAAGCATGGAGTTGAGATATCATAAAAGATTATGCATTCGAGTGGTTTAGCTGCTTAAATGGTAGCCCTATGCATGAAAATTCATGCTCCGCTGCTTTCTTTTGAATATAGTACATGTTGCTATAACATGCTTTTTACTCAGGCAAATAATGCTATTGTTTGCATCTTTCTTTGAACTTTGCCTATAGGTATATGTTGTCCATGGCCACGCGAGATATTGATTTGACTATCCTCGAACTTCTTTTTTTTTTTGAGAATTTACTATCCTCGAACTTCTAGGCATGGTCACCGCAACCTTTGCAATGACCTTCGCAACGCACTACCAGATTTCGGAAAGCCCATGGCCCGCCCATGGTGGGCCTTTACCGTGGGCTTTTTTTCGGGCACTTGACAAAGCTTTTGCCGAGTGCTAAAATGCACTCGGCGAAGGTCCTTTTTCTGCGCCCCAAAAAGCAGTAAAAAATATTTTAATGTGGGAAGACGCAGAAAAAGTCGCAAGTCGCGGTATTTATTCGTGCTAAATCACGCGCTACGCGGCCGGCGAGATTAGAACCCACGACCTCTCTCACGCGTGACCTCCTCTACCACTACACTACTGTCGGTGTCCGGATCGGCTGCCCGACACTAACCAGAACGAATGCGCTGTGTCCACTCTCTCGATGGTTGGTGCAAATGATAACACAATGGCACGAGATTTATCCTGGTTCCGGCCGCGGGGCCGTACGTCCAGCAAAGGAAGTGCTCGCAAGGAAGTGCTCGCACTGTATTACTTCGCACCGGGGTGCCTGTAGTAGGGGTTTACAAGCGAGGTGGGAGAGGAGGAGAAGCCTCCAAGTCCCGAGCGTATCGGATGGTTGTGTTGTCTTGATTGTCGTGAGCTCTGATGGATGAATGATGTTCGTGTGTGTGTGTGTCTATCGTCTATCTTTGCCGGCCCTTGACAAGGCGTCTACCTCCTCCTTTTATAGTCCAAGGAGGGGCAGAGATACATATATCGCACAGTTAAATCTACTGTCATCGGGCACCAGAGAGTGTGGTGCTGGGCATGGCAGTCGTCCTGCGGATCCTTTTACCCGGCGCAAATCACTGAACCTCTGCCAGCTTCTGTGCACGGCGGTATGACGGCCCCTGTAGAAAGTACATGTGCCTGTGCTTGTCCCGGAGTGTCTTCGAGGGGTTATGCTGTTCGGCGTCCAAGCCCAGTCGTCGCCCGTACACCCGTTCGAGGTTCTCCCATGCCTCAATGAGGGCTCCATGATGGGAGCAGTACAGGAGCGCCCGAGTCTTCAGCACAGGTCCGAACAGGGCCTCGCAGGCCAACATGGTGACAGGAGTCGGCGGTGCAGGGTTTCGCAGTCACGCACAGTGTTGGGGATGGCAGAGCAGTGACCGGAGTTGGCGGATGGAACCTGGCCCATGTTGTCCGTGCGGCAGCACTGACCGGCGCTCACACCCAGTCCTCGTACGTACGCCCATTTAAGGGTATCCCCATGCCTGTTCGAGGGCTCCGTCGTGGGGGATGGATGGGGATAGGCAGAGCCGTGCATCGGGGTGATGCTTGCTTGCGCAGTGACCGGCGTCAGCCGCATAGTGACCGTGGTTGGCCGTATAGTGCCTTAAGTCGTGACAGTCGCGCGGCGTGAGCGGCGATTTCTCTTTTGACTTTGGCGCCCCGTGGTGTAACGCCCTCGTTTTTACCCAAGCTAAATCACCGTATAAATCACGCGTCAAAAATCTGTTTTCAAAATATTTTCGCTGAGCTCCCGAATCTCCGTTCGTCACCCAAATCTTCTCCTTGTTTTCACTCCGCCATCCTTTCCCAGGTCGCCCGCCCTCGGGTCGGTCACCGGCGACCGCCGCTGGAGATCCTGCCTCAGATTCCCTCTTTTCCCCTTTTCTTTTTCTCCTTTCTTTTCCTTCCCTTCTTTTCTTTTCTCTCTTCCCTTCTCTTCCTTCCCTTTCCCCCGACGCCACTCCTCCCCGGCGCCACGCGCGCCACCCCTCCCTTCTTCTAGTCGTTGTGCGTCTGTCCCTCCCCGCACCGCCCCACGTGACCTCCACGCTCGCCGTCGCCACGCCCCCTGCATCCCCGTGCCGTGCGCGCACACCCGCCGCTGCACCGCCACACTCCCCGCGCATGCGTGTCCTGCCTCGCACAACGCTCCAGCCTGCCACAACCGCCCATTGCACCGCTGGCTGGCTCGCCCGTCACCTTGGTGCCTGCTGGGCCTGCGCCACCGCCCCCGAGCCCACGCACATGCTACTCGTGCCCGCACCGCACGCTGTCACGCTGCCACGCGACTCGCCACGCTCTGGCCCTGCACGCGCCGCTCGCCGCTGACCGCGACGCACCGGCCGCCGCGCGCTCCGCCGCTGCTCGTCGCGCTTGTGTACACAACCGCGTCCCGCCGCCCGCTTCGCGACAAGCACAACACCTCCCACTGTTCCCCCACAGCGCCGCCCTCACCGCTGCGCCGTTCGGTCGGCCGGCCGCGATTCCCGGCCACCATTAACTCCGCCCGCCGAACCCCGCTCCGTCGGCCACCGCCTCTAGCTCCCTCTCCAGCCTATAAAACGGGCATCCGAGCACCCCCCCCCCTCCCTACCACGAAGCCCACCAGCCATCTCCCGCACTTCCCTACCTACCAAGGCACCGCCGCCACTCCCATCGCCGCCGCCGCAAGCGCCCCTCCGTGGGCAGCCCTCTCTGCTCTGTCTACGCCTGAGGTGAGCACCTAGGTGGACTCTCCTCGTCGCCCTCTTCCTTTTCCCCCTCTTCCCGGCCGCTCCCAAGCCACGGAGCGCCGGCGAGTCTATCGCCGCCGGCCGCCTCCCCTGCCTCCTCCCCTCCTCTGTTCTGTTCGCGAGGGAGTAGGCCGTTTAGCGAAAAACCCCTTGGACTCCTCCCATTTCTAACCCGCCGTCCAACCCCCATGTTCCCCTCTCACGGTTTAATCCACCCGAGGCCCCTTCCTTTTGTTATTATTGCAGATAAGCCCTTAGACCTTTAAACCCACCCCTTTAACCTCTTTTTATTATTCTTTTTCCACTAAAAACCCTGCTAACCTTAATATTCACAAGTAGGCCCCTCTAAGACACTAGAACAAATACACTCAAGCCCTAAACCTCTACAGATGGACCCCGGGACTTTCAGTGACTTTCCGAACAAGTCCTCTCCTACGTTAATCACCCTAACGACGCGTCATTTTATGCGCCGTTTTTAATCGGAATGACCCCAAATTTCACCACCCACCTTTCCACTACATCTTCCGCCAAACCATATGGTCGCATTCCTAAATGTGACCTTCTCTTCCTCACCCTCCATTTAATCTTTGTTCTTCCCCTCTGCGAGCTCGGCAAATAAAACTTTTATTGTTTTTCTCTTTTCTTTTATTTATTGTGTGTGCTTGTTGTGCGCCGTAGATCATGTTGAGGAAGAGCCCGAAGGAGAGCAGTGCTACGAGCAGGAGCCCGAAGGTCAGTTCCCCGAGAAGGAGTTTTCAGAAGGCTTTGAGAACGACAAGTTCAATCTTGCCCTTTGATGCATATTTATCCCAGTTTTATAAATGCAACCCATTGGCCTGTTTTATAAAACTTGCATGCTTGTTGCTAAACCACTTCTGTACGAGTCGTTCCTTGTTTGCTACAGATATTCCTTGATAACCTGAATTAATTTCTGAATATTTTAGTTGGGAGTTAATCATTGCTAATGCCGCTTAGGATGAATTTACCTTTGATAAATAAATACTACCCACTGATTATTCGGTAAAATATTAGAGTACGTGCTTTAAAAGAAATAGGGTTTAAATGTTAAAAATGATTATTATTAGGGGATAAGCCGGACGGTGTTTCCTGTGTGAAATACCAAGGTGAGCTCGTGCCTGTGTGGCTGAGCATGGTGGGAGTTGTCCGACTTGTCATTAGAAGGATGAGTTGATATGTCATCTTGCCTAACCCAAATATCAGTACCTCCACTCGACCGTTGTATGTGGCAACGGCTTGGCATAAATCCCACTAGTTAAACTGGTAGTTATCGGGTGTGCTGGTGAGCAACGGAGGACCATGGCGACGGGTATAAGTTCTTGGTGAGTTATACCCTAGGTAGAACCTCGTGGGTAGGTTGCTGACCCCCTGGTTGCTCTATGGTGACTTGTCAGTTTAGCTAAGGTGGGTAATGGCCTCGATAGGATCTACACTAACACTAAGGTGTTCAAGTTGTGGTACCCTACTTGTGGTTGTGTACACCTCTGCAGAGTTGAAACCTATCCGGATAGCCGTGTCCACGGTATTGGACGAGTTACGGCATGGTCACTTCACAAGTCCTTTATTTCTGGTTTTGGTTTTGGTTATGAGAAGTGTTCTGTTGTGTGAGTTGCTTGGAACTAATGGTAGTGTCTACGTCGGACGGGGAGTCCGGTAGCACTGAGTTGAGATTTACAATTTACTTTATTTATGATGCTTTTATCACTAGATTTGCTTTGCATAACTTTTATAAAATGAACCCTTGCATATGGCATTTCCGCAAATAAACTAATAGCCCATCCTTGATTATTATCCTTGCATGCTTCTGTTGTAAGCCTCCGTGGGTATGGTTGGACTTGCTGAGTACGCATGTACTCACCCTTGCTTGTTTTTCAGAAGAGGACCCGGACTTCGTTCCCGAAGACGTCGAGTAGGAGTTACGTTCTGCACCCAACATTGCCTGTGTGTTAGGGTCGTCCGCTTGAAGAACCGCATGGCGCATCTCTCTGATGATGCCATGATTAGTTGTACCGTTTGGTTTCTAGTTTTTATTCTCACGCTAGTGGCGCGTATGTGCCCACTACCGCGCAGGTTTGTTCGGTAATGGACCATCTGTTGTAATAAATGTGAATCGGCCACCTAGGACTGATGTTTGTATCACATTTAAGTCTTCTCATTTGAGGGGACACTTCACGCGGCAGCGCCAGGCATTGAATGCCCTTGTCAGGCGAAGCGGATGGGCGCGCGCGCTTTTGTTTGGAAGGGTGGCCTCGAGCGAGGCGGAGTTTGGTGTTCGCTCGAGGGGGGTCGGTACCCTCGAGCGAAGCGGAGTTTGTACAATGTTTTGGTCGAGGGAGCCGAGACCCTCGAGCGAGGCGGAGATGAGGTCCGTGCGTCAGGACCTTTGGTGGAGGGGCCCGAGTGACTGATGGGCTATAATGGGCCGTGGGCCTTGTGCGTGCTTTGGTCTTCTTTGGTTCACGAGGATTTGGTTGTGATTTGTTTGCGCTTTTCTGGGGTGATTATCCCTTAGGTTAGGGGACCCCTTATGACCGTCCCCAACAACTACACTCTCACGTATGACTAGATACGGTTCTGATTCTTACCATATTATACTAAACCGAGTGTAAATTGCTTATTTGAGGCCCTAAATGATTTCAAATTAAAAAGTCTTATTTTGGTAGTTTCTCCATCCGAGGTCGTTTATAAAATTTGAATTTTAAATTTGAGAATATTCAAACTTAGTTTTCGTTGACTAGATGCTTTCAAATGAAAAAGTTGTCAACTATAAAGTTTCATAACTTATTGTGATCTACAACTCTTATTTTGACGGTTTCTTCATCTGAGGTCATTTGAAAAAACTCAAATTTTGAATTTTGAGTTCTACAAACCTACTTTTCATGAGTTAAACAAATTCAAATTAAAAAGTTTTCAACTACAAAGTTATATAACATATGAAGATCTACAACTTTGATATATATCATTTCTTCATCCAATGTAGTGAGAGTAATACTGTTCACAAATCTTATAGATCTATCTCGTAGTTTCAGAAAACTCTACGAAAGATATAGATTTTATGAACAATATTCATATTAATTTGTCAAATGAAGAAATGACCAAACTAAAAGTTCTACATCTTGAGAATTTATACAACTTTGTAGTTCAACACATTTTGATTTGAATCGATTTACTACTTCAAAATATGGTTTTAATTATGACTTTGTCGAGTGTTATAAAAAACACTCGGCAAACATATTTTTTGCCGAGTGTATTTTAAAAAACACTTGGCAAACATTTTCTTTGCCGAGTGTATTTTTTGACACACGGTAAAAATTTTCTTTGCCGAGTGCATTTTAAAAAACACTCAGCAAAAAAATCTTTGTCGTGTGCTTTTTTTTTGTTGGCACACGGCAAACCTTGTGTTTGAGGTTTGCCGTGTGCCCGAAAAAAAGCACACGGCAAACATAGATTTTTCGGTAGCGACGGCAATAGAAATGGAAGATTTCCTTATCTTTCTGAAGGTAGAACATCTTCAAATTGCATGATCCATTAAAGCAACAATACTACAAGATGTTCATACAAATCTTTGTTGATTATCATCTGTAGAGGGAAGCTCAGATGAATGCATGGCAATTTTTTGTCTTTTATACTTCATTTTGTTTTTTCGGCTGCCTTTGAAATCTTAGATTCAGCATTTTGAAAAGACCAATTCAACACTATGAAAAAACTATTTTTTAGAAGAAATGTTGTATTGAAATTAGAATGTTTGACAATATATTGAAATGTGGTCCACACGGATTTTAATAAACTGGATGCATGGTTTTAGAGAAAAGTCCAATTGAAGTATGTAATTTGTTACGTTTTCCATCGATCTCCCTCTATTCACGGTCCATGCGATATCACGGTCGTTAAATAGTGTTGCACGAATCTCTAACAGTAAAAAAATGCATAACAATTTTGTTGCATGCCACAGTCAGGGATGGCAAGAACCCTCTCTTTTTTTCTTACAAATAAAATGCCATCTTTTGAAAAATAAAATAAAATATGTGCCGTGTACATAAAGTAGGATTAGGATGAATGATACACCCATACCAAACGAACAGAGCGAATAATTTTATATTCAAGCAGTATGATTTCGACTGGCAATTCAGATCGGTGATTGAATTAGCAAAGTTGACGATGTGGTCAGGAAATGAGCATACGATTGAGCTGAGAAAGGAGCTACAGAAAATCTGAGCCATTGGAAGGCCTTTCCACCGATATATGTTGTGACAGCTTAGAGCTTAATAAAATTGATAGAATACTCAGTACCAACAAGTTGCAACTTCTTTTCCGGAAGCTCGTCTCCAAAGAACTCTGAGGTTAAGCATGCTTGACCCGGAGCAATTTAGGGATGAGTCACCGACCGGAAAGTTCTTCTCGAGTGCGCACGAGTGAGGACAAAGTGCGTAGAAAAGACTTGTGTTGGTATGTGATGACAGTCTTGAGGTCCTAGAGAGCTGCTAGGTATAGACGGGCCCGGCCTTGAGGAGGCGGGACATTATAGTTGGTATCAGAGCCGACTCTCGTGGTTTCATTGGTGTATGGGTCACAATTGCGCAGACATGGTGTGCATGGCTGGTGTGGGCCCAAAATGGTCACACAACATGACATATGCGCTGGCACTAGGCACATGGACGTGACCGACCGAAAAGTTCTTCCCGGGACGGACGAGTGAGAACAAAGTACGTAGAAAAGGCTTGGTCTATAAGAAAAGTCTAGACTTGTGTTGGTCTATGTGATGACAGTTTTGAGATCCTAGAGAGCTGTTAGATGTAGATGGCCCGGTCGAGAGGCGGGACGTTTTGGCTGCAGCTCCGCCACTTACTTTGTCGAGTCGCGCGCGCCTTCGCTGCAAGCCTGCAAGTCCCCCAGTTCGGAAAAAAATTAGGTGGGGACCGTCCCCATGGTCCACACGTGAGGACCCGTGTTGGATTTCTGCCGCGTGGAGGTCCGAGGGGATCGACGCTTGCGAATAAAGGGCCGCTCACCCTCAGCTCGGCTCTCTCAGCACTCGGCTCCCAGGCAGACGGCTCAGTTTTTCTTTTTATTTTTTCCCATCGAGAGGCGCCGGCACGCTATAGTGTCCTGCGCCACCGTCATGGTCAGCTGAAGTCCCCGCACCTGAGGTGGCTTGTTGTAGCCAAGCCTCGAGGTTGCAGAAGTACGACATGTTTTCTCTGCTGCGCGGAATTCACCTTAAAATAGACGTGGCAGCTACTAAGTATGTACCATTTCACCCTTAGAGAAAATACATCATCATCTGATCTCATACGGCAAGCTGATAGCTTGTACATGTTACGAGCGACCTGATCGTGGAGCTCTTCTCCGCCGACGAGCGCGTAGACGGCGAATCAGATATCCAAATGAGGGTGTTGATGACGGTTGTCAGATTAGATACCTCTATATGGCTATCATGACGTAGCTTAGGAAACTGCACGGCGGCGGCGGCGTAGGACACCGGAGACGACAACGTTGTTGGGCAAATAGAACTGATCGAGCCGTCTGCTGGAGCCGAACGCGGAGGGAGCCGAGCAGAGACCGAGCGGCCCTTCATTCGCGAGCCTCCACACGCGGCAGAAGTCTAGGACGGGTCCTCACGGTGAGATCTGTGGGGACGGTCCCCACCTAATTTTTTTCCCCCGGTTCGGTGCGCACAGCGGAGTGACCGACGACACGAAGGAGGCTGGCGGCAGCGGTGGTGCCCTTGGCGGCGGTGTCATCTGCTGCGTGAGCGTGACAGGCGGCAGCGGTTTCATCGGCTCGTGGCTACACCGTCCACGCCACCGTCAAGAACCTCCGTACTAAAATCAAATTCATCTGCATGCACACACGAGACAGGATGGATCGATACATGGTCATTCTTTGCAGAGGATGAGGGCGAGACGAAGCACTTGCTGGCCCTGGAGGCCTGGACAACACGCGGCTCCGGCTGTTCCCAGATGGACCTCCTCGACTCTGCCTCCTCCATGACGCCGGCGATCGAGGGCGCCGGCGGCGTCTTCCACCTGGCGTCGCCTCTGACAGTCTGACACTGCAGGCACGAGATCCCGATCGAGGCAATCTCTCTTTTTACGTGATCATCCATTCATCGTGGCCTTGTTTAGTTCCCAACTTTGACGGTGTAAAGTTGGGGCTTTACCGTAAATGCGGCACGGTAGCATTTCGTTTGTATTTATGAATAATTATCCAAACATTGATTAATTATGCTCATAATGTTCGTCTCATAAAGTACAACAAAAGTATGCAATTAGTTTTTGATTTCATCTACATTTAGTACTTCATGTATGAGCCGATATTTTGATGTGATGAGAATTTTCTTTTTTTTTCATAGTGGAATTTGGGGTGGAATTTAGGCCTTGTTTAGATGCAGAATCGGGTGGTGCCGATTCTGCACAGTAGCCCACTGTAGCAATAAATGCGTCACTGTAGCATTTCGTTTGTATGTGTGAAAAATTATCCAAAAATTGATTAATTAGGCTCAAAATATTCGTCTCGTAGAGTATAACAAAACTGTATAATTAGTATTTCATCTACATTTAGTACTTCATACATGCTATGCCATTTTGATGTGACGTGAATCTTCTGTATAGTGAATTTTGGGAGTAAACAAGGGCTTAGAATCTAAAACAAGGCCTTGGTTTGTCGTATAACAGCCACAGGCTGACAGGTGACAGGAATCTGGCGAATCGATTGTTCCTGAAGAGTGCAAACTAAGCCATAGTTCCTAAATTTGGAGGCAAACTTTGGCCTTTTGGGGTGCGTGCGCCACGATAGCATTTCGTTTGTATGTGTAAAAAATTATCCAAAAATTGATTAATTAGGTTTAAAATGTTCGTCTCGTAGAGTACAACAAAACTGGACAATTAGTTTTTGATACCATCTATATTTATTACTTTATGTATGTACCGACATTTTGATGTGATAGAAATCTTCTTTATGCATGGTGAACTTTGGAAGTAGAATTTAGGATAAGGCCTAAAACCAGGCCAGCAGCTCGAGTTGGATGCCAGCAGCTCGAGTTGGATGCCGTCTATACAGGGTGGGTTGATGTCAGAGATGTGGCGCAATCTGCGATAGTGCTGTATGAGAACCCATCTACACAGGGACGCCACCTATGTTTGGCATCAATGGAACGCTTGGTCGACTTCTCTGATAAACTTGCCGATATGTGCCCTGAATTCCCCGTTCAGAGGTTATCCATTTCTGAGAACATCAAGCTTCCATTATAAGCAACATTATTCATTTTGCTAAATTTTTTGTTTTCACTTCAGAATCAAGGAGGACAAGCAAGGATGGTTGATGAGGGCAAAGGACCCCTCCAAGAAGTTGATCAATTTGGGCGTTCGTTTCATTCCATTTGACCAGACCATTAAGGAGACTGTGGATTGTTTCAGAGACAAAGGGCTCATTTAGCCGGCAATGCTGTATGGTTGGTTTAGAAAAGTGTTGTGCAATGGCTTTCCAGCTCAAACAAATTAGTGCCAGAATGCATGGGCATGTCCTCGTACTCAACAATACTCGATAAGTCGATATCTGTTTTCCGTTGTCTATTCTTAATATAGTTCTCTACTTGGGCTAAAAAGTGAAAGAACAAGGGACCAGACATAAAAAAACACCTGGTAGAAAAAGCTATAAAATGAAGTGGATAAAAAGTAAGCAAAAGCATTCAACAGTCGAGTAAAGAAAAATGCGGTGCAGATTTCAGATCTCACTCGATCAGGCTCTATGCTTTATGTGTTGTAAATGATGACGAATAAACGACAAGAAGTAAAGGAATCAAACCGCAGGAGACACGAGATTTTAACGTGGAAACCCTCCTAATGTAGAAGGGAAAAAACCACGGGCGCCAACCAGTAAAACTTTACTATATGAGGTGTGTGTTTACAACGCCTATTGGCGGCTTACAAGAGGATGATTTATTCATCAAGGGCAAAGCTCTATTATATAGGCAGCTCACGTAACCGAGCTTGGTTGCGTTGCCGATGTGGGACTAAACTGTGCGCTCATGAGAGAAAAAACACAGTACCCCTTGCTCCGGGCCAAACCTCTGGTGATGGGCCTCCGCTTCGCTCCGTCTGTGAATTTGGATCATATCACAACAAACTCCACCTTGAGACAAATTCTCTTGCAGCATCTTCATTTCATCCTGAATCATCACGAAGAAAAATACAACTGGCGCCAAATAGCCTCTTGGGCTAATTAACTAAACCAACTAAGCTTGAGCATAGCTCAAACTTAGCAACAGGAACAGGTTTAGTCATCATATCAGCTGGATTATCATGAGTGTTGATCTTGCATACTTTCAGCTTACCTTCCTCAACCACATCTCGTACATAATGATACTTGATGTCAATATGCTTTGTCCTCTCATGGAACATCTGATCTTTGGTAAGGTAAATAGCACTTTGACTGTCACAATATAAATCAATGCAAGAAACAGCCCCAACCAGCTCAGAGTACAATCCGCTCAGCCAAATTAATTCTTTGCACGCCTCAGCAATAGCCATATATTCTGCCTCAGTACTAGACAAAGCCACAACAGACTGCAAAGTGGCCTTCCAGCTCACAGCACAACTGCCAACAGTGAACACATAACCTGTGAGCGACCTTCGCCTATCAACATCAGCAGCAAAATCTGAATCAACATAGCCAATAAGTCCCTTATCAGTTCTGCCAAACTTCAAACAAGAATCTGCAGTGCCTCTGAGGTACCTGAAAATCCACTGAACTGCCTTCCAATGTTCTTTACCAAGATTAGTCATATATCTACTAACCAGACTCATAGCATAAGATAAATCTGGACGAGAACAGACCATGGCATACATCAAAGAACCAACAGCACTAGAATAGGGAACTCTAGACATGTACTCAATATCCTGATCTGTACTAGCACACTGAGCAGCCGACAATTTGAAATGAGTTGCAATAGGAGTACTGACAGGCTTAGCATCATCCATATTGAAACGCTGAATAATTTTCTGGATATAATTCTGCTGACTAAGAAATAGCACACCAGATTTTCTATCTCTAGTAATTTCCATGCCCAAAATTTTCTTAACAGCACCAAGATCTTTCATGTCAAATTCGCTACTCAATAATTTCTTCAACTTAGCAATTTCGACTTTACTATTGGCAGCAATCAACATATCATCAACATAAATTAGCAAATAAATAGGTGATCCATTAACATGCATGATATAGACACAGCTATCAAATTTAGACCTCTTAAAGCCGTGCGACATCATAAATGAATCAAACCTTTTATTCCACTGACGAGGGGACTGTTTCAAATCATACAAGGATCTCTTCAACTTGCACACAAAATTCTCCTTGCCTGGCACTATGAACCCTTCTGGCTGGTCCATGTATATATCCTCCTCAAGTTCACCATGCAGAAATGCAGTCTTCACATCTAACTGCTCGAGCTCAAGATCATGTGCAGCAACAATACTAAAGAATGTTCGAATGGAACTATGCTTTACCACAAGAGAGAAAACATCATTATAATCAACACCAGGAATTTGACTGTAGCCTTTCGCTACTAACCTTGCCTTATACCTTGGAGGCTCGCTTCGAGATAAACCCTCCTTTCTCTTAAAGATCCACTTGCAGCGGACTGTCTTCTTCTTCTTTGGCAATGGTACAACATCTCATGTGTGATTCTTCTCAAGTGATTGCATCTCCTCATGCATAGCAGAAATCCACTTCTCTTTATCAGCACAATCAATGGCCTCAACATATGTGGTCGGCTCATGTGCTTCACCTGTTCAGCACAACTCAAAGCATAATGGGTTAGATTACACTCATCAATGAGACGTTTAGGAGGTCCACAATTTCTCTTTGACTTGCGCTGAGCAATAGGTAAATCCTCCTCTAGCTGCAAATCAGGTGATAAGTGCTTAACATCATCATGAGCCTCATCATCAACAGCTTGATTTTCCTGATCATCCACAGGCGGCTCCACCTGCTCGTCTGTATCATCATCCACATGCTCCACCTGCACGCTCATATGCTGCAGCCCTTTATTAAAATTATCTGGAACATGATCTGAGGACAAACTGTCATTAAACATCACAGATTCATTGAAAACAACACTCCTGCTCATGAAAGTTTTTTTAGTTTCGGGATTCCACAATTTATATCCTTTAACTCCCGAACCATAACCAAGAAAAAGACATTTAATAGCTCTAGGCTCCAATTTTCCATTATCAACATGAGCATAAGCAGTGCAGCCAAAAACTTTCAACTGTGAATAATCAGCAGGTGTGCCAGACCATACCTCAATAGGTGTTTTCTTATTAAGTGGAATAGAAGGCGACCTGTTTATCAAGTAGCATGCGGTGTTAGCTGCTTCAGCCCAAAAGCGCTTGCTCATCCGTGCATTGGACAACATGCAACGAGCCTTTGAGATGATGGTCCTGTTCATGCGCTCAGCCACACCGTTTTGCTGCGGAGTATACGGTATGGTGTGGTGCCTGACAATGCCTTCCTGCCTGCAATAATTATTAAATGCAGCAGAACAAAATTCTCCACCATTATCATTACGAAGCACCTTCACCTTCCTATCAGTTTGCCTTTCTATCATCACTTTCCAATCTTTAAAAGCAGCAAAAGTATCATCTTTATTTTTCAGAAAATAAGGCCATACTTTTCTAGAGTAGTCATCAATAATAGTAAGCATGTAACGAGCACCACCATAAGAAGGCTTACGAGAAGGACCCCATAAGTCAGCATGTACATAATCAAGAGGACCTTTGGTGGTATGAACAGCAGTGTTGAACTTTACCCTTTTATGCTTCCCGAAAATACAATGCTCACAGAACTTCTTGCTACTCAAAATACAACCATCCAGTAGGTTTCTCTTCATCAATTCTGCCATACCAAGTTCACTCATATGTCCAAGACGCATATGCCAAAGGTTAGTCGTACTAGGTTCAGCATTAGTAACAGCAGCAGCAGAAACAGAACCATGTAAAGTACTTCCTCTTAGGATATATAACTTTGCAGAATTCATATCACCTACTAAACAAACAAGAGAACCTTTTGATACCTTTAAAACTCCGCCTGAACCGGAGTACTTGAATCCTTCTGCATCAAGTGTGCTGAGCGAAATCAGATTTCTGGTCATCCCTGGTATGTATCTCACATTCTGTAGCGTGCGTGTCATGCCATCATGTAACGCCCGCATTCCTAATCCCTGGAAAAATCACTAAATAACACACCCGGTAAAAACCCTTTTCAAACGTTTTACCGCCGAGCTCCCGTTCCCGCCAATCTTCCCGCCTTGTTATCACCGCTTCAGGTGGTATCAGAGCCGATAGGTTGGCCGTAGGACGTACCCCTAGGATCTTGACCCTACCTAGTCTCCTCTCACCAGTTTGTTCTTGCCTAATCCTCTTCCCCCACACAAGTACTCACCGACGGCTTTTTGACTTGTTCCAGATGGCCCAGCCGGTTGACGAGGGTTGGGGCGAAGGAGTCTGCCCCGCAGAGCCTGGCCTCCCCAAGTTGCTGCTGCTCAGCCTGGAGCACGTTGGAGTCACTGAGACCCCCGAGTACTTTTGCCGGGAGTTCACCACCAATGGTACCCGTCGGTGCCGGATGTTCATCTTGGTGGGGAGGAGCTCGCTGTACAAGGAAGTGGCACCTTGGTTTGTTCACGCCACCGGCTACGACCGCCCCAATGCCTACCGCAAAGCCGCAAGAAGAGCCCTGATGTGCCTCCGCACGCTCTACAGGCAGTACCTCGTGGGAACAGCACTAGGTTTCACCCCACCCCTGGTGAGTGGAGGACGTGAGTGGATTGCTCAGATGAGGAACCTTGGGAGAGATGAGGATATGGAGGACACTGTATCCCACTTGTCCATTTACCTCACTGGCTTGGACAGGCTGTACCGAGAGACGTCGGGACAGCTGAGGCACCAGATCCGCAGGGCCGAGAAGGCAGAGAAGGAGTTGGAAGAAGTGAAGAGAGAGCTGGAGATACAGAAGGTGACAGCTACTCAGGCTGTCAGCTCCCTAGCGGCTCAGCACGCTAGATGCCAGGCTTACTCTGAGTACTTGGATAGGCTTGAAGCCTACAGAAGGGAGAATGGGCTGTTGGAAGGAGAGCCCGAGATGACCCACATAGATGCAAGCACGCAGACTGAGGATGAAGTGCCAGAGTATCAGCTCCCTCTGAAGAAGCGTCGAGTCTGCCTGGAGTAGAGTCCTAGTTTAGACTAGCACTTAGTCTAGCTTCTCCTTAAGTAGAGTCTGTTGTACCCAGTTAGCGCTACCAGCTTAGCATCGATGTACCCATGAACTTTGTACCCCCCCTGTTATGCAATAAAGGTCATCTTTTATCCTGCATCTGTTCAATTTTTGTTTTCCCCTGGTTTCAGATGGCGGAACAAGGATGGACCCAGGGAGTTTGCCCAGTCACACCGGGCTTCGCTAGCCTGTTGATCCCCGCGCTGGAACGCCTCGGCGTACCTGAACGCCCGAGGTACTACAGCAGGGAGTATGAGCACCATGGGACTCAACGCTGCAGAGTGGTCATAGTTGTCGCCAAGAGTGACCTCCACCCTGTCGAAGCATGGCGTACGACCGCCACAGGGTTCAGGCACCAGGACACCTACCCCTTGGCACTCAGGAAAGCCCTCCGCTTCATGTGCGGAATCTTTGAAAGGCATCTGGTCCCCACTCCAATGAGGTACTTCCCGCCGATCGTCAGAAGCGTAGTCTGGCGAGCCCGCATAAGGAACTTGGAGCAGCGCCGTCAAGAGGAACCCCTTTTGCACCAGGTGGCCACCTACCTCAGTTCCTTGGACCAACTCTTTGACGAGCAGGCTGAACGCCTGAGAGAACAGACCGCCCGGGCCGAACAAGCAGAATTCTCGGTCCGCATGCACCAAATCCAGGTGGCCCAAGCAGAAGCAAGAGCTGCTGCTGCCATCAGCAATGAGGCAGTCGCCCAAGAAAGCCTCCGGCAGGCTCGGGACCTGCGTATCCAGGATTGGACCAGAAGTGGAACGCCTGTTCCGGCAATTGGAGAACCCCATGTCCTACTTGGGACACCGATCATGGCATGGGGAGAAATGGTGGGAAACCCACAGGCACTGTCGGGAACTCCGGCAGGATCGCCGCCCGCCGAAGAAGGACCGTCTGAGCCGCCTCGGGAGAATGGGACCTTAACTGAGACTGAGCAGGCCCGACTTGCACCACCGGAAGAGCGCACCAGCCCAGAGGTGAACTCGCCCCGCGAGTAGGCCCAGAGTCAAGCGCTCACATGGGAATGAAGCCAGCCTGGTCCGAAGAACCCCTGTATCCCTAGGAGTAGTTTCCCTGCCATGTTCTGTACCCCGCCTTGAAGTGCGAGCCTTGTTGTAACCCCCCATGTGTTGTAAGCCCTCAGCTGTTGGAATGAAACCTTGTGTGGTTGTTTGTTAGCTCGTGTGCTGTTTCTGCCTTGTTTTAAAATTCGAACTAATCAATTTAAACATCATTTTAACCCAATCTCACGAAGGCCTTGCTCAACCTGCAGATGGTGAACACTCGTGCTAGCGCCTCTCAGAGACGCGCCCCTCCTGCTGGAGGAGAGCAACCACAAGGAAGAAGAGAGAATCCTGAGAACCAGGAAGTGGATCAGCAGGATCCTATGGGAGAGAACCAGCCTGAAGGGCAAGCGCCTGTAATAGGCAGACCAGAAGCAAGCCATCCCAGAAGTCAGAATGAGGGATCTTTTGTTGTACCCCCGCTTCCACCAGATTTCAACCTGGCACAAGCTTTGTACCACCACACCCTGTTCATGCAAAACGTGTGGAATGCCAGCCGCCGTCAAGAGACAGCTCGTAGACCCAATACGGGTGATAAGTTGACCAACTTTTTGAGAACCAGGCCACCCACCTTTGGAGGGTCTAGCAACCCCTTGGAAGCAGATGACTGGCTGAGAACTATCAAGAGGAAACTGGAACCGTTTGGATGTGGAGACCGTGACAAAGTTCTCCTGACTACCCATCAACTCACTGGAACTGCCTTAGCTTGGTGGGATGCTTACTGTGCAGCTTCCCCAAACGAGTCTGCAATCACCTGGAAGGAATTTGAAGAAGAGTTCCGTCGCTACCACATCCCCGACGCCACCATGAGGCGCAAGGCTGATGAGTTCCGTGCACTAAAGCAAGGAAACAAGACTGTGGAAGAGTACACCCACGAGTTCACTGAACTAGCCCGTTATGCACCTGATGAAGTGAAGACAGATGCAAAGAGACAGGACGCGTTCATCCGAGGGTTGCACCCATATCTTCGAGCCCTGATAGTCACCCACAGTTTCCCTGACTTCAATACACTGATGAACAAGGCCATTGTCACAGAAAAGGCCAGAATGGAGGCAAGGCAAGAGAACAAGCGCAAGTTCTTGGAAAGCAAGAACCGTCAGATGGACCGCTCGCAGAAACCCAGGAGCTCAGGTTAAGCTGCACCCAGACCCCAGGCTCCCATGCAGTACAGAACCCAGGTTCAGGCTACGAGCTCCCAGGCTCCCAACAACCAGTTCAAGAGCCAGAACACCTCGAAGCCACCGCAGAGCAAAGTCAGTCAGGCCACAGCCAGCAACAGCAATGCAAGAGCCTGTTTCAACTGTCGTGAGACCGGACACTACATCGCTGATTGCCCGTACCCTAGGAGCAAGCCTGCGATATCGGTCTACTCCAACTCGGTGAATGGACCCAAGCCACCAGTGTCTGGAGCCAATCGTGTACCCGTCCGCAGCACCAACACCGGCAGCAACAACAACAACACCCAGCAGTCGTATGGACGAGCCCGCGTCAACCACATCGACGCGCAGGAAGCTCAAGGAGCACAAGGAGTAGTACTCGGTGAGTACCTAGTCAGTTCAGTTTTGGCAACAATATTGTTTGATTCTGGGGCATCGTATTCTTTCATATCATCAAGTTTTGTGGAAAAGCACAAAATACCTACAGTACTACTAAATACACCCCTACTAACCCGAACACCTGGAGGTGATATTAAGTGCCAGTTAGGTTGTTCGCGGGTACGGATCCTTTTAAGTGGGGTAGAGTTTCTAGCAGACCTAGTGGTACTAGAATCCAAAGGAATCGATGTGATCCTTGGAATGGATTGGTTATGCAAACACAATGGTCTCATAGGTTGTGCTGACAAGGTAGTGCACCTAACCAACCCAGATGGAATACAAGTAGCCTGTCACACCAAAGGAAGTGGACCAGACCCTATGATCTTTAGTATGGAAACAACAACCATAGAAGAAGTCCCGGTAATCAGAGAGTATCCTGATGTTTTCCCTGAAGTTCTACCCGGAATGCCACCGGATAGGGACATAGAGTTTGCTATTGAACTTGTCCCTGGAACCTCTCCTATAGCCAAGAGACCCTATAGGATGGCAGCCTCAGAGTTAGCGGAGTTAAAGAAACAACTGGAAGAGTTACAACAGATGGGATTTATCAGGCCCAGTACGTCCCCTTGGGGAGCCCCAGTACTCTTTGTAAGGAAGAAAGATGGGAGCATGAGGTTGTGCATCGACTACCGTGCACTAAATGATGTCACTGTCAAGAATAAATACCCACTCCCTAGAATTGATGATCTCTTTGATCAGTTGAAAGGAGCCAAATACTTCTCCAAGATTGACTTAAGGACTGGGTATCACCAACTGAAAATTAAGGGGAGTGACACCTCAAAGACCGCATTTGTCACCCGATACGGGCAGTATGAGTTCACAGTGATGCCATTTGGGCTCACCAATGCACCAGCTTACTTCATGAATCTCATGAATAAAGTATTTATGGATGAGCTAGACAAGTTTGTCGTAGTCTTTATTGACGACATACTCATCTACTCCAAGAGCGCCGAGGAACATGAACAACACCTGCGGGTAGTGCTGGAAAAGCTGAGAGCACACCAGCTCTATGCCAAGTTCAGCAAGTGTGAATTCTGGCTTGAAAAAGTAGTTTTCCTTGGTCATATTTTGACCGCAGAAGGGGTAGCAGTAGACCCAGAGAAGGTAGAGGCAGTCTCAAACTGGCAACAACCAACCAATGTGAGTGAGATCAGAAGTTTCCTTGGTTTAGCTGGGTATTACCGGAGGTTTATTGAAGGATTTTCCAAGATAGCTAGACCCATGACAGAATTGCTTAAGAAGGAAAAGAAATTTGTTTGGACCGAATCGTGCGAAAGGAATTTCCAAGAGCTGAAGAAAAAGCTGACCGCTGCCCCAGTGTTAACCCTACCAGACATTCACAGGGATTTCGTCGTTTACTGTGACGCGTCCCGCCAAGGATTAGGGTGTGTCCTCATGCAAGATGGGAAGGTTGTGGCATATGCCTCCCGACAACTTAGACCTCATGAGCAGAATTACCCAACGCATGACTTAGAGTTTGCAACCGTAGTGCACGCACTCAAGATCTGGAGACATTACCTAATTGGGAACAAGGGTGAAATATACACGGATCATAAGAGCTTAAAGTATATCTTCACCCAACCAGATCTGAACCTCAGATAGAGAAGGTGGTTAGAATTGGTTAAAGATTATAATGTGGAAATTCATTACCACCCTAGCAAAGCTAATGTAGTGGCAGATGCCCTAAGCCGAAAATCTTACAGACCCAAGAGTGCCCACCTGCAAAAAGAAATGGCACGATTAAATGTGCACATCGTCCCCCAGAATGCTAGCCATCAGCTGATGATCCAGCCCACTCTGGAGGATCGGATCAGAGAAGCCCAGGGAACAGACAAGGATTTAGTGCAGATCCGCAAGCATACCGGAGAAAATAAGGCACCAGACTTTCGAGTCGACAGCAAAGGAACGCTGTGGTACAAGGACAGAATCTGTGTGCCTAAGGAAGGAGACTTTAGACAGATAATCATGAACGAAGCTCACGACTCGCCATATTCCATTCACCCAGGATCCACCAAAATGTACTTGGACTTGAAGCAGAACTATTGGTGGAAAGGAATGAAAGCTGACATAGCCCAGTTTGTCGCTCGGTGTGATACCTGCCAAAGGATTAAAGCGGAACACCAGAAGCCGGCAGGATTATTACAACCCTTGCCTATCCCAGTTTGGAAGTGGGACGAGATAGGAATGGACTTCGTAGTAGGGTTACCCAGAACACAGAAGGGACATGACTCTATATGGGTAATAGTGGACCGACTCACTAAAGTCGCTCACTTTTTACCTTTACGGACGAATTATGGTGGAGAGAAACTAGCCAAACTGTATGTGGAAAACATAGTGAAGTTGCATGGAGTGCCCAGTAGAATTGTTTCAGACCGAGGGACCCAGTTCACCTCGAGATTTTGGAAAAGTTTGCATAAAGCTATGGGCACCAAGTTGGATTTTAGCTCCGCATATCACCCTCAGACCGATGGCCAGACTGAATGAGTAAATCAAATTATGGAAGATATGCTGAGAGCGTGTGTCCTTACCTATGGTAAAGATTGGGAATAGAGTTTACCCTATGCAGAATTCTCTTACAACAATGGTTATCAGGCAAGTTTAGGTATGTCCCCATTTGAAGCCCTCTACGGGAGAAAGTGCAGAACTCCTCTAATGTGGTCAGAAGTAGGAGAACGTACACTAGTGGGACCCGCACTCATAAAAGAAGCCGAAGAAAAAGTGGCTGAAATTAGGGAGAAGTTGAGAGCAGCTCGGTCCAGACAGAAAAGCTACGCAGACAAGAAGAGACGAGAACTGGAATTTAATCCAGGAGATTTTGTTTATCTCAAAGTTTCACCCATCCGGGGAACCCATAGATTTCAAGTCCATGGAAAGTTAGCCCCTCGGTACATCGGACCCTACCCGGTGCAAAAGAAAGTTGGAAAGGTGGCCTACCGATTGGAGTTACCCGAAGCAATGTCAGATATACACCCAGTATTCCATGTCTCACAGTTAAGAAAATGTCTGAGGGTACCTGAGGAAGAACACATACCGGAAGAAGAAATAGACCTACAGACGGATCTGCGGTATCAGGAGGTACCGGTCAAAATTTTGGACACAGTCACCAAGAGAACCAGGAACTCCAAAGTACGGATATGCAGAGTACAGTGGAGCAGACACGGTATAAAGGAAGCTACGTGGGAAAGAGAAGATGCCTTGAAGAAAGAATTCCCCAACCTTTTTAGGAGCCGGCCGAATCTCGAGGACGAGATTCCTTTTAAGTGGGGTAGGTTTGTAACGCCCGCGTTCCTAATCCCTGGAAAAATCACTAAATAACACACCCGGTAAAAACCCTTTTCAAACGTTTTACCGCCGAGCTCCCGTTCCCGCCAATCTTCCCGCCTTGTTATCACCCCCCCACTCCTTTCCCTGTTCGCCTCTTTGTCACCACTCTCCTTTCCGTCCCGTCCCACGTCGCCCGCTCTCGGGTCGACCGCCGGGCCCGTCTCTCGCTGACCGACCAACTCCGACGCCCGTCGTCCTTCCGCCGCGAATCCCGCCGTCTCTTTCCCTCCCCCCTCTTTCCCTTTTCCTTTTTCCCTTCTTTCCTTCTTCCTTTTCTTTTTCCTTTTCTTTTCCTCTTCCCTTCCCCTGTTTCCTCTGCTCCCTCCACTCCCGTGCGCTCTGCTCCGCGCTGCTCGTCGCCGACCGCCCGGCCCCACCTCCGCTCACCTCCCTGCTCCCCATCCCGAGCACCGTGCTCCGCTCGCCGCCGCGCCAACACGCCGCCGGCCGAACCCCACCCGCTGCCCATCTCGTCGTCGCCATCCCGCTCCCCGCTGTGCCGACCGCGCGCGTGCACGCCACCGCCAGCCCGCTGCCGTCCCGTCGCCGCACCGCGGCCACGCCATCGCTGCCACCGCCGTGCCGCCCTCGCTCTGCTCCCGTACGACCGGCTCACCAGAGCACGCCGCTCCTCTGCCGTGCCGCCCACCGCCGACTGCCGTGCCGCCCACCGCCGACTGCCGTCGCTGCCCTGCTGCCTCAGCTCCACCCGCACGCCACCACCAGGCTCGGATGCGCGCGCTCTGCTCCGCCCACCGCCGACAACCACCGCGCCACCCTCCCGCTGCACCACCCACGCACGCACACCGCACGAACACGCCGGCCACCACAGCACTTTCCCCGCGCGCGCACGCCATCGCCGGCCCCGCCGTTGTCCTGTCACCCCCCACACCGCACGCACGCGACAAGAACAGCGCCGCACACCGCCACACTGCTCCGCACTCGCCGTCGTACCAATCACCACGCCAATCCTGGCCGCCATTAAGAACTCTACCCGCCGGACGCCAAGACCGCCGCCTACCCCCCCCCCCCTCTCTCGTCGGCCCGAACCTCCAGCACCCCTCCGCGCCTATAAAAGGGCCAGCGAGCCTCCTCTTCACCTCCACCAGCTCTCGCGCTGCCCAATTTGCCCCCTCCACCACTGCAGCGCCGCCGCCACCACCTCCAGAGCCGCCGCCGCCGCCTGCTCTCGTGGGCAGCTCGCCGCTGACCACCTCCGCCCGAGGTAGGACCACGTGTGGACTCGTCATGTCCCGCACAATCTTTTCCCCCTGTTCCCGTCCATCGCCGCCGCCCTAATCGCCGGCGATTTGGCCGGACAGCACCGCCGCCGTCGCTTCCCCCCCTGGCACTGTTTCGCGAGAAAGAAGAAGGGCATTTTGCCCATAACCCCCTGGCGTTCTTCATATTCAAACCCGCGGTCCATATGAACAGAACACTCTCTCTCTGGCACTTTGCACAAAACCCCCTGAACTTTTCCCAAATTAACCCGCAGTTCGTTGCACTATTCTCTCTCTCTCTGTCTTTTACACCTGAGGCCCCTGAACTTTCCCATAATTACAGAAAGGTCCCTATTCTTTTTAAACAGCCCCTAAACTTCACCAAACTCGTCATTTCATGCGCCAAATTAATCCCGTTTGACCCCAAACTCCACCACAATATTCACCAATATATTTTCGCCAAATCCAACCAGTCCATACTCAAAAATAATCGTGTCATCATCATTCGCTCTCGTTTTCCGTTCTTTCTTTCGGAGCTCCATAAAAGCTTTTTCTTTTATTTATTGGATGTTTGTTTGTGTGTGCCGTAGACTCTGCTGTGAATGAGGGAGGGCTCGAGGAGGAGCAGTGCTATGAGCAGGAGCTTGGAGACCAAGACCCCGGGCAGGAATCCCCCGAGGGTTGGGAGAACGGCAAGTGCAATCCCACCCTTTGATGCATACTTTTGTCCCAGAATTTACAAACACAACCCATGGCCTGTTTAACAAAACCTGCATGTTTTACTGCTAAACCCGTTTGGATAGCCATACCTTGATTGCTATGACTGTTTCCTTGACAACCTAGATTAATATTTAAATATAGCAATGTTGTATTTGAATATTAGTCACTGCTAGCAATGCTTAGGAGCATTTTACTATTTTACCCCTATGACAAATACTTGGTGTTTACAAAAACAACCGTGTGCGTACTTTAAAATAAAAGAGATGATTGGTGTAAATAAAATGAGTACCCGTGTGGGATGAGACAGATGGTATTTCCGGATGAAATACCGAGGTGAGCTCGAACCGGTATGGTTGAGCATGGTGGGAGTTGTCTATCCTATCACAAGTTTTGGGATGATGTTGATGTGTCATCTAGCCTAACCCATTTTTTCTGTACCACCACTCGACCGTTGTATGTGGCAACGGCCTAGCATAAATCCCACTAGTTGAGCTGCTGGTTATGTGGTGTGCTGGTGAGCAACAGAGGGCCATGGAGCCGGGGATACGGTCTATGTGAGGTATGCCCCTGGGTAGAACCTCGTTGGTAGGTTGCTTACCCCCTGGTCGCGTCTGTGATAACTTGTCAGTCTAGCTATGGTGGGTAATGGCTTTGATAGGAGCTGCACTGGCACTAAGGTGTTCTTGTTGTGGTAGCCTACTTGTGGTTGTGTACACCTCTGCAGAGTTAAAACCTATCCGGATAGCCGTGTCCACGGTATTGGGCGAGTTACGGCTTGGTCACTTCACTAGTCCCGTGGTTTGGTGTAAGAAAGTGTTGGTGTCTGGTTGAGCTGAGAAATGTTTTGACATGGGCTACGACAGATGGGAAATCTGGTAGCAACGAAATCATGTACGAAAAAGTATTACACTTACTATTCATTCCAAAAGTAATTTTTGTGAAAACCCATTGCAAAAACCAACCCTTGCATGTGTAATAAAATTTGCTTGCTGCCAAATAAACCATAAGCCTTCCTTGTTGCTATCCTATGCATACTTCTGTTATACCTTCCGTGGTTGTGGTTGCGCTTGCTGAGTACGTTTGTACTCACCCTTGCTTATTCTGTTACAGAGGCAGACCCGGACTTTGTGCCTAAGGACGTCGTTTAGAGGGGTTCGTTCTGCACTCAACCTTTGCCTGTGTGTTAGGGTCACCCGCTGGAAGCCGCATGCGTTGCCACTCTGATGAAGACCTCTATGTTATCAACCTTTTTATCTGGAGCTTAGTACTAGTTCTGTTTGTCGTGGCCCTGCAATGCCACCGTCTCCCGTGATATTGTTGTTGTATTGAACTATCTGTTGTAATAATGTGAACCAGCATCCTGGGACTGGTATTTGTATCACATTAAGTTCTCTCTTTCGAGGGGACGCTTCACATCATGAGCCTTGATCTGAACTGAGCTGATCCCCACAATGTCACACGGATTATCGTCTCCCATACGCACAACATCTCCTTTCTGCACAGGCTTAAACGAACTAAACCAATTTCTGTTAGTGCAGATATGAAACGAACATGCAGAATCAAGTATCCATTCATCATGGCTAGAAACACAACCAGCAAGAACAATCAGACAATCTCCTGAATCAGAAGTATTCCCAGCACCAGAAACAACAGAGGCATTACCATCCGAGTTATTTTTTCTGTTCTCTTTGTTCTTAAGCTTCCAACACTCCTCAATAAAATGTGATTTCTTCTTGCAATATTTACAGAACTTCTTGGGTGGTCTAGACTTAGAACGCCCTCTACTTTCTTGGCTCTTGTAACGATCATTACTTTCATTGGAAGATCTGTGCTCCGGTCTGCCTCTCACTTGCAAAGCATTGCCCTTGGATGACGACAATCCGTCAGGCTGCACCATGCCTTTCATCTTTTCCCTTGATTGGAGTGCCTCATAAACTTCCAAAACGGTTAGTTCATCACGGCTAATCAACAAGGTGTCACGGAAATTTGCAAAAGAGTTTGGCAGAGAACATAACAATAGGAGACCTAAGTCCTCATCATCATACTTAACCTCCATCGACGCTAGGTCAGAAACGATCTCCTTGAACACAGATATATGGCTCATCACTGAATCACCCTCCTTCATCTTGAGCGTGAACAGCTTCAACTTCATATGCATTTTACTGGTTAGATCCTTCGACATGCAGATCGATTCCAGTTTCAGCCAGAGTGCTGCAGCAGTCTGTTCCTGCAGACATTCTTGCAGAATATCATTAGACAGATAAAGCTGAATTAAAGACAGAGCCTTACGATCCTTGCGCTTCTCCTCATCAGACCATTCGTTGGACGGCTTGCCACCAAACTTATCCAACGCCTCATCGAGATCATGAGTTTGCGCCAGAACAGCCCGCATCTTGACTTGCCACAGCGCGAACCTCGTCTTGTAATCCAACAGCGGTAGTTCAAACTTCATCGTCGGCGACATCAAGGAAACCGAATCTGAAACCGGCTCTGATACCACTTGTTATAAATGATGACGAATAAACGACAAGAAGTAAAGGAATCAAACCGCAGGAGACACGAGACTTTAACGTGGAAACCCTCCCAATGTAGAAGGGAAAAAACCACGGGCGCCAGCTAGCAAAACTTTACTATATGAGGTGTGTGTTTACAACGCCTATTGGCGGCTTACAAGAGGATGATTTATTCATCAAAGACAAAGCTCTATTATATAGGCAGCTCACGTGACCGAGCTTGGTTGCGTTGCCGATGTGGGACTAAACTGTGCGCTCATGAGAGAAAAAACACAGTACCCCTTGCTCCGGCCCAAACCTCTGGTGATGGGCCTCCGCTTCGCTCCGTCTGTGAATTTGGATCATATCACAACATTATGATGCATCCATCTTTTTTTCTTCTTCTTTCTCACCCTCATGAAAGAGCAGAGAATACCACCCCATAGTTCAATTATCAAAACCTGAATCTTCATATACCTATTCGTCAGTCCTATTGCCAGGAATAGAGTCAATTTTGTCATCAGTCCTATTAGCTATCTGTTCTTGACAAGTCTGACTCTGTATTGGGACTTAGTGCAGAGCCAAAGAATCAATGCTGGGTCACTTGATCCGAAGCAAAGTAACATCCTCAAAAACCTCTGCCCCGCGCAACCTGGGAAAAGGGATCTCCGTACCGAACAAAATCTGCCTTGTTCCGTTGGATCAAGCGCATCGGCATCTCCTCATCCCGCTCCTCCGGTCCTCCCCCCTCGAAAGGAAAAGCATCTCTCGCCCATAGGCCATCATATTCCTAGCCTTCGACTAAAATTAAAGGCAGTGGCGGCGTGGCGCCTTTTCTTTGCTCCATCGCCATGGCTTCCCCAACACTTCCTCTGGTTCTTCCCCTCGTTCTTGTGCTGCTCTGCCTCTCCCCGGCATGCGCCGCCGGGAGAGTCCCGGTGTCGGTCTACTACGAGACGCTGTGCCCGTTCTACTCCGCGTTCGTCGTGAACGACCTCGCCAGGATCTTCCAAGACGGGGTCTCCTCCATTGCTGACCTCAGGCTAGTCCCATTCGGCAATGGGCGCGTCGCCGCCGATGGATCCGTTACCTGCCAGGTCAGTGTCTGCCATGTGCCATCGTAGCTTTCTGTTTTTTGAATTGGGGTATGTTTCTCAGGAAGTTCGTCCGAAATTTTGAGAGAATTGAAGTCCATCTCGTTCTTCTGATTTTGGTCTGCAGCTAGCTACTTGCATTCAGTCTGCACATTGTTTTTCTCAACGGGGAATATGATCTTTACTGTGATAGTACGGTTTCACATTCTTAATTGAGCGTGTGAACATTCTGTTCATTAGTTATGAGATTATTAACTCATACAAAAATTACGAGATTAGTACAGAAAGTGATGAACTTTTTTACCTTTGACGAACAGGCTTCCATTTGCTCACTTGCTTTTGTTTTGCAGCATGGGGAGTACGAGTGCCAACTCAATGCTATAGAAGCTTGTGCGATCAGGATATGGCCTAATGCGGTATTGCCTATATACAATTAAAAATTGATGATGAATACATTATTTTCTTCAAAAATAAGTTTTTTCATAATCACAGAGTGGGCCAAAATGAAATGGTTCTGAAATTTATCTGATACAAGCACCTGTTAATACTGTTTTCTGAATACCCTGGGGAAGGAGCGGTAACCACTAACCAGTTCCTATACACCTGGTATCTGATTACACGAGAATTGATTACAGACCACTGTATACAAACATCTGTAACGGGATTTCATACCGGCTGTAATTAGATTGGGTTACATTTCAGTGAACCAAACACTATCTTACCTTTACCGCCATATCCATAGTTATTTGTTTCTCGGATTTTAATGATCCAGTTATGCGAGGCATTGAATTTTCTAATTTTACTTATACAATGCATCCGCCCTGATGCGTTCGTGTTTGGTTCGTAGCCCAAACTAGCCACGCCGAACTTTCGGCTGCCGCACTCAGCTAGGCTAGTGTTTGCTTCACGCCTAATGTTCGGCTGCCGCAACACAGCTAAGCTAGTTTCAGTAGAAAATAGATGCCACATCTCGCCTAAACTGCGGCGAACAAATCGTTCGCCACACATGCGGCGTGCCGCACTTTCTCGGCCGATTAAGGGAACCAACCAAACAGACCCTAAACGTTCTAATATATATTTCAATGAATGCAGGAGCAGCATTTTCCTTTCATTCATTGCGTTGAGCATTTAGCACTGACACGGAAATGGGACGCCTGGCAGTCTTGCTTTCAGGAAACTGGTCTGGCCTCTCAGCCTGTTATTGACTGCTATAACTCAGGATATGGCAGGCAGGTGGGGTGAATAGTTGCTGGCCTTCCTTCTACTACAAATTTACAGTGTGCCGGAGAACATTCATATACCTTCCATGGGTTTTTAGCAATCTAATAAGAAATCAACCTGGAATTACACAGCTTGAGCTGCAGTATGCTGCCGAAACCAATGCTCTTCAGCCTCCACATCAGTTTGTGCCATGGGTGGTCGTCAACGGGAAACCGCTCGGTGAGGTAAGATGGACCTTTTTCTTTTCTTTTCTTTTCTTAAGATGTACAGTAGTATTGCACTTTTAGAAATCCAGTCTAATTTAGCTTATGCAGGACTACATGAACTTTGAGGCCTACATCTGCAGCGTTTATGATGGTGAGCTTCCAGAGGCGTGCAAGGGGAAGCACCTAGCGATTGCTCAACACACGGAAGCGAGCGGTGGAGACAAGGTGTGCCTAATTAGCAAAATTATCAGCTAATTTACGCATGAGGGAAAAAAACTGAGAGTGCTTGCTTAGAATCTTGTTTCAAGATCGAGGTTCTGCAAGTCTACTGGCCTGATAGGTGGTCTTGTATTTTGGGGTTAGTTTTATTGACAAAACATCTTAGCTTCTGTTGAAACTTGTAACGGAGGAATGCAACAGTTTTTCATACTTGATGCTTCCAGCATTTCAGAACAACTTTGCTTGTAGTGCTAGGCGACTCATTTGCTGAGAATGCACGAGTCTTTTTTCACTAGCATTTTCCTTCTGAAGTTCGAACATTTCGTTTACGTTTGTCTATTCAGCTTAAGATGAATATATGCCTGATTGGTTGGTATTTTTGTTTTCATTCTCCTATGATCCAGAGGAATCCGCATGAGGTGGCCATTGCACTTGCCATTGTTATCGCCCTTTGGTTTGGATTATGAAGTGCCGTCCCCTCAAGATCAAGCAGTCAAAATTTTCAGAAGCAGACAGATAACAGCACTGATACAGTAGACTAACATCCCCAAAAAAACAAAAAAAAACAGTAGACTAACAGATAACAGCATAACACCTGCAAAAAGTTTCTTCGTTAACAACAGAGGCAACGATATGCATTTGTTCAATTGTAAAGATCAAAGTGATCTATTATATTAATACAATAGTGTTAAAAGGAACCACCACGTTCGCCGAGAGGACTAAGAAAATCTCACGTTAATCTAAAAAAGAGAAGAATAAATGCCGTCGGATTTTATGAAGATCTGACGGTCCATATTAATTCGTTAATCTGAATAAAAAGGAAAATATAAGCCAACGGATCTTATGAAATTCGTTAATCTAAATAAAAAGGGAAAATATATGCCATCAGATTTTATGAAGATCTAATGGTCCATGTTATTTCGTTAATCCAAAAAAGAGAAAAAGATACACCGTCGGATTTTATGAAGATCTAACGGTCCACATCAACCCAACAAGTCTAGATCAAATATGATTAATAAGGCTATCTGCACTAGGTACGACATCCGTGCTCCTCTGCAGTGAAGAGGTGGTGCCGCGGCTCCTTCGCCGACGCGACGCCCGGCCTCAGGGATTGGCCGCGAGCCACCCTGCTCCTCCACTGCTGCGACATCCGTCATGAGACCCTGCTCCTACTCTGCCGCAAGATCTACGTCGCGCGCTCCGTCCATACACCCGTCCACCGCCACCGCCCCACCCAAGCAACCGGACGATGCGGACGAGGGGGTGTAAGAGCCGCCGCAGCGCTCCACCGAGGTGAGCCGCGCGGCCGCCCGTCCGACGCCCCCACCGCCGCGAGGATTCGTGCGCCGTCGGGGAGCCACGCGTTTGTCCTCCCCGCCGCCGCCCACCACCGGCCGCTCTATCGCCCAAGCTGTCCGCCGAAGCCGTCGCCGCTCGGCCACACGCCGCCGGCCCTGGCCAATATCAGGGGCGGCGCGGCTGGGAGCCGGCGGAGGGGGAGGCGCGAAGGAGAGGGAGAGGGAGGGGCGGCGTGGAGGAGAGAGAGAAGGGGAGGGGGTGCCGGAGGGATAAATGTAACTTCATTATTTAAACTCCAAACAACTCATGTGAATAGTCAAGCAGAATGCATTCGACGAGCTTTACGTGTTCGTGGTCTCAAATTGTCCAATTAATTAACATATCAAAATGTCAAATTTTACATCTTATAGAGTGTTTGCCCGACCTTTAGTTCTACAATTTTTGTATCTATTATTTTGGTGTTATTGTCAAAATTTATATAAAAGAAGCCACCATATTCGTCAATAAGAAAAAAATACATATAACGTCATTGGATTTTATGATGATTGTCACACCCGGATTTACACAGAAACCCGAATACTGCCATATGTGTGTCCAGGATGTCCACAGAACACATACAACTTGCAAATATGAAAATCAGAGTACATATGCTCGAATAAAATAGTTTATATCAGAGTTTACCTAAATAAAACACAGCGGAAGTCTAACTCTCTAGATGGGTAGAGCCTCAAGTCCACAGGGACACCGACTGGTTGACCACAGCTCAGAAGTATTGAAATCCCAGAAAACTTAGTAGCTGTCTTAATCACTGATACATCTGTTACCCATCCGGAATTTTATTGAATAATGACGAGTGTAAGTAAAACATTTACTTAGCAAGTATAGCACGGGTATATGAAGGCTCAAAATAAGGCTAGACACGGCTGAACTGCATTAGCATTTTTAGTTGGTTCATTTTATCATTAATCAAGTTACTACAAGTGAATGAAACCCAGTTGCAACCCAATTAATAAAGTATAAGTGACATTAAACATAAATAAACATCATCTTCTAATCAAAAAGGATCCAGGCCGCTCGTGACCCTTAGCAAGGCTATCATGATAGATTTTACACTCTGCAGAGGTTTCGCCCTTTACCCACCAGTCGCGTAAAAGCTCAAAAGAACTTTAAACCCAACCACGCGGAGGTGGATCAGACCTCACAAATCACACTTCCGAGGTGTGACCGCATAGGGACGCTACGAGGTTTTTCACAAGACACCCTAACAAGACAGTGGCCGCTATGGTACAACACAGGTAGTATGGCCCAAGGCACCGAGATCGACTACGCCTACGGAGTCACACCATAAGGGGGTCGATAGCGTCCAAAGCGCGGGCATCACACCCAACAATGCGCAACATGTGGAGTTCCCCATCGCAGGGACTCCCAACACGGGACTGTGCCTCATGGGGACATAGCCAACGGATCGCCCGTCCTCGGTGGATCAAACCATACACTCACGAGTGGTTCTCATAGCGCCGTCGGCCACTCCGGTAACCACTGACAAGCTAGAGACGTACAAGCTACTTGACCAAGACCAGAGCCATAATAGTTCCAGCGGTGGCGACAGGCTCCTGGGTTGCCGCTTTAAGAACCGGACCTTATGGAGAGACACTAGAGCAAAGCATGAAGCACATGCTCTAGCTCCCTAAACCAAGTTGCTCAAAAGCAAGTTTTATCATTAATGTTGAAGTGAACCATTAAGTTAAAGTTAACAGTTAAATAATGGTAATAGTAGCCGTGCATAGCAAAGATCTACCCATATGCATAAACCCAAGCTAAACAAGGATAGGATAATCAAGACTAGGTACAACCTTATTGGTACATCAATTTAGACATATGCATGTATCAAATAAATTAATACAAAGTGGGTCGGTAGCAAGGATTGTCCGTGCTATAACTTGCCTCAAATCCATTATAATTACTCATAGTCTTCAAATCTTGATCTTCAAACTCTTCTTCTTGAAATCTCTTGATGACATTCCTCTACTCGCAGCAATCATCGAGCACAACATGCAGCTAAACAAGCAAGCAAACAATATACAACTAAGTACAGTACACCAATCAAAATAAAAGCTTTAGAAGAGCGCACTTGAAAGTGCATCTAGGCACTTAATCTATTTTGGTGATTAATGACAATAGAAATTTGGATATAATGTTTTGAATGAGTTGTGCAGGAATAAAATGAAAGAAAAGAAAAGAAATGTGAAAAGAAGATCCCAATTCGATTTCTTATGGTGGTGGACTCGATCGAAGAATTTAATTTGATTTTCGGTTTGAATTTGAGTATAGGACCACCGTACTATCAAGGGGGATGTGTTCGACAAATTCTAGTTGTTTTAAGTGCTATGCTTGAGATGAAAATCCACTTGAGAGACACACAAAGTCACATTCACATGTTGTCTGCTTGGTCAGAACTTAGGCCGGAAGTTCCGGCTGGCTCGGTTTCGAGTTGTTTCCCATCGGAAGATCCGATCCTAGCATCAGAACTACCATCGGAAGATCCTACCCTGTGTCGGATCTTTCGAGACTTAGCCAGATTTCAGCATTTCTGTGTGTCACATGCATGTTCCGACCCCTGGCCGGAAGATCCGACCGGATGTTCCGGCCAGCTCGGTTTTGGTTTGTTCCGGGGCCGGAAGATCCGACGCCTGGAACTGTTCTGAGGGCTTTCTTGCTATGTTCTGTCATTTGCCGGAAGTTGCGGCCCTCACCGGAAGATCCGACACTCTGTCGGAAGATCCGATGCCTGGAATTTGTCTGGGGTTTTCTAACACTAATCTGTCACTCTTCGGAAGATCCGATACCCCTTCGCAGAACACATAACGGTCACATTTTGGGGGGTTGGTATATATACCCCCTCACCCCCCTCATTCATTGCTGCTGCCTCCACTGACCTAACTCGTGACAAACACCCACTTGAGCATTCATTTCACTCCTCTACTCCTTCCCAAGCTTGATTCTTGCAAGGATTCATCTAGGGTTTGAGTGAGAGAGAAGATTGAAGGTGTGAAGCTTGTGCTAACTTTGAGCCCTCACTTGTTCATCTCTTGAAGCACTTGAAGTAACTTTGATTCGTCGATTCACGTTTGTTACTCTTGGAGCTTTGCTCCTAGACGGTTAGAGGTGCCGGTGAGCTCCCATTCCTTTGTGGTTGAGCCCCGGAAGTTTGTATTACCCCTCTCTTTGTGAGAGCCAATAGTAAGTGATTCAATCTTCCTTTGTGGTTGATTGAGGGAGACTTGGGGCTAGTGTGACAGCCCAGCTCTTTGTGAGCTTCTCAACGGAGACGTAGCTCCTTTGTGGAGTGAACTTCGGAAGTAAATCCATTGTCTCCTTGTGCTCATTTGTTTTATTGTTGGATTTGCTTGATTTGATCCGATCTACTTGCTTGTTGTTATTCTATTACATTGATCATATCTAGAAGGCTCTATACACTTATTGTCACACTTCTATTCAAGTAGAATCTTTGAAAAGTGTACTAGAACTCAAATTGCGAAGTAAAGTTTTTATCCTGTCGGAAGATCCTACACAGTGTCGGATCTTCCGGGGGTCGGAAGATCCGAGACTGCGTCGGATCATCCGACGTCTGACAGTTTTCAGAGTAATTTTGCAGAAATTTTTACAGGGCCTATTCACCCCCCCTCTAGGCCTAGTATTGGTCCTTTCAGCACTAAAGGATAGGGCTCGATTCTATGGTCACGTGAGTGCAAGAATCGCTGAAAATGGAGCTAGGATTGAAAAGATATGACCATCGGAAGATTTATATTATAAAAGAAAAAAAACTATATGCTTGATTAATTTTAATTAAATAAATAATATAAAATATATTTTAGAGAAACATCTTATTTTGGAATTAATTCAATTTCATTTGAATTTGTAAAAGCTAGAAATAAACTAATCATATTTTATTTATAAATGTTTATGTAGGATTTATACAATTAAACATTTAAGTTTAAGTAATAAAAATATGTGCGAGCATCTAATCGAATAATAAGATATTTCGTGCTTAACTAGCCAATATTATATTTAGAACATATTAATGTTGATATTATTTGAATTAATATTTAATTATGAAAACTCAGAGTGAAACTCTAATTTTCTTTTATTTAGAAAATTGATTTGATAAATTATTAAGCAAATTAACATTAGTTTACCAAAATCGAGATATAACTTAATTATACTTTTCTCATGAAACTAGTTGAATAATTTATTAATCAATTTAACATTTAATATGAAAAGCCGAGTATAAACCTTAGTTAGATTTTAATTAATAAAACACATTTAGATAACATTTATTCAACTTAGTATTAAATAAAATTCAGAAATTTTTCACATGGTAAATAACAGTACTAGATCGTAGTTTATGTTTGTACGGAGCTATCGCAACGAGAACGAGTCGAATCGGAGTTGAAACGCGGATTCTATGCTTAAAACACGGCTGCAAGGACCTATACGCAAATAACCGTAGACTCTAGGGTGTAGCTTGGAAGTCTGCCGAGACACATCAAATAGTGCTCGCGAAAAAGGTTAACAGCAAGGTTAGATCTGTAAAAAGGGCTCCGGCTGGGACTGGATTGCTACAAACAGATCTATCTAGGGGGTTTCTGCAATTTGCGCAAGGCACATGAACCAATCAAAAGGTTACACATAACCTTGAGGGGCTTTCCGCAAAAAGCTCCATTAGCCTTTTGGCCATGGCGGCCGATGCTCAGGCGGCACTGCTCTGCTAGCTCGACGGAGTCCTGGTGGTCTAGGGTAGCGATGAGATAGCGCATCAAAGAGAGGAAATGAAGAGGAACTCGATGGGGCGGCTCACCGGACGGGGGAACAACGGAGGCGGACTGATTTTCGTCCAGCGGCGGGGGGAGCATGGCGGCCGGCTCGGTCTCCATGGGTGGTGGCGCTCCGGAGGTCCGCTAGCAACGGCGAGGGGCGCAATGGCTTCGGCGTGGCGTGGGAAAGCTCGTGGCGGCTTCAATTCCACCCGGCGAGCAGCGGAGGAGCCGGAACGGCGGCAATGGCGCGGCCGGCAGCGCTCGGTGCGGCCGGTCGGCGGCGTTGTGCGGGGGAGCAAGCGAGGGCGGCGGTGGTGGTGCGGTGATGGGAATGGCGGCGGCCAGTGGTTTAAATAGGGCCGAGGGAAGGCGCTCGGGGCTCGGGCGCCGAGGTGGCACGCCCGCCAAGGTTGGCCTGGCGGCGGCGCGCGTCGCGCGTGGGAGGTGGCGGCGCTGCGTCGCGCGGGGGGTGCAGGGAACGTCGGGGTGGGCCGGAAGGTGACTTGGCCACGGAGCATTGGGTCGCGCGGGGCAGGCTCGGTTGGCTGGGCCGTGCTGGCGACTAGGCCGAGCAAGCGCGCGAGCGGGAGAGGGGAAGCCGGGCGGCGGGGAAAGAAGGGGAGGGGCTGGGCCGGTGCGGTTGGGCCGGCAGGGTTTGGCCTGAGGGGGGCAGTTAGGGTCGGGTTGGGCTGGGTCCATTAGGGGTTTGGGATTTTATTTTCCCTTTTTATTTTTAGAGATTATTTTCCAGGGCAAGAATAATTTTAGAAAATTCTAGATAATTCGTTTAAGCCTCGAAAAATACTCCAAAAATTCCCAAAATCCCAGGAAAAATCACAGAGATAGATTTGGACATGAGGGACCCAAATAAAATATTTGGAGCTCATGAAAAAGATTTTAGCACCTTCAAAAAATTGGAATTAGCTATAGAAACATAGGAATAAATCCCAGAAAAATCTAAAAAATTCCTATGAGGCTCTTAAACGCATTTTAGAAACTTTACACGCATAAAACCACTAAATGCAACGCAAGGCACTCAATATTAAACCTACACTGCTTTATTTTAATTTAGAAAAATTGTTTTCCTTATACTGAATTCGCTGCAAATTAAATAAAGTTAAGAAAAAATTTAAAATTATGAGAAATTCTTTATTTAATTATTCTTTAAAAACACATCCTGAAATCCAAAAATTTTAGGGTGTGACAATGATCTAACGGTTTGGATTATTAAAGAGTCAATATCTAAAGCCAACAACCAAATCATATAACCATAACATAAGAGATTGTGTTTACACAAGAGTTGGGTTTCTAATTATGCACCCTTTCCTCTTATTAGAAAAAATAGCATAGCATCAACATGGTTGTGCCATCAAATAATCAAATTTGCAGCGGCACTACGTTACCAAAGAAGGTGCAAAAACTAAGAATTATTTCCGCTGTTGATGCATCGACTATAACTATGATAATGTTGTGCATATTTTGGATTCAAGAAAGAGGGCTGAGAGAAGATAGAGAAGTAAGGGGAAGCTTTGTGCCTGCGGTGAAGTGAATAGCTGCTGAAGTTGCTATGTAATAAAGAAAAACGCCCCACGATTAACAATTCTTGCACATAGAGGAGCAGTCAACGACAACAATATTATTTCTTCTCTAAATTGTAAGGATGTGTTGTATGCTCATCCATAAGTGGGTGGCAAATTTGTTGTGTGTTTTTTTTAAAAAGAAAAATAGCATGATGATAAAAAGAGTTTGGGTCATATAGAAAAACAATGCTAATAGAAAACTCATTCAGATAAATATATTAGCATGTAAAAACCCACCAAATTATTTGCATAAAAAACTTAGCTACCCACGTTGTTTACGCGGGGCACCTTGCTAGTTAATTGAACTAGACAACTGAAACCGTAAGCAGTAAGCGATACCTGTGACAGCCTTCGAGTTCGACGAGGGCGGGGTTACGAGTACACTGGGCAGTTCTCAATCCAAGGTGCTACTTCTATGGTACTTGGAGCAAATAGGAGAGAGGAAAGTGCGCGCGATTCACAAAACCTGAGTTCCATTGAGGAGCGGCGACGCTTGAGACGATAAGTTGTAGCAGAAAAGAAAGGCCAAACCTGCCACAATGACCTTTCAAAAAATGCATAGGCTGTCAAGTGTCAAGCATCAATGGTTGCCAAAACAATTAAAGAAAAGAAAAACAGTCTCAGATCCGCTAACGAAATAAAACCTCCGGACTCCGGCAGCTGCGAGCTGCGACAGCCGTCGCCTCCGTTCACCTTTGTTCCCCTTTGTTCATGATTGTAGTGCCATCTTTGTGTGTCGACTGCAGGCCTGCAGCTAACATTTGACCTTTGGGGGTCAAATTCTCTTTTTCTATACCAGTATTATGGTATAATTGTGATTCTAAAGAGATTTCAGGGTATACGCGTTACACTCTTGAAACTGCTACCTTTTTGTGTCCATTCTGGTGCCATTGGTGAATCTACGTCTTTACCTTTTCTTTCATTCACGAATCATGCTAAAGAATTGAATGCAAGAATGAACAGAAATAAAAATTGTGTTTATCTCAGATCATTTTTTATCATTTATATGTATAGAGGCCATATGAGACATGCCGGTGCTGTTTGTATTGTTCTGTTTCACCTTTTTGTGATTGGATTTAACGTATTGGGATCAATTTCACTTCTGTTTTTTCAACTGTGGCTGTCCGATTTTTTGAAATAAATTAAACTTTTGATTCCAATATAATATATATCAAGTAGCACTGGCCCAACACTATGCAGGGAGCGGCAAAGCCGCTCCAAGATTTCTAGTGTACACCACATGCCGAGATCACACATTCTCAAAATTATTTGGGGCCACACATTCTCAAAATTATTTAGGGCTGATCAACCTTGGTCTGGTACATAGGTGTGGTAAACGGCCCAAGATTTTGTAATAGAAATTTTAAGGATGGGACCTAATTAGAGCCGGACCAAAATACTAGTTTTTAAGCTAAAATTAACTAGGGCAAGTTAGATTGCGAAGGACGGCCATGATCCATTCCCACCCCTAGGTACGGGAACCGAGGCTTATCTATAATTTCAGGGTACAATCCATCCGCTTCCATGGTTACATGAGTACAAGAGTTCACACCTCAAAATAGAATGTGGCAAAAATCCAATTTTGAGGTATGAAAAAAGTCTAGAAAATATTTCTAATATTTGGCACTAAAATCATTCAGGACACTTTGTTCAAGTGTAACATACTTCAGTAGTCACTAATCAGGCAGGGTGCAAAGAAACAGGGGCACCAATGCACCAATTTCTAGGCATAGTATCAGGTTGATTTCACAGCAGTTGCAAGCGATTTAAGAAGAGTTGGTGACGGCCTTCTTAGAGTATGAGTGAGAAGAATCATCAATGACAATAGAGTTAATGCTCCAGCTTGGTGTGCTGAGCCCAACGAGGTAGGGACGTACATCAAGAGTGTAGATATGCCTAGTGTAACCTGAAATAGAATATGTAATAACATTGTTAGGTATAGGTATTGTGCACTGGTACAGGTCATTAAGTATTGATTATATTCTTTCATGTGCCTAAAATAAATGTACTATTTTGCCTAATGCAATAACTTCATCTGGCATAGAAATTGGATTAAGATTATTGATAGTTAGTTACATCAGTTATATGCAGAAACAGAAAAATTTATCAACATCATATAACATCAAGGAGCTCGATTTATTACCTGAAGAGCAGCCATCCCAAGCGTGCTCCCGATCAAAGATTTGATTGCTGGATGCATGTCTATTTTTCTTGCAGCCAGCCATAATCCACCCACGGACAATAATGTGGTTGTTGCAAGAATTCGGTGATTGAGCTACAAGAATGGGCAGAGCTAGTTAATCTACAAGAATGGGAAGATCTTGTTAATCTACAAGACTAGATGAAGAATTCTTGAATGACAGTTCTTGTGATCATGCACTAAAAAACTTCTTGTGATAAAATCACCAATGCATGAACAAAAGAATATTCTCCATTGTAAGCATTGTTCATCTGATCACAAGAAACTAATACTTATAGGACGGTTCTTGCAAAATTGGTTGACACATTTTTTATGGGGAAGAAACAAACTGTAGGGGTAGTGTAAAATCTATTTGTGGTTGTAGCCAGAATGAACTAATTAAAGATTTAAGAAACAAAAAGAGTGACTCTGCAAACCCTCAGGAATGGAACACTCAAGACAAAATGATCATTTGGAGCTGAGCTCCTTTTTCATGATAAAATGAACAGACCTTAAACTTATCATTAGGAGAATAGTTACCTGCACAGTAGATGTATTCTCAAAAAAATTTCGTATGAGAGGCTCCATAATAAATACATCTTCAGGGATCCAAGTGTCACCCATCTTTGGGAATGAATTGTATGCATGCCCCTGGTTATAGCAATTATAAATAATTAGACGATTAAAAGAAAAGGTATAGCTAGTTTCAACGTGGAAACTAAAACACCACACAAAGAATGTAAGACGTACTGCATCATTGCCTGCAACAAATGCTCCAGATATAGCAGTAATGCCTACAACAGCACTGACAGGAATAGCCAACTTCCTAATTTTTGCTGCGCCCTTTACCCAACTCATTGATCCGGTTGGAGGATCTGGCATCACTACTGACAAAGCAGTCCACAATATACCACAGTATATAACAAATGCAGATGTCAGATGAGTTGCCAACCTGTAAGGGCTAACCCTGGGTTGCACATACTCAGATGTTGGTTCCTGAGGTGAAAAGGAAATAAGTGAAGCTCCAAGCTTCAAAGTAGTGAAACATGAAAGACATTATATAAATACCTCAAGACCACTTTTCACCATCCACCAGCCAATCAGTCCCTGCGCACCACCAAGTGCAAAAAGAGCCGACAGCCTGAGCCCAAGTTGGCGGGTAACATACCCTTTTGCAATAAAGTACGCAAAAGGACCTGCAAATACAAAGCCCAAAGCTCTTCCCCACATTCTGTGTCCGTACTCCATCCAGTATATAAATTTGAAATCCTCAAGGCTCATTCCTTTGTTCACCCTAGATATGTTCATAGAATGCTGCTATTACATTAGCAGAAAATGATATGCAAAGCAGTATCTCTATATGAAGGGAATAAACAAGGACCAAATGAAGGAAACACATCTGGGCATAGTTTCTGTTGTTTAAACGAAAATAGATAGACATTGCTGAGGCCTGAGAGTATTATTCCTACATAGCGAGCAAAAATCATATCGATAAATAAGAAAATAGTACTGCATCATCTTTTTCCTTTGATGTTCTAGTCTGTTGTTGGTGGCGACGAATCAACGATAATGTTCTGTGCTTTCTAGAATTTGATAATACCTTTAAATCTGTCAAGATTGGACATATGGAGACTGAGGACTTCTGGTTTGATGCACCACAAGAGCTCGAGTCCTTACTGAACTTTGACAGCATTGAATGGGTTAGACCACGACTTCATTTGATGCCAAAACTTTGGTAAGGATCAATTTTCTTTGGCTCTCTAATTCTATTTTAGCTAAATAGGACTGGTATATGGACAGCCAATTTTAGTAACAGTAAACGTCGCATCAATAAATATAAAATCTCAAAAACAGAGGCAGTAATGGAATGGATGGCAATGCATAGTAAATCTTTCACAAGTTTATTAGAAAAAACACTCCCAAGGTGTTAGCGTTAATATAATAGAGCCGGTTCCACTGGCGTGTTCTAATACCATAAGTTGTGACAGTTAAACAATCCTGTAGATACATAAGTTCAGTAGCACCAAACTAGTGAGATTGCAAGAATGGTGTTCCATTGAGATGCTTGAATCATCTATACGGTCATGAAAATCGAATATGGAAGAAAAATAAGTAGTCGTGTCATGTAACAGTCTATTACCTAGTTCCACAAGTGGACATCAACAATAGAAGGCAAAAGGCAACGCATAAACAAATGGCAGCAATTGCATCCTTACCTCTTGTACTCAGGCGACTGCTTGTATTTCTCAAATTCCAGCAGCCAAGCCTCATCTGATATTGGAGGAATTTCCCCAGTGAACTTCCAGTCAGTCATTGACAGACCAGAACGTGTAAGCCGAGTTATTCCTCCAAGTATAACCAAGCTGAACACCCAAGCAGCACAACCAAAAAGCCATATCCCAACTGCCGTCTGTGCTTGAGGCCCTTTAGTAACAAGCAACTTCAATCCTGAATTCGCTGCTCCATTGGCCATCGTCGAATTCAATGCTGTTGTGGTTGTTGACATTTTCTTGTGCATTGGCCCAGTAAGGTCTAAAAATGGAACACTTGAATCAGCTGTAAATTTTGAGAATTCCTTTGAACAAGGCAAGGTCAACTGATGAATCTTATAGGGTCTGTTTGGTTGCCTGGCTAGATCTAGCCTGGCTAAGATCTTAAGCCTGGCCAGCTTTAGCCTGTCTCTAGCAATACATTTGGCCATGTTTGGTTGGCTGGCTTAGATTAGTCTGTATAGCTATACTGCACCGCATAGCATATTCCTTTAAAGTTTGAGAAATGGGCTGTGCGGATGATGTGTGAATTTGATGTATGTCACAAAATTGCATCATGCATCGGCATATAAAAGACACAATTTTTAAGTTTTTGAGTAACTACAGCACCTGAGGCGTTGTTTCCTCTTCACAAATGCAGAGTTTTAATCACATAAGCTACTTTCTTCCAATCTCAAATTCTAAAGAACATGCATGGGCAAGCTTCATCCTTCATTACAGCTAATGCCCTATGATCAATCAGATAAACCTCTAGGAGCCAGATGGCACATCCAACCATATGCTAATTCACTAGCAAATCAGATAAACATCTAGAGTTTTCAAGACAAGCATGTCCAATCAGATAAAGCTATTGCTCCAAAATGATCACCTGCCCGTACATACATAATACGAATTCGTCCTGAATCATCATTTCCCTCGAAATTGCTCCCATCATAGATTGATAGAAGGGTCAGCATTTCCTCGAACATGACGGCGTCAACAAGGGGAAAGGGGACTACGCAGAGAGAGAAGTGGGTGAAGACTGAAGAGCAGACAGATCCGCTCACCTTGGGAGCGAGGGAGCGGAAGGCGTGGAAGGAGGCAAATCGGGAAGCTGTGGAGAAGACCCCCGTCGACCCCGGCCGCGGCGGGAGGAGGCATCCGCTGCCGCCGCCGGCGGCGGATCCAACCCTAGGAACAGCGGGAGCGGGAGCGCTCCTGGGGACCAGGCGGGGGATCATCAGAGTCGAAGCCTGCTCCCTGCCACGCCGGAGCAGCGCCGCGGCCACCCTGCTCCCCATCTTGGCTTGCGGAGGAAGAAGAAACCGGGGGCTCGTCGGGGTTTAGCGTGGCTGCGCCTGCGCGGCTGCGCGTGGGGTTTAAATTGCGCGGCCACGTCAGTGAGGTGGTGAATCGGATGCGCTGACTCACGGTTTTGTGCTGGATCCCGTGGGTCTCATCCCGTGGTTCCCACGGAAAATGAAGCCTAAATCACCTCGTGGTGCGTGCACGTTGGGGCCGTGAATAAAGCCAACTCACTGGGCCGTGATATAAATATATTAATTAATAGTATTAAATATATATTAATTAAAAAATATATTACATGGATGAGAACTAAGTCGTGAGACGAATTTATTAAGTCTAATTATACCATGATTAGATAATGTAATGTTACAATAAATATATAGTAATTATATATTAATTATAACTTAATTATGTTTGTTAGTTTTGTCTCGCGAAATAGACATGATTTATGCAATTAGTTTATGTTTAATACGTCTAATTATCACTTATTTAAATCTCTAAATTTTAGCACCTAGATCCAAACACCACCTAAAACTGTAGATAACTTGAAACCGTCGAAAAAACAAGAAAAATCATGTGGTTAGGCTTCGACTTGTTCGGGTGGCTGGCGACTGGTGCTGATTTGTGCTGAGAGAAAAATACTGCTGGCTGGTTGGTTGGTGCTGATTTGCGCTGAGAGAAAAATATTGTTGACGGTATGCTGATAATCTAAGCGAGGGCTCGACCAATGAACATATTATGAACCACATTTTATGAACGATAATAATTTGCAAAAATATCACCAATGAACATAAGAGCATGAGGTTAGGCTTCGGCAAAATATAACCTATTATCGGCACAACGACTCATCATCAGATCTTAACAACAGAATATCATATGAGATCTAAGTTGTTCTAATCCATGACTCATATCTTGCTTCATGGTGCAATGCAAGCAGTATTATCGAAAATGCCCTTAAGACATACATGTTCATCCGTAAAATAAACTAACCATCATTGTCTTATTTGTTTCAGTAAAATGTATATATCGTAATAATCTCAAATAAAAAAACTGAACCTCTCATAACGATAGAAGATCAATTAAGCGGACGGTTAGAAAATTGTAGTTCCAAGCATACGTGGATCCAGTATAAGACATGTAACTGACAGCGGTGTCATGTCAACATTATCTCAGAGACCATAGATCAGTGAAAACAAATTTGAACAACGATCAAGTCGTAGGTATACTATTATCTATAAATCCTAAAAGGCTTAGTGTTTTAGGCTATACATACAAGAACTCAATTTATAATGATTGAAGGAAGATAATATCAGCACTCTATCAAAACCAAAAACACTGACTGCATATGTGCATAAAAAAAAGTAGGATAAGACACCTCAAACCATTTAATCATCTTTATCTATGTTATTACTCATAACGGGAAAGATACAAAACTGGACATAGACAGAAAAACTATTCGAGAACTGATGTACCACAAACAGTAGTATAACTAAAGGGCATTGCTTAAATCTGTCAATAATAGACCATAAGTTGTGGTCTTACAAAGGATGTAGTGGTAGCCCAATAATCACAAACCATTTCCACTGAATCGTAATGATATTTGAATCTCATTTTCTAAGTATACTTTCTTCAACGTAAAAAGAATATGATCCCTTCCATTTAAAAAAAAACGCACCCTTAAATACCAAAAGAGGGGTTATGCAATGTGTAGTTTGCAGCAAGCTTCTTCAAATTGTATATCGTAGTGATATATGCATTCTTTTATAAGGTTTAGCACTTAAAAAGACAAAAAGAATCCATTGACTCAGACAGATATCGAAAACGTGGACATTCTAGTATTTGCTTTGGCTGACAGGCGCACAGGGCCTTACCAAAATTAAAGAAAAGCATTCTCAACTCTCTAAACACTGAACTGAACAGATCTAGCTCACTGATTGGCTAACCAAACAAACCTCCCAGCACCGGATCCGCACAGCCCACACGGCCGCGCCGTTCCTTCCTTCGCCGTCCCCGGCAGCCGCTGCCTTCGAGTCCTTTCCTTCACCCCGCAACTCCTATTCCCTGCTCCCAAACCAGAGGAGCGATGGCGACCTCCTCCACCCTCGCCTTCCTCTCCGATCGCAAGCGCCCAATCGTCGTCGCGGTCATCCTCTTCATCGTCCTATCCTCTCTCTTCCTCCTCTTCAGCCCCGCGCCGTCCGCGCTCCCGTTCTTCTCCTCCCCCTCCTCCCACCTCATCTCCTCTGAGACCTCAATTCCCGTCTCCTCTAACGCATCTCCACCCGAAGCCCAATTATCTGTTGCCTCCGACGGGGTCAACAGCAGCAGCACTACTGCTGGTCCTGTTCCCGTCCCTGCTGACGCATCTCCGCCCGTAACCGGAACTGCCACCGCGTTCGACGGGGTTGGTAACAGCACCGCCAACCCGCCTCGGCCAGATGCCACAGCAGCTGCCGGCGACGCTGAGGCTGGCATGCCCCAACCAGATCACGACACGCCCACGCCCACGTCCCCTTCCGCCGTCGAAGCGAGTGGATCAGGAGGCAACAACGAGACCACCGCGGGAGTCTCGGCCGAGCGAGATGAGGAGGGGAGAGGCGGCGGCGGCGCCGTGGAGGAGCCGGTGGAGCTGCCGTCGTGGGAGCTGTGCGAGGTGGGGAAGGGGGTGGAGGCCGCGGACTACATCCCCTGCCTCGACAATGTGAAGGCGATCAAGGCGCTCAAGTCGCTGCGGCACATGGAGCACCGGGAGCGGCACTGCCCCGAGCCGAGGCCGAGGTGCCTCGTGCCGCTGCCCGAGAGGTACCGGCGTCCGGTGCCGTGGCCGCTCAGCCGTGACATGGTGAGGACGCCCGCTATTCTTCGGTAAGCGAGGAAGCGGTTTCTACTGCTGTTTGTTTATTCCCCAGTCGTCGAGTGGTGGTAGCACTAATTTAATGTGCTAATATGTGCTCCTATGCTCTGATTAGGATGCACTTTGTGTGTGGTCCTCCAGTGCCTCAATCATAAGATCCGATCAAGCACATGTTTTAACATTCTCAAAACGGAATAACAGTTCAGACACGCCTGGAAAGTGTAGTAGAGGACTCTGTCAGAGACATCTAGATCTCGGATACAGCCTTAGGAGTTAGTAATTCAATACGCCCATCTTATTCAGCTGTACATAAAGCGTGTAGCCAGGTTGGGATTTTGTCCAATCATGTGTTAAGGGTAATATATACTGATGCGAACATTTTTATCTGTTTCGGCAAGGACCCTTGGGAACATATATGGCTATGATGTGTGGATACTATCTATTAGATGAAAATTCAATGCGTGGATATTGAATTTCCCTTTTATGTAAATGCAGACTTTATCACATTTATATCTCCAATGCTTAGTTTTGGAATGTAGCTAGTTTATGGTTTATTACCTTGGTTGAACAATCAGTAATGTATACCATTGCTGACCACCTTGCAATATCACATTCCACTTGCTAATTTCAGATTTGGTATAACAATGTTCCTCACCCAAAGCTAGTGGAATACAAGAAGGACCAGAACTGGGTCAGGAAATCTGGTAACTATTTTGTTTTCCCCGGAGGTGGGACTCAATTTAAGAATGGCGTGGCTGCATACATCCGATTCATTGAACAGGTAGACGTTACTTGTGTTCTTTATGTGATTACAACATGTCCTATTATATATGTTTGCATGTGATGTTGCTTTTCAGGTATTATATTATTGATATGTTTGTAATATTCGCACTGAAGACTTGGGGAGTAAAAAAAGGCATGTTGAGTTCATCGGAAAAATTTTCTCACTTAAACATAAGCAATACAATGCTCCACCTTGTTTTTATCTGTCATAACTCACAGCTTGCAGTTATTGTGTTTATAGATTTTGCCAAACATTCAATGGGGAATCCATACAAGAACTGTCCTAGATGTTGGATGTGGTGTAGCTAGCTTTGGTGGATACTTGCTTGACAGGAATGTCATTACCATGTCTGTTGCACCCAAAGATGAGCATGAAGCTCAGATACAGTTTGCATTGGAGCGTGGGATTCCAGCTTTTTTGGCAGTGATTGGAACACAAAAGCTTCCTTTCCCTGATAATTCATTTGATGTGATCCACTGTGCAAGGTGTAGGGTCCACTGGTATGCTGATGGCAAGTACTTTGGGACACTGTTAAATTCTGTTGTAGTTCTTCTCTTTATTCTACTCAACAAAACATTGTCCACTTATTTAGACTATATTTAATTTAATGTGTGCAATATGCATTTTTTGTGTGTTAATGCTATTCTTCTTGGGTTTACAGGTGGAAAACCATTGTTGGAGCTCAATAGGGTACTCAGGCCTGGAGGGTATTACATTTGGTCTGCAACTCCTGTCTATCGCAAAGACCAAAGAGATGTAGATGACTGGAATGGTTAGTGGCAACCATCTTTCACCTCATTTTTTTTATCAACATAAATGTTCTGCATAGCATTAGTATCTAAAATAAATTACTCACCTTTGCGAAATGGCAAGTGTTTTTTTTTCAATCTGCCCCCTCCCCCCAACACCCACAAATATATTAGCACCATATGTTGAAGGTAAAAGTAAATTTCTAATTTCATTTCACATCTAGTCATGTCAGTGTGCAATATAGTATACCAGTTAAGAACATGAATCTAACAAAAATTTGAGAGATGCACTAGCTTTGTGCCTATGTCATTTGATGGAATCGATCAATTAGTACATTAGGTAATTATAGTAATTATTATCAATGACACTTGATCATTGTTATATAGTATGACTTATGCTTAGTGGCCATAGTTAAAAATTGAAATTGTTTTCGACTACGGTAAATAAAATAGGTTTACTTTGGTACCTTGTTTCTTTCTCCTTAGACCTGCAAACCATGTTTGCGAACCTATCACTTAACTCAGCAGAGAACAGTCGCTTATTACTGATTGGATTTGTGTTCTACTGTTGGCAGCGATGGTTGCTCTGACCAAATCAATTTGCTGGAGGACAGTGGTAAGGTCTCGGGATATTAATAAGATTGGAGTTGTTATATACCAAAAACCGACATCAAATTCATGCTACCTTGGGAGAAAGAATAGCGAACCACCTCTGTGCTCTGATGGTGATGGATCACGTTCTCCTTGGTACATTTTCTTGAACCTTTTCGTTTCTGTTATTGTTTACACTTTTCATTTGCGATCCATGCCTGTCTTCATTAGCTACCAGTGGCTAGGATCACTCGACCTGGGCAATGGCCGCATCAGTGATCAAGACACTTAAGATTTGCACCATCTTGTTCCTTGGCTACTGATGCATCACTTCAGTGGAGACTTACGCTATGACCTTTATCCATGCCAATATATCAATCACCTTGTATTTACCCCTTCAGGTATACACCTCTCGACAGTTGCCTCTTTCCTGCTGTTTCGAGTTCAGGTGGAGGAAATAGCTGGCCCATTTCATGACCTGAAAGACTTAACATGAAGCATACAACTACATCTAACAACTCTTCTGTCCAGTTTTCTCAAGAAAAAATTGACACTGATACAAACCATTGGAAGGAACTTGTTTCAGAAGTATATCTCAATGAATTTGCAGTTAATTGGTCTAGTGTTCGCAATGTTATGGACATGAATGCTGGTTTTGGAGGGTAAGTAAAAACTTATTAGAGCTCTTTATGCAATTTAGTGTAGACTAATTGATTGTGTCAGCTGTCACAGCATCGTTTGAAATTTCTAATGTTCACTTATGCTTGGTTCAAACCCCGGTTATCACTCATGTTCAGGTGGTATTTGTTAATACCCCATAGCCCACCTCATTTCTTTTTATTCCCATGAATTATTTCCCTTTTATTTTACTGAATCTTGTTAGACTATTAGCTCAGATGTTCCAGACAATTAGAAGTGCTAATTTGTTAAGTTACTGAAACTATGGCTTTTCACCATTTTAGCTTGTGTAGTTTTTTCTTCCTTGTTGAAGGGAGTAATATGCTGTATTTTCCAGCAATTGACTTCGCAATCCTTGGTTTGAACTTTTCTGATGTTTAATGGGACACAGTGTACACAGTTTCTCTTTACAAGCTGTCAGTTTGTCAAGCTTTTCTAGTCCTGGATAGAGAGTTGGAAGGGTACCTCATTAAAATCAAGGATGCAACTTTGTTCAGAGGACATGATCTGCTTGCCCCATTCTTATGGTTTATGTTTTTTATTACATTTAGCTTCATTTTTTTTCTTCAGATATTCTTCCTTTCTTAAAAGTAGTGAACTAAGTGCTTCATTTGTGGTGAGATATTGATCAAAATTGTTTCCTTAACAGATTTGCAGCATCACTTATTCATCAATCATTATGGGTTATGAATGTCGTGCCTGTTGATCAGCCAGATACATTGCCCATCATTTTGAACAGAGGCTTGATTGGGGTATATCATGACTGGTGTGAATCTTTTAATACATACCCACGGACTTACGATCTTCTTCACATGAGTTATCTCCTAGGCCCCCTTACCAAAAGGTAATCGAGCTTGTCTTTTGATTGTTGAAGAAATTTTACTGTTTATATTCTGACATTCTCTTGTATCTGTAATCGCAAGCAAGCTTTATATTTGTTTTTGTGCTTTAGGTGTCATATCATCGAAGTAGCAGCGGAAATTGACAGAATACTTAGACCTGGTAGATGGCTTGTGCTGCAAGACACTATAGGAGTGATAAGAAAGATGGACCCTGTTCTTCGTTCTCTGCATTACAAGACTACAATTATCAAACAGCAATTTCTTGTTGCCACCAAGGGCTTCTGGCGCCCTGGAAGCACAAGTTCTTAGTCATGATGATTCCACTTCCACACCAGTTGGTGATTCATGGGTGCACCCAAAGTTTGTGTTGATTCTTCTGATTCTTATTACATTGATTCTTCTCATAGCATAGATAAGAGGACACACCGTAGCCCCATATCAAGGTGAGTTTCAGAGGTCTGGCTTTGTTTCACTATTTTTGAAATGTTTAAGCCATGTGAATTTCTGTTTGGTATTGGAAACAGGTTAGATCAATCGGTTAGTGCTGACAAGTCTGTTAGGTGGAGTCTAGAAGCATTTTTTTTGTATGTTTATATCTATATAAAATTGAACAATATGCCATCAATATTTTGTATATTTTGCCACAACATCCTCGTCTTCTTGCAAAAGAATAGGTACGGCCGTATGGGCTTCGAATTATTTCTTTTCTGTTCATCGATTTTCTAGTCCCGTTGTCTGCATGGATTGAGTTACAGTTAAGCCATTCGATATTAAACTATCTGGTTGGGATTCAACACCGCTGACCTTTTACCTATGGAGCTATCTTTTGTAGATACTAAGTACTAACACTGGGTCTGAAATGGTATCGACACAACGTTACTTCGAGACACTGAAACTTCAGTAAAATCTGGATGGCAGTTGCCATAACTGAAAAGACCCACCAGATGAAGCAGAACTCCAGCATTATCATATTTTTCCCTTTCCCTGTAGCTATTTTATCCTCTAATCCCAAGCCCTGCTGTATGTCTCTTCCCCTTGTGTTCCATCCCATTCGATGCCTAGACTCGTGAGCCGCCCCATCACAGCACCCTCTAAACACCGTATGTACAGACTACAGGGCCGCTCTATTAAGGCACAGAGCAGCTAGTGGGCATTCCGGTGAAAATGTTGGTGGTATATGTCACGCCGTTTAGATCTCAAATTCCACCCTAAATTTTACTATACAGAGAGAAGATTCTCATCACATCAAAATATCGGCACATGCATGGAGTACTAAATATAGATGAAATCAAAAACTAATTGTACAGTTTTGTTGTACTTTGCGAGACTAACATTTTGAGCCTAATTAATCAATGTTTGGACAATTTTTCACAAATATAAATAAAATACTACAGTGATGCATTTATTACCGACATCAAACTTTGGTCCAAAGTTTGGATCCAAAATTTGGATCTAAACAAGACCCATGTTTCTGTTATGGAATATGGTCATGTGGATGCGGGATGCCAGTGCTGCTGACCCAAGTCAGCTAGGGCATGGAGCAAGTGGCAAGCCTTGAGGAGGGGAACGTTTACGTGTTTGTTTGTTGGGCGCAACGCCACGGATCACGGTGCCGAAGTGAGGACTGAGGAGAGAAAAGGATCTCTTGAGTTCTGAATAGCTGGATGCTTTGACGCCGGGCTCGTCCGGGTTCGGTTCCTTGAACATGTATCGGGCGAATTGAAGGCTTCTTTGCCAGCCGCCTGTCTCCGGATCCGGATGCATCCTAGGCGAGGGCGTGGAAGTCGCGGCACAAGTCAGCTGAGAATGGGTCAGGAACCAAACAAATCCACGCCCATCCATACTAATTCTATCATATTTACAACCAATCTAATCTCACACACTTAGCGTTCGAACCGAATCAGTTCAAACTATTTAGCTTTTTTCTTCTAACCAAACCAAAATAATCGGTTTCAACCCAAATATTGAAACCGGTTTTCACTAACTACTCATAATAAGAATATGTCTTAGGAAAAAGTCTACTTCACCCCCCAATCTATGAGGGGTGGAACCCGACTTTTTTGTTTTTTAGCCCTTTTCACGAAAGAAGTTCACAAATACGCCCCTGGTGGAAAGATTTCAAAAAATGGACCCTGGGCTCGGTGCCATAGCACGCGGCGCCGAGGTCATACAGCTCGGCGCCACGGTGCATGGCGCCGAGCCATCGATAGCCGAGCCGGCGTGGCGTCCTACATGGCAGGGGGCTAGGCGCCATAGACCATGGCGCCGAGCTTGGCGCCGTGGATCTTGGCGCCGAGCCTTTGAATAGGACTCGGCGCCGAGCTCCTCCCGCGCGTCCACCAGTCCGCTCGCTCGTCGTCCTGCCGCCGCGCGCCGTTCCTCCCCCGGCCGCCCCCACCCCGCGCCCGGCGCCCCTGGCCCCGTTGCCCCTCCCCCCCGGCCGTCGGCGCTCGTGCCGCCGGCGCTCGTGGCCCGGCGCCACTGCCCCCGGGCGCCCCTGCCTCCTACCGCGTCACCCCTGTCGTGTAAGGTAAAAAAATAGAGAAACAGTCAGTGATGTTAGTAATTTATCTGATAGCTAGAATTATATATAGTAATTTAGTTACTATAGAAGTAGTTAGTGATTTTAGTTTAGTATATGCATAGTGATATTAGTTAGTGATAATATTTACGGTAGTGTTTTAGTTAGCGATATCATTGGTATACTACGTTAGTATAATCAAGATTAGTGGTAGTTTAAAGTAGTATATATTTGTAGTGATAACTAGTGGTAGTTTTGAAGAATAGACATGACTTACGGGGTAATGAAAGTTTGTTTCGATATTTGCATGTAGTACTAGATGGACAACCTAGTGAACATATATCATGGTGGCAGTGTGGAAAGAGATCGTTATGGATATGTTGAGTTTGTTGACATGCAAAGTGTGCCGGTTCTATTCAATGAAAGGCCATCTTTTAGTGAGTTTGTTGTAAGGGCTCGTGAGGAGATACGTTCACATGGAGACGTTGATGACATAGAAGTTGACGGTGTTATCAACCTAGGTGCTCCCCCCAACATCTTGAGGCGGACCGTCCGAATTGACAGTGAGAACCAATGGGACAATTATGTGAGAGTGGCAATGAAGAGTCAGTTGCAATGTTTAGATGTGGTGGTGCGGCCGGTGTTTATTGATCCCACCCCTAACATGTGTGGCCCAGTAATGGATCATCTCCCACATGATTACTCTCCGCTACGGGAACTTGGTAAGAGTTTTGATGAACCTTTGCCGAGTGTCCCCGATGCTCAATCTGCTCCTGATAGTAAGTATCGCATCCACATATGTTGTTGGAGCTCATGCAATACCATTTTATCATGATATCCTTATCTTTGTGCCTTTTATTGTATAGGGGACATTCATGATAATGTCGGTGTTAACTCGTTGCCCTATGGTGTCCGAAATGAAGAGGAAATTAGGGCCTCCAACAGTGTGGAAGTTGAAGCTGTAGTTATGCATCATGATAATGTCGGTGCACACCGAGTCTCCTCCTTTGTCCGAAATGAAGATGAAATTAGGGCCTCCAACAGCATGGCAGATGTGGCCGATGAAGCTCAAGTTATGAATGATGATGAGTCTTATGAGTGTGCGAGGGCCATTGACTCTGATGATGACCGACCGGTTGGAGAGCTTACAGAGAGTGACATTGAGATGATGAGACGTATCCTGCCTGGTCGTGACTTAAGTGTTCATGCATTCAGTGATCTTGCACATTCAGATAAGGCTCGTGCAGAAGGTCGTGATGAAGACCTTTTAGACGCTCCTGAGGTTTCTTGGAGCATGACAGTTGAGACGGGGCGCATTTTCAATGACCTTCCATCATTGAAGAGGTGGTTGCAGCATTTTGCAGTCCTTCACAAAAGGCCATACAAGGTCCTCCATTCTTATGCTGAGCGGCGGTACACAGTTGTATGTGACAAGGACCGTTGTGATTGGAGGGTATGTGCAAGGAAGCAAAAGGTCACCGGTAAGTGGAAGATCACAAAAGTGGTTGGGCCACACACATGTTCAGAACATGAGTTGACAACTAAGCATCGACAGTTGAGCTCAACCTTAATTGCGAAGCGGCTAATGGGAATTCTGAAGCAAGAACCCACCATGAAGGTGAAGACAATTATCAGCACAGTTAAGGAGGTTTATGATGGATACCAGATTACTTATGGTAAAGCTTGGAGGGCTAAGCAGCGGGCATGGAAGATGATATATGGGGATTGGGAGGACGGCTATGAGCAGTTGCCGGAACTTTTAAATGCAATCAAAGCGGTGAATCCAGGGACAGTTTACGAGTACATGCCTAAACCAAATGAGTTGATCAATGGCGGCAGATTTTCTTCCGACTCTTTTGGTGCTTCCCTCAGTGTGTTGAGGCCTTCAAGTATTGTCGGCCCGTCTTCTCAATTGACGGCACGTTTCTTCTTGGGAAGTATGCAGGGGTGCTTCTTATAGCCATATCTGTTGATGCAAACAACAAACTGGTTCCTTTGGCATTTGCCTTGGTTGAGAAGGAGAACAAAGATAGTTGGGGCTGGTTCTTGAGACTCGTCCGGATACATGTGGTTGGTCCCGGTCGAGAGGTTGGTGTCATATCTGATAGGCAACAGGGCATACTAAATGCCGTGCGTGAGCATATACAGGGGTATGCCCCTTTGCACCATCGTTGGTGCACTCGACACCTTGCCGAGAACCTCCTCCGTAAGGATGGTGTCAATGACAACTTCAAGCTATTCGAGGAGTGTGCATGTTAGCTTGAGGATAAGTACTTCCGTGAGAAGTTGGAGCAGATCAGAACAGCCACAAATGCAGAGGGTAGACAATGGTTGACAGGATTGATGAGAGATTTGGAGAAATGGACTAGGTCCCATGATGTTGGAGGATGGAGGTACGAGTTTCAGACCAGCAACATAGCGGAGTCGTTCAATGGCCTGCTCTTGGGGATACGTGGTATGCCTGTGAATGCTATTGTTTCCTACACTTTCTACAAACTTGTTGCGTTTTTCAATGATAGGCATGCCAAAGCTAGAGAGTTGCAGAGTCGTGGAGTGAGATGGCCTAAAAACCCAACACAACACCTGAACAAGGCAAAGGAACGGGGACACACACATGAAGTTGTGTGTTTTGATCATACTTCGGGCACTTATGAGGTAGTACAGAGGGGTGGTACAACATCCGATGGCGAGATCCGAGAGTCCAGAAAGCATGTGGTTTGTCTACAAGAATTTACCTGCACTTGTGGTGCACCAAAGCAATATCACTTCCCATGTTCTCATTTGGTGGCTGCAGCAAGAGCTCGGAACTACGACATCGAGAGTAGGATACCTCGTGAGTATAGTGTTGACTATCAAGTGCTCACATGGAGTCCTAGATTCGTACCTTTTCGGGACTCGGGAGAGTGGCCTCCATATGACGGCCCGAAGTATGTTGCAGATCTAGCTTCCCGTTGGGACAAGCGTGGGTCTAGAAAGAGGACGAGGTACAAGATGGTTATGGATCAGATTCCAGGAAGAACTAGGCGAGGTAGTGGAACTCCATTTCTTAATGACCCCGATCAGTATGAATGTGGCAAGTGTGGTAGACTGGGTCACAATTCACGCACGTGCCATTGGCGTATTAGTCAGGTGACAATAAATTATGTACTTTGTTGCATTTTGTAAATTATTTCCCGCATTTTATCGGTTACTTGCATACATTTGTTGCAAATATTTTTTTGTAATATTTATTGTTAAGATGTTAAATTTTCTAACTAATCTGTCTCTCTATTTCAGGATGGCGCTACCCCACCTGCTGGATCCGTACTACGACCAGAACCACCGAGGATGACTCACGGTGGAGGGGCAGGTAATGACATACTCTCGCTTCGTCAATCATATTAAATTTCTAATTGCTACTAACTTTGTTAATCAAAATTTTAATTTTGCGCAGGAACTGCCCCTTCTTCGTCCTTGAACCCATAACGGGTTCGTTGACATGTGGTACGACGACAGGTATACTCCTCTCTTGAGGATGGCTGGCCTGGACGTCGTATCGTACCAGGTTCGCCGCGGGTTGCCTGTTTTGAACCCAGCGGCGATCACAGCTCTTGTTGATAGGTAAAATCATAGTCCCACAAATCCGGTCTCTTTGTTGTTTTCAATATATTGGATGATTCATTTCAGTGTATCATTTATGTAGGTGGAGGCCGGAAACTCATACTTTCCACCTTCCTTGTGGTGAGATGACAGTGACACTTGAGGATGTGCAGAAGCTTCTTGGACTCAGTGTCAGAGGGCGTCCGGTTACAGGCCAGTGCAGCCCTGAGGGTTGGAGGGATCGTGTGCACGCCTTTCTAGGGAGAGAGCTTCCTGCCGCGGCTCCGGGTACACGGACCTCTGGGGTACCTATTTCTTGGCTCCGACAGAACTTTGGCATTTGTCCGGGAGATGCAGATGAGCAGACAGTTACCTACTACTGCAGAGCTTGGATCCTTCACTTGTTTGGGTGTGTTCTCTTTCCAGATGGCACTGGTGACGCCGCGTCTTGGATGTACATCCCTTGCCTGACACACTTCTACACGGCGGGGGGTTACAGTTGGGCGTCCGGAGTCTTGAGTTTCTTGTACCGGCACCTTTGCGAGGCTTGTCGGCGCACCCGGCAGGGCAGTTCTGTTGGGGGGTGTGTGTACCTTCTCCATCTTTGGATGTGGACTCGTTTACCTGTTGGTCGGCCCACAGTTCTTCCTTGAAGCGTCCCCTCGAAAGAGAGAACTTAATGTGATACAAATACCAGTCCCAGGATGCTGGCTCACATTATTACAACAGATAGTTCAGTACAAAAACGACATTACGGGAGACGGTGGCATTGCAGGGCCACAACAAACAGAACTAGCACTAAGCTCCAAATAAAGAGGTTGATAACATAGAGGTCTTCATCAGAGTGGCAACGCATGCGGCTTCCAGCGGGTGACCCTAACACACAGGCAAAGGTTGGGTGCAGAACGAACCCCACTAGACGATATCCTCAGGCACAAAGTCCGGGTCTGCTTCTGCAACAGATTAAGCAACGGTGAGTACTTACGTACTCAGCAAGCGCAACCGCAACCACGAAGGGTATAACAGAAGTATGCAAGTATTGTAACAAGGTAGGCTCATGGTTCATTTAGCAGCAAAGAAAATTTTATTACACATGCAAGGGGTTGATTTTCACAAAGTGTTTTCACAAATATTACTTTTAAAATGAACAGTAAATGTAACACTTTTTCGTACAAGATGTTGTTGCTACCAGATTCCCCATCTGTCGTAGCCCATGTCAAAACATTTCTCAGCTCAACCAAACACCAACACTTTCTTACACCAAAACAGGGGACTAGTGAAGTGACCAAGCCGTAACTCGCCCAATACCGTGGACACGGCTATCCGGATAGGTTTTAACTCTGCAGAGGTGTACAACCACAAGTAGGCTACCACAACATGAACACCTTAGTGCCAGTGCAGCTCCTATCAAAGCCATTACCCACCATAGCTAGACTGACAAGTTATCACAGACGCGACCAGGGGTTAGCAACCTACCAACGAGGTTCTAACCAGGGGTATACCTCACATAGACCGTATCCCCGGCTCCATGGCCCTCTGTTGCTCACCAGCACACCACATAACCAGCAGCTCAGCTAGTGGGATTTATGCTAAGCCGTTGCCACATACAACGGTCGAGTGGTGGTACAGTAAAATGGGTTAGGCTAGATGACACATCAACATCATCCCAAAACTTGTGATAGGATAGACAACTCCCACCATGCTCAACCACACCGGTTTGAGCTCACCTCGGTATTTCACGCGGAAATACCGTCTGTCTCATCCCACACGGGTACTCATTTTATTTACACAAATCATCTCTTTTATTTTAAAGCACGCACACGGTTGCTTTTGTAAACACCAAGTATTTGTTATGGGGTATAATGGTAAAATGTTCCTAAGCATTTCTAGCAGTGACCAATATTCAAATAGACATTGTCATATTTAAATATTAATCTAGGTTGTCAAGGAATCAGTCATAACAATCAAGGTATGGCTATCCAACCGGGTTTAGCAGAAAAATTATGCAAGTTTTATAAATCAGGTCATGGGTTGTGTTTATAAAAACTGGGACAACAATATGCATCAAAGGGTGGGATTGCACTTGCCGTTCTCCCAACCCTCGGGGGATTCCTGCCCGGGGTCTTGGCCTCCAAGCTCCTGCTCGTAGCACTGCTCCTCCTCGAGTCCTTCCTCGTTCACAGCGGAGTCTACGGCACACACAACAAACACCCAATAAATAAAAGAAAAAGTTTTATTGAGCTCAGAAAGAAGGAACGGAAAACGAGAGCGGATGATGATGACACGATTATTTTTGGGTATGGACTGGTTGGATTTGGCGAAAATATCATGGTGAATATTGTGGTGGAGTTTGGGGTCAAACGGGATTAATTTGGCGCATGAAATGACGAGTTTAGTGGAGGTTTAGGGGTTGTTTATAAAGAACAAGGACCTTTTTGTAATTACTATAAAGCTCAGGGGGCTCCGGGTGAACAACCAGAGAGAGGGTGAATAGTGCATAGGACGGCGGGTTGAATATTTAGAAAGGCCAGGGGGGTTATGGACAAAAGTCCCTTCTTCTCCCCCGCGACAGAGCAGAGGAAGGGGCGGCGGCGGCGCCGGCGCAAGGGGCGGCGGTGGTGGACTAGAGCTAGCTGAATAGAGAGAGAAGATCGTGGCGAGCTCACCGAGGAGCTTACCACGTGCGGTGGTGCCTCGTAGTGGCGTTACGGTAGAAGGGGGTGGAACGGCGGCGACGGCGAGCTGGGCGGCGGTGTTATGGTGGCGGGAAGGGTCAATTGGTGGGTGGTCGAGCTGCAGGGAGTGGAGGGGAAGCTCCGGGTGCTGTCGGCTGGGCTTGAAGTGGCCCGTGGTGAGCTGCCCACGAGGGCCAGAGACGGCGGCGGCAAAGGAGGTGGGGCGGCGGCGATGCAGTGGCGTGGGAGGTGAGTTGGTCGGCCGGTGAGCGGAAGATGGTGGTGGGGAAACGGACGGGCCTATAAATAGGCGTGGAGGAGTGCGGAGGCGGTGGGCCGACGGGAGGCCGCTCGGCGGCTGGTGGCGGGGTTAATGGCGGTCGGCGTGGTCGGTGGTACGGCGGCGCTGTGATGGAGCAGTGTGGTGTTGTGTGTGTCACGTTGTGGCGTGCGCATGGTGAGGTGATGGCGCGTCGGAGAGGCTGCTGCGGGGCCGGGCGGTGGCTTGCGGCGGTGCGGCGCTCGTGTTTGGCGTTGGCATGCAAGCAGGCGGCCAGCAGTCGGGCGACGGCCGGGAGTGACGACACGGTAGTGGTGGTAGCTGGCGTGGAGTGGTGAGGCGGGCCGTGGGGTAGCGGAGGAAGGGCGGCACGGCGCCGGTGGCGGAGCAGGGCGGTTGTCCAGCGGCGCTGCTGGTGCGGCAGCAGCGGCGCGTCGGTCGCGGAGCTCGGGTCGGGGTGGCGTAGGGCTGTCAACGGTGGTGGGGCCACCGCGATGGGCGGCACGGCGGCGATGGCGTGACTGCGGTCGGCGTCGAGCAGAGGGGTGAGCGGGGCCGGTGGCGAGCAGAGCAGCAGCGGCGGTGTCGGCCAGAGGAAGCAGAGGAGGGGAAAAGGGAAAAGAAGAGAAAAGGGGAAAAAGAAAAGAAAGAAAGAAAGAAGAAAAGGAAAAACAGAAAGAGGGAGAGGAAAAGGGGAGAGAACGGCGGGATTCGCGGCGGAAAGACAGGCGCTGACGGCGGTCGGCCAGAGACGGTCGGCCAGAGACGGTCGACACGAGGGTGGGTAAGACGGGACGGAAAGAGGATGGCGACGAAGAAGCGAACAGGAAAAAGAGGGGGGGGGGAACACAGGGCGAACAGGGTTGGCGGAGGAGGGAGCTCGGGGGTGAAAAGATTTTGAAACGATTTTTACCGGGTGTGTTATTTAGTGATTTTCCAGGGATTAGAAACGCGGGCGTTACAAACCTACCCCACTTAAAGGAATCTCGTCCTCGAGATTCGGCTGGCTCTTAAAAAGGTGGGGGAACTCTTTTTTCAGGGCATCTTCTCTTTCCCACGTAGCTTCCTTTACACTATGTCTGCTCCACTGTACTCTGCATATTCGCACTTCGGAGTTTCTGGTTCTCTTGGTGACTGTGTCCAAAATTTTGACTGGTACCTCCTGATAACGCAGATCCGTCTGTAGGTCTATTTCTTCTTCCGGTATGTGTTCTTCCTCAGGTACCCTCAGACACTTTCTTAACTGTGAGACATGGAATACTGGGCGTATATCTGACATTGCTTCGGGTAACTCCAATCGGTAGGCCACCTTTCCAACTTTCTTTTGCACCGGGTAGGGTCCGATGTACCGAGGGGCCAACTTTCCATGGACTTGAAACCTACGGGTTCCCCGGATGGGTGAAACCTTGAGATAAGCAAAATCTCCTGGATTAAATTCCAGTTCTCGTCTCTTCTTGTCTGCGTAACTTTTCTGTCTGGACTGAGCTGCTCTCAACTTCTCCCTAATTTCAGCCACTTTTTCTTCGGCTTCTTTTATGAGTGCGGGTCCCACTAGTGTACGTTCTCCTACTTCTGACCACATCAAAGGAGTCCTGCACTTTCTCCCGTAGAGGGCTTCGAACGGGGACATACCCAAACTTGCCTGGTAGCCATTGTTGTAGGAGAACTCTGCATAAGGTAAACTTTGTTCCCAATCTTTACCATAGGTAAGGACACACGCTCTCAGCATATCTTCCATAATCTGATTTACTCTTTCTGTCTGGCCATCGGTCTGAGGGTGATACGCGGAGCTAAAATCCAACTTGGTGCCCATAGCTTTATGCAAACTTTTCCAAAATCTCGAGGTGAACTGGGTCCCTCGGTCTGAAACAATTATACTGGGCACTCCATGCAACTTTACTATGTTCTCCACATAAAGCTTGGCTAATTTCTCTCCACCATAATTCGTCCGTACAGGTAAAAAGTGAGCGACTTTAGTGAGTCGGTCCACTATTACCCATATAGAGTCATGTCCCTTCTGTGTTCTGGGTAGTCCTACCACAAAGTCCATTCCTATCTCATCCCATTTCCAAACTGGGATAGGCAAGGGTTGTAATAATCCTGCCGGCTTCTGGTGTTCTGCTTTAATCCTTTGGCAGGTATCACACTGAGCGACAAACTGGGCTATGTCAGCTTTCATTCCTTTCCACCAATAGTTCTGCTTTAAATCCAAATACATTTTGGTGGATCCTGGGTGAATGGAATATGGCGAGTTGTGAGCCTCGTCCATGATTATCTGTCTAAAGTCTCCTTCCTTAGGCACACAAATCCTATCCTTGTACCACAGCGTTCCTTTGCTGTCGACTCTAAAGTCTGGTGCCTTATTTTCCCCGGTATGCTTGCAGATCTGCACTAAATCCTTGTATGTTTCTTGGGCATTTCTGATCCGATCCTCCAGAGTGGGCTGGATCATCAGCTGATGGCTAGTATTCTGGGGGATGATGTGCACATTTAATCGTGCCATTTCTTCTTGTAGGTGGGCACTCTTGGGTCTGTAGGATTTTCGGCTTAGGGCATCTGCCACTACATTAGCTTTGCCAGGGTGGTAATGAATTTCCACATTATAATCTTTAACCAATTCTAACCACCTTCTCTGTCTGAGGTTCAGGTCTGGTTGGGTGAAAATATACTTTAAGCTCTTATGATCCGTGTATATTTCACACCTGTTCCCGATTAGGTAATGTCTCCAGATTTTGAGTGCGTGCACAACGGCTGCAAACTCTAAGTCATGCGTTGGGTAATTTTGCTCATGAGGTCTAAGTTGTCGGGAGGCATATGCCACAACTTTTCCATCTTGCATGAGGACACACCCCAATCCTTGGCGGGACGCGTCACAGTAAACGACGAAATCCCTGTGAATATCTGGTAGGGTTAAAACTGGGGCAGCGGTCAGCTTTTTCTTTAGCTCTTGGAAACTCTTTTCGCATGACTCGGTCCAAACAAATTTCTTTTCTTTCTTAAGCAATTCTGTCATGGGTCTAGCTATCTTGGAAAATCCTTCAATAAACCTCCGGTAATACCTAGCTAAACCAAGGAAACTTCTGATCTCACCCACATTGGTTGGTTGTTGCCAATTTGAGACTGCCTCTACCTTCTCAGGGTCCACTGCTACCCCTTCTGCGGTCAAAATGTGACAAAGGAAAGCTACTTTTTCCAGCCAAAATTCACACTTGCTAAATTTGGCATAGAGCTGGTGTGCTCTCAACTTTTCCAACACTACCCGCAAGTGTTGCTCATGCTCTTCGGCACTCTTGGAGTAGATAAGTATATCATCAATAAAGACTACGACAAACTGGTCTAGTTCATCCATAAACACTTTATTCATGAGATTCATGAAGTAAGCCGGTGCATTGGTGAGTCCAAATGGCATCACTGTGAACTCATACTGCCCATATCGGGTGACAAATGCGGTTTTTGAGGTGTCACTCCCCTTAATCTTCAGTTGGTGATACCCAGTCCTTAAGTCAATCTTGGAGAAATACTTGGCTCCTCTCAACTGATCAAATAGATCATCAATTCTAGGGAGTGGGTATTTATTCTTGATAGTGACATCATTTAGTGCACGATAGTCGATGCACAACCTCATGCTCCCATCTTTATTTCTTACAAAGAGTACCGGGGCTCCCCAAGGGGATGTGCTGGGTCTGATAAATCCCATCTGTTGCAACTCTTCGAGTTGTTTCTTTAACTCTGCTAACTCTGAAGCTGCCATCCTATATGGTCTCTTGGCTATAGGAGAGGTTCCAGGGACAAGTTCAATAGCAAACTCTATGTCCCTATCCGGTGGCATTCCGGGTAGAACTTCAGGGAAAACATCAGGATATTCTCTGATTACCGGGACTTCTTCTATGGCTTTTGTTTCCATACTAAAGATCATAGGGTCTGGTCCACTTCCTTTGGTGTGACAGGCTACTTGTATTCCATCTGGGTTGGTTAGGTGCACTACCTTGTCAGCACAACCTATGAGACCATTGTGTTTGCCTAACCAATCCATTCCAAGGATCACGTCTATTCCTTTGGATTCTAGTACCACTAGGTCTGCTATAAACTCTACCCCACTTAAAAGGATCCGTACCCGCGAACAACCTAACTGGCACTTAATATCACCTCCAGGTGTTCGGGTTAGTAGGGGTGTCTTTAGTAGTACTGTAGGTATTTTGTGCTTTTCCACAAAACTTGATGATATGAAAGAATGCGATGCCCCAGAATCAAACAATATTGTTGCCAAAACTGAACTGACTAGGTACTCACCGAGTACTACTCCTTGTGCTCCTTGAGCTTCCTGCGCGTCGATGTGGTTGACGCGGGCTCGTCCACACGACTGCTGGGTGTTGTTGTTGTTGCTGCCGGTGTTGGTGCTGCGGACGGGTACACGGTTGGCTCCAGACACTGGTGGCTTGGGTCCATTCACCGAGTTGGAGTAGACTGATATCGCAGGCTTGCTCCTAGGATATGGGCAATCGGCGATGTAGTGCCCGGTCTCACGGCAGTTGAAGCAGGCTCTCGCATTGCTGTTGCTGGCTGTGGCCTGACTGACTTTGCTCTGTGGTGGCTTCGAGGTGTTCTGGCTCTTGAATTGGTTGTTGGGAGCCTGGGAGCCTGTAGCCTGAAACTGGGTTCTGTACTGCATGGGAGCCTGGGGTCTAGGTGCAGCATAACCGGAGCTCCTGGGTTTCTGCGAGCGATCCAGCTGACGGTTCTTGCTCTCCAGGAACTTGCGCTTGTTCTCCTTCCTTGCCTCCATTCTGGCCTTTTCCGTGACAATGGCCTTGTTCATCAGTGTATTGAAGTCAGGGAAACTGTGGGTGACTATCAGGGCTCGAAGATCTGGGTGTAGACCTCTAATGAAAGCATCCTGCCTCTTTGCATCTGTCTTCACTTCATCTGGTGCATAACGGGCCAGCTCAGTGAATTCATGGGTGTACTCTTCCACAGTCTTGTTTCCTTGCTTTAGTGCACGAAACTCATCTGCCTTGCGCCTCATGGTGGCGTCGGGAATGTGGTAGCGACGAAACTCTTCTTCAAACTCTTTCCAGGTGATTGCGGACTCATTCGGGGAAGCTGCACAATAAGCATCCCACCAAGCTAAGGCAGTTCCAGTGAGCTGGTGGGAGGTCAGAAGAATTTTGTCACGGTCTCCACATCCAAATGGTTCCAGCTTTCTCTTGATAGTTCTCAGCCAGTCATCTGCTTCCAAGGGGTTGCTAGACCCTCCAAAGGTGGGCGGCCTAGTTCTCAGGAAGTTAGTCAACTTGTCACCCGCATTGGGTCTACGGGTTGTCTCCTGACGGCGGCTGGCATTCCACACATTTTGCATGAACAGGGTGTGGTGGTACAAAGCTTGTGCCAAGTTGAAATCTGGTGGGAGTGGGGGCATAACAAAAGATCCCTCATTCTGGCTTCTGGGATGGCTTGCTTCTGGTCCGCCTCTTACAGGCGCTTGTCCTTCGGGCTGGTTCTCTCCCATAGGATCCTGCTGATCCACTTCCTGGTTCTCAGGATTCTCTCTCCTTCCTTCTGGTTGCTCTCCTCCAGCAGGAGGGGCGCGTCTCTGAGAGGCGCTGGCACGAGTGTTCACCATCTGCAGTTGGAGCAAGGCCTTCGTGAGATTAGGTTAAATGATGTTTAAGTTGATTAGTTCGCATTTTAAAAAGGAAGAAACAGCACACAAGCTAGCAAACAAACACACAAGGTTCATTCCAACAGCTGAGGCTACAACACTTGGGGGGAATTACAACAAGGCTCGCACTTCAAGGCGGGGTACAGAACATGGCAGGGAAACTACTGCTAGGGATACAAGAGTTCTTCGGACCAAGCTGGCTTCATTCCCATCTGAGTGCTTGACTCTGGGCCTACTCGCGAGGCGAGCTTTCCTCTGGCGGTGCAAGTCGTGCCTGCTCAGCCTCGGTCAAGGTCCCATTCTCCCGAGGCGGCTCAGACGGTCCTTCCTCGGCGGGCGGTGATCCTGCTGGGGTTCCCGGCAGTGCCTGTGGGTTTCCCACAATTTCTCCCAATGCCATGATCGGTGTCCCAAGTAGGACATGGGGTTCTCCAATTGCCGGAACAGGCGTTCCACTTCTGGTCCAGTCCTGGATACGCAGGTCTCGAGCCTCCCTGAGGCTTTCTTGGGCGACTGCCTCATTGCTGATGGCAGCAGCAGCTCTTGCTTCAGCTTGGGCCACCTGGACTTGGTGCATACGGACCGAGAATTCTGCTTGTTCAGCCCGGGAGGTCTATTTTCTCAGGCGTTCAGCCTGCTCGTCAAAGAGTTGGTCCAAGGAACTGAGGTAGGTGACCACTTGGTACAGGATGGGTTCCTCTTGACGGCGCTGCTCCAAGTTCCTTATGCGGGCTCGCCAGACTGCACTTCTGACGACTGGCGGGAAGTACCTCATTGGAGTGGGGACCAGATGCCTTTCAAAGATTCCGCACATGAAGCGGAGGGCTTTCCTGAGGGCCAAGGGGTAGGTGTCCTGGTGTCTGAATCCTGTGGCGGTCGTTCGCCATGCTTCGACAGGGTGGAGGTCACTCTTGGCGACAACTATGACCACTCTGCAGCGTTGAGTCCCATGGTGCTCATACTCCCTGCTGTAGTACCTCGGGCGTTCTGGTACGCCGAGGCGTTCCAGCGCGGGGATCAACAGGCTAGCGAAGCCCGGTGTGACTGGGCAAACTCCCTGGGTCCATCCTTGTTCCGCCATCTGAAACCAGGGGAAAACAAAAACTGAACAGGTGCAGGATAAAAGATGACCTTTATTGCATAACATGGTGGGGTACAAAGATCATGGATACATCGATGCTAAGCTGGTAACGTTAACTAGGTACAACAGACTCTACTCTAGGAGAGGCTAGACTAAGTACTAGTCTAAACTAGGACTCTACTCCAGGCAGACTCGGCGTTTCTTCAGAGGAAGCTGATACTCTGGCACTTCGTCTTCGGTCTGTGTGCCTGCATCCATGTGGGTCATCTCGGGCTCTCCTTCCAACAGCCCATTCTCCCTTCTGTAGGCTTCAAGCCTATCCATGTACTCAGAGTAAGCCTGGCATCTAGCGTGCTGGGCCGCTAGGGAACTGACAGCCTGAGTAGTTGTCACCTTCTGAATCTCCAATTCTCTCTTCACTTCTTCCAACTCCTTCTCCGCTTTCTCGGCTCTGCGGATCTGGTGCCTCAGCTGTCCCGATGTCTCTCGGTACAGCCTGTCCAAACTAGTGAGGTAAATGGACATGTGGGATACAGTGTCCTCCATATCTTCATCTCTCCCAAGGTTTCTCATCTAAGCAATCCACTCACGTCCTCCACTCACCAGAGGTGGGGTAAAACCTAGTGCTGTTCCCACGAGGTACTGTCTGTAGAGTGTGCGGAGGCACATCAGGGCTCTCCTTGCGGCTTTGCGGTAGGCATTGGGGCGGTCGTAGCCGGTGGCGTGGACAAACCAAGGTGCCACTTCCTTGTACAGCGAGCTCCTCCCCACAAAAATGAACATCCGGCACCGACGGGTACCATTGGTGGTGAACTCCCGGCAAAAGTACTCGGGGGTCTCTGTGACTCCAACGTGCTCCAGGCTGAGCAGCAGCAACTTGGGGAGGCCAGGTTCTGCGGGGCAGACTCCTTCGCCCCAACCCTCGTCAACCGGCTGGGCCATCTGGAACAAGTCAAAAAGCCGTCGGTGAGTACTTGTGTGGGGGAAAAGGATTAGGCAAGAACAAACTGGTGAGAGGAGACTAGGTAGGGTCAAGATCCTAGGGGTACGTCCTACGGCCAACCTATCGGCTCTGATACCACCTGAAGCGTCCCCTCGAAAGAGAGAACTTAATGTGATACAAATACCAGTCCCAGGATGCTGGCTCACATTATTACAACAGATAGTTCAGTACAAAAACGACATTACGGGAGACGGTGGCATTGCAGGGCCACAACAAACAGAACTAGCACTAAGCTCCAAATAAAGAGGTTGATAACATAGAGGTCTTCATCAGAGTGGCAACGCATGCGGCTTCCAGCGGGTGACCCTAACACACAGGCAAAGGTTGGGTGCAGAACGAACCCCACTAGACGATATCCTCAGGCACAAAGTCCGGGTCTGCTTCTGCAACAGATTAAGCAAGGGTGAGTACTTACGTACTCAGCAAGCGCAACCGCAACCACGGAGGGTATAACAGAAGTATGCAAGTATTGTAACAAGGAAGGCTCATGGTTCATTTAGCAGCAAAGCAAATTTTATTACACATGCAAGGGGTTGATTTTCACAAAGTGTTTTCACAAATATTACTTTTAAAAGGAACAGTAAATGTAACACTTTTTCGTACAAGATGTTGTTGCTACCAGATTCCCCATCTGTCGTAGCCCATGTCAAAACATTTCTCAGCTCAACCAAACACCAACACTTTCTTACACCAAAACAGGGGACTAGTGAAGTGACCAAGCCGTAACTCGCCCAATACCGTGGACACGGCTATCCGGATAGGTTTTAACTCTGCAGAGGTGTACAACCACAAGTAGGCTACCACAACATGAACACCTTAGTGCCAGTGCAGCTCCTATCAAAGCCATTACCCACCATAGCTAGACTGACAAGTTATCACAGACGCGACCAGGGGTTAGCAACCTACCAACGAGGTTCTAACCAGGGGTCTACCTCACATAGACCGTATCCCCGGCTCCATGGCCCTCTGTTGCTCACCAGCACACCACATAACCAGCAGCTCAGCTAGTGGGATTTATGCTAGGCCGTTGCCACATACAACGGTCGAGTGGTGGTACAGTAAAATGAGTTAGGCTATATGACACATCAACATCATCCCAAAACTTGTGATAGGATAGACAACTCCCACCATGCTCAACCACACCGGTTCGAGCTCACCTCGGTATTTCACGCGGAAATACCGTCTGTCTCATCCCACACGGGTACTCATTTTATTTACACAAATCATCTCTTTTATTTTAAAGCACGCACACGGTTGCTTTTGTAAACACCAAGTATTTGTTATGGGGTATAATGGTAAAATGTTCCTAAGCATTTCTAGCAGTGACCAATATTCAAATAGACATTGTCATATTTAAATATTAATCTAGGTTGTCAAGGAATCAGTCATAACAATCAAGGTATGGCTATCCAACCGGGTTTAGCAGAAAAATTATGCAAGTTTTATAAATCAGGTCATGGGTTGTGTTTATAAAAACTGGGACAACAATATGCTTCAAAGGGTGGGATTGCACTTGCCGTTCTCCCAACCCTCGGGGGATTCCTGCCCGGGGTCTTGACCTCCAAGCTCCTGCTCGTAGCACTGCTCCTCCTCGAGTCCTTCCTCGTTCACAGCGGAGTCTACGGCACACACAACAAACACCCAATAAATAAAAGAAAAAGTTTTATTGAGCTCAGAAAGAAGGAACGGAAAACGAGAGCGGATGATGATGACACGATTATTTTTGGGTATGGACTGGTTGGATTTGGCGAAAATATCATGGTGAATATTGTGGTGGAGTTTGGGGTCAAACGGGATTAATTTGGCGCATGAAATGACGAGTTTAGTGGAGGTTTAGGGGCTGTTTATAAAGAACAAGGACCTTTTTGTAATTACTATAAAGCTCAGGGGGCTCCGGGTGAACAACCAGAGAGAGGGTGAATAGTGCATAGGACGGCGGGTTGAATATTTAGAAAGGCCAGGGGGGGTTATGGACAAAAGTCCCTTCTTCTCCCTCGCGACAGAGCAGAGGAAGGGGCGGCGGCCGTCGGCGGCGCCGGCGCCGGCGCAAGGGGCGGCGGTGGTGGACTAGAGCTAGCTGAATAGAGAGAGAAGATCGTGGCGAGCTCACCGAGGTGCTTACCACGTGCGGTGGTGCCTCGTAGTGGCGTTACGGTAGAAGGGGGTGGAACGGCGGCGACGGCGAGCTGGGCGGCGGTGTTATGGTGGCGGGAAGGGTCAATTGGTGGGTGGTCGAGCTGCAGGGAGTGGAGGGGAAGCTCCGGGTGCTGTCGGCTGGGCTTGAAGTGGCCCGTGGTGAGCTGCCCACGAGGGCCAGAGACGGCGGCGGCAAAGGAGGTGGGGCGGCGGCGATGCAGTGGCGTGGGAGGTGAGTTGGTCGGCCGGTGAGCGGAAGATGGTGGTGGGGAAACGGACGGGCCTATAAATAGGCGTGGAGGAGTGCGGAGGCGGTGGGCCGACGGGAGGCCGCTCGGTGGCTGGTGGCGGGGTTAATGGCGGTCGGCGTGGTCGGTGGTACGGCGGCGCTGTGATGGAGCAGTGTGGTGTTGTGTGTGTCACGTTGTGGTGTGCGCATGGTGAGGTGATGGCGCGTCGGAGAGGCTGCTGCGGGGTCGGGCCGTGGCTTGCGGCGGTCGGCGGTGCGGCGCTCGTGTTTGGCGTTGGCGTGCAAGCAGGCGGCCAGCGGTCGGGCGGCGGCCGGGAGTGACGACACGGTAGTGGTGGTAGCTGGCGTGGAGTGGTGAGGCGGGCCGTGGGGTAGCGGAGGAAGGGCGGCACGGCGCCGGTGGCGGAGCAGGGCGGTTGTCCAGCGGCGCTGCTGGTGCGGCAGCAGCGGTGCGTCGGTCGCGGAGCTCGGGTCGGGGTGGCGTAGGGCCGTCAACGGTGGTGCGGCCAGCGCGATGGGCGGCACGGCGGCGACGGCGTGACTGCGGTCGGCGTCGAGCAGAGGGGTGAGCGGGGCCGGTGGCGAGCAGAGCAGCAGCGGCGGTGTCGGCCAGAGGAAGCAGAGGAGGGGAAAAGGGAAAAGAAGAGAAAAGGGGAAAAAGAAAAGAAAGAAAGAAAGAAGAAAAGGAAAAAGAGAAAGAGGGAGAGGAAAAGGGGAGAGAACGGCGGGATTCGCGTCGGAAAGACAGGCGCTGACGGCGGTCGGCCAGAGACGGTCGACACAAGGGTGGGTGAGACGGGACGGAAAGAGGATGGCGACGAAGAAGCGAACAGGAAAAAGAGGGGGGGAAACACAGGGCGAACAGGGTTGGCGGAGGAGGGAGCTCGGGGGTGAAAAGATTTTGAAACGATTTTTACCGGGTGTGTTATTTAGTGATTTTCCAGGGATTAGAAACGCGGGCGTTACATTCCTCCACGTCCCTGGTTCGTGGAGCCCGATCCTCGACTTCAACCGACGATTGCTTACCTTTGGGACCAGGTGACACCTCCACATGCCAGGTCTGTGCGAGCATACGTCGAGTATGCTAATGAGCTGGATTGCCTCACACCCTCTATGGTGAGCTAATTTCATTCTGTTACCGCTTGTACTAGATCGACTCATTTCATTGAACTGTTGTAAGCGATACTAACATACAAAGTTTTTCTAGGTCTCTTGGCAGCCCTACACAGATCCGAAGGTGGGACAGTTCCAGTGGAGCAGCATGTGCTTCACTGATGAGGATCTATATAGGATGACGTGCCCGCTGATCTGCTTCTACGCAGTTGAGTACCACCTACCGCAGCGAGTTGCTAGGCAGTTTGGTTTGCGACAGGAGTGGCCCGTACCACCGTTCTCGACGTCCATCGGGTTGCACAAGTAAGTGCATTCACTTGTCCATTTCAAAAATAAAAAATTCAATTCCATTTCGATTATTATTCACCTCTCCATTTCGTTTATGATTGTGCATTTAGATTAATGAAAAAGTTGTTCATTTCGATTATGATTCACCTGTCCATTTCGATTATGATTCCCTTGTGCATTTAGATTAATGAAAAATTGTCCATTTCGATTATGATTCAAACAACCATTTCGATTATGATTCCCTTGTGCATTTCGATTATGATTTACTTGTCAATTTAGATTAATAAATAATTGTCCATTTCGATATGATTCACTTCTTTTTAAATCATTGTTGAAACTGTTTTTACAGGATTGATCGTCAGAAGCATAAAAAGACTACCGATTTCGAGAAACTTCACCTCGCTTACATTGAAGAATGAGATCTTTTTGATGAAAATGTGTATGAAAATGAGGACGAGCATACGAACTACAACTTCCGGGCATACCTTTCTTGGTACTTAGGTGTGACTCGTCCCACATTGAAGGTGCAGTGGACAGGTGCTGACTACGCCGACATGGATTCGTCTGATGACGAAGATACGTCCTATGACATTGCGACCCGGGAAGGGACCGTTGTGGAGGCTGTGCCAATCTTGGATAGAGTGGTACTGGAAGCTCTACAATCATATTTTAAGAAAGTTTAATGATTGTTGACGAGTAACAGCTTGTTTTCGTTTGTGATTTGCAGGGCAACGCGCTAAGGCAATCGGTGCTTGATATTGAGCGGTTTTCGACGACGGATGTCGATGAGAGGACGACTACCTTTCTTGGGGTAAGTTTGCAATATTAACACATAAATATATAAATGTCATCGAAACATATCCATTGACTAATAATTGAACTTCAGAGACTTGCACACCGGCTACGTCGTGCTGCAGCTCGTTGTGGTTGTAGGAGTAGCGCGGCGAGGGACGTGCGTGGCGATGCGGCTCGGCGAGGTGCAAGACAGGCCACTGCTTCGCACGACAGGTCAACAACGTATACTTTCGCTGACGTTGCAGTTGAGGGCGAGGAGGAGGACGACCACGAGGAGATTGGACCGTCTCAGATCCCAGATGCTCCTCAGCCTTCGCAGCCTGCCACACGTAGGCAGCGTCGCCCACGTGACTGTTACACTCCGGGCACCGACGCTCTAGGTAAGGGCAAGGGTAAGGCTAGGAGGCACTGATGGTTGTGGGTGACTTGTAATGGTTGTGGGTGACTTGTAATGGTTGTGGGACACTGTGATGGTGAATGTGTTGTATGCGACTTGTGATGGTGGCTTGTGTATGTGACTTGTGATTGTCGGGGGCTTTTGATGCTCAAAACCAAGGGAAGTTATGGCAAAAAAATTTCGTGACTTTATGGACTATGGACTGTTGTTATGGACTGTATGGATTAATTTTATGGACTCTGTTTATGTCGTGGTAAACTTGTTGTGTCTATGTGAACCTATGATATATGTGCCTTGTAATTATTCAGGATGGAATAAAACAAGGGAAGTTCTGCCAAATTTTTTTGGTGAAAGGTTACTAATTTAGAAAATTATTGAATGTCTGATATGTAACTACCACAATATTGTTATTAGTGGTTTTAATTACCTAAGGCATGTTAGGTTTATTGGAGGACATGTTTACCCTTGTTTGGTACAGGTCCTCACATGCCACTACATGTGTTCTGCATTTCGATTATCCACTGCACTATTTCGTGAGTTTTTTAATTCGTATTCTTTGAGGCCAAAACGAAAAATGCACCGCTTGACAACCAACCAAAATAAAAAATGCAACATTGTTCTTGGATTAACCGCGCAAGAATAAAATGAGCATTACATGCGAATTAGCATAATAGTCAAATACTCTTAGACATTGTCCATAACTACTTCATTAGACATGCAAATGTAGAGTGCTACTGAGTACAACGCGGCCACTTTCCCTTCCTCAAAGCATCGGGATTTTCCTCCAGTGCTTCTTTCGCACAACGAGCACGCTCAAGCTTCTTCTCTCTCTCCTCCCTTGCCTTCGCAGCACACCTCCTTTGCAACTCCTCTTCCCGCTCCTTTTTTTCCGCCTCCTGTTTACGCCTCATCTCCAACCTTTCATTTATCTCCGCATCCCACTGCTTCATTCCATCCCAAAAGTCCTTGTCTTTATTCTTAATCTCAGTGTCGATCCACTGCTCATAATCGCATAGCGGTGGTGGAGTCTTCAAAAAATTATGAGTTAGATTGCTATTACATGAAGTAACGAATCAAAAATCACTATTTTGACCACGAAGTTCTCACCATCATGCCAATGCGGCTCTGCTCCGGTGTTGGATCGAATGCAAAGTTCGCACACATCCAGTACCTTTGTCTAAAAGTCTCCTCTTCCTCTGAAACCTCTACCTTACAAGGATCACCACAAAAGCACATCGGCACGGGAACACCGCTAGGTAATGGGTAAGGTTCGAAGGCATTGCGACGCCTTTGTTGAAAGTTATTCCTCCTACTCAACAAAAACATATTTGGACTAAATTTACGACTCTACTAACAAAATCGGAGAATTTACTATTTTCGACGAAGATTACCTTGCTTGACCACCTCTACCTCGCCTAGGCATCCTAGTTTTCAATATCACACGTACATATATTAATCATCTAATAACTCATAAGAAGTTTCATATCTAGGGTTACAAAATACACATAATTTAAACCAAATCAATCCGAGAAAAATAGAGGACATGACAGAGGATACCTTGCTCTCGAAGATCTACGCAAAAAATCAAAGTTTCCACGGTCCAATAGATCGATTCCGGACGTTGGTTGGATGGGGGAAATAGGGAAAACCGAGAGCAACAAAGAACAAATGGAGCAGCCAGGGACGCGGCTGAGGTTGAAAATGGGGGCGCTTGGCGCCGTGGATCTTGGCGTCGAGCCCCCTGCCACGTGGGACGCCACGCCGGCTCGGCTCGCGATGGCTCGGCGCCATGCACCGTGGCGCCGAGCTGTGTGACCTCGGCACCGCGTGCTATGGCGCCGAGCCCAGGGTCCATTTTTTGAAATCTTTCCACCAGGGGCGTATTTGCGAACTTCTTTCGCGAAGAGGGCTAAAAAAAAGTCGGGGGTGGAACACATCACTCCCCAACCTATGAAAATGGATTTTTTTACCCCCTGAACTTTCTAAAACCGGACAAATCACCCTCTAAAGCAGTTTTGAAAAATCATAATAAATCACAAAAAAATCATAAAATGAAAAATCAAATTGTGTTGGACTTCAAATTAGTAGTTCTACGTAGTGAACATATAATACAAAATGCTTTAGTACATTTGTTTTCTGTAACTTTAGATCTATGCTTTTCTTCATAGCTATAAAAAATGTACTAAAACATACCATATTATATGTTCACTGCGTAGATCTATTCGTTTGGAGTCCAACACAATTTGATTTTCTATTTTATGATTTTTCATGTGATTTATTATGATTTTTCAAAACTGCTTCAGGGGGTGATTTGTCCGGTTTTAGAAAGTTCAGGGGTAAAAAATCCACTTTCATAGGTTAGGGGGTGATGTGTTCCACCCCTCATAGGTTAGGGGTGAAATAGACTTTTTCCTATGTCTTATGGTGTGGGATCTATATATTGATATAGCTCAATCAATTTGCACAGAGTAGCTAACTCTTATTCTAAGACATCTCCAATAAATTTTAGCCAAATTCGCTAAAATTTTATAGTGTGAACGCGAGATTTTAGTTTTAGGGTCCGACTTAGGGCTGGACAAAATGCTCGAAGCTCGTTAGCTCGCTCGGATCGTAGCCGGCTCGGCTCGGCTCGGTGTATATTTCTAATGAGCCGAGTAAGAGTTTTTGCTCATTACTATAACGAGCGAGTTCGAGCTGGCTCTAATGAAAAAATTAATAATAATTCGCTACAATACCTAATATACTAATGAAAAAATTATTAATTAATAATAATATATGTATACTATATACGTAGTTCTAAATGATGTTATGGTTATATTCTATTATTATAGTATGATATAGTAGATTTTAAATGTATTAAGACCATATAAATACTATAAAATTTTATATTATATATATTATTGCGTAATTTTTAATTTAACTCTAGCTCGCGAGCTTAACGAACCAGCTCGTGAGCTTAATGAGCCGTGCTGAGCCAAGATTTTTGCTCGTTTCCTTAACGAGCCGAGCCGAGCTGGCTCGTTTGGCTAACGAGCTCGAACGAGCCGAGCCAAAACGAGCCGAGCTGGCTCGACATCCACGACTTTTGACGCAGGGCCCACATGTGGATCTCATAACATAATTTTGCACAAAGTAGCCGACCGTCGTTGAAAGTCATTTGCAACAAATTTCAGCAAAATTCGCTAAAATTTTATAGTGTGAACGCGGGATTTAAGTTTTAGGGTCCGACTTTTGACATGGGGCCCACATGTGGATCTCATCACATAACTTTGCACAAAGTAGCCGACCGTTGTTTTGAGTCATTTGCAATAAATTTCAGCCAAATTCGCTAAAATTTTATAATATGAACGTGAGGTTTAAGTTTTAGGGTCCGTCTTTTGACGTGGGGCCCACATGTCGATCTCATCACATAATTTTGTACAAAGTAGTCGACTGTCATTTTGAGTCACTTGCAACAAATTTCAATCAAATTCACTAAAATTTCATAGTATGAACGCAAGGTTTAGTTTTAATCAAACTAATTCCGAACTGATCCAAACTGGTTTAAACCATTATAATTGTTAAACTAAACCAAACCAAATCATTACATATCTCGACTCATTATGCATCAAACCAATTAATCCAATTAGAAAATTAAACCACAAAAATCGGTTTCAATCCAAACCATTCTCAGCGTGAGGCACGAGCATCGTTTGACACGGCGAAGATCTTGCGGCACGTTGCCCTCAGCAGGGTGCCATTTGTGCTATGCGTCTTTCGGGCGCCAATAGTGATCGAGCTCAGTATAGTACATTGAGTGAATTTTACCGTAGGTCTATGAACTTTTCTCGGGATCTCATTTAGGTCCGTAAACTAAAAAAGCGGTCATCTAAGTCCATAAACTTTTCCCGAGATCGCATCTAGGTCCGCAAACTAAATAAGCGGTCATCTAGGTCCATAAACTTTTAAAAGTGGTCATCTAGGTCCATAAACTTGTAAAGAGCCGTCGTCAAGGTCAGGCTCGTCGTCACCGCTTTGGACCTAGACGACAGCTCTTTAAAAGTTCATGCACCTGGACGACAGCTTTTTAAAAGTTCCTGGACCTAGATGACCACTTATTTAGTTTGTGAACCTAGATGTGACCTCAGAAAAGTTGATGGATCTAGATGACCGTTTTTTAGTTTGCGGACCTAGGTGAGATCTTGAGAAAAGTTTATAAACCTGCGATTAAATTCACTCCAGTACATTTGCTTGACATTATCATCCGTGGCCCTGCACCTGAAGTGAGATTGAGAAGTCCCCCTCGGGAGAGCGCTTGCGGCCGCGCCGCGCCGCACCGCACCCGACGACTACCGCCTCCTGTCGGTGCCTGCGCCCTGCCCCCTGCCGTTCACGAGCTGATTGATTCCTGGTGAAAGCAGCCGGAAAGCCACACACGGCTGGTGGGCAGTGGGCTGGGGGGCCCTTGGCCATGATTTCCCCCGGGCCCATCACTCGGGGTCATCACCTGCAACGCAGCAGTGATCCGGCTCAAAGGCCAGCCAGCGCCGGCCGGCGAGGTTTGCACCGGCCGTGCATCGTGTCTGTACGCGCGTTCAAACGAGTTTAATACGGTCGCGTGCGCTGACAGTCTTATTTTTTTAAAAAAAATGAGAGCTCACCAATTGATACCCAAGTACCCTACCACCTGCTGAAGCGCGTACGCATCTACTGTGCATGTACATGCGTGATGCATGCCGCCGGGCTCTTGCCCATAGAGTACTCTCGTCTCCTCTTGCCCATGTAGCTATGGCTTTGTTACTACCAGTCGGCACTCGCACTGTATTACTGTAGCACAGTACATGCTGAGATCTGTCGCATGCGTTCCAGCTGTAGCAAGGTAGTACGAGGACCCTGGCAAGAGAAGCCAGCCATGAGTCCCATGACTGGGAGAGCCTTCATTCTTGAACAACCCAATGCCACCTGCCACGGTGTGTGCTCTGTGCTGTGTGAAGCTAGAGTATTTAAATTTGGTAGTAAATAAGTGAATGAGATCTGCGTGAGCTTTGAGTAAATAAACATCCTGCACACAGGAGCTCTACCGACTAAGTTTGCATTTGGTAAAATGGTTATATCTGAATGACAATGACTGTGTATCAAGATCGCCTTAATCACGCCTACTCCTATTTATATTTTGAAGTTATATAAACTAGTCCTGCATATGTGCTATTTTTTTACTCGATGATGAATAAATCAACTTCATAAGCATGCCAAGATATTTGTCAATATATTGGACTTTGAATTGGTTGACTCTTTTGTTTTTATTTTTTTTATGCTCGATCAAAGCGGGTATACCTAAACATTTAACAATAGTGACATATACACTATAAGGAATAAAATCATTTTAAAACAACACCTCCGCAAAAAAAAAGCAACACTTAACCAAGTTGGTTGAAATATATTATGAGAAACCTGTTCATATGCCTTGGAAATTATTATGCGTGTAGCGCGAGGAAAGAGGTGGATAATGGATATGATGATGCATGCTTCAAGAAAATTATTCCAGTCACTTTTCTTAAGAGCAAAATATTCCTATGCACTGCTACTTCTGTTGCTTACATCTTTTTTAGGCACCATTTGTCTGCTAACCTGATATATATTCGCCTAGTTCTGTAGGCTTTAAGTGATCCGTACATGCATGCTGTGAAACAGATCGCAGCCACAGAACGTGAGTAAAATAATGAGAAATCGAACATATCTCAGCCTGCCCCACTTTTATTCTTCAGAGGCCCAAATGAGAAATCGAACATATCTCACCCAGGCGGTGTGTGGTGCACTAAACTGTCTCCAAGAGACCCAAATCGGAGACATATTTAGGTTGCTACGGTAAAAAGGTCAGTGATCCATAAACTCATTGAAAACCCAAAAGAGAATCATTTCTGTGAATGGGTCACGAAGAGAGATACCCAGATTTAGTTTCTCTCTCCTAAAAATTTATTAAATTTATTTTGGATTTGGATATGGGTACTCTGTTGGAGGCTGAAATAGTACATCGGAGACCCATTTTGAGTTTGGGTCTCCATTTGGGTCACCTTACTGGAGATAGCCTAAAGGAAGCATAATGCAACCTAATTACGAGGTTTGATCGCACACTTTGTACTAATGAAGGTATCTTATAATAAATGCTCCCTCCGTTAGAAATTATCGGGTATATTTCATTTTGTCCGAACAAGACTTAGCTTTAGCTTTGACCAACGATTACTCAATTAATAATATTATATTTTTGTGATACAAAAGTATAATTATAATAAAGTATATTTTTTAACACACGACATCAACTTTGTACCACAAAAATTATATGTCAATAAAGTACTGTTGGTCAAAGATCTGCCCCAATTAAATGAAATAAGGCTTATAATTTCAAATCAAGGTAGGATATATATTTACCTTAACGGTCATTGCACGCCAAGTATATTCAGACAGACAGTCTGCAAGCATAGGCGATACCGCAGTGGGGATCTCTCCTACTGTCTCCAGCTAAAAAAAATGCAAGGTACAGTACGTCACCAAAAAATTGGACAGGGATCCATATTGTGAAGGAAAAATTTTGTTGTTCATGATCTATGCTTTGTCAGGACTAAAAAAAATACTTCAAAAGTATTACAAAATCAATGGAATGACCACTTGTTGTACTGCATTTATTAATACATAGATAGTTAAAATGTCATTTTTTTCATAACCTTATGTGGTTCCCACATTATTGTAAACAGACAAATTCGTCAAGCATTTTCATGTGCGTCAAACTGATGGGGGGGAATAAGAAACACATGAACATTTTGTCAAACAGATTTCCTTGTATAACTGAATGCAACGTCTTCTCAATTGGACCAAATACAACGGAAGTTTACAAAACTTTGTGATATATATAGAGGTGATTCGTCTTTAATTACCCTCCGATCATAAAAGAAATGGCTGCATAAATAGGTTGTGAAATTGTTGTTTCATATTAACTATGATCGAATTTATTCTGTAATAATAAGGACAGTATTACATGCATGTTCGATATTTGTCTGCTAAACGAACATTTGACCACACAAGATGGAGGCAAACAAAAACGACATAAAATAGGGTTGCTTGCAAAATCAGCACAAACCACGCCCACCTAACTTGTGATCTTATGAATATTCTATTCACCTGTCTCTGCGCGCTGAAACTTACTTCTGAGTTGAGTACCACTGTCATTAAAGATCCAGTAAAATCTAATTAAAAAGCTACTCAGCTCGATCGATCTCTTGTAACTGAAAAATCCTCACAAAAAATCAAAGTTAATTGATTGTATATTATTACTAATCAGTATTATCGATTATAAGTCTAGCAAGATATTAGCCAACTTCATCTCTAACATAAAAGTTTAAGAACATTAGCCAACTCAGAGAGATTCAGGAGCTCGGAGAATGTATACCCTTTGCGTGAGTACTGATCTAACAAGAAAGCAATACTAAATTTATAGGTTGAAGCAGCAGCATCATGATAGATGTAGGGTCAGACTGCCTTCCTCAACTTTAAGAACAGGAAAAATGCTTGTGCTTTCCTGCTCGATTGGGCACATCAGAATAAATTATTCTTGAGCAAAAGCTGCAAGCTTCTGTTGCTTCTATGGCATCTCTCGTATCTGTTTACACGACCCAAAGAAAAAATTCTATCACTACAGAAAAATCCACGTTCGTCGAGTGCCTGGATCTTTATCGAATGTATTTTTTAAGAATTTTTTTATTTATTAAAAAATGTTTGTCGAGTGTTGGTTTTAGCACTCAGTGAAGTCTTTGTCGAGTGTCCGATAGAAAACGCTCGGCAAATAGAGGTTTGCTTTCATCATGTTTGTCGAGTCGCTGTTACCGAGTGTTTTTGGGTTCGCCGAGTGAAAACTGTTTCCCGTAGTGTATGTTCACACAAGCGACGGTACGGTGAAACGTGGCAAACTATAAATTATTAGTATGCGATTGATTCATGCACAAGGGAACTCGAGAAAAATTAGGAGAAGACAGCAAATGGAATATGGAAGGTCATGTACTACTCTAGCCATATATTTATAAGCTACCTGTACCACATTATTGCATACTAAATTATAGAATGCTCTGCAGATTATGAAGCCAGGAACAAGAGAGCATCCAATGTCTGCTCATATATATGACTTAAAGAGAAGAAACAGTAGATGATGGCATGATGCTGCTTTGCTGTTGCAACAGAAGCATCAGAGATAACAGTACATAAAATACAGTTATAAAAATTCAGTTTGGCGTATGCCCCAGGTTTACTGCTGATGCAGAGTATAGATAACGACAGTAGATGTCATCCAATCAAAACAGTTATTTGGCTGTTATTTTCTAGTACCCACAAGGACAATTTATATAGAACAAACTGATCGACGATGATGGAGGTTGGAGAATTAAAAAAATGGCAGGAGCTCTGTTTTTCAATTAAGAAGATTATTGAGATTGGAGATAAATGCTGGCTCTCGTATGAGCTGTGTATACATACAGTAGGTAGTGCAAATTGCGCCCTGGTGCCTGTGCTATGCAATGTTTTAAAATGGCGACAGTATATCATCGTTGATGAAGAATCCAATGATGCCTACCTAGCTATAGTTCCTGACATAATTCTCTCCCGTACTGAAAAAGGTACTCGTCTTAAGTAATCGAAAGGCTAATGAAGCATACCAACAATCCTCTTTTAAAAGATTATATTAGAGTTGTGTACTAGCTACAAGATGGATCGATGATATCAAACATCGGACGAGCTAGGTGATAATGGGAGCTGAGCCTGCTGCATGATTGCATGCGGTACTGTAGTTACTAGACATGCTCAGAAAGTCGCAAGAAATTCAAGATTCCAACAGTACTGGCAGTAGTTAAGCCTTTGTCTTGCCCAATATGGTGCAAGCCAGGGGATGCTATACTTATGCAGGTATCGTATTCGTCTATAAACAATAATTTCAGACAAGACCTGAGACGACATATGAGACTCCAGAGGCAGCAATTCGGTCCGGCAAGCACACGGGTCGCCTGTGATCGCTCTCGATCAGGACCCATGGGCAGGAGGAGGTCGCCGGTGGCTGGCTACAGTGCAATTGCACGGTGGGGCCGGACGCGCGCGGCGGAGCAACGGCGGCGACGCATGGCACCGACGCGAAAAAAAACTGGGAATGAAAAGGAGAGACGGTGGTGGCAAGCAGGCTGCAGGCGGGCATGCATGCTCCGAACAGTATAATACAGTGTCGCCGCGATTTCAAAAAAAAAAAGTGGCGCCGCGAGCGCGCGGGCGCGGGGCCGGCCCGCGCACCGGATGATGCTGGGAAAAAATGGACAGGATCAGAGAACACGAAGGGGGGAGCTGCAGCTCGTCGGCTTTTCCTTATTTCTTCCCAGGCCAAGTGTGGAAATGAGCAAGTTAAGGGTTGTTTGCATGACCCACACAGCCAGCCCTTTGTTGACAAAGTGAGGGAGAAAACTCTAAAAGGCTAAGCAAAGACCAGTGATGACCACTGACTACGGTTCATCCTATATATGTGTATCTGAAAGCAATGCAATAAGCACTTGGTCAGAGAGGTGACATGCAAACACAAGCAATGCAAGAACTCGGTCGGAGAGGGTCACATGGAAAACAAGAAATTAATGCTCATCATCAGATCATGTGGACAACAAGAAATGTGGATGATGATCAATTAGGCTCTAGTGTTTTTCAGTTATCTATCCTCATTTGGAAGCACCATTTGGTGTAATTATGAAGTCGTAAGTGCAAGGCTCCACCCATCTCGATCAGTTTAAATCTTGATTTCACCTATATATTTAGATGCATGTTTATTACTACCTGAGATGATGCATGACAACCTCCGTTTAATCAGTTTAAATCTTGATTTCACCTATATATGACGTTTAATAATGGAAGGAGTATATATATCTTTATTACGAGGTTATAATGGTTGTGTGCATTTCTAGTTCGTCTTTAGCGTAGAAGTTAGACGACTTCCCTCAACAAAGAAAATAGAAGGTCCGCTTTGGTAGAGCTCCACATGATAATAGAGTTGGAGCTAGGGGTGGAGGAGTTGATTTTTTTTCAGCTCCACCAGCTTCACCTGTGTCATTTACAAAACAGCTCCACCTCTCACCGCCAACCCCCAGAAGTGATTCACCGTCACGATCATTTGGTGCAGCTCCAACAAAAACAGCTTGGAGCTCTACCAAAGGGGGCCGGAAGTTACACAACTTCCTTCGTCTAAAAATCCTCATCTGGAACCGGAAGCAAGCGTGGTAAACTGGTCATAATCTGAGAAACATAGAAAATCGAGAGAGAAATGAAGATCCACCGCTCAAGAGAAAATAATATATAGAAAGGAAATAGCACAAGAGATTAGAGGACGCTTGGCATGCTGATCCGCAAAGACAAAGGACCACGCGCGCCGGCCACTGGCAACGCGCAGGTGCATGCGTGCGTCTGGCGGCGAGGACGACGCACGGATCAAGCCGCGCGCGTGAGAAAGAGATGGCGGCATCAGTGTGCCGGCCAGAGATCGAGTGCACGTGTGGTCAGAGATTCAGTCTCTGATGATCATCTCCCCTCCGTGCGCTGCTGCTTCCGTAGTCTACAGTCCCCATCGTCCGGCCAGTCCGCCCGCCGGGGACCAGCTCAGAGATCAGATCTCCTCCGCCTCCTCGCGCCCTTTTCTATTTAAGGCAAAACCCCTCGCGCGTGCATGCCTAGCCGCCTATCCCTCCCATTCCTGCTTCTCGTCGCCATTGAAAACCACAAAGAGATCGAGGTCCCTAGCTGATGAGTGATGACACACATTCACGCACTCTGACCTATATATCTTCTGCTGCTGCTCCGCCTAATTTGTGCTCGAGCATGGACGTAGTACATGGTAAATGGGAGTTGGTCAGGAAGGTCAGAGGGATGGAGGCCGGAAGACTGACTGGATCACTGAGATGAGAGATAGGGCAGCCGGGAACTGTAGCGCCCGTCAGGGGCGTGCGCCATGCGTGCCCGGGAGGGAGGGAGCACCGCCATCAATGCCGGCTTCGTCTGACTGTATGCCTCCCCATTTGAACAGTCTCCCGTTCATCGAACCAGGAGGCCGGAATGAAATGCGCCACTCATCCCTCTCCCTCATCCCGTGCGGCAATTCATCATCAGCAAAGAACAAAGGAACACACACAAGAAATGCTTGCGAAAAGATGAGACTGCTAGTAATGCAAATATATAATACAATGAAGTGCTTTGGGTGCATCATGACATATAGATCGAAAACGCAAATATGCATTAACCAGCAATGCAAGTATATATGAGATGCGAGCTCGAGGAACCAAACATGCTTGGGAGATTGAGGTGAGATGTTATTAGCAAGCTAGCTAGGAAGCCACTAGCATGGCCTGAAATCTCCATTGCTTTACCAAAGGATATACATATATATATGTATCGGATCATGAACACACAGTTGCACTGATTAATCAGCCTCACTTCCCCCTTCAGCTACTACTCCAATTTCTAGCCAATATACCGACCTAACAAATCAGAGAAAAAAAAGGAGGAATCCAAAAACAAGCTACGGAAGGAATGATGAAACGGACAAAGAAAGAAAGAAGCAACGAAGAAGCATATATATAGCAAAAGTAGTAGAAACCTCAAATCTTGCGATGCGGAGACGATAATTAAACAAGATCTGCAGGTCTACTGTACTCAAGTGGCGCTCGGTGCAGCGCTACTCCCTCCAGCCTGAGCGGCGGTCGCCGCCGCAGCCCTGCCGCTGCCCTCACTCCCGGCGGCGGCGGCAGACGAGCTCGAAGAAGGCTCCGCGGCCTGCTGCGCGCGCTTGCGCTTCTTCTTCTCGTAGGGGATGCCGCGCGCCTTGGCCTGCGAGTCGCGCACCTCGCGCAGGTAGATCCGCACGGCGCGCGCGGCGAAGGGGTTGGACTCGGGCGTGCCGCCGCTCTCCTCGTACGCGGCGCGGAGGCGGCCGATGAGCGCGTCGAGGGAGCCCCACGCCTGGCGCAGCGGGCACGGGCAGGGCCCCGGCGGCGCGGGCTGGCCGTAGTAGGCGCACCCGGCGGCGTGCACCTTGGTCTTGCCGAACTGGTCCAGGTACCGGAGGAACTCGATCACGTGCGCGCCGCTGCACCGCGCCAGCGTCAGCGGCGGCCGGTGGTTCCGCAGGTACTGCAGGAACGTGTTCCAGTCCCGCCGCTTCTGCGACTCGTACCTGCTCAGCTGCGCCGGCCGCTGCGGCGCCACGGCCGGCGCGTCGCCGCCGCCGCCTCCTCCCCCCACCGCCGACGACGGGCCAGGCCCCGATGGATCCATGCAAGCAGGAGAGACAGATAGAAGGTGGCAACAAAGCGAGCCGGCGACTGAGGGAGATAGCAAGCAGCAGGATCAGAAGCTAGCGCGACAGCGGAAGCAGGTCATAGCGCAGCTAGCGATCGATGGAGCGGGGGCGATCGCGCTGAGTGGACGCGCACCGTGGAGTAGGGTGCGGTAAAGCAGAGAGATCTGGGGGCCGCGGCGGGGTGGATCGAGATGGGACGTTGGAAAGGGAAGGGAGCGGAGTCGGAGAGCGACGGGGAGCCGGGAACGGGAGGAAGGGGAGATGAATGTCACTGGAGAGAACGGAGGGGTTGTGAGGCTGATGGGAGCTACGCGGGCCATTTACCCTGGTGGGCCCCCATCCATGCCGAAAGAATCCAGCATGTACGCACAGCACGTACGTACGTGTGTGGCGTGTATTCTACGTATGTAGCGCATGCGGCCGGGTAGTAGTATAGCTAGATACTGTAGCACAAAGCTTTGGATTTGTGTTTCGCTTTATGCCTCGGCGCTGATAGGAAATCGATCCTGCTGCTTTTTGCGTGATGCACTGGTTTGTAATTAAGCACATGATGTACATCGCAGTACATGTCACCTGAAAGACGAAATGGAAAAAAAAATCCGGGTGTTACCCTACACATGAATTTCTCTTCATGGTTATGTATGTAAGTCTATCAATTACTCTATATTTTTGAAGCTGAGCTACATCTCTCTTTCTGGAAAGCAACACGGGACGACAGCCTTGCCGTGGGAGACGCCCGGTCGCTCTCGGGAGCGAGAGCAACGCGGGCGGAACCCTAGCGCCGCCACCACCACCCCAGCCCCCTCTGCGCCCCTCTCCTGCCTCGCCGCCGCTCAAGAGGGTCGTCGGCGCTGATGTGCGTCCGCGATGACGGTGGCGGCGGGGTCTCTCTCCTCCCTTTCTCCCCCCCCCTTCCGTCGGGGCCCCCTGCTCCCGGGCCGGCGCTGCTCCTGGGCTCACCGCCGACGACGCCTGGCTGCCGCGGGTGGCCGGATCCGGTGGGGTGGCCCCTGGATCTAGTGCACCGGGTGCTCGTTCGGCGGCCGGCCGTTCCGGCGCCGTGCCGTCGGCTTCGGGTCCTGGTCGCGGCCTTGGGGCGGCGCCTGGTCCTGTCACGAGCGGCCGGATCCGGTGGGGGGACCCCTGGATCTGGTGCGTCGGGCGCCCATTCGGTGGTCGGCCGCCCGCGCCGCGTCGTCGGCTCCGGGCCCGGTGACGGCTGGGGGGCGACTCCAGTTCTGTGTAGGTGATGTCCGGGGGAGCGGGCCATTGCAGGCGTGGTGGTGGCATCGGGGCTATCGTGGTGATGGTCTGGTGTCGGAACTGCGGCTTGTGCGGCGGGCTGCTTCGGTCGGGGGGTGGGGCTGGCCTTCTCCTAGGCGGTGGCGGCGTCTTGGGTGGAGTTGACCCTCACCTTGGGTCGAGGGGTGTGAGGTAGGAGGCGGTCGGGCCCTTGCTCCTTGGTGGGTGGGGGTCAAACATGGCGCCATCCTATTCGGTAGTTCTGCTCAAGGTGGTGCCCTCCCGGTTTTGTTCCCGGCGCTCCTTCGACTCCGTATTGTAGGGTTCATGGTCCTAGCTCAACCAGTACTGCATGGTGAAGTCCCATTGGGGGGAGGACGCCGGGAGCATGTGCTTTGCTGTCCGCTCGGTGCCGTCCCCAATCAATCGAGGGGGCGGTCTCGGGGTCTTTGGCGAGCTCTGGTTCCGCCAATTTTGGGGGAGTTGGTTACGGTTCTAGTTTCTTTGGGGCCTTACAGGATCGAGTTTGACAGTGGCGAGGTTGGATTCAGTCGACGGCAGTAGTATTTGGGCAGGTTCTGCTGGTTCTTTGTGTAGTGATCCGTCTGTGAAAGCTTCGGTCCTACGGTGCTGGATTGGCGACGATGTTTCCCTGTTGGAGGCGTTGCCTCGAATCATTGCCTTTGGCGGCCTAAGGTGGTCTTTGAGGTGAAAACCTGACGTTGGCGCCGACTTGGCGCCTTTGCCTTCCTGAAGGCGTTGTTGTGTTGCTCCTCCTACGGCCGTGACGGTGGCGCTTTGGATCCCGAGGCTGGTCCATTCTTGCAAGTTCTGTGATGGATTCATGGCGTTTTAGGCCCTTTCTTAGAGTAGCTCCGAGCTGTCTCTAGTGTGTCGCCTAGAGGGCCCTGTTGCGGGTTTGTAAGTAGTTAGCGTCGAATTGGAACATGTACTTCATTGTAAAACTGGTAATCCTGGTATCCTTGCTTTATCTATAAAAGTTGGTGGGTGGAAACAACTGTTTTGGTGGATCAAACATGAAATTGAATTTCGACTGGTAGTCCGAAGATGAAAACAACTATTTCGCCGAAGTACCTTGAAACATCAATTGGTTGCAGCCATTTTCTCTTAAAACTGTGCACAACCCTCTTGTACTCCATTCTTCTCGGTCTAGGATTTTACTAGGGCGTTTAAATACGTAGATTAAATATATATTCCCTTCTTTTGCTTTTATAAGACACGATTTGACATGACACGGTATTCTACATTACATTTGATCAATTATTTATCTTAATTTATATTATTTATAATTATAAACTAGTACTTTTAATATAAATCTAGTAATTCTAAATGTCCCTTAAAAGTTAAATTTTATTGTTTAAATTATTAATAAAAATTTGTAAAGTTTAAATCTCGATACTACGTGCACGGCTTATAAAAACAAAAGTGTTTATGCAAATTCATTTTTTTGGCAAAGAAAAAAGTTCCTGTTTCATAACCCGTCCTCTGGCTTGAAAATTATTAAGGCCATGGCCTACAACTCTGACGAGAATTGTTGACAAATGACAAGTCAGTCGATCCCTCCCTTGTTTGTTGAGTACGTAGCTCCTTCGATTGGGGGCAGACAGGCGCGCAGCGGTGGGCACGCGGTGCATCAGAGTTTTGACCCCGTGCCGGGCGACGCCGATCGAGCTGCCGGGCGTTGCCTGACCTGATGGCCGCCCCGGCGAGCCCAAGTGCGTTGCTCTGACACACCGTGCATGTTCATCGACATGTTCAGCGAATGATGTGGAGAGGACGGCATCACGGCAGACTCCAGATGATTAGGGTTACAGTTGCAGAGAGATGCGGACCATTATCCTGTCCTTTTCGTTTTCCTTCAAAAACAATTTTATCATGCCTTCATTTTTTTAGAGGTAGAGGAACAACTGTATGTTTGGTTGGAGGAAAATAGTAGGCCCACCTTTAAAAAGGCCCAGATATGGCCCATTCCTGCCTTCTTTAGACCCATTATTAGCCTGAACCCGCAAAAAAAAGAACAAATGATGGTGTACTTGTACTCACACAAGTGACACAACCCAGATCATGAATCCACACACTTCTGTCAAGAGGCTAATGACTAATGAGTCATGAATCCACACACTTCTGTCAAGAGGCTAGTTCTTCGCAGCTTTAGCCTTTAGAGATTCAAATTCGATATTAGCGTGATTTTTCACTGCCGTGCATTAACCACCGTTGGATTTGACTGAGACTGAGGATCATGACTTCACGAGGCCAGCGGCGGAGCAGAAGAAACCGTCGTCACTCGGATAGCACGGGCGCAGCTGCCGGCCGGCGAAACCCAGCCGCTCACTCGGTGCCCTTCTCCCCACGCGCGATGCTTCGTCTACCAACCCTCACCGCCCTTAAACCCTCGACCCCCGCCACCAGCTTGAACCCCGTCGGCGGCGGCCGCCGCCGCCGCAAAGCCCTCTTCGCCTCATCCTCTCCTCCGCCGCCTTCTTCGGCTTCACGCCCTCCCAAACGGACCCCGAACCCGGAACCACCAAAGCCGGCTCACGACGCCCGCAGTCAGAACCCGGAGGACCCAACCGCCACGGTGCTCCCCACGACCAAGCCCCGGAAGCCGCGCCGCGGGCGCCGCGGCGAGGCGGCGGCCGTGGAGGACTTCGTCCGCGGCCGACTGGAGCAGGTATTCGCCTCCATCCGGGAGCGCGACCCGGAGATCCTGGAGGGCAAGGGCGACATCCTGAAGCGGAAGGACGAGGAGCAAGTCCCAGATGGGGAGGAGGGCGAGGGGGTGGAAGAGGAGGAGCAGAAGCCTGTGGTGGAGGAGGAGGACCCGAGCTGGCCGCTGGACGCCGACATTGGGTGGGGGATCCGGGCGTCGGAGTACTTCGACAAGCACTCGATCAGGAACGTGACGGTGGACGGGGTGGAGATCGATTGGGAAGGGGAGGTCGACCAGGGATGGGTCAAGGAAATCAATTGCTTGGAGTGGGAGAGCTTCGCATTCCACCCCAGCCCCCTAGTTGTCCTAGTCTTCGAACGCTACAACAGGTACAAATCATTAGTCCCTGACTCATTTTCATTCATAAACTGTTGTCATTATGTGATTCACGCGTCATTTCAGCTTTTGCTCTTTGTAATCGTGATGTCTGTGAATTGTGAACCCGACGAGCTGTGAAAATTCAGAACTGTCCTGGGACTGACATATAAACAGTCTTCACTATCTGAAATTCGTTAGGATGTTGTCATTAGTTTAGAATTGACTATTGAGCCATGTGTAAAATGTTGTGGTGTGCGGGGCTGCTGAGAATTGGAGGTTTCTTCAAGAATTGGAAAGGGCTGCTAAGGTATACTGGAATGCTAAAGATAAGTTACCTCCTCGGGTGAGTCTGAATTGTAACATCTGATTATTTGTCAAGGTTACTCTGGTGTTTGTGCAGGTGCTAAGTTTTATTATGTTTTCAGACTGTGAAAGTTGATATAAATATTGAGAGGGATTTGGCATATGCACTTCAAGTAAGGGAATGTCCACAATTATTGTTCCTTAGGGGAAACAAGATCTTATACAGAGAAAAAGGTATGTCCAACTAGCACGATAACCTAATAGACCCACATGTGTCTTGAATTGTCCTTGTGAAAATTCAGTAATTTTTCCTATTATTAGGATTTTTTATCATGGCGTATTAATTGTGAAGCAAAGTAGATGTGGGACCTCCCTACCACTGTGACATAAGAGAGGAAGAGATAGCTCTGGTACAATGTTGGAGATTAAAGGAGATGTGTGACTTGATCCTCTCCACGATGGAACAAAGCCCCATAAAGTTGAGTCCATACTCCATTTTTTTATCGCTGAAGGTTTCATCTCCACCCAAAAAGGCCAAAGGTCCTTCCAGTTCTGCTCCATCCACAGCAGTTCTGCATCAGTAGCGCCTCCTCAGCAGTGCGGTTGGGCGAGCACCCCTGAATATCTAAGTCTCTAGCGGCACTAACCTTGTGTCCTTGTACAACATCATGGCAGATGCTGGTCAGTTTGATTGCGATGATTCTAATCCATTTGGCTTGTGGACCGTGGACTGTTCTGTTCATTGTTATAACCGGATCTGATTGCTGCTTCTCTTTGAAGCATTTGCGCTTGGCCAGCGCACGCATGTCCTTTGCGTGGTTGTGCTGCACCTCCTAGGCCTCAACCCTCAACCTTGTAGGAAGTCCTGGTACCAATGGTGTGAAAATGGTCTCATATCTCGGTTCTCTGGGAGCAGACGTTGAGAGCTCGGAGCAACCATGGGGTGTATTTGTTCTCTCAGAGAGTGACTGCACCCACCAGACAACTTTGAGTGTCATCACACTGTGAGACTATTGTCCATTCCTCCTTACTGCTACTACTATGATTTACCAAGAATATAGAGAAAATTCCCTCTATGCCATCAAAAAATATAGCTATCTCTTATGTGCCATCAAAAATTATACTATCCCCTCAGTGCCATCAATTTTAATTTTACATCCCTTCTATGCCATTACCGTTATCGTGCTGTTAAATATAGGGTAAAAGGACAATACTACCCCTGAGCAAATTTTAAATATGTAATCCCTTTCATGTCATTACAGATAATATCAGTTCTCAGACCTCAAATATATATCAGATCTCAGACCTCAAACTGTCAAGGTTCTTCCGTGTTCCCGTCAAAAAATAGAGATTCATACAAGCACCTACATATATAGTTTACAGATTTCTATACAAAGCATCATTGTTATCCATGTGTTTTTTATGGCATACATGCATCACTACAATTAGCCATTATTTTCCACATCGATTCCTCCACTGTTGCTGTCTTTACTCATATGCACGACAGAAATCAGATTATGTAGATTGGGCAACTAATGATAGGATCTGCGAGACGATGCTACCAGGATCTGCGGCTGCTCGCGATGCTGGGCGCGCACAGCTGTTTCACTCCAGGGTGCGGCTGCTCTTCCTCCCCGTGGGACACGGGCCGCACATGCGTTGGGGTGCGGCGCCCCCGGCCCCCCGCGCGCCTGGGCCTGGCCTGGGGTGCAGCGCCCTCGGCCTCCCACGCGCCTCGGCTGCGGTGCGGCGCCCGACGCAGGGGCGCGTCAGATCCAGACACGGCGTGCCCACGCCCGCGACCGCCGGACCCCGACGCCACGCGTGACTGCGTGAGGGAGCAGCGGAGCTAGACGTAGGGATGTGCTGGGCCGGTTGGATGTGTGGGGTCGCGGTGATGTGTCCGCGCCGTCGGTGGAGAGGATGGAGACGAATGAGATCAATTTGGAAGAAGATGAGATATATCGGTGTTTGGAAGAGGGAGGGGCAAAATTGTCCCAAGAAAATATGACGGGTCTAGTTTTAACACCGTTATCGTATGTTGCTGAGTAAAAGTAACGGCAGTGGTATAGAAGGGATATAAAATTAGAATTGATGGCACTGAGGGAATAATATAATTTTTTATGGCACGTAAGGGATAGCTATATTTTTTGATGGCATAGAGGGAATTTTCTCAACGTCAGATCCAGACGCGGCGCGCTCACGCCCGCGACCGCTGGACCCCGACGCCACGCGTGACTGCGTGAGGGAGCAGCGGAGCTAGACGTAGGGATGTGCTGGGCCGGTTGGATGTGCGGGGTCGCGGTGATGTGTCCGCGCCGTAGGTGGAGAGGATGGAGACGAATGAGATCAATTTGGAAGAAGATGAGATATATCGGTGTTTGGAAGAGGGAGGGGCAAAATTGTCCCAAGAAAATATGAGGGGTCTAGTTTTAACACCGTTATCGTATGTTGCTGAGTAAAAGTAACGGCAATGGTATAGAAGGGATGTAAAATTAGAATTGATGGCACTGAGGGAATAATATAATTTTTTATGGCACGTAAGGGATAGCTATATTTTTTGATGGCATAGAGGGAATTTTCTCAAGAATATATGCTAGTAGGTGTACACTAGTTGGCAGCAGAACAGCAGTGATACGTAAAAGGGTGGAGATTAATCTCACTCAAAAAGTCACAAAAATGCTGACGCATGATAATTGCTGTCCGAGAGAACAATTACAGCCTGCTGTTTCCACAGGATCCCGGTGTTTGCTCTCGGGGATATGACACCATGGTTCCACTCCCTGTAGCAAGCTGCCCGACTGTGTTGAGACCTAGGAGATGCAGTACAACAAGAAGACAACTGTGCACGCACCTTAAGAGGAGCACTGATCAATCCAATCTGTGCAAGGTCTCACTGATGCACGAAACAATCAAGAATACAAATGGATCAAGTTCAGAACCAACACACAGGACCAATCCGATCCAATTGAATCCACTAAACATCAGTCCTTGACGTTGAACAGATGCACACCTGTGCTTAGAAGAAACACTGGTCTGACCTGTTCTGCTGGAGCAGCGCCTGATCAGGATGAACTTTTTGGCATGGGCACCTTGAGATACAGAGAAGAATGGATGAACTCAGATTGAGATAGTTGTGTTTCTGTACTCGACCAGATAGAGTACCTCCCTGCTCAATGCGCCTCCCTGGCATGGATGCCAGACAGTGACCATGCCCTTCAGATTGATGGTGGGGAAGATCAAATCATCAGCTCCAGCTTCTCTCCACATTATCTCCAGAGCTATCTGTTCCTCTTCTATGACATGACAAGCAGATCCCACCGTTTATTTCTCTATTTCTGTTTCCCAATCTATTTTCATGATAGTAAGTCCTTGAGAACTTATATTATATTAAATCCCTTCACAAGAAGATTTTCAGCAAATTTGGTTTTATATTATGTTGTTCAATATGAGATTTGTTGTTGAAAATAAGGTGGTATCAATAATTTACCACAGTTCACCCACCTCCGCTTGCATTACCAAGTACATCTTTTTTTTTAATGATGCCTGCAGTTTCAATTGCCAAGAGTTCCACTGAGTCCTAATGTGATAGTCTTCCACACTGGCTATTTTACAGAGATAAGGACTGCAGATGAGCTAGTTCAAATGATCGCCCATTTCTACTACAATGCAAAGAGGCCACCCTGCGTTAATCCAGAAGCCATTGCTTCTCTCTAGGTCCTGTATAAAAATGCTGTCATAGTGTCCTGTCCTCAACTTGGTGGTCCGGTGCTCGTGCCTAGTGTTTCTGGTAAGCATTTCCTTGTTTGCCCTACTGCTGGGATTGAAAACAATAATAGTACTGGTTATTGTTCTATTTGGTGTTTGATCTCTGCATTTATCTGGTGCAGGAACAAGAGGCTCATATTTTGATCATTTTCCAGAACATTGTTCTCGGAGAGTGTGGAATTAATGTGCAAACCAAGAAAAAACGTCTCAGTGCTGATCGTCCCGAGTGGGGAAATTGCACATCTAATTCATGTATTTTGATAACTAGTAGTATAGTCTAACAAAACATAGCTTTCTCTATCGCTCTGATATTCTAGTAGTACGGGGAGAGTGCATAGTTCACTGTCTACATAGCCATATGCCCATATTATTTAGAATGTTACAAAGTTGTATGCAAACTTTGACATGGAGCAAGATTTACTTCAGTTCCCTCTTCTACTGAGCAAAACCTTGCAGAATTCACACACTTATTCTCGTGGTATTTAAAATCTTCTTTGTCTATGCTAGAATTAAATTTGGTTGAACAACCGTCTAGTCCATGCAAACTACAGTAGGTCTAATTTTGGGACTTCAAAGTGTTAATTTGCTGCTTCAAAGTTACGTGAAATGCTATGACCAATAACGTGATGAATGAATCGGAACAGTAAATGTTTTCCTACATAAAACAACATAACGTCAACATATATATAAAGCCTTGCAACTGCATGCTAACACCGCATGATATACTCTTCTCCAATAAAATAAAACTAACACATCTGTAGTCTATACAGTGCCTCCGTGGAACCTTTGTGAACTGAACCCACGGCCAAATCAGGCGCACGATATGGACGACGAAGACGACGACGCGACGCACAACGCCGGCGGCGGCACAGCGGCCACCTCCGCCCCCCTGCCGCACAGAAGCTGGGCGACGGTCTCGTTCCCCATGGCCTCCGCCATCTGGAGCGGCGTGGCGCCGCGCCTGGTCCTGGCGTTGACGTCGGCGCCCATGTCGAGCAGCAGCTCCACCGCCTCGGCGTGGCCGCCCTCGACGGCGAGGTGCAGCGGCCTGTGCCCTTCCACGTCCTCGCACTCGATGTCCATGCACCCCGACCCGGCGAGCAAGGCGATCGCGTCGCAGTGGCCCTTGATCGCCGCCAGGTGCAGCGCCGTCAGGCCGTACTGGTCGCGCCCCCGGACGCCTGCGCGCTTGCCGAGCAGGGACTCGAGGCTCTGGTTGTCGCCGTGCCTCGCCGCCGTCATGACCAGCTCCCACCGTTCCAGGACGTCCACCACGTCTTGCTGCACCCAGCGAATAAAACCAACACTGACATTACATTATAGAACAATAATGGTCTTGCGCTCGAAATTTATTGCTATCGTTCGTCGTCGTCCTAGTCCTACTCCTATCACGAGCACAGCGACGCGGCTCGCATAAGCCAAGCTGCGCTCTGGTCCATGGATTCCCTGTGTCTCCTTCTCGTGTTGCGTTCGTTAGCGACAGATTAGTATATGCGGTTTACCGAAGGGTTGGTATGACGAATCCATTGTTTGTTCAGTTAAAGAAGCGACATCTGAAAATTCCCTGCGCTAGTGTTGGTAGAAGACAGTAACAAGGACAAAGCAGGTAGATTCGAGCCGCTTACGTATCCCTTCTCGCGCGCCACGTCCATCGGCGTCCTGCCGCGCGCGTCGGCCGCCGACGTGTCGGCGCCCATGTCCACCAGCACCGCCACGGCCTCAGCCTCGCCGGCCGCGGCGGCCGCGTGCAGCACCGTCCTCCCGTCGCGGTCACGCGCGGCCAGCGCCTCGGGCCCCAGACGCCTCACCTCCGCGCAGTCCCCTCTCGCGGCCGCCGCGTGCAGCGGCGCCCAGTGCTCGGCGGCGTCGGGCGCCGCGGCCTGGGGCTCGAGGAACGGCAGCAGGTGTGGCTGCCGGCGCAGGATGAGCCGCACAGCCGCGGCGTCCCCGGCGTCCGCGGCGAGGCGGAGCAGGTACGGCCCGCCGAAGAACACGCGGAGGCGGACGGCGCTGACGCCGCCGCCGCAGCCGCCGGTGTCGTCGGTGGCGGCGCCCACGGAGTCGAGGCGCGCGGCGGAGAGCGAGGAGAGGACGAGGAAGCGGTCGGCGCGGGAGCGCGGGAACGTCGGCGGCGGGTGCGCCTGCGGACGGAGCACGACGCGGAGGGACGCCGAGGAGAGCGGCGGCACGGCGCCGCGCGGCGGGCTGACGAGGAACTTGAGCGGGGAGGAGGTCTGGACCTTGAAGGCGACGGGGAGGGACGGGTGCAGGGAGCGGAGGCGGAGGTCGGCGCGGCACTTGGCGTTGGGCTTGAAGTCGATCACCACCTCCTCCTCCGCCACCTCCAGCAGCCGCTCGGCGGCTGCCGAGGAGGCTGGTTCCGACGCGGCCATTTCTTGGGAGATGGGGAGGAGCTGGACGGGAGCAGTGACCGTGCAGGAAGGAGAAGGAATGTGGCAGCAGTGGAAGGCAGCATGGAATGGTGGCTGGGTTCCTAGGACGACGCTTTTGATGTCACGCTGGATGGGCGAGGAGGGAATGTTGATCTTCTGTGCCGGGATTTTGCTTTGCGTGAGACGTCGCTTCTCAATTCTCCGTCTCCAGTTGCTAACCCATTGCCGTTGTACCACCCATAAAGCAGAAACCAGCGTGAATGTTAGGCCTTGTTTAGATGTTGAATTTGCGTGGTCGAATTTGGGAGTTTGATGTCACTTCGTAATCATTGCGTCACTGTAGCATTTCGTTTGTATTTGTGAAAAATTATCCAAAAATTGATTAATTATGCTCAAAATGTTCGTCTCACAGAGCACAATAAAACCGTGTAATTAATTTTTGATTTCATCTACATTTAGTAGTCCATACATGTTATGACATTTTAATGTGCTGGAGAATCTTCTTTTTGTATAGTAAATTTGGGAGTTGCTTTTGGGATCTAAACAACGCCTTATATCACTACTGATGACCATTTATGTCTTGGCAGTTCTACCTGTAGAAAAACTACACTGCTCGCTCATTACATTTCACTATTTCATGCTCATTCCGGTTGACTCCCAACTCCCATGCACAGCTGTGCCTATAGCCCGTGCAGGGTCCATGGATCCGGTGTGGCCTTCGATTGCATGATAAGCAAGGGGACCACTGGGGAATGATGGAGCAGAGCGAGGGCTACGATCGATCGAGCAGGCCCGGCCGCCCGGCACGAGCGAGCGCGCGCACGTCCCACTCAGAGCGGGTGGGGTGAGCAAGCAAGCAGCCAGCGCGCTTGCTGACTACAGTGCCCTCGTGACCTTGCCCCGGCCAGGCCGCTTCCTCTTCCTCGCGCGATCACGGCCTGCCTGCGTCGTCGGCCCTACCCGCAGCCATGTGCCGACGCCATCCCCTCAAACTGGCGTTTGTCGCGGGCGAACCGGCACAAAACTGGGGCTTGGCCGCGCCCGCGGCCGCTGCGTGCTCTCCGGCGTCTCGCATATACGCGCGGCTTGGCGATACGCGCCTGCCCGCAGGACCGGTCGGGAGTAGGAAAATACTACTGTCTACTGCCGCTACGCAACAATTCTGCCCCATCGTTTTTATGCACCGTACGTCGTGTGGATGCAGTAGAACTCTGCCTCCATGATGCTTGAGATAACCCAAATGTACTGTCGATCCAGATGGGCATATTCCGGAGCGTATGTCATAGCTAGAGAGTGATAGGAATCTGAGGTGTCATGACCTTATCCGCGTGCCCGGAATTAGGACACAATCCCCACGTTCTCTACAGGATAGCAACAGTCATTCTGTGCGGCTCCTGCGGAAACCCGACTCCTGGTCTGAGGTAACGGCATTTGCTCGGTTACACTGATAATTAAAATTCTGAATAATTTTACTAAACAAGGCATTTGTAGTCCAACGGTTAGGATAATTTCCTTTCAAGCAATAGACCCGGGTTCGACTCCTGGCTAACGTAAGTTTTTATTTTGTTTTTTCATTTTGCTTCTTTGCTTTCATCAGTTTGATGATGATGCAGTGGAGTAGTCTATTTGTGAGTTCGCTAACCAAATCTCAACCGGTTCAGTACAGTGTTTTTACAAGGGGCTTCTGCTTAGCTGTTTCATCCATCGTAGTCTAGGTTCAGACGGTCCATAACGATGTGGCGGGCTCTGATTTTTACAGGCCGAATTTTGATTGGGCCGATCGATCCATCTCCCACGAATGGGCCTATATGACCTGTAGGAGGGATTTTAGCTTGTGCCCGTCACCTTCCGCAAACGTATGACCTGTATAGTTCGGGAAACGTGCATGGCTTCATAAAGTTTTTTTACCGACCCAGCTTACAGTGTAGTATTAGGCGGGCTAGCAGCGCGCGGGTGGTGGGCGAGAGGTGTTTGACGTCAGCATACGTTGAAGTGACGGACCAAAATCTATTGAGTTTCAACCTGCAAATGCAATTTTCTTATAAATCATTAATCTTTATTCAAATCCGTTTGAACCACCATATTATTTAGAATTAATGCAACAAAATAAGATCCAATATGAGTATATTTTTATTTTATATATGTATCTTTTACAATCAATATTTTCAATATGCTATTTCAACATTGTGAATAACTATCTCAACATCTTATACTTATCGGTTCAGCATTTCCACGTAAATATTGATTTAGTTTATCTGATGAATTGTTGAATTAAATTTGAAAAAGTGTTGAACCTAGTATATGAAAATGTGATTGCATTAGTTCAAAACACCGAGTATATTGATTTGATTTTTATGTGAAAAATGTTAAAATTGTATAATCGGAATGTTGAACTGTTTATTTTTGGAGTGTTGACTGCAAACATTTCATATCTTATTAATACATACTTAGCTAGGGACAATTAGAAAAACGAAGAAGAAAAAATCGAGACGGTACTTCCGCACTAGACACCTGATTTAACAAAATGAAAACACCTGTGGTACGGCTCTATTATTGGGTCATGTTGGGCCTCTAAGCCATGTTGATTAACGGGTGCACGGAAGCCACATGGCCAGTGGGTGGTTGCGAACGGTCTCATGATTCCTCCCCAAAAGCAGTGATGTTACTTAAACAAAAGATTGGAGAGTGACAATCCTGCAAGGACGGAGGCAGAGCTACCAGGATTCACATCAATGATCACATCATTGATCATGCTGCATTCTCTCAAAGTCCGGATCAACTTATTTAAAGCAAGGTGACGCGCCAGGATTCAGCATCCTCCGTGGTCCGTAAGGGCGAGCCCAACGCGAGAGTCTAAAAGTATTAGCCTCAAGAAAAAGTAGGAGGCCACGTAGATATACAAATTTAAGGCGGTTTACATCTCAACGGAGCCCAACGTTGTCAGCTTTTGTTGTTCCGTCACAACGGAAAAAAGAGAACAGAAGCTCAAGAGATATGGGTAGTTGTAGTTCTGGCGCGGGATAGAGACTCACTTGTTGCAACGTGGTGCCCTGTGATGGCTCTATCCTTTTGTCGGATGAAGCTCTCGCTGCTTCTGCAAGCCTCTCTGATATACTACGAAGATATTAATCTGAATGATGTGGCTACTGTATGCGAACGTGAAAGTTGAGGTCACCATTCACGCTGGTGCGTTGGGCCTGCCCTAATCCATCCCTCGAGCTTAAAACTCTGTAGGCCACAGGCCCAAAGCAAAAGGTTGTGTAAAAAGAGTGCAAGACACGAGCGCGGCACTGTCCAGGTTGTCAGTCCCACCATCACCACCGCCATGCACCGTAATACCGTATGACATCGAAACTTCACCTCCGCTCCCCGCAATCTGCTTTGGCGGGTCGATCGATTGATCAAACCGACCGACCGATGTCCCACAGAGAATTAGGTCACCCGGGCCGTTGGCGGCAGCGGTACAGCACGTCAGCACATGCCCGGGGCAGGTTTTGGTTGGCAAAAGCGCTCGAGGTCGAGTCAACTTCTCTTTTTGGCCACGACTGCTCGCCACCAAAATGATTTCACGGCACCTGCCCGCCCCGTCTGCGTGCGCCGATGGACTCGGGCTTCCGAGCCGAACTTTGGCCTTTTGGCGTCACTGTATCATTTCGTTTATATGTGTGAATAATTATCTAAAAATTAATTAATTAGACTTAAAATATTCGTCTCACAGAGTACAACAAAACTGTATAATTAGTTTTTGATTTTATCTACATTTAGGCCATATTTGTTTCCCACGTGCTAAAGTTTAGCGCCGTCACATCGGATATAAATATGTTAATTAGGAGTATTAAATATAGATTAATTTAAAAACTCATTACATAACGAGGAGTAATTTACGAGACGAATCTATTAAGCCTAATTACACCATGATTAGACAATGTAATGCTACAGTAAACGTACGGTAATTATGTATTAATTACAACGAAATTAGTCTTGTTAGGTTCGTCTCGCGAAATGGACATGACTTATGTAATTAATTTATATTTAATACATCTAATTATCACTTATTTAAAACGTTAAACTTTAACACCTGAATCTAAACACTGGCTTAGTACTATATGAATCTCTTTTTTCGTAGTAAATTTTGGGAGTGAAATTTGACATCTAACGAGGGCTCAGGCTAGAGGCCTCGGGCAGCCTTTGCGGGGTGCGCAGCCTTTCCTCCTTTCCGGGACCCACCGTCACGTGGACGGAGCATGCCTGCGGCATATTCTTGGCGGCAGGACCAGGAGGGCCATCAAAGTGCGCGTGCTATTGCTGCTGCCGTGGAGCACAAACAAACGCTATTATTTGATTTATCAGCCTACAGTCAACAATACTTTAGCCAGCAATACTATACTCTTCGAACAAATTAGCACCGGTCATCGGCCGACCGGTCAGAGGAACGGGGCTATAGCTAACCCCTGAATCGAGCAGTAAGCACGCCTTTCTAGCGCCTAATTAAACCCTTGTCCGGTGGTGACCTCGCCCGAGAGTGTCCTGGTTTCTGCGTGAGTCAAGATTGACAGTGCCTCTCGGAAGCTGGAACCAGCTGAAAACCAGTCGTGTCAAACAGTACAAAAACCGTACTCTGCTCCCTGCTGCTGTTTGACAGTTGCCACTCTCCCTCCGTTCATCACTGATCATCCCTTGCTTGGAAGCATTCTCTTCCGGCAGCGGCAGTTCGGTAGTTGCCAGCTGACAGCCGTTAGTTGCAGAGGCGGGGGAAGAAACTGCAAATCCAGACGCAGCGGGCAACGGACCCGGTCTGAAAAATCTGTGCACCAGCACGCGTGGGCGCATGGCCATGTTGCTTCGTGGATTGTGCTACTGCACGTACGAGTACGCGGCGACGGAAACACGCAATAATTCCACCGGCGCCGAACGGACTCGTAAGTAAAGCCAACATGCCATGAGTTTACTGTCCTACGGTGCCGGAGTGGAGTACACACACATTGCTGAGTACCCTGCCTGGCCAAGCATGCCATGGTACTCCTACAGTGCTACAGGTAAGTAGTCCACGCGCGAGCACCGGGACAGTGTGGTGGGGGTTTGGACTGGAATATTGAATGGATGGACGAGAGGACGAAGGCTTGTTTTTTTTCTCAAATTTGATCCTAAATTTCACTATGTAAGAAGAAGATTCTCGTCACATCAAAATATCGGCACATATATGAAATACTAAATGTAGATGAAATTAAAATTTAATTGCACAATTTTATTGTACTTTGCGAGACGAACATTTGGAGTCTAATTAATCAATGTTAGACAATTATTCACGAATACAGTGACGCATTAATGATAAAATATCAAGTTTGACATGCCAAACTTTAGAACTAAATAAGACCTAAGCTCACGTGCTTGCCATTAAAGAAACAGCAGGGGTACGCTGATCAGTGCTCGTCGTATAAACAAGAGAGAGAAAACACGCACACTCTGGACCATGCTTTCTGCGAATCGGCACCGGCCACCGCGCCTCCCTTGCCCACGGCTGAACAGAGGGAGCCCTCTCCGCCCATAATACCCATTCACCTCGTGATCCCTCCTTTCCCATCAAATTTTCAAATCATATTTGGTGAAAAATGTTCGACAAATATTTATGTACTGCCTTTCAAATTTGGTGATGCAGCTCTATGGTTTTATGCAACATTTATCAACTTTGTTTCGTTTAACCTTTCTCTCCTATCTTTTGTACTACTACCTCCGTATTTAAATACTTGACATTTCCGACAGCCAAACGCTACAAAGCCCGGGTCATTTTGATCATACATCAAATAATTCAATCCACAGGTAGTACCTAGTAAGTCACAGCAGTTTTTTTTCATCATACGTCAAGTTATGCGGATAAGAAACGACCATTCTTTTTCCGTACTTGATTATTTGGTTAGGTGGCTCATATCTCGTGCCCAAGACAAAATTAAAAGATAAAGGCTACCAGAAGTTGGGAAAAAGCAAATAGGCTGTAGCGTCCGTTTACCCCCACTTAATTTATCAAGTTATTAGGCTCCAAGTTGACTTTGCTGCCTCGCAATTTCAGCTTTTGATGGGTTGGTCCTTGTCCTTGATGTCCTTAACCAAGGGTACTCTACTCTTGCCAAACATAAGGAGAAAGATGTTTCTTTATACAACAATCGATGTACCTTAAAGATCCTACCCAAGCAATTAAACAAGTTAAAGTGAAGTCAAGTTGAAGAGACCGTATAGGTTCAGCCAAGAACAATCAATCCCCTTCCCCCTACAAGTTCCTGCACGTGGAAAGGCTACTACAAAGGAAAGAAAATGCTCCATATTCTGTGAAAGGGAAACCTTCAAGTTGCGAGGGCTAAAAAGGAAAACTGCATTCCCCCCTTCAAATTCCAAACCTAAACACCTGATGAATTCCGAGCGCAAAACCAGAGCATGCCAAAAAAAAACTCGAGGGCCACAACAGCAACCCGGCCGCCGCGTGCTCTCCCCTCCCCTTCGCCCCAAACCTGAAAAAAACGAACGAATCCCCCGCCTCCTCGTCCCCATCTCCGGCCTCCTCGGCCCGCCCGTCTCCCCTCATGTGGCTGCCCTGGGTGAAGACGCGCCCTTCCTCCCCCTCCTCCGCCACCTCCACCGCCCTCGTCGCCGCCGCCTCCCCGCGCCTGTCCTTCTCGTCCCCTTCCCTGAAGGACCTCCAGGCGCTGCTCCTCTCCGACGCCGCCACGCCCTCCCCGCCGCCCGCCGCGCCCTGCTCCCCTTCCTCCTCCTCCGTCCGCGTCTTCCACCGCGTCCGCGTCGCGGCCTCGGCACTCCGCGCGCTCCGCACCCTCCAGGCGGCGCCGCCGCTCGCCGGCGGCGCCGCCTCCGACGCCGACCGCCGCGTCGTGCTCTACTTCACCTCGCTCCACGTGGTCCGCGGCACCTACGAGGACTGCCGCGCCGTGCGCGCCATCCTGCGCGGGCTCCGCATCTCCGTCGACGAGCGCGACCTCGCCATGGACCCGCGCTACCTCCAGGAGCTCGCGGCGCTGCTTCCGCGCCTCGCGTCCCCGCGGCGCGTCACGCTCCCGCAGGTCTTCGTCGGCGGCCGCCACCTCGGCGGCGCCGACGAGCTCCGCCGCCTCCACGAGGCCGGCGAGCTCCGCCGCGTCGTGGCCGGCGCCGTCGCGGCCTCCCTCGCCTCCTGCGCCCGGTGCGGCGGCGAGCGCTACGTGCTCTGCGCCAGCTGCAACGGCAGCCACAAGCGGTACAGCGTCAAGGGCGGCGGCGGCTTCCGCACCTGCGCCGGCTGCAACGAGAACGGCCTCGTCCGGTGCCCCGACTGCTCGCCGCCGGCCGTCTGACGGCCCAGATCCGAGAGGTCACGATCTGATAACTACTGAATGCTTTCTTCTTCTAGTTTCAAACTTTGAGACAAGAAAATGGGTCCTGTGTCTGTGTGTAGTACGAGTAGCTGTTAATCTTACTCGTTAGCCTAGTGTTGATTGGTTGCTAAATATGAATGTGACCATTTGCAGTTTTTTCTAGCATTTCTTTTCTAACCAACGCCTCTAATGTTGGCTGTTGCAGTAGGATTTAGAACAGTTCTTTGCTTCCTTGCTTCTCTGCCTCCTCTTTTTCTTCGCTAAGCTATGCTGGACAGCAGGACGCAGATCTGGGGTGTTCTAATTTGATACGGAGTACTCCTAAACAACTTTGAGTAAAAGATAGATAAATGCGACTAGTTAGTACCAATTGAGATATAATTGAAGCGGAGTACTGTCTACTCCCTCCGTCCCACAATATGATCATTTCTCGATTTCTGTGCATCACGTTTGACCGTTCGTCTTATTCAAATTTTTTTTAAAAATATAAAAACAATTATGATATACTTAAAATATATACGATGATAAAACATGTCATAACAAAATAAATAATATTTTCATAATTTTTTTGAATAAGACGAACAGTCAAACGTGAACAGAAAAAGTCAACGAATGCTTATATTATGGGACCGAGGGAGTACTATCTCGTAGTTGCGTGAAATTCAGAACAAGGTAGTTGTGTCGAATTGACTGTTAGGATTAGGTTTCTAATGTGGCATGCCTGCATTTGTGGCATTCTCTTTTTTTTTTCAAAAACGCCTCGCCGCGGCTGTCAGCGAGCTCTGATGGTTGGTGACCTGCTGTTGACGAGTGCTGCCAAAGTTTCTGGAAAGCTGCTGCTCGCCGTCCATGGCGCAACGGTAGCACAGCATTTGCTGCGCGCAGGCGAAGAAAGAAATCCCTCCAGCTCGTTTCTTTTCGAACGGGGGCGTTCGTGCGGCGTTTGAATGCGATACGGTGGGCAAAGTTGCCGTTGGAGAGCTCAGCGTGCATAGCACAGCACTCTCTCTCTCTCTCTCCGCTGAAGAAAATGAACTCCAGTTTTTCGGATATAATGGAGCCACTTTTTCCAAGCGACACCTTTCAGGTTTAGTTGGAGCTCCCGGAAAGCTCCAAGCCGGGGATTATTGGACCGATGCTTGGACTGTAGTATGATTCCTCTCCTGTTACCCCTTCTCCACGCTTCCATGCTCTGGCTACTCAAAATGACAGTGACCGTTCTCCTTGTCGGATCTTCCTTGCTGGTAAAACGTAATCTGCCGAACCGGAATGGCAGTGCTCTCTCTCTTTACGTCATCTGCACCGGTTCCCGATCCGTGCGAGTGCGAGCTATGATGACGACGACGATGGCGAGAAGGCAGCGGAATGGCCCCTGTCGTCGTGTAACGCTCACGTGCCACTTGGAGTCGGCCGGCGCTACACTTGTAACGCCGTACGTGCGCGCGACGGGAGCAGGCGAGCAGAGGCGCCGCCGGTTGCGGTCTTGCCCATTGCGTTCGGCCTTGGACACGAGCTGCGTCGAGCTTGCGCAAGACCCACGTGGTGGGGGCTAGGCGATCTCTCGCGATCCCTCTCGGCCTTTCTTCCTGCCAATCCCGTCCCCAACTGCGCGCACCACGCAACGTACGAGCTGTGGCCTGTGGAGAGGGGGCCGCGGCTTGGCAGCCTTTGCTCGCTGCGGCTCCCGGCTCCGGCTGCATCATTTCATCAGAGTTGTCGCGCCGGAGCAGTGGCGCACCAGTGCTGCTGCTTTCTTGCTTTCTCACATGTTTAGATCTCAAATTTAGAAGTATGATGTCACTTCGTAATCGTTGCGTCACTGTAGCATTTCGTTTGTACGTGTGAAAAATTATCCAAAAATTAATTAATTAGGCTCAAAATGTCCGTCTCGTAGAGAACAACAAAAATGTGCATTTAGTTTTTGATTTCATCTACATTTAATATTCCATGTATGTTACGACATTTTGATGTGATAAGAATCTTCTTTTCGCATAGTGAACTTTGGGGCGATCTAAACAAGGCCCGAGTCACTGTCCCCTTTCCCTTCCCGCCCGCCTGCTTATCCGTGCACGGTAAAACGTTCCTGCAAATCGTTGGATCTGTGGCAAATCGCTGCGAGCGCAGCAGGGAAAGGCTTGGGCGACAATCCTAGTATACTCCTCCGTATATAGTACGGCGCTTTGAGCACTGGCCACGAAATGGCCCCCAGCAGGCTGCTACACGGAAGAATGGCATAAACCTGTGGTATTAATAGTGGCTGTAACTATGTGCATCTCATATTCGAGCCGAGTTTAAGTCTGCACAGCATAAATAGTAGTGTCCTTTCCCCGGGGCCTACGGCTCGAGCAGAACCGCTCGAGCAGAACCGGCAACAGGCTTTGAATCGTTCGAAACCGAATTGATTGATTGAATTTCCTTGCTCTCGCATCACTTGCAAAAACCGTGATTGAATGTGAATATTGGCACCAATAGATAGCCGAACAGGAAATTAAAGAAGAACATCCAAGGGCTATCGGGTAATTTACGCGTCGACGCACGGATCGATTGCTCCAGGAGGCAGCTGTTCATGGCTACGCTGACGAGGCAACCAGGCAGCCGTGCGAAGCAATGCAGACGCGGACGGATCGAGCTTGCCCCGTCTATTTGCAGTCTGCCGAGAGGCATTGGCAGTGGGGCAGCAGGCGCCCCCACTGCCAGTTGCACTGGCCGTCCGCGTGGCCGTGATCCCGGCAGGTCATCCTGCAGTCCTCGGTGACGCAGATTGGGTGGTGATCGTCGTCCTTCCAGCAGTGGTCGCCCTGGGCAGTTGACACCGCCGCTCCTGCGAGAGAGACGACGCGCCACACAAGTTGTTACATGAAAACCGAGCACGTGTACCGCGGAGAGCATGCATGACGACGATCGCGAGGCTCACCAGAGACGACGATGAGCAGCACGAGAAGGGCACAGCGGCACACGGCGGTCTTCCTCCAAGCTTCCATGGTAGAACGAATTGAAGGGGATGGGTTGGAGGAACGCGCGTAGAGGCTAAATGCTCAGTTTTATTTTGTTGGCGTGGACTGTATAGATAGTAGTGTACCATAAATGTAGTGGTTGTGAGGCGCAGAGGGAATATAGGCGCTGAAAAAAATTGAAGGTCAAGCGGGTAACCCGCCGGCCAGAGCCTACTAAATAAACATGGGAACAAGAATTTATAAATTAAACATTTAAATTTAGACAAATAATTTAGAAATTATAACTTCTTTTGCCTCAAATCTCTCGGACGTAATCATTCTTGGGAGGTGTGTGGAAAGCATACGACTGGTTTCATAGAACGAGAAAATGATATGCGGACCTTCTTCCTTGTTTAGATGCAAAATAACGGGTGGGGATTTGGGGTGTTTGGGGTCACTTCGTAATCATTGCGTCACCATAGTATTTTCGTTTGTATGTGTGAAAAATTATCCAAAAATTGATTAATTAGGCTCAAAATGTTCGTCTCGCAGAGTACAACAAAATCGTGCCGTTAGTTTTTGATTTTATCTACATTTAGTACTCCATGCATGAGCCGACATTTTGATGTGATAGGAATCTTCTTTTTATATAGTGAACTTTGTGGTTGCTTTTGGAAACTAAACAAGAGCTTAATGTCGGTCCATGTAACAAATTTGTGCGGCAGCAAAGCGATTCCGTGACAGCACGGCATGGGGTCACGCACGTGACCCCTTGCAGATCGAGCGAAGAAATGTAATACAAGAACACGGGGACGAAGAAGACAGAAAACAACTGAGTGAAACGGAGGGAGAAATAGCATGGAGACACGGCATCGAAGATGCTAGAATGAACGGACGATAGATATTGCACGAATCTCATACTTCAGAAGTTAACTACATAAAAAAATTCTAAAAGCCATATAGAAAACCGGGGGTGTAGAAGGTCACGAAAAATCCCCATGGGACGATCTGCCCGAGGCTGACCTGGCCCGTGCTTCCAAAGGGGCCCTGTGGGAGGCCGGGCGCTTGCCCATCACCGCATGCGTGAAAACCCCGCAGGCGGGAAGGAAGGGATGCGGTGGGCTGGGTGGTGTATTTGATCAGGAAGCGTGGCTCAGGTACGGAATATATAGATTCAGTCAAAAATACTTTGATGTTCTCTATTTTTCACACATCTTTTATGTGATACTTTGATCATTACTTTTCATTAAAATATATTTATAATTTAAAAAACTATGAGATTATTAAGTATTGTTAAAGACAATCTAGCATCCAATTTTATGTTTCGAAACTGGTATTTCAAAAGCTATTGACAGTACCTTTTAAAAGGTTTGGTCGTATCCAGGGCGACGCCATGTTATCTTTTCTTGGTGCACAGGCACCTGGTCACCAGGGTATAACAAACTTTTGTAGGTAAATTGACTAATAGGTACCACATATCACAATAAGAAATTGTGTGTTGCTTACATATCACAATAAGGAATTATGTGTTGCTTTGAGTGGTGTACCAGGTTCATTTTCAAGTTAGCCTTGTTTAGTTCCTAAATTCCACCACAAATTTCAGTATACAAAAAAAAGATTCTCATCACATCAAAATATCGGCATATACATGGAATACTAAATGTAGATAAAATCAAAAACTAATTGCACAATTTTGTTGTACTTTGCGAGACGAATATTTTAAGCCTAATTAATCAATGTTTGAACAATTATTCACAAATACAAATGAAATGCTATAGTGTCGCATTTACGACGGAATCCAGATCTAAACAAGTCCTTAGCTTCGCCTCTAGTCATATGTTGAGCAAAACTAGAGAGCATTTGTTTATACGTTATTCCCTCTCCTTACTGTCTTCAGGTTATGCAACCAGAAATGACAGATAGGGTTGAATTCATGAAGGACCACAGAAGGATCACATTGACTGCATTAAGGTGAGGGTTAGCAGCTTTCCAAGGATGATAAAAAGGACAGTCACGAAACTCAGCAATGTCACATCAATCCGGTGAGAACCTTTTTTTAGGATGATAGATTTTTATCATTATCCTACCCTGCTATGCAGGAATGAAGCCAACGTGAAAAGTTACTTCGCGGGGTGTTTCGTGTACGTCTTCGAGTACCTGACAGCTGACAGGATTCATGTCGCAATACAGCCTCTACCGTGTTGACTTCGAGGACGATACGCTCCCAAGGCAAAGCCAGGCTCTCTGCTCAGTGGCTCGGTGGTACTCCGAGTTCCTCGGGAACAAGATCCAGATCCGTGAAGAGAATGAGCTCGACGATGCATGATCACACGCTCAGCATTGAGTCATTTGTATTTCTGAAAGGATCAACACTTCTAATAAGAGAGAGATGGTGGATTAGGCTAATATATTTTTTCTCACAAAATCAAAACATGACATGTTGCTAGAGAGTGTGACTATCTAGTCGTGAAAAATGTTTGCACCCTATGTTTCAACTCTATAATAACATGACATGTAATAATTGAAAATGAGAAGACTAAATTGCAAAAATTAAATAGGGGTTAGAACGCTAATTTTTTTTCTTGAGACGCCGAAGAATCAACACTCTTCCTTAGTTCTCATTGGAGCACCCGTGTAAGGGTTAAGCTTTCTCTTGATCCACACAATGATTAAGTGCTCTCTAGTGATAATCCCTTCTTCAACTCCGGATTGATGGATTCCAAACCAAGAACAATCTTTTTAAGGCTTCTCATAAGTCACATTCTTGAGACCTCACCAAGAACACCAACACTAAGTCGCTTAGGTGATGCTGATCGCCAAGAGTAACAAGAAAACAACATCACTTGACCTATACACAAGCCAAAGAGATGAGTTGATGAACACTTACTACTCACTAAATCTTAAAGATGTCTTTATGAAACTTGCATTGCAAATCACTTCTAGTACATCTCTTGATCTTGATGTTTAAGTATGTGATGCTTCTTTTACTCCATCCAGCTATCACAACCGTGAATAGTAAACATAGATATGTGGTAGTGTTTAAAATAATTTACTTAATCTAAGGGAACGTAGTAGTGTTTAAAATATGAAATGCTTGGAACTTTTTATGATGACAGAAGACATCCTATCCTGGCTATAAAAAACTATGGATCCACATTCAACAAGTGATTGAATGCATGTACTATATAGAAGTACCAAGTAAACCAACAAACAAATGGGATACTCCACAACGAATCAATAACTCCAAGAAGGATAAAGAACAATCTTTGGTGTGATGAAATAAAATCGTGATGGACACTTCGTCAAGTATTCTCTTCGATAACAATTACAGCTTGAGACGGCAGAAAAGAAACTATCTACAAAGAATAAGAATAAGCTGATAAAAAATCTCTATAAACCTACTGATTGACAAAAAAAAAAGTGAGTCCAATTTTGTATTTTCCAAGTTCCCACATATTAACCCCCCTCCCCCCTCTAACCACTTTCCCCGCAAAAAGGGCACATATAAGGACAGGTACATTGCTACACATCAGCGGTCTCATAGGTCGTCTTATGCAGTGCTACGTAGGATTTTTGCTGATGTGGAGGAGAGAGAGCGAGGTGAGAGAAAGAGGTCGACCGCCTCATGAGCTAAATTTTAGGATTATGAGACAACTCCTCCACCATTGTATGAGTTTTATTGCCATACAACCAATAGTATTTCTTTATTTTTCCATAAATTAATGGATATTGTATTACGAGACAACCAAAACAACAACCCATTGTATAGGTTGTCTGATAAGTCGTCTCAAGATTACGTGTCACTGCATGAGACTGCCTATTAGACGACACCAATGTACCTGCCCTAAGAAAATTTACTATAAATGAAATTGCTAAAAAATCACATAAAAAAGACACATATGAAGGTAATGAGGCTATCTACGACTTTCATACACATATACACACATTGTGAAATTACTAAAATGATGAGAGAAATTTTCAACAGAGTCAGGTGTATGTATTATATTTTCCAATTGGTATTTGTCAGGTGCATGTACTATTACTGGGGTCCCATTAGTACTGAGCCTGTCTAGGAAGAACAAGGGAACATCTTTCTGAACACGGGAATGAAAAATCTAACCTCATGTCAATGAGAACGAGTTGTTGCCCTAGTTACTGGAATAGAAACTGGAGCTGGATCCGGCGGGGCGGGACATGAATCTGACACAACAGCTGGATCTAGTGGAGGAGGGCCTGAACCCGAAGCAGCAACAACTGGATTTGGCAAGGCACGAAGCACATGAATCTAGTGGAGCAGAAAAGAATCCCAACACAGAATGACAAGGACATCGCTTCCAGGCATCGCTACAGCTCTAAATGGATCGAAAGATAAACATAAAAAGCAGCTATAGCAACTTACGAGAAATGAACCACACGAAAAGGATGAAGAAACAAACCAAATGCGGGCTCACCTGCGAGAAGGTGACGAGCGGAGTTAGATCATGGCAGAAACCCTAAAAAATCACATGGGAGTCACCGCCTACTCGTTGGGGAGAGAATGGGGAAGTAGCGCTCAGTATTGCGAGTTTGGGGAGCTTAGTTAGCTGGTTTTATAGTTAAGATAGAAAAAGTAATTTTTTGTGGTAGTTGAGGGAGCCTAAGAGCATCTCTAAGAGCCTATCTAAAATATACTCTCTAAATCATCATTCGGAGAATCTGAGTAAAAATTATTTTCTTATATCTTATACTTTTCAACAACTTTTCTATATCTTGTGCGTGGTCTAGAGAATTATCTCGCTCTCCATCTTTGGCTAGCGAGAAATCCGGAATAGAGGATATCTATATTTGGATATCCAATTGAAAAGGCTGTTGGATGTTGTTTTTTCACCAAAAACTCTATTTCTGAAAGTTAGAAAAGATACAAAAAGAGTCTCTTGGAGATGATCCGACTTTTTTTTCCATACTCCTGCCTACTAGTAGGGATGAAAGTGGATCGGATAGGAGCAGATAATACATTTTCCATGTCCCCCATCCTCTTTTTTTGTCGGATGCAGATCGGAGTGGATATTACACGAATACGGTTATGGATACAGATTTTTTCGGATATCGGAGATGGCGCGGAAGCGGATTAAAATAGACGGATAATACATACTTATGTGTAACTTTTTATGATGGTGAATATTTTCTAAACGAAAACCACAAAGAAATAATATAACTTAAAAATATTTTCCTTTATAGTTTATGACACAGCTAAAATAACCTTAACAATTGACAGCGGTATTCACACTTGACTCCAAACAAAAATTATTCAAATCATCAGTTCGAGTGAGCACGTAACACAAAATAAATATTATTAAAATATTATCTATATATGTGGGATGGGCTTAATTTTATTATCGTGGGCTCACAAAAGTAGTCGGATATCCTATTATAAGTTTCGGATAATCCGTGATCAATTATCGGATAATCCATATCCTTCGAATTTCACTAAAACCATATCCCACTCCGCATCCGCACACAATCGGATTTGGATTATCTATATTGACACGGATATCCAAAACTCTTCTCCATGTCTTTAAAATTCGGATTCGAATCGGATCGGACGCGGAAATTATCCACGTCACTTTCATCCCTACCTACCAGTGTCACTTTACTGGAGTTCATATTGTTGGGCTCGTTCGTGTAGGGTTGACATGCATGGCCCACAGGCCCAAATCCTAGCAAACATGTTTAATTTGTTTCCGTTACATTACAAGCAGCCACGTTTGTTCGACATAGCTCAGGTCCAAGAATTTACAAAGTTGGATATTTCTAGCGCTAAGAATTCAGAGTTTGTTTTACCGTTTCTTAAAAAGAAAAAGAGGAGGGGACTGATAGACTATAAATTGGCCGAGATTTTCACATTTTGGGGACAAATTTTGAATAAGTTTCATCTGTTTGAAAAAAAAGGAATCCACTATATATTTACCATGGGGTGATCAATGAAACTGAAGAAGCACCGATTTCAGACAAAATTTCTGAACCCTGAGCTATTATATTTTACCATGTACCGAGTGTGCTTACGTGAGCCATTATATTGGAGTATATTTGAACTAAAAATAGATATTTAAACCTGACACGAAGCTAAGAACTGAAGCTATATACATCGATACTAGTTTCAGGAAACATAATCTACTTCACTTTTAAGTACAGGACCAGTTTGGGCAGCAAACATTGTACCAGGACGAGATTGAGGATGAGATGACTCGTGACTGAGTATTCGCCATCGGCTTGTATTTGGTGAGGCCGACTGACGGTAAGACGTGTCTACTACGCCACTAGACGGTAAGACGTGTCTAGCACCGGTAAGACGTGTCTACTACGCCACTAGATATACGCCACAAGACGGTAAGCTGTCAGGAGATCAGAGCATCGAATGTGCATACATAAGTCACGCCACCTCGATCAGTTCCTGTTAGCCTTCAGCTGCGTCAGCTTCGCCGGCGTTGATGAGAAACCGCCGTGCAGCTTGCCGCTCCTGCCCTCGCTGCTTGTTACCCTCGGGGTGCCACTGTCCGCTCCTAGTCCGATGGAGAGCTTGCTCAGAGCCTTCCGGGCATCAGTGCAGTACTTCTTGCTCGTGTCAAGCAACGACGACATGCCCCATCGACGGCCGCCCTGCAAGTCCTCACGGTCACGGCCCCTCTTCTTCTCCCCGCGCGGCTGCGGCAAGGCGCCGCTGATGCTGATGGCTTCTCTATCTTCCTTTATGACATCGCGTAGGGTGGTAGTGGCGGTGGTGATCCTGCGGCTGTGGGAGCGGGGTGAAGGCGTGTCGGCTGCGTGGCGAGTCGACGTCGCGTGCTGCGCCGCCGGCGCCGGGCTTCCCTTGAACCCGCAGACCGCCGGCTTTGCGCTCCAGGGGAAGAACACCATGAGCCCGCAGGCTCTTGGGGTCATCTCTTCGGCCTCCGCGTCCATCCTGATCCGCTGCATCAGCTGCATGGGGACGTTGTTGTCGTTGAGCAGCCTTGGCGTCCACCGGCGATCCTCGTCGTGGCTGCGCCGCGTGCCGCCCCGACGCGGCGGCTGTCTGCTTGGGTGCCTGCCCGACGCCGACAAGTCGGTGGCTTCCGCGGTAGGGTGGCGGGACCGGTCCTTGGCGAAGCTCGTGGCGCGGCCGACGAAGATGTCCTCGAAGCGCTTGGACGTGACCCGATCGAACGAGCCGGTGCGCTCCGGCGAGGAGATCCGGTCCAGCGCGTCGGAGAAGGACCTGTCGTCGTCGTCGTCGTCGCTGCTCGCCTCGCTCGTGTTGCCGTAGTAGTAGTTCCTGGCGGAGAACATGGCTGGGCACGGCTGTGGGCGCCCGGGCGGCGGCCTCGGCGGCGGCATCGCCGCCTGCGCCTTCTTGTGCGTGTCGTCCCTGCCGCACGCGATGCTCTTGGGCACGCCCGGTGAGCTCTCCCAGGAGAAGGGCACCTGCGTCCGCAGCGGCGACGCGTCGCGGCGGCAGCGCGGGCGGGACGCGTCGACCGAGGCGCACGACCGCCGCGGCGTGGGCAGCGGCGAGTCCAGCAGCGGCGCCGGCGCCGGCGGCTGCTGCCCGTTGGCATTGCGCTCCCTCTCCGTGGCGCGCTTGGTGATGATATTGATATGATCCATGGTGTATGACACGAGCCAGGCAGAGCAGAACTGTAGTAGCTACTAGCTACTGTCCGCAACCATGGATCACCGGCATACTACGTGGGGGCCGGCCCGGGGACGCTTAAGAGTGCACGCGAAGGCTGCAGCGAAGCCGTTGATGCATGCTTTTTCTGGGAAAAGACGCAGTAGCGGCGGTTGGGCTGTAGCGTCGTGTATGGTGGCGTGTCAGAGTTTATTTGCTCGCTCCCGTGAGTGTGCTTGCGGGCTTCTTAATGCCGGAGGTTGCCGAAAGGAAGGAGACGATCCTGATCGAAAGAAAAACAAGAGGATCCCGGAGGGAGGGTTTCTCGTGCTTGTGCAGTTTGCGCGTAGTAAAAGGGTGGGTGCCATGTGCTCGGTGGCAATAGCAGACGTTCGGTGACGTTGCTGATACGCTTCCGCCCATAAACGGGGAGTTTAGTCTGACGTAATAAACCTATCATAAAATTTCAGATTTAATTTCAACTTGGTACGAGGAGAAATGAAAAAACAAATCTCAATGGTGAAAAGAAATAGTTTATATAGTAAATCGACCCAAAATTTTGTTCAAGGTTCAAACAAACAAAGCGGATTGTGAAAAAGAATACTTTAATAGCATCTTTTTCTTAAAAAAATATCATCCAAAAGTTTGTTTGGGGTAGTAAAATAAATATTTTTACACTTGAATTGGAAACCAAACACACTTGATGATGATTCAAAGCTTCATTCCTTTTTTTTCTGGGAGGTAGTTTCATCATAGATTTTGTGCTTTGATAGAGCATATCACAAGTGAATCTTCCTTCCCATCCAGGTGGAAGTTACTCCAATTATGCTCCCTCTACTTCCTTGCTCCACTTGACTTTTGCTCCACGCCTCCACCGAGTGTTCAACCTATTGGCTCGACAAAATATTTCAGAGGCGACCTACAGAACCCAAATTCTGAAAACCGGCCAATTCTCCTTTTGATTTTTTAGTAAAATTTGAAGATTTGAATAAATTTCATCCGAGTTAGAATCGAAATTACTAGTGTAGGTATTTACCGATGCTACCGGTAGAACCAAAATTCTGAACCCTGCATCCACCTATAGCGTGCAGAATATTTTTTTCCTTCGCATGAAGCATTTAATATTTTTTAAATTTGTTAACAACAAAGAAGTAATGGGGAAAAGCTCAGCAACCCCCGGCACATGAGGTTTTGATCGAAAATTGGAACAGGGTTAGGCTGGCAGATTCTCCAAAGGCCCATCAACAAATGCACGTGGGCCTGGAAGCAACAAGGACCTAAACCCTCGTTCCCCCAAATCCCAAGTGGCAAAAGGAGCGATTCCCCTGGCACAATCGAACTTCTCCCCTCCGGCTTCCCTCAAACCCCAAGCCATGGCGATCGCGGCGGATTCTTCCGCCGATCAAGCCCCAAATCCCTCACCCGGCGAGGCTGCGGGCGAAGCAGTCGATGCACCCGTCCACCCTGACCACGGGGAACCCAATGCGGAAGCTGCTGACGAGGAGTATGAGGAGGAGGAGGAGGAGGTGGAGGAGCTGGATGGGCCGGCGGCAGAAGCGGCGGAGATGGAGAAGGTGCGGGCCCTGTTCCAGCGGCTGTCGGACGCCCCTGTTGGCATCCGCGTCCACGACGTCACCATCCAGGGCAACACCAAGACCCGCGATGCTCTCATCGAGGCGGAGGTCGTGGACCTCATCCGCTCCGCCGCCACCGTCCAGGACCTGGTGCGCGCCGCCAGCATCGCCAACGCGCGGCTCAAGCGCTTCGAAGTGTTCGATTCCGTCCACATCACCCTGGATGCTGGCCCTCCCGAGCTGCCTGGCACCACTAATGTCGTCATCGAAGTCGTCGAGGCGGCTAATCCCATCGATGGAAGCGTTGGATGCTTCTCCAAGCCGGAGGTCAGTGAGCCCTCGAAATTGTTTAAATGATTGTTCACCACTCAGACTAGAGAACTTAATGAAATGAATAGCATTGCGCTATGTTTAGGGAATTTATTGACATTACAATGTTTACCTAAGCATGTAATTGTGAAGATTCAACTGTTCACCTAATGTTAATTGAAACAGTCGCTCGCCCATTGTTTGGCCAATTAGCTGGACAAAATGTTCCATTAGTCAGACTAAACGACCATTTAGGGCTTCACACAAACATGGCTGGCCGTCATGTAGTGACTATGCGCTATGCAATGGCCGTTTAGGCAAATAATGTGAGATTCACATGTATACTGTAATTGAAATCTGCAAAATGTCTGCTCGACTTGATTCTTCAGTTCGTGATGTGTTGGAGACATGAATTCTGGAAAATTAAAAGATTGAACCCACGTTTGCTATGTTTTGGATTTTGTACTATATATGCATGCTTCAGTTATTTGCCGGTGTACATCTTTCCATGATTACTAATTTACTATGTGGTGTTCAGTGTTCTAAACTTTGCTTGAGCTGGATACTTTGCCATCCAAGTTGTACTTGTAAATGGCAGATCCATGGCTCTGCTGTTCTGCCTGGCAGCTTATTTGTTGGTTAGCACTAGCAATAGGTCCATGGCCCACTCTACTCCACTAAGTTGCTTGATCATGGTCCACCACTCTCACTCTACCACAGTGGTCAGCTATTTATGTGCTGTTCTTTTTGAAGGTGTATGGGTTTTAATTTAGCACAAAACTTTTGGCAGGCTTTTGTTGTGTTTGATTAGAGCATAAAGGTCATTGTGATAATGTGATATAATGTATTTTGGAAAACATCATGAGCTCAAACGGTCAAGCCTGTTTTCGTGATTCGTGATGTTTCTGCTGCGCTTGATTTGTCAACTAATAGTCAAATTGCAGTCTAATGATAAGAAAGAAAAATATGCAAATTGTAAACATTTTAGTTTGTGTGGAATCCGAGTTTACTATACATGCCTATGATACGGAAGTTACAGAACTAAACACTCAGTCATGGTTCTAAACAGGATTTTATAAAAAATGATCTGAGTTGATGATTTGAACTATTTCTGTATATTCAGGATTTATTTTGCAAAGATTCACCTTTCTTTAGGATTTTGTATTTGTCCTATCTTTTAGCAATAGAGGATTGCAGTGAATATAAACCTGATGATTTAAATTGTAGGCATTTTAAAGGATAAGTGAATAACCTGATAAGCACAATTCTCCCTGAATTTTGTGCATAACGATATTGCTGGCATTTTGTGCTTCAAGTTGGCCTCCTTTCTTTAACTTTTGTTAAACTTTTTTACATGCCATGCCGAAGCTGATACCATTGACTACCTAATAGCTGAAGGATTGATCGAATGACTTGATTTTATTTTCAGGCAAAGTCGTGGACAGTTGAAGGGTCTCTCAGATTGAAGAACATATTTGGTTATGGTGACATCTGGGATGCTTCAGGAGCATATGGGTGGGACCAGTCATCAGAGATAGGCATTGGAGTGTCCTTGCCAAGATTTAGATCAATACCAACACCCTTGACGGCTCGGGCATCTTTGTCGTCTAATGATTGGCTGAAATTCTCATCATACAAGGAGCGTCTGCTTGGCCTATCCTTTGGTTTGCTTTCAACCATGCACCATGACTTATCTTATAATCTGACTTGGCGTACCTTAACTGATCCTTCACAAACGGCATCAAAATCCATAAGAAGGCAGTTAGGACATAACCTTCTTTCTGCAATGAAGTATACATATACCATAGATCAAAGGGATTCTCATCTCAGGCCAACCAAAGGATATGCATTTGTCTCAACATCGCAAATTGGTGGTTTATGGGGCAGCAAAGGATTGAGATTCTTCCGCCAGGTTTCTCCCCATCCAGCTTCTTTTATTTAATTTTCTTTGCTAAGTTTGTCTAATCTTTCTTTATTACATCCTTGCTTTTGGTTTGATGAGGTGTAATTTAGTTCAGTTTATTTTCTGTTCTGCTGATAGTGTTACCTGAGAAAATAAAGCATGGAGCCATGAACTTGATGAATGGATTTTGCACTTGCATACCAGTAATACTGTTTGGTCAGACTGCATCCTTAGATCAAAGGATCCAAGTTTTTTTTATACAGACTCTTAGCACAGTGGATTAGTACTCAATCTGTAAAAGCTTATGGAATTTGATTTGCAGAAGAGCCAGAGGTCTAAGATTTAAAGGGTTTCAGTCGTTACTAGCAATGCAGCATTGTAATTAGCTATATTACCCAATTTTCCTTTTATTCTGAAGTGAACCTTTTGTGTGATGGTTAGAGCATTTTCTTAGCAGTTAGATACTGATCCTAATCCGTTCCTAGTTCTGGTTTCTTGGCAACTGATCCAATTTTTCAGTAGTGTTCATGAACTGATTTAAGTGTTCTTGTAATAAGTTGTGTCTTCTATCATTGTTTTAATTTCACTTAATCTGTTAGTTCATTTTTTAATGAATCATGTATGCTACCAGCTGTGGTTAAAGGTTTCATTCCCATTTCAATTATATATATATATATATATATATATATATATATATATATATATATGCAAAAAAAATAAAGGTTAAGGTTTCCCAACAAGAACTAAGGGTCTAAAGCACGAATAGGTTATTGGCCTTTCAGATGATGTGCGTGTACTTCTAACAATTGATCATTTTGGGCTGTCCACCATTAAACATTGTTGCCTGAAATCTTTTTTTTTCACCCAGGAGTTTTATATTCGCGGGGCTGTTCCATTCGGCTTTTACAATGCTGCCCTAAATGCTGGGATATCGGCAGGGGTGATTTTACCATTGGGAAGGGGGTTTATGGAATCGCCTTCATCTGTACCTGATAGATTTTTCCTGGGAGGGCATTCTTCTCCAGTTTGCAGCCTTGGTGGTTTAACTTCTCTATTGGGTTTCAAAACAAGAGGAATTGGCCCTACAGAACTACGGAGATTTGTCCCAAGTGAATCTGTTATGGATGATTCTGCAGCCTCTCCAGGACGGGATTATTTGGGAGGTGATTTCGCAGTCTCTGCGTTTGCTGATCTTTCGTTTGACTTGCCCTTAAAGCTATTCCAGGATGCTGGCATACATGGCCATGCATTCCTAACTGCTGGAAATCTAGCCAAGTTGTCTGAGAGTGAGTTCAGGAATTTCTCATTTTCTGAGTTTGGGCGCACATTCAGGAGCTCAGCTGGTGTTGGCATTATCTTACCCACTAAGCTTTTCCGGGTGGAGGTATGTTTCGAGGTTTTATTGAAATTTCATATATAAATGATCATGGATACAGATTTGGTGAGTGGTAACTGATCCATTCTATTGATCTTGCCATGTCCAGATAAACTACTGTTATATATTGAAGCAGTTTGAGCACGACCGTGGAAAGACTGGGATTCAGTTCAGCTTCTCGTCTCCAATGTAGATGTTTGTGGTACGAATGTGTGTTTCTACAGCTGCTTCTCCCTGCCTATGAAGAATGTCCCGCCTGGTTGCGCTGAGCCATTTTAACATTGTTTTTCTGACGGAAGCATCTTTTTTAACAAGTAGGAGTCCAGCAAATCTATCATCAGATGATTTGAACTATCGTATAATTGCTTGTTCTTGAGCATTAGAACTGGAAGAGGTAACCCAGTAACAGGTATTGTGAACTGTGTGATCATGGTGGACAAACAATGCGGATATGTTGGCGGCAAGAGAGTTGCACCATGGGAAATGTGCACTTACTGGTATTATGATTCATTTCTTGTTTGTGTTTGACCACCTGGACCGGTATCTATCATCCAAGTTGGACTGCTAACTTAACGGTTGGCCTCACCTAAATATCAGATTTAATACAAAACTGATATTGCTGATTCCTTTCCAATGTAGTATACAAGATTAGCTTTAGCTGTTCAAAAAATCATAAGGAACTCTTGTCACTCTACATGAAACGATCTGTTGTTGCAAAAAAAATGTTTACCTCACAGGCTATCACTAAAACCTGACAGCAGGAAAGAATGTACAGGCCAAGCATGTTGAAAGGGCGTTGGTTCATCGGGACGCCTTGGCAATGTAGGCGTCCAGCATCCTGTTCTCCACTATGTCGATGAACCTGACGCACATTGGCGGCGTCACGTCGTACCTGGAGAGCAGCGCGTAGGGTATGGAGAAGAGCCCGTCCCCGCAGATGAGCCCTGACGCGAGCACCGGCGCGAACACCTGCGCCCCCTCCTTGTCCGTCATGTTCCACGCGAACAGGATCAGGCTCCCCACGCACATGTCGACGGACACCGCCGGCACCAGCAGGAACGAGATGGCCATCCCCGTGACGCTCGGGATGTAATGCTGCGCGGGCCACTTGTTGTGCACGGCCAGCTCCCGTGCCGCGCTCACGACCAGCGCCAGCGCCAACAAGGCGACGCTGATGCCGAGGCAGTGCCTGGGCAGCTCGTGGTCGCCCGTGCCCAGCACGGCGATGGCCCGGTACACCTTGGCCAGCGGCGCCTGGTACGCCTTGCTGTTGGCGTCGGACTCGTAGAAGTGGCGGAAGACGCTGAAGACGAGCGGGTTGACGACGCAGCCCAGCGCGGTGCCGATCACCTGGCTCACGAGCGTGGCCCGGGGCGAGGTGAGCGTCAGGTACCCCGTCTTGAAGTCGGACATGAAGTCGGAGGCGGTGGACACGACGGAGGACACGACGCCGCAGACGACGAGGCTCCCCACGACGCCGCCGTCCCTGGCGCCGATCCACGAAGCGAACAGCAGGATCACCAGCTTGTTGTACTGCGCCGAGAAGTTGGTCTCGGCGACGCCCGTGCCGTAGGCGTTGCTGAAGGCCAGCAGCGGCGCGAACGCGTACGCCGCGGCCACGTGGTAGAACCGGACCTGCCTGTAGATGAGCGGGACGGCGAGGGACGAGAGCGCCGCCAGCGCGACGTAGCCGCCGATGGCGAAGGTGCTGGGGATGTGCTCGCGGAGGAACACCTGCGTGCGGCGGCGGTCGTCGAAGCTGAGGACCGGGCGCGGCACCGAGTCCAGGTCGGAGAAGGACCGTATCGTCTCCGCCGCCGCGACCTGGTGGTGCCGCATGGTGTGTATGGTCCGAAGCGAGATCACGATAAGCTGGAAGATGCCGTCGCCGAGGATCATGGCTATGGCGCCAAACACCTGCGCGATATGATCGATCACAAGAGTGAAGGTCGATGAACGCTGATACGATGCGCACCGTCGCCATTGAGTAGCAACTGTTACATACCTTGTAGCCGTTGAGGCCCTTCAGGCTGGTCTCCTGAAGATTGGCGTCGTACCAGATTCCTTTTTTGCTTAGGAGGTATGGCCACATGAACCCCCAGGAGATAATGGACCCGACGAGCATGGAGATGTTTATGAGGTACGGGCTGATCATCCCCACGCCAACGTAAGTTCCATTCATATTGATGTAGAATCTGCAGGCATCAGAAAACAATGTCATCGCAAATGGCTAGATAATTTGACTCCGATCAAACTCTAGTGATACCCGGCAGGGCACTGATCTGATTTAAGTTCTTCGATCAGTTGGGACCACGTAATTAACTTGCATTGCATTGATGAGATGAAATGAAATGTGCGAATTCTTGTAATCTCGGTCAAATCCTTACCCGCGATCGAAGGCGGTGAGCCCGAACGTGGGGAAGGCGGTGAAGCCGCAGTTGGGTCCTCCGGTGTAGAACCATTGGAAGACGGACCAGAACAAGCTGCCCAGACACGACTGGACGACGAGCCACACCTGCTTCCTGTGATGAGAATTAGCGTGTGCAGTGCAGACACATCCATCGGCTAACCATTGGATCACGTGCTACTCACTTTGCCTGCATGATACCGTGGGGGCAGTGGAAGCTGTTGATGAGGTGCGCCGTGGCCGAGCCGCTCGGGAACGTCAGCCGGTGGCGCACGATCATGGTCTGTCCACCAACAAGACGTCAGGGCTACATATATGTGCGATTAATTATTATACATACATATATCTCTGTCGTCTGACGGGGGCATGGGGCGATGGTTGATCGGAGCGTTCGTAGTACCTTCCTCATGGGGACGATGACGAGCAGGCCGACGAAGCTGACGAGGAATAAGAAGGCCATCGTCTTGCCCAGCGTCGGCTCGCTGGTGTTCGCACCGGGGATGCTCGCGGTGCTCGTCTTCTCCGCCGTCTGCCGGTCCATCCCCAGCAGGTACGACCCGAACCCGCCTGATCGCACACGCAGCGCACCAACGATGATATGATGTCACGCCATGGCGACGCCGGCGTACACGGAAACGAGAGACGAGATCACGAGCGGGGGAGATGGCGTACCGCTGTACGTCATGCTGGCGCAGGCGACGACGCAGGTCTGGACGACGGCGTTCTCCTGGCGGGTGAAGGGGCGGTGCGGCACGCCGAGCTGGCCGAGGAGCCCCGTCCAGGCCTTGAGGAGGAAGAACCCCAGCAGGGCGGCGGAGATGTTGAGCGACGGGATGATCCCCGACGTGAACACCAGGTTCATCAAGATGCCGCTGAGCGCCACGCCCAGCGCCACGCTCGCCGCCACAGCGCGCGCCGTCACCTGCTCCTGCCACGGCGGGATGGGCTTCACCTCGAACGCGCGCTCCGTCGACGGGCCCTCCCGCGGGTCGCCCACCGACTCCATCCTCCTGCTCCTCCCGCGCCCGCGCCGCCTCGCCTCGCCTCGCTCCCGGATCGTCGGTGCGAGCGGGTGACGGCCAATGCAGGTAGGTTCGACGGCCGTGCAGCTCCCGCGGTCGATTGGAGGCGAGGGAAGGAGAGGGGGAAGCGAAAGAATGAGAGGCCGATCGGTGGCGTGCTTTTGGCTTGCGCACTTACTATTACGAGTCTACTATTATTAACGGGCTAATGGTGTGTCAGAGGTGTAAATCAAAACCTATGTTTAAATAAATTAATTAAAGAATTTTGGGGAATTCTTTGAGGTTGTTCCTAGCTAATGCGTGCATAATCAAGAGACATGACTTTATACTTAGTCGATGGTCTCCTATATTGGAAAGTTTATAGACAAATCATGGGACGATGAATATTCATTCATTTATTGTTGATGCAATGCAAAGCTTAGTTTAAAATTGATAACATATGGTGAAGAAGTCAAGCAATGGATGTAACACCCTAAAATTCATCACAATTAAATTGTAGCAACTCTCTGAATTTTTCTAGGATTTATTAAGGCCTAAATAAATTTTCTATGATTTAATTGGAATTTCTAGCCTTTTATCAATTTAAATATCATATTAAATAATTATTTTAGTCAAAATAAGTTTTTGTTGCATTCATGCTGTTGCATATATTTTTGGTTGCTTGTAAATCAAGTTGAAATTTAAATTTTGTTTAAATTCGAATTTGATTTGCTTTTGTTTGAGTTTTAGAAAAGTTGTTTAGGCTGAGTTCGGTTTTGGCCCCTGAACTCTTGGCGCGGTTTGCTTTTGCTCCTTAGACTTTTCCCCACCGTTCGCTTTCCCTCCCCGCTCGGCCTGCTTTCTCTCCCGAGCCGGCCCAGCTAGCTTCCTTCGCGGGCCGTCCTCCACGCGCCGGCCCATTTTCCCTCTCTCTCTTTTCTCTCTCTGACAGGCGGGGCCCGCCTGTCATCTCCGTTGTCCCCGACGGGGACTCTTCTCCGAGTCCGAGCGCCGCCGCCTCCGCCCCGACTCCGAGTCCCTCCTCTTCACGCACGCCGAGGCCGGTCTTCGACCTATATATAGCCGCTGTCGCGCCCTTGATTTCTCCCCATCCAATTTCCCTAACCCTAGCCGCCGGTGCTCGAGCCGCCATCATCGCCGCCGCCAAGCTTCGGCCGCACCGTCGATCTGCCGCTGCACCGTCGCTCAGCCCCTCTCGTCTGCGCCAGAAGCTTCGCGCTGAGGTAACGAGTCTCCCAAGCCTATTTGTGTTCGGTTTCTACATCGAGCCGTCGTCGTCGCACCGTGTCGTCCGAGCACCGCCGCCATAGCTCGTCGCCGGCCTTCACCGTTGCTCGTCTGTCGTCAAGAACCCCCTAGATGAGTTCGTCTCGTTGAGCCGCACCCGTAGCACTTGATCTCGTCGCAAACCGAATACCCTAGCGCGTTTTCGACCCAAGTCCGGCGATGCGCCGCCGCGTTCGTCGTCACCGCTGGCGAGATAACCCCAGATCCAATCCTGACCGTCCGATCGTGATCCAACGGCTCACATTAGATCGAGCGCTGAGTCAAACCCGAGCGTACTGGTCAGCCGTGGCATTTTTGCAAAAGAGCCCTTGAGTTTTCTGGAAATCAACCCGCAGTCCATCCTAGTTCAAAAATAATTATGGATAGGTCCTGTTTTCTTTCGTTTTAGCCCCTGCAAGTTTTAAAATAGCACCCGCAGTCCAGCCCCTGTTATTTTATGGTTTAGCCCTCGTAGTTTTATACAAAATTATGTTTTAGCCCGTAGTTTTTCGCAGTTAAGCCCCTGGAACTTTTAAAACTTTGCCAGCAAGTCCCTAAACCTTAGAAAAGCCATATCTTTCTCGTTTTAACTCCGATTTTAGTGATTCTCGCGCTCACGCGTTCGTTGTGACACGTAGATTAGTTTTGTGCCGCTGTTTTGATTTGTTGGAATTGTTTGGTGTACTATTTCTTATTTGTTGTATTGTTTCTTTGCATGCGATTGTGTGATGCGATTAGGAAGCGAGCAGTTCGAGGATTTCTCTGAAGAACCAACTGTTGGAGAAGGATTTGAGCAGCGACAGAGTTGGGAAGAAGGCAAGTGTATTATGTCATGCAAATGTCCTAATAACTATTAATTTCACCATCCATGCATGTGTCTTAATTTGATGGGTTCCTATTTAAGGATTTGCCTAGCCACTATATTTTCCTGTCCCTGAAACTGGGTTATTTAATTAACTTTGATGGTAGATGATGCTTAGCTTGCTCAACTGGGATTGGTTAAATGAACCCCTACTCTATGTTCCAAATACTCTTTGAATTAATTAAATGGCAAGATTATATCTTTTTAATTGGAACATGGAGAACCACCCAGGAAAACAGTACAACCATGAGTGCCATGTGGCTCTGGCTTTGACTGACTAATTAGGTGCTCTAGTTTATGGTAGCTTTACTCGAAAGGGGCATGGGGGGCGGCGGTTGACGGGGTATAGCTCGGTCCTCTTGAGCTGTGGGCTTTGGTAAGAGACACACCTCATTAGGGAGGGTTATGCTTTGCTTCTGAACCGGAAACCTTAGCGGGCTATCATTTATTAGAGTGCTTTTGTAAAGGTCTCATAGTGAAACCCAGTATTCGGTCCACGTGGTGTGGGAAGGGTACAATGCTTCGGCAATGGGAATCACGACTTATGGTGAAAGTGTACAACCTCTGCAGAGTGTAAAACTGTTATAACAGCCGTGCTCACGGTCAAGAGCGGTATGGACCCTTACATGATAATCATACTTGAACATGGATTAAATTGTGGTTACTTGATTATGTTGGGATTATGACATTCATTAATTTGTGGGTGGTATATACTTTCATTTGCTAGTAAATAGTTGCTTAATAAAATTTGGCCAACTAAAAGTGCTTACTGCAGTATTGTCAGCCAACCTTTTTGCCCCAGCCTTGTATGTCATATTACATTTGCTGAGTACGTCATGTGCTCATGCTTGTTTTCTTTCTTTTATTGCATCAACTACACCCGGAATGCTGCTCAGATTGGGAGAATTTTGAGGATTTCACTGCTGATTTTGAGGAGTTCTAGGCGAGTCTCCCCCAGTCAATGCCTGTGGAGTTGGAGTCACTTTTGCTTCGTTAGATAAACGTTTATTTAAGTCTTCCGCTATGACCTTTGTGTCAACTCTGAGATTGTAATAAATGCACTTTAATACTCTTTCGTTATGCATGGTTATGGATATTCACTTGTGACGTCTACCATATGTGTGTAAACTGATCCTGGCGCACATATGAGATGCATCTGGTTTTGCCTTGAAAACCGGGTGTGACAATGGACTAGCAACAAGGTACCAAGCACGGGGGAAGGGGTCAAGTGACGACCTGGGTCTAGAAACATTTGGTTTTGCAATTAAATAAGTAATAATACACACACATGATACTTTCCAACTTGCTATTTGCAAAAGGACATTATATGAAAATATATAATAGAGAGAGAGAGAAGATACCACATGTTTGAAAACCACTTTTTGTGACAAAAGAGAGTAGAATTTTTTTTACAAGCTTTGGTCCTAAAGAATGCAATAAGTTAACATATATTAGAATTTTTGTGGCCAGTATAATGCTATGTCCTATAATATGGTTAATGCAATTAGTTTCACTGGAAACTAAAAGAAAATTGTTGATCAAGTGGCTCAAAGCTCCTAAACACTCTATGTTTGATATTACCGATCAGTGACCTTAGGGCCTCTCCAATGCGAGGTCCTATGGTGGTCTTATAAATTTCTCTCTCCTATAGAACCAGCTTCTAAACATTATGAGCCTGACTCTATGAAGGACCAGGTCCTATACATGGAACCGGGTTCTATAAAGTAAATAATAGGTAAATGTATCGTGAGAGGGAGAGAGAGAAAGAGATGAGAGAGAGGTGTGGGTCCCATTTATAAATCCATCCCTAGTTTTGGTGACGATACATCAGCAAACATCAAATTATTATGGGACCCATCTGTAGAATTGAGGATAGTTCTATACATTGGAGACACCCTCGGTGGCCTGGCGATCGTTGACAGACGGATCCGGAGTAATGCTGACAAGACTGGACGCCTCCGCTCTACTTATAGTGCTACCTTACCCAACAGTGACCTTGGCAGTTTTGGTCCGGTCCGGCCCGACGAACTTGGCCTAGCTGGCAGCTATTATAGAGCCGAGATTGGTCATAAAATCCGGACCTAAAAAATGTAGACTTAACAGTTTAATTTATTTTTTTCCTTCTAAAAAGGAGTGGCAGCTATTACGGAAGCTAGATAGAAGAGGTGGCTTAGGGGCAACGAGGCCCATCAATAACGTCTCGTCTTCTTCCTTAGTGCTATACAAGGAATATGGCTTAAAGGCCCAACAAAACACTATCCAGTACTATTTCAGTTATTCATATATGGACGCATACTACTCCTAAGTACCCACATAGGTGCGAATCACCCCTAATATAATCTTTTTCCGTTTCGTTAGAAATAAAGCCGCGCGTATAATTGTATTTGAATTTTTTCTGTTATGAAATTCTATTAGCTCTAGAATTTCATGTGATATTAGGTTCAGCATTTTATCAACTGATTCAACATTTCAAAAATATTAGTTCAACACTTGGAAAACTAATTCAACATTTTTTGGAAAAATGTTGAAACAGTATATTAAAAAATTGAGATAGTATATAAAAAATGTTGAAGCAATACATTCCTAATGTTGGATTAGATTTAATATTTTTCAAACCTAAGAATTAACATTTGTACTATAGTTCTTACATAAAATGTTGAAGTAGTGTAACGAAAATATTGAACTAGTTTACCGCAAATGTTGATTTTTAAAAAAATATAAAATATATTTAAATTAGTTCTTGTTTTGTTGCATAAATTCTAAGTATTATCATGGTTCAAAACGGATTTGGAAAAAGAATTTATAGTATGAAAGAAAAATGAATTTAAAGATCAAAATCTAAATGGAATCGCTCCCGACCAACTCATGCATGCTACCAGCCACGCTCCTCCAGGCTCCAGCTGTCCACGTGCACCTCTTTCACTGTTGTTGTCAGTTTGCCTTCCGCATCAATCCGGTACGTTCATCCCGATCTACACAAATCTCAAACAGTGGAAGCCATGTGGACAAAAAAAATTCCGCAAGCCGTTTTCCGCGTCGATGTCCATGGGATGGTTGTGGCAAAAAATTTGGCCCAAAACAAACCAGTTTTTTCCCCTGGGCTCAAGCCCAATCCGGAAAAGCTCATTTAGACACGAGTATTTTGAGAGACAAAGCTCAAAAATTTCGGACCTAAAATTCGTGCGTTGTCCCTGCCAAATGAGTAGTTACGAGTCTATTTTTTGGGCCGGGCTCTACCATATAGTTTAATGGAGCAGAACTAGTAGATAGAGTTGATGTCAACAATAGAACCAAGAAGATGCTAGGCCAAGTTGGGGTGTGTCAATTAAGAAAATAGACAAATGAATAATCTTGCCACGAAAGGCACCACTGACATTATACATACAAGAATATGCTAGCCCTCAGCGTGGATGTAATTTGTGGAACTCTGACATTATATACAAGAGGTCCCTGAGCGTTTTTATTGTCAGGGCCTAGCATATTCAGTCATAGACATTATTATTTATATATATGAACCCATAGCATATGTTAAATTTGTGGCTTCGTACCTGAGCGTGGGTTCGTGATGCCTTGGATTAACAAGAGGAAGAAAAGGATGCTGCGTAGTGAGAGAAAGGAAGGTTAGCAATAGCTCATGGTGGGCTGATAAATGAATCAAAATCAATTGCTAGGCTCCGGTTGTGTGTGAGAAAAGAAAAAAAAGGTGGTAGTGCCAGTTTCGTGCATCTACGAGACGGACGTGGGCGCTACGAAATTCCTAAAACAAAAACGTAGCGCTTACGTGTCGCCTTCGCCATTCCTTACATCTACGGTCACTAGATGCGGATCGGGCGGCCAGTAAGGAACCCTAGCTATCTCGCTGCCTATATAACGAAGCATTCGCCGCTCGCCCCAACCCTCGACTCCCTTCTCCCCGCGCCGCCGTCTCTCGATATCATTCTCTGGGAGGTGAGTCTTTAGATCTGCCCTCCTGCTTAGCCTTTTGGTATGTCGATAGAGTTAGCTTTAGATCTGCGCATATATTCCTGCTTTAGATCTGTGTGTTTTGGCTGTGTATCCGTAGATGTATGTGTTCTCAGATGATTTACTCCCTGGGTTTGTTTCTTCTCGTCCTAGTTCGATTCGTCTGTTTTCAGGAGCTTCTTAGGGCTATCTGATGTAGTCGCACTGTGGGGGCAATTTCATCATCGCCTTCAGTAGTTCCGAGTCTTTGGCGATTATGCTTTTGAGTCTCCATCCAGCTGCGAAGTGCTAGGGTTTTGTAGATGCACCCCATGTACTTTTAACAGTTAATTGTTCCACAGTTCTAGCTCGATTCGTTTGTTTTCAGGAGCTTGTCCGATGTAGTAAGAGTACGGCGCTGATTTCGTAATTGTTAGCGATTATGCTATTCTGAATCTGTATCCCTAGTATGAGAAGTGTAGGGTTTTGTATATTAATTTGATAATTGAATTGATGGCATCCGTGATTCACTTTGTCTTACTGGTAAGTAGTCTAGGTTGCCTCTACTTCGTTTAGAGTATGTTACAGTACCTTTTTATGGCTGTTCTGTTTTTGCTTGATGTTGTTGATCTGAAGACTGTATGTTAAGTATCTGAATGTTCTGCTGTGACTGTCAAGATGTATATTGTGCCTAAATTACATTTCCTGATGTTATGCTGCAGATTAAGCATCACCTTTAGCCATGGGTAAGGAGAAGAGTCACATCAACATCGTGGTCATTGGCCATGTCGACTCTGGCAAGTCGACCACCACTGGCCACCTGATCTACAAGCTTGGAGGTATTGACAAGCGTGTGATTGAGAGGTTCGAGAAAGAGGCCGCAGAAATGAACAAGAGGTCCTTCAAGTATGCGTGGGTGCTTGACAAGCTCAAGGCTGAGCGTGAAAGAGGTATCACCATCGATATTGCCCTGTGGAAGTTCGAGACCACCAAGTACTACTGCACGGTCATTGATGCCCCTGGTCACCGTGACTTCATCAAGAATATGATTACCGGTACCTCCCAGGCTGACTGTGCTGTTCTCATTATTGATTCCACCACTGGTGGTTTTGAGGCTGGTATCTCCAAGGATGGCCAGACTCGTGAGCATGCCCTCCTTGCTTTCACCCTTGGAGTGAAGCAGATGATTTGCTGCTGCAACAAGGTAAAATTCTGGAACTTTTACTTTACTCTTGCTTGTGAGCTGACATTCATACAGTTATTGTACTACCTGCTTTAACTAATTTGTTACTTGTTTCCATAGGAAATATACATGAGTAGCATGCTAGATACCTGTATTAGAGACTGCTTGTTTACCATCTGTTGACGTATGTTGGCAGTCCAGCTATACATATATTTGTTTAATTGTATGAACTGTCTGCATTTTGTAGAATTATTAGTACATTGAATGTGCAGTGCCTTAGAATAATGCAATGTTGATTTACATAATAACATTATTCTGGTGGTGCATTATTTCAGTTAATATACTTGCATTATTACTTAATAATAATGAAAAGTAGCTGGGTTTGATAATGAAAATGTATCCTGACTGTTCATATACTGTGGAACTGTCGACATGCTAACTTTTGAGTTAGTAGACCTCCAAAACAATATTGAAATAGTTGGTTCTTTTTGTGCTGTATTCATAAATGTCCTCATTTTGCAAGCATTCATGTTGCCGTTTTCACTTACCTCATTGTAAGTTGCCCGCTTTAATGCTGATACTGTTTGGTTCTGTTGCAGATGGATGCCACCACTCCCAAGTACTCAAAGGCTCGCTATGATGAGATTGTGAAGGAAGTCTCATCCTACCTCAAGAAGGTTGGATACAACCCCGACAAGATTCACTTCGTTCCCATCTCTGGTTTCGAGGGTGACAACATGATTGAGAGGTCCACCAACCTTGACTGGTACAAGGGCCCAACGCTGCTTGAGGCTCTTGACTTGATCAATGAGCCGAAGAGGCCTTCAGACAAGCCCCTGCGTCTCCCCCTTCAGGATGTGTACAAGATTGGTGGTATTGGAACTGTTCCTGTTGGTCGTGTTGAGACTGGTGTCATCAAGCCTGGTATGGTTGTCACCTTTGGACCCAGCGGCCTGACCACTGAGGTGAAGTCTGTTGAGATGCACCATGAGGCGCTCCAGGAGGCCCTTCCTGGTGACAATGTCGGCTTCAATGTGAAGAACGTTGCTGTGAAGGATCTCAAGCGTGGGTATGTGGCCTCCAACTCCAAGGATGACCCTGCCAAAGAGGCTGCCAGCTTCACCTCCCAGGTCATCATCATGAACCACCCTGGCCAGATCGGCAACGGCTATGCCCCAGTGCTGGACTGCCACACCTCCCACATCGCTGTCAAGTTTGCTGAACTAGTTACCAAGATTGACAGAAGATCTGGCAAGGAGCTCGAGAAGGAGCCCAAGTTCCTGAAGAATGGTGACGCTGGTATGGTGAAGATGATTCCCACCAAGCCCATGGTTGTTGAGACCTTCTCTGAGTACCCTCCTCTTGGTCGTTTTGCTGTCCGTGACATGAGGCAAACAGTTGCTGTTGGTGTCATCAAGAGTGTGGAGAAGAAGGACCCAACTGGTGCCAAGGTTACCAAGGCTGCTGCCAAGAAGAAATGAGGCGATGGTTGACCTCGTCTGCTTTTGATCTATCTTGGTAGTCTTAGTGCTGTTACATTTTGTTCTAGGCCATTGTTCTTGCATGACCTTACAGTTGCCACAACTGTAATTTCTGCTGGCAATGTGCCCTGTCGTATCATTTAAACACTGTTATTTCAGCTGTGGTTATGCTTGGTGCATTTGAGGCTTATTCATAGCACTTAATGGCTGTGTACTGGAATGTGACAATGTGAGTCCCTAGTTTGCTACTTAAAACAATCGATCCAAGTTATGATATGCTCTCTTTCATATGTTTTCTTGCTTGTTGCGATGTGGAATTGCGTTCTTAAAATAATTGATTATCTGGCCTGATCTATTTTGTATTTGTGATTTCTCCGGTTGATCCATCTTCTCAACCTCTCAATTCCATCTGGTTACATACAAAATTCAAATTCAAATTAAGCAAGATGCTAACTGAACTGCAATGTTTGGTTACCTACAAAATTCAAATGTGATTATGTCAATGATCCTATTCAGTGTGTTTTTAGTGGAAATGCTTGTGCGAGGAACTGTGGATAACGCATTGTCACTCAGCAGCCATGAGAGATTCAAAACTCCTCCAGCTTGAATCTTCGCTTCACCCGCTTTCTCAGTATAGATGATCGACAGGTTGAGTTAGCAGATGAGAAGCTTGTAAGTGGAAAATATGACTCCTGTACTAGGTTGAGTTAGCGGATGACAATGCTGTAAGTGGTCGTGACAATTTCGCCGCTAAATGCCGTGCAACTATTGATCAACGAAATGGCAATAACATCTGTTCTTTTTCTTGAAAGCAGCTTTTGGCATATGTTAGCAGAACGAAAAGAGCATCGCGGCGGTATACCTACCTGAAGATTTCAACGAGATTAGGTGTCACGACTCGTTATATTTTCTCATTAACCAAATTGACAAAAATATGACAAAAATGACCTCCCCGCACCCACAGGAAGAACTGGATCAGAAAATATGGATGGATAGTACGAGTCAGGTGCACGAACAGAAGATAATTTCCATTACGTGAACACGAAAACTTCCGTTTGCATTGGCGAGCCAACAAGAGGTCGCTTACAGCAGTAGCAAAAATGGGCAATCAGAAGAGAAGCACACACAACTGCCATCTTCGCTGCCATGGACACCTTCAACATTCAGTATTACAACAAGCTAGGAAATGTCCGTTTATCATGTGATTTGTTTATCATGCGATTTATTCTTCTCGTACTTGCTGTACACATGGATTTTATAGGTAACTTGGTTATGATGCAGCATTACACAAAGTTGTGCAGGGCCACCAAATTAACCAACTGATCCCTCGAGTTTCAGGTTCATGAGTGCGTCCACCTCCTGTGCGAATTCATAGGGAAGATGCTCGAAAACAGCTCGGCAGAATCCACCAATCATGGCAGCAACAGCCTTTTCATGATCTACCCCTCTTTGCTGGAAATAAAACAGCTGGTCCTCCCCAATTTTGGAAGTGCTTGCCTCATGCTCAACACGGCCACTAGTGCAACCAACCTGTTACAAACAAGGTTCTGTCAAATAAATATGGTAGAAGCGGGAAACGTATGAAGTTATGTTCAGCATGAATTCATAAGCTGTGCTAGGAAGAAATCGAAGGAGCAGGGGAATATGCCATGTTATGAACATATAGTCCAATACGTCCAGATAACTTGTGAAACATATGAAGTTATGTTCAGCATGAATTCATAAGCTGTGCTAGAAAGAAATCCAAGGAGCAGGGGAATATGCCATGTTATGAACATATAGTCCAATACGTCCAGATAACTTGTGTTCATAATCAAATTGGATTTAATATGTTCCCCATGTATCTCAGATTCACAAGATCACATGCATTTGCTTTCTTTCCACAAAGGTTCAACTTCCATAGAGCACTAAACTCCTAACTATGTGCTACATTTTTAGAGTGAGCACAAAGATGCTATAATTAATATTGGCACTACAAAGCTACTCAATGGAGAGTTCCATATTAACAAATCTTTTAAGTGGATGCTTTTGATATATACTGACTATGAAACATGGATTTCACTGGCTAGCTATTTCTTTTTAACAAAACAATAAGGGAAGCTAATTACTTACTGAAAACTACACACTTCATGATTATGGCCACATGTCAATTTCACAGGCTACCTAAGAGCCAGCCAAGAAAAAACTACACAATTCATGATTGTGACCGCAAGTGCCTGATACTCTTTCGATAGATAGTAAGTCAAACACAAAAGAAAACTCATCTTTCCTTGCTAAAAGACCTCATCATGAATAATCCAATTGTGTTACTTGCCATTAACCACAAACCATACTGCTGCAACACACAAATACAATCTCTGATATTCTAGACTCACATCAAAATTTTGCATTATGGCCCCCTTTAAGAAATTAAGAATTTGGAAGTGAGAAGAACATGTTGTATAGCATTATAATATCAGCTCAACTTTACAATAATAATTTCATCATCTAGCTGTTATATCAAAGCAACCTTTCTCCTTAAATGAATGCAATAATTTCTAGCTTTTCTTTCTTTCCTTACTACTGCAATAATTTGAAAGATTTGATCGATAAGACAAGATCAACAGTTTGTTACAAGGTAAAGTGAAGCAGGACAGTATTTAACATGCTCCATGTATTTCAATAGAATCATTGCAGAAATATTATCAAATCATGTTGGTCCATCCTAAGGAGATTCATATGGTACCCTCAATTTAGTCAAATTACCAGTTTACCTATAGCATGTTGCAACATTTACACTTATGCAAGGAAGGTAACTGTATACTGTACACATGTTGAATAATAGATCATTAAAAGCTTTTCATATCAGTATCTAACACAGCAATGGAACCTTATATGTCAAACCAAGCAAAAAAGGAAGAATCCATTACCTGAATGGTAGGATAGGTATTCGCAGCAGCATTATCACCAATCAGCAATGAATCACACTGTGAAGAATTATAAGCATTCTCTGCACTAGAGTTCATCTGGACCAGGCCACGGTAGCAATTTCTTGACTTGCCTGCAGAGATGCCCTTGGATATAATCCGGCTACGTGAATTCTTACCCTTGTGGATCATTTTCGTCCCCGTGTCAGCTTGTTGGCAATCCTTTGTAAGTGCAACCGAGTAGAACTCACCAACAGTGTCATCCCCAACCAGCTCCACGCTTGGGTACTTCCATGTGATAGCAGACCCCGTCTCGACCTGTGTCCATGAGATCTTCGAGCCCCGACCCTTGCATCGTCCCCTCTTTGTCACGAAATTATAAATACCTCCTTTTCCCTCCTCATCACCAGAATACCAATTCTGCACCGTGGAGTACTTAATCTCCGCCCCCTCCTCACACACAAGCTCCACAACCGCAGCATGGAGCTGATTTGAGTCGTATGCCGGTGCAGTACAGCCTTCCAAATAGCTAACCGTGCTCCTCTCATCAGCCACAATCAGAGTCCTCTCAAACTGCCCGGTCTCCTTGTCGTTGATCCTGAAATAGGTAGAGATTTCCATGGGGCAGACCGTGTCCTTGGGCACGTAGCAGAACGACCCATCGCTGAACACCGCGGAATTTAGGGCGGCATAGTAGTTGTCGCCCGGCGGCACGATGCTGCCGAGGTAGCGCTTGACAAGGTCCGGGTACTCGCGTATGGCCTCGGAGATGGAGCAGAAGATGACGCCCTTGGCCATGAGCGCCTCGCGGTGGGTGGTGGCGATGGAGGTGGAGTCGATGACGGCGTCGACGGCTACGTTGGCGAGGCGCTTCTGCTCGCCGAGCGGGATGCCGAGGCGATCGAAGGTCTTGAGCAGCTCCGGGTCGACCTCGTCGATGCTGTTGAGCTTGGGCTTGGTCTTGGGGGCGGAGTAGTAGCAGAGGGACTGCAGGTCGACGGGCGCGTACTCGTTGTCGCTCCAGGTGGGCTCGACCATGGTGAGGAAGCGGCGGTAGGCGGCGAGGCGGAAGTCGAGCATCCACGCGGGCTCCGCCTTGAGCTCCGAGATGCGGCGGACGGTGGCCTCGGAGAGCCCCTTGGGGATGGAGAAGGACTCGAAGTCGGAGACGAACCCGTACTTGTACTCCCGCTTCAGCAGCTTCTGCAGCGCGTCCGCCTCGTCCTCCGCCGCGGCGGCCTGGGACGACGACGGGGACGGCTTCTGCGGGCCCGTCTGCACGGCCACCACCGAGAGCCGGCCGCGCCGGCGCACGTTGGCGCGGCGGCCGGGGCCATAGGACGCGCACCCCGCCCCGAGCTTGGCGGTGAGGGCGCACGGCGAGAAGAGGGAGGTGGAGGCGGCCATGGTGCGGCGGCCGGTGCGAAGCGAATTGGGGATGGGGGGAGAGGAGAGACCGGGGGGACCGGGGGTTGTTGAGCGGCTGGAGCCGTGGACCGGGTGCACGGTGCGCGCGCGTGGGCGGGGCGCGCGGGAGGCCGGCGTTGGTGGGCGCGGTCCAGGAGGGGCTACGCGGGTGGGGAGGGGTCGTGTGGCGGCCGAGAGGCAGGGCACGGGCACTGGATGTGGTTCGCGACGCGTGGCGGTTTTCGTCGAGATTTTCGGGGCGGTCTCGCCCATTTCTTCCCAGTTCCCACCGCAAACGCGGCGGCGGCGAAAGCGCCCTCGGCTTCGGCTTCGGCGCAGCTCGATCTAGAAGGGCCGCCCGCCCCCCAACCTCCCGCAGACGGATCAGGGCCGTCAAGAGGTGATCCAGCGGTTTTGAGCCGCCCTGCCCTCGCGATCTCCGGCCTGCGTAGCGTATCGAACGGGACGCCCGCCCGCGGGCCGCCGGCCCACCCGCCCACCACGGGCGGAGACCAACAAAAATGCGATCGTTAAAGTCGCCTCACTTCTCGCTGTGGCTATCACGCACGCTCCTCCCAATCTCTCGCGCCGCGCCAGCCATGGCCGCCTCCGCCCTGCTCCGCTCGCTCACCCGACACGCGCGCAGCGCTTCCGCTTACCACCACCACCAGCAGCCTTGGTCGTCCGCCTTCTCCACCACTGCGGCTGCTTCGGCGGCGACGGGTGCGCGGGATGAGGCGAGGAAGGGGCTCCCTGGGCTGGGGCCGACGGCGAAGGGGGAGAAGGCGAGGGTGGTGGTGCTGGGGACCGGGTGGGCGGGGTCGCGGCTCATGAAGGACCTCGACACGCGCGGCTACGACATCGTCTGCGTCGCCCCGCGCAACCACATGGTGTTCACGCCGCTGCTCGCGTCCACCTGCGTTGGCACGCTGGAGTTCCGCTCCGTCGCCGAGCCGGTCGCGCGCATCCAGCCCGCCGTGTCCAAGTCGCCGGGATCATACTTCCTCCTCGCCCGCTGCACCGGCGTCGACCCCGACGCCCACACGGTGAGATCCCCCGATTCTGGGTAGGTGTGTCAATTGCCATGTGTGTCGATCATACCAAGTGCTGTTGCTTTCACACACGTCTGTGCTCCCTGATTCTTGGAGGAATTCTCAGAGTGCATTTATGCTAGTCTTGTGGATAGATACATTTGACCTTTTTCAGGATACGATATGAGTGACTGAGAGAGATGTCCGGGGTTAGTTGGGCAGAGGAGAAAGGTGGAATCTTAGCTTTGCTCGGCTACAACATGATCCATCTAGCATGTGCTGCAGTTTAGCAGTCTGTAGCAAATGTTTGGCTGCTGTGCTGCCTTTCGCCAGAATATTTTTTAGCTTTTGAGTGCCAAGTTCTCTATCTCTGTACCGAACCTTGGATCGAGTATTATGCCAAAAACGATTATATGAGTAGGGGAAACAAATAGTATATGTGCATATATTCATCCGACACACTTGTGGTCATACTGATCTACATGCTGCATCTCTACTAGTTCTTGTGATGCCATTGATTAATATGTGCATAGCTTCTAATTCACCTCATAATCTTTGCTGGATCAAAGAGTCAATGCCACCAAAGATCTGATGTGTAACCTATAAAATCCCTGCTGATACTTTTTTTTCTGGAATACGCAGGAGAGATGTGTATCGTTGCACTAAGATAGGAGCTGATACTGCGTGGCTAGGCGGGTCTCAGACTGATTAGAGACAAGTAGACATCCACACACAACAAAAAAAAAGGATAACATTCTAGTATACATAGGGAGAGTTATAGACTCTGTTAACTTTACCTGGCTTTGGAAGGATATCCCAGGAACCTTTTCTATAGACAATTAGACATTGATTTTTCTCTATGCTCCACTTCTATCTATTTATTTGCCTCCTTTTTCCTTTTAGATTGACTGCGAGACAGTTACAGATGGTGAGAAAGATACCTTAGAACCATGGAAATTCAAGGTTGCTTATGACAAGCTAGTTTTTGCATGTGGAGCTGAGGCATCAACTTTTGGGATTCGTGGTGTTACCGAACATGCAATCTTTCTTCGGGAAGTTCACCATGCTCAAGAGATTCGCAGGAGGCTCCTTCTTAATCTGATGTTGTCTGACGTACCTGGTCTGTCCGCCTTATTCATTTGACATCTTATGTGTGCGCTAATCTAGTAAAATTTAGGATACAACTATCTTCAGGCTGAAATATTTGGCTATAGAAAACCAAAAGTTACCTTGCCTGCTCAAACCTAATGTTATCCACTTTATTATTGCTGAGCACTGATAGACAAATGCTATTGGCTAAACAGGACTTTCAGAGGAAGAAAAGCGCAGACTGTTGCACTGTGTTGTTGTTGGAGGTGGTCCAACTGGGGTGGAATTTAGTGGTGAACTTAGTGATTTCATCATGCGAGATGTTAAACAACGATATTCACATGTGAAGGATTATATTCGTGTGACCCTGATTGAGGTTTGTGCTGTTGTTTTTCTATGTTTATCCTTTTAAAAAAAAATGGGAACTATCATATCAGCTAGTTTGTCTTATTATTTCAGGCAAATGATATATTGTCATCCTTTGATGTTCGCCTCAGGCAATATGCTACAAACCAATTAATTAAGGTTAGTAGTCTCTTTTCAATATTTAGTGTGATATCATTTTTGGCTTTAAGGCCTCAACAGGCCAATATTTAGCAGAGTTATATTTCCAAATATAGCATGCTGAGAATCGCATAGCCATAGATGGCTCTGATAGACCTATTGAAGGATTGCATGTTTTTCTCAATATAGTTGAATATTGATAAATAATTTGTTTGTGTATGTTCACCCACCAGTCAGGTGTTAGGCTTGTGCAAGGAATTGTTAAGGATGTACAACCTAACAAATTAATCCTTGACAATGGAGAGGAGGTTCCTTATGGTTTGCTAGTATGGTCCACCGGAGTTGGCGCTTCACCATTTGTCAAATCGTTGCCATTTCCCAAGTCACCTGGTGGAAGGTATAATAAATTGGTATGCTCATATATTGTCTATGCACCATCATATACTGAATAAGTTTGCATTCTCAGCACATGCTCACATCTTCAGTAGTTTTTGAGTGTTAGAAGCATGCAATGTAGGCATATGCTGATACCATATTCATGTTCTGTCCTAGGACCTTCAATGGTTTTTTCAATGTTCGCAGGATTGGTGTAGATGAGTGGTTGCGAGTTCCTTCTGTTCGGGATGTGTATGCTATTGGTGACTGCAGTGGATTTCTCGAAAGCACTGGCAAGGATGTTCTCCCAGCTCTTGCTCAGGTAGTTTCATGAACCATCTTGCTGCAAGCGAAGCTAGTCACAAAAGCATGCCAAACTACTATGAGCACTCAGCATTGTTTTCTATAGCATCCGGTAGAACGGGGTGGAAAGTGAAAATAATATGACCATACGGATTTGCATCAAAATTTAACTGGAAAATATTTCTGTTCCTCTTGTGCATTTCTATGGTTCAGTTATTCCCCTTTCAGAAGAATTGTTGTTAATTAATACGATTCTTTTCCATTCCATTTGCACACTTTAACAGGTTGCGGAGCGACAAGGCAAGTATCTCGCCAGCCTGCTCAACCATGTCATGAAAGCTGGAGGCGGGCATGCAAACTCTGAGGCCGAAGCTGATCTGGTGCCACCCTTTGTGTACAAGCATCTAGGCAGCATGGCAACTGTTGGAAGATACAAAGCTCTAGTCGATCTGAGGCAAAGCAAGGTCTGGTGATGTGTTCTCTATTTGCAAGCTTTAACAATTACTAGCTGCTCATGGTTTACTGAAACAATTCTCTTTCTCCATCGGCAGGAGTCGAGAGGGATCTCTCTTGCAGGATTTGTTAGCTGGTTTATCTGGCGCTCGGCATACTTAACTCGTGTTGTCAGCTGGAGGAATAGGTTCTATGTGGCTATCAATTGGCTGACCACGTTGTTGTTTGGTCGGGACATAAGCAGAATCTAGAGTGACTGCACGTTGATGAATTTCTTCAAAAAGACTGCACGTTGATGTCTGAACAGTATAAGTAAGTTCGACAAAGTGCTATAGGTCACGGTTACTTTTATTTCTTTATCCCCTTTAGTGTTTATCCCTGTTAGTTATCTGCTTGGAAGTTCCAAAACACAATTCAAAGGTAAATTATGAATAACAACAGTTACTCGTATGTCATGAATGTATACTACTTTGTAACTATGGTTTCTTTCTCGTCAAAGAAAATAAATGCGAGGAAGATTCACTGGACAAATAGATGGTTTTCATGGCTGTAAATAAGTTGTTGAACCAGGAGAAAAAACAATATTAAAAAAGTCCAGTGCACAACGCTTCAAAGAAATCGGTGTTTGAACTTGTAAATAACTGTTTGTTCAAAAATTGGCACCAAAGGCTGTAGTGTGATTGTGTGGATGCTGTGACGATAAATACCAGTTATCTCCTCTCCTGCTCAATGAAAATATGATCACAAGTTCAAGGTATGACATCGCTTTCTCTGTAGCTCGAACCCATCAGTAAGAACTGAACTGAATGGCGCCTTGTAAACGACAAAGGCAGTCCATTTCCCAGCCTTCACACATTTGCTATATACAAAACGTTTCCCGTTTGGCTTAGAACCGATGCATAAATAACTTCTCCATTTGAATGCCTCAGTTGGCAAAATGATATTTCGAAGAATGCACGTAGCATTCAATTTATAGACACAAAAATCCTTTCAAACAGCACAATTAAATTTCCTCTATAGATGGCAAAACAACTCGATTCTGAAAATGAAGGGGGTACAGCTACAGAGCAAACTGAACAAGGAGCTGTTTCACTGATACCTAGTAAACAGGTAAAAGGAAGAAACAGCATGATATCACCCAAAGTTATGGAATACAACTGAAATCAGCAAAGGAGGCCAAGTGAGGTTTGGAACAACATCGATATCGAGAGGGTTCAGTTCATTCTGCGCCTCTTGTTCCGTTGAAGGCCCCCACCATCCACATCCAAAGACCCTAAGTTATTGCTTCTTCCTCTCCTCCTCAGGGATCTCGAAGAGCCTGCATTGCTAGGCTCTCCTGCACTCTCTGAGATACCCGCATCCCCCTGTATCGCTGCAACAGTGCTCGAATTAGAAGCTTGGTCTGCAGAAGGTAATCCAGCAACACGAGCTCCATCAACAGCTGGCTCGTTATTTTGAGGATTTGATGATGAAGTAGATCCTCCATATTGACTTGGTGAAGCTATTCTTCTAAGGTCACTCATGGCACTGGCCAGTCTTTCTGTGTTTGCGATGCCAATATAGGCAAGACGCTCCAACAATTCAAATCTATCTGATACACGTGGTGTTGAGCCACGCCTTGATGATTCTGATGCATTGTTTCCTGTGAAACCAGTATCAGGGCCAGCGGATGAATCATCAGCGCCGCCCTCAGCTTCCCTCTGCAACCTCCTTACTCTCATCCTTGTGGCCAATGCAATTCTGCTTAGGCGAGTAGCATGTTGAGCACTGTCATTTATTTCCTGTGCAGATGATTCAGACGGCCCTTCAAACCTACTCACGCTACTCATAATCTGCTGATCCAGAAGGCGCCTCCATGATGAAAGTATCCCATGCGCCTCACCAAGCCTCCTCGAGATTGGTCGCATATGGTGGAATTGTTGCCTGAAGCTCTCAAGGCGATTTCCATGTGGCCTTGGCGGGATTGTAAGACCTTGCGGCTTCCCATCTTCCACAGCCTTCTCTCCATCTGAATTTCCTCTGCCATATATAGGAGTAACATTTGCCTCCGTAACCTCACCTTTGCAGACTGGGCATTCCTTGTGGTTGGAGTAAACATTCAACCACTGATACAGGCATGGCCAACAGAAGAGATGGCCACAGGAAGTGACTACAGGCTCACCTGCCATCTCAAAGCATATGTTACACTCGAATGTGGCGGCAGTCTTGCCGCGCCCCTCCGTGGACTCCTCCGAGGCACCTAATTCTGCGCCATTGCCAGTCACCTTATTCATTTCAGCAGTATCAGCTGCCAGCTCATGCTGGGGCATTGGCACGGTGGCGTCCTGCCCAGAGGGGCGAGCCTCGGAGCTGAGGGGCGGAAGGTCAGACCTGAGCCTCCTCGCGCGAAGCCACCGGCTTCCAGTTTGCTCGAGCAGCCGCCTGTACCGGACGGCAGTGTCTGGGAAGAAAGATGAGGAGGCCGTTGACGAGGAAGGCCGGTCCTCCCACCCCAGCAGTTCGCTGGCCCGTACCAGCGGCGGTGGCGGTGGCTGGACGGCGTACCCAAGCTCGTCTCGGAGACCGCGGATGAGCGGCTCCGGAGGCGGCATGCTTTGAAGCCCGGGGGTGAGCGGTTCCAGTGACGGCATGTACAGATGCGCGTCCGGAACAGGCGAGTCCTCGGGGTTGTAGGGGGAGTACACCTCCGGCGGCGGAGGGGAGAGGTCAGCGCGGGAGGGGGAGTACGGCGGGTGCAGGGCCTCCGGCGGCGGCGGCGGCGGCGCGTCGACGGACGCGGCGGAGGACGACGGGGAGGAGGGCATCGGGGTGCTGAGGGCGAGGTCGGAGCCGAGGTCAGAACGGCGCGGGCGCGGGGCGCGGGGGAGACCGAGGTAAAGGTTCAGATCCATCCTTCTGTTGCTCCCGCCGGCCTCATCGGCGTCCATCCGACGGCGAGCCGCTCCACCAGAGCCCTGCCGCCCCGCTTCCCAACCGGGCCGCCGCCTCACGATGCCGGGGTCTGCAAGAAGCAAACCCTATCTTGGCGTGCGGACGCGGCGCCGGGTCATGGGCGGAGGATCCCTGGCGCACCCTCGCTGCCTCTGTAGCGAGAGATTAGCGAGCAGCAAAGCGGTAGGGCGCGGCCGCCGCCGACGAGGGGGGCGGTGGCGACGAATGGGGTAGGGGGTCGCCGGGTCGGGCGGCCAGAGGGTGTGCGGCGAGCGGTCCGCTACAGGACGAAAAGAGAGATGATGTACAATTTATATTGTACAAAAGGGTAAAGCTTTATGCTGTACTACGTACAAGATAAATGCATTTAGCCTTTAGCACTGTGCTTTATGAAAAGGACGTGGTGATTTTCAGGAATTATCAGGAAAGGGAACTGAGATCCAAACCAAAATCCCAAGAGCAATGCATGACTCCTGCGTAGAACGATCTCAGGGCGAAAACAAAGATTTTTCAGAAAACAAAAAAGGTCGAAAACAAAGATTACGCAACAATAGTTTCACACGCTTTGATTGTCGGTTCGCATTTGTCAGCCCATTCGTTTGGCTTATCAGCCAACAACAGCAGTACTTCTTTCAGAACAAATCAGTCACAATATTTTTTTCTCTCAGAATAAATCAGCACCAGCCACCGGTCAAACGAAGAGGCACGCCAAATCGGTCAATGGAAGCATCCACCCGTTTTTCCCAGCATCCTCCCCACAAAGTCAGTACAGAGTCGCTGTCTATACTACACTAGCATACTACAGCTAGGATAAGCCACTTGTTGAACCGAGATGTAGGATGCTACCAAATACATAGTAAGAAATATCTTTGGCAACTGAGATTTTTAACAGTAACCATAAATCCCTTTCACCAGGTAACCCGCTGGAAACGAAAAGCAGGATGAGGTGCTCTTCTTTCCCTTGGTTGCCTGGATGCCTCTATTTTCTCCACATCAGGGTTCCATCAGCCAACCAGGATAGGCGATCATTCTCGTGGACTGACAATATCAAGAATCTGCATTGCAGGAGTAGTATGGTTTATAAAAGTTTGATTTATTATGTATAGAATTAACCAATGGAAACGTGAATATCAGAGGGCAAGGCCAACTGAGATGGCCAAAGACCTTATCCGTGAACTGTCGAAAAGCTTGACCTTCCATCACCTTCTCCAATTCCTACAGACAAATTAAGGAGAAGATAGGCATAATGAACACACAAGACAAAACTGCAAAAATCAAGAAACGTATGTGTGCATCTTAGGCCCGTATCTGCTGCTGTCAATTTAAGTGGCATAGGCCTATTTAGATTTAGTCAACCATTCATGCTATACCATATACTAGTCCCATGGGCAAAAGGGAAGAACTCTATACCCGTATTCATCCTGAGTGTTTTGTTTTGAATCAGATGAACTATGATAGGTATTTCAAGTGCGATTTTGGTAGCCATCCACACATTTCAAAAAAAAAATTGTCACAAGTGAACAAACTATAAGACTTGCCTTTTCTGGTTCCAACGACCCATCAATTTTAAGTATCATTTTCTGCAGTTCGGGATCCCTTAAAGCATCTTGGATCTCTTTCAGTTCAGCTGTGAAGGATAGGAAGTTCATATAAAAACACACATAAAGAAAGCTGGACTCAGCCTTTGATAACTTTAGCATTCATGAATGAATTACTAGCATACTTTCAGCAGTCCAAGTGAGGACAGTAATTACCTAAAAATGGTAAATAAAGTACCGTTTTAGAAGACAATGCACATAAACAACTTTATGCATGATGCATGATCATGGAAAGTTTAAGATATCCCCATATAAGTTTCCCTAGTTAGCTGCACGGTTTCCAAATATGTCAACAAACTGCGACTGGAGATGTATACATTGGTTCGAAAATGGATGTTCATTATGGAAGTTGGAGTAAATGTAAGAGATGCCGAAGGGGCGTTATAATTCTAATCTGATGCAGTATCCTTCCTTTTAGTACTAATCCACATTGACAACATTGTTAACTCAATATGAAGTGCCTAAAAATGTAATACATAGTCAAACTTGGTGCCTTGGTGGTACAGTAGGCCATACCTAAAGACCTTAGTCTATTGTTGTCAACAAGCCAGCTTGGGTCCTCAACTTCAAGAGCTTTGATAAGGCATATTGTATTCGGAGATTTTGCAGGGCATGTGGTGTTCATTGCTGCAGAAAAACAGGGAGCTACAATATTGTAAATACGTAATGAAGCAACAATAATATTAATGCATTATGTATTACACTTTAGATAACCATTTTTAATTAATTTGATTAAAGAAAGAGTACAGCTCCATTGTATAAAGTTGGAAGTGGTTGTGGCTGGTGACTCAAACGTTTATGGCATATGATTATAATATATTAAGTAACCAACTAATACCAAATCCAATTATAGAACGAAAAGAGAAACAAAAACAGAGTACAGTATGTTGAATAAGTATTTACATAAAGAGGGATGTTGATCCTTGTCATTGGGGCACTTTGTTCCGTCTTCCACCGATCCAGAGCCCCGTGCTGCAACAATAAGAGATACTACAATAGATTCTTCTAAATTTTGATAGCATATTTTCCAACTAATACAAAACACCCTCAAATACTGCATGGACTGATATACAAAGTAACAAAGAATACTAGGGTTTAAGCCCTTTTATTTGGGTCAACAAATGCTGCAGATATTTCAGCCAACAATAGTAACTTAGTAAGCAAGTTTTCCTCCTCTAACAAAATATTTCCTCCTCTAACAAAATAAATTATCTTTGAAGCGAGACATTAACACTATGGCTGCCAAGAAAACATGAAATCTGAATGCCTGTAGCTTGTTGTTTTATGAACTAACAAAAGTTGATATCTACGCTCAAGGCAGTTGTCAAAACAAGTAATAAATAAGGACAGGCATATGCAAATAACAGTCAGGATTACACCTCATACCCTGTTGTAACTTGAATGAATCCCGCTCCCCACTCCCCAGTATGTTAAGAAAGCAATTACATCCTAATAATTTTATCCCCAAAAGCTAGAGCACTCACTAACTTCCTCCTGCACTGGTGACTTGCTAATTTCTTCCTGAGGCAATGTCTTTTCGCAAGATTCCTCTGCAAAGAAGAAGAAATATTTAGCACCAAATAATAATCAATCTTATATACTTGATTGTTACAGCTTGTAAGCGTGTGCCTATGGCTCTCAGCAAGAGAAACAATCTACATTGGAGATCAAAGGGTTGTCACACCCGAAGCTACTCTTTAGTCTTGTGGGAATATATTAAATCATTAGAAATTTAAGGTTAGCAAATCAAATGCTACTCTTTAGTCTTGTAAGAAAATATTAAGGGTCAGTTTAAATCCCTTGCCCGGGCTTGCCTAGCCTGACTCGGCAAGGAGCACCGTGTTTGGTTTTGCTTGCTTGGTGCCTCGGGCCTGTGATAATAGGCTCCTGCTTGCTTGTTGCAACAAGACAGTTTGGCTCTCCTCTGCTGGCAAGCTAGCCTTGTCGGGTGAGGCGAGGCGAGGCTAGCAAAGCCAGCGAGGAAACCAAACTGACCCTAAATCACTGAAGAAACTTAAGGCTGGCAGCAAGGTAAGGATAGAAGAGATGTACCTTTGTGCTTTTTAAAGCATGTGACAGAGCAACTGCAAGGGATAATAATACAGTATATTAGGTTCAACAAGTAAAATAAAAAAATAAAAAAGTTGACAGGCAATACTTTCAGTTAATCTGTAGCATATATCTAGTACCAAAATATGAACATTCATATAGACTTTTTGGGCGCGATTTTGAATGGGCTCAAAGTGATTGCAAGTAAAATAGTGTGACCATCAGACGAGTTAAGAAAGGCCAGGTACATTACCTGAACTCCTGAAGTGACATCCCTAAGTTGTAATTCTAAATAAAGACTATTGATAGATAAAAGAAAAATACCATGGTAGCTAAAGCCAATTTTGTGATATCAGACTCAGAGGATCAACTTAATATCTGTTGGAGGTAATTGCAACACCTTCGTCCTCAGGAAAAGTTGTAGATATTTGCTTCTTTGATTAATACAGCATTTCTCAGTTAGTACATCATACTAATCTGCTTCAAATTCCACCCAACGAAAAGATAAGCATCAACATAGCACTGTCATCTTAATGCTGGAATTGTAGGGACATTTTCTTAACTGATGTATGTATTGTATGTACGGTAAGCTAGAATTTGAAGCCAGAGGCAAAAAGAAAATTTCAGGTGTTCGTAATCCAGACATGCCCAATCACTCTGTTCCATGAACCCTAGCCAGCCCGTACTTCTTTCCCCCAAAAAAGGATAAAGGCGAATCCGTGATCCTCAAATCAAAGAAGAAACTGCACTAATACCGTAACCTGGGCACGAATCAACGCTTGGCGCGAGCACATATAAACACGCACAATGGCAGGGAAGGCTTGTGAGTTGTGAGCGGACTCACTAGGGCGTGCGGCAGGAGGGGCACTTGTACTTTGACGGCGCCTCCTCGCAGACGCTGCAGCTCCCCCCTCCCATCTCCTGACCAAACTCTGCAGGAGCTCGTTCCCTAGGGGAAGCGGCGACCAGCACCGCCGTGCCGTTGCCCGTTTCAGGTGAGGTGGCTGCCGCGGAGGAGGGATGGCGAACTCGAATCTCCGACGACCGACGGGGTAGCCGGGTAGTGTGTTTGCCTGTTTTGGCTCGGCGGCGGGGCATCCTCGTGGTTGCAGGGCTGGGCGCTCTTGGTTTATACATGGGCCAATTGGTGGTGAGCCTATCGCGGCCTATACAATAATAAATGGGCCCGTGGGAGAGGCAGATGGGCCGGATCGTCCATGGGAAATGGGCAAAAGCTGTGAGAGATCTGCGCTGGCTGTGGCTGCAGACTGCCGTGACGGCAATTTGCAGCATGCAAGCAGCGCTGTGAGCCTTTGAAAGAATCGCAGCTAGCCCTTTTTTTTTTCAGCACGCTAAATTTTAGCGCCGTCATATCGAATATAAATATGTTAATTAGGAGTATTAAATATAGATTAATTTAAAAATCTATTACATAAACGAGTAATTTACGAGACGAATCTATTAAGCCTAATTACACCATGATTAGACAATGTAATGCTATAGTAAACGTATGGTAATTATATATGAGTAAATTACACCCATCATACAACAACTAGGCATGTGGGTGCAGATTAGTCCGACAACTTATGAAATGCTTAATTTAGTATAATAACTTGTCAAGTGGGTGCAGATTGGTCCAACAACTTATAAAATGCTCAATTTAACGCAATAACTTGTCAAATTGATGAATCCTCGGTCCAAATATTACAATGGCAATATTTACCAATGGGTCGGATCGCGGTAGAGGTTATATTCATAGTAAAATAAATTATGTTGTTGCAGTGCGTAAAGGCGATCCGAATACTCAAATAATTAATCCTCCTGATTTTGGACTGATGATAGATCCTGCAATCATGGCTCACCGTACGTGTACTAATCCCGTGCGGCAGCCGATGGCCAGCATGTGAACTTGCAAGGTCCACCGACCACCACTCCCTGCATTGGCCATTCCAATACATGAGGGCGGCGCCTCCACTGTTGTCCGGCATACATTCTGCAATAGAATTAGTATGCAGAGTGCAGCACTCATGACGCCCAACCAAGAGGACGTACGGTCAATCCGACAACAACATCGGTGATCGAGGTACGAGAAGTGAGTTGTTCGTGGCGCAGACACCGTGCATTCTTCATGCGCACCGCGGCCGCCACCGTCGTACTCTTCTTGATAAGCTCACATTGGTGGCTGACGCTCATATGTCCTCGACTCGCCGATCGAGTTTAGGTGGCACCACATGTATTAGCAAATATGTTGTTGTTGTAACGTTTGGACCACGAATGCACCAATTTACCAAGTTATTACATTAAATTGGGCATTTTATAAGTTGTTGGACTAATCTGCACACATCTGTCAAGTTTTTGTACTAAATTAAGCATTTTACAAGTTGATGGACTAATCTGCACCCATTTGCTAAGTTGTTGTATGTTGGATGCAATTTACTCATTATGTATTAATTATAGCGAAATTAGGCTTGTTAGGTTCGTCTCGCGAAATAGACATGACTTATGTAATTAGTTTTATAATTAATTTATGTTTAATACATCTAATTATCACTTATTTAAAGCGCTAGACTTTAGCACATGGATCCAAACACCACAGCGTGATTGGTTCTCTTCTCTAATGAGCCAGGCTTGCATCAGAGAACCAGGCCCTTCGTGGCCAGGCCTCACTCATGCAAGCTATGCTTATTTGGTTGCTTGTTTGCAGATGACCCAACACGACATTGATTGGTTGGCCCGTACAACGCACTTCCTCGCATCACTCGTCTCTTGTCCATGCAGGCAGCGTGCTCGTGCGAGCGAGGTCTAAAGAAAACGAGGATTTTCTCCGCATGCGCAGAGCCTGGCTGGAGGGCTGTTTTGCTTCATGAGTTGGTGCTCCAGCCAACCAATCAAGTGCTACTTGCATCGTGAGAGCTCGAACGAGGGGGAAGCAGCCAACCAATCAGCCCCTAAAGCTAGCTTGAGCTGCAGCCGATCGGCAGTCAGCAGAGCTGCAGCCAAATAAGCTGCAACTAATGCTCTATTGCATTCCTCTCCGAATTTTTTTTATTCAATTGTATTTGTTTTTTTCTTTGCGAGGGAAATATTCTATTGCATTATTTCTTAGCGAGTAAAAAGTTGTATTGCATTTGAATTCAGCTTCAGTTAAGTTTGTCTTTACTACTCACATACTCAGTTCATTGTTAGCATAGTAAAAAAGAAAGCAACAAGGTCAATTTCGTGGAAAATAAGAGCAACAGGAAGCAAAACAACTGCTCCACCTCACGAGGATTGATAGAGAAACTCATCCGGGCAGCTACTGCAGCAAATCAAGCAATCCGTCCGTCATTCTGGTGCAAGGCCATATTTTGAAAAATGCGCGACATTTCCGGTGCATTACAGGGTGCCTATCCGCGGCCACGTATTGAGTCTGAAGTTTTTTTTTTTTGAGAATGAGTCTGAAGTTGATGCTTTTCTTTTTGGAAGAGTCTGAAGTTAATGCTGGAACGAGCAGAGCTGCGTATCTTGGAATGTACCCACTTTGTCCATTTATATTTTGGGATTTATCCAAGGTTTCTACAGGCATAGTTGGATTATTGGAGATAAATACGAAACCACTACAGAGATGAAAAGAAAGTAAGAAGATGAGTTTCTCTGTTAAGATGATGAAGTCAGGCAATTCTTCGCTCATGTCGTGTAATCATGCTCAAAACACTCCAAAGCCAAATAGTAGGTCACACCACAAAGTCACGTGTACATGACACACCAGCATACAAGACAATGCTTACAGTTCATCGTTGTGACTGCTGACTGGTGAATTCATATCCTGTACCGGACCAATGGATCCTTGAACTGAAACCGCTGGTGATACACCCTCCACGCATAGTCCTCCAGTAGGAAAGAGTGAAACTTCCAACCATCCCCGTCGGCTGCGGCACCGTTCGCCTCATCGGCGCTGTCATCTTCACCTTCTCCGGCGGCATTGGAGAGTGGGACCAAGGGCGAGATGATGTTGTCCAGGGACAGAGTGATGAGGACCGTCAGCGATAAGCGGTCAGTCTCGCCGTGCTGCGTATCCATGGGTGCGGAGGCGGTGGGGCGAGCCAGGCCTCTCACTTTCCTCAAATTGCCATTGCTCCACACCTGGCACGCGAGCAAAAAAGAATCATGGCAAGAAAAGATGAGTGCTACTGCTGCAGTGCTGCCTGAAGAGTGAAGATTTGAAGAACAGCTCATATTGTATGAATATATGATGGTCGCTTTTGCGTTTGAAAAGTAGAGATGTTTGACTAATTGTTGTTTCTAAGTGCTCCAAACTGAGCGGTGATCAGTGAGTGATACACCAGCTGATGCAGGCATGGGGCCTGATTGCCTAACCGGGTCAAAAATGACAATTGAGTGGTGACCCTGAATTGCTGATGCCCAACTAGCTACTTTAGAAATCGATGCCGTTGCATTTCCATAAACAAAAATGGATGCTCTCCATCTCAGCCTCTGGTTCTTGTACGTTCTGTTGCAGTGGCACTACCACCTCTAACGTGTACTAGAGCACTAACTAGCATCCATATTTTGACCAACTAGCCCACATCCTAAATTCTACCCCCAAAGTTCACTATGAAAAAGAAGATTCCCATCACATCAAAATGTCATAACATGCATGGAGTACTAAATGTAGATGAAATAAAAAACTAATTGTACAGTTTTATTGTACTTTGCAAGACGAACATTTTGAGCCTAATTAATCAATTTTTGAATAATTTTTCACACGTACAAACGAAATGCTACAGTGACACAATGATTACGAAGTGACATCGTACCCCCAAATTTCCCAAATTTGAAATCTAAACAAGGCCTAGAACAGTAACATTGCTTATGTAATCTCTGCTGTTGTTTGTTTGTTTTAAGATGCCATCGCAAATTCCTGTTGGAACGTTCATTGGATACCCTATAATTTTCGCGTTAGTCAAACTGAGAGATTTGCACGCAAGTACCTGGGCAATGTCGCCGATGGTGACAAGGAGTGCGCCGTCACGGGCGCCCACTGCCACCCACTCGCCGCCGTCGTTCATCACCCAGCTCGCCGGTGCCGCTTCCTGCCCGGACGCCTCCCACTGACAGTGAAGGCCCACGATGTACGGGTAGGCCTTCGCCTTCCCGGCCGCCGGAGGAGCGGTATCGCCGGTGGACACCTTGGAAGCCCACACGAGGCACCTCGCCTTCCTCCTCCCCTCCGCGAACGGCTCCTCCTGGAAACCCCTGTCGGGGCACCCGGAGAGCAGCGCCACCACCCGCATGCCCACGTCCCTCATCCGGTGCGCGTACTCCGCCGCAGCCGGGAACGCGTCCATGCCCCCCTCGCAGGCGTCGAACACCACGGCGGGGTCATCGGCGCCGGCGCCGCCTTCCGCGTCCTGCTCTTCCTCCTCCTCGGAGAAGCCGAGCGTGCGAAGATTCGACTCTCGGCGCGATGACGCGTCGATTTGAGAGAGCTCGGCGAGCGCGGAGGACGGAAGCTCGGAAGGCAGGCCGTGGCCGGCGAGGTGGAAGTAGCCCACGTCGGCGGCGTCGCGGAGGGTGCGCTGGTCGGGGGATTCCAGCGAGACGAGAGGCGGAAGCGTGGGCGACGCCTGCGACCGAGCGGCGAGTGGCGACCGGAGCTGCGGGACCGGGGAGGAGACGAGCAGGCGGTGCAGGAAAGCAGAGAGCGCGGCGTCCGTGCCCCCCGCGGTCGCGGAGGACGGGCCCGCGTGGTGGTTCGACGGCGTTGGCGGCGGAGGGCCTGGAAGCGCGCTCCCTCCGGCGGTGCTCCTAGACATGGCGGTGGCGGTGGCGGCGGCGGAGGAGGAGGAGGCGGCCATGGAGACGGCCGAGCGGCGGGTATCGCAGCGCAGGGAATCAGCGAAACAGAGGGGTGCTTTTGGTGGGAATTGGGAAACACGGGTGCGGGTAGTTGGGCGCCGTTTGCTGCGTGGGGAGGAGGAGGCGGCCTTTATCGGGGAGTCGTGTTGGTCTGGTTGTGTGGGCCCAGCTGCTGGCCCAGTGGTGGGTCACTTTTGCGGATTGCGGCGAGACCTGGCAAGTGGGCCGGAGCACGGCGCACAGGCCTCGTCAACAACTCCCCTCAAATCACTGAATTCTGCTGCTTCTGCTTCAGCCTGCAAATTCCAAGAAATGCATTAGTTGCTCTGTAAAATACATTCGAATACTTGCGCGATTGATGTTTTGATAAGTAAGAGGAATAATGCGTGAGCCGTTTAGACTTTAGACTTCACCTCACTGATTACTTCATCCTTAAGCCGCCGTGCTACGCCGGGACTGATCTAGCAGCATTTATTGGCTCAGGGGCAAAATAAAAGGATTAGATTGCTAAGCCCATCGTTTTTTATAAGAAAAATACTTTGCTAAACCTAAACCATCGGTGTCGGTATCATTGCTCCATCCATCAACAACACTCAAACCAGCTAGGTCGCCACGCTTGGTGCCTCCGTTGAACGAAGAGCGCACGAGGCAAGGAAATTTTGCCGCCTCGCTGAGTTGGATGGATCTTTGCACATTCCGGTACTCGTATCGTACGTACTCTACGTGCAATCTTGACACGCCACACGCTTCTCTCCCGTCTCGGTTAAATTACTCTCCGATGGGAGAGTTGGGTAGGGACATGGCACTCGTACGTGGAGACGCAGATGCTAAAGATGATGACACAAAGATGCAGAGAAAAGCAGATAAGGCATCTGAACATGCAACCCGAAATTCAATCGTATGGCCGGGGGCTCACCTTTCCGTGCTTCTTTGTAGCAAAGTACTTTTTGTGGGCGCGCAGGATGCTTAAAATATGGAAACGTGTGCAGCGGTATGTCAACTTAGACTGTGTTTGGATCCTAGGGACAATATGGAAACGTGTGCAGCGGTATGTCAACTTAGACTGTGTTTAGATTCTAGGGACTAAAGTTTAGTCCCTCAAATAAGTGACAATTAGTAACATTAAATATAAACTAATCAAATAAGTGACAATTAGTAACATTAAATATAAACTAATTATAAAAATGCTTCGTGAGTGTCCTTCGTGTGATTAGATGAGCGATTTTTTTTTCAGAATCGCGTAGCCAGTCGCGATCGTGAGGGATTTGCCAGCTTGGGATTGAAAGGAATGGCAGAGGAAAATTTAAGAAAACTGGTTTCCAGCACCTGAAACATCCTCCAGGAAACAAGCTTGTCCCTAGCGATGTGGAGCTCCAGTTTGTCAAAAATAATTGTGTCTTTATTTGCGTGTTTGGTCGGAATCGACGGGATGCACCTATCTTAATATTTGCACTCGCCAGGACTTGTCATGCAACTAACGAGGGGTACATCTACTCCTGTTTCAATGTGTCGGTATACGTACTCGATCGTAGTCAGTAAAAATCAGGCCACACGTCCGCGCCATACTCTCTCGTCTACTATGGATGTGGGCGATGGCGCTCGTGCTATCATACATGGCGTGGATATTGACACAAGAAGCGATCCCATGCCATGCGGCGTTGCGAATCCGGCATCGGCATTCAGTGTATCGTTATGCTACTACTTTACGATTACAATGCGATTTTTTTTCCGAGCGAACAAACATAAGCCACGGGCTGAAAATTTGTTAGGAAGAGAAAGGAGGCCCAAGAAAAAGCTCACTTGGTGTAGTAGTAGAGCAGATCAGCAAGAAGAAGGCCCAAATAATATGTTGGGGGTCCAAGACAAACGTTAGTTGCCCCATCACACAGTTGGGCCTTTTTTTTCTTGGGACACAGGCATGCACGGCCCGGTGCTCAAAGAAAAAAAAGGAAAAAGTCTGTTCTACCTCCCTGGACACTAAGCCGATGCCAGCATTCCTCCTAGACTCAAAACCGGGTGAACTATCTCCCTCAACTTTTAAAACCGCCCACTTTGTCTCCTAGACGTGGTTTTAAGTTCTCCCTCAACTTTTAAAACCGCCCACTTTGTCTCCTAGACGTGGTTTTAAGTGGTTTTCAAGGTGGTTTTACATTTTTCAATTAAAAATAAATCTTATAAATACTTAATGAGGTTATTAAATCATGAAAATATTTCTAAGCTTCTAAAAATTTTGAGAAAAAATCTATAGATGGAATGGGACGCAAGAAATATAAATAAAATATTTAAACTAGTGAAAATATCTATAAAATTTTCTAAAATTTAGATTTATCTCCAGCAAAATAGAAAATATATATATAAATAAATAAATATATATATATATATATTAAAATATTTAAATCTATACCTAATTACATCTTGAATACTTTCCACAATAAAAACATAAGATGAAGCCGACATGAATACACTTATCGTAAATACATAAATGCATTCAACATTAATATATGTTATGGTTGAATGCATTTACGATGAATGTATTCATATTGGTTTCATTTCATGTTTTTATCGAGAAAAGTATTCAAGATACATTTAGAAAATTTTATGAGTGTTTAAGTTTTTAGATATATTTTCATTTTACTAGAATTAAATTTAATTTTAGAAAATTTTGTAGTCATTTTGACTACTTTTAAATATTTTATTAAGATTTTTTGCATCTCAATCCATCTCTAGGATTTTTTTTCATAATTTTTAGAAGCTTAGGAATATTTGTTATGGTTTAATAAGTATTTCAAGATTTATTTCAATTGAAGAAGGCAAAACCACCTTGAAAACCGCTTAAAACCACGACAAGGAGGCAAAGTGATCGATTTTAAAAGTTGAGGGAGGTAGTTCACCCGATTTTTTAGTCTAGGGAGGAATGCTGGACTCGACTTAGTGTCCAGGGAGGTAAAACGTCTTTTTCCAAAAAAAAAGGCATGCACGGCCCAAGCTGTGACTGAGTGAGCGAGTCTATGGCTCTATGCTGCTGGTTGTGCATTTGGACTCATCAAGCAAAACATTTGGGTGTTGTTTTTTTAATTGTCTAACAATTACCCCATTTTTCCCATTTCCATTCGAGTTGGGCATTGCAACCTTGGAGCCAATGCTAAAAACGGTAAAGCCTATGCATCAATCAATAAGCGCAGTGAAGGACAGGCAAATGGCAGTACGTACGACACGCACGGTTACGTTGCTGCCCCCAGCTTCGCACCGGCAAAAGCGACGAATACTTTCATCTCTGTATCCACCTTCCCTTCCTAGGCCTTAGATCCCAAATTTGATAGGCCAGATTTGGAACTTTGACGTCACTTCATAATCATTGCGTCACTGTAGCATTTCATTTGTATTTGTGAAAAATTGTCCAAACATTGATTAACTAGGCTCAAAATATCCGTCTCGCAAAGTACAACAAAACTATTAGTTTTTGATTTCATCTACATTTAATACTATATGCATGTACCGATATTTTGATGTGACGAGAATCTTCTTTTTTATAGTAAATTTTGGGTGGAATTTGAGATCTAACAAGGTCTACCCTGCGAAACGCTTGGTGACCTTAGGGCAGTCCCAACCCTCCATATAGGATGGTTTCAGAGCATTAATTAGGCTGCCACATAGGAGTTTTTGCTTGTGTGGCACTGTATTAAATAAGAGAGAGGATGGAAAGAGGAAGAAACTGAGTCTCATGCAAGGCCCGGTGTCGACACGAGAACCTTTTTTTAGATAATGGATTAAAATAATCCGGCCTTGACCACAAGTGGCTACGGCCTTAGTTACAAACTAGTAGCACTTCCGTCTACTTACTAAGAGTTTACCAAAATGAACTACACCACAAAATTCGATGAGAGATTTACATTGCAATCCTATTGCTAAACCTCCATCCATGGTGAGCAAACAGACGCATAGCCAACACCTCCAACTCTTGACATGCGTCTCTTATTACATCTCTTTCTTGTTCACGCCGTTGTAACTGCGCCCAGAACCGAAGCCAATAAGTCCCTCTGAACAGTATCTGCAAATAAGTTTTCATTGGAGATTTATCAAAAACCACATCATTCCTACTGAGCCATAGTGCCCAGCATAATGCCGAGACACCGACTAACAGTTGATTCTTTTGTTTTCCATTTACCCCTACAAGCCAATTATTAAAAATATAATTAAAGCTATTGGGTATTCGTATATTAAAATCAATCTGCACTATCCTCCAAAGGAATCTGGACATGTGACAATCGAAAAAGAGATGTTGAATTGTTTCTTCTCTAGAACAAAAAGTACAAAGTTTACTCCCATTCCAATTCCTCTTGGCTAAATTATCCTTCGTGAGGATGACCCCTCTTTTTAAGTACCACATAAATACCTTAATTTTTAGCGGAACTCTCATCTTCCATATTTGTGTGCTACGTTGTACGTCACCATTGCTAATGAGAGCCATATACATAGACTTGACAGTAAACAAACCAGATTGAGTAAGATTCCATCTAAAGATATATGCACTATCATTTAGTTGTATATGGCTGATATGACCAACCAGATGATGCCACAAGTTTAGATCCGGTCCTACTAATGTTCTCCTAAAGGACACATTAAGAGGAATCCTGGAAAAGACAGTGGCCACTGTGTCATTTTTCTTCCTAGCAATATAGTACAGAGACGGATACCGTTGTCTGAGAGTGAAATTGCCCAACCATTTATCTTCCCAAAACCTGACTTGTTTGCCGTCATTTAAATGGAAAGTACCAAAACTTGTAAAGGTTTGTTTCACTTTCATCAGTCCCGACTAGAAATGTGAGTCCCCGGGTTTTTTCTCTATTTGCGTAATAGTTTTCGAACGTAGATACTTATTCTTCAACAACTGTTGCCATAAACCCTCCTCATTCGTGAGCTTAAACAACCATTTACTCAACAAACATTGATTTTGTACTTCCAAATTTTGGATCCCTAGTCCACCAAATTCTTTTGGTTGGCATAAGATATTCCATTTGGCTAATCTATATTTCCTCTTATGTTCATCAGATTGCCAAAAGAATCTCGATCTAAAATAGTCCAACTTTTCTAGCACCCCTTTCGGGACCTCAAAAAAGGATAGCATAAACATCGCCAAGCTAGTTAAGACAGAGTTAATTAACACCAGTCTTCCGCCTACTGACATATGCTTTCCCTTCCATCTACTCAATTTCCTTTCAAACTTTTCCTCAATTGTTTTCCAGTCCGAATTACTAAGTTTTCTATAGTGCATCGGAATTCCCAGGTATCTAAAAGGGTAAGATCCAGATTTACACCCAAAAAGCTCAGTATATTGTTGCTCACACTCTTTAGCTTGTCCAAAACATATTAACTCGCTCTTATGAAAATTAATCTTAAGACCAGACAACTGTTCGAACGCACACAACAATAATTTTAAGTTTGTCGCCTTAGTTATATCATGATCCATAAAGAAAATTGTGTCATCTGCATATTGTAAGATAGAGAGACCTCCATCAACTAAATGCGGCAATCCCCCGAAATCAATCCTTCATCTTTTGCTCTATTGATAATAATTGCTAGTATATCAACAACAATATTAAAGAGAATGGGTGATAAAGGATCTCCTTGTCTTAGACCCTTCCAAGTTTGAAAGTTTTGTCCCACCTGATCGTTAATTTTAATTCCTACGTGTCCCATTTGAGTAAAAGCCTCAATCCATCTTCCCCATGCTTGGGAGAAGCCTTTCATCCTCAAGGTTTGTTGGACAAAACGCCATCTTACTTTGTCATAGGCCTTCTCAAAGTCAATTTTAAAAATTACCCCATTTTGGTTTTTCCTATGAAGTTCATGAATTGTTTCATGCAACACCACCACTCCTTCCATTATATTCCGTCCTGGCATGAAGGCTGTTTGTGTGGGACTAATAACCTTTTGAGCTACTTGGGATATTCTATTTGTTGCCACTTTTGTAAAGATCTTAAAGCTCACATTTAGTAAGCATATCGGTCTATACTGTTGAATTTTGATGGCCTCATTGCATTTTGGCAACAAAATGATTGTGCCAAAATTTAAACTATATAAAGACAAATTCCCTTTATGGAATTCATGAAACAGAAGCATTAAATCTGTTTTTATGAAGTCCCAGAAGGCCTGATAGAATTCTATTGGGAAACCATCAGATCCAGGGGCTTTGTTATGCTCCATTTTGAAAATTGCCTCTTTCACCTCCTGCTCCGTGAACATAGACACTAGGATCTCATTTTCAAACGCTGATACCTGGGGGATATCATCTATTCGAGTCTCGTCCAGTTGAAAATTATTTTCTTCTGGCGGACCAAATAAACCTTGGTAATAGGTGGTGATGTAATTTTTAAGTTCATCATCCCCTCGAATTATACGATCCCCATCCTGGAGTTGATATATTCTCGTCTTCCTGTGTCTACCATTCACGACAAGCTGGAAGTATTTGGTATTAGAATCACCCTCTAATAAATCCTTCACTTTTGCTCGTTGGTACCATTTAATTTCTTCCTCTCGCAGCATCTCTGCTAAATGATTCTGAAGGCAACATTTTATATCCATCTCTTATTCTGACAAGAGATAGGACTCTGCCTTTTTATCTAAGAAATCAAGTTTATCTAGGATATGTTTCTTTTCTTTTTTGTACTGGCCACTTGTATTTTTGGCCCATCCTCTTAGGTATTGGCGTACCTTCCTTATTTTCGACTGCCATCGTTCCAATGGCGTATTGCCCCTATTCTCATTGATCCATATATCCCTCACCATATCGACAAAACCATCACGAAGTAACCAACCTAACTCAAATTTAAAGGGAGGCTGATTACTGACCGAAGAAGGTTCGCCGGTATTAAGAAGTAAGGGTGTATGATCAGATATGTTCCTATTAAGCGCAATGACCATGGATAATGGTAACTTTTGTTCCCATTCCGTGGACACTAACACTCTATCCAATTTCTCGAAAGTTGGAATATGTAAAGAGTTAGCCCAAGTATACTGTGTGCCCGACATATCTAGCTCTCTCAAATCCAAACCATCAATTACGACATTAAAAAGGAATGGCCAACGATGGTCAAAATTATCATTATTTTTTTCGTTCGGGCTGCGCAAAATATTAAAGTCATCACCAATTAGAATTGGTAAACTTTCATGACTACACATATGGACTAGCTCCGACAGAAAGCCCTCCTTAAACTCACTTTGTGCAGGGCCATAAACCACTACCAATGCCCACTTAAAGCTGTTATTTTTGTTGCATAAGTGGAATTTCACATAGTAGTCTCCTTCATCTATTGCCCCAATATGAAACCTATCCAAATCAACTCCCATCAAAATGCCTCCCGAACGCCCCTTTGGTTCCTTGCAATGCCATATATAATTCTTGCCACCACATATATTTCTCAGGAAAGGATCTGAAAAATTCCTCCTTCCTGTTTCTGAGATGGCAATGAAATATAAATTTTGTTCCTTAGTCAGTTCCGAAAGGAATCTATATTTCTTTGGGTCCCCAAACCCATTACTATTCCAAAATATACCTTCATTTCTTCTTTCTTTTAGATTTTTCTTTTGAACTGGAGAGCTTCTTTTTCTTGGTTATTGATGCAGGTGATTGATGCGGTAACACAGCAGTACGATCATACAGATCACCGTCGGAATCCAACACCTCATCCATAATCTCTCCACACAAGTGACTCAATATAAAAGCATCTACCTCTTCTTCACCTGCTAAAGTTTTCTCTTCTTTGTCTAAAATATCAGTCAATTTATCCCTGATCGGCTGCTCTGTTAATCTAATCTGCTCGATATTTTTAATATACATAACTGACTCCCTAACACTAGCAACATCAGCACCTAAAGTAATACCTAAGTTACTGAAACTAGTGGCTATAGAATCATCTGAAAAATATAGAAAAGAATGACAATTTAAATCACCTGTTGTAGGTAGCCCGACGTCCGATGTCCCGGCCTTGCGCTTCATAGCCAAGTCCATCGAGTTCCGGCTATTGGAGTCAGCTCGCCTCTTGCTGCGCCGGAGTTCAGATTCCTGCGCCTCTGGAATGGCCGCCAGGGCCTTTTCCATATCTTCACGGTTGCCCACCTCAATGCCTGCCTTGCCGAACTGCTGCTGTGCTGGCTCCCCAACAACCTGTTGGTTCTCTGCTCCCGTGACACCAAGAGAGCTCGCTGCACCCAACAACTCCTTGTGTGTCAGTTGCTTGCCTTTTGCACCAGCATCCGAAACGACCCCATGCCGATCTGCTGATTTTCCTGACTCATTTTTCTTCTCCCCCTTGGCATAGCTACTAGGCTTTCTCCCATTCTCATCAACCAAATCATCCTCGGGGCTCTCATCATTGTCATTCCCCGGATCCATATCCATTGGTTCCGGGTTACTTTCATCCACATTTGTCTCAACCATAAAATGCAGCTCATACAAACAATCCCCAATAGCCACATCCACATATTGTGGAATGATATTAGGATCAAGCACTGCAACCTGGACCCGACATGTGTCATATCTCCTTGTGAAGTTCATATCCACCTCTTTGGATACTCCAAGAATCGACCCAATAGCCCATATGACCTCATACTCCCTCAAGTCATCTGGCAATCCTGTGAACTGAACCCAAATTTTTGGCAGTACACATTTTGCTTCACTGCCACCTACCTCCTCTATCTTCATCGTGATGTTGGGGAATTTTGTGTGTAACACTCCCCACTCCTTCATCCTATGCAGCTCTGCCCTTGTGGGAAACACAGTCCTAAAAGAATTAGGCACTGTCTCCTGTACAACCCACTTCCATACCCCCGGAATCAGTCGCTCCAGCTCAGATGTCACCATTGGCGCCGTGAGGGAGCCACCATTAACCCTGATGAAGCCAGTCTTTGTCTCCACTTTGTACTTATGGTGACTAGGTGCCGGAATGTAGTAGAAGCCAAGACCATCGACAGCATACCCACAAGCCACAGCAAATGACTTCTCTGCCCTGAACCTGGGACATCAGACCTTCGAGTGGTCTTGTTTATCACATATCGTGCAGTACAACTCAGTGATACATTCTGCCATACCATGCCCTTTGGTGTAGCACCGATAGCAGTAGGGTTACTTTGCCTTTGCTGCTCCCATGCTAGAAGATTCGGGAGCCTCGGATGAAGGACCAGACACCTTACTGTCACCTTTGGGAATCACCGCTGGCATGGTCTGTTTCTGCTGATCACCCTTAGCTTCCACTTCCGCTCCACCCTGCATGAGTGTGAATGCCTGTTGTAGCAGCGCTGCTGCCTTTGTTGCCTGATCAGCAGTAGAGGACTTGAACATTTGCTGCAGCAATGACATCGCTTGTGTTGCTTGCTCAGGCACTGTAGCCGACGCCTGCACACCAGCCACCGGCACTGTCACACCGGCCGTAGACGCTGGCACTCCGGCCGGCACTGAAGCCGACGCTCCCTGTCCAGTAGGGGGTGCCTGCAGATTGCCTCCATGGTTTCCCCGACCTCCGAACGGCCTCCGGCCTCCCATGGCTCGTCCTCCATAGCGCTCTCCTGTGTAACGGCCACCGCCGTATCGCCCACCACCGCGACCGGCATAGCCTCCGCCCGGACCAGGACGGAACCCACCTTGGTAACCGCCATGGCCAAACAAGCCGCTCTGGCTGTTAGCATGGTTGCCGCCACGGTTCGACGCTCCGCCCCGACCAGAATTCTCCATTGCTTGGCGCGCCACCTGAGCGAACGAGCACCCACGAGATGCTTCGGCGGCGGCGTGCACTGCTCTAGGGTTCCGGCGTTGCGTTCCAGTCCGAGCGAATAGAGCCACCAGGCCGGGTGTAGGCCGATACGGCACCCCAGGCCTTAGCCACATCCGTTTTGGACTGGTACAACCCAATGGGCCAGTAGCACAAGCCGGCCCACTTTGTTTGTTCGATGGTGTCCATTTTGAATTCAAACACTCCACCTCCGTCCACCCGGAAAGTTCACCGCGATCCGATCGCGAGCAGGTCGCCATCTCTGGCTCCGGCCAGGACCTCACCGGCGAGGATTGGGTCTGTGATGCTAAAGCATTCGATCAGAAGATTGGAGAGGAGTTGGAGTGGGAAATTACCTTCGCGTTGGCCAATGCATCGCCCAGGGTCCGCGGCGGCGATGTTCTCGGCGCAGGCAGTGGTCCCCGCCACGGCTTGCCGACCGGTCGTCGTCGAACTAACGCATCCACGATCTTCGTCGCGAGAAATCCTTCCCTTGGCTTCCTGCTGCGCGGGCCCGTCTCCAGTTCCTGTTCCACTCGCCGGATTTCTGATATCGAGAAGCCCGCCTGAAGCGCCCTCCTACACAGCTCCGGCGAGTTGATCGATGATACTGACCGCGGGCTTCCCATTGGTGTATCCTCCACCGGCTCTGATTCAGAATCCTCCCCTCCAATCGCCCAGAAGCGCGATCCTTGGGGTTCCTCCACTCCGTGAACCGCCTTCGATACTCTCGCCGACGATGCCGCCAACAGCTCCGCTCCCTGCGCATGCGATCCCTTGCAAGGATACACTCCTCCTCCGTAACCAAGCCATCAGCGCCGGCCTCTGCCAGCACCGGCCGAGTCGCCGGAGCCAAGGTGAGCCGGCGGACTCGTAATCGCCTGGTCATCCATCGTGGTAGGCCAGTTGGTCAGAATTCGGATGACGAGGACGACGTCGATCAGCTCGCCGAACGTCGCTCTGCCGTCGCTGAACCTCCCTGAGCCTTGCCGTGGCCAGTCCCCGACGGATAGCCCTCATGGCCAAAGTTTGCATTGGGAGAGGATAGTGTCTTCACGATAGAAAAAGAACAAGTATGAATTTATTAATGCTCCATCCTAAGAAATCATGGGTTGGAGAATGTAGCGTCTAAGGTGATGTCTGGTTGACATGACAGCACGGACACTACCCATAGACATGATGGGTTGGGACTGCACGTCTGATCCAGGCATGCACTTATGGGCGTGACCGCGACCACGGACCAGAACTTCACGGGCAACCCCAAGCACCAAACCGCCCATGGAGCCAGCACCAACTGCCGCACCACCGGAAGCCCAGGACTCGTCATGATCGACTGGCTGGTGACAAGTGGCTGATGCTGATTTGTGTTGAGAGAAAAATACTATTAGTGGCTGATGGCTGATGCTGATTTGTGTAGAGAGAAAAATTTTGCCTGCGCCCCCACGAGCCTACGCCGCCGCAGTGTCTGCCGAACCAAAGCTGTTCGAGGTACAGGGCAATTCGACCATCCCGGCGCTGAAACTGAAACAAACAAGTCGTTTATTCTCGCATGTTCGAGCGGTTGATGAATTCTAATCATGGACATGCTTCGGCTTCGTGGTCCAGGGCTGCTCGCATGGCGACGGAGGCGGCGGCCGTGTCCCCTGCCGAAGCAGGAAGCGCCAACCACCGCGGGCGTCTGTCCACGATCAGGCCTCAGCCGGGATAGCAACAGCCGCGAGTATCCACAGATCTGTCCAATCAGTCAATCGTCGTGAGCGGTGAGCTCATTCATGGTTTGCTGGCCTCAAGCCTGCTGCTTTTGTGCCGTGATGGCTACATGGCAGCATTCTAAAACTCCAAGAAGATCCCAAGTTGTTCGGCGCAAAGGAAGATTGCAAAGCCCTGCTGTGTCGTGCAGAATCTTCGTGACGGAGCAGTTTGTTTGCTCTCACGCTCGCTTGGATTTTTTTTTAAACAAGCCTGCACGAATGTACTATACTCTTTGAGATGGTATGGTAGGGCACTACTGCTGCTGTGCTGGGTCCATAAACAATCGCAAATTTAGGGGGTGTTTAGTTCCCCGGATTAAAATTTTACTTCCATCACATCAAACGAAAGAATGTTAATTAGAAGTATTAAATATAGATTAATTACAAAATGCATTACATAAGCAAGGACTAATTTACGATACGAATCTATTAAGTCTAATTAGGCCATGATTAGACAATAAAATGCTACAGTGATAATTTGATAATTATGTACTAATTAAGCTTATTAGGTTCGTCTCGCGGAGTAGATATGACTTATACAATTAGTTTTATAATTAGTTTATATTTAATGCTACTAATTGTCACTTATTTGAGGGACTAAACTTTAGTCCTCGGTATCCGAACACCGCCTTATACCCCCGAATATCAAGTCATCAACGTGACGTCCAGGTTAAAACTCCACCGGAGAAAAAGCACGAGACGGCGAAAGGAAAGGGAAGCAACGCAGATTCCTCACGATTCCACTCGACTAGTGTAGTTTGCTGCAGTAGTCGCTGTCTGATTTTGAAGCCGAACCAAGCCTCCAGTTCCTAAATTTAAGAGCAAACTTTAACGTTTTGAGGTGTGTGCGTCACTGTAGCATTTCGTTTGTATATGTAAAAAATTATCCAAAAATTGATTAATTAGGCTCAAAATATTCGTCTCGTAGAGTATAACAAAACTGTGTAATTAGTTTTTAATTTCATCTATATTTAGTACTCCATACATGATATGATATTTTGATGTGATTGAAATTTTTTTTACGTCGTGAAGTTTGAGGATAAAATTTAGGATGTAAACCGGGACCAACCTGCTGTGCACTTCTGCACGTCGCGTCCACGGTCAGAACCCCAAATCAACAACCGAAACCAAACCATCTGCAATTCCGCAGGCAGGCCGTGCTTCCAAGCAAAGGCGCACGCTCTCGATCCACTAAAACCAAATAAAGCACCACTGCCCGTTGCAGGAACGTCGCTGTTTATCTCTGGGGAGATAATCATCCGGTAGGTGGCCAAACAGCTTCCCTAAACCACCAAAAAAATAATTGTTTTTGGAGGCCAGGAACAGAAGGCGATGCAGCACAAGATGACATTTGCGAGCGTGGCGACGGAGTGGCATGCGACGCAACAGGCTTGTCATTGGGAGCTGTACTGTGAGGGCAGCCAATGGGATTTGACAGGGGTTGTAAAGGTGCCAATCATGGCGTTATTAGATCCTCGATGCGCTTGCGGTCCAATGAGAGTATGAGACGTACTAGGCGTGGAACTCCCAACAGCGGGCTTGGTTTCTTGTCGGTTCAGAGTGTTCCATCAGCTTAGCTGTGCGAGTACGAGTACTACTACAGTCTCTCCTCCTGGTCCGTTACTGAACAAGGAGAGAACGATGAGCAGCAAACAGTCTACCAGTAACCACAGACGTCAGACGAAGACGAACGGAAAGAAGCTGCGTGCATCCTTTTCTTTCTCCGGTACCACAGCCAAAGCGACGCCGTCGTGGGGGCCGACTTTTTTGTTTTTTTGGACTTTTCGTGAAAAAAGTTCACAAATACGCATCTGATGGAAAGATTTCAAAAAATAGACCCTGGGCTCGGCGCCATAGCACGCGGCGCCGAAGTCACACAGCTCGCCGAGCCATCGCGAGCCGAGCCGGCGTGGCGTCCGACGTGGCAGGGGGCTCGGCGCCATAGACCATGGCGCCGAGCTTGGCGCCGTGGATCTTGGCGCCGAGCCCCCATTTTCAACCTCAGCCGCGTCCCCGGCTGCTCCATTTGTTCTTTGTTGCTCTCGGTTTTCCCTATTTCCCCCATCCAACCAATGTCCGGAATCGATCTATTGGACCGTGGAAACTTTGATTTTTTCCATAGATCTTCGAGAGCAAGGTATCCTCTATCATGTCCTCTATTTTTCTCGGATTGATTTGGTTTAAATTATGTGTATTTTGTAACCCTAGATATGAAACTTCTTATGAGTTATTAGATGATTAATATGTGTACGTGTGATATTGAAAACTAGGATGCCTAGGCGAGGTAGAGGTGGTCAAGCAAGGTAATCTTCGTCGAAAATAGTAAATTCTCCGATTTTGTTAGTAGAGTCGTAAATTTAGTCCAAATATGTTTTTGTTGAGTAGGAGGAATAACTTTCAACAAAGGCCTCGCAATGCCTTCAAACCTTACCCATTACCTAGCGGTGTTCCCGTGCCGATGTGCTTTTGTGGTGATCCTTGTAAGGTAGAGGTTTCAGAGGAAGAGGAGACTTTTAGACAAAGGTACTGGATGTGTGGGAACTTTGCATTCGATCCAACACCGGAGCAGATCCGCATTGGCATGATGGTGAGAACTTAGTGGTCAAAATAGTGATTTTTGATTCGTTACTTCATGTAATAGCAATCTAACTCATAATTTTTTGCAGACTCCACCACCGCTATGCGATTATGAGCAGTGGATCGACACTGAGATTAAGAATAAAGACAAGGACTTTTGGGATGGAATGAAGCAGTGGAATGCAGAGATAAATGAAAGGTTGGAGATGAGGCGCAAAGAGGCGAAAAAAAAAGAGCGGGAAGAGGAGCTGCAAAGGAGGTGTGTTGCGAAGGCAAGGGAGGAGAGAGAGAAGAAGCTTGAGCGTGCTCGTCGTGCGAAAGAAGCACCGGAGGAAAATCTCGATGCTTTGAGGAAGGGAAAGTGGCCGCGTTGTACTCAGTAGCACTCTACATTTGCATGTCTAATGAAGTAGTTATGGACAATGTCTAAGAGTATTTGACTATTATGCTAGTTCGCATGTAATGCACATTTTATTCTTGCGCGGTTAATCCAAGAACAATGTTGCATTTTTTATTTTGGTTGGTTGTCAAGCGGTGCATTTTTCGTTTTGGCCTCAAAGAAAACAAATTAAAAAACTCACGAAATAGTGCAGTGGATAATCGAAATGCAGAATACATGTAGTGACATTTATATATTTATGTGTTAATATTGCAAACTTACCCCAAGAAAGGTAGCCGTCCTCTCATCGACATCCGTCGTCGAAAACCGCTCAATATCAAGCACCGATTGCCTTAGCGCGTTGCCCTGCAAATCACAAACGAAAACAAGCTGTTACTTGTCGACAATCATTAAACTTTCTTAAAATATGATTCCAGAGCTTCCAGTACCACTCTATCCAAGATTGGTGCAGCCTCCACAACGGTCCCTTCCTGGGTCGCAATGTCATAGGACGTATCTTCGTCATCAGACGAATCCATGTCGGCGTAGTCAGCACCTGTCCACTGCACCTTCAATCTGGGATGAGTCACACCGAAGTACTAAGAAAGGTACGCCCGGAAGTTGTAGTTCGTATGCTCGTCCTCATTTTCATACACATTTTCATCAAAAAGATCCCATTCTTCAATGTAAGCGAGGTGAAGTCTCTCGAAATCGGTAGTCTTTTTATGCTTCTGACGATCAATCCTGTAAAAACAGTTTCAACAATGATTTAAAAAGAAGTGAATCATATCGAAATGGACAATTATTCATTAATCTAAATTGACAAGTAAATCATAATCGAAATGCACAAGGGAATCATAATCGAAATGGTTGTTTGAATCATAATCGAAATGGACAATTTTTCATTAATTTAAATGCACAAGGGAATCATAATCGAAATGGACAGGTGAATCATAATCGAAATGGGCAACTTTTTCATTAATCTAAATGCACAATCATAAACGAAATGGAGAGGTGAATCATAATCGAAATGGACTTGAATTTTTTTATTTTCGAAATGGACAAGTGAATGCACTTACTTGTGCAACCCGATGGACATCGAGAACGGTGGTACGGGCCACTCCTGTCGCAAACCAAACTGCCTAGCAACTCGCTGCGGTAGGTGGTACTCAACTGCGTAGAAGCAGATCAGCGGGCACGTCATCCTATATAGATCCTCATCAGTGAAGCACATGCTGCTCCACTGGAACTGTCCCACCTTCGGATCTGTGTACGGCTGCCAAGAGACCTAGAAAAACTTTGTATGTTAGTATCGCTTACAACAGTTCAATGAAATGAGTCAATCTAGTACAAGCGGTAACGGAATGAAATTAGCTCACCATAGAGGGTGTGAGGCAATCCAGCTCATTAGCATACTCGACGTATGCTCGCACAGACCTGGCATGTGGAGGTGTCACCTGGTCCCAAAGGTAAGCAATCGTCGGTTGAAGTCGAGGATCGGGCTCCACGAACCAGGGACGTGGAGGAAGAACTGTGGGCCGACCAACAGGTAAACGAGTCCACATCCAAAGCTGGAGAAGGTACACACACCCCCAACAGAACTGCCCTGCCGGGTGCGCCGACAAGCCTCGCAAAGGTGCCGGTGTAAGAAACTCAAGACTCCGGATGCCCAACTGTAACCCCCCGCCGTGTAGAAGTCTGTCAGACAAGGGATGTACATCCAAGACACGGCGTCACCAGTGCCATCTGGAAAGAGAACACACCCAAACAAGTGAAGGATCCAAGCTCTGTAGTAGTAGGTAACTGTCTGCTCATCTGCATCTCCCGGACAAATGCCAAAGTTCTGTCGGAGCCAAGAAATAGGTACGCCAGAGGTCCGTGTACCCGGAGCCGCGGCAGGAAGCTCTCTCCCTAGAAAGGCGTGCACACGATCCCTCCAACCCTCAGGGCTACACTGGCCTATAACCGGACGCCCTCTGACACTGAGTCCAAGAAGCTTCTGCACATCCTCAAGTGTCACTGTCATCTCACCACAAGGAAGGTGGAAAGTATGAGTTTCCGGCCTCCACCTACATAAATGATACACTGAAATGAATCATCCAATATATTGAAAACAACAAAAAGACCGGATTTGTGGGACTATGATTTTACCTATCAACAAGAGCTGTGATCGCCGCTGGGTTCAAAACAGGCAACCCGCAGCGAACCTGGTACGATACGACGTCCAGGCCAGCCATCCTCAAGAGAGGAGTGTACCTATCGTCGTACCGCATGTCAACGAACCCGTTATGGGTTCGAGGACGAAGAAGGGGCAGTTCCGGCGCAAAATTAAAATTTTGATTAACAAAGTTAGTAGCAATTAGAAATGTAATATGATTGACGAAGCGAGAGTATGTCATTACCTGCCCCTCCGCCGTGAGTCGTCCTCGGTGGTTCTGGTCGTAGTACGGATCCAGCAGGTGGGGTAGCGCCATCCTGAAATAGAGAGACAGATTAGTTAGAAAATTTAACATCTTAACAATAAATATTACAAAAAAAATATTTGCAACGAATGTATGCAAGTAACCGATAAAATGCGAGAAATAATTTACAAAATGCAACAAAGTACATAATTTATTGTCACCTGACTAATACGCCAATGGCACGTGCATGAATTGTGACCTAGTCTACCACACTTGCCACATTTATACTGATCGGGGTCATTAAGAAATGGAGTTCCACTACCTCGCCTAGTTCTTCCTGGAATCTGATCCATAACCATCTTGTACCTTGTCCTCTTTCTAGACCCACGCTTGTCCCAACGGGAAGCTGGATCTGCAACGTACTTCGGGCCGTCATATGGAGGCCACTCTCCCGAGTCCCGAAAAGGTACGAATCTAGGACTCCATGTGAGCACTTGGTAGTCAACACTATACTCACGAGGTATCCTACTCTCGATGTCGTAGTTCCGAGCTCTTGCTGCAGCCACCAAATGAGAACATGGGAAGTGATATTGCTTTGGTGCACCACAAGTGCAGGTAAATTCTTGTAGACAAACCACATGCTTTCTGGACTCTCGGATCTCGCCATCGGATGTTGTACCACCCCTCTGTACTACCTCATAAGTGCTCGAAGTATGATCAAAACACACGACTTCATGCGTGTGTCCCCGTTCCTTTGCCTTGTCCAGGTGTTGTGTTGGGTTTTTAGGCCATCTCACTCCACGACTCTGCAACTCTCTAGCCTTGGCATGCCTATCATTGAAAAACGCAACAAGTTTGTAGAAAGTGTAGGAAACAATAGCATTCACGGGCATACCACGTATCCCCAAGAGCAGGCCATTGAACGACTCCGCCATGTTGCTGGTCTGAAACTCATACCTCCATCCTCCAACATCATGTGACCTAGTCCATTTCTCCAAATCTCCCATCAATCCTGTCAACCATTGTCTACCCTCTGCATTCGTGGCCGTTCTGATCTGCTCCAACTTCTCACGGAAGTACTTATCCTCAAGCTGACGTGCACACTCCTCGAATAGCTTGAAGTTGTCCTTGATACCATCCTTACGGAGGAGGTTCTCGGCAAGGTGTCGAGTGCACCAACGATGGTGCAAAGGGGCATACCCCTGTATATGCTCACGCACGGCATTCAGTAGGCTCTGGTGCCTATCAGATATGACACCAACCTCTCGACCGGGACCAACCACATGTATCCGGACGAGTCTCAAGAACCAACCCCAACTATCTTTGTTCTCCTTCTCAACCAACGCAAATGCCAAAGGAACCAGTTCATTGTTTGCATCAACAGATATGGCTATAAGAAGCACCCTTGCATACTTCCCAAGAAGGAACGTGCCGTCAATTGAGAAGACGGGCCGACAATACTTGAAGGCCTCAACCCACTGAGGGAAGCACCAAAAGAGTCGGAAGAAAATCTGCCCCCCATTGATCAACTCATTTGGTTTAGGCATGTACTCGTAAACTATCCCTGGATTCACCACTTTGATTGCATTTAAAAGTTCCGGCAACTGCTCATAGTCGTCCTCCCAATCCCCATATATCATCTTCCATGCCCGCTGCTTAGCCCTCCAAGCTTTACCATAAGCAATCCGGTATCCATCATAAACCTCCTTAACTGTGCTGATAATTGTCTTCACCTTTATGGTGGGTTCTTGCTTCAGAATTCCCATTAGCCGCTTCGCAATTAAGGTTGAGCTCAACTGTCGATGCTTAGTTGTCAACTCATGTTCTGAACATGTGTGTGGCCCAACCACTTTTGTGATCTTCCACTTACCGGTGACCTTTTGCTTCCTTGCACATACCCTCCAATCACAATGGTCCTTGTCACATACAACTGTGTACCGCCGCTCAGCATAAGAATGGAGGACCTTGTATGGCCTTTTGCGAAGGACTGCAAAATGCTGCAACCACCTCTTCAATGATGAAAGGTCATTGAAAATGCGCCCCGTCTCAACTGTCATGCTCCAAGAAACCTCAGGAGCGTCTAAAAGGTCTTCATCACGACCTTCTGCACGAGCCTTATCTGAATGTGCAAGATCACTGAATGCATGAACACTTAAGTCACGACCAGGCAGGATACGTCTCATCATCTCAATGTCACTCTCTGTAAGCTCTCCAACCGATCGGTCGTCATCAGAGTCAATGGCCCTCGCACACTCATAAGGCTCATCATCATTCATAACTTGAGCTTCATCGGCCACATCTACAATGCTGATGGAGGCCCTAATTTCATCTTCATTTCGGACAAAGGAGGGGACTCGGTGTGCACCGACATTATCATGATGCATAATTGCAGCTTCAACTTCCACACTGTTGGAGGCCCTAATTTCCTCTTCATTTTGGACACCATAGGGCAACGAGTTAACACCGACATTATCATGAATGTCCCCTATACAACAAAAGGCACAAAGATAAGGATATCATGATAAAATGGTATTGCATGAGCTCCAACAACATATGTGGATGCGATACTTACTATGAGGAGCAGATTGAGCATCGGGGACACTCGGCAAAGGTTCATCAAAACTCCTACCAAGTTCCCGTAGCAGAGAGTCACCATGTGGGAGATGATCCATTACTGGGCCACACATGTTAGGGGTGGGATCAATAAACACCGGCCGCACCACCACATCTAAACATTGCAACTGACTCTTCATTGCCACTCTCACATAATTGTCCCATTGGTTCTCACTGTCAATTCGGACGGTCCGCCTCAAGATGTTGGGGGGAGCACCTAGGTTGATAACACCGTCAACTTCTATGTCATCAACGTCTCCATGGGAACGTATCTCCTCACGAGCCCTTACAACAAACTCACTAAAAGATGGCCTTTCATTGAATAGAACCGGCACACTTTGCATATCAACAAACTCAACATATCCATAACGATCTCTTTCCACACTGCCACCATGATATATGTTCACTAGGTTGTCCATCTAGTACTACATGCAAATATCGAAACAAACTTTCATTACCCCGTAAGTCATGTCTATTCTTCAAAACTACCACTAGTTATCACTACAAATATATACTAATATATACTACTTTATACTACCACTAATCTTGATTATACTAACGTAGTATACCAATGATATCGCTAACTAAAACACTACCGTAAATATTATCACTAACTAATATCACTATGCATATACTAAACTAAAATCACTAACTACTTCTATAGTAACTAAATTACTATATATAATTCTAGCTATCAGATAAATTACTAACATCACTAACTGTTTCTCTAATTTTTTTACCTTACACGACAGGGGTGACGCGGCAGGAGGCAGGGGCACCCGGGGGCAGTGGCGCCGGGCCACGGGCGCCGGCGGCACGAGCGCCGACGGCCGGGGGGGAGGCAACGGGGCCAGGGCGCCGAGCTCGGCGCCAAGATCCACGGCGCCAAGCTCGGCGCCATGGTCTATGGCGCCAAGCCCCCTGCCACGTCGGACGCCACGCCGGCTCGGCTCGCGATGGCTCGGCGCCATACACCGTGGCGCCGAGCTGTGTGACCTCGGCGCCGCGTGCTATGGCGTCGAGCCCAGGGTCTATTTTTTAAAATCTTTTCACCAGAGACGTATTTGTGAACTTCTTTCGTGAAAAGGACTTAAAAACAAAAAAGTCGGTCGCGGGGGTCGCGTCGCCGGAGGCGCCTTCCTGTTGAAAAGGATGTCGCACCCGCGCGGTTCGATTTCAGCTCATGTCGCATGAGTCAGTGAGTGAATGTGTCGTCGCTTGCTGCTTGCTCTTCTCCTCGCGAACGGCCTTTTCTTACGGTTGCCTGCCTTCCGCCTACCAAAGCCTGCGCCGCGAAGTAATCACCGAGTTGGCCGAGGCGTGGTGTTTTGCTGAAGCATGCCCCGGGTTTCAGGCCTGACGAGCGAACACGTTTCCTGACGAGAACAGGGTCAAATGGGGATTATTGGAAGTTCTGGCACATAGGACGCACTAATGCTCGCACAGCATATACGGAGTACTAAAGTATCGTTGCATAATAATTGGACAGCAGCCAATCTTTCGGGCATAATTGGCATTTGGTGGTAGCAGACGGCCGGGCTCACAAGAGAAGTGACAGGGCAGACCGGCAGAGGGGAATCGCTAGCAATTCGGTCATTGCGTTGTCGCTTATGACTGATGGGCAATACATTTGTTGCAAAAATGTCGTGGAGCGAAGCACAATATAGCTGATACAAAAGTTGAAGCAACTTAAATGCCAATTAGTGTGGCCTTTGTTCTTCAAATGGAGTGCTTCACTGCTTCTGTGCTTCAAAGCGGAACTGAACTGAGAATTGATGGTGAGGCATGATAATAGAATACTCCACCTACGGCAACCTTCTAAGAAGTCTGGATTAAATCACACCAACTTCTTTCTTTGCATACGGTAAACTTATGGCATGGTTCTAAATTACTACTGTAACGTATTCCATTCATCTAAAAAATGTTATTTAATTTTTCTCTGAGTCAAATTACTATTAAATTTGATCTAGTTTATAGAGAAAACGTATCAATATTCATGACACCAAATAAATGTACAAGCTCTGGGAAGAAGTCAGAGCAAATTACACAAACTTCTTTCTTTGCATATGGTAAACTTATGGCATGGATCTAAGTTACCACCGTGACATATTCCGTTCGTATCTAAAAAAGCATATTATTTAGTTTTGTTTTTAATCAAACTATTATAAATTTGACCTATCTAGTTGATAGAGAAAACGTATCCATTCTTATGGCATCAAACAAATATACAAATGATGCATTATTAAAATATATTTTATGATGAGTACCATAAACATCAATACTTTTTGATAAAATCTATCAAACTATGGTTTTGCTTCACATAAACCTAGAATGATTTCCTTTTGGATGGAGAACGAACCTTTTATGATCCATCATTAGATACCAAATTTATGGATTATAACTTGAATTTTGGTATCTAGGTACCAGAAAAGATACTTTATGTATAAAACTTCCACAAAAAGAATATAAAGAACAATAATAAGTTTCAAAAATCCTTTTTTGAGAACTTACCTTGGCAAGCATTTCATTAATAAGAAGAGAAAGTTTACAAGAAGAAACACGAGCACTCCCGTATTAAACGACAACCATTACGAAATAGCAAAAGAGAAAAAAAAACGACCTAGAACTAAACTAACAAGAAAACTAGCCATATCCAGCAATGACCTTCCTCCATGACACTGTTGATGACATCTCGCACCGATCCGTCTATCCCAGAAAAACCCTCGGACTACACTGCAACCAAATCTTCCATATAGTTAGAAAAACAAAAGGATCGAACCTTTTTAGACCCGCCTTTGCGACCAGTTTCCATGAATGGTGACACCAGTCTAGCTTCCGCCTTGGGAGACAGCATTAGTGTTTGATGGCCCGACACACACGTAGTAGTTTAAACCAACATTCCCTACTGAACACACATCCAAGGAGGAGGTAGTACGCCGTTTTGGGTTCCTGGGAGGATAATGCGCAATCACCATAGCTTGGAAGGCCATGGCGGTTGAGATGATTCAAGGTCCAACACCGGTTTTAAACAGCCAAACAAAAGAAAAACTTGCATTTCAAAGGCGCTCTGGATTTTCAAATTATTTTACCACATGCTAGATAGACCCGACCATAGAAAAAGACGGTGCAACTTGCCGAATATTCTCGTGTAGATGAGCACTTCCAAATGAAACGACCAGGTTCATCAGGGTTTAATTGATGTCCTAGATACGGTCCCATAAGCAAAGGTATTGCACCAGCATATGTATCGTGATTGTCCCTTTTATGTCAGATCCAACACCGCTCCGTCATCGCATCTTGTCCTGGAATTTCGACAACGTGTTGTTATGGTTTGACAGAGATTGGGAGCGAAATCATTAACGGATACCGCCCCTAAGCCATTAATGCGAAAAAAGAGTTGAGTCTCTTATGCCAATGGCAACAGTGAGCGAGGCTTCACACATTGCCACCACCTCTCAGGATACGGGAACATCGCCCCACAACAATGATACGGGAAGTTTCAAAATCCTCAGGAGTGACAGAATTCTTCTGTGCGTCCGTACAACAATTTGACATTCCTTCCTTCTAAAACAACAGCGACAGTTTCTACCGTACTAGACTAACACGAATCAGGAAATGTCTACCCTGAAAACTATCTTTTCCTTAACTGATATAGATACACGAATCGGGAACAGTGATCCAGATCCCCGCCGCCAAGCCTCCATTGTCGCCCTGTACAAAAATCACGGTCACATCGATGCAACAACTCCATTCATTTCCGATCCGCAAGTCTCAAAACCGGTCGCTAGCTCGACGTGCGCTAGCACACACAGAAGTACGTTAGCTCGAGTGGCACACGCATCATTATATTCTACCAAACGAGGAGTCGAAGACAACGGGAGAAATCAAATAATCACACGGCTGCGTTCTCCCAAACGTACATGGCATCCCCATATGTTTACATGTGACGCGTGTGCATGTTTTTCTTTCTTCGGAAGGAGATGCATGTGCATGTTGTCCTCAGTTTCTCACCACCTCCTCGTATCGTATCATCACAATTCAAAAACCAGCCTGTCAGAATTCTACATAGTTACCTCGTTGACCAGCATGAGGACAGATAAAATATGTGAATCACACGGGCATTACCTGCCAGTTCATCATCCAAATAAACTTTCCTGTCATTAAACGCAAATCGACTCGTCCTAAAATAACGGCTGTACTCCGTATCAGTTACAGATCATAACAGATTACCTGCAATAATGTTTAGAGGCATATATACGTACGCACTGTATATACTAACTTCTTACTTTAACGCGGTGCTGTATGCATGTATACACGAAGCACTGTGATTTGAATTTAAAATAGTCCAAATATGCCAGTGACGTGCTGTACCACGTTTGTCCATGCCTCGTCCCGGCTGGCCAGGTCGCGGCGACTAAGAATTTGTCAATTCATAAAGCGAGCCCGGATCATCCACCCAATTAATCCCCGTTGCTTGCCCGTTCAACGCCTGACCGGGGAAGAAGAGAAGGGGGAGGGAAGCATCAAGATAGGAGATGATGGCTTCCCCTCACCAAATCCGCAGCCCCCGGCGCTGACTCCCCGCCCGGCTTCTCCAATCCATAAAGACCCCTGGCTCCGCTGCCTTGAGCCAGCCCGATTCCCTCCCTCAGCTCCCCCGCTTTCTACTCGCGCTCCAAGCGAACTAGCCGGCCGGGCTCGCGCGGCGGCGGGGAGATCGATCGGGAGGCCGGGGAGAGGAAGGGCTAATTGGGTAGCACGCAGCAGCGATCGAGCCGCGGGCGCCATGAGCACCTTCGCGGGGCGGCGCAAGTCGGCGCTCGCCGGCGGGGGCGCGGGCGGCGGGGCGGACACGTTCGGCGCGAGGCACGCCGTGGCGACGTCGCTGCGCAAGGGCGGGCGGCTGCCGGTGTACGTGGCGGGCGTCTTCTTCTTCCTCTGCGTCGTCATCATGTACGGCGAGGACATCCGGTCGCTGACGGTGGAGCCGCTGACGACGCGCGTGCCCGCGCCGATCGTGCCGGACGCCACCAGCGGCAAGCAGGCCGAGCGGCGGCAGGTCGTCGTGCCCCGCCGGGACACCTCCGCGTCGGAGAAGCCCGCCGCCGTGCTGCACCACACCGAGCAGGAGAAGCCGAAGCAGCACGCGGTTACGACGACGACGGAGCCGGCGCCGGTGGTGGTCGAGCAGCCGCAGAAGAAGCTCGCCGCCGCCACAACCAAGAGCAAGAAGAAGCCGGGTAGCAGGAAGGCGAGGAAGCCGAGGCGGCAGCGCGCGGCGAAGAAGACGGTGGCGGCGCCCGGGCTGGGCGTGCCGGAGACGTGCGACCTGTCCAAGGGGCGGTGGGTGTTCGACAACACGAGCTACCCGCTGTACCGGGAGGAGGAGTGCCAGTTCCTGACGTCGCAGGTGACGTGCATGAAGAACGGCCGCCGCGACGACACCTACCAGAAGTGGCGGTGGCAGCCCAAGGACTGCAGCATGCCCAGGTATGAACGCGCGCGCTGGGCAGCAGAGATGGCTGGTCCGGTCATATATGCATGTATACATAAACGGTAACGGCAAGGGGTTTGATTAATTTGGATTCCATGGCAGGTTCGACGCGAAGCTGTTCATGGAGAGGCTGCGGGGGAAGCGGTTCATGTTCGTGGGGGACTCGCTGAACCGAAACCAGTGGGAGTCGATGGTGTGCCTGGTGCAATCGGCGGTCTCGCCGGGGAAGAAGTACGTCAGCTGGGAGGGCCAGCGCGTCGTCTTCCACGCCTGGGTGCGTACGCCGCCGCTCTCTATCACTCTGCCTCCTTTTACGTACGATTCGTGCCGGCGACGGCGAGCGAGGGCAACCGTCGCCAGCGAGTCGGAGGGGCCCACGGCCGGGTGCCCTGTAATACGATGCGCTCCGGTCTCTGCACGCAGCCATTTTCAACCCTGAGTGACGTGCCTGTTGGTGACGCCGTGTCGGCTAGGCGCACCAACCTCCACGTTTTGCCTGGACGGCTGGACGGGACGGGCCGTTTCTGACCAGGCCGTTTGTCTTGTTTTTGCACGAAACTAACCAACCGACCAGAATTCATTATTATTTCCCTCAAGAAAAAAGAGATACCGATCGAGAAGAAGATGGCAAATCCGAATTGAATGTTTTTTTTGTTCAAAAAATGCAGGAGTTCAACGCGACGGTGGAGTTCTACTGGGCGCCGTTCCTGGTGGAGTCCAACTCGGACGACCCCAAGATCCACAGCATCCAGCACCGGATCATCAAGGCGGACACGATCGCGGCGCACGCCGAGAACTGGCGCGGCGTCGACTACCTCGTCTTCAACACCTACATCTGGTGGATGAACACGCTCAACATGAAAGTCATGTACGTGTGCATATTTATATATATCTACGCCGTGGATTGGACCGAGTCCGTCCGCGGCGCTGGCGCGCGTACGGAACCCACCCCTGAAATCCACGCTGACGCGCGTGTACTTTGTTCGATGGATTATTACTCGTATCGCAGGAGACCGGGCGCGCAGAGCTGGGAGGAGCACGACGAGGTGGTGCGGATCGAGGCGTACCGGAAGGTGCTCACGACGTGGGCCAACTGGGTGAACGAGAACGTCGACCCGGCGCGCACGTCCGTCTTCTTCATGAGCATGTCCCCTCTCCACATCAGGTACCGTACCCACCATCCGTCCTTGCTCCCTTTGCTGCGCGCTGCTGCTGCATCCGTTGTTATTCTCTCTTCAGCATTCAACTGCATTCCATTCCATTCCACAGTACAGTAGTACTCCGTAGTTCACTACTGTAGTCCAAACTTCAGAAGCGTACTCTACTAGCTCGCCGCCTCGCTGTAGCTCTTGACGTCGCGCGACACGTGCGGCGTGGGGGGCGCCGGAGTCTTGGATCGTCTCCCACGGCAGAAGAGGTACATGGGGCCGTGGTGCCCCTGCCCGCCGGAAAGACGAGCCGAGCCTGCGATCCTAGTACGTGGTTTGGTGGCGGCCGGAGTGGGCGCGGTCGGTTCCCGTGGGCGCCCAACAACGTGCCCGCCGGGGGGGATCGTCTGACAAATCCAAGTCGAGGCAAAGGGCGCGTCGCGTCCGGCCGGGGCGGTCGTTGTCTTGGGAGGACGGGTACTTGGAGACCCGGGCGGGGGGCCTGGATCGGAGCGCGTGCGGGGGCACGGCCAGCTGAGGTGCTCGGCCGAGGCTGTTGGGCCATTTGCCCATTTGCGTGCTGTTCTGCTCGGCCCCGGCTGAATTCTGGGCATATGAGGAGGGAACGTAGCTAGCGAACAGGGCGGCGTGATGCGACTACGGACGGAGTACATCCGCGCCGTGTGACCATTTGATCGCGCGAGCGCGACCCGTGGAATCTTCGTGCCCGTGGTTTTGTTTAACCGGGGTCTGGCATACGTGGTCCTAAACACCGCGGCGCGCGTAGTGGTAGCAGGTTGGTTAAGTTGGATGTAGGTGTACCAAGGTTTGACTTTTCAGCGAGCGTATAGTGTGCAATAGCTATACTATACGGATAGTAGCCGGCGTGTGGTATTGTATATATACGTACGGCTACAAAGGATAAACGGCAATAGTTTTCTACGGAGTAAGTATATCTTAATCTACAATGACCGTCGCATGCTGTCGCGTTTGCATGCTTCCAGACTAATTGAACTATTTCATTTGTCGATGTAATTTGAAAACACCGTTTAATTCCCTTCCGAGTCCAATTTTTGCCATCATACAACTACACGGGCACAGCTCAGTGCTCACGGATAACCTCACAATAAACAGCACTGCTGATCACATCGAGTTTCAAAGTAGATTATTCAATACTACACTTGTACTGTATTACCGATCCCAAGGAGGAGTCACAGCAGCACTAGATACCTGTGGTGTCCTGTAGACTAGTAATCAGCACACCTTTTCGTGCACAGTTATACGTGGTGGACGCGACTGTTTAATTTAGACGTTACGTGGTTCAGCAATCAGCACCTTCCCCTCTCTTCCCAGTTGCAATGCACTTTTACGCGGTCAAGAAACTTGCGTCACAAAACTGACCCGCTGGTCCGCTAAAGTCCAATCAGACGAGGCTATTGTATCCACCTCGCTGTCCACGCACGTAGCAATCCGAAGAAAATTATACTACTACTGGTACTGGTGCTAGTGGGAGGAGAGTACTGTGGCTGGAGAGCTACGCGATGCACGCTGTTGTGCGTACCTGTCTCATCACATGGGCGGTCGAATTATTCGCACGAATCGGAGGCGCCGAACCTTCCAATTCGATTCTCTCTTCGCCGCCGCCGGTGGCAGTTGCGATCCGTGATGAACCGCGCCAATGATCGGCGATCGGCGTGTCCGAGTTCGTCCGTGAAGGCGAGGGGCGTCGGTTGAGAAGCCCGTGGCCGGAAATTTAGGATCTCACAGAGAACAATTTTTAAGCTGCTCCAGTTATCAAACCTAGCCTGTGTGAGTGATCACGTTGGAGCCTGAAGACGGGAGGTGGATGAAAGTCTCCTCGTCCGACGATAATCCTACTTGCATCTGACGCCTTGCTTTTTCTAATTGCGTAGTTCAGGCTCAAAGCTCATTCTTCTCTAGAGAGTCAGCTCCGAAGTTCTTAATTATCCAGATCCAGTGTTATATATATCGAATGGGGCATCGCGGAACACCAACTACTCTATCAAGTTAGCTTTATACTAGTATTAGAGTATTCATACGAACTATATTATTGCCTGGGTCACACTGACAAACGAATGGCCAAACGTGGCTCGGCTACTAGTAGGATCAAATCAATTGGAAGGTTGCGTTGGTTACCTATCGCCACTGACAATGCTTTGACAATGATCTGGCTTAGCTGCCCAGGGATGACGCCTTGCGAAAGCTCACCTAAAGCTTCGTGGAAGAAAAAGAATGTATGGTGGCCTATCAGGAAGCTGATGCATGTTTAGGTTCCGTGGAAGCAAACCACTTTGAATTTGCCAACCGTTTAATCTTTTTTTAGTGAGAGATTCCCTCTCTTTTTGGTGGTTTGTTTTATGCAAGAAAGCAGTAGTATGGAGTAGATAGCCAGGAGGACGGTACAGAGGTTCAGATCTGGTGATTGAATGAACAATCACTGCGTGTTGTCACTAGCCGGGTGCAGGGATTAGCAGCAAAAGCTTTGGTCCTTGAAGTGGAAAGATCAGTAACAAGGACGAGCCATTTGGCCTGCCTAGCTGCATTGAAATCGTAGTCCGCTTCAATCGCGATTGCGTACAAGGACGGAGCACTTACCCGGGGTAGTTGGAGGCACGTCACGTCGAAAGACACAGTTGAGGCCCGGCGAACCAGAGAACAAAAAAGGCAATTCCGACGAAGAGGACAAGCGACATACTATTCGGGCCGGGGCACAATCTTTTTTGCAATTCACAGAATTGACGTAGAATCTCCTAACCAATATCCCCGGCCATTTGCAATTTCATTTCACCCTTGCATTACTTCGTGAAATGCAAGCGAATTTGTAAAATATGAAACTGCAAGCGAATTTAATTACAGATTATTGCAGTTCAGGTTCGAATTTGACGTTGGTTTGGTCTGTGCTTTGGAACAGCCCGCAGGTGTGGGGGAACCCTGACGGGATCCGTTGCGCCAAGGAGACGATGCCGCTGCTGGAGTGGCACGGCCCGCTGTGGCTGGGCATGGACTGGGACATGTTCCACCAGGCGAACAACGTGACCCGCGCGGCGTCGCCCCGGGTGCCCATCACCTTCGTCGACATCACCACCATGTCGGAGCGGCGCAAGGACGGGCACACCTCCGTGCACACCATCCGGCAGGGGAAGGTGCTGGGGCCGGAGGAGCAGGCCGACCCAGGCACCTACGCCGACTGCATCCACTGGTGCCTCCCCGGCGTGCCCGACATCTGGAACTCCCTGCTCTACGCACGGATAATGTCCAGGCCAGCGATCCAGATCGGGTGAAACAGAAGATAGCTAGAGAGTGAAGAAGACAAGCCTTGAGGTCATCACCAGTTCGAGTCATAGGCTGGCTGGGCTGGGCTGGCATGGCTGGTTATCGGTACACGCAGGATCATCATCGGTTCTGAAAAGAAATTTTCTCCTCCTTCCTTCGCATTCTCAAGATGGCTTCATTTCTTTATTATTAGAGGTGGTAGGGTAATTAAGTGAAAAGAGACTGTAAAAAACGGGGGCTGTGAAATTAATCACTCCCGATGGATCGAAATGTTAACTGTACATTCCAGTGGGGAAAAGAGCTGAAGTGAAAGAGATGAACAGAAATGGTTTACACGGAAACGGACACCGCATGCGTCCACCGGCGGCAGAGCACTCTTTGGTCTTTGCCGCAATGCTACATGGGGATGGCCGATGGGGGGCAGATCGAAAGGTGACGGAGTTGGCGCATCTTTTAGGTGCCCGTCTCGTCTTATCTTCGCGTTGTACAGCGCCATGTTCCACCTGAAAAAGGCAAGCGGACGACGACGAGAGAACGAGAAATAGGCACCAGCTTCAGCTTGAGTGAGGTGGTCATCATGAATTCGTGCCGGAGCGTGCGCCGTTGATGGTTCGGTCCGGGTCCGGGCGGGCTTGGCTCCCTGCGAGCGAGAGCCTGCAGGTTGATTTGGGCAAGATCTGTGCTGCCTTTTGGCGTTCGTTGTTGGCATCTAGGCTTCCGTATCTCCTTTGTTCTGCAGGGATGGACCTCTGTTACAGCGGTTACTGCTAGTAGCATACTTGTAAAACGAGTTAACATTCGCTCGAGAAGTGCCGCTGAAATTTCTATCAGGGAACAATTAGACGCTTAAATTGATCAAAACTAGCAACGTGGCCCGCGCAAATTTGCGCGGGTAGCTAGTTTTTATACTAATATTTAGATTTTTTAACTTAAATATAAATTTATTTAAATATCCGTCGATCCACTATCAATACGATTCGTCCAAGTGTGCCCAAACTAATGTATCATTTTTATCATCATGTATGTGGCACATGGTATGAATTAATGATGCAAGCTTATATTTACTAATTGTATTTGACATTGATTCTTTGATCAACTTATAATTTTCTTATTTATTTAATTTAAAATTTAACTATTTATTTACTCTAATCAATGGACTTTAAGGGTTAATATAGATTTTTAGATCTTAAAAAAACGAACAGTGTGTATTATTTTTATTTCAATTAATATGATAATAATATTATGTTATTAAGATTAACTCCACCAATATCTCTCAAACCAGACTATCCAAATACTAAATGGATGCTACCTCTATTTATAAGGGCCACAAAAATGCTACAACTCCAGTAATAGCTCTCATAAATATAGTGTTTTCTATAGACCCCGAGAATAGATGGTGGATTTGGAAGCCTCCCGAATAGGGGGGTGTCAAGTAGAGGGCCTAGTGGAGCGTAACTTTTTTCTGGACCCTCTAAATTTGGGATAGGAGCTTGTTGGGTCTGCTAGAGTGCAACTTTTTTTGGACCCTCTAAACTTGTGACAGGGGCTTGTTGGGTTTGTTGGAGTGTAACTTTTTTCTAGATCATCTAAACTTGTGATAGGGGCTTGTTGGGTCTGTTGAGTTGCTCTAAGATAATAGATTGTGTGACAGGTAGTCATCATGGGTAAGTGAATAAAGTAATTCATATAACTTTACGTACACAAAATGCAACTTAGTGACATAAGATACTCCATTCCTCAACGGATATACGAACTACCTCGACAAACTTACAATATTGTAACACGGAACGATTGGATTAAAGTAGAAACCTTCCAGAGGACATAACGGTGTTTGGGTCGACTCCCTTCACGAATCGGCAGTATAATTGGTAGCCTAGCTTGCTGCACAAATCAATAATCAGAATAGCATAACACGAATGAAAGCTTAAGGAGGGAGGAAATAAAATATATATGATAATGAATCACACCAGAAAAATGTTATCCGAGAAAATATTATGAGAAAAATACTGCTATTTTGCTAGTTAAATTCGAGCACCTCTCATCAGGTACACGTGCAGATCGATGTGTTGTCCTCCACTTATTGTTGAACGTTGTCTCCTGCCCTCTTATATAGAGGAACATGGTAGGCCATATAGGGCTTTAGGTTGTCCGCACTTGTCGTACTCTATTCTCATCCTCTAAAAGAAACATTCCTGCCTTGTCATTGAGATTCTCCCCTCCATATCAATTTTTTCTACACTCGTTATCCTCTATATCATATATTCTATATCAACTACCAACACGTGAACCCACCCATCTCCTTTTCTCCTTGTCTTTCACCGACGCCACCAATCCCCCGCTCTATATCTCTTCCTCTATCTCGCCCTCTCTCCAGTGGCGGTGGCGGCGAGGGGTGCCGGTCTCCCCAGCTGACAGCCGCCGGCCTCCGGCGGCGTGCGGAGCGGCCGGACCCCGAACTCTGAAGGTGTGCGGGTGGCTTCCGCGGGGGCGGACGGTCGCACGGCGGTGGCGAGGACTCCCGCGGCAGCCACGGACAGTCGCGCGGCGGCAGTGGAGGCCTCCCACGGCGGCCGCGGACGGCCCCGCTGCGACGGTGGAAGCCTCCTACGGCGGGCACGGGAAACTGCGCGGAGGCGGTGGCAGAGGGCTCCCGCGGCGGCCTTGGAGGGGTGGTGGTGGTGGCGGCGACGAGGGGTGTTGGTCTCCCCAGTCTGCAGCCTCCAGCCCTGCCGGAGGGGGAGCGGCCAGACCCAGATCTACGAAGGTGCGCGGGCGGCTCTTGCGGCGGCCGTGGATGGCTCCCGCGGCGGCGACGGTGGTGGACGGCCTCCCGACGGCGGACGGTCGCACTGCGACGGCGAGGACTCCCGCGGCAACCACGGACGGCTGCGCGGCGGCGTTGGAGGGCTCCTGCGGCGACCGCGGACGGCTGTGCGGCAACGGTGGAGTCCTCCTACAGCGGCCACGGACGGCTGCGCGGCGGCCGCGGCGGAGGGCTCCCGCGGAGGCCGCGGAGGAGTGGCGGCGGATTGAATAATATAAACCGTTAGATCTTCATCAAATTCGACGATATATTTTTCTCTTTTTTGGATTAATGGAATAATTTAGATCATTAGATCTTCATAAAATCCGACGGCTTATATTCTTCTCTTGTTTAGATTAATGGAATAATATGGACCATTAGATCTTCATAAAATCCGATGGCATATATAATCCATCCGAATCTCGAGGACGAGATTCTTTCTAAGGGGGTAGGTTTGTAACACCCTAAAATTCATCACAATTAAATTGTAGCAACCCTCTGAATTTTTCTAGGATTTGTTAAGGCTTAAATAAATTTTCTAGAATTTAATTGGAATTTCTAGCCTTTTATCAATTTAAATATCACATTAAATAATTATTTTAGTCAAAATAAGTTTTTATTGCATTCATGCTGTTGCATATATTTTTGGTTGCTAGTAAATCAAGTTGGAATTTAAAATCTGTTTAAATTCAAATTTGATTTGCTTTTGCTTGAGTTTTAGAAAAGTTAAATAGGCAGAGTTTGTTTTTGCCCCTCCAACTCTTGGCCCAGATCGGCTTTGCTCCTTCTATTTCTTTCCTCTCCCGAACCGGCCCGATTTCTTTTCCCCGGCCCAATTACTCTTCGCGGCCCAACTATTCCGCGCGGCCCGCTCCACTTTTCTCTCTCTCTCTCTTTCGCCGATAGGTGGGGCCCACCTGTCATATACATCGTCTCCGACCGGGACTCTGTCCCGAGTCTGATCCGACCGCCGCTGCAGTCGACTTCGAGTCCCGCCGCCACACGCCTGTCCAAGCCCCGGTGTCCGGCCTATTTAAAGCGCGCGCCCGCCTTGATTTTTCCCCAACCGAGCCGCAACCCGAGCCGCCATCATCGCCGTCGCCAAACTCTGCCGCCGCGCCGTCGATCCGTCGTTGCACCGACGCACAGCCCCTCTCGTCTACGCCAGAAGCTTCGCGTGAAGGTATTGAGGCCGCCCGAGCAGTTTCCCCTCATTTTCCCCTTCGTTTCGGCTGTCGTCCGTGCTCATCGTCGATTTTCAGCGCCGCCGCCCGCCATTCATCGTCGCCGGCCGCCGTCGCTGCGTCTCCCTCGACGAGATCTAGCTTGGTGAGCTCGTCGTCTTCCCCTCTCTTTCCTCGACTTAGTCCCGTCTTGATTGGTGGCCTCTAGCGCGTTTTGCGCATAGCGCCGGCAAAGCGCCGCCGTGGACGCGAGCGGCGCCGCCGTTCTGTTTGTCCCCGCCGGCGAGCCCTCTGTCGATCTATTTTGAACCATCAGATCAAGATCCAACGGCCAAGGACCACCCCAGCCCGAGTCAAACCAGTCGCTTACCGGTCAGCGCTACCATTTTTGCAAAGAAGCCCTTGAAGTTTTTCAAAATCAACCCGCGATCCAGTTTAGTTCAAAAATAATTATGTTTAGGTCCTGTTTTCTTCTATTTTAGCCCCTGTAAGTTTTAAAATAGCACCCGCAGTCCAGCCCCTGTTATTTTATGGTTTAGCCCTCGTAGTTTTATACAAAATTATGTTTTAGCCCCTGGTTTTTCACAGTTAAGCCCCTGGAACTATTAAAACTTTGCCATCAAGTCCCTGAACCTTAGAAAAGCCATATCTTTTGTGTTTTAACTCTGATTTTAGTGATTCTCATGCTCACGCGTTCGTTGTAACGCATAGATTAGTTTTGTGCTGTTGTTTTCTTCTGTTGGAATTGTTTGGTGTACTGTTTCTTATTTGTTGTATTGTTTCCTTGCATGTGAATGTGTGATGCGATTAGGAAACGACCAGTTCGAGGATTTCTCTGAAGAACCAACTGTTGGAGAAGGATTTGAGCAGCATCAGAGTTGGGAAGAAGGCAAGTGTATTATTTCATGCAAATGTCCTAATAATTATTAATTTCACCACCCGTGCATGTGTCTTAATTTGATGGGTTCCTATTTAAGGATTTGCCTAGCCACTATATTTTCCTGTCCCTGAAACTGGGTTACTTAATTAATTTTGATGGTAGATGATGCTTAGTTTGCTCAACTGGGATTGGTTAAATGAACCCCTACTCTATGTTCCATATACTCTTTTAAATAATTAATTGGCAAATCATATCTTTTTAATTGGAACATGGAGAACCACCCAGGAAAACAGTGCAACCATAAGTACCATATGGCTCTGGTCTTGGCTAACTAATTAGGGACTTTAGTGGATGGTAACCTTACCCGAAAGGGGCAAGAGGCGCAGCGGTTGACGGGGTATAGCTCGGTCCTCTTGAGCTGTGGGCTTTGGTAAGAGACAGATCTCATTAGGGAGGGTTATGCTTTGCTTCTGAACCGGAAACCTTAGCGGGTTACTATTTACTAAGGAATCTTTGGAAAGGCCTCGTAGCGTCCCTATGCGGTCACACCTCGGTAGTGTGATTTAAGAGGATTGGCCCCCTCGGCATGGTTGGGTTTGAAGTTCTTTAGAACTTTTACGCGGCTTATGGTGAAAGTGTACAACCTCTGCAGAGTGTAAAACTGTTATAACAGTCGTGTTCACGGTCAAGAGTGGCCAGGACCCTTACATGATAATCATACTTGAACATGGATTAAATTGTGGTTACTTGAATTATGTTGGGAATATGACATTCATTAATTTGTGGGTGGTATATACTTTTATCTGCTAGTAAATAGTTGCTTAATAAAACTTGACCAACTAAAAGTGCTTACTGCAGTATGGTCAGCCAACCTTTTTGCCTCAGCCTTGTATGTCATATTACATTTGCTGAGTACGTCATGTGCTCATGCTTGTTTTCTTTCTTTCTTTTATTGCATCAACTACGCCTGGAATGCTGCTCAGATTGGGAGAATTTTGAGGATTTCACTACTGATTTTGAGGAGTTCTAGGCGAGTCTCCCCCAGTCAATGCCTGTGGAGTTGGAGTCACTTTTGCTTCGTTAGATGAACGTTTATTTAAGTCTTCCGCTATGACATTTGAGTCAACTCTGAGATTGTAATAAATGCACTTTAATACTCTTTCGTTATGCATGGTTATGGATATTCACTTGTGACGTCTACCATATGTGTGTAAACTGATCCTGGCGCACATATGAGATGCACCTTGTTTTGCCTTTAAAACCGGGTGTGACAGATATGTTTTGTCTAGGCTTCAGAAAATTTCTGGGTCCGCCACTGCGGTTTAGCGAGCCTCTTTTCCATTTAGCAAGTGCCGAGATACTTCATCACCACCCAGATTTTTGTCCTCTTTGAATTCGATTCTTGTTGCCTATTTTTTCTTCCTAATAATGTTGTAAAGAAAAAATCTGGGTGGGCTTAGTAATGCGTGGGCTGGGCTTAAGCATAGCTGTGCGGCTCAATGGTAAGCCCGGCCCGCACTGGCGTCACGTGAATCAGTTAACCTAGCGGACGCGCCGCATCGCGGCTTCCCCGCGCCGCCGCCGCCCGCCGATCTATAAAACTCCTGATTTGCTTCAGACACCTCTCAAATCTAGCTGCCCGCGTAGCCTAACCTTCAACTCCATGGAGCGACGCTCTCGATCTGGTGTTTCTCCGGTGCCACCGTCCGTTGTTCCGTTTTTTCTGTAAATTTGCCTTCGCCTTGGGGTCGTGTCTTGCTGCTATTTTCGACGGCAACTTTATCGAGAGGGGCCATTGATATTTGAATTGGTATCCTTCTTTTTGCGGTTGCCCTACATCAAGCCGGCCAAAGTTGCAGCAGGGGCGGGATCCCTTGTTAAAGCTTGGAACTAGCTTTCCATGGCCGGAAATTTCCGATTCTGGTGTGATATATCCCACCGACGAGTCAGTAAACCTGTGCATTGTGTATTGTGCCATTGTGGTCATTTTATCTCTGCATAAGCAGTGATTTACATCTGATAATACACCACGGTTGGTGACGCTGCAAACAATCTTAGTAAGCCATGGCAACATGGGACATATATTTTTGCTGCAGCTTCATAGACGATGTAATTAACAGTCAAGCAGATAAATTGGCACCCTCCGACTTCTTTATGATAGTTGTTTGCAAAAACAATTGGCATATAAAAATGCCCGATGTTTGCTTGTTCGGCTCTGCCACTGAAATTGACACAGAACAGTGCAATCACAGATATTTGTTTGGATCCACCAACTAAATTTTAAACGAGTTCAAAGACCAAAATACTCTCGTCGGTTTACGGAAATTTTCCCCTATCATATCACTATGTCCACAATTAATGAATGATAAGATAATCTAACTAATTTAATTCAGTTACTGATGGATCTAAACACCTCCGGTTAAGTTTGGCTAGCTACTAAATTAGTCCAACTAATTTAATTCAACTCTTTGGTTAGCTACTCTTTGAGATAGATTCAAACAGAGATAGCAAAACTAGTTTTCTCTAAACTCAAGATTTTTCGGTTTCACGAAAAAGAGTGCTAGTTGTTTTTCGCAAACGTGTTTTGGGGGTGCAGTTGTTTATCAGCAGTTCAGCACCCAGTGACCTCGGTGCATGCGGCGAGTAAAGCGGTTTTGCCAAAAGACTCATGCGGAGCCACAAGCCCACAACCATGCCGGATGTGTTGCCGGACGACGACTACGAAGAAGAGCATAACGACGGCGATGATGATAAAGAAGAGCGCGGGCTTGGTGCTGTGGCATTGCGTAGTGAGACTATGATGCCCGCGTAATGGCTGGCCGGGGACGATGCTGTCTTGTTGGCTTGCTTCGTTCTCTTGGATCCCAGCCGGATAGTGGTGCGAATGATGGCTGATGGAGAGAGAGTGCCATGGCTGCTTGTGCTCTGCTTGATCTTTGGTGCTGGACTTCTCGATGCCAATGGATTATCGATTTCATGATACTAGGAATGAAAAGGCATGAACGGAAGTGAGCTACGAAGAGGAAGCAGAAAGATGGTGGAAAGGATTTACAAAAGTTGATTTTGGTAACAACATAAAACTGTTTTTTTTTCTAAAATCGCTGATAACACTCTTATCACAACTGGATTTTATTTCATTGATTGATCCAAACAACCACTAAAATGTGCAGAATTCCCACGCGCGTGTGGCTCGGTCCTGCCCCAGACAGCCTCGCGCCAGTGGCCTCCAGTGCCGATTACAGCTGGACCAAATTTTTGGCGTGCCCTTGCAATTTGGACTTCACTTGGTTGGGCGCCGAAGGTTGGCGTGCCAACACGACGAAAATTCTATTGCTACTCGCTCAGTCTCCAAATTCTATTGCTACTCGCTCAGTTTATATAAAATTATTAATATTTATAATGCCAAATAAATATCAATAGATTCGAACTATATTTTCATAATATACTTGTTGTCATAAATATTGGTAAATTTACTGTAAATTTGATCAAACTTATTTTTTTGACTTAGGATAAATCTAGAGTGTTTTCTTTTTTGGAATGGAGGGAGTACGTGGGGCGAGATTCAAGCCGCGGCATCGTTGTTTCAGCTTATGGCCGATTTCTTTTTTTTTCAAAAGTTTGCTTATGGTCGATTTTTAAGGGTTGATTTTGAGAAAATTAAAAAGCAGATGACTTTGATGATCGAGAATCCATCTGTATTCTAAGACTCATCTAACTGTTGATTCTCCAAAATTAAGTATTTAAAATTGATCGAAATCTGAAACAAACAAGTGGTCGCTGATGCCAGAAGAATCTGCAGCGTGGCAGCAGAAGTTTGGACACATAGAGTCCAAAAACTAGTTCATTAGCTCTACTCAAGCACTAATATCTCTTTAACCGCTTAACTAATTAAGAATCTATTTTCATATTAATATTCATTGTATTTAAAACTACAATATGAGATATCACTCCACTATTACGAAGTAAAATAAAACAATAACATGTGGACTTCACATGTCATACTAGTACTTGAATGAATCTGGTCAAAATTGGTAAGATTATAATCTAAATATAACTTTGCCAATAATTTGATGTTTTCCGATTTTCTATTGACCAAATTTTGACTGGGCTGAATGGGGCACAAACCAAACACGCCCCTAGGTGTGTAGGGCATCCCTCTATCTCTGTGCTCTGCCCTCTAGCTGTCGCACTCCCTCCTCTCGCCCGTCGCAGCGGCCCCTACTGGAGCGAGGCTGCCGATGCATGGATTGGATTGGATACTGAGTTCGGAGTGCCGGACTGGCGACGGCGCAGCCGGACTGCCGAAGGCGTGGCCGCACGTTGTGCCTGTACCTCGCACGGTCCGTGAGGCCATGTGGCGGCGGTGGTCCTGGCGTCCTGCTGCTTGTCCTCGAGAACAAGAACAAGCAGCAGCTAAAGCCACTATTGTTAGAAGAAAAGAGTTTGTGTGGTTGCTGGCAAAATATCAAAAGATTTGCAGGACAACACTTCAGCGTGTTTTTCAAATTTTCCTCACAGGTCTTTATTTTAATGGAAGCGGTCAAACTTTTTCTAAAAAAGGTGCCTCAACTAAAATTCAACACTCAACAGGAAATGAGTTGTTCCATTTATCGCCTTATTTCCATATTCTGCTGTACTAGAAACCAACTGATGATGTGTTGTGTTATGGTTATGGCCATTCCCAATCTCTTGATCTCAAATGAACAAATTAGAAGATAATCACACTGTCATGTTAGTTCCTTCGTGAATTTGTATTTGCAACACTCTATTTTAGATAATTTTAAATTCATAGACGGATTTTGCTTTAAGTTGTGCAAAATAACAGTTTTCATCCCTGGACCATTGTCTGAGACTCACCTTTACCTTTGACTATAAAAATGGTAATTATAGTCCTTGAACTTTCACAATCAGCTCAATTTCGTCCTTGTGTTGACGTGACTCCCATGTTGACTCGCCTGGTCATCGCCTGGTTAGTTAGAGTTTTGATTTGACATTGCCTCATCACCAACTAGTGTTGAATGATGAATATTCATAATGGATAAAAAGATAAGGTATTTTTTACTAAATTTTGGCTGTAACATAAATTAGTAATAGATATATAAAATTTAGTACTCATATTAGTGACTGGACAATGATGGGGCGATTGTGACGAACCGGATTCTCACCGACGAGAACCCGACTCCCTGTACCCTTGAGATAGTCCCAGGAATAGCAGCTATCTCGTACAGAACTCATAACAGGTATTGCCGCCCAAACTCCTCAGGTACTCCCCGAGTACCAATCCCTCAAGTAACCATGTACCCGCAACAGGTACCCCATAGGGACTGCCCGAGTGCAGCCCCTCAGCACCTCGATCAACGATCGAGTTGTTATTACTCGCTTACACCGCCTAGCTGCACTACTCCTCCCCAAACCACCCACAACTCACGCCAAGAGGATCAATCACAACCATCCCAACACATGCATAGCATAGCATATTTCATATAGTGAGTAGTAGGTAGCAAGGTAACAGGATAATAACAAAGGCAGTGCAGGTTTATCATGCGAGAAAAGTAAAGCGCTAGCATACTAGTTGCATGTCTAATAGGTATTTCAGAGAATGGTCGGGCGTGAACCTGGGCAAAGGTCTTCGTCCTCGTCAAAGCAGTTGTTGTAGTGGTCCGGCTCCTCCTGACTCTCCAGAGCTCCTAAGGTCGCGAAAAATAAAATTAGACGCGACTACTAGCAAAGAAACACTAAAACAGCGACGAAAGAAGACCCAAATAACACCAAACTCTATACTAATGCGTAGATCATGATTTTAGAAAAATATAGAAACTGGTTTCATATTTTTCTGAGCTACGGTTGATTTATTATTAATTTTACAAGTTTAAATCATTTTCTGAAAATATTAAATAATTTCCGAAAAAGAAAACAGACAGAAATTAGCCTGCTGACGTCAGCATGACATCATGCTGATGTCAGCAGTGGGGTCCGCCTAGGATGACGTCAGCAGTGGGCCCTGCTGACGTCAGCGTTGACTGGTCAACGGTCAGCTCTGGTCAGTGGGCCCCGCGTGTCAGTGACTCACAGAGTATGACAAGTGGGCCCCATACGTCAGCGCGATTAAAAGAAAAAGGAAAAAGAATAAACGATGGCTGGGCTGGAACTGGGCCGAAAGTGACTGGGCCAGAAGAGTTTAGGGTGGTTAAACAGACATATACGCGAACTTTAGGCCCACGAAGGGGTGGCTGCTGGTGCTGCTCTGGTGGACCAAGTCCACCGTGAACCGTGAGAGGGGTTCACATGAGCCGGGTGCACGGGATCATTCTGTGGTCGGTCGGGATTTTCTGTGGCCGGCTGTGTGGCATGCGGGTGTGGTCCAGCGTGTGGCCACGCCACGGCGCGACACAGCGCACGCGTGGCGCGCACTGGTGCACGACCGGCGGCGAAGGTCGACGGCGAACTCGCCGGAAACGAGGTCGGCTCGGGCCTAGGATGGTCGGAACATCATGGCTAGGGTTCAGCGGTCACGGACGGGGTGAACAAGTGCTCGGATTGGGTTCGGTTGAGCCCTCCCGACGCGAACAGCGGCGGCTCGGCCATGAACGCCGGCGAACTTCGACGGCGACACGAGTAACGCACGCAACGGCGCACGGTTTGGGTTCGGCTTGCGCGCTCGTGGCTCCCAGCGACTGCTGGGGCACGGCTAGGTGCACACGCGCGGGCTCGTGGTCGCCCACGGCCGCGCGTGGCCTCGGCGTTCGCGCGCGGCGAGCGGAGCTCAGCCGCGGCGGCCTCGGCTGCGGGGAACAAGGCGTCGGCGGGCAGCGAGAGGGGTTAGCGGCGACGGGAACCTGCAGAAGAAGATGGCCACGACACGAAGGTCGGGCTCACAGGGGGCTATCACGGCGGCGGCGGCGGAAATCGCCGGAGACAGAGAAGAAAGGGGGAAATCGCGGTGGCTCACCTAGGGGTAACGTAGACGATCGCTGCAGCTCGGGGAAGGCTCGACGCGGTCTGGCGGTCCTCGTGCTCCTCCTCCCGTCCCTGGTTCAGCTTCACCTCGGCGGCTCCACGGATGGCGGCGATCCGAGCTTCGGCGGCGGCGTGGAGAAGATGCTCTGGCTTCCCTCTTCTTCCTCCTCTCCTCCACCACTCCTCCTCTGGTCCTCCCCTTCCTTCTCCCCCTCTCGAATTGGAGACTGGATACCCCAATGGGGCGGCAGCGGCTTGAACAGGGAGATGTGGCCGGCGGCGGGTTTTATGGGCGCTAGGCTAGGGCTTCGCGGGCACGAACGGCGAGATTGGGGCGGCCAGGAGCTCGCGGACACGCGGCGCAATCGCGTCGGGCCGCACAGGGGCTCGGGTGGTTGGGTCACGGGCGCGCGACTGCGGGAGAGAGAGAGCGGCGAGAGGAGGACGATGACGCGGGGAGGGAGAGACGACTGACAGGCGGGGCCCGCCTGTCAGTGGAAGAGAAGGCGACGTGGAGTCGACGCGGCGGGGGAGAAAAAGAGTTGGGCCGCGCTGGGCCGAAAGGCCGAGCAGGCCGGCTGGTCGGTTGGATCGGAAAGGGAAGTTGGAGGGGGTTAACCGGACTTTGGCTTCGAGAATTTGGCCCACGAACAGGAATAGGATTGGATATTAGTTTAGTCAATTAGAGTTTGAATTCAAATCTAGAATTTGAATTCAAACAAACCAAAATTCCAAATAAATCCAAATCACACTATTTCATCCTTAGCACTTCAAATTGATTTTCAATTTCAAATTTAAATTGCCTAGGAATTTAGGGAGCAAATAGATGACACTCTTATATGTTTGTTTGCATGCACACAATTCCACCAAAAATTTTTAAATTCGAATTTTTGCACTCAACAAAACCTATAGGTATTTTTAGGGTTGTTACAGTCTCCCCCCCTCACAAGAATCTCGTCCTCGAGATTTGTGAATTCCTATGGTTTAAACAAGTGGGGGTATTTCTCCTTCAGTACTGACTCCTTCTCCCAAGTAGCTTCTCTTTCTGAGTGATGGCTCCACTGCACTTTGCAAAACGGGATAGCTGTGCTTCTGGTCTCTTTGACTGCTCTGTCTAGTATCTTCTCTGGATACTCCAGATACTCCAAGGTGTCCTGTAGGTCTAATGCCTCTGTCTTGATCTCATGTTCCGGTACTCTCAGACACTTCCTCTGCTGAGATACATGGAACACTGGGTGTACTCCCGCTAGTTCCTCTGGTAGGTCTAGCTTGTAGGCCAGCTTCCCTATCCTTTCCAGTATCTGGTACGGTCCAACAAAACAGGGTGCTAGCTTTCCTTTCACTTGGAATCTCTTATGCCCTCTGAGGGGTGACACTTTTAAGTAGACGAAGTCTCCCACTTCGAACTCTAGATCTCGTCTCCTTTTATCCGCATAGCTCTTTTGTCGGCTCTGGGCTGCCTTCAGGTGCTCTCGGATCTTGGCCACATTTTCTTCTGCCTCTACAATCATGTCAGGTTCAAAGAATGTTCGTTCTCCCACCTCTGACCACATTAGAGGTGTTCTGCATTTTCTGCCATAAAGTGCCTCAAAGGGTGCCATCTGTAGGCTGGCCTGGTAGCTGTTGTTGTAGGAAAATTCTGCATAAGATAGACTCTTCTCCCAGTCTGTGTTGTACGCTAGAACACATGCCCTTAACAAATCTTCAAGAACCTGGTTCACTCTTTCGGTCTGCCCATCTGTCTGAGGGTGGTAAGCTGTGCTATACTCCAAAGTTGTTCCGATGGCTTGATGTAGGCTTTGCCAGAATTGAGCTGTGAATTGGGGTCCTCTATCTCACACAATACTTCTTGGTGCCCCATGCAGCTTAAGAACGTTGTCTATATATAGTTCCGCTAATTTGCTCACTGAGTGTGTGCTTTTGACTGGTATAAAGTGGGCTACCTTTGTCAGCCGGTCAACTATGACCCAAATGGCATCATTCCCTTTCTGAGTGCGAGGTAGGCCAACCACAAAGTCCATGCTGATATCTTCCCACTTCCACATTGGAATTTCCAGTGGTTTCAACAGTCCTGCTGGTCTTTGATGTTCTGCTTTGATTCTTCGACAAGAGTCGCACTTGACTACATACTCTGCTATGTCCTCTCTCATCTTCTTCCACCAGAACTTATCCTTCAGATCCTGATACATCTTGGTGCATCCTGGGTGTATCGAGTACTTGGACTCGTGAGCTTCTGAGAGAATTGTTCTCCTGATTTCCTTGTCCTGCGGTACGCAAATACGGTCTTTCAGCCATATTGTCCCTGCTTCATCTATCCAGAAGTCAGGTGCTACTCCTCGTTGGATATCCTCTTTTGCTTCTTGGATTTCTGGACACTTCCCTTGAGCTTCTTTGATTCGGTCTTCTAGGTTGTACTTCACTCTCATTTCCTGGGGTTTTCCTTCTTCTACTAGCTCGAGTTTCAGCATGTACAACTCTTTTGCTAGTTCTGGCTGACTTTCTTCTATCATCAAGTTGTTGCAATAACTCTTTCGGCTCAAGGCATCTGCCACTACGTTAGCTTTGCCAGGATGGTAGTGTATCTCCAAATCGTAATCTTTGATCAGTTCTAACCACCTTCTCTGCCTCATGTTCAGTTCGGATTGGGTGAAGAAATACTTCAAACTTTTGTGATCCGTGTAGATATCGCACTTGTTGCCAATCAAGTAGTGCCTCCAGATCTTCAATGCATGTACCACTGCTGCCAGTTCTAAATCGTGTGTGGGGTAGTTTTCCTCATGTTTTCTCAGTTTCCTCGATGCGTAAGCAACAACCTTGCCCTCTTGCATCAGAACACATCCCAAACCTTGTCTTGAAGCATCACAATAGACTACGAAATCCTTGCGAATATCTGGTAGTGTTAAGACTGGTGTCGTAGTGAGTTTGTGCTTGAGCTCTTGGAAACTTCTTTCGCACTTGCCCGTCCACTTGAATGGGACATTGTTCTTGAGTAGTTCGGTCATTGGCTTGGCAACCTTGGAGAAATTCCCAATGAACCTTCTGTAGTAACCTGCCAAACCCAGAAAGCTTCGGATTTCCGTGACACTCTTCGGCTGTTTCCATTCTGCTACTGTCTCAATCTTTTCTGGGTCTACTGCTACGCCCTGTGCTGTCAGCACATGACCCAAAAAGGCTACTTTCTCTAACCAAAATTCACATTTGCTGAACTTCCCGTAGAGCTGATGCTGCCTCAACTTCTCTAGTACAATCCTCAGATGCTCCTCATGTTCTTCGGCTGTTTCTGAGTAGACTAGTATGTCGTCAATGAACACCACTACGAACTTGTCTAGTTCCTCCATGAATAACTTGTTCATCATGTTCATGAAGTAAGCAGGTGCGTTGGTCAATCCAAAAGACACAACGGTGAACTCGTACTGTCCGTACCGAGTCACAAAAGCTGTCTTGGGAATGTCACCTTCTCTAATCTTCATTTGGTGGTATCCCAATCTCAGATCAATCTTACTGAAGTATTTGGCTTTCTTCAACTGATCTAGCAAATCATCAATTCGAGGTAATGGGTACTTGTTCTTGATCGTCACTGCATTCAAGGATCGATAGTCTACGCACATGCGCATTGATCCATCTTTCTTCTTCACAAACAACACTGGCGATCCCCATGGGGATGCACTTGGTCGAATCACACCACTTTCAAGCATCTCTTTCAGCTGCTTTTTGAGTTCCTCCAGTTTCTCCACTGACATTCTGTACGGCCTCTTGGCAATGGGCCCTGTGCCTGGTTGTAGTTCGATTATGAACTCCACGTCTCGGTCAGGTGGTAGTCCTGGCAGTTCCTCGGGAAACACGTCCGGGTACTCACATACTACAGGTACTTCCTCGATCGTCTGCTTCTCAATGGAGTATACCAACTGTCTCAGAATGCGTGTTCTGGATCTCTTCTCCGTCCTTCTCCTTTGTGGCTCTACTGTTACTCTGACTCCGCTAGGGTGTGTCAACTCAACTGTTCTAGGGGAGCAACTGATTACTCCTTTGTGCTCTGTAAGCCAGTCCATTCCAAGTATCACGTCAATTCCGTCTGACTTCAGGACTGTCAGGTCTCCTACGAATTCCTGCCCACCTATCATCAGTCTAACTGCTGGGCACTCTAAGGTGCACCTAAGCTCTCCTAAGGGAGAAGTAGTGACTATAGGTCTAGCTTTAGGTATTGTCGGGGGTGACTGCTCTCTCACAAACTTTGTCGAGATATAAGATCCAGTTGCTCCAGAGTCAAACAATATCAAAGCTGGAATGTCATTTACTAAAAACTCACCGAGCACAACGTCGGGAGCGTCCTCGGCTTCTTCCTCTGTCAAGTGGTTGAGGCGTCCTCTCTGCGCTGTTGCTGGCTACCTGTCCTGTCCTCCAGGTGCCGGTGCCTTGGCTGGGGTCTGTTTGTTCCTCTTCTCCGGACAGTCAAAAGACTTGTGACCGGGCTTCCCACAAGCAAAACAGACCACTGAGGTTCCTCCACCAATTCTGGGCGTGTTGTTCGGCTTCCAGTTGGAGTTTCCCTGACCTGAGTAGCTGTTGTTTCTGTTACCAAAGCTGCTGTAGTTGTTACCTCTGCTGCCAAAGTTGTTGCTGTTACTGCCTCGGTTACCCTGGTAACTGTTTCTGTTGAACCCTGAGCTTCCTTGGCTGTTGCTCTGTTGAAAGCTTCTCCTGAGCATGTTGCTCTGGCCACTCCTCGGCCTCTGACTCAGTCGGTGGTTGTGCAACTGTTCAGCCTTTCTTTTCTTCTCTCGCCAGGCATCTTCAAGACCCACTCTTTCCTTCTCAACTGCAATAGCTCTGTCAATTAGCTCTCTGAGGGACCTGTGTGAACTCGCTGCGAGTGTTGTCCTCAAACCTCTGTGCAAACCACGCTGGAACCAAAACTGTTTCTTGTTTTCAGTGTTGACATCTTCAGGAGCGTACCTTGACATCTTAGCAAAGTGTCGAGCGTACTCAGCTACAGACAAACTTCCTTGGGTCATTGTCCTGAACTCCATTGCTTTATGCACCATGACTTGTTCTGGGATGTGGTACTCCTTGAAAGCTTCACAAAACTCTAGCCACGTAATCTGAGCTGGGTTCGCGTGAGAGTCACAGTAGCTCTCCCACCACGCTTTCGCTGCTCCTTCAAGCTGGTGCGCCGCAAGGGCCACACATTCCTCTTCAGTGTAGTCTGTCAGGTCAAGCTTCGTTTCGATGGTACGCAACCAGTCGTGTGCGTCGAGTGGTTCGTCCGAGTAGTCGAAGGTGGGTGCTTTCACCTTGATGAACCTCTCAATCTTCCTTTGTAGGTCTTCCTCACGGTGTCCCTGACGGTTCTGGTTCTGATTTCCCTGCATCTGTTGCATAGCTTGCATCATCTGTGTGTTGGCATGTGCCAGCTGTTGCATCAGCTGTGTCTGAGTAGTCATCACTTCTGCCAAGTTAGGCGGTGGCGGTGGTTGCTGGTTGTTCTGCTGGTTCTGCTGAGGTTCCACTGCTGGTTCTTCCATTTCCACTTCCTGTTCTTCTCCTGGTGCGTTGTTCTCGGGCTGGAGCACGCCTGCTGCGCGTCCACGACCCCTGCCTCCAACTGCAACTGTCGCTCTTCCGCGACCACGACCTCTGACACGTCCTCTGCCTCTAGCTGCCATTGCTGCCTCTTCTTGCTCAGCTTCCTCAAAACGTGCAAGCAGTCGGTTGGATCTTCGGATCGACATCTTGCTGTATTTTTCATAGAGCAGATTTAGTGGCGGTCGGTAATGGTTAGGTTAGCGTAACTAGAGTAGGAGCTGCACACATGAAATAGACTAAACACTAAAGTACACTCAAGATGAACACCAATAAAACTGCAAGAACAGCCAAAAAGATCGATCATTCATTACAGCATTACACCCTAGACATGAGTACTATCCCGAGGCCAGCTCCTGGAACCTTGAGGATTAGTACATCTAAGCGAATGCTACATCGTGGCTGAGCCAAAAGGTGGTCATGATCTACTAAGTCTAAACATCTACTCATAAAGATAGATACAACTCTCATCACTTCTGCTGACATCTGCTGAAACTGCCTACTGCATCTGTCTCTTACTGCTGAATGTGTCTGTGAGGCGCGTTGCCAACCTCACAGCCTCAGTCTCTATCTGCTGCTTGATCACTGCCTGTCGTTGTGAAGAGTGTCCGTGAGGCGCGCTGCCAACCTCACTGTGTCCACCTCAGGTCCTGCCGACTGCCGCTCTAGGTGTGCCAGTTCCTGTCTTAGTCTTGTCATCTCGGGAGTAAGGGTTCGAGCCTCAGGTAGTGGTATCGGCTCAACTCGGCTTGGTGAGACTCTGTAGTTCTCTGTCCTGGGTTCAACTCTGCGTTCTTCTGGTAGCCCTTGGTTCACAGTGATCAGCTCTGCTACCCTCTTCCTGTCTGATCTTACCCAACTACTAAGGGTCCTTCGAGCTTCATCCTTTGCCATAATTTGTTGAAGACTCAGGTACTTCATCAGCTGGTAGTTTCGTCCACTCTTCTCCTTGTAACTATCCACCTCTTCCTGAAGTTCTGAGTTGTGACTGTCCAACCAGTATACTTCTTCCTTCAGCTCTTCTATCTCTTCTTCCTGGGCTGCCAGTTCTTTGTCTTTTTCTGTGAGTTGATCTTCCAGGCGGACATCTCGAGCATGGTGAGTTGCTCGGATCAGTCCTGCCAACTGCCTGTTGTTGCGTGCTTCGTAGTCCAAGATTCTGACTTCTCTTGCTTTAGCTTTGAGTTGCTCCTCGAGTAAGGCGATCCTGTTGTCCTTCTCCATCAGCTGGAGGTCTTGCTTCCATACCCTCTCTTTCAGCTTGGCAACTTTCTCCTCTAGGCCAATGTTCAAGTACTCCTGCTCAATCATGCACTGAACTGAGGTCCGCAGAGTCACGTTCCGCTCTCGGTCTGCTGCGTGAGCCTGCAAGCTGACTGCGTCTCTGTCAGTTGGATCTTCAAGAGCTCGCGGTAGGTACCGGAAACGAGTGTGGCTGAGCTGACTCTGGTACACAAGTGTGGCAAGTCGGAGTATCCTCATAGCTATAGTCTGTACTGCCCGATTGAAAGTGCTCTCGCTGGTAGCTGCTCGTAGCATCAGTGACCTTGGTCGTCCAGAGATATTGGGTACTACCATCTGCAACCGGGTGTGTACTCCCTCACCAGGGCCGTAGGTCCATCCCTCGTAGAAGACGTTGTCCACGTCTATCCCCACTGTACGCAACACCTCCCTCAGTAGCACTGCCAAACCTCCACAGTCTGCTCCTGTGGTCCTGACCTCCCGTCGTTCATCTGCTGATCCTCTTCCTTCCATCTGCCAAACAGTTAGTGAGTTGTTAGTAAGTTAGCAAGTTAGTAAGGTAAGGTAAGGGTAAAAGTTTTGTAAATAGTTGAGATATACTTATATATAGTTTTCAAATAGTCCAAGGGGTTTCATATAAAATAGAAGACTCAGTTAGAGCTTCTGTCCTAAGTTTCCGTTCTAAGGGTTACGCGCTACGGTCAAGCATGGCTCTGATACCAACTGTGACGAACCGGATTCTCACCGACGAGAACCCGACTCCCTGTACCCTTGAGATAGTCCCAAGAATAGCAGCTATCTCGTACATAACTCATCTCGGTCGAATATCACATCCATACAACGATAAAAGGTTCATTACATGACATATATATAAAAACATAGCGTCTGGTACAAGCCCTCTGGGCTAAATCGACAATAAGAAACAACTGCGCAGCGGTAGCTAGAACATCAGGGTCCACTCCTCCACAGGCATCCTTGAGCGTAGCGCACACCCTTCAGTCGTACCACCCGTCCTGGTTGAATTCGTGGTCGGGGTCTTCACCTGAGAACCCAAAGTCTGTCCCCAAGGAAATGGGACAGGTCCACGTCACCAACCATAATATGATGCAAGCTTTAAAGTGGCCTATTCTAAGGATATAGAAATAATCAGGGTTTGAGCCAGGGTTTCTTATGCAAGCAGCAGCAATAACCCAATTTCATCTCACCACCAACTCCTTCTCTCACACGTACATCCACTCCCCAAATCCAACCATCAGCCTCACATTTTCCCATCGGGCTCGTCCTGCCACGGCAGGTTCCCGCAAATCATTATCCACCAACACCTTTCACTCACTAGTCGACTCGGTGAGCTCCCTCCCCACCTAGTCTCAACAGCCTCAGCTGGACCAATCTCTCATAACCCAAATCAAGGATGAGGTAAGAAAGCATATTCCCATGCTAGCCGGGGCTTCTCAGAAATGGGTCGTCCGTAACCGTGGACACGGCTATATGTATAGTTTACACTCTGCAGAGGTGGCACTCCAGGAATCCATCCGGGCTGCAAGGCTAGTCCGCAACCAACCTGAGACACAGCCCACAGCAAAGACCCTAAACAGTAACGGCGCCAATCTTGTCTCCCTGGGCTCGGGAAACATCCGATCTAACATCTGCCCCAGGTCGTGAAACCTTCCCACCGGGGCCAGTCGGGGGCCGTGGTAAATCAGGGAGATTACGCCGCAACGAATCCCCCCTACACATATCAAGCTCGATTCTCCTACAGTCTCGGCGCCGCACTAGAGTAGGCTTGCTGGAACCCTCCCCATACTGGGTAGATGGTGAGCACGGTATTTCACAAGTCCAAAGTGGGGGCACGACTCGGTCCTTAATTGTTCGGTAAAGCGAGTATCTGCATCGCAAGCGATCCACCGCAACGGTCCGCAATCGGCACCCATAACAGGTATTGCCGCCCAAACTCCTCAGGTACTCCCCGAGTACCAATCCCTCAAGTAACCATGTACCCGCAACAGGTACCCCATAGGGACTGCCCGAGTGCAGCCCCTCAGCACCTCGATCAACGATCGAGTTGTTATTACTCGCTTACACCGCCTAGCTGCACTACTCCTCCCCAAACCACCCACAACTCACACCAAGAGGATCAATCACAACCATCCCAACACATGCATAGCATAGCATATTTCATATAGTGAGTAGTAGGTAGCAAGGTAACAGGATAATAACAAAGGCAGTGCAGGTTTATCATGCGAGAAAAGTAAAGCGCTAGCATACTAGTTGCATGTCTAATAGATATTTCAGAGAATGGTCGGGCGTGAACCTGGGCAAAGGTCTTCGTCCTCGTCAAAGCAGTTGTTGTAGTGGTCCGGCTCCTCCTGACTCTCCGGAGCTCCTAAGGTCGCGAAAAATAAAATAAGACGCGACTACTAGCAAAGAAACATTAAAACAGCAACGAAAGAAGACTCAAATAACACCAAACTCTACACTAACGCATAGATCATGATTTTAGAAAAATATAGAAACTGGTTTCATATTTTTCTGAGCTACGGTTGATTTATTATTAATTTTACAAGTTTAAATCATTTTCTGAAAATATTAAATAATTTCCGAAAAAGAAAACAGACAGAAATTAGCCTGCTGACGTCAGCATGACGTCAGCAGTGGGGTCCGCCTAGGATGACGTCAGCAGTGGGCCCTGCTGACGTCAGCGTTGACTGGTCAACGGTCAGCTCTGGTCAGTGGGCCCCGCGTGTCAGTGACTCACAGAGTATGACAAGTGGGCCCCATATGTCAGCGCGATTAAAAGAAAAAGGAAAAAGAATAAACGATGGCTGGGCTGGAACTGGGCCGAAAGTGACTGGGCCGGAAGAGTTTAGGGTGGTTAAACAGACTTATACGCGAACTTTAGGCCCACGAAGGGGTGGCTGCTGGTGCTGCTCTGGTGGACCAAGTCCACCGTGAACCGTGAGAGGGGTTCACATGAGCCGGGTGCACGGGATCATTCTGTGGTCGGTCGGGATTTTCTGTGGCCGGCTGTGTGGCATGCGGGTGCGGTCCAGCGTGTGGCCACGCCACGGCGCGACGCAGCGCACGCGTGGCGCGCACTGGTGCACGACCGGCGGCGAAGGTCGACGGCGAACTCGCCGGAAACGAGGTCGGCTCAGGCCTAGGATGGTCGGAACAGCATGGCTAGGGTTCAGCGGTCACGGACGGGGTGAACAAGTGCTCGGATTGGGTTCGGTTGAGCCATCCCGACGCGAACAGCGGCGGCTCGGCCATGAACGCCGGCGAACTTCGACGGCGACACGAGTAACGCACGCAACGACGCACGGTTTGGGTTCGGCTTGCGCGCTCGTGGCTCCCAGCGACTGCTGGGGCACGGCTAGGTGCACACGCACGGGCTCGTGGTCGCCCACGGCCGCGCGTGGCCTCGGCGTTCGCGCGCGGCGAGCGGAGCTCGGCCGCGGCGGCCTCGGCTGCGGGGAACAAGGCGTCGGCGGGCTGCGAGAGGGGTTAGCGGCGACGGAAACCTGCAGAAGATGGCCACGACACGAAGGTCGGGCTCACAGGGGGCTATCACGGCGGCGGCGGCGGAAATCGCCGGAGACAGAGAAGAAAGGGGGAAATCGCGGTGGCTCACCTAGGGGTAACGTAGACGATCGCTGCAGCTCGGGGAAGGCTCGACGCGGTCTGGCGGTCCTCGTGCACCTCCTCCCGTCCCTGGTTCGGCTTCACCTCGGCGGCTCCACGGACGGCGGCGATCCGAGCTTCGGCGGCGGCGTGGAGAAGATGCTCTGTTTTCCCTCTTCTTCCTCCTCTCCTCCACCACCCCTCCTCTGGTCCTCCCCTTCCTTCTCCCCCTCTCGAATTGGAGACTGGATACCCCAATGGGGCGACAGCGGCTTGAACAGGGAGATGCGGCCGGCGGCGGGTTTTATGGGCGCTAGGCTAGGGCTTCGCGGGCACGAACGGCGAGATTGGGGCGGCCAGGAGCTCGTGGACACGCGGCGCAATCGCGTCGGGCCGCACAGGGGCTCGGGTGGTTGGGTCACGGGCGCGCGGCTGCGGGAGAGAGAGAGCGGCGAGAGGAGGACGATGACGCGGGGAGGGAGAGACGACTGACAGGCAGGGCTCGCCTGTCAGTGGAAGAGAAGGCGACGCGGAGTCGACGCGGCGGGGGGAGAAAAAGAGTTGGACCGCGCTGGGCCGAAAGGCCGAGCAGGCCGGCTGGTCGGTTGGATCGGAAAGGGAAGTTGGAGGGGGTTAACCGGACTTTGGCTTCAAGAATTTGGCCCACGAACAGGAATAGGATTGGATATTAGTTTAGTCAATTAGAGTTTGAATTCAAATCTAGAATTTAAATTCAAACCAACCAAAATTCCAAATAAATCCAAATAAATCCAAATCACACTATTTCATCCTTAGCACTTCAAATTGATTTTCAATTTCAAATTTAAATTGCCTAGGAATTTAGGGAGCAAATAGATGACACTCTTATATGTTTGTTTGGATGCACACAATTCCACCAAAAATTTTTAAATTCGAATTTTTGCACTCAACAAAACCTATAGGTATTTTTAGGGTTGTTACAGCGACGACAAATCGAAATCCTAGCTGTCTAGATAATGATTAGGCAAGACATCAGTTGATGGAAGAAATTGATCCGATCGCAAAAGCTCAAGGACTATCATAGCTATTTGGGTAATCCAAATCTTGAGCAATATTTGAGGAACTAAAGTGAGCTTTCTCACCTTGGTCAACTATGAACAGTAAGCAACCTAAAGCCGTCAGCTGAGTCTACTGCACCAGAATTTCAGGATAAAAAAATTTCCACATTAGGCCTACGGAAACAAGGACGAAATAGAACTCTTCCCTCGGAAGCAGCTCCGCGGTCGCCATGGCTGAACCCTCGCCCAACTCGGTAGTTCCCTAGTCGATGCGGTCGGTGGTGCCCAACGCGTGAGAGGAGGTTCTCGTGAGGGTCGGACTCGGATAGGGCCGAGGCAAGGCCGGAGAGTTTGGTTGGGGTCACGAACCCGCGAGGATAGATGGGGCCGGGTACAAACGCAGGCCCACGTGTAAGAGTAACAGGGATCCCCCCTTTCCCTTCGCCTCAGGCCCTCAAATCGGCGCCGCGGAGGCGCCAGTTTCCGTCCGAGCGTGAGACTCGCAGGTAATCTCCGATTCCGAATTCGCGCCTGGCTATAACAAGTACTAAATCCCTGTAAGGCCTCGTTTAGATCCCAAATTTAACCCTTAAATTCTACTATGTAAAAAGAAGATTCTCATCACATCAAAATGTCATAACATGTATGAAGTATTAAATGTAGATGAAATCAAAAACTAATTATACAATTTTGTTGTACTCTGCGAGACGAACATTTTGAGTCTAATTAATTAATTTTTGGACAATTTTTCACGCATACAAACGAAATGCTACGGTGACGCGTGATTTCCAAAACTCCTAAATTTGGATGCTAAATTGGCATCTCAGCAAGGCAGTTTTCTCATCCCAGTTCGATCCCCAATCATCCGTGTTGTTTAGCGCCGCGCCCTGCCCTGCCCTGCTCCGTCATGTCTTCTCCGAGCGACCGCCGCAGGATCCTGGATTTTCTGGAGAACATGGGTGCCGCAAGAGCTTCACCTCCATCTTTCCGCAGCCATCGGGAGGACCTTGGTGGCGGGGAATACATAACGCGGTACACAGCTCCCGTTGTCCGCCGCCTGGACATCGATAACTGGATAGAAATAGTGGAGGAGGATAGCACGGTGGCGCTGCCACCAGACACGATTCAAACCAGGGATGGCATGGACGTGCGGATTATTTCGGACATCTGGCCTCAAGGTCGGATCCATGAGGTGGAGGAGGATGCTAATCACGACTACAAGCGCGCTCGAGTCCCCGCCTCCAGCAAGGCCATCCTGTGCCTGCCGGAGGTGAGCGCGGGCAACGCCGCGACGGCGGAGTGCGCCGTGTGCCTCCAGGATTTCGTGGCGGAGGACGAGACGGAGATTAGGGCTTTGCCGTGCTCCCACTCCTTCCATCAGCACTGCATCTTCGACTGGCTCCGGGTCAACCATGTCTGCCCACTCTGCCGCCACGCATTGCCCACGCAGCAGGACGATGACGACGAAGAGTGATTGATTGGATGCAGGCGGGCATGCCTGTTCGTGAGGAAGCCTGGATCTTGAAGCAATCTAGATGGATCTGTGGAAGAACGCCCTTTTTCACCAGCAGGCAGGCTGAAGCTTTCAACAAGAGTTGTATAATCTGAAACGAGCGTTGTTTTAGACTTGTCCCTAATGTAAAACTAGTAAACAAGGAGCTGGGAGGATTTGCTTGTTTGTTTGTTTTCTGGCTTAAATTATCAAAGCTCCCGTCTTTTTAGTTTTACTGCTGCGCAGCGTGTTGGTACTATTATGCTGCTAGTATTTGTCAGGGCTTGTTTAGATGGAGAATCGGGGGTGGAGATTTGGGGTTTGGGGTCACTTCGTAATCATTACATCACTGTAGCATTTCGTTTGTAGGTGTGAAAAATTATCCAAAAATTAATTAATTAGGCTCAAAATGTTCGTCTCGCAGAGTACAACAAAACTGTGCGGTTAGTTTTTGATTTCATCTACATTTAATACTCCATACATGCTATGATATTTTGATGTGATGGGAATCTTCTTTTTGCATAGTGAACTTTGTGGTTGCTTTTTGGAACTAAACAAGGGCTCAATCTTGGTGGTGACAAATCGAGTCATATCCTGCTGATAGATTTTTTTAGGTGATTAAGGATTGTACATGACTGCCAAATCATAAGCCTAATAATCCTTGGTAGAAAAATGGAGATAAGTGTAGAAGTATGGCCAGTATATATCTCTGATGAATATGATGCAGTGATTCAGGCAGACATAAAGTATAAGAATAGGGTAAAGGGCTTGTTTGGATTGCGCCTTGGCGTCTCTCGCCTAGGCGCAGTTGCATAACGGGCAGGCAACGTTCTCAGGTCTGATCCCCTCATCCAAATACCCAGAGTGTTAGAGATCTTCAAGAGATTAGCCAAATTATTTTATAAGGTTTAATTTATCTATTGTTAAAAAAAAATATTTCCAACACACTTTCTATATAACCCTCTAAATTTAGTGGCTCTCCATCCCACCTCGTTCGCTAGCTATTTTTAGCTAGCCCTACCTCACTAGCCATCTTTACAGAATCTGTTGGATTACTATGTTATTTGTTAGTCAAATGTATTTTTGAGAACAGCTAAATCAGTCAATTTGACTAGTCTTTTTAGCTAATCTCAGATCGAATGGCCGAGAAAAACGGACAACGTGGCTCAATGGATGGCCCGAGCTTGAACTCAGGATCCGGTCTTTGGAGATAGAAGGTTTGTTTGGAGAAGTTTAGCCCTGAATTTTGTATCAGAAGGAGCTTTATCAGCTATGGACGGCACTCGGCAGCATAACTAACGGACTCCGTGAGTTGTTTTTTTTCAGAAAAACTGCAAAAAGATTTAGTTTCAAACAAATGCCTACCGAATTGTATCACGTATAGCTATTACCTTACAGTCATCTAGACTACTACAGAAGGGGAAAATAATCTCGTTTATTATATCATGATCATGATGAGTATGAATAGGGAAAAATCTCATGCTGAAATACCGTGTGTTTCTGCAACGAAATCGGCATCAAAGTTATATATGGGCCGTAAATATGTGTTTGAGCCCACATTATATTTGTTTCTGGCTATTTCAGGCAGTATAAAGCCCAAAAGGATATCACAGTGCAGGCCTCTCGTTACGTCCCCAAAACACGCAACACTGTTTGTCTTTTAGCTGACCTCCAAAATTCATCATGCTGGCAGAACTCTGAATCACGTGGACTCAATCAAACGAAAGGCCACCTGGACAAACCGACTAGCCGAGAGGTCTAGAACGGCCAGGCAATCTCGGATCGGTGCAGTGACCAAACCCAGGTGTGCCCCGTGCCCCTGCAGATGAATGGTGAGCCTTATCCATCGTACGACGCGCACAGAGCGGTGAACTCCATCGACCAAACACGCACCACCGTGTTCGACCCGTTCTTGCCTCCCCTGCAACTGAAAGCGAAAGTGTCGCTCCATCCATGGCAGCGCTCGCCCTGACAATGGCCTGTAACCAAAGAACGTCATCGTATCCGCCGTGATCTCGATCCCGAAACGGCCATGAAAGACGCAACTTGTTTCGTTTCTGCTACTGAAGCGGGCAAAATTACAGTGATGTGCGCAAATGAAAGTTTCCGCCGCCTGCCTGAACACACTACCGGCCGGCGCAACCAAATGCGGCCGGCCTGCACGGCCCCCGGCGTGTTCTCCGGACGGTTGCCCCGAGGAATGATCAGACAGCTTCGCCTCCGGCGCCGTCGGCAGCTGGTTTGGTGGTTGCCGCGGCGGCGAGAAGCGACGCCCGGCACAGGGGGCAGCTCGCCCGAGCCCGCAGCCACGCGTCCACGCATTCCGGGTGGAAGCCGTGCCCGCACCGTGGCAGCGCCTTCACCTTGTCGCCCTCCGCGAACTCGCCAAGGCAGATGGGGCAGCACTGCGCCGCGTCGTCCGCCGTGCCGGCGCCACCGCCGGCGCGGTACGGCGCCACGGGCAGGCCCGCGATCGCGGCGGCGTCGAGGCCGGGCACCGACGCGGCGGCGGCGGAGGAGGCCGACGACGCGGAGGAGTACCTCGGGAGCATCCCCGCGTCGCGGCGGTCGCCGTTGCTGTCGTTGTAGCGGTGGCACGCCCAGCGGAGGTAGAGGCAGACGGCGACGAAGCAGACGAGGACGCCGAAGAGCGCCAGGAGGACCGGCACGCCGCGGCCGCGCACGGCGAAGTTGCCGTCGTCCACGTCGCCGTAGCGCCACCGCAGCGCCTCCTGCGCTGCCATTTTGCTCTCGCTCTCGGTGCCTGGAACTCGTTACCGCCGTCAGCTTCTCCCGTCGCGCTTGCGCGAACTGAAAAGGGAAAAATGAAGGGCTCGCGTCGCGTCGGGGGCTCGGGGCGTCGCGTGGCTTGTGTGGGCTGGGGCGGGCTCTGCTGCCGTCGCGCGCTTCAAATGGGCGGCCTGGGCGGCGTTTCTGATCGCGTTGGGTCTAAACTTTCTTTGGCAACCGATTTCCTGTGACAATTTTGCTACATTCCTCTGCCTGTAAAGGTTTGACGAAACGCTCCTGGCCAAGAAATGTGCTAATGACTGCTCAGCCCCCCGGTCGTGTTCATGTGGAGTGGGACACAAAAGGATAAAGATGCTATGCGAGTTACGGGTCTCGCCGACCAATCGGCAGATAAGTGGGATGCATTTCTGGAGCTATCAGATCTTCTCTCTCCTAACTTTTTTTGTTTGGGAAGGGTCCCTGTTAGATCGCGTTAATCTGATTGATGCTGCTGAATTGCCGGGGGGAGCCACTGACAGTTGGCCCCGCGCAGGTCTGAATTCGCCACTAGCAGCTGAAGGAACTGTCTCGGCATATATTATCTCGGGTTCTTGCTTCTTAGGGTGGCAGTGTGGTCATTATCACTTATCAGCATAAACCGCGATGTTTCTTCAGAAGCGCAGTAGACAATGGAAAGGTTGGCCGCCGGAGTCTGGAAAGTTCTGAAAGAATCGGATGCTGTAGAGGTAATGTCAGTGGGCGCAGACTGTACTTAGCACCAGCAGTTTTTTTTTTAACTTTGGCAATGCACTTCGCACGAGCTTATCCACGTCGGATACTTATCTTGGAAGGCACGTGAGGTTTTACCTCGAATAGTTTGTTCAGGCCTGGAACAGGTAAGCCAGACTGAAAGAGAGCTCTCTGCTGAGGCCGATGACCTCGAATAGTCAGAATGAGAGATGAGTAGGTAAAGGACGGGTGATCCTAACCGGACACCAGCCTACCAAATTACCGGGCACCGATGGATGGTGGTAAAGCAAAGATGAGCGAGGTGCACGTACAGAAACAGAACAGCCGAGCGAGCACGGGTCGGCCGTGGATCGTCATGAACAGCACATGTTCACGGCCGGATCCGACGGCTTTCCGTGCGGTTACCGACTCGGCAGCATCATTACGATCATCAGTTTGTGCAGAGCACATATTCTTTGGGACCTGTATGCATCACTGTAAGGTGTTCATGATGATCATTTTTTTTTTGTCCCAGTGAAACAATGGTGGCAGCATGGTCAGTCCTAAGAAAAAGAAAGGGAAAACGAGCCAGGCCTAGTGCTCGAGCGAGCAGCGGCGCCAGGCCCAGCCGCCCAGGAAAAACGCCAAATTTGTGTCTCCACGCCGTGCTCACAGTTCACGGGACCTAGGGCTCATGTATACATGCATGCAGGCAACTGATGCACACGCGCACCACGTCCTTCCTCTGTCCGTTTCTAAAAAAACAAAAAAAAAAACGTATCTTCGCACTCACACATCATCTGTCGGACGGAGACCCTTTTCTAATAATAGGAATATATTTATAAAATAAAACCCAAAATTATTACAAGTTCCACCCATGACCCATGAGAAAACCGATATCCTGCTATTGTACGAATTGCTAGGAAAACAACGCCTAGCCCCTGGAAGAAAGGGTAACTCGACTGATCTCAGATCTGTTCTTGCTAACGATGATGCTAGAGTCCCCTAAAAAAACGATGATGCTAGAGCGCCAACAACAATATCAAGAATTATCACGAAGGCGATAAAGAGCTAGATTGTCTAAGTTAGACATGCAGAGGAGAACGATGAAGGGTCGCCAAGACTTCATAAGATCAACGTATGGACCAAGGGTGAGAGCACACATACGAACACGAGCTAGAGTGGGGCGAAGGCCATCTAACACTGGCATGTTCGAGTTGGCTACTTGAAAAATGATGTGTTATGTTTTTGCCTTTAAACATATAAAAAAGACCAAAAACGCCCCTAAATGTCTATATAAAATATATTTATTGAGAGGGTCATCCGTGTGTTGTAATTATGGGGCGTTCCCTCCGAGCTTCTCTATAAATACAAGACACATTTCCATTGCGTAGCAAGTTTTCTAAACATTTCGTCATGAATTATCACATCCATTTTTTGAGTTGAATTGCCTTTCGAACCTTAAAACTAATCCCAACACCATGCAGGCATCTTATCTTACTATTACTGATTGGAGGCTCCTTTTGGAGGCTCCACGTTAATTCTCACGAGACGCGCTAGGAAAAAAGATAAATCCTAAAAATTCTCATAATAATCAGAAATATTTGGCCATTGATTTGGTGCACTAAATCATTTTAGCCTTTAGATCTATTATATTTTCTAAGAAATTACCCACTTATGCCATTATTTACAGCCTAAAATAACCCCTGAATTGATATCTAAATTACCCACCTCTGCCATCGTAAAAATGATACTCTGTAAACATTAAACCTCTAAATTATCCATGTTATATATTAAATATATATATATACATTAAAAATATAAAGATTTCCCCCTGATCTTTATGTGAAATCTAATATAAAGACCTATCGATACTGTCAAATAGTCATGATTGATTCTTAATTACCAATACTCCGTATTAATGTGGCAGCAGAAGTATCTAATTTCTCACACTTGGAAAAATAATGAAACAACAGTGTAAAGAAATAAACATTTAGTGGTTTATTAAGGAGCCCATTGTATGTATTGATCTACAAGTCATATTAGCTCCCTCCGTCCCTAAAACATGCTATTTTAAAATTTTTTAATACATATTAGCGTTAGATGAAATTTAACAAGCTACCCGTAATCAGTACGTGACTCCGTTTCTTTGGCTAAGGTAATTAAGGGAAATATTTTGTTAATCACTCATGCATGTTGCACGGATTATCAAGATTCATGAATCTATTATATTTGTTGAAGGGGTAGTATTCACATTTTAAGATTGATAGCCCGTACAGCGGGCTGATAGACTAGTATACACCAATGACAATGACCGAGGATACATGCATATCGCGACGCGACAACATCCCGTCGTAATTTTACTGTCTCACCCAGCCAAGAGCTCAAGACAGTCCACTGGCCACTCCGGCCGGTCCCCCTGCGGCACTGGCACATAGCCAGCGGCACGGCAAGGCAACCCGTGCGCTGCCAAGGAACCTGCGCGCAGAGCTGGCTCACCGGGCACAGGGCGCTGCAGAGCTAGTCGAAGGTCTCGCCGACCGACGCAGGCAGACGTGAATATATCAGTAGCTGGCCTAGCTTAGGGCACCCGCAACAGTTATAACATGTTACAGGTCAGCTATAGCAGTCATTGTAGATTAGCCATGCAATGATTAGCTATAACATATATTTATAAATTTGGTGGATCCCACATGTCAGAATTTTTTAATCACATATCTCTCTCCTAAGCTCTCCGTCTTTCCAACCTCAGTTCTTCCCAGCTGCCGACACCCCTGAATCCCCGCGGGCCGCGGTTCTCAACTCCGGCAATCCCTGCCTCGTCCTGGTCCGGCAGCCGTGCCCCGCACCAGCGGCACGCGTTGCTTCTGCTCGCGGTGGCTCAACGGCCACGGCCAACGGCCTCGCCTCCGATCACGGCCGCGGCACGTCGGAGCTCGGCGTGTTCCAGCCCGACTCGCCCGCGACGGCGGCCTGCCGCGCTACTCCTCATCGCTTGGCGCAGAGGTGGCCCAGCGCTGTGTTGCCCACCCCGCTATCTTCCCCCCGCGGTCCACCTTCTGCTCGCAGAAATCCGGACGCGCTGCAATCCGACGGTCGTGGCCCTCCTCCATGTGCTGGACTGCAGGTGGCCACATCCTCCTCCGTGCACTGCTATGCGTCCGCCCGTCGGCAGGAAAAGATGAATGCTGCAGTTTGGATTTCACGAATTGGAGCAAGGATTTGGCTCTCGTGGTAGATTAGGTGATTCCTTGGGCTACTAGAGAGAAGCGAGCTGCAACGTGCTGTGTTCGCCGATTTGGTAGAGAGCAAAGGGGAAACGGAGGCGGCCTGAGCTGCTTGGATGGGTGGATGTGGGCTCCATCTCCGACGACGCGGCTGCCCCGGCTCGTCGCCTCCGCAGCGCCCGTTCCTCTCCTCCGCCCATACTCGGTCTTCGCCCATCGCCCATCCTGACCCCGATCACGCGCTGCTCGGTACGTCGTCGTCCGCGCGCTTCGCTTCGCCCCGCTGTTGGGACCTGGCCGCCGGCTGGCCGCACCCCCACCTCGACTCCTCGCGCGTCCGGCGTCCGCGGCGTGCCCCCTTCGGCCCTCCCACTCCCCGGCCTCGTCGATGAGCCAAGTGAGCTCCTCCGCCTCGAGGTGGCTAGGCCGCGCTGCTCCTCTCTCCGCTCAGTCTGCCTCGCCTCGTCCGCATCCACCGTGGGGCCCGCTCAGCACGGGGGTACGTGCTAGCGGCTCTCGCCATTCCTTCTCTCTTCAATCTCTTTCCTACGTGGGGTGCCGTAGAGAGTCTATCAACCCCGTTGCGGATGCCCTTATAAGTATGTCTTTCCGATCGCTTGGCAATATTTTAGCGCCCTAAAACATCACGTCTGCCGCTACGTAACATAGCGCCGGTTCTGCCAAAATCTTTGGCTCTGATCACAATTCTGAATTCACACGGGTGGATGGACGTCGCCGTCCTCGTCGATGGAACGAGGCCTTTATTCTCAGCACAGTCCAAGCAGTCTTAAGCACTGCACACGGATGCGGCCTGCGGGGATCATCTAGCGCGTACACTTGGGCACCGTGCCCCTCCGACCGGCAGGCGAACGTTTGCGCTGCCGCCAAATCAGCTAGTTCCATGGCTAATTATGCCCGTACTCCCAAATAGTTTTACAAAGAGAAGTGATTCTCTGCTGATCTGTGAAGTGATTCTCTGAAATAAACTAAGAGGCTGGGAGCCGAAAAAAATAGCTTCTCCTGATTCTGTGAAGTGATTCTCCATTCTAATTTTGAGAGTTTATGATAGAAAATAAAATAGAATCACTTTCAGCCACAGAATCACTTCTCTCAGAGAATCATCTCTCATAGAGAATCGGAATCAGGTGAAGCTCTAGCAAACAGGCCCAAAGCGTTATTAGTTAGTGTGTATTCATAGACAGAGAATTTGAAAGCAGTGATTAATTTAAAACAGGTACAATAACACTCTCAATTGGTGGAGCCCGAAACCTGATTTTTTAGCTTCCTTCTTTTTCGTTGTTAGGGGGACCAATATAATAGTGGCTACTTTTTCACACATTGATTGAATTCAATTTTGTAATACAAATCCTACAACCATAGGGGGGCTTGGGCCCTCCCCTCTCATCCTGTCACTAATACGTGGACATCTTTGTGTTGAGAATGTGTTATAATTAGTTCACTTACTGTTATATATTGGGTTATATATCTAGTAAGATATATACTTATACGGTCTTATATGTAGAACACATTTCTTATATGTGCACACTGGATGACAATGCTCACAATTTAACTAGAAAACCATGAAGCGTGTGTTTCCCTGGTTTGATGCTCGTCACTTTGCATCAAAAATATAACTTGTTCTATCTCTTCAAGCTCTATCTATCGAGCTATGATGAATATAAGTTGTACAGTACTTATTTAAGTCATTTTCAGTCATGCTTTTTCTTGTTTCGGCCGGCTACCTTAATTGCATTGCTTATTTCTTCACCCTAGCACTAGACTACTCTAATTAATTCTTCAAGTATCAAAAGGGGTTAATTGAAGGGCAGACATGGTCATTTCACACACACGCCATTAATTATAGCGGTCTAAGTATATAAAATAGCTTATATTTTTGATTTGTATAGTAGAAGTTAGTGTGCTCCTTTGCATTGCATCCCATGCAGGCGAAGATATTTTGATTTTTGCTCAAAGATTGTCATATATGAGGTCCATAATGGAGTTCTCCTTTGTAAAACCTGGAGAAACAGGGAAAATAAAAACTAAGTGAATTTTGCAAATAATATATATTTAGTTAGGAGAACATAACGGCATACAAGTCCAGAGTGATGGTTTTATCATCTAGCAGATCCGATGATTCTTCATCGATCGATACGAACAAACTAGCTAACTAGGAAACATGCATGCGGCTACGGTGTATATCGTCTGTGATCACTGATCAGCAGATATCATGCATGCATACTGTGAGAACACTAATCGACTGAGACTCCGAGAGAGGTAATTGATCAAGTACCTAAGCTTTTGCTCAGTAGAGGTACTATCAGGGCCTGGACGTACGGAATCTGCTACTATACCTTATGCAACTACAACAACTATATAGCTACTTATTCTAATAAGAGCCGGGCATATCAGTCTCCCCATCGTCGAGATCACACACAGAGTAGCATGCGGCTGCAGGCTCCTCGACGAAGACGCAAGACGGCAACGGAGGCAGCTCGTGCCCACCGCTCATCCGCCCGGGATGATCAAGCCCGTGCAGCTGATGATGGGCAGCGACGTCGTAGCTCACCGCTTCCTGCAGCGGAGCCTGGAGCTGCATCACCTGATCCTCGCATGAGCCGCCGCCGCCGCCGCGGCAGCTCGCCGCGAGTGTCACCTCGCCACCGACAGCGAGGGCGGAGTACGCGGCAGCGAGCTCGGCCGGGCACCCCTCCTCGTGCTGCATGAGCGCGGCCTGGTGCAGGGTGACCTGCGCCTTGAGGAACTTGACGTAGTGGATGGCCTGCTCGAGCATGGACACCGTGTCCATCTTGCTGCCGCCGGGGACGAGGCTGCGGAGCACGCGGAAGCGGTCGCTGATCCGGTGCCTCCGCTCGCGCGCCGCCACGCTCTGCGGGTCCGTCGAGAGCTTGGCACCGGAGCGCCGCCGCACGCCTGCGCCACCGCCGCCGCCGCGCACCCTGCTGTCACTGAGGGCGCCGGCCGCCGCCGGGTGGTGGAGGTAGGGCTGCGGGTGGTGGATGATGGGGAGACTGCGTGGGTCATACATGGCTTGGTAGTGATACGGATCCATAGCTAGTGATGCGCGGGCGCCTAGGTGTGCAACCACTGCACTGTGCTGGTGGCTTTGCTGGTTTTAGCCCTAGAGAGCTAGCTATGGGTTTGGGAGGAGCCCATGGCGGGTATATATATACTCAGCGTGGGATTGCATGGAAGGGTATAGGCAGCAGGTAAGGTAAGCATATGCAGAGCACAAACTAGCTAGATTGCGTTTTCCCAGTATCAAATTTTGGCGAAATGGGGTTTTCCGCTCTACAGACTCTTTGAAATGCAGGAATTGAATGAGCTAGTAAACACATGAAATTTATAGTTCGTGGGAAATACAAGTGCAACGTTTCTTTTAGGCAAGCTTAAAACTAGTGAAAGCAAAATATCCTAATACTGAGAAAATAATACAGGAATGATTTAAATATAAAGCTCGGTGGAGTTATTAATTTCTTGAAAGTTCCCTACCAACGAGCTATATGCATATTCAAACAAATCTTGTAGTGTTGTGAAATCGTTGTTCTATATATTCCCCTGTTTCTGACTCAAGGGGTCATTGATTTGATTTTTTTACATATATTCAAATTCGCTAAAGCTGATCTATTTCTCATTTGTTCCAAAGAACTGCAAAGTTTATAATAGGTCCTAAAAGTCTAAAATAAGTTTAACAGTTTGAGAATTGAACTGCACGTTCTCTTTTTGTCGCTTCTATATGGTGTGTGTAAATTCACTTTTACTTGATGAACTGAATAGGTAGGCGACGACCTTCATGCACTGAATAATAAGTACGTACAGGAACGGATAGCTCTCCTCTTTCCAGCAACCATCCATAGATGAGTAATGAATTGAATGATCGAAAGGCCTCTATAGGGTATTGGTGAAAAGAGGTGGCCTAGCTAGGGTTTCAGGGAACAGTACACTCTTTTTATCATGTGCCCAAGCGAAAACAATTACAAGATCACATGATTGGTACCGGTGTCACATCCACCTTGTACATATGACCTCCCGAGAGGCAACACATCCCCGGAGATGGAGGCAAAGAGACAGCATAGAATAATACTACCTATTTATTCGTCTCCAGGTACCTTCACCTCAGGTCTCTTCACATCTTGTTCGGGTTCCTGGAATTTGTATAGCTGCGAAATGATGAGTTTTCGTTGAAGACAACGCTCCTTCACCCATCAGCCTAGAGTATACAGCCAAATTGATATTGCCTCAGTCCCAAAATATAAGGTCCTAAAGGTTCAAACTCAAGAAACAATAATGAGAGAAAATGATCTCTATACCCCTCATTTTACACTACCCACCAACTCTCCACGTACCCACCAACCTCATTTAGTTTTGTCCTATCCCTCTAGAACCTTATATTTTGATACAAAATTTGAACCCTCCAGGACCTTATACTATGGAAGGGAGGGAGTAACTATCTTTTTCGGGTCCATCAATGTGCATCTCGAGGTATCAAAATAATATATATCTTGCTTGTACCAGGAAATGGTACTTCCGATAACAACATTTGATACTTCCCATGTCATTAAAAAAAATTACATATCAATTTATAATGAAGATTTACTATTATTCAGTCAAATCTACTATATACTTCCGTCTAAATATTTACATGTCGCCTTAGTCTCAGACACAATGTAAGTAGGGGTGATAGAAGGTGTTAGCATTTAAACGGGCTAAGCATCGGATTACACGGAATATACAGACAATTAAACAGACTAAATGACCGTTTAAACAAACTATGGAGTAGCTAACCTTATTGATGACTCTTCTCATATACTTCGTATCTCTTTACACTATAAAAAACTCACATTTATCTACGACATTTAGTACCGGATATAAAAAGAACCGGTACTGAAGTGGTATGGAGGCCCCGAAAAACATTTAGTATCGGCTGGTAACACGAACCGGTGCTAACCGTGCACATGATAAAAGATTTTCTAACGGTGCTAACAGCTTCTCGGTGATCTCATATTCATGGCATGGGATTTCTTCTGGAGGCCAGCCCAGCCATATATAGCCGCAAAACGTAAGGCGTCGCATACTCCAAACCTGTTGAATCGAAGAAGGTGCATGGACGGGCATGTTCCAACTTCCAAGCAACCTCCCAATCGTACGTGCGCGCGAGTACACTTCTTGGAAATAGAAGCCCGGCCGTGTGACATACTGACATGCATGGGGTACACGTACGTGCGTCGTGCTTGGGTCCCACGGTATAATCATTTCTCGATTTTTATGCATTACGTTTAACCGTTCGTCTTATTCAAAAAATTTATAAAAATATAAAAACAATTATGATATACTTAAAATATATACGATGATAAAACATGTCATAACAAAATAAATAATATTTTTATAATTTTTTTAATAAGACGAACAGTCAAACGTAAACAGAAAAAGTCAACGAATGATTATATTATGGGACGGAGGAAGTATATTGCCAGGAACAGTGTCCAGCCGCGTAGTGGGCTCTACCCGTATCGATGACCACCGCCTGGCGTATCTTTGGCTGTGTCCGGACTGGCCGAGCGCTCTCGAGACAGCTACACGCCAGAGCCTCTCTCGTGCCTGCCTTGGCGAGCAGAAAGTAGAGCTACCTAGGCCTGTCATGTCACGATAAACAAAAGCAAAGCTAGGCAGAGCGGAGCTACAGTTCACTCTAGCTGAACGCTGATGAAAAGAAGGTGAAAGAAAATGGCCTCCGTACGTACACAGGCGTGACTCATGACTCATCCCCTTTGGGAGATTTCCTTGCAAAAAAAACGTACTTGCACTGTATCGGCTGCATATCATGCCGATCCATCAATTCCGTTGTGCACAAGCACAAGCACAAAGCACAACGGTGTTGTTGTTTCTCCTTTTATGATGATACTGTAGAATCGATCACACACTGGTCACGGTCACCGAGCGTTGGAAATCCGTGGGGGTTTGTGAATTGTCCAGCGAGGATTAGCGTGATCCGTCGTTGTGGAAAGCTCGGGATTCCCTATCCCAGGAACGCCGCCCGCGCATGCACTGCGCTGGAATACCTACCACGCGCACCGAACTTCTACTGGCCGTGACGTACCCGAGGCTATGAACAGTGCCGTGAACGGTCAGTGGCGTGGCGCGCGCGCGATGGAGCCTGCCCAGTCTCCCCGCGAGAACCCGGGGTACGTACGCGTACGGACGCCACGGCGTCGCGTCAGGGTCAGGGGGCCGGGGCAGGCAGGGGCGTGAGGTGAATAGATCGCCATGTGACATTCCTGTGTACGTACACACACCCACACGCGCTGGCTATAGGGTTTGCGTGGGTAGGGAGGGGGTGACTGTGTGACGTGACGTGGCCGGCCGGGACGAGAAGCTGAGCTGACGGTTCAGCAGAGAAGGCGCGGAGAGCACAGCGACGGACGGATCGCCCCCTACCTGCTCCCGCCTGCGGCAGCGCAGTGCCGTTTCAGATCTGAGCAGGGGAGAGAGAGAGCAGTGGGTGCTGGGTGGGCAGGCGCGCTCCTCATGAGCTCATGATAGGAGGGGAAGGCCCGGCCGCGCGCGGGGCCCTGCCGCGTACGTGCCCGTCCCGTCCGTCGCGGTCGCGTCACCACGCGCCCGTACGTACTCCTCGTCTCGTGTCTCCTCCTCCAGTACTACCACTCCGGCCACTCACTGACTTCTAGTTCTTCTCTTCTCCGATCGAACCCTCCCCTTCGCTCTCCTGCATGCGCTGCACTGCACGCTCGGTCGACTCGAGAGCGTGCCCAGATGGATCAGCTCGTCTCCCGGTGCCGTGTGCCGTGCTCCGGCCGTGAGCGGTTCGTGCGTGCGCCTGCTCTGCTCTGCCCGCGGACGGCGCGCCGGCAAGATCTTGCTCGCGTCTGGATCTGGCCAGTGGACACCGTGCGACACGGTGCCCAACGCTCATGGCGCGACTGCGCCCGCCGTACGGCCGGCGGCCGTCCAACTTGTTAACTTTTCCATCGCGCGCTGCTCGTCGGACGGGCCACGCCGCGACTTCCATCCGATCGGTCCAAAACCCTGCCTCTCGATCTGACCCACTCTTGCGGGCTTCCCGCCGGCTTCACCGGCGTAAGTCTGCAACGACCATTTTATTAGCCCGAGGAAAGAAAATATTCAACACCCCTCAACCGATAAATCGGATACTGTATTTGACAGGCACAACTTTTAATACCATCCGATTTACATCCTCGTTGGTTTACCTTGCGATAAATTAAACCATAGTGATAGTTTGAGAGGGTCAAGTAAACTTTAAAAAGAAATCAAAATTATCTTTTAGAAAATATATGCAATTAAAATCCTAAAATTTGTCTTACTCTTAGAATTTTCATAAAAAATCTTTTTCTCTAAGAAAAATATGGAACCAATTTATGTTTTTTCTAAAATTAAGCACTATCTTTTAGTGCTTAGTTGTAGGTTATTTAATTATTTACTTATAAGACTAGTTGACCCCTTGAACTGTCAGTATGGTCCAATTTATCCTCTCATTGCTGATGTGGCGATACAACAGTAAGAGCTGCCCCTAAAACCATTGAAGGACGTAAATTGGATGGTTTCAATAGTTAGGGGCATGGAATAACCATTTTTTGGTTGAGGGGTATAAATCGGACATCGTCAGTAAATGAGGGGTGTTGAATGGAGTTTTTCCTTAGCGCCATCTACAACATCGGCCCACGGTTGGGCAGGCTCCAGTGGGCCTGGTCCAGTGGTAGCCCGGGTACTGGCGGTGTTGGTGCCAGGGCATTAACGATACCTCTGCTGTTTAATTAATTATGAATAGCAGTGGTTGTCTCAAAAAAAAAAACGTTGTTTCTCTGTCCTTAAAAAAGAAAAAAGAGACAGGTTGTTGCATTCCAGTTTGCAGCAACGCAAGTGCAGCTGCACAGCACAGACCCGATCCAAATCACCTAAATGGAATTCGACGGCCGTGTTTCAGGTAAAGCGCAACCGCGGCAGCCTGCCCGCTGCGTTTGATCAGGATGCCCTGCAAACGGTGGAGCGCACACCAACGGTTATTATTCTATTCATCATACAAAGAAAATTCCTAAAGTAGAGTGGATCAAGGAAACAACGAGCACAAGAAACCAGCACACTCAGATGCAGGTGGAACCGAGGGAACATGGAGAACCAAAACCTTTTTGTTGAAAATCTGTTCGTGTGTTGTACGTAGCCCCGGTTTTTCTATGCTCTCCTTCCAACGTTTTTTTAGTCTTCGTCTTCCGCCGACCTGCCACCGGCCTTTGCCGTCCTGCCATACACGCCAACCACTGAACACGTGACTTCCCAGGGTTAATCCACTGATATCACTAGTACTCTGATTTCTATATTCTGTCGCTAACGGCGACACTCTCGAGGGGCAAATGCTTCTCTAGACAGGCACATTCTGCTCACTAGACGGCATCCACGCTTTATTCTTGTAATCTTGCCTTAAAAAAATCTGTGTATTAGTACATTGCATTTCTGTTTTTTTCATAACATTAACATGTGGTTTTAATATGCTGCATAATTTACAACAAGCAGTAGCACATTAACTACAAATACTTTCATAAAAATAACATCGATTAAGAGTTCAGTTTGTAGGAATATTTATAATAATGGATAAATAAAATCCTTTTAAAATGCTTATATTCGTGAACCGAGAGAATTTGTGGTGCAATATTCAAAACAATACGAACATTGTTCCAGAAAGGTAGCCACATATAACAATCGATTTTTTGTTTTTGCTGTATTGTTAATTCTAAATCTACTACGGCATGTGGATTAGTCGCACCTAACAACTAAACCGTCGTTTGGATTTATCCCTACCAGCTTGGTAGCCTATTTTGTGTGTGGCCGTCAAATGGACCTTTCTGATCTCAGATTCACAGTACGCAAAGACACAAAGGGCCATACTCTCGGAACACGTTGTACCTGTGCCGCGATAGCGCCTCGTGACATTATTGGCCCCCCTGTAAACGCAAGAATTTCACGGAAACCACGTCGTCACGACGCTGAGGAATAGGATATCGTCCATCATCCTGCCAAATTAGGGAGTCAGCAGCATCTCCTGTTTACCTGCTCCTGCGACTGGCGTCCTGTGGAGCTCTGTAGAGGCTTCGGTTTCAATGACCGAACCAGTTTCACGAACATGCCACGAGGCCGGACGGCCCCAATGGTCGCCGCATATGAGCCCAAACAAGGCCCGGCCCGCGCCGACCCCACAATCTCTCGGGGAGACCGCCCCCTATCCACGGCGGAGTCAGCAGCACACGACATCCACCCCGACCCCAGCTCTGTCTGTTCCCCTCTGCCTTCCGTCATCCAGCGTCCGTCCTGCACCTCGCGAGAATCCAAAGCTGTGTGTACTTGCGGCAAAGCGCTCGCAAATCCTACTCCCACCTGCAACCCAACACCGACTCCTCCTCCTCCCTCCCTTCCTGCCCTGCCCCTCTGCTCCCCGCCCCCAATCCACCGTCTCTCTCCCCTTGCTTCACCGGGAGGGAAGGCACCCGGGAGGCCGCCCCGCCACCGTTCGCAAAAGCCACGCGCCACCAAACTTTTCCCTCACCCCGTCGCTTTCGCGTTCAGCGCGGACCCAAACCCGGTGGGTCGGTCGGTCGCCGAGGCGGGCGGGGCGTTAAAGGCGTCGGCGGCGAGGCGGGATGATGAGCGGCAAATCGGGCGGGAGGGACGCCGAGGGCGAGTGGGAGGTCCGGCCGGGCGGGATGCTGGTGCAGCGCAGGGACGGCGAGGCGGCCGGCCCCGTCGTCAGGATCAGGGTCTCGTACGGCGCCACCTTCCGCGAGGTCATCGTGCCGGCGCAGGCCACCTTCGGTACGCTACGCATCCCTCTAGTTTGCTGATCCCCCTTCCGTCTGTCTGTCGAATATCCGCATTGTTAGAAGCAGACAGGGGCTTGGGGTTGGATCTTGAACGGTCAACTGGCAGTCTAGTGGATGAATTTATTTTACTCAATCTAGGATTCCTCAGTTCCTTGTCCCAGCGATTGATCTAGATGACGTCATTACTAGGCAAGTCTAGATGAAGAACAAAGGGGTCTGAAATATTCATGTCGAGATAAAAAGTGCTTGGTACTTGATGAATTGATCATGACCCTCGCTCGTTAGCTTTTCGTACCAATGCCTTTTGCCATTGGTCTCTTTGCAAGTACTTATTATGCTGTAGTTAGCCTAGCTGTTACCACTAGGTTCACAAATACTAGTAAGCAGTAACTGTTTAACTGTTACATTATTGCTACTTGTGAGCTGTGATAATCATATCAATCGAACCGCATTGGCTTATATCCTCATAGGCAATAGGAAAAACAATTACATCATCATCTAGGGCTGTTGTATAAATATAAAATATCCGAGCTCTACCAGCTTGGGGAGCATTGATTTTCGCAGCCAATCTGTATACGATTTTGCTTTAGAAGGAAGCTGAATCAGATTATTTATCCCTGAATGACCTGTATAAAGTGCATAAATGATTGTTGCTTCTGCATTGGTTGCTTCAAGTTGTGAATTACGATATCCTAATAGGCACTTCATAACTTCTATATGAAGGTGAGTTGAAGAGGATCCTTGTTCAGACTACTGGCGTGGAACCTGAGAGGCAGAGGCTCTTCTTCCGTGGCAAGGAGAAGAGTGATAGTGAGTTCCTGCACGCAGCAGGTGTCAAGGATGGAGCAAAGTTGCTTCTGCTTGAGAAGCCTGCCCCTGCCACCATGGAGCAGAAGGCTGAGCCTGTGATTATGGATGAGAGCATGATGAAGGCGTGTGAGTCTGTTGCTCGTGTCAGAGCTGAAGTTGATAAGCTCTCTGCTAAGGTGAAGGAACAGTCCTGCTGACTGCCCTATTGGTTGGAGCAGTAATGTATCATGTTTTCTGGTGCTGATGCAGTTCCTTTGTAGGTGGTTGACTTGGAGAAGAGCGTTCTTGGAGGGAGAAAGGTTGAGGATAAAGAATTTGTCGTCTTGACAGAGCTGCTTATGATGCAGCTGCTGAAACTTGATGGCATTGAAGCTGAAGGAGAAGCAAGGGCACAGAGGAAGGCTGAGGTACAGAACTAAACACTTCATGCCGCTATTTTCGCATGTGCTACATGTTTGATGAGAGTGCGTTACAAGGGATGAAACATTTTCATGCAATGCTCTTGAGATAGATTATATTCATGTTGGGAGTTGCAGACATGACCTCACCTGATCTTACATTCATTTTTCTTCTTCTGTTTTTCCTTGGCTGAAGTATAAATCGCAATAGTGGGAATTTTGCCACTGGACACTCAAAACGTGTTACCTTCACTGAAAGACACTGAAAAACTGACCTTTGTTTTAGGACACTAATTTTGTGCATATTTGCCGATAGACCTTTGCTGATGGTGTTCTCCAGCTAAAGTTCAGCAAGAGTAACCACTTTTAACATTTGCTGGAGGACACACAGCCATTTATGCACAGAATTATAGTGTCTAGCAGCAAAGAACAGTTTTGCTAGTGTCTTTCAGCAAAGTTGACACGTTTTGAGTATCCTCTGGTCTTTTAGCTTCCTGTTTTCACCCTAATTTTTTGTTCTACACCAACTGCGGTGCTTAAGAGCAAACAATTCCTTGATATAATGCTATTTAAATCCTCAGTGTGTTCCAATTATGACCAAGTGTCCAACATTATAATTTCAAAATTGTGCAAAGGTATGAAGTTACATTAAGTGTGCCTTCACAATCTCCTCGTATACCTTAATATTTTTCTGTCTTATTTTAACATATACATAGTGCATTTCGAAGCAAAATCTAGCATTGTTTGGAGTTAATTTTGGAAAATTCATAAGCACAAGTCGTTGGTTGAGAATGTCATATGGTTAGCAGGGTGTATGCATTTGCACAACTTTTGATAGTCTATGCCTATATGATTTTAGTTTTGGATTAGCTGATAGAGCTTTGTATTCGACTTCTCAGGTGCGCCGTGTTCAGTCCCTCGTGGAGACCTTGGACAAGCTGAAAGCTAGAAATGCTAACCCCTTCAGTGATCACAACAATGCTGTTTCAGTGACGACACAGTGGGAGACATTTGAGAACGGCATGGGCAGCTTGAGCGCCCCACCACCGCGTGTTTCTTCGACGCAAGCCAACACTGACTGGGAGCAGTTCGACTAGGTTCAGATGAAGCTATTGATGTATCATGTAACTTGTGAGATCAGTATGGACATTCCTTTCACAGGCAGCAAGGTGTTGTGTATATGCACCACGTTTGATGCCTTTTGCTGTTCTCGCTGCCTGTGATTGATACCAAATGATACCGTGTGAAATGCATCGCTCATTCGAGGCTCGTATTTCAATCTGCTCCCACTGTCTTGGCTGCCTTCTTCATGGGTAATGATAACATCCTTGGCCAGATTCTTTGGAGCACTAGCTCAACTCGTCATCTGTGTACATGTTTATTGTTCAGAAACTTGACATCGTTGCTTTCCCTGGATTTTAGTATAAACCAGATATAAAGAGTAACCACTGGCTGGCCGTCCAATGCTAGTAGAGTAGTAGTACGAAGTGAGTTTAGCAGACCTTACGAGTCTGGCCAAATCTCAGTAAAAGCTGTCTATCGACAAAGAATAAAGGAAAAAAAGTAAAATGCACAGACGGTCCTTAAACTTATATTCAAGTGTCATTTAGGTCCATAAACTCTTAAAATGCATTTTTTGCATTTTTATGCCACTAAACTTGTCCTCGTGGTTATATGGGTCTCTAAACTCTCAAAATGTATTTTTAGGTCCTCGAACTTGTGTAGGGTGGCCCAGGCGTGGGGTTGGTCGAGACCCAACAAGTTAAGGTTTCCCGGCCCTAGGTAGACTCACTCAAGGAAATGCTCAATCTCACTAAAGACTAGTATGATAGGGGAAGAGTGGCTCTCCTTTTTAAGGTGGCTTCCTCCTCCTTCGCTAAGCAATGTGGAATAATTCGGACGTGCATGACTGCCGCCTACCCTGTTGTGCGCCTGGCCAAACCGCCTGCATGACTGCCGCCTACACTGTTGTGCACCTGGCCAAACCGCATGTACGAATGTCACCTACAGGCCAAATCGTACCCAAGGATGTCCTCATCAGGATGGATAGGGGCTTTAGTCCCGGTTTTCTAACCGGGACTAGGCGTCCGGGGCTAAAGGGGTCACCCCTCCCGGATGCACAGCCGCGACTAAAAGGGACATTTAGTCCCGATTGGTTACATGGATCGGGAATAAATGGTCCTAAAAAATAAAAATAAAAGGAGTTGAACCCAAGGAGGCGCGTGGGATTACTACAAGTCACGCGAATTTTCACGCGTGACTAGGCGTCCGGGGCTAGAGGGGTCACCTCTCCCGGATGCACAGCTGCGACTAAAAGGGAACTCTAGTCCCGATTGGTTACACGGATCGAGACTAAAGGGTCTAAAAAAATAAAAATGAAAAGAGTTGAACCTAAGGAGGTGCGTGGGATCACTGCAAGTCACGCGAATTTTCACGCGTAAATACGCATGTGCGGCGTGTGGGATTCGAGCCCAGGACCTCCTGCCTCACGTGTAGCCTCCCTTACTATCTCACCTATACAGCACATGCGATACATCCGTAGGTGCTTTCTGTTTAAATTATCCCGTGAAGAACTTTTAGTCCCGAGTGGTAACACCAACCGGGACTAAAAGTCACCCTTTAGTTCCGGGATCTAGAAAAAATGCGAACTGAGACTAAAAAGATATTTGTCTCGGATCAAAATGCAACGGGGACAAAAGGGATAGATGAAAAGTCACTTCTCTACTAGTGTATATTTCCATAAACTCGTCATGGGTATCATCATAAGCCCAAACACGCGAGAAGATGAGGACTCCACCTTATTTTCACACTATATATCTCTTTTTTTTCTGTATTATGAGAGTCTGGGAACCCGGATAACACACTGGGACAAGTTCGAGGACTTGAAAATAAGTTTTGAAACATTGGGGACCTAGATGTCACACCTAGACAAGTTCGAGGATCTAAAAATACAATTTGAGAGTTTAGGGACCTAAATGACACCGCATAACAAGTTTAGAGACCGATGGTGTATTTTACCCAAAAAGTTACTACCCTCAAGTATGGATAAAGTCTAGATAACCCTTTAAAGTATATTTTTATCTGTTTTACACCTTGAACTATTTCAATCGGTACAATTTATCCCTTTGTAAGATTTCTCTTTTTTGTTTCTTCATGCACACATGTTATTTTTTGAGTTGAAATTTTGTGGTATAATAGAGCGATTATAAATTATATTTCAAAAATATATTATGATTTTTTTCATCGTTATTTTGAAATGATATGAAATGTAATAATAAATTAACTAATCAAACTAGATTTATGAGAAATAATGATGAAAATTTTGTATTATATTTTTGAAAAATACTATATGTGGGTCTGTATCATCCCACTAAAATTTAGCTTAAAACACAACTTATGCATGGAGAAATAATAAAGACAAATATTATAAAGGGGGTTATTCAGACTTTATTCATACTTGAGGGTGGTAATTTAGACTTTTTTCAAGAATAAACTGTAAAATTATTGTTTATGTTACATTTAGTCCTTCAGATTTTATCTCGTGTCGATAAAATGGTCTCGTCCAGTTCAGCACAACAGTACTACGGAGCACCATGGACTGGCAGCAAAACATGCTCGTTCTGCTATTCTGCTACCTTGAGTTTGACGCTACAACTGAATGGTGATGCCTCTAGCTCCCATGCCGGCCAGCCGGTGGTCCACCGTCTCCTCCCTGACGTCGTTGCCCCACGCGCCGACCCTCGCCGCTTCGCTGCGCCCCACGTCGAACCTCTCGCCGTCGCCCCAGAGCGCGTAGGCCTCCTCCCCGTGCGCGGCGTCGTCGCCGATCCTGAGCTGGTCGTCGGGCATGCGCAGCGGGACGACGAGGCCGACGACGAGCAGGATGCCCGTGGTGACCGCGACGTTCCAGGCGACCACGAAGAGCGCGCCGCCGAGCTGCTTGCCCACCTGCGCGGCGCCGCCGCCGTAGAAGGCGCCGCGCGCGCCCGGGGCGTGGGGGTGAAGGGCCATGAGGTCCGGGGTGGCGAGGAGGCCCGTGAGCACGCCGCCGAGGAGCCCCGCCACGGCGTGCGTGTGGAAGACGGCCAGGGTGTCGTCCACCTTCTGGAGGAGCGCCGACCTCTTGTGGAGGATCATCATGGTGAACCACGGCACGCTGCCGGCGAAGACGCCCATCAGTATGGCCGACCATGTGTGCACCAGCCCTGCAGGCATGTGCATCGTGATTTGTGGATTTCAAATTCTCGTTAGCTACTACTACTAAAAGAATGAAAAGAAGGTAGCCAATTCAACTATAAGCTCTGGCACATAGTTTAGTTAGACTTTATGCTCTCTTTTTCTTCACATATATTTGCTGCCACTACGCCCTTGTTTAGTCCAAACATTGATTAATTAGGCTCAAAATATTCGTCTCGCAAAGTACAACAAATTGTGTAATTAGTTTTTAATTTCATCTTCATTTAGTACTCATGTATGTGTCAGAATTTTGATGTGATGAAAAAATTTGGGGTGGAATTTAGGAATTAAACAAGGCCTACGTTTGCATGTAATAATGTATACAATTCACTTATCCAGACTGGACGAAACACACAATTCGAGCAAAAGAATATGAAAATGGTACCTGCACCGGCAGTGACGCAGACGAGTCCGGTCATCATGCCCTGCACGGCGCCGATCACCGACGGCTTGCCGAAGAAGATGACGTCGAGGCAGGTCCAGGTCAGGAGGCTCGTCGCGGCACTGACATTGGTGTTGAGCACGGCCACGGACGCTGTGATGTCGGGGGCGTACGGCGCGCCGCCGTTGAACCCGGCCCATCCCAACCACAGCAGCCCGCCACCGGCGATCATGAGCAGGATGTTGTTCGGCGCGAACCTCTCCCTGTCGATCTTCAGCCTCGGTCCCACCTGTCAGAATTTCAGTTAGTCACGCATCAAGGCCTTGTTTAGATTCCAAATTCCACCTCAAAGTTCATTATGCAAAAAGAAGATTCCTATCACATCAAAATATCGGCAAATACATGGAGTACTAAATATAGATGAAATCAAAAACTAATTGCACAGTTTTGTTGTACTTTGCGATACGAACATTTTGAACCTAATTGATCAATTTTTGGATAATTTTTCACGCATACAAACGAAATGCTACAGTGGCGTACGTACCTCAAAAGACTAAAGTTTGGCTTTCAAATTTGGAAACTTGGCCAAAGCGCCCCGGATGACATTTATGTCCTACCAAGGACCAAGAGATAAAGAAATAGAGCAAAAGGACCAAGAAAAATTCCAATTGCTTGTTGATCAACGACCGAACCAGCACAAGATCCAACGAAATCCACATGACCGAAACCGCGGCATGTCGCACGGCACCGCCGATGCATCGTCAGCACTGCACGTACCCAGTAGGCGGCGGTGAAGCCGGCGACGCCGGAGGAGAGGTGGACGACGTATCCGCCGGAGTAGTCGATGACGCCCCAGTGGTAGAGGAACCCGCCGCCCCAGAGGCTGAAGGCGCAGATGGTGTAGGAAAAGAGCAGCCACAGCGGCGTGAACGCCATCCACGCCCTGATGTTCATGCGCCCGAGCAGCGACCCGGCGAGCAGCACCAGCGTGATGGCGGCCAGCTCGAACTCGAACAGTACCAGCGACGCCTCCGGGTAGTATGGCTCCGTGCGCGCCGCCCCGCCCGCGCCGTGGCGCTCCGTGGCCGGGACCACGGCGCGGCGGACCAGGAAGTCCTCCGCCAGTGCCGGGCCGGCCTTCCCCCAGAACGGGAGCATGCGGTCGCCGAACGCCATGCGGAAGCCGACGAGCACCCAGACGATGAGCGTGGACGCGTACGCGTAGAGCGCCATGAAGGCCGAGTTCACGGCCCACTTCTTCTTCACGATGCTGCCGTAGAGCACGACGAGCCCCGGCATGGACTGGATGCCCACGAGCGTCGCCGCCGTCAGCTGCCACGCGTTGTCGCCCTTGTTCAGCCACGGCGGAACCGCCGGGAGGTTGGCCGCGTAGGGGCCGGGCTGAGGAGGCGCGGCCATTTCCGATGGCCGCCGCACGCACGGGGACAAGCCGGTCGAGTTCTACGGCGAGCCGCGGCGTCGCAGGTGCGCACCGTGACGCGGCTCCTCGCCGACGCGGTTTAATAGACGCTATCGACGGATTCGACGCCTGTGAGGCTGTTGTGACAGGTAGTTGGTGCATTTTCTTTGGGAAATTAAGTTCCTTTTTTAGCAGGATCTTGGGGGGAAATGGAAAATACGTGAGCCGCATGAGCCAACGGTGGGCCGGTGGGAACCGGCGGGGCCTGCGGCCAGTCAGTCAACCGGAAAGGCCAAGTGGCCCATATTCTTTTCGCTTCCGTCTCCGTTCTCTTCTGGCTGTTTTTTTTGTTTTCCTCCTGATCTCATCGTGATATGTTGACGTTGTCGAGCACTCAGGAGGCAGAGGATGCTGTTTTCCACATTGTCAAATTTCTTTACACAGTTCTCTTCTTCGTCCAGTCGTTTGGGCTTCGTCCGTTATATTTTTTTCGTTGAGATTTGAATGATCTGTTACTGAATTCGTTAGCATTTTCATCAGTCGTGGCAGAGTTTGCCATAGTTGTTGGTGTGGCGTGCTACGCCACACCCGCTGTTCGTTTGTGCTCAACGTTGCAGGACATTAACGGCTACTAAATTTTCCAAGCACCATAAAATGAAATCAACTTGACGAGCCCCGCGCCATAAGGACGAAGGACATTGATTATCCGAGTTTAGTTCATTCGAAACAAACTAATCTAATTAGCAAGAAAAGAAATCGACGGGGTACAACACCTAACACTGAACATCAAAGGAACAAGCATGTTGTAGATCAGAAAAGCCCACCAGGGCCGACGGCCAGTCAAGCAATGGAAAGAGGAGCTACAGCTGAATGGTGACACCTCTGGCACCCATGCTGGTCAGCCGCTGCTCCACCGTGTCCTCCCTCCCCGCGCCGCCGGTCCTGGTGGTCTCCGGGCGCGTCACGTCGAATTTCTCGCCGTCGCCCCAGAGCGCATATGCCTCCTCCCCGTGCGCCGCGTCGTCGCCGATCATGAGCTGCTCGTCGGACATGCGGAGCGGGATGAAGAGGCCGACGCAGAGGAGGATGGCGCTGGTGACCACCAGGTTCCAGATGGTGACGAAGAGAGCGCCGCCGAGCTGCTTGCCGATCTGCATGATGCCGCCGCCGTAGAAGACGCCGCGCGCGCCCGGGATCGGGGAGTCGAGTGCGCAGAGCTCCGGCGTCGCCAGGAGCCCCGTGAGGACGCCGCCGAGCACGCCCGCGACGGCGTGGGTGTGGAACACGGCCAGGGTGTCGTCGACCTTCATGAGGAAGGAGGATTTCTTGTGCAGGATCATCATGGTGAACCACGGGATGCAGCCCGCGAACATGCCCATCAGCATCGCAGACCACGTGTGCACCAGCCCTGCGCCACGCAAATCCAACATGTCGTGTGCATGTCTTCGCACGTTGTCTCGAGAGATGAACTGAAACTAAGCTTTGTTATTATACCTGCGCCGGGCGTGATGCAGACGAGCCCGGTCATCATACCCTGCACCGCGCCGATCACCGAGGGCTTGCCGAAGAAGATGACGTCGAGGCAGGTCCAGGTCAGGAGGCTCGTCGCGGCGCTGACGTTGGTGTTGAGCACCGCCACGGACGCGGTCACGTTGGGGGCGTACGGCGCGCCTCCGTTGAACCCCGCCCAGCCCAGCCACAGCAGACCACCGCCGGCGATCATGAGCAGGATGTTGTTCGGCGAGAACCTGTCCCTGTCACTCTTCAGCCTCGGTCCCACCTGTCAGGAACACGTTGTGATATATAGCGCCATTAGTACTGATAGCTAGTTAGAGGCGCAGCGCGGCTAGGTTAGTGTGCTGTATTTAGTTACCCAGTAGGCGGCGGTGAAGCCTGCAATGCCGGAGGAGAGGTGGATGACGTATCCGCCGGAGTAGTCGATGACGCCCCACTGGTAGAGGAAGCCGCCGCCCCAGAGGCTGAAGGCGCCGACGGTGTAGGAGAAGAGCAGCCAGAGCGGCGTGAAGGCCATCCACGCCTTGATGTTCATGCGGCCGAGGAGGGAGCCGGCGAGCAGCACCAGCGTGATGGCGGCGAACTCGAACTCGAACAGCACCAGCGACGCCTCGGCGTAGAAGGGCTCGGTGCGCGGCGTCTCCAGCATGCCGTCGGGCCCGTAGTGCGCCGTGGCCGGGAACACGGCCCGGTGGACCAGGAAGTCCTGCGTGAGCGCCGGCCCGGCCTTGGCCCAGAACGGCAGCAGCCGCTCGCCGAACGCCATGCGGAAGCCGACGAGCACCCAGACGATGAGCGTGGACGCGTACGCGTACATCGCCATGAAGGCCGAGTTCACGGCCCACTTCTTCTTCACGATGCTGCCGTAGAGCACCACGAGCCCCGGCATGGACTGGATGCCCACGAAGGTGGCCGCCACCAGCTGCCAGGCGTTGTCGCCCTTGTTCAGCCACGCCGGCACCGCCGGGAGGTCCGGCATGTACGGCCCGGGCTCCGGCGGCGACGCCATTCTGGCGGACGCGTAGTGCATTATGGCGCCTTGTTACGTTGGGGCAAAGGTTTGCAGGAGGAGGGGGGGTACGTGAACAATGGCGCGCGATGTGGGTGTTTAATAGAGGTCGGTACCTAGATGGGATGATGATTTTTGGGGTAATCTAGTGCAGGTTGGGTTTGATTACGCTTTGGCCAGAGCTCGGAGGCGAGAGAGCTCGTGAGTCGTGAAGCGCGCTTGAATCCACGTCCGGTGGGGACGAGATGTGGGGAACCGTAGCCGGTTTCCGGGTCAAACCGGGCAGCTCTATCTGTGGTGGACCGTAGTTTTAATCAAACCTTTGGGACGTCTTGTTCAGCGAGGCTGCATTTTTTTTTTCGAAACCTGTAATGCGCTGTAGTCTCATTAGAATTACCATCAGGCCTTAAGCAGGTACCAGAATGGGACTATGGGAGATGCAATTGGAGTCTAAGAGCCTGAAGTCTGAAGATTGGTACCATGGAAGATGCAACACCCAGTATATTCCCATTTCCCAGTTCAAAGATCCTCGAAATGGAGACCTCATCTTTTTTTTATCGTAAAGCATTTGGGGTTGTGTTAGGGTGGGCATGAAGAAACAGCTAAGGATTGTATATCAACGAGCACTGATGGTTATCAGCATGTCACCGTTCTGTTTTTGTAACCACAACTTGGATCATGGGAACTGTATATGGCACACAGATGTATGGTTTGCCGAAATCCAAGGAACGAATTCTCAATAGGGTAATGATTTGATCCACGATCCAACAGAAATGCGCAAATGTAAAATCCCAACAAGCCAACATGGAGTTCGTAAGAAGTGATTAGGCACGCTCGATACCAGCCAGGCTACAGAAATGCTGGGAGATATGTCTACATCTGGTACGGCATTCTTGGATTGACAACCTACCAACTTGATTTAAACTGTTATTTGAATAACAGAACTAATTACATCCGATAATATCTTGCAGTAGAAAGAGCCCTGTCAGCTGTCACCAGGATAACAAAACCCTAGCTTCCTCGATCTGAGAAACCGATGATAGTTGAACAGGTCCAATGCATCGTTTGGGTATATGTATCATTTGACCACTTTGCCTAAGCAAGTATGGATAATCTTGCCCATCAAGAGAATTAGGTTTGGTTGTTTTACTTTAATGATGTAAAAGGTGTGTAAGTAACCTTTTCAGACCGCCCCCCCCCCCCCCCCCCTAAATAAATAAATAAAACTTTTCAGGCCCAAAATTATTTTCTACTGTTTTATTTGGGGATCTGATGAACTACAACTGAAAAAGGACGGAAGTACATAAAAGTATGTGGGCGAGGCTTTTTCATAAAGCAGTTTTTTTTTTGTGAAATCATAAAGCAGGATTTGGTATGATAGCAGAGCAGCTACCTGAGTGAGTGGATGGACAAGAGAATACAAATGCCATAGGACCATGCTTTATAAAATACGAGTAGTACGAGTGATTAGCTCATGCTCACTTCGGTCACAAATTGCGTGCCATTTTAGACAGCGACGAGCCGTCCAAAAGGCAATTTTCTTCTCTAATTTCTTTCATTTTTAGACAAACCTATACACGATTTTTCATTTTTTTAATGGTAGAAATCAACGTTTTTAAAAGTACACCACGTGTATGTTCATTTTAAAACAACTTGTGACCGGAGACATCAATACATGTAACGCTGGTTGACAAACAGGAATATATTCATCATACTCAAGGTACAATTCTCACAATTTACACCTGTTTGATCTTTCACATGTTATAACATACAGAAGAACATCTGTCCTGTCCTTTGAGGCTAAACATCAGAAAATGAGGCTACCAACTAGGAATGATGTTAAAGGAACAGTCAAATTGTCATCCAGTTCTGTGCTGATTGGGTGTGATTCGACTAGTGTTGCAGCTATAGACACCACGAGGAAGCCTAACACCATGTACCATGTTTCCTCGATAAAACCAAAAGAATGGAAGTAATGCATGTACCTGAATAATATGAGACTGAATGGTTATAAAAGAAGCATATGCAACAGAAAATTCAGTGACTGATCAGACATTACCCAACTGAAGCCAGAAAACCAGCGGCCCCCATTGCTATGCTTCCAGCATATGATTTGCTGGGGTTGTATGGAAGCTTTTCTTTACCTAGATGTCTCCCCACAACATCGGCTATACCTGGTAATGCATGGGGGGCAATTCATTAATTCATATAGTTGTAGTATGAAACTATTTGGAACATGCAGAAATAGAAAAACTTTGCTGTATTTGTTCAAAAAAATTGCTTTTTATCAAGAAATAAAAGGAGCAAATTAGTGCCGTACAGATTTCAACAAATATGTGAAGGAGCTACCAAATTATGCTGCACATGATTGGTTTACTAGGATCGAAATAGTCAAATGCATATCTATGGACAATTGAACATACCATCCCCAGCACATAAGTTGCAGACAAGTGCTATAGCAATTGGTGAGGTTCTCCATAATACAGAGGTGGCAAAAGTTATAGTGGTAGCATAATACAGTGGGCCCTTGAGAAGTTCCCTGTGTTCAAGAGAAAACTCAGTTGCTAGAGGGCCATGACCTGAAGCCAACATACAAACAGGTCTGAGCAAAATCCGTATCAAATGACCAACTATGGGTGTTTGTAACTAAACCTGTAATCTCCAGAGCGGCTCATTGATTTAACCATAGCTTCATTTTTCATTAGTCCCAGCCCCAGTAGAAGCATCCTTATAATGTTAACCCCTGGTGCTAGTGCAGCAAGGAAAGGAGCATATGTTCCAGAGCTGTATGAAATGTCAGTATCTGGACAGTAGAATGATGATGTGCAGTGACTCGGGCATCTGGGGATGTTATTACCTGAAAAGAGGCCAAAAGAGCAAGAACACCAGCCCAACACTTATATGAACAAGTTTCCTGCTGAGTTTCTGCACAAAAACAAAGCATATTTTTCAGTACACACTGCACTATGTTCACATATCTTTTTTTTTTCTTTTTGCTCAACAGAATGCATTTTTCCGCTCTTTCTAAATGTATTTAATTAATAGCAGCTGCTGAAATGTTCATGTCTCATTCTTCTTCTAACTAAAAATACATTAACCTAAACTCATCATTCGGAACTATGAGATATCTTTTTACCAAAGGCATTTTTTGTGGGATTTGGCTACTAGTTCATCACCAATTCCACCTGATATCATATCTCACAGTAATTGAATGAATACCATGTTTGGATCCTATGGACTACAAATTAGTCCGATGTTTTTCGATGTTTGGATGCCAATTAGGACTAAACATGAACTAATTACAAAAGTAATTGCACAAGTTGAGGCCAATTGGTGAGTATAACCCATGAGTACTAATCAGCATATTTACTGTAGCATCACATGAGATAATTAGGACCAATGGATTCTACTCACCAATTAGCCACGACTTATGCAATTAATCTATATTTAATACTCCTAATTGACATCCAAACTTATGTCATTTGAACAATAAGTACACTGCAAATCTGCAATGCCTCGTTGCAGTGATTACTGACTCACTTTATCCACAGCAACACTTTTGATAAGCACAGTTCACGGGATATTACCTGACTCCCAAGTCCGAACTCACTTTACAACCCAGTGAAACAGATGCTTCCTGCTAGTACTGGTTACAGAAGATTCTGACGCGAGTACCATAGTACTTCACTGGACTAATAGTGACGAAGCCAGTTGCACCTAAAATATCGTATCTCACAGAAACACTAGCTTCTGCGACTTCAGCAGCAACGTGAACGAATCATTGTGCAGTCTGAACATGCAAATTGACGAGCACAGTTCACAGGATAGAAACTATTCCCAACTAATTTATCTTCAATTCGTTCATCAACGTAATGCAGCAGTGTCTTCCTGAGTTACTGAACATTCTGACGCTAGTACTGGTAGTCTGGTACACCGCACACGCGCTAAATCGGCGAAGATAAGCGCCGAAGGGAGGGGTCCACACGAAGGGCGGTTACCTGCTCGAAGACGCCGCGCTTGGCGAGCTCCTCGAAGAATTTGAGGAGCGCGAGGGCGACGCCCGCTGTGATGGCCGCGGACCCGAGATCGTGGGTCAGGTCGCCGCCAGCCTCCAGCGAGATCGCCGCTGCCATGGTGGGCCTCCGGGTCCGCTCCGCTGCGAAACGGCTACGGCTGCGGCGGAGTAAACAGAGTGGGCGAGGCGCGCGGGAGGCGGTGGGCGTGGGCGAGAGGGGTCTCGAATAGAGGAGGGGAGCGTACGGAGGGGAGGAGGGCAGCGGCGAGATGTGGGCGCCGAGACTGAGCATCCCGCCCGGCCCTCGTGGACTCTACCGACGAGTGAAGATGACACTGGAGTTAGTCATGGGCAGAGCCGGACGGCGAAGAAACTCGAGGCTCAAGGGGAGACCACGAATTACTGCCAAATTTTACGGGAAAATAGGCACCTTTTGCGCCTTGTTTATAGAAATTTAAACACAAACACGCAGATACAATTTGATTTGCACTCTCGGCTCCGTTGTGGGTTGAAATGTGTGTGGCTGAGAAAGTATGGGCGCGATTGGTTTCAATCTCAACCGAGCCAGGCTCGTAGCAGAGAGCCAGGCCGTCGGTGTCCAGGCCCAGCACATGTAATATTGTCTTGATTGGTTACCTACACTCATCTCATGTAGTCTGGCTGTTCGGAGCTTTTGTTTGGTTAGTCGCACAAAGTGTCAAGAAATCGTCAGAGTCTGGCTCTGAAGAAACGCTTATTTTTGACGCACAACGGGAGCCAGGCTGAGCGACACCTTCTGCATCCGCAGAACGAGGCCAAACTCCTTATACATGCAACCAAGCAAACTTGCATCTGGGAGCCGGACAGGCCACATCCGGACAACCAATCACCCCCTATCCTGCTGGAACGATGTGATGGCATGTATCTTGAAGGGACCCGTCTTGTACGGGAACATACGGCTGCGAAACATAATTTCCATTTTCAAAAGGTGCCAACCGACTTAATTAAGCTCGAAAAGATACCCCATCAAACCCAGGGCTAGTACTACTGGACATCGCATTAAACTCCAACCAGTTGAAAGTTCAACCATGTGTTTGGTTTTGGACTTTGAAACAAAGGTGGATAGGTTAGAAATGGAAGAAATAGGATGATCCAGATTTTTTTTAAGACGACGAGAGATAGGACGCCGTGGCCATTAGCCAACGTGCCGACGAGAGAGAGGAAATGGAATGGAGCGGACCACCATTTCAACCGGATCTCGTCTTGTATCTCTTCGTCTGTACCATCTCTTTCCTCGTTAATAACTCTCAGCCAAACATCTCTAAAAAAATAAAGAGTAATGTTTATGAGCGGTTATATTTGTCATGCTGTGTCGTCATGTCCCCCTGACTCACAGATACCCTCCTCGGCTCCTCTCATCTTCACCTCGTCCTCGTGCCCCTTGAGCTTGAGCCGTCAGAGTCAGGAGGCGAGGCACCCGGCCAACCGGGGGAGACGACGGCGACGATGAGTTCACGTAACTCACCGCATTTCTTAACCCAACTTTTGTATTATCCCTGCGATTTTCCTGAAATCCCCTGAGCAAGTGATCACCGTGCCGTGCTAATCAACAACGAAAACAGCAAAGCAGCGAATAAGGGAGAACTGGAGAATAAGAAGAGGAGGCCGAAGAGGAAGAGAACAGGATGGCTGACAAGACGAGCAGGAACGAAGAGCACTTGCTTCCTCTCCATCTTCATGTGCATATGAAGGTTCCAAACAAATTGCTGCAATTCATATTTTCTATTGCTTGCTGCATCAATTTGATCACTCCATCTCCATTATCATGTAGAGGTATAAATTTACTTCCCGGTTTCGTGTGATACTCCAGTACTTTGTGGTCTTTGCGTTCCGCATGCTGCTCACAACCAGGTGACTGAACCGAGCAAGCATACTCTTCAGCAGGCTATGCAAACTCCAGCAGTCTGCAGTCTGCACTCTGCAGGGAGTTGGGCACAAGCCCAGCATCTGCTTTTAAGAAAACGATGAGCTATTGCAATATCTGGCCTGTGGCAGTTCTGAGTTCACATGACTTCAACTTTGTTATTACATAGCCATGGTACAACATGTACATAACTGGGGGAAACAAAGCCTATAATTCTAAGACATTGTATGTTTGGCAACAAGTTGCTGACACTCGCAACAAGTTCTGTCTATTTAGCAACAAAATGGGCGAAACTAGAGTATGGCGGCATCATCATCATTGCTGCCATCATCTAAGACCAGATCCTTTTCCAGATTTTCCCCAACCTGAGAATCTGGTATCATGTTGCCAGTAAGCTCCTGAGAATCCGGTATCCTGTTGCCAGTGAGCTCCTGAGAATCTGGTATCCTGTTTCCAATGAGCTCCTGTAGCTCAACCTCACTGGGAAACCTCTGCTCAGACAGTTTTGAGAAAACCTGAAAATTGGAGCAAAAATGCTAGCATAAGCGCGGCATATCCAAATCATTTGCATAAGAAAATCAGTTTCAGAAAAGGAAAAACTATGAACTGTTCAAACTATGAGAAACAGAGTAAGGTTATAGTTCCATTTAAAAGAACCGAGTCTATGGCGAACTGACCATATGACCATAGGTCAGTCGGTAAGGTTCCTTGTGGTAGAACCTGCCGACCAAGGTTAAGTCCTCGATTCAGCACTGGCGTCGCATTTACTGGATTTACTCCAGGATTTAGCATACGCTTTTCTTTCAGTGGTAGGCGACGGCACCTGTGGTGACTTCGTCAATCTCGACATTTACTCATTCATTTGTCATTTATAAAAACAGGCTAACCAATCTACGCGTCTGCTATTACTGACTCAATGAATACCCCTACTTCTAGGTTTGTTACATTTACAGTACCGATTCCAATCTCATTGTTGGCTATTGCTACAGTACTACACAGCATAAGTGCAATTATAGTGCACTTCAATAGTGATGACATAGTAAAATTTGGATAGATTAGTACTTTGACTCATTAGATAGGGGGTGGGGGGAGTTTTGCTACAGACAATGGTAATTATGCTACAATATGATGACATTATGAATAAACGTGACCGGAGCTATGCATTTTAATGCAGGAATTCAGCAAGAGAGTCTAGTTTAACTCAGCTCTTACTTTATAACATTGAAGGTTCCAGAATGTTACAAGCTTTCTATCAAGAGGAAATAAGAACTCACTGAAGGAAGGCAGATAACTCAAAACGCTTTACGGGAAAATATAACATTGCAAATAAAACGAAAGTAATGCTGAATAATATTGCATCCACGTTAGGTGTGTTCATAGGAAACCTACCAGTTGCCCGTTGCAATAAACTTCAAAGGCACCAGAACTTTGTAGAAATGACTGAGCGAAATTGCCAAACAGCCAGATTGATGCCATGGTTCCAAATCTATTAGCACGCAGTGAGTAGTACCATGGAGGCGGAACCATTCCAAATCTAGGGAAGATCTGATCACCGGCCATTAACGTTGCCATGGCTCCAACTTGAAGAAGAGGAACAGCTTTGCTGAGTGCACGTTTGGGGAATGGTGGAGGATAATTTTCCAAGACAACATAAATCCCAGGAAATGAGGTTTCCAGCATCTTCTTCATGGTCATTGCAGTCCCCCTACAGAATTTTACTTGAAATCAGCAATATTTATACAACCAATCCACAGGTGGAGCAACTAGGCAAGGGCAAGAAAATCTAGCCATTCATTCAAGAACAAAGCATGGTGGATTTTCTTTTCTTTTTTTTAAGGAAAAGCATGATGAGTAAAGAAAATTACAGAAACATAACTGCAAATATCATATCATTATATTCTAGTAGATTTTTACTGAAGCATGTGGATAAAGAGGTTTTGCACCAAAATAGACACACCTGTTTATAATACCTAAAGAAGACACAATGCTCTTTTTAAGGGATGTCCTGAGAAGATACACTCAGCACATGTACTGTACTTTCTAAATTAGATTTTGTCTTAGCTACAAGCAGAACACAAGTAGGCCATAGAAAGAAGAAACGGTAGGCAAATGCAAGTCCGCACTACTTTTTTTCATTTTACCTTTTTCTAACAGAAATACAGAACAGTATGCACCATCAAGGCCTAAAACCCCCAATCAAGTCCACAAAAGTTATAATTCTTGTAAAGACTTTTTGGTGTTTCTGGATCAATTAGTTTTGCATTGCACTTGCTGTTTTACCTGACTTCTACAGCCCATATCATCCAACAAGATAGTTGGATGCAAACAAGATCAGGCAGCAGAGTTAGAATTAGTATACCATTGCTTAGAGAGTAGCACATGCTGTGTGCACTCTCAGAGAAATCTCATAGATATAATAATGGCTGATGTTCACAACAGGTTGAAGAGCATGAACAAAAGAGTTGAATTGTCGAAAACCAGCATTTAAAGGTCACACAAGTGAGATGAATGTATGAAAGGTCGGTATCCTAACCTAACACAACCATCTGCTGCCGTTGGATTGTCTTAAAAGAAGACAGCCAAATGTAAGCCAGGAATAGAACTTGTGATGATATAATTCCAATTTTCATCTCTCTTTGACGAGTTAATACCAAATTCAGTTCTATTTGAAGACCTACTTAAGAAATTTTAGTAGGCATAGTGATCCTAGTCCGCCCAAGCTCATTCCCAAGAACATAACACATTTGAGAGGTGACATCATCACATCGTAGCCAACAAAGACAAGCATAATTGTCATGTGGTGACATGGGGAACTGTACAATACAAACCTCAGTTGGGATTAACTGGAACAGTGGTAGTGAAGAACTAGATTTGAGTATGGTCAATGGCGTTAGCCTTGCCTGCGTACTTATACGACCTTCCGGCCTAGTAAATCAACCAAAATCTCAAGGATTTGATCTCCCAGTCAGTAACTCCTATCAAGTACCCTCACTGCCGATTCCTCCAACTCCATGCCAATTCAACGGCTGAACAGTAACTATATGCACATGGAATTACCTGTATGAGCAGGAGGCGCAAAACTTCAAGTCGACGGTGGTGCCGGAGCCAGGTCCATCCACCTGCGGCTCCTGCGATGGAGGGAGCCGGAACAAAGGACATGACTCTCGCCAGTTCAGATAGCTAGATCGGACAACAAATCACTGAATCAGGTGGCGTACTGACACTAACCGCCTGTGCAGAAGCGTCCACGGCGGAGGGGTCGCCGGGCTGGAAGGCGTCGGGGGACGGGCGCGACTGGTGGTCGGGCTGGGGGGCCGCCGGCGGCAGCGGCGCGAAGAGGGTAACGACGTCGGAGCAGAAGAGGAGGATTGGGAGGCCCAGGAGCACGAGCTGGACGCGGTCCATCGCGGCCGCGCTGCTGCTCCTCCGCGCTCCTCTCCGGGGGGAAGAAGAGGAGAACTGCCGAAAGGGAACGACGAGGAGTCGACGACGACCCCAGGAAGCTAGGAATTTTGACGCCGCGGGCCGGGCTAGAACGGTCGAACCTTTTCGGCCCGGCACGAAACGGTGGAAACACGGCCCTACTTGTGTACCCAACAACAGTCTTGCTTGGGCCAGTGTTTGCTCTCTCTCTCTCTCTCTCTCTCTCTCTCGGGTCGGCTGGTCCGGCACGAAGAGAAAATCAGACAGATACCACAAGGCACTTGTATTGTTTCATTGTTTGTGGTCGTCTGAGAACACAACTGAACTGTGAACCAGTGAAGTGAGCAATCCCAGGACTCTCCAACTTTACTCCCTATTTATTTATCATCACAGACAGCGACATCACGGCCCAATGCGATCGACAAGCGTACGAACGTTAACACGGGCTGACGACATTGCCCGCTACTATCTCACTCACATGGGGCCACACACGTCCAGTAATCTTGTCGTGCACGGTCACCTCGCGCAGCCAGCAACGGCCGCTTCGTACCACCGCGCCGCGATCACACTGCAACCGATCGAGCAACCTCGTGACAGAGAGCAGCGTTCAGACTGCAGGCACCAAACCGTTTGGAAGATTTTTTTCCACCCGTTTGAACAATAATCAAGGATATTAAATAAAGTTAGTTTATAAAATTATCTTCACACCTCCGGGTTAATTCACGAGACAAATCTAATGAGGCATTTGACCGCACGATTAGATAATGATTACTGTAGTATTACTGTAGTAAATCATAGACTAATTAGGCTCGTTAAATTCGTCACGCAAAGTTACACTCATTCCTACGAAAGTTTTACAAATAGACTTCATTTAATACTTCATACATGTGAGATTCTCTTTGAAAATTTATTTCCGGTAAGGAAAGAAACGGGGCCATCCGCCCGGGCGCTTAATAAAGCCGCGCCCCGCCCCACCCCACCCCACCCCACCACCGATGCAGCATAGCATTGCAGCTTGCGCCCGAATTCAATCCGGCCACATTGCGACTGCACGGCATTGATTCCGAAGTCTCCGCGTGCGAAGAATCGGCTGTAGCCCTGCACCGTGTGACGCACCCTGCCCGGGCACAGAAGGAAGGAACAGTGCCCCCGATTTAGTATCGCGCACATGGCCGGCTCGGCGCGGCTCCAGCTCCGGTGGGACGAGACGAGCGAGCGCCGCTGCATGCGACGCCGGCTCGGGCCCGGTTTTAACCTTTCACGAGAAACTAGACGACAGAAGGGCAGATTCGACGATCTTATATCCTGATGATAGTAGTACGACAAATCTTCGTTGGAGTTCTAGTTGCGTCGAAGGGGGGCAATGATTAGGAGGGGAGAGTTTTGGTAGAGGAGGGAGGGGAGTAGATTAGTAGGCGAACAGGGCTGCATCTTGCGTGCATGATAGCATCCGAGGAAAAAGGGAGCCCCAGCCAGAGCCAGCGGCGGCCACGGCAGCTAGCCTTGCTGCTTTTTTTAAGCAAAGGTTGGTACAGACCAGATACAGATAGGACGGGACGGACGGACGGACCTTCCTCTCGCCGAGGGGAGATAGGAACGAGAGCTTGCTACGACCGGTTGGCTACTGGTTAGTGGTTGGCCGTCGTCACCTGCCGGGCGCCGGAATGACTTCTCCCCGATGGAGATGTGACTGTAGGCTGGCGGTGCTGTGTTCATACTAGGCCAGTACCCAGAACAGCAGACGCGCAGAATCTGCCGCCTACGGATGCACCCGATCCTCCTGCTACCTGGCAAGCGACGGCGACGTCGCCCCGCTGCTTTCGAGGATTTCGCTGTGCCGCTGCCACTGCGCAGCCACAGAAGAATTGTGCTCTTCCAGTGCTCTCTTTACCGAGAAACCTTCACGGGTCGCGTTCCATTCCGTCGTCCGGGGCATGGGGCCATGGAGGTTCATGTCGAAGCGTGGCGTGGTTTCATCGAGCCGTCGCTGTCGCCCCTTGGCGTAGGGAACATGGCTGATTTGGCCCGAGCCAGAGCGGATGGCGTGTTCATGCTCATGCTCCTTGTGTAGCAGAAGTCCATACTAACCTGATCTGTTTTTGCAGCTAAGCTTATGAATTTCTGGGAGTATTAAGGAATTTGAAGAGTGAAGGTGTTTAGATTTACAGATACACGTGAAACCATCTTATTACCACGGTTGGAAACAAAACGCAACACGCCTTATTTTGGCTTTGTTCTCGTGACGACGTTAGCATGCCGGGCGAGTCTATGTGCATTGAATTTTTTGCGAAGGGCCGTGTGTAGTTTATCTGGGGAAGAAGCTTCTAATGGTTGTTGGAAAAGGTCCGTGGATTTGTTGGGATTTTAGCATTTCAACAAAGGAGTTTGAATATAGCTAGAGCATAGCATAAAATAATCTTATGTCCACGGGGTGATTGAAGCGGTTGTTAAACTAGACTCAGCCAAAGTTCAGCGGTACAAGTCGCACACGGCATTTCAATCACAAATCAGCTGTTTTCTCTCGTGACTAAGTGAAGTGGCATGAAAAAATGGTTTTTGGTATTATATGAAAGGGTGGTACCATATGTGAATTTTTATCTCGTGTGTATTTAAATAAGACCACAAAAAAAGGCTAGTATGTATAAGATGCCATCCACAAACATCACTAAGATCTTTTAGAAAGCAACACGCGTTATTGATTCAAATTATGTGTGGCTATAGAGCACTTGAGTTTTTCTTTCCCTAAACAATGTCAAACATAACTAAGAAATGTCAAAAAAAAAAACAAAATACAATACACCAGCTATAACAGTAAATAGCAATGATTATAAAGAAAAAAATTAATAATATAGACTGTTCATTAATTTTAATTTACAAGCTCAGATAATATAAAAAAGAAACGCCATTTCCCTCTTTTCTATCGCCACGCCGTCCGAGCTCCATAGCGCAGTCGAGTCAAGAACTCGAACTCCCCGTCGCCACGGCACCATCCAAACCGCACCCAGAAAACCACCCCAAACCGCGGAGGCCCACAGGGCAGTGACCCGAAATACACGCACACCGAGATGCCACGTGAGAATGTTCCCCTCCGCCCTCCCCAGCCTCGTCGTCCTCGGCCTAAAAGCTGCCGCCGGCTCCGCGTCCCCAGCACCCCGTCCCCAGCGCCTCGTCCATACCGTTAACCCGCTGCACAGTTACTGCTACTCTCTTCTTTGTCTACTGCCCCCTTTCTCTCTCCGCAGGCCGTATCCTTCTTCCTCCTTCCTCATCTCCCCCACCACCCCAGCGCCCCAAATCCAATGCCGCTCAAACCCTAGCCTCCCGCTATCTGATCTCGCGGGGCGATGGGGAACTGCTGCCGCTCGCCCGCCGCCGTCGCGCGGGAGGACGTGAGCTCCTCTCACTTCCCCGCATCCAACGCGAAGAAGAAGCCGCACCAGCCGCGGAACGGCGCCGCCGGGGGAGGCGGCGGGCAGAAGCGGCTCGCAGTGCTGGGGGAGGAGGGGTGCGAGGTCACCGGGATCGATGAGAAGTACGTCCTGGACCGGGAGCTCGGGCGCGGGGAGTTCGGGGTCACGTACCTGTGCATGGATCGGGACACCAAGGAGCTGCTCGCCTGCAAGTCCATCTCCAAGCGGAAGCTGCGGACGGCCGTCGACGTGGAGGACGTGCGCCGCGAGGTCGCCATCATGCGCCACCTGCCCAAGAGCCCCAGCATCGTGTCGCTGCGGGAGGCGTGCGAGGACGAGGGCGCCGTGCACCTCGTCATGGAGCTCTGCGAGGGCGGCGAGCTCTTCGACCGCATCGTCGCGCGGGGACACTACACGGAGCGCGCCGCAGCCAACGTCACCCGCACCATCGTCGAGGTCGTGCAGCTCTGCCACCGCCACGGCGTGATCCACCGCGACCTCAAGCCTGAGAACTTCCTCTTCGCGAACAAGAAGGAGAACTCGCCACTCAAGGCCATCGATTTCGGCCTCTCTATTTTCTTCAAGCCCGGTGAGTCGCCCCAACCGAGATCCTTTCCCGATTTGGGAGAATTTTTAGTGCGCACGCCCAGAATTTGTGATTTTAGTGGGGGTTGAGGAGAACTAGGACAGCTGTGTTCAGTGCAGCGAAATGTAGTTTCTAAGCTAGAATTCAGGAAAATTGAGGTTAGTTAGATGTGTAATCCGAAAACAGTTTTGTGGTTCTTTCATTGGGAACTCAGCAACAGCAATTTGGGCAGGGCAGTGAATGTGACTAGCTGTGAATAGTCTCGAAAATAAAACTTTTGAAGGCGGGTTTGAGAATTGAGAGTGAATCGATAGTGTTAACAACTCATTTTATCAGGATATGTTGAAGGTACTCATGATCTTTTACAGAACATTAGTTCAATCGTCCCCTTTGTTCCCTTTACAGAACATTTTGGTTTGTTGAAGAATGAACATACTGCTGTGGGGTCAGTGGTTGCCTGGTTGGTACGTCAAGGCTTTAGAATGGTTGTAGTGTGGTCCACTATTTTTGGGATTCTGATGAACAATTAGTGGCGTGTTAGTTATTGTGAAATTTAGTTATTAATATAGTGTTTATAGTTAGCTATTACCGATACAGTATTTCTCCAACATGCGATGTGAGCTCATTTGCCTGTACTCGGGTAGAAGTTATATATGACTGAACTAATAGTATTTAGAGTGGATGTAATGTACATTCTTACCCTTGCGGAATAATAATTCGAAACACAGTTAGCACTTGGCAGTGTTGCGGTTGCAATGGTTATGGTACTTGTCTTACGTCAACTGATGAAGTGAGCTTACTCGTGAGGATTTGGATGTTGATAACTAGATAAAGCGAGATTCTCTATTCAAGATTCTGTTGTTGGCGGTTTCTTGTCTGTTAACGGATTTTTATAGGCATATTCCTGTTTGATGGTTCTTATCTTGACCATTCAGTTTTATTTTTTGTCTGTCATGCACACACGCACAATTAATTAAAAATCACCATTTTGTGATTTTTGTTATTTAGTTTCCAGCTTAACTTCCATTTACTGCATTAAATAGTGTGAAAGGGCACTAGATCTACACGACACAAGGACTATCTACTGTGACTTAACTGACTCACTTGAGTACTCAGCTCTTGGAACAGATTTGTCTCTTACTGTGCATACTTCATTTTTTAAGGAAAATTTACCGTATGTCGTTGACAGAAACTGGTACACTCTAATACCATATTAAGCTAGATCAGTTCATCATTTACGACTCCTGTTAAGTTTGGCCTACATGCTGTTAACACCGACAGTTTTGCCCTTCCCTGCAGCACTTCTCTCCCATGGAGCTGCTTCCCTTCTCTGTTAACCTGATACTTCTTCCCTAGTCGTAACCGTGTGACTCAAATCCCGGCTCCAGTCCTCTCTCTGCGTGCAATGATCTTCACTGCTCCACCTGCCATTCAGCACACTGCTCCCCACCCCGTGGTCCTCTGCTTTCTGTCCCCTGTTTGCTCTGTTTGAACCACCAGTGTAGCTAGTGGTCATGGTGCAAAGAACACATAGTTAAGAAGCTTAGGTGTTTTCTGCTGCATGGATCAAGAACAACTGTATTATTGTGATGACCTGTTGACCTGCTGTATTTTCGGGATCTAAATTGTGAACTTATGTCTGTTATTCTGCATTTGTAGTTGTGGATTTAGAGTGTGTGTGGCTCACTGATTTGAGGGATTTGGATGGACTTTTCTTTATTTTGCCAGAGATGCAGTTTGGTTAACTTTTGCGAGGGGATATTTGGCATTACACTTGTGTGGCTGTTAAAAAAAAGGAGAAAATGATTAGAGTAGCAAGAGCAATGAACAGAATGGTATAAAAGAAAAAGATGGTTGTTCAGTGGTCTTGAAGTATACTAATGTCTTTCGATGGTATATACTAAAGCGGTGATCCTCCAGTTACATCAGACACAATTTCCCTAGTTTAAACAGCACTACAAATGTATATCTAAATGCATATCTTTCTTCTTATTATAAGACGTGATTTGATCCGCATATGTTTGGTAAAAGAACAAACCTCTTTTCTCCCTAGCCAACCTAAGGTATATCTCGACGCCATAGAGAATTGAGAATTTTCTTGTCTTTCAATTCTCATACTCGTAATTGGAAAGTTACGGAAGGAGATACATCATTTTGCAATGAAAACAACATAAAAAACTCTGAAAAGGAAAATGGGGATATGGCGAAATCGGTAGACGCTACGGACTTGATTGTATTGAGCCTTGGTATGGAAACCTGCTAAGTGCGACTACGATCTTTTACACATTTGGATGAAGCAACAAATTCGTCCAGACTCTTGGTAGAGTCTAGAAGACCACGACTGATCCTCAAATCTTACCATTTCCGAAGGAACTGGGGCTACATTTCTTTTCAATTTCCATTCAAGAGTTTCTATCTGTTTCCACGCCCTTTTTTTGATTTGAAATCTAAATGCATATCTTTTGCCAAGCATTGTTTGAAGGCTGAGTTTCTGTGCTTTGTTAGGGATAAATTGTATATAGAAATTAGTGTCCATCTGATTAGTTTTTGCTGTTACAGAATTAGTTTTTCATATTCTATTAGGAACCCAAATGTGTCTAACTCACTTAGGTTCTGTTATTAATAGGTTAGTTGGCACTATGATTATTTCTTCAGTGCTGCTTTCTGTTTGACCAAGAACAAAAAGTTAATGTGGCAAAACTTAATTGCAGGCCTGTTGATAACATCCTTGCTATAATTTCCCTTAGCAGGCCCAACGATTACCAGTTCTTGAGTCTTATAATGTATTTAATTCTTGTCTTCTACTGGAATTCGGAATGGAAAGTCTTTAATTTAAATATCTAGTTTTTTTTCGTTAACTAGTGTGTCATGATCTTAGTTTGCCTTCTATACATTATTCAACAGGATTCTCATTATGCCATTTCGACCTTGCTTATTTGTTATGTGCTCTGTTCCCTATTTAGGTAACCGGATATCTCTTAAGTTTCTATAACAAGTATTACCCATCCCCACACAATAGAAGCCGCCAAAAATTATGCATATGTTTATCCCCATCAATGGAACGTTTGTACATCTTGGAACTATTTGCTTAATACTTCATGAAAGTTGAGCATATCAACGTGTCACCATTGATTATGACTTTATTGCCTAATCACTAAGCTTTAAGAGAAATTATTTTTTTATTCCTTAAGAAGGCGATAGAATGATTGCATTTAGAACTCATCACTAGTATTGTCCTCATCTGTGATGCTAATAATACGATGTTGCTGATTTAGTGATTTACAAACTTACTGGAAGGCATGCCTACTATACAACAAAACTCTAATTTTGTCTAGTCTTTCTTATCCTATTGTTCTACTTGTTTAGGTGAAAAATTTTCAGAAATTGTGGGGAGCCCCTATTACATGGCTCCCGAAGTATTGAAGAGAAACTATGGACCAGAAATAGACATATGGAGTGCTGGAGTTATCTTGTATATTTTATTATGTGGAGTTCCTCCATTTTGGGCTGGTAATTTTCTTTATTGAACTGGTAATTTTCTTCTATTTACTCTGTCAAAACCCTGACATTGAAAGATTGCAGAGACTGAACAAGGGGTGGCACAAGCCATTCTTCGAGGAAATATTGACTTTAAGCGGGAACCCTGGCCTAATGTTTCAGAAAATGCAAAAGATTTAGTCCGACACATGTTGGAGCCTGATCCAAAGCTCAGGTTAACTGCAAAGCAGGTTATTGGTAAGTCATGGCTGGTGCAAAAGAAAGCAGGCCTTAATATGCTACTTTCCTATTGCCAATACGAGTCTTGAAATTTTCAGGTTGATCAGTCTTTAATCAGTGATGCATAAAGCTTTCACTACCTTTCCTTTTCCTTTTGGGTTCCTTCCAACAGTATAACACTGTTTCCTTTTGGGTTCCTTCCAACAGTATAACACTGTGATAGTGTTCTGTTTGACTTGACATTCCCGATGCATTTCCATTGCTGAGGTGGTAAATAGGCTTATTTTTTTTTTGTCCAGTTGTTCAGCACTCAGCAGGATACAGTTGAAATATTTGCAGCATTAACTTTGAAGCAGTAGTATTCTATTCAACTTTTCCCCCTAAAAGAAAGAGTTATTCGAATTCAATAGCATGCCAAATTATCTGAAATAATGAACCATGCTTAGAACCTGCTAAATTAGCTTCAACCTTTTTCTGTTTATCAGACAGTTTATGACATAAGTGAACATTTAGTCGTGTTGTGCACTGTTGTTTCTTGGGCTTTTTATACAATGTTTGTGCTAAAATCTTAAAACCTAAGAAATGTTTGGATCAAAAGGGAGGTGATCCTCTTCATAGCTTGATGTTTATATGATACTATCCTTCTTAGGAGGACAATGTCTTCAGCGCAAATCGTGCCTTTTTTTTACTAATGTTTTAAGACTCTTTTGTTTATTTTTCCGCCTTAAAGATGCTGATGTGGTATAAATATTTTTTACCCTCGTTTTGTCCCTCTTTCTTTAGGGAATCTTGACATTGTTTTTCTTTTTGAAAAATTCACAGAACATCCTTGGCTTCAAAATGCAAAGAAGGCCCCTAATGTTCCTCTTGGAGATATTGTGAAGTCGAGGCTCAAACAATTTTCTAGGATGAATAGATTCAAAAGAAGGGCTCTAAGGGTCTGTATCTTGCTCACTGAACCTTTTTATCCTGATCTGATGTTCCATTCTTTGTTACTTCTGCCATAGCAATAAAAAATTGACTGACAAGATCTGGTGTATGTATTTCACTAGGTCATCGCTGATCATTTATCTGCCGAGGAAGTTGAGGACATAAAGGAGATGTTCAAGACTATGGACACTGACAATGATGGGATCGTATCTTATGAAGAACTAAAGACAGGAATAGCAAAACTTGGTTCTCATCTTGCAGAATCAGAAGTGCAGATGCTCATCGAAGCTGTAAGTATTTCAATGAATCCTCCTCCAATCCTCATAGATACAAGAGTAGAGTTGTGTATTTCCTTAGAAGAATCTTTAGGTGGTTAAAGACCCACCTGTTAATAGAAATGGTATAAGAAAGATGAGATGCATTGAAGAACAACAGACATGACGGTACAGAAAGATATATCCAACCAACTTCATAATCTTATCCCAGTATTGTAATGCACTCCTTTCAATGCCATCTTTCACTTTATACTTACATCAACCAAATGTTCCAAGCTCCTGGGGTGATTATCGCGGCCCAGATTTTTCAGGGTGACTATTGCTTATGCCCTAGTTATATTCCATATTTCCTTTATAGAATCAAATATCCATCTGACTTGTGCATACCTTAGTGAGGTCTAATAGATCATTCCCTTAAAGCAGAAGATGTCCATTTCCCTTCTGTTTGCTTAGATGCTAACTTATTGTCTTGAAATGTAATTTTTGTCTCGATGTGTTTGACATTCCTTTGAATGACGGGAATTCCCCCACTGGCGGAGCCAGCTAGATGCCTGGGTATTCCCAGGAATACCCAACTAATTTTGCAGAAAATCAAATATACATCAAGTATTTAGATATTGGGCCACGATATTTGTTTCTTGAGTCAAAACTTAGCCCAAATAGGAAATAGCCGCTCTACTAATCCAACAAACGCAGCACTCCTCCCACCAGGCCAGCATCGGCCCATACCTCGCAGCCCGCTGGCTCACTCATCCGTTCCCATCACCGCTAGAGCCTCGTCTCACAGAGTCACAGCGATAGCGTTCCTTTCTTGATTCCTCTCCCACCCATATTCTCCGTTCCCCAAAATCCAAAGCTCCAAAAACCTAAATCACAGGCTAGCGCCGGCACTCCAGGCTGGAGCAGCAGGCTGCGGCCTCCGGCCTGCACCTACCGTCGCCGATGCGCTGCTGGGTGCTGGAGCTCCTCGCCCGTGGCCTGCCCAGGCCGTAGGAGGACGCCTCAGACCTCACATCTCACACCTTGATGCCCGGACCGCCGACCACCGGTCCGCCCGTACGGGGGACCGAGACCTGCTGGTCCTGCTGTAGTGGTGACCCTCAAACTGTGAACGCTAATGTTTCTCTATTGTGTACTGACCGAGCAGAGCAAGAGATCTTTGCAATTATGTAGTAGAAATTTGTAGAACATTTGATGTACTATTTGTTAATTAGCATGTATGCTTTTTTAAGTGCTAATTGACGGAGACTTTCATTTTTTTAGTGCTCAACTGACTTTTTTTAGATGGGAATACCCAACTCTACAATCCTGGCTCCGCCACTGAATTCCCCGCTGATCTCAGTTGTCCCTTCTAGCTGACAAAGCTAGGATGCAATCATTTTTTTGCGTGGTTTTGCTTACACTGCATGATCTAGTAATGCCGGTGCCAACATATATGAAACAGTTGACTTCTTATCGTAAGACTTCAGGCTAGTTGGGATGATTTCATCAAACAACCATATTCTCAGATAAATGTCCTCTTTATCTCCTTTCAGCAATGGGGCCAAAAACTTACATGTAGTGTAGCAGCAATCCAAATAGCACAAGGGAAATTGTGGAGGGTAGTGCAACTAATCAGCCGTCATTTTCCAGGAACCAATGTAGTCTCGTTTAAAAGAAGTTACTGCACATTCGATTGATAAGTTGAAAGTGTTGCCTTATTTCTTCAACCTCCTTGAGCACCATCTGTAAAGGTTCTTTTTGAGGGAGTTGCTTAAGTTTTTGAGTTCTCTGGTGCAATCAGTTCAACAATAGATCCAAATGATCTGTGATATCACATGAGGATCTTTGGCTTGTCTTGGTTTGATGGTTGAGTAGATGTAGCTTGATCAATCTCTTCTACACACAATAATATGTTCAGCTATTTCAACAAGTCTATGTGTAAGATAGCCAGCATCAGCTGTTCATATAGCAGTATCTACAACCCCTTTTCGGGCTCCGTAGCAGGAAATTATCGTGCCTAGTTTAATTATACACTCTTCACTTCTTTTATTGAGCTGTATACGCTGCACATCTCTGATCAACTGTGGTGGCATTCAGGTGGATACAAATGGTAGGGGAGCACTAGATTACGGGGAATTTTTGGCTGTCTCTCTACATTTGCAAAGGATGGCAAATGACGAGCACCTTCGGCGGGCCTTCCTATTTTTTGACAAGGATGGCAATGGTTTCATTGAGCCCGAGGAGCTTCGAGAGGCTCTAGTGGATGATGGAGCAGCTGATAGCATGGAAGTGGTGAATGACATATTGCAAGAAGTTGACACTGATAAGGTCACTATACTCTCATTATCTAATACAGCCATTATTTTGGTTCTCCATTCATCTGAATGAATATCTTCTCTATCTACATCTGCAGGATGGCAAGATAAGCTATGACGAATTTGTAGCAATGATGAAGACTGGTACAGATTGGAGAAAGGCATCCCGTCACTATTCGAGAGGAAGATTTAACAGCCTTAGCATGAAGCTTATAAAGGATGGGTCGGTAAAATTGGGTGTTGAGTGAAAGCTGCGCCAGCGTTCATATGTGTGCATGTAGTTAGGCCCTTGGCGCCACTAAGCAGCAGATCTTTGGCCCTCTTTTTTTCTCATGATTATCTTGCGTGAAAATTTAGATAGGTGAACCCTCTGATTGGCTTACCTGTGTAATTAGCTCTCTCCGGTTTTGCTGACAAGCACTGAGCCGAATGATGTACCGAATGCTGTGCCCTGCTTTCTCCAGTTTGATCCCGTGGCACCTGATGCCAAGTGTTGTACAACACAAATGTTTTACAGTCTTGAAATGCAGTTTGTTGACCTAGCGGATGATGGCAGTGGCAAAGTTCATTATGTTCTTTGTATCGGCCAATGCCGAATGTGCTAGTGGGTGGTGGCCTACCTGCAATGTGATGCAAAAATATAAGATATGATGCAAATGTTCACCTAGTACATTGGGTGGGTGCAACGCAGACAATATCGGATGCTGCTCTATCTGCGACGCAAATTGCTCTGAGCCTCTGACCCTGATGCTTTCGTGATCCAGAAGCCAGTGACTGATGGTGCCAGCATTCGGCCACGTGATCGAATTCCGCAGCACCGCAGCAGGGTAATGCTTCATCAGTGATGCATCGATCATGCTGGAGTGCACAAAGGACAAACTAAAGCCACAGACCCCCTGGCCGTATCGGCCGTGGAGCATAATTTGGTAAGGTTAATGTGGCCGAATTCCCGGCGGGAACAAGATTAAGCCGGGAAGCGCACGGCTCCATTGTTGACAGGCATCTGCACTTGCGCAGGTGAAGTGAAAACCCCCTTCCCCACAATCCGTTCTTCACCCAAATGGCCGAATAAATCCGTGTGCGGTCGCTGCTTTTCGCCACGGCATAACATTCATGTGCTGCTATTGTTCGCTAACCCCCAACTGATGAACCGGACCTCAACTGCCGTGCCGTGCCACGCCGCTGCTGGCAGGCAGGCAGGCAGGCATACTATGACTGCCTACTCGAACCGCACCGTACCAACTATCGTGGAACATCTCTGCGCAACACGAGTATCTAGTGTTAGGTTGATCTCTCAGCCCACACGGCCCAAAGGCCGTGGGCATTGATCCGCGCCCTGATCGGGGGCGCTCAACCCAACCCATGGTTGGTGGGCCCCTGTCACCCTGCGCTATAAAGAGAGGTGGGGGCCGCCGGCTCTAGTTACGAGGTTGACCGTGAGCCGTCAGACCCACCGACACACCTATCCGATCTAGGGTTAGTGCGCAGTTCGTGACGGGAAGCCGCCGCCACCACGACGTCCTCCATCGCCGTTCCAGGCCAAAGCCGGTGGCGACCGGAAGGACGCCGCGATCTACGACCTACACTGCGCATCGCTGCCTTGCGCAGTTCGTCATCAACAGAACGTGACATGTCTTCCTCCATTGGAGGCGATGGTATGGATCTACTCGTTCTTCGTTCATCATGTTCTTGTTATGGTTCTGTTATTGTTCTTCAAGTTTTACTGTCAAGATTAAAGTTAATAGTTCTAGATCTGTGGCTAGTGATCCGTCAAAGTTAACAATGGTATCAGTCGCCTTACTGGCGCATAGATCTAGCAGTTTGGAAGAAAAAATAAGATGAAAAGGATCCGAATCGGATCGAAAGAAACAGAGAAAAACTCGATCTCGAAGGATCGAACAGACAAATAAAACTCGATCTCGATGGATCGGACAGAAACATCACCCGCACCGCGGGACAACGAAAATAGAAACTCAACACCCGAACCCTATCTCAGATCTACCACTCGACAGTGGCAAAGAACAGATCACCACCGCGGATCCCATCGACGGCGGCGCGCGCACCAGTAGGTGCACGCGCGCGTCGGCGATGGGACTCGCAGCGGCGCCAAGAATCTTCTTCTTCTTCGACAGAACCTAACTACTCTTCGGCCATGAGGGCCATGGAGAACGAAGGAGACAGAGAAAAACCGCCGACCATGGGGCCGACGGCGACAGAGAGCGGCGTGGAGGCGAGAGGCCACCGGCCGTGAGCACGGAGGCGAAGCGCCACCGGCTCAGCTGCTGCGAGAGAGAGAAGAGAGAAGAGAGCGGCGCGGAGGCGAAGAGCCACCGGCCTGAGCTGCTGCGCGAGAGAGAGCAAAATGAGCTAGGGTTTCGGGCTCCGCTCGGCCGGAAGGCCTTTTATACCGCCGATCTCCTCGCTCAGCCGTTGGATCTGTCGAACGGCCAGGATGAACGCGGGGCAGGGGGCGCGGCGCGCGTGGGCCACTTCGGCGGCCCGCTCGTTCGCTGTTGGGCCGCGCTCGCCGGACCGCAGCCGCTGCGCTGGGCTACTTCGGCGGCCCAGCCATTGGCTGTCGGGCTTAAGGCCCAGACTGCGTGGGCCGGAACCGAATTGTGTTAGCAGGCCGTGAACAGTAATGCACAGTAGAATTTTCGCATTTGTTTTGATTGATTTCAGAATATTTGATAGAATTTGAGAGAATTTGCCTCTGTTTAAATTTGAACCAAAGGGATAATTTCTTCAGAGAGTAAATAACAGAGTTTCACTACTGTTCATGTATATATTTATTTATTTAAAGTTTCCGCTGCATAGATGGTTATTTGACTTGTATTTAAATTTGAACCAAAGTGATAATTTAATTTCAAGTCACAGATAAAATTTCAGATTTATTGTGATATTGTTATTTTCTGACCAAAGTTGATAATAACAATATCATAATTTTATAGATATTTATTATTGCATTATTACTTTTTCTGCCCAAAGGTGATGAAGTTTTAATGTAATAGGCACTGTTATTATGTTATAATATTCTCACTTGATATGATTTAATTCCAGCTACGAATTCCATGATGGTCTCCATCAAGGACATTCCGATTCTCAAAGGAGATAACTACAATGAGTGGTACAAGAAGGTGGATTTCTTTTTCACCATGACAGAGCTGGATTGGGTTCTCACGGCACCGGTTCCGGCTGAGCCTGTGAAGCCAGTCAGAGAGGCTGATATGACAGATGCTGTTTGGCAGCAGACAGAGCAGGCCTATACGGTCAGCAAACAGAAGTTTGATACAGATAATGCTAAATGGATCACTGCCAACAAGAAATGTTTGGCAGTGGTCAAGAACACCATAGAGCCCTCTGTTTTTGGGGCAATTAAAGATTGTCATAATGTCGTTGAGTACTTGGCGAAGTTAAAGAGTCAGTACACTGGCTCTTCAAAGACCTACGCCTCTCAGTTGATCAAGCAGTTGATCAACGCCAAGTACACAGGCGGCATCAGAGAGCACATACATCGCTTAATTCACATTAACAATAAGCTCAAGCCAATGGATGAGGACTTGAAAGAGAGTACCATCATTCATTTGGTTTTTGCTTCATTGCCAGATGAGTTTGAGAACTTCGTTGTTAACTACAATGTTAGTTCTGAGAAATGGGACATAGAAAAGACCATAGCGATGTTGGCTCAAGAGGAGGAAAGGATAAAGATAGCACGTGGTAACACTGTTAACCAAGTGCAAAAGAAGAAAAATAACAACAATGCGTCTAACAACGCAAAAGGAAATCCCTCCTCCTCTAAAGGAAAAGGAATTCAGCACTCCCAGCAGCACAGGCCTAAGGATGGGCAAACCACAGTGGAGAAAGATCAGTGTCTCTACTGCAAGGAGAAAGGGCACTACAAGAAAAATTGTGCCGCCTACTTAAAGATGATCATGGAAAGGAAAGGTGAGAATGTTATTTCATTCGTAAATGAATCTCTGTATATAGACTATTCCACATCTACTTGGTGGATTGACTCAGGAGCAACAATTCATGTTGCAAACTCTTTACAGGGATTCCGTTCGACGAGAACTATTCAAAGAAACGAAAGGCGAATTAAAGTCGCGAATGGAGTCGAAGCAGAAGTGAAGGCGGTGGGCGACCTTCTCCTAGAGCTCGACACCGGATTTGATTTATTTCTTAGAGATGTTTTCTTTGTGCCTAGTTTACAGAGGAACTTAATAAGTGTATCTCGTCTAGATGATGATGGATATGGATGTCATTTTGGAAATGGCATGTGTGTGATAGATTTTAAAGATACAGTTACTACTATTGCTTTTAAGAAAAATGATCTTTATTTGTTATCACTACGTGAAAGTGTGAATTCCGTATGCGATGTGAATGCGCTTGTAACCCCACCTACAGCTCATAATAGAAAACGAAAGAGAACTCAAGACACATCGTCGAAATTATGGCATTGTCGTTTAGGCCATATTTCGAGGGGGAGAATAGAAAGGCTGGTTAAGAATGACATTCTTCCTCCTCTAGAGTTCTCAGACTTAGATAAATGCGTTGATTGCATCAAAGGAAAATACATAAAGATTACAAAGAAAAATGTTGAACATACCGCAGGTGTTTTAGAATTAATTCACACAGACATCTGTGGTCCGTTTTCAGTTAAAAGCATAGATGGTTTTGACTCGTTCATTACTTTTACCGATGATTATTCCCGTTATGGATACATTTATCCAATAAAAGAAAAGTCAGAAGCGTTGGATAAGTTTAAAATATTCAAGGCTGAAGTTGAGAATCAACATAATTTAAAGATAAAGATAGTACGTTCCGACCGTGGAGGGGAATACTATGGTCGGCACACCCCATATGGCCAAGTTCCAGGGCCTTTCGCGAGGTACCTAAGGGAACAAGGTATAGTTGCCCAGTACTCTATGCCGGGCGATCCTCAGCAGAATGGAGTCGCTGAAAGACGTAACCGTACCCTTATGGATATGGTGCGAAGCATGATCAGCTACTCTACACTACCAGTGAGCTTGTGGATGGAGGCTTTAAAAACCGCCACCTATATTCTCAACAGAGTTCCCAGTAAAGCGGTGCCAAAAACACCGTATGAACTATGGACAGGCAGAGTACCCTCATTGAATCACCTACGGGTGTGGGGGAGCCCTGCTGAGGCAAAGATATTCAACCCGACCATTGGGAAGCTAGATCCCAAGACAGTGAGTTGCCATTTTATTGGCTATACAGAGAAATCAAAAGGATATCGTTTCTACTGTTCTGACAAAGTCACAAAGTTTGTGGAAACGAGACATGCTGCTTTTCTTGAAGAAGAAATGATACGGGGGAGCATGGAAGCTCGAAAGATTGATCTTGAGGAGAGGCGGGTGTGCGCACCCAATCCAATGATTCAGGAGCCATTTTTCGAACTACCTATTGAGCCTACGCCGACGGTGCCAGACACTGCGGCTCCAGCTCCTGTGGTGGTTCCTCCTGTGGCAACACCGAATACAAATGTGGAACCTGTCCTTCAGGATCCTATAGAAAATGTTGCTGCAGATCAAGGGGAGCATCAACAGTCTCCAATAGAAAATGTTCCAAATGTAGAGGCCCCTAGAAGGTCTCAAAGAGCAAGAAAGTCAGCAATTCCTGATGATTATGAAGTGTATAACACAGAAGAGTTTCGAATGGAGGATGATCCTATTTCATTCGAACAAGCCATGAGAAGCGAAAATTCATCCAAGTGGCTTGAGGCCATGGAAGATGAAATGAAATCGATGAGTACCAACCGTGTTTGGGACTTAGAAGAAATTCCTAAAGGAGCCAAAACAGTAGGCTGCAAATGGGTCTACAAGACGAAACGTGACTCCAAAGGGAATGTGGAAAGATTTAAAGCGCGTCTTGTGGCGAAGGGTTTTACACAAAAGGAAGGAATAGATTACAATGAGACTTTTTCTCCGGTCTCATGTAAGGATTCCTTCAGAATCATAATGGCATTGGTGGCGCATTTCAATCTCGAATTGCACCAGATGGATGTAAAGACGGCATTCCTTAACGGGGATCTTGAAGAAAAAGTTTACATGGCTCAACCCAAAGGTTTTGTCGTGAAAGGAAAAGAACACATGGGATGTCACCTAAAGAAATCCATTTATGGGTTAAAACAAGCTTCGAGACAGTGGTACTTGAAGTTCAACGAAACAATAAAGAGTTTCGGGTTTAATGAAAATATTGAGGATAATTGCATTTATGCAAAATTCCAGAAAGGAAATTACATTTTCCTCATCCTTTATGTGGATGACATTCTACTGGCAAGTAGCAATGTCAACCTATTATTGGAAACGAAAAAGTTCCTGTCCTCGAACTTTGATATGAAAGACCTTGGTGAAGCCTCATTCGTTTTGGGAATCGAAATTCACCGAGATAGATCAGATGGGGTATTAGGATTATCTCAACAGACGTACCTGGAAAAAGTTCTAGAAAAGTTCTGTATGCAAAGGAGTAAGCCTACTCCTGCGCCAATAGTCAAGGGCGATAGATTTGGGGATTTTCAGAGTCCTCAGAACAGTTATGAAAAGGAACAAATGAAGACAGTTCCATATGCTTCAGCTGTCGGAAGCTTACAGTATGCACAAGTGTGCACACGCCCTGACCTAGCATTTGTTACCAACATACTTGGCAGATATCAGAAAGATCCAGGCCTTGAGCACTGGAAATTAGTGAAGAAAGCTTTACGGTATGTGCAAGGTACAAAAGGCCTCATGTTAACGTATAAAAGAACAAATTCCCTAGAAATTGAAGGGTATTCAGACTCAGACTTTGCGGGAGATGGAGATGATAGTAAATCCACGACAGGCTACATCTTCACTCTCGCAGGGGGAGCTATATCGTGGAGAAGCTCCAAGCAAACAGTGACAGCAACTTCTACGATGTATGCAGAATTTATAGCATGTTACGAGGCATCCTGCCAAGTTGAATGGCTAAAGAAATTCGTACCAGGATTGAGAGTGGTAGACAGTATAGAAAGACCACTAAAGATGTACTGCGATAACCAGCCAGCAGTGTTCTATGCTCATAATAATAAGAAAAGTACGGCTACCAAGTCGATAAAGATAAGATTTTATTCTGTTAAAGATAGAATCCAGGATCACACCATAAGTCTCGAGCATATTAAAACAGAGAAGATGCTCGCGGATCCGCTAACGAAAGGCTTACCACCCAACGTGTTCAAGGAACACGTAGCCGGCATGGGACTAAGGTATTGCCTATGATCTCTGGATTAACAGGGCCCATAGATTAAAGAATCTATTTCTGAATAGGGGCGTGTACAGTAGCTATTGATTCTATCGACGATTGAGTCGGGACGATGAGATATGCTCTGTGCACAAATCTAGGATGGAATAAGGAAAATTGTAAAAGGTAAAAGAAAAGCGAATGTGAGATCAAAGGGGAGATTGTTAGGTTGATCTCTCAGCCCACACGGCCCAAAGGCCGTGGGCATTGATCCGCGCCCTGATCGGGGCGCTCAACCCAACCCATGGTTGGTGGGCCCCTGTCACCCTGCGCTATAAAGAGAGGTGGGGGCCGCCGGCTCTAGTTACGAGGTTGACCGTGAGCCGTCAGACCCACCGACACACCTATCCGATCTAGGGTTAGTGCGCAGTTCGTGACGGGAAGCCGCCGCCACCACGACGTCCTCCATCGCCGTTCCAGGCCAAAGCCGGTGGCGACCGGAAGGACGCCGCGATCTACGACCTACACTGCGCATCGCTGCCTTGCGCAGTTCGTCATCAACAGAACGTGACATGTCTTCCTCCATTGGAGGCGATGGTATGGATCTACTCGTTCTTCGTTCATCATGTTCTTGTTATGGTTCTGTTATTGTTCTTCAAGTTTTACTGTCAAGATTAAAGTTAATAGTTCTAGATCTGTGGCTAGTGATCCGTCAAAGTTAACATCTAGTTATCTAATCTATCTGCTACCGCCGTCGTCAAAAAGTGGCTGCGACTTATTTGTAACAAAAACGAGGTGGGCGGTTCTACTTCTACTTCTACGAGCAGGCCGCCGCGCACGTCGGAGTGGCATGGTCAGCCATGTAAAAGTTGACCCAGGGTGGTGAAGTCACTCGCCACTGGCACTACTACCTCACCCGCCACTCGCTCCTCCCCCCAACCCGTCAGCACTCCGCAGAGACAGCGCGACGTGCGCCGGCCGACGTCAAATCGGAGGGGGGGAAAAGCGAAGCGCAAGGGCCGCAAGGCAACGTGCGCCTGGAGCCCCGACGAGCTGGAGCTGGCAGTGGGCATGGATTGGCAGGCAGCGATGCTGCCACCGGCCCACTGGCCCGCTGTGCCCTGTCCGGGCTGCGCGTGCGTGCGGCGCGCCGCCAGAACGCGCGCAACAAAGCGAGGCAAAGAATTGCCCAGTGGGCTAGCTGAGGAGGTAGTGGACGTGCGCGGGCGTTGGTTGTCGGCAGCGCGTTCGTGCGCATTCCGTTCCCACCGGGGAGGGGCTGCGGCGCGGCGCCTATTGGCTCACGGTTGCTGCGCCGCCAGCCACTGGCTGGCTTCTGCTGCATATGCCACACCGGCCGGCGGGGGGCGGCCAGGCCACGCGGCGCTGCGTCCCGCTTTGCTCCGGACGTCACGAGACCATACATGAGTGATAGCACTGGGTGTACTACTACTATATCTTACACATTGCGGCTGCCGCGAATATATAAAGATGCATCGCGGATGCGACGGTACATGAATGGGGTAGGGACCCGGAGCCACTGGCGGCCGGAATGGGACGGAGGCTAATCCATCGATCCGAATCGTCAATGCGGCTGCTGTGCTTTGCCGACAAATTTAACAACACGCCGCGCCGGGTTCTTTGGACTAGTATAGATAGACAGCATGCCATGTGTCGACCGATCTCTGATCTCCGAGCAGTTATGACCATTGTCGAAACGTGACGGGTCGGGGCGGACACAGCATGGCTTGGCCTCCATCGATCCCCGGTACGTCGAGTTGAACCAGTTTTAATGCGATACGTACAAGATCGTCCCGGCCCCGATCGGATCTGTACGTGCCCAACCCATCTGACCACATGCAGACTGTAGAGCCTTGCTCTCGTTGAATTGTCGCACGAGGATCGAGCTGCCATGCCGGAACCTGAATGGCCTGCTTTGCTTTGCTTTGTTCTCAGGCGGGCATCACATCATGCTCACTATCACCGGGCTGGCTCGGACGGTGTTCCCAAACGCCTCAAATGGCAGGGAATCTTCCCGATCACATAAAAGATTTCTCTTCGTCCGAAAGCTTCGATCTTCTCATATATCCAGCAGACTCTCGTCAGGTTGCCGACGGCTTGTTTTGTCTGGTAGTCAGATCTTTACAATTGCGGCGGACCGAACGGTATATAAGAATCAGTCTATGAATTAGACCAGACAACTCTGCGCTACTGTAGCACGTACAGAAACCTGCATGGACCGCGACAACCAAACGAGTCACAACCACGTGTCGCCACGGCGCCGCGCTCCTGCCTAGCTCACCCGGCCGCTCTCCCACTGCCGCTGGCTTCTTCTGTCGTGCCGCGCTTTATCCATCGCAATTCGCAAAGCTTCATTTGTCCTTCTCACATGCATAAAGCCCACAGCGCGCGCATTGCGGCCGTTAACTGCGTCGGCACTTGGCGCTTTGCACTACGTACAGATCAGCTCGCTCGCTCTATACTGGCATGTGCAGGTAGTGTACGTCGCCGTCGGTTAGGAAGCAAGGAGGCCAGCCTAATTAAGCCACTCCATAACATCCATTAATGTAACCGTCACTCGCTCGGCCCATGCGGCGAGACGGCAAGAGGGGTCACGAGACCGAGGGGCAACACGACACGAATGGGGGCAGTATGTGCAAGCACTTCAGAAAATGGAAACAATTGATATGCCGCCATGGCAGACCGGGTCACTTGTGTTGATTGTTATCGTGTCACACTCACACCCAAAATCCTATCTGGTGTGTCAGCGTAGCCCACAAACATCAAATCTAATATCTCGTAAGGGGATGTTTCTTGAAGGAAATTACTTTTTGATTGGAATCTAGGTTTTTGCGCTGATTGGTAAGCTAGCCTATAAATAGATAGAGTGTGAAAAGCATTTGTTACCAAAAATAAGTATGCATTCAAGATTTATAATAGGCCATCCGAGATTTAGCATTATTTTGAGATGTCAAGATGCCAGCTACTGCGAAGGAACAACTTATTTGAATAGTTCGTTTTGACCTTAATAGGTAATTTAATTATAAATTTTTTCTTTGATGGTTATGAATATATAGAAAAACTTGAACAAAATATATGTTTTGTTATATAATTTACAAAGGTTTCTTTTAATGTTTCCTGACTTTTAACATGACAAGATGGAGTAACGAATTCTCTACATTTCTAGTTGACTGTGTTATAGGTCATGTGAATAATTTATATAGTTTAGTGGATGTCGATAAGTCTTTTTCTCAAACTTCATTAGTACGCGTGGAATACCTTTTGAAATTTTATGATGTCTTAGAATTGGTAAAATGAGATTTTTAAAAAATAGCATGCTAAGAAATCTAATATGTGTATTGTACATACTAGTTGTATTTTTCTTGAGCTAGCTCTATCTTGCACATACAAAGACAATATACTAGAAGGTCACTTGCAATTTCATCTTATATTTGTTATATACCAAACTTGAGGTTAGACTCCAAGCTCTTTCGGAGTGGTGGCTCGGTTCATTCGCAAATCCCTATTGGATACGTGAGACAAGGTTGGAATTTATTCTTCATGTACCACTACCAGAAAGGGCTTCATCTGCACCAGTTGGGAAGGACATTTAGCTTCGGTTTTTCAACCGGTGCAGATCTTCACCTTTAGCACCGGATCAAATAACCGGTGCTAAAGGTGTCCATTCGCTAAAAAAAATATGTGCGTTGTTGCGGGATTCGAACTCATGATCTCTTGGCTCGCGCGTACCCACCAAACCATCTCAACTACATAGCACATGTGATGGAATAGAATATGCTTTCCTTTTGAAGTAGCATGCAACACCCCCTTTAGCACCGGGTTCGTAACACCAACCGGTGCTAAAAGGCCTTTAGCACCGGTTGGTAACACCAACCGGTGCTAAAGGTGACTTTTAACACCGGTTGGTAACACCAACCGGTGCTAAAGAGTCTCCGGGGGCACCCTAATTTTACACCCGACACTAATGATGCATTAGCACCGGATCTTAAGTGCACCGAGGCATATGAGGGACGGATGTGAAGATGTCTGGTAGTGTACACATAATATATCCTTTTCTTTTGAAAATAAACTAGAAAATAAATATGTTGTGTGCCTATCAATCATCTTTATCAATTGCATTCGTACTTATAGTTGACTTGTCTTTGTTTATGGAAAAAAATATGTGTACCTCCTCTTACGAGACGGCACTTTGACTAGCAAATTATTTTTCATAACGAACCTAGTAATCTAATCTTATGTTGTTTGTATATATAAAGTTTAAGATACTCTTAATTATTTTAAGAAAACAGAACTTAGGACAAGTCTAAATGTATTTATATTTTTTTATCTGACAGAATAATAGGCACCACTTTTAGTGGATGCGGTAGGATAGCTCGCACGTCTGCAAGATGGCAAGAGAGCTATCCATTAACTGACGTTGCAGCACGGCAAAGCTGTCGCTGTCACATATGTACTGTACCCGTATATATACAGCAAAATGAAAAATCGAAACATGGATGTAAACACCGACGGTGCCGGCGGGGGCGTACGAATCACGAGGCACAAGGAAAATCTTTGATACTGTGGGGCCGAGCCGAGCTATTTTCCGAGCAACAACAATAGGCTGCAGGTACGCGCTCACCGCAGGCCACAGGGACCGTGCGTGGAATTCTCGCGCCGGGTTTTACTACAACCGAGCCCAGCTGCCCCTCAGTGGTCGGCATCAGACGCAGCAGATCCCGGCCCAAATAATCCACACAAAAAACACGTTTCTTCCCTTTTGGTCCCTGCGGCCAACCCGATCGACCAGACCAGGTGAGAGCAGCGACTTGTCCGCCCAGAAGAGAAAACAAAGCAAAGCAAAACAGCAACATAACTTTATCTCCTCTCCCTCTCTCTTCTCTCGCTCCAACCTTTATTCTCTCTCATCCCACCCTCTCTCTCTCTGGAATTATATTTCATTGCGAAAATGCCTCTCTCCGTCTACGATCCGGCTATATATATACCCCTCTTGGGGCTCACTAAGCGATCGAACGAAGCAGCTAGCAAGGCGCACCACGGGCTCAGCTCAGCCTCAGCTATCTCACTCGAGATAGAACTCAAGGTTTACTTGTCCCAGTACGTCCTCTGGCCATTCTTTCTTGTGTTCTAGTAGCTCATATCATATATATCTCGTGTTCTTTGCCACAGCACGCGTCCATACCTCGCTCACCCTCGCCACATATCCCACGAGTAGTCCACTCGCCGCCGGCATTTCCATGATCCCATCTCGTGCCCGTCCTGTCCCGTTTAATTTCCTCGCATCGTGTCCGTGTAGACCGGCCGGTCCCCTCCCTGTTCCCCCACTTGTGTTCCCGTGCGTGAAACTCATATGCAGCTGCAGTCAGCTCGTTTCTCACTGTAGCGGGCCCGATCGCTAATTATTTCTTCGTCGCTGTTGCACACAGGCCGCGCGCGGCGCCGGGCGTGTTGTTACAGATGGCGGACTGCATGCAGGAGTGGCCGGAGCCCGTCGTCCGCGTGCAGGCGCTCGCCGAGAGCGGCCTCTCCGCCATCCCGCCCTGCTACATCAAGCCGCCGTGCGACCGCCCCGTGGCGCTGCCGCCGCCGGCCGCCGCAGCGCAGCCGCAGGAGGAGGAGATCTCCGACGTCAGCATTCCGGTGATCGACCTCGGCGAGCTGCTGGCGAGCGGCGGCGGCGGCGCCGGCCTGATGAACGGCGTCACAGAGGCCGTCGCGGCCGCGTGCCGGGAGTGGGGCTTCTTCCAGGTCGTCAACCACGGGGTGCGCCCCGAGCTGATGCGCGCGGCGCGGGAGGCCTGGCGCGGCTTCTTCCGCCGCCCGCTCGCGGAGAAGCAGGGCTACGCCAACTCGCCGCGCACGTACGAGGGCTACGGCAGCCGGCTCGGCGTCCAGAAGGGCGCCGTCCTGGACTGGGGCGACTACTTCTTCCTCCACCTCGCGCCGGAGGCGGCCAAGAGCCCGGCCAAGTTCTTGCCGGCCAACCCCGGCAACTGCAAGTATGTGTTTGTGTTTCGTATTTTCGTACACGCGTTTTTGGAGATCCTAATTAAGCTGCTAGCGTTATAGCTTAGCTCACCCATGTGCATTTAGCAGCAGCGATATCGTGGTGCACATGCGTGTGCATCGTCTCTATAGGTACTAGGTAACACGAACCTCCCGTTTGGAACACATGAAATAATTTCTGGATCGATTCAGTACGTACTGTTCTTGTGAAATTTCTGTGCTTCGATTTTCCTCCTTTAAAGAACAGTAGGTTTGATTGAACTATATATATATGCAACGTTTGAGATTAACTTTTTATTCCTTTTTAGCATGTTTTATAGATTAAGTTGAACTCCAAAATTTGGATATTACAATTGTTCATTAGATTATGTACTTAATTAGCCCAAATTTCCAACCTCCTAGAGATAGAATAGTTCGTGATGTATGGGAACGAGCGGACAAGTTTTTTTTCTACAGAAGACATTATCCATATGTTTTGTGTACGCCTCTAGACCTGGTTATAATAAATTTTGTTATTGGAGCTGACCTTTTCTGTTTAATGTTTACAAATATGTTTAAGCCGGCATCGTAAGAAGGAAGCATGCCGTGCAGGAAAAGGAAATCCCTGGCAAAATTAACAATGATTTTGAATGACATACTGAGAAAATGACACAACTATACCCAACTTTGCTATCATTAATAAAACATGTATTTTTAGATTAAATATATATGTGTATGTTGAATTAGGTTTGGCCATGTTTTGCCACAGAACAGTGCACTCATTGTTCTGAAATAAATTAACGTAACTGTCCCTTCCCATGCCGTACTTTCTCTAGACATTACAACAGCTCGCTCCCTAGTCATTGCGTGGATCCTAAAATGTATAGTGTAGATAACACTTACTCCATAGAAAATAATTAAGTTACACCATGGTAGTGACTCAGCACCCGGAATATAATACAGCACGTGCATGAAACGAAAAAGTAGGCCGATGGTGCTTTCATGCAAAAATGTCTAGAGCCACAGCAGGAACAATTCCAAGGCTATAGTAAGTAGCACTGCACGGACGTGCTCATGCTAAACTCAGAAAATAGGCCGGGGTGTCCCTGTCGCCGTAGACCATGCGTGGTGCTACTATAGCTCCTAGTCGCGGCATGCCAATCACGTACCAAATTAGCCGATCCCACCTCACCGCATGCAGTAAAAACAGGTCAGGCCAGCATGCATATATGCATCCATATCATGCATGTCGCGCCAAATTAAATTACACACTACTGTTACTGAGTACTGACATGCATGTACACAGTATGATATGGTATATGGTATACGGAGTAGTATAGTTTTTTTTGAAAAATATACGGAGTAGTATAGTATAGCTCGTGTCTATATCGATGTGTGTGTGAATTTACACGTACATATATACAGGGAGGTGTCGGAGGAGTACGGGCGGGAGGTGGTGAAGCTGTGCGAGCTGCTGATGCGGGTGCTGTCCGTGAGCCTGGGGCTGGACGAGGCGCACTTCCAGCGGGCGTTCGGCGGGGCGGCGTGCGGGGCGACGCTGCGCGCCAACTACTACCCGCGGTGCCCGCAGCCGGACCTCACGCTGGGCCTCTCGGCGCACTCGGACCCGGGCGTCCTCACCGTGCTCCTCGCCGACGAGCACGTCCGCGGCCTGCAGGTCCGCCGCGGCGCCGGCAACGAGTGGGTCACCGTGCAGCCCGCCTGCGACGACGCCTTCATCGTCAACGTCGGCGACCAAGTCCAGGTATGTATTTTTTTGTATGTATGTAATAACCGCCAACAACCGCTATCAGGTAGTACCGGCCAGCTGCTAGCTGGGGCGGTGCCTGCACGCACGCATGCACCGGCCTTCTAGATGCTGGCGTATGTATGGCGCCGCTAGCTAGAGCTGCTTGCTAAGTTTGCTAGTCGACGACTACGATCGTGATCGTGACCGTCACGTATACCTACCTGTGCAAACGTGAGCTATTTGGTCTTGTCGTTAGTCGGTACACGCGCAAGTCGGTCGCCTTGGTTGAAATTTGTAAGAATATAATATTAATCGACTGCTAATTATCGTTGGATAAGGTAACTATACTGTACGATATGATCATCTAGTTAATTAATCAACGAAGCAAAACGATCCGGTGGATCCAGATATGTGTATGTATGCACATATGTCAGCAACAGCATTCATTCTGCTCTAAGAAAACCCGCGCGCCTGTATCATTTCCAGCAGTTGACTTCTAACCGATATAATACATAGGAGTACAATACTAGATACAGTATATAATTAATTAGCTTCAATTCTTGCGGCGATCTTTCGCGCAACCCGGACGCCATGCGAACACATGCATGGGCGGTGCAATCGTATATATCTAGCTAGACTTGTCGTACTGAAGCAGCTACCGTGCGTGGACAGACATGCATGCATGCATGTTACGGCGGCGACCGACGGATCGCGAGCCACCCGAAAGCACATGCATCGGCCGGTGCAGGGCAGGGCCAGCTGTATACAGGTTATTGTGGCTATAGTCCGGCTCCAAATGTACAGATGTGCTATAACCGTAATAAACGTCAACTCTAATTTAGACCAACGGCCATAACAATTACTAAACTTCAACGAACTGGAGATTTGAAACATGCATGCATGCATCATGCTACTGTTTACGTGATAAAGATACTTCAACCTTCCTTTTGGCTTTTGCGTATGAATGTACGCATCATGTTACTCTGTTGTTCATGCTTATACAAGAGACCCTGATCGACTTTTAAATAACAAGGCTGATAATATATATATATATTGAATCTGTACGTTCACAGATACTGAGCAACTCCATGTACAAGAGCGTGGAGCACCGGGTGATCGTCAACGCCAAGGAGGAGCGCATCTCACTCGCTCTCTTCTACAACCCCAAGGGCGACATCCCAATCTCCCCGGCGACGGAGCTGGTCACGGCGGCGGACGGCGCGGCGCTCTATCCTCCGATGACCTTCGACGAGTACAGGCTCTTCATCAGGAAGAAGGGCGCTAAGGGCAAGGCGCAGATCGAGGCTCTTAAAGGCCAGGCATCACCAGAAGATTAGACTAGCTAGTAGCTGATGTGTGCTTGCTGTACTGTGTGTACTAGCTAATAATCAACGGCGTGTTGTATATCCTAATGACAACTATTAATTCAGAGTAGTTGGCTGTCAGCTAGCTCTCCCCCATGTATAATAATCTATCTAATTGTAATAACGCATGTGTAAAACTAAGACCTACTTATGCGTGATGCATGCAGTAGCTGTGCAGTCGATTGTTGCACCCTGCTGTAAACGTACACCAAATCATATTTAGGGCCTGCTTGGATCCACCAACTAATTGCTAACTAGCTAATTTTAGTTGTGATGGAATCCAAATATAACCAATTAATTCTCAGCTAATGCTCCTTTTATTAGTTAAATAGCAACTATCCAATTAGCTGGTCCAATCCAGCTAATAATCTAATGAATTAGTTAGATGGATCCAAACAGGGCCTTAAGCAACATATAGTAGTGGTCTATGTATACTATATATTACTATGTATGTACATGAATGCTGATCTGGTGTTGGGGGCGTTTTCGGGTGAAGGGATGCTCTGTGGATTGTCGAGGCTGGCATTGGTTGTTATCTTTGGTGCCACATCCCTCGTTAGAGGTATATTGTTGTAAGAGCTTCCCGTTTTAGGGTTTTGGGTGAAAAACCTTGTACCGGATCTCCCCTCTCTGTAGGAATCACTAACTCTGACGATCTCCACCCTTTCCCGCTCCGTGCTTGTTGCTGCGTCGCGTTTGGTGGGGATTGGCTGCCGGTGCTTTGGTGGTTAGGATGATGTTTGTTTTGTGGGCAAAAACTTAGCCAGTCATATGTCCATATAGAGAAAATAACAGCTCACATCAACACCGAAAAAATTGAAATGGAAAAAAATCTGTTTTTTCTGTTGATGTGAGCTGTTATTTTCTCTATATGGACATATGACTGGCTAAGTTTTTGCCGGATGGTCTTTTTGTTTTTAAAAAAAAGGAAGAATGCTGTTTTTTCTTTCAAATTAAAGCATCTGGTTCATTATTTGATTATTATGTAGTGAACACTGTAATTGTGTTATGTGCATTTGGACTTTGATGCATGTAAGTACCGTTGAGACATTATATGGATGGATGCATGCATACATATATACAAAATATATGCTAGCTGAACTCTATCCAATCTTTTGAGCTGTCTCCGCAGAACGGATATATGCCTCGCGCACTGATTTGGAACAGACGTCATGTCAATATAAATGGATGAAGCCCCTGCATTTGGAACATTTTGGTACTAATTAATAACTGGGTGCATATATTCCGAATCAACTGCCACTGCACGCACCCAGGATTTGCAGGTAAAGGCTATGCTAGCAGTAGTACATATCTTCACAGGAGTTGCAGCACGTTTCGACAAATGGAGGTATCGATGGGACGTAGGCAGCTGATGGTGAGGTCCCAATCGATTAAAGTCGTTGCCCCACACATGGATGCCGGATATGTTGATGCCGGCCGGTGACAGTACTGGTCGGAGTACTTTGGAGATGATCTCAGATCAGGCACGGACGACAACACAGAGTGAGGTCGACTGTGTAAAGGTGCCAAAGTTGGGTTAGGCAAGAGATCCATGTCGACGCATGCAGCTGCTCAAGAACACCGGCCCGGCCGGCCGGCCAAAAGGGCATCCGCTTTTTAGGGAATGCATATGCTATAGGGCTCGCTTAACTTCTGCATGCATGTTCTGTCTCTCCCCTACCACTAGCACTACCACCACTACTTGGCTCGAGCAGTCAGCCATCAGCAGCTAGCAATTCGACATGTGCGTTTTTTTTACTCGAAAACCACAGGCAACGGGCACACTGGTGACTGGTAGCCACCTCCACTAGCCAGTAGCTCTCATTCAGTGCCTGATATGCTGCCTAGCTAGCTACTGTCACTCTTGGCCCCAACCTTCATAAAGTGGAAAATAAATATACCTCCATACATATCCAAACCAGATGCATGCATGCTCAAGTGGAAAATGCACGGCTCTCGTCGTTGCCCCCCCAAAACAGCGTCGATTTCTGTTGAACATGCAGCAGCTGGATAGAGTAGATAGAGTATAAGTGCTCGTGTAGTCAAACTAATTAACCCAAATGATCATGGTCTACACGACTACACCTGATAGCTGAGCGGAACACGATCATATCGATCCGCTTGTGATAGGGGGCTTCTGATGACGTACAGGTTCTCTAGTAGTGGCTGCGGCATCGTCATCGATTGGGCGACTGCTAATATCACACTCAGCTCGACCGTCGCCGTCACCGGCCGGCCGGCCGCAGAGTTGGATCTACGTGTGCTGTCGCCGTGAAGACGATGCGCCTGCACGCGTGGGGCAAGGAACACTCGTGTATCAGCTAGCCAAGCATTTGGCCAAATAATCCACGGCGCCGGCGGAAACCGACCCCACGGTGCCGTGCATGCGCTCGGGCGCATTGCTTGCGTGCGCGGTGACGCACGGCGCCGTGTGTGAGGAGATCGTGGGTTCGTAGCGCTAGCTTTCATAGCACGGCATGATATATATGGCGGTGGCGATCATTAGTTTATCGATGGTCAGCTCAGCTCACGAGTAATTAAACTCTGATTTCCGTCTGGACAACGCACCGGGAGTTCCGGACGATCCGAAAATATACTTGTTTATAAGTTGTTTGTACATTGTACCTTCTTTTTGTTAAGAGAAAGAAAGAGATGATGAGAGGTCGGTTCGTTTGTTTAATTTTCAACCGAGAGAAGTATTATGTAGTTACGTTTGGTTTCAACGAAGAATAAAGAACAGAAAATTATCTTTCTGTCTGTTCAATCACCGAATTGCTGCCCGGCCATGTAACATTTTTTTTGATAAAGGGAAATCTATTTCATCAAGCAAATAAAACTATCCCGGCCATGTAACATTTTTAGTATGAACGGAACATTGAATTCATATCGACGGCGACCCACTCTCTCATTGGACAATGCCATTACAGAGATAACCACAGTGCACATCCAGCATCCAGAGGGGCCGGGGAGATTTGTGTTGGCACTGAGGCTGTAATTGTTTTTTAAGCATGATGATGTAATTGCGCCTTTTTCAAGCATGAGGTTGGAAAGCATCCGGTAGGAATTGCCTTTTTCAAGCATGAGGTTGGAATTGGTTTTTAAAAATCATTTGTTATTTAACTCCAAATAATCATTTAGTTTCTTCCGTCAATGCAAGAATGACAAAGGCCTTATTTTAGGCCAATAAAATGCACTTAGTTTGTCACACCCGGATTTACTCAAAACCCGAATGTGGTCATATGTGTGCCCAGGAAGTCCACAGACACATATAGCGAACAAATATGGTAAAAATCAGAGTACAATGCTTTATTCTCGTCATAACGTAACGTTTACATCAGAGTTTTGCATAAAAGAAATACATGGACAGCGGAAGACTAATAAACTCTCTCTAAGTGTAGCCGCAATCCCACAGGGACTCTGACTGGGAGAACGCCAACTCAGAAGTACGGTAGATCCTCGGGAAACTCCACAGCATAGTCAGCCTGACTCCAATCTGTTACCCGTCCGGGATTTTGCCCAAAAATAGTAATAACAGCAAGTGTAAGTAATGGAAATTACTTAGCAAGTATAGCACGGGTTATGAAGGCTCAAAAAGGCTAGACTCGGCTTAACTGCATTAGCACTTTTAGTTGGTTCGTTTTATCATTGTCCAAGTTACTACATGTGAATGAACACCCGGTTGCAACCCAATTAATAAAGTGTAAGTGACATTAAGCATGAATAAATACCATATTCTAATAAAAAAGGATCCAGGCCGCTCGTGACCCTGAGCAAGGCTATCATGATAGATCGTACACTCTGCAGAGGTTTCGCCCTTTACCCACCAGTCGCGTAAAAGTTCAAAGGAACTTTGCACCCAACCACGCACATCAACACTTCCGAGGTGTGACTGCATAGGGACGCTACGAGGCTTTCACAAGACACCCTAACAAGTCAGTAGCCGCTGGAGTACTATACGGTGGTGAAAACTTAGGCACCGAGATCGACGTACGCCCACGGAGTCACACCGTGAGGGGGTCGATGGCGTCCAGAGCGCGGGTATCGTACCCATACTGCGCAACGTGCAGAGTTCTCAATCGCCGAGACTCCTACACGGGACTGGGTCTAACGTGACCTAGCCGACGGGGCTACCGTCCTCGGTGGAATCGGAGATCACCCAGCGCCGTACCTCCCACAACGCCGTTGGCCCCTCGGTAACTACTACCAAGCTAGAGACGTACAAGCTACTTGACCAAGACCAGAGCCATTATAGTTCCGGCGGGGGCGACAGGCTCCTGGGTTGCCGCTTTAAGAACCGGTCCTTAGAGGGAGACACTAGAGCAAAGCACACAGCACATGCTCTAGCTCCCTAATCCATGTTGCTAAAAAGCAAGTTTTAACATTAAAGTTGAAGTGGACCATTAAGTCAATATTAACAATTAAGTAAAGGTGACAGTGGTTGCGCCTAGCAAAATACTACCCATATGCAAAAACCCATAGGAATACAAGGACAGGGAAATAAATGCTAGGAATAACCTTAATGGTAAACAATATTAGACACATGCGTATGTAATGAACAGTGTATTAAAAGTGAGATAGGTAGCAAGGATTGTCCGTGCTATAACTTGCCTTCCTCGGAGTACGGCTGCTGCTGCAAATCCTGCTCCGGCACGTCCTCAACGTACTCGAAGTCCAAAGCTATGGGCTCACCGACTGGACACGATCATCACGCACGCATTTCAAAGCAATCATTACATGCAACAAAATTAATCTTATTAGAATAGTACACCAAACAGTAAAAACAGTACAAAAACAAGAGCTAAAAATAATCTACGCTTCGCTACGAACACATGAGCGCGAAAATCACTCAAATCGGAACTAAGACGAGAAAGTTATAGCGTTTCTAAGATTCGGGGGCTTGCTGGCAAAGTTTTGAAATTTCCAGGGGCCTAAACGAATAAAACAGGACCTATTTATAATTATTTTCGAATTAAAAAGGACCGCGGGTTAATTTCTGAAAAGTTCAGGGGCTCTTTAGCAAAATAGCCCGTGCTGACCGGAGTTGACCGGTACGCGGCCGTTGGATGTCGATCGGACGGCTGAGATTTAAAACGCGAAGGGGTACGCTGGGTTCTAATCTCGCGCGTTGATCTCGGATCGGACGGTGCTGGCGCTGGGGCTCGCCGGAGTCGAAGGGAACGCGGCGGCGCCGCTCGGGAACGGTGCTGCTGCGGGCCTGGTGCTCGGTGGGAGAATTGGTGAGGCTTAGGGGTGCGGGGGTCGGCTTCTATAGGACGGAGGGGTGCAAATTGGGCAGGTGGCGAGGGAATCGGGCGGCGGCGCCTTTCCTTTCCCTCCCGAGGATTGCCTTCCATATGGCGGGGCTCTTTCCATGTGGGGAGGCGGTGCTGCTAAGGCAAGGGCAGCGCTCGGAAACTTCCTGGAAGGTGCCGAGACGCGGAGGCAGGCTCAAGAGCTGGCCCGAGGCGGGGGTTGCGGCGCGCGGTGCTGAGCTTGGGCTCGCTCCGAGCCGGGCTAGAGGTGGGAGACGACCCTGACAGGTGGGTCCCGCTGGTCGGTGAGGGGGAGAGGGAAGGAGCGGGAGTGGGCCGACGCGGGCGAGCTGGGCCGCGGAGCTGGCCGAATCGGTGGGAGAGAGGGGTGGCGGGAGGATAAGGGAAGTGGGCCGAGCGGCGTGGGAACGGGCCGCGGTTGCTGGGCCGGTGGGGAGGTAGAGGAGAGAAGAGTGGGTTGGGCCGGACTGGAGAAAGAGTAGAGGGAGCAAAAGTGGACCGGAAAAAGAGTTCAGGGAGCAAAAGCGAACTATGGGCCTAACAACTTTTCTAGAGCTCCAAACAAAGTGATTCAAATTTGAATTTAAATATATTTAAATTCTTGTTTGAATCACAAGCAATACAAAAATAAATGCAGCAGCATGAATGCAACAATAAATGTTTCTAGCTCTTATATTTGATTTTAAATTTTGGAAAATTATTATTTAGCCTTTATAAAATAGGTGAAAGCATTAAATAATTAATTAATTACCAAAAATTTTAAATTGAGCATTTTTGGGTGTTACATAGTTGATATGAATCGTGATAGTCCAACTCGACCAAATCTTTGAGAAAATCATCAGCCTTATACTTATTGGTCTTTATCTTTCTGCTAGTGGATAGTATTTTAGAATACTGGGATGTTAATCTTTCAAAAAAGAATACTGGGATGTTGCATTGCCCTTCTTTTTTTGAAAGCCAAGGTCTTACAGAAATGAAGACAAGGAACTACACTATGGAACAATGGCGGAGCTAGGAACGACTCTTTGGGCGGGGGGCAATATGCCTTACGGGGATCAGTACACATGTTAGAGCAATTGGTCACTACCTGAAAATTGCAGATCAATGAGCTGTAGAATTAGGACTAATTAGCATCTTAACAATGAACGAAAAAATAAAATAGCTGCTTGGATTAGTACAGTACTATCATTGTAGTTACTTCTAGTATAGCCTATGGACATGTAAATTAATTAGTCATCAGGAAAACCGGAAGTAAAAATAGAAAGAAAGATGCAATCAGAAATGGATTTTGAAATAAAGAAGCAATCGGACATGCAGAAGCAAGGCCAGTACTTATGCTAAGGGGCTTCCTAGGCCTGCGGGGGAGGGGCATGGCCCAGGTTGGTCGAGCCGGTCCTGTTTGTTTGGCTGGTGGCTGGTGCTGATTTGTTCTAAGAGAAAAGTACTGCTGGGTGGTGGCTGATTTGTTCTGAGAAAAGTACTGCTGGCTGGTGGCTGATAAGCCAAACAAAAGGGCTCCCAAATTTGAATTGACAAGTCTCTTAATTGAAACTAAGGGAGACCAGTGTTGGCATTGACCTTAAAAAAGAATTGTATGATTAATTACCTCTAACTGTTTACATAAGAAGTTAAAATTATATTTGCTGCAGTTGCTACACGACGGGATATTGATATATATTTGGTGTCTAATTTGTATTTATTTTTAAAATGAATTGATAACCCAATGACTGAGCTCAATGTTTGAGAAGTTCCTTAGCAACAAAAGCTATATAAACCTACTTACTATTCGATAATGTGAGAGGAAAAAATATCTTTGAGGAGAAGAAACGTGAGAGGAGTTTACTAGGCTAGTAGGACTTCCTATTCCTATTGTTTCATGGGCCTAAAGGCCCGTTTATGTATAAGTGTCGACATCAGGCCTATGAGCCCTAATATCTCAACAGCGTTTTCTTCCTTCTTTCTGGTTGCCGACAATATTTCTCCTCTAGACATAGTAAGCCCAAACGTACAGCCTTTCAGAAAAAAGCCCAAATGTACAGAATACCTACAAAAAATATGCTCGCAATTTGACAACTGGGACAAAAAGTCCAGCCCAAAAAGTGGCCAACGGTTTCCCCAAAACAGTGAAACAGCCAACGGGAAGGAAAACATCTGGACACTCAACTCATCTCCCCGTCCAAATATTGTGACTGTGACACTGGTACGGTATCTTTAAAAGGACCAGTACTTCTGTTTGCAGTGGGTTTTATTATGTTTCTACAACTTAAACGGCAATGGCTGCTAACTGCTTGCCGATCGTCAGTCATGGCAATGTCTAAACCTGTTAATATATTTAGGGAAACGTTTACCAGTCCATATGCGTTGCGTTGGAAAAAACAGTGTTCAAATGTTACAGCACTTTAGTAGTTCAGTTCACAGCATACTCGGCTCACCAGACATTTCTCCAGCATCAAACAACCCCATTTCTTCTCAGCTATTTTGAAATATGAACCCAGCCTACTAAGGGGCGTTTGGGGCAGGGCTTCGCCTCCTAAGAAAAAGACTTCGGCTATGGCTTATCTGGTGAAGCAACTTTTTTCGCTTTGAGTTATCTGGTTGAAAAACGTTTGGTAAAACTACATCTTGTTGTTTAAAAATGACAGAAAAGGCGAAATACCCATGATACCCCACGTACATGCTTGGGCTTGGTCCGGGCCATTGTGGGAGCTAGGCCGGACATGAATTGTTCAAGTCTCGATAGAAGGTCGCACGGGTTCGATCAAGGCGGAAGGGACTATTTCAGCTCCCTCTCCTGCTCACCGGAAATCGGAAATCCTATACATTTTCAAAAACATTTTCTATATGCATGCCTTCCATTTTTTGAGATTTACGTGGATGAGAATGTGAAACCTCAATGTTACAATGGGAAACTTCCAATTACTTGCCCAACTCTTCCAGTGGAACTTTCTTTGTGTATTTTGTTAAATTCTGAGAAAATAATGACAGAGCTGAGAAGCAAGGCATTTTTTTGAGATATTGTTGAACGTTGTACTTTTAAATGCTTAATGATGTATTAATCATCTTTCAATCTGTGTTCTCTCATAGCCTTTATTGTTTTGTTGATGCCCTGTGTATTGCAATTTTTACATCCGTTGTTAGTGTATTTTGTGCTTGTGAAAGATAAATCAGTTTATTTCTTTTGAATATCCATTCTCGGTTAATGATACTTTGAACCAATACCATTTACCTGTATTATCTCTGTTTTCCCCTTCTCATCAAATTTCTTAAATACATTCTACTAAAATGTTTCAGTTTTGGATCAATCGCTAGGATCGAAGAAAAATGCAGAAGGAAATATAATGCGTGAATACAAACCTCAACTTGTATCAGTAGATAGCATGAAGGTTGATGTTAGTGCCATCAAGCTTAAAATGGAAGCCAGCCCTGGCTCTAGGAGTAAAGGTGCCACTGATGCAGGCCGAGAACCTCACTTTGAGTTAGCCTAATAAGGCCAGTTTCATGGCACAATTAGCTAGATTGGGTACTAGGTCTATGGGTAATGTCTTGATCATGGATGTAATGTCTAATAGACACTGTTTAGGGCTAATGGCACAATAGACACTGTTTGATCAAGACTATAGTGGTGTTTGGATCCGGATGCTAAAGTTTAGAGCTTTAAATAAGTAATAATTAGACGTATTAAATATAAACTAATTATAAAACTAATTACATAAGTCATGTCTATTTCGCTAGACGAACCTAACCAGCCTAATTAAGCTATAATTAATGCATAATTACTCTATATTTACTATAGCATTACATTGTCTAATCATAATATAATTAGGCTTAATAGATTTGTCTCGTAAATTAGTCCTCATTTATGTAATGAGTTTTTTAATTAATCTATATTTAATACTCCTAATTAACATGTTTACGTACGATGTGACGGGGCTAAACTTTGTGTGAGAGAAACAAACGGAGTCCGTGTCTATTAGACAGTTTCTATGGCCATAGTCCCAACCCACAGTGTAATGTACAGTTTCTATTAGACATTACCCCAAGGTGTCTTGATCATGGATGTAATGTACAGTTTCTATTATACTACACGCCTAAGTCTACATTCTGCAACTCTGAATTATTGTAACAATATCATGCCCATCACCACATAGACTACTTTATAGTAGTATTATTTTTTTTTCACCGGCTTGGAGCGTTTACCGGGTGAAAATTTTGGGATACTGGTCGGCACCTTTGACGCTTGGACGTGCAGTTCTACCTACGTTTTCTAAAACACGTGCATACCGCACATGCTAGTTTCAAAATAAAAATGAGCAATATTTATACATCTATAAACCGTGTCATTTACAAAGATATGGACTTCGTCCATAGCAACGCGACACATTTACTATCTTGGCAAAACTAGCAAAACCTAAATAATTTTATGCATACGACGACATGTATTTTGGACACAATTTATCCGGAATTGAGAGAGTACAGCAAATGTTAACTTTACTAAGCACAGGACTACAACTAAATGTCTAAATCAGAAGTCCAGCTAAGTCGATCGTTCTTGCGACCTCTTCATCAACCAAACCTTGCCGGCGAACGTCCGAGGAATCTCTGTGCCAATGTGGCCCTCGCGGTACATCATCACGTTAACGTCGAGCTCCACCGCACCGGAGCTCCAGTCAGACGCCATGCGGTCGCGGAGGCGCCGCGACAGCCCCACCCTGCCTCCCCTCGCCACCACCTCGACGTCTCTGCCCCAGCGCCGCGCCGCGCAGTCCAGGGGCTCCACGCGCGCCCACCCGAGCGCCACGCCCGAGTACGTCACGGCCACGCGCGCGCTGTCGACACAGGTGTTGTTCATCCGGATCGTGACGTTGAACGCCGGCGAGACGATGCGGGCGGCGGCGCCCGGGTCGATGCCGTCGTAGCCGGTGAGGTGGACGGAGTAGGAGGGCCCGCGGTAGGTCAGTGCGATTATGGCGAAGATGGCGAGTACCACCAGCAAGCTCCCGGTTGCAGTAATGGCTGTCAAGACTGGCACGAAGAACTCGCTCTCGGCAGATGGGAAACACGCAGCCGAGCAGCAGCCGCGGCGGCCCCGGCCACCTGCGGTGTGCTTCGGATCATCGCCGGCTTTCATGGCGTGGTAGGGCTTGGCCGTCCCCGATTCGAGGTCGATGTCCTGCCCCATTGTGTTCAGCACCTTTCAGTCGGATCGAGAAGCAGCGTATGTTCGATGGCGTTCTGGATTATGACATCCTTATCCTTTAATAATAATCTACTGCTGCGATTTCGCAAAGTCTGTTAATGTTCCGACTCCTATGTAGCTTCGGAGTCTAATTTCGCGAGTAAGACGTCATACAAACGCGTTATTAAAGACAACGTGGAGTTGGCGCTAGCTATAGATAACGAGGTCGTGTATATCCATGAAAGCTCCGATATCCTGTTGTTGACTTGTTACTCTATCCCCTTTGTTTCTCGGTCCTCCGCATATCGTGTACGTCTCCGCCGACATCCATCCATGGCCGATGATGATCAGAGGATTCCATGGTCGTCTCGGGAAGATGATGACTCGAAGACCGCGAGAAACCAAAGCAGGGGTAAGCTAATTAATGACTGGACCTGGCTTGGTGTGGATACAGTGTGACGTTGTTATGGCAGAAATGTTATCTTGATGAATACGGGTTGATGTATATGTCTTTCTTGCGGACTACAGTCGCCAGTCGGAAACCAAATAGGACTCTTAACCTTTATTACAATCTCAAAAGTCCCAGATTACACAAGGTGAAATACGAAACGCACGATAAATAACGAAGGTGTCCATCAAATCCAGGTCCAGTTGCCGACTTGTTCTTTCTTTTTTTTTCCAACTCCCTTTTCGGCCCTCCCGTCGTTTTCGCCGGCACACGGAACAATAATCCATGGCCGCCGGCCTCTTAGATCACGAAGACGATGGCCGGGATCTTCTGGAGAGGAATCCGTGCGCAAAGTGCCTTGTGTTCACAACACTCACTGTGGTATGCTCAACAATGGTGCTCTTAATCATCTGGGACATCCTCTTCGGCTTCGTGGCCCCCGAGTTCTGGGTGAAGGTGCCCGGCGTCGAGGGGCTCGACCGGAGCGTCGACGCGACGACACCGCCCACCTTCAACATCACCCTCCGCGTCAACAACGAGGGCAACAGGTTCTGGGAGATCTGCGGCAAGGGCGACCGCGTGGACGTCGCGTACGAGGACGTGCCGCTCGCGCACGGCCACCTGCCCGACTTCTGCGTGCCTCCGGGGGCCGTGGGCTCGGTTCCCGTCGTCGCCTCCGGCGAGGGGCTGGGTCTCCCCGACGAGCTGTACGAGCGAATGGCCAGCCAGCGCCGGCGGCACGAGCGCGTGGCGCTAGCGGTGCACGTGCGGATGCATGAGGTGACCGGCGGCGGCTCGCTGCTGTGGTGCACGGCAGTGCTGCATGGGCGACCAAAGGGGCCATTTGTTTGCCCAGTCCTCGGGCGGCTGCCTGACTTTTTTGTAATGCCGGTTTGAGATACATGTGTCTGGCTGTGTCCTTAAAATTTCACTTATGTTACCCCATATGGTCAATCAGTTTCATGATATATTAATATCAATGGTGACATAAGTAATCAGGATGTTTGCTTGGGACACAGTTGGAAGTTCTCCGTACCATTATTCACATGTTCCATGCTGCTTATCAAGATTTTAATTCTAATGCTTCACCATTTTTTTTATTTGTGAAAAGGAATAATTGGAACAACCACATTATCTGATATGTGGCTTGGTTATTGTTGTCATCGAATATGTGGTGGATTCTGAAATACAAGTGCCATGGATTCAAGATTAAGAATGTGCTTTACTTGATGCTCTATTATGCAGTTTGTTATGGGTCAGTTACGGTTCTACGGATACTTCATTGGTTCTACTACCTGCTTGCTAGTTTTCGTTTTCCTCGAACTACTAGCAAACTAGAGTAACAGAAAGAGGTAACGGATGGATACCTACTTATACATGTACTGACTATGTAAGCCCCACATTGTACATCCTGATTTTTGTTGCCTTGATTTTGCACTACTACTTCCATAAAAAATGTGTCCTCTCGACAGCCGTAGAGTTTGGAGACTCCAACAGATGGCTGACATTGGTCTGGCTAGGCGATGCCAGTGGTGGCTTTTAGCTTTGCTTTTTCACAGCATCACAACAATTATGATTACAGCCAAGGAATTCCTCGCTATGCTTAAGGAGGGAAACCAGCTAGGTTCTATTGACATGGAATATTTACATCTTGCAAGCCTAATCAAGCTTCTTGGTCCATCCTTTATCCTAATCGTCGGCATAATTCTACTATCAAGATTGGTGTCACACTATCCTATCACTCAGGTATAAATAACTTAATGATATGTGTAGCTAAATTATCTTTTTATTTCCGTATGGTAAGCAAGATTGTGAACTAATTGCAGCATTTACACAAACAAAATAATTTGCAGGATGTTTTGAGATTAATTTACTGTTGGAGCTAATTCTCATTCCAGTCACTATATGTACGCATGCATTGCGCTTTGCAACTCAGGTTAGAAAACTTCAGTTAATTCTTGAGTATATTTCATTTATTATGATCTCCACATTCAATATGACTTGCCACATATGCTGTTTGTATGCTTGATCTGTCATCAGTCTGCAACATGCTCTTGAAACCAAAATTAAAGTTTAGGTCTTTGTTTTAATAATCAAGAAAATAATAAGCTTAAATTTTTAATAAATTATAGAGCTCAGATATTATGGTTTATTGTTCTGACAGTTGCAACAATGATTCACGTATGATTTTTATGGTACTAATCTACTAACATATTTTATTTGCACATTCATGATTTCCATTACCAATGCAGGGGCCACTAGTTCAATTTGAGATGATGTCATTCGTACTTTCACTTATAGGTGTTATACCTGGTGCTCTATGTCTCATTCCTCTAGGAGAGACGTTTTTGGAACATATGGTAAAGCATCTGGCATTTAAGGTAAGCACCAAATTTATCATTACGACAGAGGAAAGCCCACTCTAGATATTTGATGACTTTATGTCACACCCGGATTTACACAAAACCCGAATGTGGCCATATGTGTGCCCAGGAAGTCCACAGACACGTATAGCGAACAAATATGGCAAAAACCAGAGTACAATGCTTCATTATTCAACATAAAGTAACGATACATCAGAGTTTTGCATAAATGAAATACATGGACAGCGGAAGACTAATACATCTCTCTAGCGTAGCCGCAATCCCACAGGGACTCTGACTGGGAGAACGCCAGCTCAGAAGTACGGCAAATCCTCCGGAAACTCCACCTCATAGTCAGCCTGACTCCAATCTGTTACCCGCCCGGGATTTTGCCCAAAATGATGATAATAGCAAGTGTAAGTAACAGAATTACTTAGCAAGTATAGCACGGGTTATGGAGGCTCAAAAAGGTTAGACACTGGCTTAACTGCGTTAGCACTTTTAGTTGGTTCGTTTTAACTTTATCCAAGTTACTACAAGTGAATGAGAACCCGGTTGTTACCCAATTAATAGTGTAAGTGACATTAAGCATGAATAAATACCATATTCTAATCAAAAAGGATCCAGGCCGCTCGTGACCCTGAGCAAGGCTATCATGATAGATCGTACACTCTGCAGAGGTTTCGCCCTTTACCCACCAGTCGCGTAAAAGTTCAAAAGAACTTTGCACCCAACCACGCACATCAACACTTCCGAGGTGTGACTGCATAGGGACGCTACGAGGCTTTCACAAGACACCCTAACAAGACAGTAGCCGCTGGAGTACTACAAAGTGGTGAGAACCTAGGCACCGAGATTGACTGACCCTCAGGGCGCAACGTGAGGGGGTCAATGGCATCCACGCACCGGCAAATCATGCCAACAAGAAAGTAAATGGTGCAACGTGCGGAGCTCCCGCACTCACGGGGGCTCCCAACACGGGACTGGGTCTGACGGGACCTAGCCGACGGGGCTACCGTCCTCGGTGGAATCCGAAATCACCCCGTGCTTTGCCTCGGTAACCACTGCCAAGCTAGAGACGTACAAGCTACTAGACCAAGACCAGAGCCCATATAGTTCCGGCGGTGGCGACAGGCTCCTGGGTTGCCGCTTTAAGAACCGGTCCTTATAGGGAGACACTAGAGCAAAGCACACAGCACATGCCCTAGCCCCCTAGTCCAAGTTGCTAAAAAGCAAGTTTTATCATTAATGTTGAAGTGGACCATTAAGTCAATATTAACAATTAAGTAAAGGTGACAGTAATTGCGCCTAGCAAAATACTACCCAAATGCATAAACCCATTGGAATACAAGGACAGGGAAATAAATGCTAGGAAATAACCTTAATGGTAAACAGTATTAGACACATGCGTATGTAATGAATAGTGTATTAAATGAGTGAGTAGGTAGCAAGGATTGTCCGTGCTATAACTTGCCTTCCTCGGAGTAAGGCTGCTGCTGAAAGTCCTGCTCCGGCACGTCCTCAACGTACTCGTAGTCCAACGCTACGGGCTCACCGACTGGACACGAACATCACGCACGCATCCAAAACAATCATTACATGCAAACAAAATTAATCTATTAGAACAGTACACCAAACAGTAAAAACAGTACAAAAACAGGAGCTAGAAATGTTCTACGCGTCGCTACGAACACATGAGCGCGAAAATCACGCAAATCGGAGCTAAAACGTGAAAGTTATAGCGTTTCTAAGATTCGGGGGCTTGCTGGCAAAGTTTTAAAATTTCCAGGGGCCTAAACGAATAGAACAGGACCTATTTGTAATTATTTTCGAAATAAAATGGACCGCGGGTTAATTACCAGAAAGTTCAGGGGCTCTTTAACAAAATTACCAACGCTGACCGATACCCGGGCGTTGACCTGGGACGTGGCGCGCGGTGGGCCATTGGATCAGAATCGGGCGGTTGAGATTTAAATATCGAAGGGGTATCCGGCCGATCTAATCCTGGCCGTTGGCTGGCGATCGGATGGCTGAGCGCAGGTGCTCGCCGGGGAAGAAGGCCGTGCGGTGGCGCTGCTCGGCCGCGGCCGGGAGTTCGCCGGAGTTGGGTCAAACAGGGGCTACGGGACCCCAATCGTGACGCGGCTTGGTCCTACGGACTCAGGAGATCAAGGCAAGTCTACCAGAGGTGATCTAGTCGGCCATTGGCCGGCGATAAGGTCGGGCGGCGGTGCGCGGCGGAGGAAAGCTCCGGTGAGCCTCGGGGAGGGGGGTGTTGGCTTGGTTTTGGGTCGGATTTTAGGCGCTGAAGCACCAGAGGGGTATGGCAAGTGTTCGTGGGGTGTTCGAGTGGAGTTTCGTGCAGTACAACGGCCGGTCGACGACGGCCGGCGGTCGGTCAATCGACGGCGAACGTGGGGAAGCTATCTACGGTGCTCTAGCGCTCGAATTGAAGGGTTGGGCGGACTCATTACCTCCTAACGATGCTCCAGGCGCAGTGAATTGGTCGGAGAGGTGGTGGAGCGACGAGTCGACGGCGAGCGGCGGTCGGCGGCGTCGGTGATTGCCGGCGGTGCTGCTCCGGAGCGCGGGACGGGTCTTGGAGTTGCTGGGCGGGGTCCTCGTGGCCTGGCGAAGCTCCTCCACGGCCGGATCGGGGCGAAGGTGCACCGAGGCGGCGGAGCGACGTCGGCCGGCGTGCTCTGGCTCGGGCGGAGTTGGTGGAGGGGCGGCGGCGCTGCGGCTGGGGTTGGGGGGAGGCGAGATGGGAGAGGAGCGGCTCCAGGGTCGAATTAAGTAGACACGGGGGTCGGTGGGGCCTCGGCGAGCGGGTCGTGCGCGGCGGCCGCGCCATTAGCGCGTCGGAGGAAGGAAAGCCGAGCGGGGAAGGAAGAAGGAAGGTGACGTCGGCGGTGGCGTCATCACCTGACATGCGGGGCCGGCTGTCAGCGACTCAGGGGAAAGGCGGGGCGAGCGGGTGTGGCTGGGCCGAGTGGGAGGGCGCGGCCCAGGAGGAGGGAAAGGAGTTGGGCCGGCGGAGTGGCTGCTGGGCCGGGGGAAAAGGAGAGGGGAGAAGGCGGGCCGCGGAAAAAGAAGAAAGAGAGGAGGGGCTGGGCCGGACTGGGAAGAAAGAAGAGGGAGCGAATTTGAACTGAGAAAAAGTTTAGGGAGCAGAAGTGAACTATGGGCCTAACAACTTTTCTAGAGCTCCAAACAAAGTGATTCAAATTTGAATTTAAATATATTTAAATTCTTGTTTGAATCACAGGCAATACAAAAATAAATGCAGCAGCATGAATGCAACAATAAATGTTTCTATCACCTATATTTGATTTTAAATTTGAAAAATATTTATTTTGCCTATATTAATTATGAGCACTATCAACAAGAGGGTAAATTAATTACTAGATTCAGGAAAAACATTTTCTCCTACATTGATTCAAATTTTATTTTAGAGAATAATATTTTTCCTATACTAAATTCCCTGTAAACTTCATAAATCTTAGAAAATTTTTAGAAAATTGAGAAAAATATTATTTTAATTATGTTAAAATTCACATCCCAAAATTCGGAAATTTTGGGGTGTGACACTTTATTTGTTGCAAATTTTTCTTTTCTAGATTGCTACTCTCTTTGCTGCGGTTTCCAGAAGTTTAGATGCCATTGTCATTGCCATATCATACCATGCAACCCGAGAAGCAGCGAACTATTTTCGGAGTAGGCTACATGAGTATTTCTAGTAAGATACTATCCTTCAATTTTCTAATTAATTTATTTTTTAGTATAACACTAAAGTTTTTTAATGAATTCCATTGAAAATGTTCGAATTATACATCCTAGATATCTTTTCATCGAAATACAGTGCTTAAAGCCACACTCTATTTCTTTAGAACCTGGTTCAAACGTCTTGAAACTTTTTCTTGTGTGGTGGTTTCTTATTTCTTTTATTGTAATAGTAGACATGAAATAATTTTAGGTCCTAATTATTCCTTCTATACTATTCGAACCATGAATGGTTTAGTTGAGTTCCATATTACAAAGTAAGTGGTGTGTGTTGTTGTCACGTTGGATGACTTTATTTATTGCAATTTTTCTTTCCTAGATTGCTACTCTTGCAGCTTTTGCTGTGGTTTTTAGAAGTTTAGACGCCATTGCCTTATTTCTGTCATGCAACCTGAGAAACAGCAGAGGACTTCCGGAGTAGGCTACTTGTGTGCTTCTAGTTAGATACCACCCTTCAATTTTCTCATTAAGTTCTTTTTTACTATAATATTGAAGTGCTTTCATCAAGACTTGAAGCCCCATCCCGTTTCATTAATGCCTGCTAGTTCAAATATCTTGAAACTTTTTCTTGTGTGGTGGTTTGTCATTCATTTTATTGTAATAGTAGACATGAAAGAAGTTTATATCTCGATGTACACCAGTTATTTCTTTTGTACTATATCATTTTGAGCTGTTAATCGTGTAGTGGAGCCTCATATTACAAAGTGGTGTGTGTTGTTGTCATATTGACCCGACTTGGGTTAGGAATTAGTCTATCAAACCTCCCTACCAGCTAACTGCGAATATCAATGATAAAATATTATATTTTGATTGTGGCCAATCTGTAGCTTTAAGCAAGACATTTTTCTTGAAAGAAGTTCTATATATATATCTTATAAGATGCACATAATGTTCACATGTGACTATAATAGACTATTTCATATCTGAACATTGGTTGACCATTTTAACCTGAACAATGCCCATTAATGAAAATTTTGAACTGACTGGCTATATGTTGACGTAAAATCCGCACCTCACGCCAAGCACACAGCAAGCCGAATTAGCTAGCTTCACACGTGGCCCGGGCTTTTGAATCCGGAAGCGTGCCAGTCAGTTTGCCTGAAAACTAACAAAGGGACAAAACATTTAGATCAAAACCTGGAACGTGCCGGGTGAGACCAGACAGTTCCATATTTGCGGCTATGGAGCCAGTTTCGAACGACAAATAGCTACAGAGAAGCTATCTGTCGGCAGTTAAAGCCTCATTCGGCAATCGGCAAGGCACGCAAGGAGCGCACTGCCGAATGCGTGACGTAAGCATGACGAAAGATCGGCTTTCAACCGAATGAACATTGTAGCAGATACTCATAGCCGATTAACGAGAAACAGAGCATGATAGATAAATAAAAGGGTGAAACATGATCATAAATTCGCAGTAAACAAGGAATGCATAGGCCGAAAGCAGCACCCGTCAAGCATGATAACAAACAAGTTAATCCACCGCATGATACGACTTGTTTGTGATCACGCCACTAATCAGATTAGATTAATCCACCGCATGATACAATCTAACCGTGAAAAGCTAAAAGCATTCAATGTTTGATTACGAACCCACAACACAGTCATGAATTTACATTGAAACAAGAATGCATAGGCCGAAAGCAGCACCCGTCAAGCATGGCAACAAACAAGTTAATCCACCGCATGATACAACTCGTTTGAGGCCACACCACCGATCAGATTAGATCAATCCACCGCATGATACAATCTAATCGTGAAAGGCTAAAAGCATTCATTGCCCAATGCAAACCTACGAACACACGTTCACTCGTGAGAGCACTACCGAATACGGCTATTTAGCCGAATCGGGGTCCATGGCGAAGGAACAAGCCTAATCGGTAAAGATAAATCTATTAGATCGAATCGAATTCTAATCCACCGGATGATTAGCTCTAAGACGACCCAAAAACCTGCATCTACCGCATGATACCCGGTTCTGTCAAGATCTACACGATACCAACAAGTTCGAACCCGCGACACGTGGCAACCTAGATCGGTTTCGGACTCGGCTATGAGAGGATAAGTCGTCGCATCGTAAAGCAAAGCCGATTCTAGCCGATCTAGATTGGGCAAAGGTGTGTTGCATGAATTAAGCACATAGTAAAAACGAGGCAACACGGGGTAACTTAATGAATCTGTTAGATCTTGCCGAAATCTAACAGAGCCGATAACTTGGTCCATACTAGATCTTAGCCCACCGCATGGCTCATGACCTAACAGAGGAACCTTCTTGAGACCACAACTTAAATCCACCGGATGATACTAAGCATGGTAACAAGACTACTTGCATCAAAGCTTAAATCCACCGCATGATACTAAGCATGATACAAGGTTGCCGGTACTTACGGAGGTCGACGGATCGATGACTCCTCTCGAAGAACTCGACGACTCGACTAAAGGACTCGATGTTGGCACGGGGCCGGTTTGTTGTGTTGATTGATTCTATTGATATCATCTATACAGCTGCCATGGGTTCATATTTATACCCAAGTCTTGATACAACTCCTAGCCAGACACGACTACAATACTTGTTTCTAAAAATAAATGACGAATCTTCGTGCCCATATTGCGTTCCTTGTTCGAACCGGCCTTTTCCATATATTGATCCACGTCATCATGTCTTCCCGAACGCTACCACTCTTCGCCTGCGGAACAATGCCTCTGCCGAATGATGACGCATTCCCGACCGCAGAGTATCTCTGCCGAATGCTTCAGAGAAAACCCCTTAGCCGAATGGTGACGCGTTCCCGACCGCAGAGCATCTTTGCCGAATGCTTCAGAGAAAGCCCTTTAGCCGAATGGCATCCTTCCACCAAATCCGGCCCACATGTCAGCCCCTTCCTGGTGCTAATTTTTGGTGTCAACACATGCCCCTTCAATTTCGGGATAAAGGATACTTTTATCTCGGAATTGACCAGGAATCCCCAACATTTCCAGGCTGAGCCCGCTCGACATCCGTTTTATCTTTTGAATCTTCAGAGCTCTCATCCGGATCCGAACCCTAAGTCATCGACTTCCAGGATTCAATCTTCAAATGGCGAATCAAGATTTTGCCCTCCAGGTAAGCTTCAATCCCCTCAAGCATATTCGGCATTCTTCTTTCGATTTGCATCTTAAATTTCTTCTCATCTCCTTCCACTCTTGATAGGCCCTGGCTGCCGAAATCCTTATCCCTGTTGAGGAAAAAGCTCCATCCTATTTCCTCGGCCCTGTAGGGGATTCAGACCCTTCCGAAATCATTGCGGCCGAATCTCAGAGGATTCCTTTCAAGATTTCGCTGACAAAACCTCATGAGTGGCAAGACGCCTTCAAGAACTGGCCCTTGCCCCCAATTGCCGGCTGGAGAAATTGGTATTAAAATGATGTCTGATGATAAAAGCCCCCAAACACAGAACTGGGATCATCTGTGTATTTCTCATTGCCTGGAGCTGTCATTAGCCGAAACACCAAAGAATGAGAACCTCCTGATTGCAGCTTGCCACTTTTGGTCCAATGGTACAAATACCTTACTTTTTGGTCATGGCCCAATGTCTCCTACTTTGGCCGATGTCTACATGATGACCGGCCTGAATGTTACAGGAACTGTACACCCATATGATCACAAAGGTTCCTCCAAGCAGACAGGAGTAAAAACAGGGGTTGGATATAAGAGATACATTCAGAATCATATGTCTGATGGCCCTCTGACCGATGTCGAATACAGGGCCTTCCTGAATATGTGGCTATGCAGATCAGTCTTTTGTGGCAAAGCCAATGAGCCAACCTTGAATCACATCGTGATGGCTGAAGAGCTGGCTGCTGGAAAAGTCATCCCACTTGGGAAATACCTCCTGGGAAGCGTCTATCATATGCTCAATCAAACCACCCACCTGATGCATACTAGTAAGAAAATCCCCTGTGTAAATGGTCCCTGGTGGTTTGTCCAAATGTGGCTGCAGTTATACATGCATCAAATCGTTGCTATTGACCTCAACAGCCGAGACTTCCCTTCAATCAATTACAAAGAAGGAGAAGCCCGGAGAACCAAAGGTTGTCAAACCTATGGAGAAGCTGCTTCCACTGTATCTATCAACAAGAACATTGGTGAACTGTTTGAGCTCTTCTTCAGAGGATTTGCTCATCCTCTTTGGTTCCCATATTTGGATAATGACAATCTTACTCTCCCTTGCGAATTCAGCTTTGAGACTGGATGCACTGATGTACGATCTGTAGCAATTTTCAATGCCTTCATCCAGCCCTGCATCCTGCCAGCCGAATTCTGTGGAGGGAGGCTGGTTCAAAGCACTTATGAATATTATCAGCCAAACATGATGGCTAGACAGTTGGGATGTGGCCAAGTGCCCCCTAGGCTATTCTTCCATGAATTCCTCAGGCCTAGGGAGATTGTCAAGGATTCCACAGAGACAAGAAGGATTTTTACTTATAAATGCTGTGGAACTATTTATGCACCTGATCCTTTTGTGCCAATAATATCTGCCCATCCTTCCTTCACTCTCTGGTGGCAAGAATTCCATGATCATATCTTCAACATGCCAATCCATCCCTTCTGCCTTGAATTAATGCCTGATTATCAGCCAACTGCAGAGGTAATATGCTTATTCCTTCATCTGTCTTAATAACATTAACCCCAATCGATTCTGACTCTATTATTTTGCAGGACATAACACCTGCCCCTCTTGCCAGGGTAATTTTATACAAAACTGCAGGCCCAATCTCTGCTTTGGGGCACCAATCTCCTACCTTGGCTCAGCTGATGGCTAGACAAGCTTCTTCAGATCCAATACTTACTAGACCATCATCTGTCAAGAGGAAAACCCTTTCTTTAACTGCCCCCTCAGTTGTAAAGAAGAAAAAAACAAGCAGCAAAATAATTGCACAGGTCACATTTCTCCTTCCTCGAGTAAAAAATGCTAATTTCATTCTGCTCATTTTCTACTCCTTTATGATTTCAGGCCAAATCACAGCAATTGGCCATTAGCACAGAACCTGCCGATGCTTCTGTGATTGGTAAAATTTCTCACTATTTTGTCTCTAAAGTTCCTCTCCATCGGCATTGATTCTTTTTTCAGTTTCAGAGCAAATCTCAATGGACCCAATCTTGGAGAGTTCTTCTTCTCATCAAGAACCAGCTTCAGCTTCACCTGATGTTCCTCAGCCAGAAGCCTCTTCCCCATCAAAAGATCTTCCAAGCTCTCCTCAGCACGACATACAAGAATCTTTGCCTGAGCTTTAGCTGCCCTCTCTCTCCATCCAAGAGATCAGGAATGAGGTAGAGATAATTACTCAGTCTTCCCAGTTCTTTATTCAATGGATAATCATTAATTCGGCAATATCTTTTTCCAGGAGAAAATAACTTCATCACCCAGCTACTCATTTCCCTTGGATGATCTCGTTGCCGAACAAGCAGAGGAAATTTCTTCTAGTCAGACTTTATCAGAAGAAACCCAGGCAAAACTAAAGGAAATCTTCTCCTTTCTGCACAAAGACATCCAGGATCAAGTCAAGGATGCTGATCTTCTGAGAGATATGCTTGAGCCCATTGAACAAAACCTTCCTGTTGATATTCAAGCTTCTTTGGAACCAATCTCTCAATTGGATCAACAATTTGCTGCAGTTAGACAGGTTCTGAAAAGTCAATCTTTACAACCAGCTTTAGAACAAAGAAGATCCATAGCTAAGCAATCCTTGAAAGATCTGTATATTCAAGCTCAGAGTAATAAAGAATTGTCAGCTAGACTGCAGCCAGCACTTGATCTGAAGAAGACCAGAAAAGCTGAACTAGAAGCCGAATTGAGGACTCTGTCAATCGAAATCGAAGCTGACGAGAAGAAGTTAGCCGAACTCCCTGATCTGACAGAGAGGATACGGAAGGAAGCATCGGCAATTCTAACTGAAGACAAACAGCTCAAAACGAAGCTCTCTGCTCTGATAAAAACCCAAGAAGCAGGCAAAAATCTTTTGGAGACCATTAATAGAATGATATCTGATGCTAAAGATGTAATCTCCAAGTACTTGGGTGTGTAGTTGTATCGAATATTTAATTAGCCGAATGTCTTACCGACTTTGTAGTCTCACCGATCTTTTGCTTTCTTCCTCGCTTTATTGTGAACAACACATTCGGCAAAGCTTAGTCGTAACAGCGTTAGACCCGAAAAACGACCTAACACAACACAGCCGAATCCAATTCAGTAGAACTGAACCCGATTCGGCATGAATCCCAAACGACACCGAAACCGCTCGGTTCGTGGGGCTTTCCACCTTCCGAAATTTTGGGATGCGCACCACGATCTCCTTTGTGGGTTCTATAAATAAACACTCAGGCAGCCCACAGTTTTTTCACCAAGTTCTTCGTCTTCCAAGTTCTTGCCGGCCCAAGCCATTCTTTTCCCCATCCACAGTAACTCCGAGGAACTTCCAATGGCCGACAACAACAGGAGGCGCCCGGCCGCCGATGAGGCCGAAGGAAGCCGCGCCGGCGCTCGCCGCAGGTGATTGGCTGCTTGCTTCTCTCTGTTCTTCTCGAGATTTCCTTTCTCTTTCTTGACGAATCTTCTTTGTTCTTTCAGGGTAATCCAATGGATTGCCGGCGCTGGTGCGCCGGTTGCGGCTCCAACCGCTGCTCCTGCGGCGTCCAGCTCTTCGAGTTCGTCCAATCGGACTCTCTCATCGGACGACCCCCGCTACTCAGACGGCGATGCTCGCCGATTCAAGGCGGAGCGCGACGACTCTCGTCGCGAACTGGAGGTCATTTCCAAGCGAGCCGGGATTGCAGACCTCGAACGGCAGGCCGAGCGCAAGCAACTACTCGAAGTCATCGATGGTAATTTCCATAACTTGTTCAATCCTAATCCCATCTTTAGTCATTACTGATCTACCTCCATTTTGTAATCTTGCAGAACGCGATGACGAGCTCAATCGGCTGAAGGCGCTGGTGGACGAGCTGGCGAACAAAGTGAACGCCCAAGGAGACACACCCGAGTCTCGCCTTGGCGCGGTGGCAGGCCGCGTCGACGAAGTGGCTCTCCATGGCGTTCGCCTAGGCGTCGCTGTGGGTCTCGTTGCTATGTCGACACACACCGACACTGACTATTCCAGGATGCCGGTTGGTTTCGCCAACAGCAACCCAGAAGACATCGATGACATTGACGCCTCCATTGATCGCCTCGATGGTCATGGTGCTGCCATTGCCGATTCCATTCATCCCCAGTCTGTTTTGAACAGGCTCTTCCAGTAGTCTGTACTAGGGATTTATGGAATTTCGGCAATAAAACTTATCTTTTGTGATCTTACATGAACTCCTGATGTAATATATTTTGTGCTAAGGGCAATACATTCCGTATTGGCCATTTTCCTTTTCCTCCAATATCTCTGTCAATTTCCTTCTAAAGACGATTTCTCCCTGAATATCGGCTGTTCGGCAATTTAATATATCAATCACCGATCGATTTCAATACCGGGATAATACCTCTTCAAATATCTTCCATTTATAGCAGAAGCAAATTCTTCTCCCAACAATGTCTTCAAAATATATGCATTTCCAGGCACGCATCTAACCACTCTGAAAGGACCTTCCCAATTTGGTGACCACTTACCGAATGCACTGTATTTAGTTCCAATCGGCAATATTGCTTTCCAAACCAAATCTCCTTCTGCAAATTGCTTGACTTTCACCTTCTTGTTGTAATACTTAGCAACTCGTATTTTATTTTTTTCAACATTTTCCAAGGCCCTGAGACGAATCATATGCAAATCTTCTAATTCGTCCATCATTAAATCTTTATAATCTTTAGAACTTAAATCCTTTTGCAATTTTATTCTCCTTGAGTCTAAATGTATTTCCCATGGCAAGATAGCATGATGCCCATACACCAACTCATAAGGAGACGTCTGTGTAGCCCCATGTGGAGCCATTCGGTAAGCCCACAAAGCCTCATTGAGTACCGAATGCCACTTTCTTGGCTTCTGATCAATCTTCTTCTGTATAATCTTAATCATAATCTTGTTAGAAGCTTCTGCCTGACCATTAGCTTGGGCATAATAAGGAGAAGAATTTAACAAATTGATGCCCATACTTTCAGCAAAATCTCTGAACTCTGAAGATGTAAATTGAGTTCCTTGATCTGTGGTGATTGTTTGAGGAATCCCAAATCTGTAAATGATATGTTCTTTAACAAATTCAACCATATTCTCCGATGTCACCTTCTTTAACGAAATTGCCTCAACCCACTTGGTAAAATAATCGGTTGCCAAAAGCACAAACTTATGCCCCTTGCTAGATGGAGGATTTATTTGGCCAATCAAATCTATTCCCCATCCTCTGAATGGCCATGGCTTGATAATGGGATTCAAAGCCGATGCTGGAACTCTCTGAATGTTTCCAAATCTCTGACAGTCTTGACATCCCTTATAATATTCAAAGCAATCTTCCAACATTGTCGGCCAGTAATATCCAGTTCTTCTAATAACCCACTTCATTCGGTAGGCCGATTGATGTGCTCCACACAACCCATCATGTACTTCACTCATCAGCCTTTTTGCTTCTTCATGATTTAAGCAATGTAACAGCACCCCATCCAAGGATTTATAATATAAATTATCATCAAGAAGAACAAACTTTAAAGCTTTATACCTGAGCTTTCTAGAAACCTTTCGAGATGGGTTCTCCAGATAATCGGCAATCTCTTTTCTCCAATCATCTTCTGTCAGATTATTCCCGAAAGCATGTACATCATTAGCAAAAACTTCTCGAAGCTCTTTATAACCCGAAGCACCTTGAGCTAATCTGTTTGCCTCTTCATTGTCTCTCCTAGGAATATGCTGCAGAATTACTGACTGAAATTCCTTTAAGATCTGCTTGCATTCTTCATAGTAATTCCTTAAGACATCGTTTCTGCACTCATACTCGCCATTTAGTTGCCTTATGACTAATTCTGAATCTCCAAAAATTTCAACTGTAATGGCCTTTGCTTCTCTCAAGTATTGAAGTCCTCTGAGCAACGCTTCATACTCAGCTTGATTATTAGTGACAGTAGGTTGAATAGGAATAGCAAATTCAAATACCTCTCCTCTTGGTGAAATTAACAAAATACCTACTCCACCACCTCTGTCACATGAAGAGCCATCGAAGAATAATACCCAAGGAGCAATTTCAAGCGAATTAACTGATAAATCGCGATGCTCAGTAATGAAATCAGCAATAATCTGTCCTTTAACAGCCTTTGCCGATTCAAACCTTAACTCAAATTCAGACAAAGCTAAAATCCATTTACCAATCCTTCCGTTCAAAATTGGCATAGACAACATGTGTTTTATCACATCAAACTTTGAATACACAATGCATTCGGCATGTAGTAAGTAGTGCCGAAATTTTGTACAGGAGTAGTAAACACATAAACAGAGCTTCTCAGTAGCCGAATACCTCGTTTCGGGATCAAGCAACTTTCGGCTAAGGTATGTAACTACTTTTTCCTTTCCCTCGAATTCTTGTATGAGGGCCGATCCAATAGTTTGGGCATCGGCCGCCACGTACAACTTAAAAGGCTTGTTCAATTGTGGAGGCACCAATACTGGTGGCTTCTTCATGTACTCCTTTATTTCATCAAAAGCCTTCTGTTGTTCGTCACCCCATACAAACTTTTGACCCTTTTTTATTTTCAACAGTGAGGAAAAGGGCAACACCTTTTGTGACAAGTTTGATATGAATCTTCTCACAAAATTTATCTTGCCAAGCAGCGATTGTAACTCTTTAAGATTAGTTGGAGGAACAATTTTATCAATTGCCTTCATGCTTTTCTTACCAACTCCTATTCCTCCTTCATGTATCAAAAATCCCAGAAACTCTCCAGCCGAAACTCCAAAAGCACACTTGTTCGGGTTCATCTTAAGCCCATGTTTCCTGGTGCATTCTAGAGTTTTCCTTATGTCGGCCAAATGGGACTCATGATCCAATGACTTGATCACCACATCATCAATATATATTTCCACAATCTTACCGATCAACTCATGAAAAATATAATTCATAGCCCTTTGATAAGTTGCACCAGCATTTTTCAATCCAAAGGTCATGACAACCCACTCAAACAACCCTATGTGTCCAGGACACCTGAAAGCTGTCTTTACTATATCTTCTAATGCCATAAAAATCTGATTGTATCCTGCATTACCATCCATGAAACTGAGCACTTTGTATCCAGCAGCAGCATCAACCAACGAATCAGTAATAGGCATTGGATATCCATCCATGGGTGTAGCCTTGTTTAGATCTCTAAAATCTATGCAAACCCTCATTTTTCCATTTTTCTTATAGACAGGAACGATATTAGAGATCCAATCCGCGTATTTACATGGCCGAATGAAATTTGCATCTAGTAATCTTTCAATCTCCTTTTTCACATCGGCCAACACTTCTTCCTTGTAGATTTTTCGGGGTGGTTGCTTGTAAGGCCTGTAACCAGGTTTGATTGGCAACCGATGCTCAACAATAGAACGGTCTAGACCGGGCATCTCCGAATAATCCCAAGCAAAGCAGTCCTTGTATTCTTTTAACAATGTCACCAATTTTTCTTTGAAAACCGAATCCAAGTTAGCACTGATAAATGTCGGCCTTGGCTTGTCACCATCTCCAATGTCCACTTCTTCCAATTTATCGGCCGACACAAATCCACGTCCTAATTTTCCATCAGTTCCATCAATTGGATTTTCCATCAAAAATTACTATGAGAGCCGACCGCTTCGATCGGCTGTTGATCACTGCTGGCTGGTGCCACAGGACCTTCTCCCCAGTCTTTGCCTGAGAAACAATCTATGCCTTGATATTCCCAGAAAGCTGGTTCCATATTTGCCACGCTTATTGAATCATCTGCTTGGACAATCTCCACCTCATCATCTATCCACTGAATAAGCTGTTGATGCATAGTAGATGGAATACAACAATTTGCATGAATCCAATCTCTTCCAAGCAGCAAGCTATATGCCCCTTTGCCCTCAATGACAAAGAAAGTTGTAAGCAGAATCTTGGACCCAATCATCAGATCAACGTGCACGCATCCCTTGGTGTCCGAAGGATTTCCAGCAAAATCATTCAGAATTATGCTCGTTGGTGTCAAATCTCTAGGGCCCATACCAAGCTTCCTGAATGTGGTATATGGCATTACATTGACAGCAGCTCCTCCATCGCCAAACATCTTGGTCAATGGTTTGCCATTAACATATCCCTTCAAGTACAGTGGCTTCATGTGCCAATTCTGGGCTGGCTTCTCAAAAACAGCTTGTTTGTTCAACATCAATTGTGCCATTAACCCAAATCGTTCGGCATCATCTATATCGGGCAATATCTCTTCCTGTACAATTTGTTTAGCTGGAGCCATGAATTCATTCGGCAGAAAACATACCATACATGTAGGAGCCGAATGACCATGTTCGTCAGGCCTGTCTTTTGGGAGCCATATTGATTTCACCTTGACCTTTGCTTGCTTCAATTCCCGATTCCTCAGGCGCTGTACTCTTCTCTTCTGGCTTTTCCTCAAACCAGGTGGGCACCATTGTCCTTCTTGCCAAACACAAGCATGATCTTCTTCTTCTTCACGATCAACCCACTTGTAATCAGCATGTCTCTTTCTTGGTTGATCATTAAAACGCCGATCATCACTAGGATGCACCCTGCCAATTCTTTCATGGACAGATCGGCGATTGATAGTTCCCTGCCTATATTCATCATACCTAATATTGCATTCAGGACAACTATTCCATGTGGGAAGCTTCAAACCTTCGTTCCAACAGTGTCTGAAGAATGCACACCCCCAATGCGCACGTTCCTGCTCTCGATCATACTCTTCTTGTTCTTCCTCAAACCTTTCTTCTTCGCGCCTTCTTTTCTCCTCCTCGTATTCACGCCTTTGAAAACGCTCTTTTTCTCGCTGACGCTGCCATTTGTTGAGGAGAATACGTGTAGTAACTCTAGGTTTAAAGGATTCTCCCACTTCAAATAGGCTATTCGGGAACCGAAGATCTTTCTGGCGAATCTGTTCAATTGTGATCTGCCGAGTGGGATCAACTGAACCATCGTGTCTTGCCTTCTTTGAGGTTAAAACTTTCAATTTTCCCTTTTCTCCAGATGGAACAGCATTCACCATATTAACCGAGAACCCGATCATATTCTAAGGGAAAGGGTTACTGTCCAGTTTCATCTTGTTGTCGAATTTCAGATGTCCTTCCTGGATAGCTTTCTGAATCCTTATCCTAAAGACTCTGCATTCATTAATGGAATGAGAATTTCTATCATGAAACCCACAGTACCTCTTATCTTTCACTCCATCAGGCCGAAGCATAGAATGCCCCTCTGGCAATTTGATTCGGCCTTCTTTCACCAAGAACTCAAACAATTTGTCCGCCTTAGTCACATCAAAATCATATGTTCCCTTCACCTGTTTGATCCATCTTTGAGCCATTGTAACTGGTTCTTTGCTCCACACTATCTCTGCTGCGGCTATCTCCTCGCTATCTTCATACTCATCTTCTTGATCTGCTCTTTCAAGGAATTGGTTATAGATGTCAGCTACATCATTATTTTTAGCAAATCTGGCATCTTTCTTGAAACCATATGCCTAGTTACTCATCAAGGCCAATCTGTGCGACAACTGGCCCAGATCATCAAACTCCATCCCGAATAGCTTCTCCCGAATGGCAGGCAGCATGCCAGCTACAGCCATACCAGCCAGTTGATCATCAGGTATGTTCAGAGAAAAGCACATACTCTTTGTTTCCCTAAATCTCCTGAGGAACTCCGTAGGTGTTTCATTATTCCTCTGCCTCAAGCTGGTCAGATCAACCAACTTTTTCTCGGTACTGCCAATGTAGTAATGAGCATGGAATTTCTGCTCCAGGTCTTTCCAAGTACAAATCGACTGAGCAGGCAAAGAAGCAAACCATGTAAAAGCTGGACCTGTTAATGACAAAGGAAAGTATCTGATTCTAAAGGCCTCATCTGCCGAGGCTTCTCCAAGCTGCATTAAATATCGAGCTATATGTTCCACAGTACTTGTATCATCTTGTCCTGAGAATTTAGTAAACTCTGTAGGCACCTTGACTCTATTCGGCAATGATACTCTTTGGTACCATTCTGGGAAAGGAGACGAGTACATGTACCCCTGATTTTTAGGCTTCAGACCGAATTGATTTTGCAATACATCGGTCATTTTTTGCACCATGAGGTCAATACTGGTATCTTGATTCCCTGGTCTCCCAGCAAGCATGCCTGCAGTACCAACATACCCAGGATTCGGGAGAGCGTCGATAGCATTGTAATCCATAAACTCTGAATATCCGTTTCCATATAAATCCCTCTGCAGTCTGTTGTTCAAGGGAGATATCTTGTAAGCAGAAGCAAGCGGATTTCCTGTGGTACCGAATGCCATATCACCGTATGTGCGAGTTTTCGGCAGTGCAGGCTGAGGATCTTGCCGAATCGGTTGTCCATTTGTATCTTTAGTACCAGAACCTCCAGTTTCATCAGCATTCCCTTTACCATGTGGCCTCTGAGCTTGTGCTTGAACATTGAAGTATGTTGGACCACCCAATTGCCCATGTATCTGTTCGAAGGGTTTATCCACATGCTGACCAAAAATGCTTATCATTATATGCCGAAAACTGTTTAAAAACGCAGCATTGTGATTGGTCATTGCTTCCCCCAAAGCTTTATATAACAAGCCCGAGAATCTCTCCCTCTCTTCTTCTTCAGTAAAATCAGACTGCCCAGGAAGGAGAACTCTTGGCAAGTCGGACTTGAGAAACGGTGTACCACTCCTGTTCTTGGCGAAAGACAGTAAACATTTGTTAATGAATTGGTCAGCAGCAACCTTTACCATCTGTTGATGCTCTTCAGACAACTCTTCCAAAGTGACATCCATGATGTCGCTCAACTCAGGCATCTTGAAAACTTGTGTGTGTCCCACTGGGCGTGCCAAAAAGTGTGTTGACGTAAAATCCGCACCTCACGCCAAGCACACAGCAAGCCGAATTAGCTAGCTTCACACGTGGCCCGGGCTTTTGAATCCGGAAGCGTGCCAGTCAGTTTGCCTGAAAACTAACAAAGGGACAAAACGTTTAGATCAAAACCTGGAACGTGCCGGGTGAGACCAGACAGTTCCATATTTGCGGCTATGGAGCCAGTTTCGAACGACAAATAGCTACAGAGAAGCTATCTGTCGGCAGTTAAAGCCTCATTCGGCAATCGGCAAGGCACGCAAGGAGCGCACTGCCGAATGCGTGACGTAAGCATGACGAAAGATCGGCTTTCAACCGAATGAACATTGTAGCAGATACTCATAGCCGATTAACGAGAAACAGAGCATGATAGATAAATAAAAGGGTGAAACATGATCATAAATTCGCAGTAAACAAGGAATGCATAGGCCGAAAGCAGCACCCGTCAAGCATGATAACAAACAAGTTAATCCACCGCATGATACGACTTGTTTGTGATCACGCCACTAATCAGATTAGATTAATCCACCGCATGATACAATCTAACCGTGAAAAGCTAAAAGCATTTAATGTTTGATTACGAACCCACAACACAGTCATGAATTTACATTGAAACAAGAATGCATAGGCCGAAAGCAGCACCCGTCAAGCATGGCAACAAACAAGTTAATCCACCGCATGATACAACTCGTTTGAGGCCACACCACCGATCAGATTAGATCAATCCACCGCATGATACAATCTAATCGTGAAAGGCTAAAAGCATTCATTGCCCAATGCAAACCCACGAACACACGTTCACTCGTGAGAGCACTACCGAATACGGCTATTTAGCCGAATCGGGGTCCATGGCGAAGGAACAAGCCTAATCGGTAAAGATAAATCTATCAGATCGAATCGAATTCTAATCCACCGGATGATTAGCTCTAAGACGACCCAAAAACCTGCATCTACCGCATGATACCCGGTTCTGTCAAGATCTACACGATACCAACAAGTTCGAACCCGCGACACGTGGCAACCTAGATCGGTTTCGGACTCGGCTATGAGAGGATAAGTCGTCGCATCGTAAAGCAAAGCCGATTCTAGCCGATCTAGATTGGGCAAAGGTGTGTTGCATGAATTAAGCACATAGTAAAAACGAGGCAACACGGGGTAACTTAATGAATCTGTTAGATCTTGCCGAAATCTAACAGAGCCGATAACTTGGTCCATACTAGATCTTAGCCCACCGCATGGCTCATGACCTAACAGAGGAACCTTCTTGAGACCACAACTTAAATCCACCGGATGATACTAAGCATGGTAACAAGACTACTTGCATCAAAGCTTAAATCCACCGCATGATACTAAGCATGATACAAGGTTGCCGGTACTTACGGAGGTCGACGGATCGATGACTCCTCTCGAAGAACTCGACGACTCGACTAAAGGACTCGATGTTGGCACGGGGCCGGTTTGTTGTGTTGATTGATTCTATTGATATCATCTATACAGCTGCCATGGGTTCATATTTATACCCAGGTCTTGATACAACTCCTAGCCGGACACGACTACAATACTTGTTTCTAAAAATAAATGACGAATCTTCGTGCTCATATTGCGTTCCTTGTTCGAACCGGCCTTTTCCATATATTGATCCACGTCATCATGTCTTCCCGAACGCTACCACTCTTCGCCTGCGGAACAATGCCTCTGCCGAATGATGACGCATTCCCGACCGCAGAGTATCTCTGCCGAATGCTTCAGAGAAAACCCCTTAGCCGAATGGTGACGCGTTCCCGACCGCAGAGCATCTTTGCCGAATGCTTCAGAGAAAGCCCTTTAGCCGAATGGCATCCTTCCACCAAATCCGGCCCACATGTCAGCCCCTTCCTGGTGCTAATTTTTGGTGTCAACACTATATTTTTCCTAACTCCAAATCTGAGTTTTTAATTAGCTATGCTGCCTTGTTTTAATCAGGCGAACATCTGATGGACCCTGGAGTTCTGCTTTATGGTGTTGACTCTTGGATGTTGCAATCTTGAGCCTGCCTGGAGTTCTGCTTTCTGAATTCTGATGGTGTGACTCTTTGATGTTGCAATCATGAGCCCGAGGTGTATATATGCGAGAAACAAGCACTGGAGTTCTACATCTTCTGTTGAAGTATACAGATGAGTAGTTACAGAACAGAACAAACTTCGATGCCTTTTTGATGTGACACAGATTGTCAAGAACTAATCTGAACCTTCTATAAACTTGCAACAAACAACTGAAATCTACTTGCTTCTGCAGTAGTAGCTTGTATGGCCAACTTTCCATAGATGCAACATAGATTAATACTTGTTCCTCGTCTCAAGATGGTCGTGGGTAAAAATCGTCTGATGTTTTCTTCAGTTTGTTAATAACTTGTTTGGTTCTTGGAAATTTGTTTAGAATTGAAGAACTTAGTTGCAACTTTAGCTCGATACATTTGTAATTGGATCCCGACATGAGATTTGACGCAAGTCACTGCTCCATTGCAATTGGACCCCGGCATGAGATTTGACGCAAGTCACTCCTCCATTGTAATTGGATCCCGGCATGAGATTTGACGTAAGTTGCTGCTCCACATATGAAAATATTAGTCTGCCCAATTCAGAGCGCAAAAATCTCTGATTTGGGTATAAACCTCTCATACAGTCGTACTCAGTCAAATACATATCAACAACTCGTCTCTCATCTGTCCGGATAATACAGCGCTATGAGAGACAAAAGGAACACATGTCGCATGTTTTAAGAAGCTACTCAGCTAAAAAAGACAAAAGGAACACATGTCGCATGTTTTAAGCAGCTACTCAGCTAAAAAAGAAGCGAAGGGACCTTCCCTCAATAATTTTTTTCTTATAAAAAAGAAGCGAAGGACCTTCCCTCAACAATTTTTTTTCCTTATCTTCATGCTTTTCATCACTCAAACTTGAGCAACCCTCAGTTAATCCTTTTGGCATCAATTATGGTCCCTGAGAAATCTACAGTTAAAATCAATCAAAAGCTTCTGTCAGTAGCTCAATCCAACAGCAATATCTTCTTAGATGAAAGGAATCGTATTCATTTCAGGACCAAAATCACCATAGAAACCTAGAAAATTACCAAGTCAGTAATCCAATTATTCTATTTCAGACAGTCATTGAGCTATACAAATGCCAAAAATGATCCTAATGTTGGAACACACAGCTTTCTTGTACATGGTAAACACCTGGAAGCTGTAAAGGCCTCCTGCAGCAGGCATGACAAGAGAGCTCAGCTAGCTAGCACCAAATACAAGTGTATTGTACTCCGTACACATATTTCCACATAGCTACATAAGCTACCTTGTTAACTGTCACACAGGTCTTACTGAAACCTGTTAGTAGTATTTATTAGGTGCCATTCACGTCAGAGCCTCACACACATCTGATATCTCTTCGTAAGATTTTGACCCATATATGCCTTGCGCCCGCAGCGCAATCGACTGACGGGCGAGCTGCTGTTCTGTAAAGCGAAGCTAATTATTCACGAAAAGCGGGTAGAAAATTGTAAACGGTGCCCATCAAGGGTGCACTCATGTAATCTTGTCCGAGACAGGACCACTATTGCCCTGGCTCTGCATCGTCCCACATCTGTCGCCAAGCCCAAAGCAATATCAGGACTGAGAGAAGGACCTTGTAACTTTTTTGACTTTACTTGTCTATTAAAACCAAAGATAAATAAAACAATAAAGTGAAAGTGAACAACAAATTTGCTCAAAAAAAGAAAGTAAACAAAACCACCAAAATAAAAGTAAAAGTAGCACTACAAGATATCAACATCAGAGCTTCAGGAGGTAACTGCAAATGCCAGCGGTTTAGGTGAGTAACTTACGGCCCATTTCCTACACTTTCTTGGTTTCAATTCGCGGCCTTCTCGTCTCCTCTTGTCCTCTGAAAGCAAAAACCCGCGCCAAAGCGACCCAGCCGTGCAAAGGAAAGGAGGACCGCAACGCCTGCCCGCGACAGTCCCCGCCGTTCCCCATCTGATTTGCTTGCGAAGCCTCACCGAATCTATTGCAGCCGGGGCTCGTGCGTGCAGCGACGGCGTGAGGGGGATCGGCGCTTGCTGTTTCCGCGTCACGTCTCGCGGATTTCGACGTCGCTCTCTCTCTCTCTCTCTCTCTCTCTCTCTTCTGGCGCACGCGACCGCCGACACCAGGTGATCGAGTACAGCTTTGAGCTACAATGTAGCTGAACTGAAATGTTTATCTGCTGGTGAAGTAGTTACCGTTCCTCTTTCTGTTTCATCAAAACCTGTAGGAGTTCGAATTTTACAATTTTTACGTTTTGTTCTCTGTCGAGCTGCCATTTGGGTTCACCTTTTCCCCAACACGATGCAGCCATGCATGGATCTTGGAACCTAAGCTAGGATCTACTGCTAGTACTATTGCGTGGTCCAAAAAGATACATCCAGGACCTGGTGTTTGATTTCTCTGACTAAAGTTTTAGTCCCGTCACATCAAATGTGACTAAAGTTTTAGTCCCGTCACATCGAATGGAAGAATGCTAATTAAAAGTATTAAATATAGATTAATTATAAAATGCATTACATAAGCCAGGACTAATTTACGATACGAATCTATTAAGCCTAATTAGTCTATGATTAGACAATATAATGCTACAGTAATAATTTGATAATTATGTATTAATTATAGGTTAATTAGGCTTGTTAGGTTCGTCTTGCGGAGTAGATATGCCTTATGCAATTAGTTTTATAATTAAGTTAAATTTAATGCTACTAATTGTCACTTATTTGAGAGACTAAATTTTAGTCCCTAGATCCAAAACAACCTGAAGTGGTTCGCATTTTTAGGAACTCGAGGATAGATTCGCTTTTCTCTCCAAAAGGTACTTGGATCACAAAAAAGCATCAGGCACTGATTAAGCAACGCCCCTGATCACACTGCTAACATCCAGTATTCGCGTACTAGAGCTTTAGAGCAAAGTAATCACGTCCTCTTTTCCTCGCTTTCCGCATTCACTACTACTGGTACTGAGAACCTGAAAATGTGAGTAATTAGTCGAGTTGCCTAGAATAAAGAATTAAGTGTACTCCCTCTCATCAGTCACCACCAACCACAGGACCAAAGCTGTGTGTGTTTTCTTCAGCTGGACAGTGCATTGCCAGTACAATCATTATCCTTCCGGTGCATGATTTTTTCTCTCTCCATGGTTGATATCATTATTGTGATGGGAATTCCTTTTTTTTCTAAAAATAAAACTCCTAGCTAGGCCTGTGAGGTGAGCAGAAGTGAGCGAGCTACTCTCTAATTATTTCCATCAAAAGGAAAGGGACCTCTTTCCACAACTACCGCGCCAATGAATTATCGCTTTCTCATGTCCTGTCTGAGGAAGGTGCGCCTAACACCCTCCGGATGGTTAATTGATGATCATCAGTGGATCTTTGTTGAATGGGATGTTTTGTAGTCTTCTCAGTGTTCACTATCGATGTGCCCTATTGTCTGAAGCCCTCCCTCTTAACCTTATTTCTATAGCTTCAATAGCGAGAACCAAGTGTAGATCGGCAGATCCTAGATGGCATTAATTGATTTCTGCTTCTGAATAGCTAGATATAAGTTCTGTTGATCACCAAAGATGAGCTTCCTGGAGCTCTGAAATCATGCGACAAGCCAACATCACACTTGCCTACGCTTTCACAGTCAATCATCGCTTCCCATCACAGCAACAGCAATGGGAATGTGTACGGACGTCATTAGGTGGACTTGTCAGCATCAATGACGAAGCTGCTTTCTCGAAAAGCTTAGCAATTCCCGGCAAGGGGCCTCGTTTTCACATGGCACTGAGCCACTGATGCGTACTTGCTTGTTGCCTACAGTTGCTGTTGTGTACATACTCCGTACAAGTACAACTACAGTTCGACCGGATGTTTAGTACCCACTCTTATCGATCGCGCAGCTGCTAATGACTGCACCAAGTAATTGGATTCCCACTGAAAAAAGTCAACGAAACAAAGAAGGCTCTCTACTAGTGCTCCCTCCAACATAGGAGTGAAGATATATATAGCACGCGCCACGTGGTAAAAGCAGACGGTGGTGTTGCTGCACTCAAAGTTTGCTTTACGTTTCACAGAAGTTTACTGGGGGATTACCGGTACCATCACAATGGTTGCAGGCTGCAGCTTTGATAAAGTATCGGCACTGAATAGAAAGTTCCTTGGAGATTTGGTTCGTGGCTAAATGTTTAAGCTATCGAGGCACCGCAAAGAGGAGTAACCATGCATAGTACTCCACATAGTGAGTGGTTCCCTAATCAAAGACTGCCTCTTGTCCGGAAAACTTTGCTCAAGCGTGGCGACAGTCGCTGCTACGGAACACTAGGTCAAAACAGAAACTAACTTTGGTGATGTACTGCCAAGGTTCCTGTGCTCTGCTCACATCACATGTACTGGTAGATGCAGTAGACGATGTCTCCACTCCACTCGCGCCAAAGCAAATCGTAGCCAAAGCCCACTCGAAAGCATGGTGGCCAATCATTCGCTCGCACCAAAACGGAGAAGGGACAACGCGCTAAAGACGATGGTGCCGCAGCATCCCCACGGGCCGCGGCCACCTCGGCGCGTCTGGAATCTGGACCCGGCCGGCCGCGATTGGCGCGGCGGCCGCCCCGCGCGCCGCGGAGCATTGGTCTCGCCTCTCGCCGTCCCGGCCTGGTCCCCTGCCGCTGCCGGCCTAGCCCGCGTTCCCGGCAGGCGGATCACGGAAAAGTGGCGTACGTGACCCGGGGGACGGGGACGGGGACGGGGGCTCCAGTGCCGCGCGGTGATGCCCAGCCCTGCGTCGAGATGGAGCGGTGAGTGGGGTGAGGGCGGTGCGGTGAGGCCGCCGGTTAATAATTTCGCGGGCGGGCACAGTGAACAGGCCTGTAAAGTTGGGGCAGCCGAGCGGTGGGTTTGGTCGCGGGGAGCGGTGGAGGAATCGTCTCGCTCCTCATCGCGTTCTGCACCTGACCACCACCCCACCGGCGCGAGCAGCGGAAAAGGTGCGCGAGGGAGGCGGAGGGGCTGCGGCTGGACCCGGGCGTCAGTTGGCTTTCCCTGCGGGCCCACTGGAACAGGGGCCCCGTCGCTTGGCCGATAGGGGGGAGGGGCTCCACGCGGACTCCTCTCGCTTTTTCCCTCGTTGAAAAGTTGAAAGGCAAAAGGGGATTAGTAATCCCCACCGCGTTTATATCGATGGGTTTTGGAAATTGCTGATTGGCATTTGGCAGGCACCGCACAGCTAGTGCTACGCACGGGAAAGAAGAATATTCGTGATTACAGAGCATATTTTGAATTCATCACGACGACTTCGCAAGGGTCAAAATCATACCCATTTTCGACTATGTGTGACGAAACATGATCTGAACCCCACGTGCCCAACGCACGTAGACTCAGTTCGTTCTAACGATTTTTCCTGACCATTTTTCTTCCCATCATTCTAGACGCAAATTCATAGCTTATAGCTTGATAAGGGAAAAACTGCCCAACAAGCAGCACAGGTGTGTGCCGGGGTGACAGAATCTCATGGGCTAAACTATATTGTACTGTCTGTCTAGTGTGTGTCTACACATGTCCAACCGCCGGAGGCGCTGACGCGCTGAAGCGCAACTGCGGCAAAACCTTTTTCTGCGGACGCGCAGCAGGTGCGGTGCGATCCCGTGCGCCTCTCTATACAAAACAAACCTCCCCTTCTCTCTCTCTCTTCCCTCTGACTTCTTTGCATCGGCTTCCCCCCGTGCTGCCGTCTCGTCCGGTCCTTTCTCACTCGAAGACTCCTCTCGCTTCGCTTCCAAGCCCATCCCAATGGCGACGCAACCGCTTACCTCACCGCGGCGCCGGCCACGCGCTTGAGCGGCACCACCACACCCCGCCCCGCCCCCGCCCCACCAACCGCCCGCGCGCTCGCGTTCGCATGGCGGCGCCGGGGCTGGACCAGGTCATGGCGTTCCTCACCGACCACGGCTTCGCGGGCGCCGCGTCCGCGCTCCGCGACGACGTCCTCGCGCGCACAGCCGACGGGGACGCCGAGCGCGGCGCGGCATTAGATCCCCAGCTCCCGCCGCTCCGGATGCCCGGCTCGGCCTCCGCCTCCGGCGGCGGCGGCGCGGACACGCCGGCGCCCGCGAGCCCCGGCTCCAGCTCCGGCTCGGCGTCCTCATCTGCTTTCGTCAGCATGCGTTCCACGCCCTCAGGTACCCAGAGGCACGAGGCATTTTTGTCGCTAGCCTTAAACCCTCCTCTCCTTGTTTTCCGTGTATGCCTCGCGCAATCTCGATCTGTGCGCCGGTATTTCCGCGGCTATGGTTGGCTTTGGGCCCAATTCGGAGTCGATGGCTGGATCAACGCAATTGTATTTCTGCGCAGATGAATTTTGTAGCATAGTTAGTTGTTAAACCTCTCAGCCACTTTCATTTCCGTCTCTGTGCTTGCTCACTGGTTATTGTTTAATTTCCCTGAATTTCTGCACATTTTCCTGCTAATTCCCTTTTTGTCTCGGCAATTAGGACTGTTGAACCCGTATGGGCTATGGTCGCCGCGGCACTCGCAGTCGGACGCGTCGTCTTCGGAGATGGAGTTTGGTACTGCGCGCCAGTACGACACCACCGACCTCTTCTTCCAAGAGGATTGGCTCTACGACGACCACCTCTTCCCTAGCAAGCTGGATGATGAGGATGACGAGGGCAAAGAGGAGGACAAGTTTGTACTCGGTGCTCACGATGGCTCAGAGCGGGTAGAAATAGGCAAGTTTGGTGTGGGCCACAATCACCGTCACGAACACATTGGTGGTGACCGCTGTGAGGGGTGTGCCGAGGTGTACACATGCTCATCGCCGCTCTGTGGTTGCTGTGGAGGAGGGCTCAAGATTGACGGGCTCGAGGTGGACAGGAGCTCCACTGTCTATGGGAGATACCAGATCATGGATGACCAGACAGAGATACTGGATGATTGTGCCCAGGATGGGTTTCAGTTGAAGCAGAGTGGAGATGTTGTGTTTGAGTGTGATATGCCGATGGATCCTGGAAGAGGAGATGGCCATTCGGAGCTGAGTGTTGTCGAGAAGGAGCTTCAAATGCTCAGTTCGTTTGATACTGATGCTGCTGCGAGTAAGTACTTCTCAAGCCTTCAACTATAGTTCATCTTTTCACCTAGTAGTACTCCATTTCTCAGGGGGTTACAGCTGAACTCGGTGCCAGTACAGTTTATATAGTTCGTCCATTTTAACCCGCTTTTAACGGCCAAAGACAATGTAAATTTATCCATTGAATTTAATGTAGGTGGAAAGGGGTAATAAATAATATCAATGAAGAGGTTAGATACTGCGGTGTCCTGTGAAAGGCTGAAAGCCAAATCTCTGTTGCAATTTGATTACTGTTCTGTTTAGCAAATGGAGAAAAAAAATGTTATACTATCTAATATTTACAGTTCCTCAGTATTGGTACCATTTTATGGTTATGCTTCTCATGGATTATATCTGGAAATTTGAGAGGAGTTTTCCTATGTTGGTAATTGATGTTCTTCATTTTGAAACCTGACTTTTGTTAAACAACAGCTATATACAATCATGGCCATGAAAATACACATTTCAAATAGGATGGTCTTGTTTTTATAATGTAGCTAGATCCAACGTGCTATTTGATCAATCAAGTTAAAATGGTGTTTGTCTGTCACTATATCTGTGTGTAATTTAGTGTCAGTTGTCTTTGTCCTGGATAGGTTTCTTTTGCTTATGTGCTGGTCTAATTCGCTTGATGCATTTCATAGATTATGGTGCACATGATTTCACGGACAATGGTGGGCTTGATGATAGCAGCGACAAAAATCTGAAAAGTAGCGGCGATAAAGAATATCTGAAAGAAGGTCATAGGATACAACCTTTCCCTGAAAGTGGTGATGATGCATATGAGTTTCGAAATGTTGGGTCGATAAACGCAGATATTCAACATTCTACTGCTCTTAAAGCTGAGGAAGATCCAGAGACAAATATAGATGTTGCTCTCTCTAATTTTCACCGAGAATACGAGGTATTTGAATTGAGAATTATCCACCGCAAGAACAGGTTCACAATCTCTTTTTTCTTTGATTTTCGTTTGTTAATTGTATGTTGTTTGATCCATTTTTATACTGATTTAATAGACATCCACTGCAGGACTGGCTTTGAAGAAAACAAAGATTTTCCCATTGTCTTGAGTTCAGTTATTGCTGGAAGATATTATGTCACTGAATATCTAGGCTCGGCTGCATTCAGCAAGGTCGTGCAAGCACATGATCTTCAGACAGGAATGGATGTTTGCCTTAAAATAATTAAAAATGATAAGGATTTCTTCGACCAGAGTTTGGATGAGATAAAACTCCTGAAGTTCGTGAACAAATACGATCCACTAGACGAGCACCATTTGCTGCGCCTCTATGACTACTTCTACCATCAGGTACATGCCTCTTAAGAGAGACAATTGGCTAAGCTACTCCCTTTGACTTAACACATGTTTGGATCCTTAGAAGGCGTCTCAAGGGATATACTCCAGGTGACTAGGTCTCAAGCAATATTGCAATATCTTAAAAAGGATCTACTGTAATACCATTTTACTTTGACCAGTGTAGTTGATTGCTTGCATGCATGTTTGCTGGCAGATTTTAGTGGAAATTTTCAATTCTCTTGACCTTGAGTGGTGCTGACAGCAAGCAAATATTGACAGGAACATCTCTTTATTGTCACTGAACTATTGCGAGCAAATCTGTATGAGTTTCAGAAATATAATCAGGAATCTGGTGGTGAGGTGTATTTTACTTTGCCTAGGATTCAGGTATGCTATCCATCGTTCATTGAGATGTTCTTTACTTCTCCATGGGTGTTACATATAATGAGATCATGCCTGTGCACAGTAAGCATTTTTTTTTGACGGTCAACGCGGGGGGGGGGGGGGGGGGGGGGGGGGGGTGTCCCCACCTGATATATTTCTTTTGGGCTTTGAGCAAGCCAACAACTCTTACAGATGGGGCTTTAGAGGAATAAAACAGGGGGTGCAGGAGAAAAACTATAGGCCTATTACATGTGCGAAATAATCGAGCACCAATTCTCAGCGATCACTCGCTCATCTGGCTTCCATCTGTTACTCCATAGACGTGCATCATCTAGGCAATCCCTTCGAAGTTGCTCAACGCTTGGCTGCACTGCATCGAAAACCATCTTGTTCCGGTGCTTCCAAATGTGCCAGCAGACAAGGGTGACAAAGCTGTCCGAATGGAGTGGCGGTAGTGTTGTCGGTAGTATTGCCAGCAGTAAGCATTTACATTCCGGTCTGTAGTCAGTCCCTTAGCCAAAACCATTTGAAATTCACACATTTAGACACACAATTGTTTAACCATTGGACTGTCACCGAGCAAGCTTATTTGATACCCTGAAATGGTAGATTTGCCAAATATGACTAACACTTTTGAGTAATGAGTGTTATTAAGTTTCATTCAGAAAATTAAAAAGTTCTAGCAATTTGAAAGTTTCCCTTTCTTGTAGGTTATAGCTCGGCAATGCTTAGAGGCATTGATTTACTTGCACCATTTGAGGATAATTCATTGTGATCTAAAGCCAGAGAATATTCTTATCAAGAGCTACAGCAGATGTGAAATTAAAGTCATTGATCTGGGAAGTAGTTGCTTCTTGACAGATAATTTATGCCTCTATGTCCAATCACGTTCATATCGAGCTCCTGAGGTCATTCTGGGCCTACCTTATGATCAGAGAATTGATATTTGGTCTCTTGGTTGCATCCTTGCTGAACTATACACTGGTGAAGTAAGTATGTTTTGTTTACTTGATAAACTTGGCGGCTTTTAGGATTGTAAAACACTGGTCTTAGTACTAGTATATTAGCAATTTTAAAACCTCCTTTCTTGTCTCAATGCTATACCAACATATAACTTTAACCAGAATTAGAGATTTATCTCTCTTTTTTAATGTTGTAACTTGTAAGCATGACTTGTGAGCTAGAGAGTTGTTTAGTTGTTCTTTCAAAATAAAAGAGAGTTTTGTTTAGTTGGGTGTTTAGGGTGCTTCTTTCCCATGGATGAGTAATGACCTCTGTCTTTTACACATAACAGGTATTATTTCCTAACGAGCCTGTGCCCATGATGCTTGCTCAAATGATTGGGATAATCGGCCCAATTGACATGGAAATGCTAGAATTGGGACAGGAGACACATAAGTATTTCACTGATGATTACGATCTTTTTACCAAGAATGAGGTAAAATTCTTTTTTCCATCCTTGCTCACCTGCCTACAAAATCTAAGGCCAAATGAGTATTTTGTACCAATATATATTTTATATTTACATGAGGTAAAATTGTATTTATGAGACTTCTTACTTGTTTGATACACTAAAGACATATCTATATGGCCTTTTGTCAGTTTATTTGTTCCAGCCCAAAAGAACTATGTTTTTCATTATAATTTGAGTTCCACTGTGGATAGCTATCACTAGTGGTTGTACAATGGTAAAGCTAACACTTGCCTTATTTATATCCAGGAGACAGATCATCTAGAGTATTTGATCCCAGAGAAATCCTCTTTGCGACGACACTTACAATGTCCTGATTCAGAATTTGTTAATTTTCTAGCCTATCTGTTGCAAATAAACCCCAGGAAAAGACCGACAGCAGATGAAGCACTACAGCATCCATGGCTTTCTTTTGCATACTAATGAGAAGTCGCCAGTGTGTTGTTCTGCTCTGGAAAGTTTTCTTCATATACAAGGATGAGCTTGTGTTTCTCCTAATTTGGAGCCTTATAAAGTTCTCGAAAAATGCCGATTTTCTTGGTGTTTCTCTTAACACAAAATATTTATCTTTTCCTTGAGCCGTAGAAGAGTCGCCCTTTGTGGTTTCAGGATTCCTTGTTTTTCTTTCTTTTTTCTCTTTTTGGTCTTCAGGGTAATTCTTGCTGTGGAACCCCTGCTCTGAGTGATTCCTGAGTGTATGTAAATATCAGAAATTTTCCACTGTATCTGTACAGTTGAAAGTGCCTCATCCGATTCGTTAATGACAAAAGGAAAATATTGTCCAAGGTCTCATCATTGTTGGCTCCATCGTTGACGTGTCCATGGTCCCATTGTACTTGTACAGTTATAGATTTATTCAATATTTGCGAGGAAAACTCTGATGTTGATACGATGCTTGTTGGTTGAATTGTGGCTGATTCTCAATGAAGTGACAGGAACGAAGCAGTGGTGTTTGGCAGATTATCATATCTTCTGATCTGAGAGGTAGCAACACCAAATGGTAAATGGTTCGTTTTGTAGATGAAAAATGGTTCAAGTTTTGGCAGTGTGTGTGTGTGTCATGTTATAAATTGCTGATTTCCTGTGTCCCGAGCGAAAACATCCGGCTCGCGCAGACCGACAGGCGGGCCCACGGCTCTCACCCCTTTCCTGCCGATTCGTCGCCACCTACGGCAAAATCTCCTATCCGTTTTCTCCCCTGCCGCGCCACCGCCACTTCCACGAGGCCGCGCACGCCCACGGCCCATGCTTCCCACTGCCGCGTCGGCGGCCCCGGCCGCTGCCGCCGGGCTGCCCTCCCCTTCCCAGCGCCGCATCCCGGCAGCCAAATCCGTCTGGCTGAATCCCAACCTCCCCAACTCCCACCCCCTCCACCACCGCCACAAGTCCGCCGCCGAGCTCCAACAGCGCCAGCACGAGGACCGCGCCCTCGACGTCCCCGCACTCTTGGCCGCGCTCTCCGCCGCGCGGACGGCGGCCGACCTCGCCGCCGCGGTCGCCCCGCATCGCCCCGTCTCCGCGCGCCTCCTCGGCGCGCTCCTCTCCCGCCTCCCCGACCCGCGCCGTGGCGTCGCACTGCTCGACCTCCTCGCGCCGGACCTCCCGCCGCCGGCGCTCCTCATCCCCTATAACCTCGTCCTCCGCTCCGCCTGCCGCGCTGGCGATCTCCGCCTCGCCTCGGGACTCCTCCTCGAGATGCGCGACAGGGGCGTCACCCCCGACGCGGTCTCCTACTCCACACTCCTCGCCGCGCTCACCCGCGCGGGCCACCTCGACCACGCACTCACCTTCCTGCCGCTCATGGAGGACGACGCCGTGGCCCCGGACCTCATCCTCTTCTCCAACCTCATCCACCTGTCCCTCCGCGGCGGCGACGAGCCCAAGGCGCTCGCGCTCTTCTCCCGCCTGCGGAGAGCGGGGATCAGGCCCGACCTCAAGGCCTACAACGCCGCCGTCGCCGCCTACTGCAAGTCCGACCTGCTCCGCGACGCCAAGTGGCTGCTCCTCCACGACATGCCCGCCAACGGCGTCGCCCCCGACGCGGAGTCCTACTCCCCGATCCTCGCCGCGCTGGCGCGCCGCGGGCGGCACCTCGCGGCCGTGTCGCTGTTCTCGCACATGCGCACCGTGGCGCGCGTCAAGCCGGACCTGTCGGTCTTCAACATCGTGCTCAGCGCGTACGGGCAGCTCGACCTCGCCCGCGAGGCGGACCGGCTGTTCTGGTCCATGCGCCGCGCCGGCGTGCCGCCGAGCGTGGTGACCTACAACACCATGCTCCGCGTCTACGGCGACGCCGGGCTGTTCGGCGAGGCGGTCCACCTGTTCGACCTAATGCGCAGCGCTTCCGATGGCAATGGCGGCGCTGGGAACAGCGTCAGACCCAACGTGGTGACGTACAACACCATGATTGCCATCTACGGCAAGTCGTTGGAGGACGAGAAGGCCGGGAGCTTGGTGCAGGACATGCAGGCCAACGGCGTCCAGCCCAACGCCATCACCTACTCCACCATCCTCTCCATATGGGTGAAGGCCGGGAAGCTCGACCGCGCTGCCAAGCTGTTTGAGAAGCTGCGGGAAGCCGGCACGGAGATCGACCCGGTGCTGTACCAGACGATGGTAGTGGCGTATGAGCGTGCCGGGCTTGTTTCGCAGGCCAAGCGTTTGTTGCACGACCTGAAAGAACCGGAGGGCATCCCCAAGGAGACAGCCATCAAAATCTTGGCGAGCGCGGGTCGTGTGGAAGAGGCCGCATGGCTATTCCGTCGTGCAGCCAACACCAGCGAGATCAAGGACTCGTCGGTGCACAGAGCCATGATGGACTTGTTCGCGAAGAACCGGAGGCACAGGAATGTGATCGAGGTGTTTGATGAAATGAGGAAGTTGGGGCAGTTGCCGGATTCGGAGACGATCGCCACTGCGATGAATGCTTATGGCAAGCTGAAGGAATTTGACAAAGCCGTGGCGCTGTACCAGGCAATGAGGGAGGAAGGCTGTGTGTTCTCAGACCGGGTGCACTTTCAGATGATCAGCCTGCTGGGAGCTCAGAAGGACTTCAAGGCGCTGGAGAAGCTGGTTGACGACCTTAGCCATGACCCGAGCATCGATAAGAGGGAGCTTTATCTTGTAGCTGCCGGCATCTATGAGAGAGCATACGAGTTTAATAAGGCATCCCAGATTATGAGCGAGATTAAGAAGCCCCAGCAGTTTTGATTTCCAGAAAAATCTGATAAAATGCTCCATGTCCAGAGAATCTGACGACAATGTTTCAGATAATAAATTAATAAAGAGCACTGAAAAAAGGTGGAATTGGTGTGTAACTTCTCGTATCGTTACTTTTCTTCCCTTTGTGAATAAATCACACAAGTACCCAACATGCTATGAGCACTAGCTTGGGTTAGAATAACATTTATTATGAATGCATATATCAAATAAAATGCCCAGGGCATTTGTCCTCATGGTGTAAACTTTGATATCGTTGACCCACGAACTGTTCATTAGGCTATCTGAACTGTCAACAATCAAATTTTACAACAAGAGCTGATTATACAACAATTAATTGATATAAAAATGCTCCACTACACAAATACAATCTGACGTTATGCTAGATTACAATTTTCTTATCTTCAGAGGTGGCAACTCCATATGAACAGTGACTCGATTTTATCAGGCCTAAATGAATATAGATAATGTACAACTGCTCCCCCTCTAAGGGAATTATGGCGTGGTAGGCACTTGAGCCTTCGTCAAAACAGTTCCATAGGGCAGCAGCAGAACTTACACTGCCTGATTAGTTTGGGGGATCCCATGCTTTTGGAACCATTCTGGCATATGAAACCTTTCGTGCAATACAGGTCTAACATCTTGCTGGAGAGAAAGATGCTTTAGAAGTGGAAATATAACTGTCATGAGCTGAAATGGTGAAACAAGGAAAAATCAGTATAATCCAGAGAATCCAAGTTCCAATCCACTGAATGATTGGTGCTCGTCATCAGTTACCTGATCATCAGAATGTTGTCCAGCTGAAAATGGAACACAGGGTATTCCATTCAAAGGCTGAAGAATGAAACTGAATGGATTGTTGTCGACAATAACAGTTCTGCAGAAATCTTTTGACACGCAAGATAGATCTTTCACATGTTCTCTGTATTCCCTGCAATCATGCAACACTGACATCAGACAATGATCGTTCAGGTTATCGGCAGACAAGTATGGCATGGATCAATCAGTCAGGCAGAATGAGAAAGCATCAAGAAACGAGCATATTATGATGAATAACTCAGAGGAATCAACACGGACACTCAAGCTAAGGGAAACATCCATGGTTCATCCAGGAAGCAACTTGCCAGAAACAACAAGGAACAACACAGGCAATGAACAATAGATCAGGACAGGCCAAGTGCAAATTGCATACGTTGTAAAAATGTTGAAGTGCTGTGAAATACCTGGTAAAGACGAGATGAATGCTAAAACTGTAAACACCAGTACACCACTAGCATTACATATACATAATATTAACATGATCGTTGATTGCTGTGTGCAAGCATTGGCTATGATATGCTTTTTTTCCACTTAGAAGGGTACAGGAATGCTAAGTAGTTTTGCACACATCCCAATAAGCAAGGTAATAGTTCTCAACACTCGACACACGGATATGCAGCAACAATAACAGAGAGGAAAGTATAAAAAAACAGAGGTAAACATGATTTGTACCCATAGAGAAGGTAATGTAACTTACGTGGTAACAGTTGATGGGCGATAGAGACGGAGTCTGAATCTGTTGTGAACATCTATACGGTCAACTAAAGGTCTAGCATAACCTGAGGAGAACATGAATAGGTTAAGTGAGGAAGTGAGCCAAAACAGGTTGGCCTCATTTTTAGGAGAAAAATACAATGGCTAGCATACCTTCTAAACCTGCTGTAAAAAGTATAAGATCTGCAAATTCACTAGTTTTCTGCAAGAACTCATGCAAACCGGGACGCTCAAAAACAGTCACATGATTCACCTTCTGTTTCCCATCAACATCCTTCAAAGTTTACACAAGCAAAGCTTATTTATCAGTTGTGAGTCAAACGATTAAACAAAGCGAGGTACCAAAAGTAGAAGTTTGGTACCTTATCAGACGATATACATTCCATGTCAAAGCAATGTAATCCTGCTTCAACAGCTTGGGTGCGTACAATAGCAGGAAGACTAGATGACTCATATGCAGAAACTAAAGTCTCATCCAAATCAAGCACTACCTGAACAGATAATAATAATAATGTTGTCAGAAATTTTCAATGCACAAACACAAGAGAAAATTGTCCAAGCTGACTTCATTTCAAGCGGTCAGGTACAACTGCTTAGCATCAAAATAACTATCATTTCAGTTTTGGATCCATTTATGTGAAGCAATAATGATATAGCTTTAATCATTTTCATCAGTAAGAGATTAGGGGGTGTTTGGATCCCCGCAACTAAAATTTAGCCCCGTCACATCGGATATAAGGATGTTGGATGTTAATTAAAAGTATTAAATATAAATTAATTAAAAAACCCATTACATAAACGAGGGCTAATTTGCGAGACGAATCTATTAAGCCAAATTAGTCCATGATTAGACAATATAATGCTACAGTAAACATGTGATAATTATGTACTAATTATAGCTTAATTAGGCTTGTTAGATTCGCTCGTAAAATAGACATGACTTATGCTATTAGTTTTATAATTAGTTTATATTTAATATGTCTAATTATCATTTATTTAAGGGACTAAAGTTCTTCACCTATCTGAACTATTAGAAAGCCTGCTGTCAGTATATCTTACAGTAGAACAGCCCACATGTATTGGATCATCTATCATCAGCTGGTATGATAGTATCTCATACTCCAGTTCCTATCAAGACGTCTAATAATGATGGCAAGTATCTACTCACCTAGACATGACATAACAGAGCCAGTGTTCTGAAACTATTCCCCACAGCTTCACTAGAAGATCATGGGAACCATATTGCCCGCAGTTCAGAGAGGAGATAATGCTACCGCACCACTAATACAAGCACGCACTAGTTTTACAATTGCAGCAACTAATTGCCCATGCTAGGAAGTTATTATGACACTTTTAACGCATTAACACATAATCCTAAACGAAGGGCTGCTAAACAGTCGGAATACTAATTATTCTACAGCAACACATCAATTGAACTACCTGGATTAAGCCGCCAACCCTCTGGACTAACCTCAAATCAACCACTCCACCAAATCCCAATTCCCAATCACCCCCAAATACCTAAGCATCCTCCAATTAGATCAGCAGGCGTTTCTGACCGTCCCAAGCCCACTGTATTATCCAATTGAAACCCATATACTTCTCAAAGGCACCATTTTCTCCCACCCCAGACACCAAAAACTCCAGCGAATCCAATAAAAAACCGAATCTTCCTACCGTGAGGCGGCTCAGGGGCTCAGGCGGAGCCGCTGGTGCAGGGGCCACGTCAGCTGGGATCTCGGAGCGGAGCGGCATGAAGGCCACCTCCGGCGACGGCTCGGAGGCCGCGGGCCCGGAGAGTAGGGGGTAACGGAAGCCGACGAAGGACAAGAGCTGGGAACAGGAGGGGGTGCCCCGGAGGATCTGGAGCAGGACCTGGAGGAGGAAGCCGATCCACCCCACCACCGCCCGCCACGCCTGCGACGCCGCCTTCCCCCGTTGCTGCTGCTGCGCCGCCGCCGCCGCGGTCGGCGAGTACACCTCCGCCGCCGCCATGGCCGCCGGCGACGAGCTGTCGCACCACGTGGGGACGGACGGTCAGTGAGGCTCGAGCGGGGAGGAGGGAGGGAAGGGGAAGGCGAGGCCGGAGGCAGCCGGAGGAGGTGGTGGTGGTGGTGGTCGGTCTCCGCGCGCACGCCCGTGTACGTGGTGTTTTTGTGTGCGGGTGAGCTTAGCGGAATGGGGTATTCGTGATTGGTGGTAGATTCAGGGGTCCCCACATGTCAGGGAAAGTACAGCTGGACTGCCGAGCTGCCGGCGAGTTGTAATTATCGTACGCGCACACGCAGATTTCAGTTTTCCCTTGCGCATTTCGCTATTAGTTGTGGCTTCGTGCCTTTGCCTCTGTGTTTGTTTGTTTTTGCTGCGATGGAGAAACATCTCTGGTGGTACAGTAACGTTGACCCATTGTTAGTACATCTAGAAATGCTCGAGAATTCAATCCAGTTTGTTTGATTTCCTCAACATGTTTTTGTCATGTACTCAACTTCAAGCAATCAAGATTGACATTGTCTTTCCTGGACTAATAGCATACAATACAAAAACTTTAGTCCATAATAAGCTGGACCGTTCTAGCAATTTTTTTGAAAAGAAACCGTTCTAGCAATATAAGATACTTACCTTCGGAATGAATTTGAAACAGTAAAGTTGGAGAAATATTACTGCAAGCGAGCAGTCGTATAAAATTTAGCTGGCAAAACATATATTCCTTTCTCTCTCCCTGAACATGCCATGCTCTGAATCAAAGGCATTGCTTTCTTAACATTTCTTTTCGTAGAGATTGTACCAAAGTAGCTTGATCTCCTCTGTTCTAGGAACAATGGAAACAAGTGTGGGCCATGATAGTAATATTACTTAAATAGTGGTTTGGTAATATCCACCCCAGTACCTAACCAAAGCCGGCTAGACAGTGACAGGACCTCATCTAGCTGGGCCTGCTGGGTTCAAGTATCCACGACGTGTTGTTGTAAACCGAGAATGCAGAAATTGCCGTCTAGAAGGAGTAAATATTGTCACAGGTCTTCATCGCATTAGTACTAGTCTTTTTCAGATGATTAATGGCATCAGATCATTTTAGTTCCATGATATTATCAATCAGGCTACTCAAACAGAATTGATCGTGGTCACGGAGGAAGCTGTTGCGGTGAGATTTTTCCCTTTTTAAAATAATTTTTCAATTCAAATTTATTGTTTGCCCCCCTCAACTCCATTCACTACGTTTTGTCATATTCATCGTCCATACATATGCGTGGATTCCTTTGTTTGCATCTTTCACTATTTTGGCTCTTATTACTAGTTTAACAAAGAAAAAGTCAGTATTGGAAATGAAACAATGTTATGTTGCTGCCAGAAAAAAAATGCAATCAACATACACTATTGGACAAGTTAACAAACTGAAAATACTGAATTTTTTAATCTGTGGTGCAGATGCTTGCTCTGATAATATTCTGATTGCCACGAAGCCGCTTTCGGTATTCTGTTTGTCCTTTGAAAAGAGTATACTACCACTAGACGTGTCCCGCTTGTATACGTGCTCCGACCACCCGTAGTCGTGGCTAGCCACGGCTGCTATGTCAGTTGGAACAGACCAAAATCGTTCTGACGTTGTCATGTATTGCTGGATGAGTCCAAAAATTTTGGCTAACAAGATCCAAATAACTTGGCACCAAAGTTTAGTGTTGGTAATAAATGCGTCAATGTAGTATTTTATTTATATTTATAAAAAATTGTATAAATATTGATTAATTAGGCTCAAAACGTTCGTCTTGTAAAGTACAACAAAACTGTGTAATTAATTTTGATTTTATCTATATTTAATACCCGCCGACATTTTGACGTGATGGAACTCTTCTTTTTTACATAGTGGAATTTTAGGAGGCAAATTTTGAATTTAAACGAGTGCTTTTTTTAAGGATTGGCCTCATTGGTTCTACAGTACCGTCCACTCATCTCGTGATGGGACACGAATAAACGGCAAACTCTGACCTTGGATTGAACACCAGAACTGTTCCCCTGGATTACCCGAGCACCAGTGGTCCGTGTTAAAAAAGCACACTTGCTTGTCACTTTCCAGTTTTTATCTGTTCCGGCGGATAAACTTCTTTTATTTGGGACCCTACAGCAGATGAACATTACCGTCGCTGTAAATTGCAGTAGTTGCATTCGTACCAATGGAGTTACTGACGGTGCGATCCTTGATCATTCGTTCTAACTGGTGCTCCAAATCTTGCCACGCGCTGAAAGCGTGTAATGCTCGAACTGGTTTGGCTTCCACGGTTGCGTTTCGGATTCATTGGCTATGGAAGGCCGGATATAGAAAAGGGCAACAAAACTACAAAAAGGAGGCGGCTCTGCAAGCTTTCGCAAATCGCAACTGCAGAACAGCCATGCTCTTGTAGAGAGATTCTTTACAAACAGCAAGCCATTGTTTAGTTCTCAAATTTGTAAGCCAAACTTTAGTCTTTTAGAGTGTATGCGTTACTATAGTATTTCGTTTGTACGTGTGAAAAATTGTCCAAAAATTGATTAATTAGGCTCAAAATGTTCGTCTCGCAGAGTACAACAAAACTGTGCGATTAGTTTTTGATTTCATCTACATTTAGTACTCCATGCATGTTATGACATTTTAATGTGATAAGAATCTTCTTTTTGCATATTGAAATTTGTGGGTTGAATTTGGGATGTAAACAAGGCCGAGGTAATGGTTGGAATGCATCTTACTGGCGGTCCAGAAAAAGAATTTAACCGTCGATTGGAACGGCATGGCCTTTCCTGCGCTCCATGCGTGTGAGGTCTGTGAACTTGCTCACTGCCATTTGCATGAAAGGCCAGGTCCCGACTTGCTTGTTTAGATCCTAAATTTCTCCCCAAATTTTACTATGTAAAAAGAAGATTCCCATCACATCAAAATGTCGTATGCATGGAGTACTAAATATAGATGAAATCAAAAACTAATTGCACAGTTTTGTTGTACTCTGCGAGGCGAACATTTTAAGCCTAATTAATTAATTTTTAGACAATTTTTTACACATACAAACGAAAATGCTACAGTGACGCACGTACCCCAACAAACCAAAGTTTGGCTCTCAAATTTGGGAGGCTTCGTCAGGAATTACCGATTTTGGGTGTAAACTATAACTCGGATTGGATCAGAGCATCAGACAAAAAGGGGTAAATTAATTTACATCTGAACTGACTTAAGCTTCGGCAAATAGCAAATTCATTAGAGTTTTGCACTTCGAGACATGAAAAACATCGAAGATGTCGTCATACTAATTTTAAAGTAAAATAGTCGTTTTCATCCCATAACTGTCGGCACATTCTCAAATTCCTCCCGTTTCCGTCTTTAAACTTATCTTTTGAGCTTAATCTTATCCCTCGTCCTTCATGGCACGCCACACTATCGTGCCACGTCAACTTTGATTATTTATTAGCATGAGATCTTTGAGATTTTTTACAGTCCCGATTTTATTTTTTAAAAAAGCAATATCCAATTTGCTTCCTAAGCATTCCCCACCTCGCAAAATTAATCTTCAGATCAACCAAAAGATATAGTAACACTTTCATGTACATAAATATAGACCAATAGGGTTCACCCTCCCATACTATATATGCGAATGATATCAACTCTATTGTGTCCAATGTTTAGTAGCTTGTTTTCACATATTACTTCTAGCATTTCCTGAACAATAAAGAAAGTTTTGCATGTCTTTTATCTTCTTTATAAACTACTAGCAAAATATTCGTGCGTTGCTACGGTTAAATATTAATAATGTACATGGCTTTTTTATTTTTATATATTTTTATTGCACTCAGTGGATCTCTATATGTCGTTGGATTTTTGACTTGATATATTTTATCTTCTTTTCCTGTGTCAAACATAGATAAGATAAGGTTGATTGCTGATATTGCCTATTTACGTTTTTCGTGAAAAAGTTGTGCAAACCTATACACTCAAACGCACATCCACTCACCTCTATTAATACGCACACGTAAACCCTACCGCTTAGAGAGACCCGGGGGGGGGGGGGGGGGGGGGGGCGCAGATACGATGTTAAGATTCACGAAGTCACCGGCCATAGACTCCTCGCTGTCGACGGGAATATCACCTACTGTTGAAAGAACAGTGTCGGTTAAATCCATAAAAATATGACACCCATACTAAGTCGATGACTCGAACCCGGATGAACAAGTTTTCACCATAAATAACCTTACAAACTGACCTATGATCAATTCACATATTGTCTATTTGCTCACGCACCAGCACATACATCACACAAAAGATAATTTTTTAAAATTTTGTATTATTTGAAGACTGAAAGATTTTTAATTAAACATAGAATCACCCATGCAACTAATGCGTAAATTGATCATTCAGATCAGGTTGCACTCAAACAATCTATATTTTTTACTTGCCATAACCCATATCTCAATCTAACAGTAGAATATCATACTTACAAGCCATAAAAAAATTAAGCTGTAATGATCTAGATAATAATTATTTATAATCTTAGCAATACTTACAGCTTCGGAGGTGCACATAACAATAATAATGGACCCAGTTCCATTAAAATTTAATAGACTTAATTTGGTAAACATAAAACATAATGAATTAATGCGATGCAACATTGAAGTGACGGTTCCTCTCGCATTCTTGAAATCTACTTCCTCTGACTGGCGCAACAGCTTGCTCTCGCGCGTACAGAAGTGCATGACGTGAAAGACTTCATACAGGAGATGCACGACGTGAGAGACTCGATAAGCGGATAGACGAAGGAATCCAATACAGACACGTAGCAGATAGGTGCACAGAAGCTGCTACAACAAAGTAAATGGTAGAGATCTAATAAAAGGACTGCAGGTTAATAATAAAACTTTCAGGATGTTTATTGTAAATTTATGACGTACATCATAATCAATCCTTGCTTTAGTATTATATAGAGATATATGGGTTATCCGCATGGTCTAGTACACTAATTTGTTTGTTTTGATGCGACAAATACATTTTTATTACTTTGCATTTTTCCCTTAAGATGTTTTTGGACACTCAAGTTTAAGACTATTCTTCTAGACTTTCCTCATCTTGAAAAACAAGTAACTTCTAATCAGCACAAAATTAGACATCATGGCATGCTAGCTAGAGCGGATGTGGCATGGCAGCGTAGCGTGCCATGTAGGATGAGAGATGGGATGAGCCAAAAAGAAAAAATTGAGGACTCAAACGACCATTTTGATAGTTTAGGAACGAAATTAAACCTTGATTATAGTCGAGGGACGAATAAGGCTATTTTGCTTAATTTTAACATAATTCTCTTGGGTGGAGTGAGCAGATTTTTGCTCTGCGTTGTTGAAAAAAAACTTTATTGTCATTTTTTTAATACAAAGATACACGAATTTTCTATATATGTGAGAAAAATATACTAATTTTGACATTTCTATTTTCAGCTGAGCCTAGAGGTTCACCAAACTCTTTTTTATTATCAGAAATGATGAACATTGGTTAGTGATTTTTTTCAAGCCAAATCACTGTTCTTCATAGAATGTGTGAGATGTTGGCAAGACTAGCCATTGTGGGAAATGGGTACCCCTAGGTCTATCACCGACAGTGGTGACAGCCGGCCTGGGCCCATGCCTGAAGTTGTGGGCCGACCCCGAGGTAGCCCACTAGAAATCGCTAACTTGTTGGATAAGGTTGATGATGACATAATTTGGTAGGTTTAGATTTTAATAAATTTGTAAATCCTAGATCGTCGGCCTATATAAGGCGAACTAGGTTGCCCCCTAGGGGACACCAGATGACAGACCAAATCAATGGTAACCAAAAAGCTCGCCCTAGCTTCCTGAAGCTTTGTCGAGCACCAGCAATACAAACACCACCAGCACATGATGTAGGGTATTATACGTCCGGGTAGTCTGAACCTGTCTAAATCTTGCATCCTGTGTTACCATCAAGCCTCTCGACTCGACGATCCTCCTCCTAGAAACCTACCACTCGGGAACCCCCTAGTAGATTGCCGATTCTAAGGTATGACAAACATGAATGAAAAATGCAAGAGCAGGAAGAATGGATGCACACGATTGTAGCCATATAGAGAAATCGAGATTAAAAATATTCAAACTCGAACGCCTAATTCCCTCGCGGACTGTACTCATGTGGTGTAGCCTCGCTCCCTCTCCCACCTTAGGGCAGTCGCCGCCACAGTTCATGGGGTGAACCGACCTCATGGCTCTGTCTACGTAGATGATATGAGCCACCGGCTGTTGGGTGTGCGCCTGCTATAGCTAGCTCACTCGAGAAATAGGCTCAGCGAATATGGAATATTATTGGCACGATGTACACTTCAAAAAGTTTATCTGACCATCTAAAAGTAAAAGATGGCGTTGACATTTAGCCTCTTTATTCTGGCCGTACAAAAACAAAGAGTTAGAGACAGAGTCGATCAATAATGGATTATTGTAGAAGGACCCGAGGAAATCGATTAGGTCGTCTAGAATCACAATCATAAGATAAACTTCTCTATTTAACACCGTAAGGTAGGATAATTTCTCTATCTGGCACTATTAATTTCAAACTTCTATAATTGCAGAGTTGATTCTTTTTTCATTCTTGTTTGGCATCTCCATCATTATTCTTTTTCTCGACCAAAACGATCTCTAAGTTACCTTCAAAAAAGACAACTTTTTGCAGTTATACAATATAGATGGGGTGAACTCAATACGTATAAAACACAAAATCAGAGAGGTTATTTTTGAAGATTATCTAAATTTTTAGGCATAAATCACTTTTCAATCTTCTTTGAAAGCACTTAAATTCTTATCATGGGACAAAGTGATTCATAAAATTATTTTCTATTACACATAGAATTTATTTTAAAAATGAAAACATGTTAAAGAAATTTAAAGTTCCATATTACTTAATAAATTAAACAGTCCAGGTAGATGTAATAAAACTATTTTGATTAATTTGATATTATTACTCTCTTTGTTTTAAATTATAGTCTGTTTTGGAGGGAGTAATAAATTTAGTAGTTTAACTTATATTTTTTAAACAAACTTTAACTTACAAGAGTGATCGATAACGAGGAGTGGGTGGGCAGGTCTATCCTTTCGGTGGCAATGGAGATGGAATACTGAAAGTCCCCACGGTTCCTCTCAGTCGCAACGATGGTCCGCTAACAAGGGGGCTGGGGGCAGATCCGGTGACCGTATTGTTCACCGACTCCAGTCGAGCCCGCGCGCATGGAGCCTGGGAAGGAGGAGGTTCCGGTGAGGGTGGTGAAGCTGCGGGCGGTGGAGGCCACGCCCGAGTCCTTTGCGCCGTTTGGCCAGGTCGTCTCCGGCGGCTGCGACGGCGCCAAGTACGGCCCCAACGACGCCCAGCTCGACCTCAGCCGCGGCATCCCAAGGCAAGGCCACCATATTCCCGCACGAAATCCACTACGGACCCTTCAAATTGTGCCATGATAATCGCAGGTTCTACCTCATGAGATTGGAGAACCAGCCGCTCAAGTTCTCGTCCATCACTCACCACGCCGACGTGACCCAGTGCCTCGGCTCCATCGGCGGCCAAGATTGGTATCTTTGCGTCGCCAAGCCGTCGCTCGTGGATGGGGCGTCCGAGCAGAGCGGCCAGGATGGGAGGAAGCCCGTGAAGTCTCGCACAGGTCACTACTACCTGTCTCCGGATCCGGCCGAGGTCTTCGCCTTCCGGGTTTCTGGCCTCAAGTTCCTCAAGCTGCACAAGGGGACATGGCACGCCGGGCCGCTGTTCAGGGCGGATTCCATGGATTTCTATAACCTGGAGCTGAGCGACACCAACGTGAGTGTTCAGTTACTGAATTGCTAATTCGTGTTGCTTCCATTTCATCACTTACTGAATTTCCTGCTTTCTAGGCATTTTATAGTTTTCTTCTTCATCTTTTTTGCGGATATACATTCTAGAGAGTTCATTAAGCCGTCCTATGGTGATTTTGCATTCTGTGTAGTGTTCACTTGATATCCTACCTGTATTTCAGGTTTTACATATCTGCTTTAAACGAACTGTGCACACCTCATCTGTATATGCAAGCAAGAATGAATTAGAGTATTTGGAGGACTCTGTAATCACTCGCAAAAATAAAAGATAGACATGTTCTCTTGCTAGTAACAGACTTGATTCTGTTTACATTTCAGTATTTCACCTCTCTGCATCCTCATAGTCATAGAATGGTTAGGCTGATCATGGTATATCTAAGCGAATTATACCTGCTGCCCTGCTGTTGTGTGCGTACTGTTTATTAACTTGACACCATATCAGGATATGGAATTTTCGTGGGCGTACTGTTTATATATTTCCAATTCTTCATTGTTTTACAGTACACCTGAGCTCAGAATTGTAGCATTTGCTTCACTTTTTAGCTGCTCTTCTGCCTCTGCAGATTGTTGATCACACTACACACCGTTTCAAGAAGCACGATGGGGTAACTTTTGTTGTTGAGGACTGAAACACACATGCTGTGATTCGTGACCTACTGGCTGATCCTTGTCTGTACCAGGTGTTAATGAACATCCACTCTGTACTTGTGTACAACTTGCTGAGCTGCTTGCGCTCGAGTTTGTGCCTTCTGTTTTTGTTATTAGAAATGAATGGAAGCTCAATCTTTATACAAAAGCTCAAGAAAATCTTGAAAAATCAGTGCTCTTCTTCAGAAGGCTCATGGACAGCACTTGGTCATTCTTGTCAGTAAATTCGCTAATCTTCTTCACAAAGGAGCACGAGACGCACAAATCGCAAATTCAGGAAGATGAGTGGACAGGAGTAGCGGAGGGGAGAAGCTTTCCATGTCAAACACGCGCACACCATCTATGTCGCCTGCAATACAGGTGCGGAGAGCAGGAACTGGCAGAACCCCCTGCTGCTCGGGCGTGGGCTTCACCTCTTCGACGGCTCGACCACAAAAAAGTGAACCGAGATGCAGGCGCTGGGCCTGGGCCGCGCGTGCATCCCCTTCCATGTGAGCCGCTGCCGCCGCATCGGCATCGCTGCTTCTCCCTTTCCTCCTCCGGCTCCACCCCGTCCCCGTAACCCTACGAGGCCAAAAACCTGCATCGCCGCCGTGCGCGCCAGCGCCGCCCAGCCCGAGCAGATGGAACGGAGGCAGGAGGAGGGGGAGCAGGCGAGGGTGGTGAAGCTGCGGGCGGTGGAGGCCACGCCCGAGTCCTTCGCGCCGTTCGGGCAGGTCATCGCCGGCTCCCCCGACGGCGACGAGTTCGGCCCCCACGACGCGCAGCTCGACCTCAGCCGCGGCATCCCGAGGTAAATCCCACGGTATCTCCGCACGGGATCCACTTCAAATCAAATAGTGTCCAAGAGACGATCGGAGATTCGAGCCCTTTCTCCCCCTTTCCATCGCAGGTTCTACATCATGCGCCTGCAGGACCGGCCACTGGAGTTCTCGGACATCACCCACCACGCCAGCGTGACCCAGTGTCTGGGCTCCATCGGCGGCCAGGACTGGTACCTTGGGGTGGCCAAGCCGTCGATCGTGGATGGGCCGTCTGAGCAGAGTGGTCAGGAGGGGAGGAAACCGCTGCAGTCTCACGCAGGTCACTACTATCTGCCTCCCGATCCAGCCGAGGTCTGCGTGTTCCGGGTTTCCGGCCCCAAGTTTCTCAAGCTGAACAAGGGCACCTGGCATGCCGGGCCGCTGTTCAAAGCGGATGCGGTTGATTTCTATAACCTGGAGCTGAGCAACACCAACGTGAGTGCTAAATTACCAAATTACTAGTTCTTGCATCGCTGATCCTGAGAGAACAAGGATTCCGCATTACTCATTATTATTTACTTTTTTTGGTAGTTTCCTAGTGTCAATAATACATAGTAGCTAGCAAGTTATAGAACTAGAAGTTGTGACAGATTTTTGGCAAGAAAAAAACTGAAACTACTGTCAGCACTCAATTCTCCTTGGTGTATTAGGATTTTGAAAAGAATCATAACATTTGACTGACAATTAGTCAAACTATATGCATGCTTAATGTACAAAGTTATATGAGCAGACTCATATTTCAAATATATTTTAATTTAATATGGAATTGATTTTGTAGCAATTGGTGATATATTGTAAGAGAAATTAATAGCCAGTATACCTCTAAAGGACTTTTTTAAATTCTAATATTCCTACTAGAAATGAACAGAGCTAGTACTACACATAAATTTCACCAAGCCTAGGGCATCGGTAACAATCTAGCACTGTTTAGTATGCACTGTACACCATGCTCGTTCAATGTTTAATTTGTGGTAAGTCATAAGTTTCTTTCAAAAGTAGCTCATATTGTACTACAGATAAAGTTGAGATGGATGTCTCTGTTTTAGAGATTTCATCTAGCAGTTCTTGATATTTTGTGCTTTCGAAAATTGTTCAGGCATTGTATGTTTCTTCCAGCCTTTTTGGACAGTTCATCAAGCATTAGGGATGTTTTTGCATTTACGTACATTGTTAACTCTATATCTACGGTACATTTGTACCTGTTATTTCAGCCTTCATGTATCTGTTCTTAATTAACTATGCAAACCTCATATGTGTAAGTTAGTTTGATTTGACGGATTGAATAATTAACCAATTGAACAATGAAAAGCCTGTTATCTTATCTATCTATTAGTAAATATACTTGGTTCTGTTCATATTTCACTTATATGCATTTTAGGTAAGTTGCATCATAATTAAATACAGCCTTCACTTGGCACATGCCGTGATATAATGGTTATGGTGATCATGTTATCATAGTAAATTATTGCGGGTTGGAATCTGTCATTCCTATATTTGTTGTATTTCTGGAGTTGAAACCTCTTGGGATTCCCAGCTATTCTGACGGCAAAGGACTGACTGACAAACTATAACCCAATTTGAATTATTGTTTGCTGAAGTTGGTACACAGCACAATGGCTCTCAGTTGCAGGATAATCTGGACGTTCTTCTGGACTAAAATACCTGCCAAGGATGTGATATCCTTATGATATGAAATGAAATTCAGTGGCTTTACTATTCCATTGTTTTGTTTTTGTGGATAATTCATCGCGTTGCATGCCACTGAGTTTTTTTTTAGTTCCACTTGAGTGTTTATTGAGACAATGTGGCATTTGCTTCACCTAGCTTTAGTTGTGCTTTTGCAGGTTGTTGATCACACGACACACCACTTCAAGGAGCATGACGGGATCACTTTTGTGGTCGAGGACTAGAGTTGAGCAGCAGATACGAGTTTACAAGACCACCAACTGATCTTTCTCTGAGTTTGTAATGAGCAACCAGCATGTAAATGTTACTATGTAGAAAGGCACGCCCGGGGGGTGTTGTTTGTTCAAACTTGTGCCTTCGGTTTTAGTTAGCACCAAAACGGAGACAGCTTTATAGATGCAGGGAGCTGAGAAATGTTGGAAATGGTTGGTACGTACTATATGTCTAGATCTTGCCATGATGTTGCCACCACAAAGAATGGGTACGCGGTATCTTGACCGTTCCTGATATCGAGGGCACAGGGCAGGTGTGCCCATAGGGATGTTCAATCTTCAGCGGCAACGACGACGCTCATATTTAGATGGAAAAATCATGGAGAAATCGACGCGTAGGATGCCGATGGGAGCATGGCTTTGACAAAGCCGAGTGCAGAGACGCTGACCAAACCCCGACGGGCACCTCATCCTCCGCCTACCAACGTCCAAAGAAAGTCACAACGCCATCAAACTCGCATACATATGGCGACGCTGATAAGCTTTGGCCCGCGCCAATAATTGGTTGCGACCGTGCCGATTTGGCCGTCGTGGTCCGTAGATTTCGACGATTTTCGCCGATCCGGCCGGCCTTGGCCCCTGGACGCCCAACTTCTCCCGGCCTTGTTGTCTCGGCCGGCGATAACGCCGCGCGGCCACGCCGCCGTATAAGCATGCGTGCCCTTCCATTCTCTTCGTTGCACTTGTCACGTTGCCACGCCTCCACTACGCACGCTCGAAATAAGAAGCTGGACACGACTGCGCTCGGCATCCATATCCGCCCGGCCCGGCCGTCGCCGCAATAGCACACGGCGCTTTGGTCAGAGCAGAATACCAGCGCCCATGCTAAACCCAGGACGTGCTGGCCGACTCCGATTGGCCGCCGCTTAGTTAATCGACTATGATTCCCCATTAAAGAATCGATGAATCGATTAATAACCCGCACCAGGAGGTGTCTACAATAATCCGCGGCACACGCGAAAGCAATCGGCCGAGGAAAAGCGCGCGGCAGGAGACGGGCCCGGGCCCGGCCGGACGCCAAACCCCCGCCGTGTCCGTTGGCGCAACCCGACCAAACAACCGCCCCGCCTTTTTAGCCGTTCCCCCACTCGCCCCACGTCTCGTGTCGTCTCCGGCTCTCCACTCTGTCTGATCGGCGGGAGAGAAAAGGTGGATGCTCTTGCTCTCCAGCGAAGCGAGCAGGAGCGGCAGCATCGTCAGCCATGGAAAGGTCTCTAGATAGCTACTCCTCCATCAAGGACGTCACCTATAGGTTCGGTGCTTCCACGACCCCGGTTTCTCTTGCCGCTTGCTTCTCAACTTCTGTGCTCTGGGTTAGAAAACTTGGAATCCGTTCTTGATCCTCACTAGTAGGATAAGTAATTTACGGTGACTTCACTGCTATTCGTTCTGTTTGCTTTTTTTTAATTGGATTCGCTGTGTAGTTCTCCACCGAGGAATTTGGCGATTTACTGTGTGTGTAGATAGAATAATAGGATTCTCATGTTTGATGGCGAATCACAGTTATTTGCCTTCGCCCGATATTGGCCTCTGCAGTCTCGATTAGAACAAGTGTTGGAAGCCAGAGTTCATATCAAACAAAGCCAATCCCAGCCTCAGTGTCTCACTCTTTACTTAACGACTAAGGTTTTTCTCGGACGCTTAAGGGCTAAGGTTTGATTAGGGTGATAGAGAAATACAGCCTTCAAATTCTTTGCACAAACGACACATGTTCCGAGTCCCAGCATTCCCATTCTCTGCACTGAATAACTGATGAATCTCTGCACCTGCAACTGCCGCGTGTGGTTTTCGGTTTTCCTGACTGGCTGCATGTCACTCACTCACCCACTGTCACTGCTGGCAGCTGCGGGTACTGCGGCTACGCGCTGAACCTGAGCTCCTCGGCGCGGGACACGGCGGGCATCGGCTCCAAGTACAGCAAGCAGATCAAGAAGGGCGTGGTCGCCTTCGTCGCCGTCGACGAGAGCCGCTTCACGCTCGCCGACGAGGTCACCTGCAAGCCCTACTTCCGCTCCAGGCGCGCCTGGGGCCTCTTCCGGAAGCGCTCGCGCCTGCTCTGCCGCAAGTGCGGCGGCCGCATCGGCAACGCCTACGAAGAGGAAGACAGAAGGGATTCCTGCCTCAGCGACGGCGATGGCTTCTCCGATGACCTGCGCGCGAGCTCGGGCTCGGGTGGCAGCGGCAGCACCGCGTCGAGCCAGAGGAGCTACGCGATCAGGATCAGCGCGCTGCAGCCGTCGTCAGACGATTCTGCCGCTGTTCCCTTCACACTATGATGATGAAGATGGCGTCGGGTTGCTGCAGTGTGCTCTTCTTCCAGCTTTGTTGAAGAATTCGGATTTGGTGCAATTTGGGATGTGAATTTGTTAGTGAAGGAGAAAATACAGCAAAAAAGAGCTTGTTAGCGCAGCTGAGAACTCTTCAGAGGGTAACTATCTGCATGCTGCCCTGAGACATCTTGCTTCATGTAGTGCTCTTTGTTTCCTCTGTACAATTGTTGTGTACAGCGACAGGGTTGTTTCAGTTTTGCTTGGTAGTCTTAGAGAATGATTAGGTTTGCTGTATGTCAGTTGATCCCATAGAATTTGCACTGTGCCATGACTCATGATCCACCACGGTTGCAATTTTGAGTAGTGTTGCTTCACTTGCATTTATTGACTGCTTAAGATTTAGCTTTCTAGTTATTTTTTTACTGGAAAAGGCAAGGATTAGTGCAGTGATATAATTTGCTTAGCAGTACTTGAATTTTTCTGTGGGCATCAAGACTATAGAATCAGATTTGTTGCCCTCTAAAAAACATTTAAGTTTATTTGCTCAGTAAAAGTCACTTTGATATGCACCAGGTCACTGAAAATTAGAACCTGGAAGCATGGATATCCGGTGCAAACAAAATATGTATGGCATCATATTTGCACGAGTATGATGAGGTTTGGACTTGAAATTTTGTGTGGCATCATATTGAAACCTCATATATGAATGATGAGTTTCTCAAGATTTTTGATAACTTCTAAATATGATTTTTGTTAGAGTTTTCAAGTTCCCAACACTTCGCATATGCTCCCTGGAAGCATATGCAGTCAGGGGCTTAGGGCCAGGTGCCCAGGTGGGTTCATACTACGGCCTCAGTTGGATCACATGGTGATCACCACAGGAACAGAGAAACACAAAAAAATGTTAGACAGGATACAGCTAGCAGAAAGGAAGTTATATTCTTAAGCAGATTCTAAGACTGAAGGCTGGCACTTCTAAAAAATCATTATCATATACAGAGCAGCTCTTTAGCTTCTTCAATACAATGCTAAAATGCATACATACATTCAATCGAGATAATTGAATAATATATTGTAACAATCAAATCAAGTAAAAAAGAATTTGAAAACATTAGATACGCTATGATAGTTTACATTGTAATTCTGCTTCAAGTGGCTATTGTGTTGGCATTGGTTTATTCTTCAAAAAGTGTCCGAACATTATCAAAGCTTGTCGAGGCCGGTGCAATGGGACTTCATGTCCTGCTCCTGCTATGGTTACAAGAGTTAATCCTTTGTATACTTGACTCCAACCTCCAACCTGCAATATTAGATAACATTAGCAACCAATATCAAGTTGTAATATTCATTCTACTACAAAATTTATTTAATAGAGTCAAATGTTCTTGTAACTGACCTTCCCATGGTCATACCAGGGGTACCAATTTACCAGAGTTGGAAGCTTCAGAGCATCTATCGAGTACCTTGTTGCAGTTACAGGAACTACAGCATCTGTATCCCCACTGCAAAAGATAAAAAAGAAAAAACACAGCTAAGTCAATCATTCGATGCAATCCATGATTATACAAAGCATTATTTTGCAGCTGTGAGAACTTAATTTCAAAGACAGGTTTAACGGTTTTTATTTCCACTGAACAGAAGTTCTAATATGAGTTTTCATCCCCCCAACTTCCTTTTAATGGGTATAGTTAAAATGTTCAGAGAAAACACCCATTGATACCAGTATAAAATGGTACATGATACTACAATTACAGAACATGAAAGCACCTATATAATAACTATGTTTAATTATACCACTTATGTTGAACTGACCAAAATATGTACCAGATGTGAGTACACCTAGTAAATCACTATGTAATGCAAAATAATACAGGAGAAGCTAAAAGTTCTGATACTCACCTGAAAACCCATATCTTCATACCAGCTGCTATCAGTTCTTGGTAGATTGGAAGCATGGATCTTGGGGAATCTGCCCAATAGGATCCAACAATATCGCTGTGGCAGAGCGAGTAAATGAGTTTGCATGTTCAAAAAGGGAACATAAATTATATGGGATATTTTGTCAACTACAACCATTATATACCTGCATGTTTGCCAAGGGTAATGAATTCCGGTTGTATTTGCATGTAATGCTCTCTGCACTTCTGGCCGATTATAGTAAATACTTGCATATCTTTCGGTGCAAGGATCATAGGCTCTGGACAACCAAGGCTGTGGATGGAAACATGTCACTAGACAAGTAAACATAGAAAAGAAAGGACCCAGACATCTTCCTTGATACAAATACACAGTCAAACAATTATAGAACTAATAAACGAGAATTAGGAAAAAGAAACAAACATAATTTCATGCACAATAGAAGTTTGCAGTAATATATCCATTTATTCTATAGATCTATATCCAATGTAAAATGGCCAACACTCTTGCATACCAATTCAAGACGTGCCAGATACCACTGTTTTTTTTAAGGTTGATGCCACAGTTTGATACTTGCACTGTGCGCATAAACCCAAACTTGTCCGAAGTAAATCAGGAACCACAAACTTTAGATTTTCTTTTTAGCGAACCTGTTTAATCCATCGAATTAACTTATTTGCCATTGGCTGTTGCCAAGAAAAGGTTTGCCTTCATCTAAAAATAAATGTTCTCATCTTTGTGTGGGACCTGTAAGTCTGTATCTGTTTTGCTTACCCTTTTCTGAACCACTACAGCACAAAAGTAACAGTGAACCAGTTTTGTTGGCAGTAAAGTAATTCAGTTTAGCTCCTTATTAATTTGGTATTTAAATGGAGCTGCTACATCATAACGAAGTAATTGCATCCATGCTTGATCATCTGGTACTTTCAGTAAGCATCTGGTGAACGAAATTGCATTGCTCTCTGCTAAGTGCAGATAGTATCTCAAAAGCAAACGGAGTCACTAAATTTGAGCAATTAAGATATGGAAGTCTGGAACTAGACTTGTGAAACAACATTGCAACAGGATTACTGATGGAAGTTCAAAAAAGGAAAAAAGAAAAGCACTTACATAGCGTCCACCCAAGCCAGATTTTAGAGAGGCTGTGTCATTGCATGGCTTTGTGTTCAAGCTATAAGGATCAATATTGCCTTCTTCAGCACTGGCTAGATTTAGGTTCTTGACACATTCAGGAGAAGGGTGCTGTGAGGATTCAAGCAGGCATGTTGCCTTCAAGTTGTGATAAGTTTTGTCAGAGATCAGACCATGAGTCCACCAATACTCAAACGTGCCAAGGTAGTCATGGTAGTCATCAGTAACCGCATTCCCCACCTTAGTTTTTTTTAGAAAACACACAACTTCAGAAACCAGAATAAATAAACCAGACCTAGTACAAGCAAACAAAATAGGCTTAAAGGGTGTACCATAAATCCTTTTAAATTAATTGTGGGATTCTGAATGCCCTTGTTCTTTTCATATATGAGCTGGGCTAATTGAGGAACATAGTGTCCTGCAAAGTGCAAACATCAGAGGCCACACGATTGAACTCTTTCACTCTAAATTAAGATAGCCAGAACAGAATTCATCACAGAAACTTTACCTGCATAGCTTTCTCCAGCAATATAGAACTCCCTGTACTTGTACTGTGGGAACCTCTCCAACCAATTCACAAGAAAAGCATAGGCATCCAGTGCTACAAGACAAAGGAAAGTACACGAGGTTGGTACCTGAATTCTTGATCAACAAAGGCAAGTGAGCATCTCGCTCAGGAATGGCCATGAATCAGTTTACCTGTCTTCGTGTCTCCTGCAGTGTACAGATCCAGCGACGAATTCGAGTAGGAGAACCCCACGCCGGCTGGTGACTCCAAGAAGAGCAAATTGGCCGCTGCAATCACACCCGGGGACAAATTAGCCACTTCCAACACCAGCATTGCAGCACCTCTTGCTCTCTGAATTGACAATCAGACGGAGGTCAAGAACATGTACCCACCCTTGTTCCAAGAATTGGGGTTGAGGTAGAGCGTCTGGCCGTCGGGGCTGATGCGGAACGGGCCGACCTCCTCGGACGCGCCGTAGCCGACCGACGAGCACCCGGGCCCGCCGTTGAGCCAGAGCACGAGCGGCGCGATGGGCCCCGCCGCCGGCACCGCCTCCACGAGCCAGTAGAAGAGCGCGCGCCCCCGCGCCGGGTTCACCGTGACGTAGCCAGAGTACTGCGAGAAATCCACGTTGGGCGGCTGACCGGGGAGCTCCCGGATCCGGTCGCTCTCCTGGTCGGCCCTGGCCACGGCCACCGAGACTACCAGCACCACCACCACCACCAAAGCGTGAACCATTGCCATTGGGGACAAGCTCCAATGTCTGGGGCTCTGGGCAGAGGCAAGCTGCCAGTGCAGCTTCCCCCGGGAGATCTTTAAGCCAAGGCACTGGAGACCGGAGTGGAAGCAGCGGCCTGCACCCAGCACAGTGCTCTGCACTTGGCCACTACGCAACACAACGGCACTCCAGCTACTGCTGCCGCTGCTGCTGTTGAATATGCTGACCAGTGACCAGGGGGATTGCTTGGCCAGTTGCCTTCGATTTCAGTGGGGGATTTTCGGTCCGCACGCCACCCTCCGCCACTCCCATTGACCGAGGACAGCTCAGGAGCCCCGAGCAATGTCCCCCTGAAGCGTCAAAGGCAGGATGAGGAGCACGCCGCAGAGCCGGAGACAGCTGACCTCATCCGCTGGCTTGGCTCTGACCAGCGCGCGCCGCGGCCGGCAAGGCAAAGGAGGTGGTTGCGGGAAAAGTACAAGCCGAATGTGCCGAGATTTCCTCACCCGCCCTCCCTCGATGATTGATTGGCACGGGTACAGCTCAGGCGCCGCGCCGGGGGGAGGAAAGCGCCGGATCAGATCGCGCGCCGTACCGGCCCCCTGCCCGAGCGCGCGTCTCGGTCTCGGAGGGAAAACCCCGCGGGATTAGGCGCGGCTACAGCGCGGCAAGGGGTGTCGGAGGAGCGCGTAGTGGTAGTGGCGCGGTGGTGGTGGTGCCGGTGGTGCGCGTGGGAGAGCCGAGCCCGAGCCGAGCTGTGCGGCGCCTGTGCCGTGGGGGAGGGGGAGGGCGGGGCGGCGGAAATGGGGCACATGGGGGTGTGGGGGTTGGAGGGAAACCGGGCGGGAGGCGGCTGGGAAATTCGCGCGGCGAATCGCATCGCGTCGCATCCGCTCCGCCTCCGTGGCGGCCGTCGCCATGTCGCGTGCGCAGCGCACGCGTGAACGTGGGAGCCGGAAAGCCAAACTAAACCAAACCGAGCAACGTGAGGGGTCGTGAGCTGTCTGTCTCGGTCCGGGGCAGGTGGTGCTCGGCGTCGGCAACACAGGAGGGAAGAGAGACAGGATAGGATGGGCACTGGGCGGAGTCGCTTCACGGCTTCAGGGCTCTGATGGTAGTCCGGAGGGCGGAGCAGCAGGGGGATGCAATCAACAACAAAAGCAAGCAAGGCGTTGGAGACTGCGATGATGTCGAGGACCGGCAGCGCAGCAGCGGTCGCCTGCCTTGCCCCAAAAGAATTACACACTGACTGGACTGGACGGCCAAATCATTGCGTCAGTAAGAAAGCGAGGATTGTTTAAGGGAGCGAGCCCCACGCTTTACGTTTCGGTTTATAAAACCGTTTGTGTTGATACTTTAAGTATATATAATACTTGTTCACCTTTTGAACTACAGTGTGTCTTGCATAAGGATTGCACGGCCTTCGTATGGTGAGCACACTCAAGGGTGGCCCCATTTCGCTGTCAGGCGTAGTGCCCTGCCGGCTGCCCCTACCACGCTGCAAGCCTCGGACGTTACACGTTAGGGCGACATATATCAGTTCGACGAACGAGGTAGGGTGCGTTGGTTGTCAAAGGGGAGCTACATCGTATGTATACTATAGATGAAAGGGGGGAAACAAGCTGAGAGCGTCAGTATTTTGGAATGAAGACTGTTTGATTGACTACACCCGTGGACACAAGCTAGCTGAGCAGAATCTGTAATTGATTGGTTGAATCCAGTTCGCATGAGTGGATGCAAAATGCAGATAATCTTATTGGTTGGCTGCATTACGGTACATTGCTGCACCGTACCACGCGCTGCATCATGCGGTTGTATTTCTTTTCGTGCTGGGCAGATTGGTACATTGCGTGCAGGGCACCAAACAGTTCATGCCATAATGTACTTATTCAATACTATGGGTAGATATGGATCTATTATTTATCCAATTGACTCGCATTTGTAGACATCTCAAAGAGATCATAGCATTATGATTTTTTTAAATTTCTTTTGCGTACATGCTTCATGCCAAGACATCAACAATGAACTAATTTTCAAAAACTACTGCTCGGACTAGGAAATGTGTTCTGTGATCTTTACTTGCAAAACTTTTAAAAGTACCGCTTAGATTTCATTAAGTGAGAGGAAAAAAGGTTGCATCAGGTGCGACAAATTTTCTATGTATTTCCAATATTCTTAGCTGATGTAATTACAAGCAAGATTTGTCTATATGTAGAGTGCACCATCTAGGATCATGTCCTCTTCAAGTCAAATTTTAGTGAGTATTTTCCCCTTAATTGATGCAAAAAAAACCACCTCCATCCACTTAGCCGAAGCCCTATGCAATAACATGGTATGTGTGATACAATAATAAGTAAACTTTAAAAAATAGATGAGTCTCAAATATTAAAAAATAAAATTGTAGTGAACATGGCCCATGATCCTTAACAAATATGTGCAATACAATAATAAGTAAACTTTAAAAAATAGATGAGTCTCAAATATTAAAAAATAAAATTGTAGTGAACATGGCCATGATCCTTAACAAATTAATCAATTAACAATGTTGTCATGCAAAGTTGTAGTGTCAAAGCACATGGTTTTTAATTTCGATTAGTTTTTTTATCCCTGTCAAATTTGGTGAAATTCGCAAAATAAGATTGTTTAAATTTGAAGATTTAAATATTTAGATAGGTTATTATATTTGTAGATAATTTCTGTTCACGTCTTGGCTAACAGCCCAGTGGTTCGGACTCCAGAATGCACTTGTTGGACCAAGTTTCGAGCCCAATCGAACCTTATACATCCTAGCACCTAGGAGAATGGTCTGTGCTGTGTATTTGCCAATTTGTACCCATAAGACCAATATAACAGAATTGTATTTTGTTTTTTTTCCAAAATTTTAACTGATATACGAATTTCATGAAATTTGAGCGAAATTTGGAACCATGAGCATCACGTGTTCATGCTTTTTTTTTGCTTTATTGGTAAGTGGAAGGAGAAGTGATGGCTAGTGTTGAAATTATATTAGTGTTCTTTCCATGATTTATTTTCTAGACTTAAAACGACTACAGAAAGAAGTGAAGACCAATGTGGGATACATGTTTTTTTCCAAAAATTTTAACCGAAATACGAATTTCATGAAATTTTGGCGAAATTTAGAACCATGAGCATCATATGGTCATGCTATTTTTTCTTTATTGGTAAGTGGAAGGAAAAGAAATGACCAGTGTTGAAGTTATGTTAGTGTTCTTTCCCATGTTTTTCATGATTTATTGTCTAGACTTAAAACGATTGGGGAGAGAAGTGAAGACCAATGTGGGGGCACAAGCTCTCCCATGTTTGTCAGTTAGTGAATAGATTAAGGAAATCATACGGTAAAGATATGCTAATATGAAACATATATGAAATCATATGTTAAACGCATATTAATATGATAAAAATTTTAAGTGTTAGATTATATGCAACAAATTAAGACATAATATTTACTCTATCTTACATAAAGTCGCAGACTACCAAATTTTGACTTGTGTTTTTTTAATATAATTCTTCCTCTGATAATGAGTATGGCATTTGAAGTATAACTCAGGTCACAGCACTAGTCTGTCTAAGTACAATACTCAATGCTTCAACATTAGTGAAGTGACAAAATCTGAAGAAGTATGGAAAAACTAACTGACAAAAAACAGAGAGCAAACTACATGCTTGGAAGTAGCTCTAAGCCTCTGACACGAGTTTCCAGATTTCTTCCTTTCAAGCGTTACAGTCTACAGCAACCGAAACTGCTAATGTAGAGGGCGATCAGGTTGCCATGTCCGATTCTGGCTCGATGGCAGAGCGGAGTCCCTGACGGACCATCATCTGCGCGTAGAACTCGGCGTGTTCCTATTCAGGCATCAAAGCAGCACAAAAGTAGGATTAGAAACTCACCTACTAACCTAGGTGCAAAAGTACAACGTTAAGCAATACATCCTTCAGGCTATGCGCTGGGCTAGTTCGTGCTAACAGACTAGGCGGGTGCAGTTGTGCAAATAAGAAGTGACTGTGTGAACACAGCACGCACATACCTTGACTGCGACGATGACAACCGCGACGCCTTTCAGGCGAGACTCGTGGAAGAGCTGCCGCGCGGCTTCCGCGGTTATGGATGGCACCACCGTCGGCAACGCCTTCTCCACTGCAAAGGTGGGCAAGGCGTGAATTCAGGTTCAGAAAACTTGGGATATCCAATACAGAATGGCGCGGCGGGCTTGTCCCAGGCGAGGTCGTAGGACAAGAAAGGCCACGGCACAGGGGAGTAGAGCGCTTACGTTCCGTGCTTCTCGTTGTGGCGCACGTCGTCCACGAGCAGAACCTTGTAGCTGTCGCCGCTCCCGGAGCGCCTCCCGTCCCTGAGCCTCCCGGGGTCCCCTCCTTCCTGCGTGACGGGGAGCGTGTCGAGCTGGGACTGGTCGAACGCCGGCCGCTCCAGCACCGCGCCGCCGCTCGCGTGTGGGTGCGGCGCGGCGACGATGCCCGCCGTCGCCTTCGTCCGATGCCGGGCTCTCGTGTTCACGGAGACGGCGGAGGGCAGCCGGGTGGTGGACGCGGCGGTGCTCGGGAAGATGAGCGCGGCGCACGCGGCTGCTCGGCCGCTGATAGCCATTGCCAACGTCAATACTTGAGGTGCAGATGGATGGCCTCGCGTTTGGGAAAGACTGGCAGCGATAAGGTTGAACCAGGAAATGCAGGCAGCCTACGCAGAAAGCTTCTTGCTCAGGGTAGGATCAGATGCTCTTGCTTGGCGATGTCGAGATTTATTCAGGGTTCAACAAACATATAGTGCCAAAAAAAGGCAGGTGGAGCTTTTGAGAAAACTCTAGATCCTGTGGCTAGCATCGGTGAAATGGAATTATAATTCATCACGCCTTGTGTTTCCCCTTGCTATCCGTGTTACAAGTGATGCAAGTGTACAAAATCAAAGCTCATACGAAACAAGGCAAGGCGCTCATGTCTGAATGGCCACAAGTTTGCCACGACCGTATAGGCACCGCATGACTGGGTGAATTTCTGGGTCATGGAAAGTTCCAGAAACCACATGTATACAGACCATTTGGAACCGTTCCCTCCCGTACAAGTGCAAATTGTGTGGCATAACAAGGAGGCTTAAAGACAAATGCAACGTGTAACTCGTAAACCACTCACCCATACAAAGTCCCACAAGGTTCCAAATAAGAAACACATGCAAGGCAAATTTATAATATTCATATGTAAACATACAACCACTGTGCAACATTTTGCTATAAGTAGATACAAAAATGCATTATGTACCCTTATCCATATTCTGGCTGCCCAAGGGTTCAGTAATTCCTAGATTCTATACACTGTTAATTGTGGGCGGTTAAACCAGACAACTAGACTTCAGGTTTGGAAAGCGACCTTCCCTCAGCCTCAAATCACCAAGTAATTATCAGCAACCAATTGAATCCTCTGGGAAAATTTTGGAGGGCTACCTTCCCTTAGCGGAAGAACAGCGGTAACCTGAAATAATGATTTGCAGAAAACCATGAGAAATATACATTGTAGAGAAGACAGATTAAATTTAGGAAGTAGAGTTCACTCAGCTCACAAATGTACAGTTTATCAAGTTAACAGTTGGGAACTAATTTGCTTGTCCTAAATGTCATATATTTAAGAACGGAGGATGGACGGAGTGCAAAGCAGGGAATAAGTAGTAAATTGCTGTAATATTTATAGCAAAGCCGGTGGGGATCATTATTTCTAAGAATCATTAAATGGAGATCTTTGTGTTGTGCTTAAAGAATAAATTCAACCTCAGACCAAACTGGATTTATAGGACCAGAGCATTATTTGGCCCGTACAAGTTACGCACCTTAAGGATTTGGTGTAAGGCAAGGAAAGAGTTACTGGAGCTATATTATGGCATATTGAGTGCGAGTGGGTACAGTCCCCCACGGTTGTGCTATAAAGCAAACAAATACTGAACTCACAGAGCTAATAAAATTTTGCAACAAAACAAAACAAGTTCTATACTCCAAGGGGTAATTCTAAAGTAACCGATTGCCTCCCTCAATTTTCTCTCATTATTCTCGTACTCATACTTCACCGGTACGCACATAGTCAGGAAGATGCAGAGTAAACAGGTAAGATACATTCAGAAACAGCTAACCTTAAAATCACTGAAGGTGCTTGACGCAGAAAAACCAACTGAGATGGGGAAAAATGCCGTTGGATCAGCTGCAGGAACAGCAAATTCCATAGAACCACTGGAAATGAAAGGAAAACAAGCATTAGCAGCATGGGAGACAAAATGCATGGTATCAAAAATAATACGATAGCATATGCGTCATGTACCTGCGGTTGGATTGATCAATAAGAATAATTGACCATTCCAACACTGAGTTTCTTGAGTCATACCTGCGTGCAAGAAAAGAGGAAAGTTAATATATGCAACTAGAGCAGCTGGATGGGCAAACAGAGGGAACATTCAAGTGATGAGATAAATTCGAATCCAAGAAGTGCATGTTCAAAGAGTTGTAACACTTATGGAAGGAATCAATATGCCACATTCAGTACGAAATATTAAGATATGGTAAACAGAGGCTGGATACAGTTTTCTGGGCCTCAGCAAAAAATTACCAACAGGCTTAGATCTGCATTCCAACTTGTAAAACTAACAGCTTCACTTTGGTTCTATAACCTAACTTCATGTGCGCACAAAAGGCATGTCGGGTATGTTTTCTTTAAGATACACCGTTTAACTTGCAGATCTTAGCATTATTTGGACTGTACAGGTTATCTTGAGACACAAACATAACCAAAGTATTAAGACAGGTAAAACAGAAGGTTTTGAAACGTACTTCCATTCTCCATCTATCTGTCTAACAGTTGGAGCCACCCTGAGTGCAGGCAGAGGTATAGAAATGATAACATTGTGTAAATCAAAAATCTCAGAAGCTTCATACTCAATGTTCACATATGTTTCGTCTCCAGAGACTGCAGGCCAGCAATTGACTGCAATTGGCAAAAATAGGTTACAAACTTCTAAATTTGCAAGTAATTATAGCAAACAGTTCAAATATACCTGACAATGGCAGAGATGACTCATCCAACTCCTGGATTCTCCACTTCACAAGAGGTGTTTCATTTTGACCACTGGGGAAAGGCCTGTTTGGATCTTTTGCTCCAACAATTTGCTGACTATTGAACAGCTCTTTGTTTATATAAGGGTGTGTCTTGAAGCTAAGTCCAGGTAGATTTTGGTTCTCGATCTGTAAACCGTACAAATACAGTATGCTTAGAAACCCCTAGTTAAAAACTACTTTATTAATTGAAAAATTTAATGTTAACAAAAAACGCAGCCTTGGAAGCAAGTGATAATTATCAGACACATGATGTTATGATAGAAGGAATGCATAAGTTTCAAATAAATTTAAGAGAATCACAAGGCATATGGCAGAAAGTAGTGTGATTTCTGCATCATATATTTTTATATCATACAGGAAGAAACAAAAGAGAGCGGCAGCAATTAATTAACTATAAAAAGTTCAATAGTTTTTTTTAATTAGAAGCACATATATATATGAAGGGCGGGCTTGGTGCAGCGGTAGAGCCTACCGTCTGTAACCGGAAGGTCCCGGGTTCAAGCTCCAGCCTCTGCATATTTATGCGGGTAAGGTTTGGGCGCTATTACAACCCTTCCCCAGACCCCGCACGGTGCGGGAAGCCTACGGCACTGGGTACGCCCTTAAGCACATATATATATATGGAAAGTAGTTTAGTAATGCAACATTTCACAAGACACTGGTATTGGTCTTTGATAAATCAGCCAAGAATGGATTGAATGGTAGAAAGCTGTATGACCAGGTGTCAGCGAAGCTTCAGTGCTTGGCTGTGAAATTTTTCTGAGAAAACAATTGAACATAAATGTAAAAGGTCCAGAACAAATATAGAAAATGACCTGCAACTGGATCAAACCATTGGTGTCATTCAGAACTTGGAGAGCAAGAGTTCCTTGAATATCAAAATTATGAATCCCGCCATCCCTTTTAACAGTGACGTTGATCTTTTCTTCAATTGCCACTGTGATAGGATCACTTGGTGTGACGGATGACAGACTTGACTGAATTCCACTGGGTTGAGTGTCCTCCGAAATGAATTCTCCTTCAGCTTTCAAAGATTCTAGAAACTGATTTGTCTTCTTTGCCTTGCCCAATTTCATACCACCAGCTACTTTACTAGTAGCAGGAGTCGGAGCAGGAGGCCCTGTACAAATGCCACAAGTAATCAACATAAAATAATAGCCACTTGTACTAGAGGCATTCATTAGTGAGACTTGAAAGCTGAGAGCTTAGGTTCACCTGAAAGTTTATGCTGGATTTGGGTTCACACCATATTTTGTTTCTAAATATTTCACTGTCCACTATTATCAATTCTCAACAACACAAATTAGAATTACTCCCTCTGTCCCAAAAACCAAGTCATTGTTACTCCCATTTAGTAAGTGCATATGCATTGGGCAGTTAATTAGCACCAAATATGGCCAATATATAGGTGCAATGAAGGTCATCTTGTGTACACTATAGCCATTAATGACATCAGAATTTCCACATGCGAATTCGTTTGAGTACTAACCTTTGACCTTTTGAGAGAACGAGTCAGCAAATATAGGATCACCCCCTAGACCAGTGCCTCTAGTGTTCATGTCATTAAAACCGTTTGGAATCCTTAGGGGGCCAAATGCTTTTTCTGTCTTGTCTCTATCAATCTGCATAAATTGCAAAGGTTTACATCATTATATATTGTTCATAATCTTGTGCAATACAAGTTTAATTGCAAGTTAGTCAAGGAGGTAGTCAGCCACAGTTTGTGAATGAAATATGTACCACGATAACTGTTTCTCTCCAAACATTATATGACTTGGAGAACCTGGATCGCAGACATGAAAGTGATAAAAGTCATAATGACTATAGCCATGCTTACAGGATTGTAAAGTTAGGCCAGCAGAAGAGGCAATATATTGATAAAAGAATGCAAAAATGATGAGAGAAACACTACCTATCTTAAGAATGAGAATACCCTGCTTTTATAGAAAGCACAACACTACCTATCTTGTCTGTACTTTATCGGCAACTACAGAACTGGTTATCTAACAGAAGACAGTGATTATTGGATTAAGAACGCATGTCAGGAAATAAATGGAGTAGCAAACAAGGAAGACCTAGTGTATAAGTAAAAGCCTAAACACAGGTAAAAATAAAAACCCCTGATGTTTGAAATTCAAGATAAGCATAGAAAAAATAATAGGGCAAACCTTGCTTTTCTCAATCTCAGTAACTCTCCTCCTCATGTGATCCTTAGTTTCATTTATTTTGCTTTGCATTACGAGTTTGTACAGCTTCTCTTCATGGCTCTCCATCTCACAATACTGCTTAACTTGGGCAACAGTAACATTTTCTTTGTTTCCAAGGGAAATGGCTTCATCAAAAGCAGCCGTAAGGTCAAATGCTGCCTTACAGACACCTTCCTCATCCAAAGAGGGTGAGTATTCAGGTACCTTTGTACGTGTTCAAGGAAATCACTGAATTGAATTGGCATTTTGGATATACAAATGGTATAATATTATAATTAGGTCCTAAGGAAAGACAGCACAGTGATTCCTGTGTTCCCCTTTGTTCCAAAAGCAAAAGTGTGGGTATGTTCGTGCACAATCTTCTTTTTAATTTTTCAAAAAAAAACATGCATATATTTCCATCTGCCTAACAAAAATAAATCTAGATGGCAAAAAGAATCTTGACTCCACAATTTGTTAACATGACAGGCCTTTGATACTATGAGTATAACACAAACTGGGAACAGGATACGAGTTTAGAAAGCAGCCTCAGTGTCTCCAGGTCTTCAAGAATGTTACTCTGCTTATTCGTGATGACTAGCAGATATAAGGCTTCAATAGGCTGATAAACGTAGCGGACATTTTCAGTCTCAACATAGGTGTGTTGCTTTCCAGTTCCCACCAACTTCGGAAATGCTGCAAGCAGTCCCTCGATCCTGCTCCGAGACATATCGACAAATTGTCTTGAAACAAGTGCTGCAGTCAGACGAAAAATATAAATAACACATTATCTGTTATTAAAAATACATCAGGCAAACAATAAAGAGAAAACGTTGGCGGTGACTTGACAAAAATTAAATTAAATTAAATGCATAAGAGGAAACCCATAAATCTACTGAACAGAGCCTATTGCAGAAAGGCCATTCAACTGTTGTTGTTTTGACACAACTGTAGACTCATGACCACATATACATGATAACATGCTATAGCTACCAAAAGTAAATAAAATGCTAAGTGTCAGGAAGAAGATTTTTATAAAATGCCACGGCTACAAAAATTTAAAAGAATGTTAAGTGTTTGAGGAACAATACCATTAAGGATCAACAAGAATATCCAAATTTGATAAATAGGCAATACTAAACCAGCTTACCTTTTCCAGACTTTGCTACTATAGAGGCTGCAAGAACCACCTGTAATACATAAACGAAAACGATTGAACAACGTAATTCTTATGGATACCAAAACACAAGATGCAACCAAGATTACACAAATAGCACACTTCTGTTGCCCTCTCCAAATGTCTAGGGACCAGAACCAAAGTGAATCAGTTTATAAAAAGGGAACCACAAAATAACTCTGAATCAATCAATCATACCATTTTCAATGGTTTTGTCACCCAGGAATAACCAAAGCTGAATCAACGAGCTATTGAACTGCAAAAGAGAGGGTATTAGTTCCACAAACAAAACGCCATGTACAACAATATAACAACACGATTCACAAGAACTGCATAGGCACAAAGTTCAGAATACACAGAGAACTTAGTCACAAAAAATTAATGCAATTTCCATGTAGATATTTTAAGTTAGTAAAATGCAACAATTAAAGTGAAACACACAAGGGGAACCATTACTAACATATAAGTTAAAGGTGACAAAATTTCCAGGCTCTATAATTTTTTTTTCAGAAAGACAGGGCAGAGGCTATTAAGTTTTCAGGAATCTCAGTTACAACAGTATGGAAATAACTAGTACACATAACCTCAAAACAATGAGGACGTGTAAGAGTAGCTTTTTCATAAATAAATAAAGCCAATAATTTGAGTTTTAGCATAACTAGGTGTCCGTTTTGTTACCCAGGTTTTACATACCCTAACTAAACAAGGTTTTACCACCTAACCAGAAAAGATTTTAGTTGGTTCAATACAATTTCATTTTGATATTAAAAAAACTCATATCCAAATAACCCCTGCAAAACTCGAGCTAATTCTGCAGACAAAACTAACATACCAAAATATTGGCATGCCCAGGTCCAAATTCTGAACCTACTGATAAACCCAACAATCAGCTCAGGCATAAACGTGGGCCACTGTGGTTCAGTTCAACCCACGGGCATTACAGAGAACAAACAGTCACTAGTATTCAGACGTAGCACACGAATCCGCAACAATCTGGATGGACTATCCGCCGCGTCAACACAAATTCGGATTTCGCAGACCAAAAAAATCAAAGAGCGATTCGTCTAAGCGTAGGGCCGATCCTAAACAAGCGAACAAATAATCAACCCAAGTCCGGTTGGATCTCCACCCCACGCGATCACGGGGGGACGACGACAGGAGAAACTGAGAAAGAACAGAGGAGCGGTTGCTGTCGAAGGATACCTGGATCTAGGAGGAGTCGCGTTCGGCGCGGGGGCGGCGGAGGAGAGATTTGCCGCGAAGTTGGCGGGTGGTGAATTTATCGGCGGGTGGTGGGGTGGTCGAGCCGGACCTCGTCGATTGGCGCGGCTTGTATCCTTCTCAAAGTGCCAGCTCAGGTCTCGCCGTTGCTTCGATCGGAAGCAAAATTTTCGCAAAAGCTGCGCGACTAATATCGGCCCAAGTTAGTATGGGCTGTACATTAAAGTTGGGCTTTTATCTTTTTTTTTCGTCGCATAAGGTTTTTTTTATCGATGAGCGCGCGTAGTAGACTAGTAGCTCCCGTTTTTTGGTCCTAGCGAGCAGCGGTGGAAAAAAATGTGTTTGAATTTAGACTCGGAGCATCTTCAGAGATTAGTCATATCATTTTTAAAGTTAAATTTAGTTATTATTAGAGAAAAAATGTTTCCAACACTTAAAAAATGACCCTGGCTCTTCATCCCACCTCATTCAATAGCTAGACTGCATATTATCCATCTTTATAAAATTTATTTGTTAGTCAAATCTATTTTTGAGAGTAGCTAAATCAATAAATTTGACTATCTAATCTCTTAAAGATGCTCTGTGCAAAATGTAATAACAGGCAAATGGCGATCCCAATTCCAATAGGGACCAAACAAACAGCGACAAGTACAGACACGGAGCTTCTGCCTGGTGCTAATCCAAAGGAAATCAGATTGATTTCTCAGGAAGACATGTATTGCCATCCCCACGCAAATTAGTATGCATCGAAATCGCACACAATATCTTACACACAGAACAATCAGATAATGTAACGGTAAGGCCTCTTGGGAATGGATAAATATTGCAGTAATCGAACGTTAACAAAGTGTCAAAAAGCGTCGTTTCGTACATTCAAAGCCAACCGCATAGTCTATTAGCATCACACGTAGAAATCTACAGGGAGAAAACCATGTCTGCAAACACAGTTAGAATTGTCTCAATTATCTCAAATCAACAGGGGCAGATCATACATTACATTACACAAAGAAAACAATCTAACTTAGAAAATGCATCATGGACATCATGGACATGTAGTTAAAAGGGTGCCAAACCTAACAATCATAAGGCCTGTTCAGGCAACTGGGACATCCTTCAGTGTTGCAGGATCCACCTTTGGAGGGTCTGAATGGCGCCTTGCTCTTTCCTTCGGCTTATCTGTCGGTGCACCACTCGTTTTGTCGATCACAGGGAAGGACAGTCGCTTCTTAACAACTGAATGGACCAGAGGTGCTCTCTCCGAAACCTCAAGCTTCTCAGTCAATAAACTGCGGTATCTAGACTTTGCCCTCGCAGACTCTGTCGACTGCATGTAACTGGGAAGAGGTGGTGTGCTCGTCAGGCTTGCATCATCCCGGATCGAGCCTCCACCTGTGCTCAGCCTCCTTGGGCGTTCAGAGCGTATGCTTGTGATGCTCCTCAGGTCATCCTCCTTGTACAGCCAATTGCCCCTAGGACTTGCTGGCCTCTTTCCTGAGGTAGATGGGGCCTTCGAGGGCGGAGTTGAAGGCGAGTGACGGCTTGGTGGACGGCTCAACTTGTTTGGTGTTGCTGGTCTCTGGATTGAGATGGCACGGGGTACAGACATTCGAACAACACTGGTGCCTGGATTCTTTGTCAGAGTATGCTCTTTAGGATCCTTGTCTGATGCTGCCAATTGGTCATCCCAAGGTCTTCCCGTCATCCAGCGTTCCATCCAGCTCCAGCCCCAGTTAGGATTCCCAGGTTCCGTGAAAGTTGGGGTTATAGTTCGACCAGAACTCCTCCACTGCATGAGAAGAAACAGAATAACTAAATAATGAGAAACAGAGCTACATGTATTGAACAGGTCAATGCAGCTACAGAAGTTAAGAACGAGTAAACAAGAAAAATAATATAGGAATTCAACAGAAATAAAAGAAGACAACTTGCCTGGTGAGAAAATGCATATGCAAGTGCTCTTTCACGTCTTAGTGCAGCTTCCTGTTTCATCATTAGGTTGGCCTCAATTTGCTCTTTGGATTGATGGCTGTGATCCCAGTCTTCATCAATCTGGTAAGAAGTTAATTGTCAGAAATTTGTTATATCAGGCGACCGTCGTAGATATGCCCAAACAAAAAAATATACTTCAATGCGACTGTTATGCATTAACTACGCTCTAAATTTAATTGTTTCCCAAAATAGGGATAATTTTTTTTTACTAAACACTCCATCAAAATGGTGTGCTCACCTTCATTTTCTCAAGTTCCCTTTGATGTTTCAATTGGAGCTGCCTTTGAATAGCCTGTTTTTCCTCCTCCAACTTCACCCTTCTAGAGTAGATTTGTGTTTGTACTCTTGTCATTGTTTGTGTGCAATGCAAAGTATGAGTAGTTTGGCGCTTGACAGCATTTCCATCAACGAGTGACTTCAATCTGACTAGCCCTCTTAGTGCTCGCAACGCTCTCCTTGCCTATAAAAGAAATTTGCAAATTTAGTAACTTTTTTTTCAGCTGTTACATCAGATTAGCATCTCTTAGGTGCTATAACATTGGAAGCATCAAACCAATATATCTTTGGAAAAGACAGCAAGTGAAATCTTGGCTGTATTCAAGAACGAACAAATAGTACAGATATACAATGATGAATTAGACAGCAACTCTTTACCAACCAAATCAGGTGTCTTGCACAATATTAAGCCAACATTACATGCATGGTCTCAAGTGCCAATAAGTTCAAGACAGTGACCCGCAGCAGTCATGGTGTATGATATTCGTATTATACAGCTAGTCCAACGACATCAAAAAGGTAACAGAAGCAAGTAGCAAATGACCTAAGTGGCAGATGAATTACCAGATAACCCCTGAAGGCGGTCTGGATCTTGACGGCAGCAAGCTCTTCCCTTGAATTAACAGGCATTTTGGGTGCAGACGTAGTAACTGATGTGAGGCGGACAACCTCAGCAGCGGCCTGGGCAGCAACTGCAGCAGCTTCTGCGGCAACAGCAGATGCAAGGGCAACAGAGTAGGCATGCTTGTTCTGCTCACTGTCTGTTTCAATTGGCTTGACATCTTTAATCTCCTGAGAGTGTGGCTGAGTAGGTTGTATTGGCGGTGGCGGTGGCGGTAACGGAGCTACTGGAGCAGTCCCTGACACAGTTGAGATCGAAGGATCAGAGTGCCTAGACTTTCCGAATGGCCATCTCCTCTTGGATTTTGTCTTGTCCGCCTTCTCAGCCTTCATAGCAGCCATAGATCATACAGATTGAAATGATAAAACTTCAATGACAGTAGATCGTTTTTTTCTTGGGAAGGTTGACATACCTTGGCTTCCTTTCCAACTGGATCAGAGGAGCTGAACACTTTCTTCACCGCACTAAACCACTTTCCTTTCTTACCCATTCTTTGTATTGTATTACTTACTCTCTAATGTCTCAGCTGCAAGCCTGCAAGTACAAGAACAGATCAAAGGTTCAGTAAGAATGATTCTACTAAAAAAGGGAAGTAACCGAAACACTTGACCAGCACAATACAATCTTTGCAACAGAAACCAAAACATGATCAAGCAAAAGACAAGATCAAAAGTAATATACTAAAGATCAGAAGTTCTACTTGATCTTCTTCTACTCCCTGCACCGTAATTCATGCATCATCAGGAGTAAAAAAACAACAAAATGCCATATTAGCAAAAGATATGCTAAATGAACAGATGTTCAACCACAAATCGACTCTTGTCAAAAAAAAACCACAAATCGACGACAAAATCAGCTTCAAGCTGCTCGATGTCGAACAGATAATAAAATAAATAAAATAAAATAAAATCCAGGATTCGCTACGAACTAAGCAGGATAAGGACGGGATCCTGATAACAACACCCAAAGCCTTTTGACTGAATCGAGCAGAAAAACAAACGGTATCAAGTCCATGTGTACAGATAAAGGATGAACACAAAACATTCGCCAACGCACAATTCTTCACCATAAATGCCAACGTCGTTACCGTTACAAAAAGAAAGCACCGTTTTGCACAGAAAGCAAACTCCGCGAGGCGCTTCCTATCCTTCGGCACTAGAAATCGATCAACCGTTTCGCGGGGAAAAAGGCACCCTCGCCGCACCCTTCTTCCATAATCACTGCCGCAAAACCCAAAAACAAACCGCAAGCGAAACCAACCAAGAAGAATCAAACAGCGGGGCGCAAAACCCCAAAAGATCCGATTTTAGCGCGAGAAAGGCAAGCTTTCACCTCGACGCAAGCAAGCAGCCACCGAAAGCCCGGATTAGCCCCTCACCTTCCTCACCCAACTGAAGGCGCCAAGGACCTAACTCTGGCCGCCCTCGGAAGCCACCGCCCACCGCACGGACCTCTACCACCGCCTCTACGGCGTAGTCAGATCAAACCCGCGACCAACGCATCCAGGACGAAGAAAAACTAAACCGGAGATGGAAAGAAAATACCAAAAGGGCAAGGAAGGGCAAGCAGCCCAACCTTTTTTCTCACTTTCCTCAGCAGTCCAAAGGCGCTCCCTTTTATCGGCCAGAAGAGAAGCCCACCCGCGCACGCAGAATCGATTCGTCGCCCACCCCACCGCCCCGACGGCGACCTCGTCCCCCGCCCTGTTCACCCCGACCCGGGCGCGTGGCCCCGCTCGCAGCCGCGGGCCACGGCGGCGGGGGAGGCGGGCAGCCGGAGGTGGGGCGCGGGGCCCGCCGGCGACGAGCCGCCCCCTCCCGCTCTCGATCTCCCTTCCCGGCTTCACCCCCTCGTGACGGTCACGCTCCCGGTGCCAGCCGAAAGGCGCTGTCCCTGCTGCCTCTTATTGGCAGCGGGCGCGAGGCCCACCGTGGGGAGTATGACAGCTGGGCCCCGCGTGGCCGTGGACCAGTCGCGGCAGAAGACGTTAGCCGGTTGCGAGGACGACTGGTAGTCTGGTAGGACGAGCAGAAGACGTTGGCTTGGCTGTCGCCGGTCAGATTGAGCTCAGCTCTGCTGCGGCCGCGGCTGGCCGGCCGGCCGGTGGCCCACACGTCATGGACGCTCGCGGGGGTTGCACCGTGGAGCCGGCAACCGATAGCGCGAATACGGAGGTACTGCCTCGCCGCCCCCCACGGTACTAACTGCTGCAGGAACCGTATGCCATTGACGCTTATGTGGGGCCCACCGGCACCGCTCCAACTTGCCTCCCGTTAAACGCCCGTGTTAAATGGTGACATTTACAACTCGGGTCATAAAACGTTCCAAGATTGGGAAAGCCTGGAAAGGCTTCAATCGGCCGTTTTTTACAGCTTTATCTATCAGTTGAGCTGATGGGCACTACCTAACCTGTGGTGAACGCTGTTGGCGCCTTTGAACCTTTCGCAGTTTCTGACTGCCTGCCATTCTTTACTCCCATGTTTCTCGAGAGGAGGACGGCGGAGGGGACGAGAACAATTGAACAAAAGCCGATGGAACGGCTGGCGGCGGCACATCATATGGTTGGATTAGAATAGTGTTGGTGTCAGTGTACCGCATTGGGTGAGGTCCGTTGCTTGCTCCCCCTCCTAGTGTGAGTTTTTTTTACGCCGCGCGCCAGCGCAGCCGTCTCTGCCTCGGCGCGGCGTCCTGGATGCATTCCGGATCTTGCCAACTCGGTGGGGGCAGGGCGCGCAGCGAGCCGAGCGGCCATCGCTTTTCACGGTGCGCTCGCACGTGCCGAGTGCCAGATTGGGCAGTCAGCCAGCCAGCCAGCCGCCTTTTCACCGTTGTATGATGGCGGCCGCTCCGGAGTTTGCCGTCACCGTCAGATCAGCGCACGGCTTCGGCGACCTGCTACATTGCTCAGCTCTATATTAAACAACGGATTCACGAAGACCGAAGAGGAGAAGAATACCCCAACTCTGCATTGTCAGATTCAGCATTTTTACCTTTGCTCGGCCGTTCAAAGTTGAGACATCAAGTTTTCCTACCAGGATCGTTAAGCGACACGATTATATGGAGATGATTATCTGCAACATATGTGGCCAAGAGCTAGGAGAGGTCACCAAACTCAGATCATTGTGCATGTGTCACGTGACATGCGGGAGCAAGGTGAAAAGGTGCTGCGTGCCTCGCATGTGCCCAGGGATCACGTTAGATGGCAGAATTCTCGGCATGTGTCCCACCGGAGGGGAAAGGACAAGGGAGAACATTGCGCTCCAGTCCCATATGTGGTTAGCTTCACACAAGTGGAGCCTTGATTTCTTCCACCTATTAGTATGTTCCAGCAAGAAAATGCTAGATAGTTCCATGCCGTATTTCATCACGCGTGACATCTTGTTATTCTGACCGATGCACGGGGAGGGCAGCTACAGGGGACGGGGATTTCAAGTTAGAAACGTATTGTACTGCATTATCAGCTTGTTACGTCATTGGAACATTTCCACTGTTCCTCTATATTATTCTTGTGACATCTTGGCTGAAACGCTCAGATGACATAATAGTCATTTAATCCCAGAAAAAAAGAGATTAAAATTCTACTCCAGATCGCGTCCATCTCGTTCACGAGGAAGTTGTTCAACGTGAGATCACGTCCATTATTTTCCCCAGGTCATGACCAAGAAACTTTCTTTATGTTCCCCCAGTTATAATTTCGATTTAGGATTTCATCGTCCGGAAAGAGGCCGCGGTTTTCCATCTCTAACCAAAGTACCAATTTACCAAACCGCCTCATGGTACTATTAATAATTTTTGAAAGATTGCTATTAATAATTCAGACCTACAGTCCCCCCGGCCGGGACAAGATCGCCAAGCATGTGCGAGTGCGTCCAACAACAACCTCTCCAGAAAAAGGAGCCCGTCCACTGATCTGATGGGTGCAGTAGCAGCACTGGTCACTGGATATAGGGCAGGGAGCGTAGGGCCACGGGTCTCATCTCTCATGTGAGACCAGACCACGCAGCGCCACCAGCAACGGCGCGCCACTACGAACTGTTCGCTGACTGGGCGCGTCCATCCGCCTGGATCGTTTCGTTTCCACGCAGCCATCTCACATCTGACAGGGCGTTGCAGGTGTCGCATGGCTTCGTTCGCTTCCGCTCCAGCAAGGCTGCAAGGTCGTTGGGTGCAGGGCCGGGGCCTGTGGAGAGCTGCGTGCTGTACATTGTTCAGCTCATGTCACTGTTGCTGCAGTGCAAGGCTAGCTGAGCTCCGTAGTGATTGCTCCAACCAAGCCCCGAAATGAGCGGCTGAAACTGGGTCTTCGACGATCCTGCCGAAAGAACCAACGATCATCGCTGCTCCGGTGAACCATGCTATGATGTGGAATAATAACACGTTTGCTTTTGATCGAGTGGAAGTTGGGGGGTGGGTGGCATTTGTCGTGTGGGAGTATCATCACAGCATAGATTCATAGATCATACGCTTCATGATGACGGATGGTAATCAGGGCGTTCGGGCGTGCGTTGAGACTTGGAGACGATGATGATGTAAAAGCATTGCCGCATTGGGCCCTTTGCTCCATGGCGCCAGGATGCGGGCCGTGAGTAGTTGCCAGTCGGACCGGTCATGGGCCGTTTTGCACACAAGAGCTGGGCTGAAACACACACACACACATTTGCACGCTACAAACTGAAAAGATCGGAGTTCCTGATGAGCGCCATTTCTCCTCAGGAACCAAGGATCGATGGAATTTCCATTTTTTTCAAAAAGGGAATCCTCACGCTCGCCGAAAAGAAAATTCGGTGAATCGACTTGGGCAGGGATCAATGGAATTTCCGTTTCCAAAAAGGGGGAAAACATTAATTCCAATTCTCGATGGCTGCACACTGTCGAATGCAACTTGTTGACGACCAAAATTGGCACGACTGTGCAAACCGGTCTGACCGGTATGCACAAACCGGTCAGACCAGTTTAATAAACATTGTCAAAATGCAAATTGAACTTCACCATTGCGTAGCTCTCGTCGAGACGATCAAGATGCATATGTGGAACACCTATTTTGGACTCCGGATGAGAGAGTTATGACTTCGGAAAGATTCTGCACCTGGGAAAACCGGTCCGACCGGTTTCCCAAACCGGTCTGACCGGTTTGGATCTGAATTTGAGTAGGTTTAGGACTCTGAGTTTTATACCATATTGTAACCGACTCAACGGGGTAAGACCATCCCACCCTATAAATATAAAGGGCCAAGGACGATTGAGAATCATCCAATCGAACAAATACATCTATCTTTTATCTTTTTACTTTTTCTCTTTTCCCTACTTTTCCAATCTACTATTTGCTGTTCCTCCTTCGTCTCTACGTCGATTGAGAGCGTCCTAGGTGGCCTGCCGACTCTAGGACAACCCTATGTGCGTTGCCCCGACGGGATCCTGCCCAGACGACGCTCGAAGGTCTACCGCCAGCCCTGTCTGGCAAACCGGTCTGGCCGGTTACAGAAACTGGTATGACCGGTTCCTGCGTTTGCGTTCTGTTGGCCGCGAATTCGTGCCAACAGATTTGGCGACTCCGCTGGGGAACGAAAAATCTGGTTGCTCAAACCGTTTTATCAATCCTTAGGTAAATCAATCGGCTGCCATGGCCGGTAAATTACCTAAACCTGCTGATGTCGATGCTGCAAACATTCAAAGGCCGAACGTTGATCAAACGGCGGCTGAGGAGCAGAAAGCGCTTGCGGAAATACGAAGAAAGATCCGTGAGCATAAAGAGCGGGAGATCCAGGAGTTGGAAGAAGAAGCCGTGAAGCAATACATATCGCACTTCTCCGTGGATCGACAAGGGAACGTCAAGAAAGACAAGGATGTCGTCATTGATATTCCCGCGCTAAAGATACAATCCAATGCTTCTCCTGAAATTAATTCAGAAATTGCAAATTTTATTGATGGAGCTGTTAGTGCGAGCTTTAATAATAAATTTGATGCTATGAATGGAAAGTTTGAATCAATGATTAATTCTCGTTTTGAAAACATAGAATCAAAAATTAATAAACAATTTTCTGGTAAGGATGTTAATGGTTCTACTTCTAATACCGAAAATTGTATAGATAGTGCACTAGAGGATTTATCAAATTTGCATATTCCAAAGGCTCCCATTGGTTCATCACCAATCAACCACACACATAGCCGAACTACTATTGGTACTTCGGCTGGTGGAGGGAGTACGATGACTGCTACTAATGCTATGACACCACATACAGCCGTGTATTATGAACCATCTATAGGTGCATATGTTTCTAATAATTCGCTGCATCATGTTTCTAACACATTGCCGAATCAAACAGCAACATATAGCACACCACAGCCCACTATAAATCGAGTACCACATTCTGGATCTGCTAGACCTAGAACCGTTCCGGGGATGGAGGGATTTAGAGAGGAGATGCTCGAAATGTTTAGACAAACTTTTGGTATAGAGTCTAAAACTAAGAATCGGTCGTATCAAAGACCGTATTCTGAGAATTATGAACATGTCGCATACCCACCAGGCTTTAAAATACCAGAGTTTACTAAATTCAGTGGGGATGATGGTAGAAGTACTTTAGAGCACATAGGCCAATTTACTATACAATGTGGTGAAGCTGCTTCTAAAGATATTTGTAAAATGAGATTATTTCCTTTATCTCTATCGGGTGCTGCATTTAATTGGTTTATTTCTTTGCCACCCAACTTAGTTTATTCTTTCGCTAACATAGAAGAAAAATTCCATGATTATTTCTTTAATGGTGAAACTGAGTTAAAATTGTCAGATCTTGTATCGGTTAAGCAAAAATCTAATGAGTCTGTCTCTGAATATATTAGAAGATTTAGAGACACTAGAAACCGATGCTATAGTCTAACAATTTCGGATAGAGATCTAGCTGATCTTGCTTATGCTGGTTTCCTTGATATTCATAGAGATAAGCTAGATGGTCAAGAATTTCTAGATGTAAGTCGGTTGTTGCAAAAAGCTCTAGCTAATGAAAACCGACTTAAAGAATCTAAGAGTTCACAAAAAACTAATGATAAAAATAATCGTCCTATTTATTATGCATCTGATAATTCGGACGATGAGAGCAATAATGTTTATAGTACTGAATTTGTATGGTCAGCCAAAGACAAGCCTAGCACTTGTGAGTCTCTAAAGCCGGTCCGCAAGAATCGGCAAGAAGAAGTTAAATATACTTTTGATGTGGCTAAGTGTGATAGAATTTTCGATGAATTGCTAAAAGCTGGAAAAATTAGAATAACTCATACTATGCCGCCATTAGAAGAGTTGAAAAAACGTGCTTATTGTAAATTTCATAATTCTTATTCTCATGCAACGAATGATTGCAATGTATTTCGGCGGCAAGTGCAATCGGCCATTAATGAAGGTCGTTTGACATTTCATCCTATGCAAGTTGACACTAATCCTTTTCCTATGAATACCATTGAGTTACTAAATCCTAAGGTGCTAATTCGGCCACATCAAGCCGAAAAAGCCGTTGGAAAAAATGTAATCATTGGAGATGACAAGCTTGCTGATCCAGAAGTGATAAAGGTGCAGAAGGAGGTCCCTCAAGTGCTTGGGGGGCAACAAAAGACAAAGAAGACTGACAACGCACAAATCGGTCTGACCGGTTCTTCAAACCGGTTTGACCGGTTTCTCCAGGAAAACTGGGAGTGTCCCAAAAGTAAGAAAAATGTGAAGCTGACCTTCGAGGAGCTTTTGGCCAAGTACAAGAAGAAGAGATCAAGTCAAAAGCGAGAAAATCGGCCTAGTAAAGGTAAAAAATCAAAACCTCCATCAAAACATCAAAATGAATCTTGTTCTTGCAAATCTCAAATGAATTATGCTGCTGCACCTTATTCATATGTTAGACCGACCTCACCATGGTCTTGGTCATATCCTTTCTATTATTCACCTTCAGATTATAATAGTTTGCATATGCGTTCATATATGATTCAATATACCCCTACATATGTAAGTCATGGTTCAACGCAAAGACCGTTTATTGTTGACAATAATCTGGTCAGAAATACACCTATTGACTCTACATGAGATGAGAAGGACAGTAAGAGAGATTCAAAATACTCACAGCCGAGGTGGTGTCCCTCAGGCTTATCTCATACTCAAAAAAGAAGATTGCAGTGGATACGTAAGCAAGAATCAATGGAGCAACAAGCAAAGGTCATACCAGCAAGATCAACAATTATTAAGCAGGTATGGAGGCCAAAGCAAGTCGTTCCTTGAAGTAAAGGGCAAGTTTATGGCCGATAAAACAATTATCGCCTTAGAGCAATATATGGGCGATGTACTGTTAATCATCGTCTTTAACCAATTTTGATCATTATAGATGTTTTCTGACATGCAAGCTTTGCCAGAAAACAGGGGGGCATATGTTGACGACCAAAATTGGCACGACTGTGCAAACCGGTCTGATCTGAATTTGAGTAGGTTTAGGACTCTGAGTTTTATACCATATTGTAACCGACTCAACGGGGTAAGACCATCCCACCCTATAAATATAAAGGGCCAATGCCGATTGAGAATCATCCAATCGAACAAATACATCTCTCTTTTATCTTTTTACTTTTTCTCTTTTCCCTACTTTTCCAATCTACTATTTGCGGTTCCTCCTTCGTCTCTACGTCGATTGAGGGCGTCCTAGATGGCCTGCCGACTCTAGGACAACCCTACGTGCGTTGCCCCAACGGGATCCTGCCCGGACGACGCTCGAAGGTCTACCGCCAGCCCTGTCTGGCAAACCGGTCTGACCGGTTACATAAACCGGTCTGACCGGTTCCTGCGTTTGCGTTCTGTTGGCCGCGAATTCGCGCCAACACAACTATAAGAGACCCCTACCACGACCTGTCACACCCGGATGAATTGATCCTCCATATACCACGTTGTACTCCGTATAATACAGCTATGAGCACGTTTACCCCCGACCAGTACATCACTATGTTCTTTACACCACACGAACCGGCAAAACAATTACACCTGCGAGACCCAGAGCTCCCTAGAGAAGCAGTACACGCCGCTGCCGATCAGCTGGCTGATCGCCCTCATTTCTTCCACATGCCGCTGATCCTCCTGAGCACGTTGCCGTTCTTCCTCGCCGCCGCGTCGTCGTCCAAGTCCTCGCACAGGCCCCCGTACTTGCCGCCCTCCCACGACTCGCTCCGCTCCACCACCTTGCCGTTCCCGCCCTTGCCCACCGTCAGCAGCGCCATCGCCGTCTCCGCGGCCTTCCGCCACTGCTCGGCCTGCACCCGCAGGCGGCGCAGTTCGGCCTCCATCTCGCCCTTCCTCGCCACCTCCGCCGCCTCGGCCTCCGGCGTCCTCGCGGCGCCCTTCTCGGACTCGTACTGCCGCAGCTCCTGCTTCAGCTGCCCGTTCTCCTGCAGCGCGCCCTGCAGCTGCTCCTTCAGCGCGTCGGCCGAGCTGCCCGTTCTCGCCTCGTCCTGTAGCTTCGTGTTCACGTCCTGGGCGCGCCGCAGCTCGGACTCCTTGTCGAACAGGCTGGCCTTGAGGAAGATGACATCGGACTTGGCGCTCTCGAGCGCTGCGGCGAGCTTGCCGTGCCGCAGGTCCGACTCCGTCTTTATCTGGTCCATGAGCTCGTACGCGCACTGCGTCTCCACGGTGCTAAGGATCTTCTCCTCTTGGTACCTGGCCTCCGCGGCCTCCAGCTCCGACCTCAGCTCGGCGGCCTCCGAGCCCGAGCAATGGCAGCGCTCGCTGGCGGCCCTTGATGCCGACGCCTCCGCCGCGATCTCGTCCTCGAGGACCTTCACCTTGGCGCGCGACTCCTCGAGCTCCTTCACCACGAGGCTGAACGAGTCCATGAGCTTGGAGCCGTCGGTGAGCAGCGAGTCGATCGTGGCGCGGCTCGCCTCCAGCTGCTGCTTGCACTCCTCGTGCATGGCGCGGGCCTGCGCCTCGGCCTCCTCGCTCGCCTCGAGCTTGGCCCTGAGCTCGTCGATGGTGGCCATCGCCTCCACCACGTCCTGCCGGCGGTCGGCGCGCGCCGCCGCGGCGAGCTGCACGCGGAGGCGGTGCACCTCGCCCATGGCCGCGGCCAGCGCGGCCGAATCGGCGGCGTGCTGATTCTGCAGGGCCTCCAGCTCCGACTGCCACGACCGGTCACGCTCCTGCGACAGCCGGCGCAGCTCCAGGAGGCGGGCCTCCTCGGCCGACGAGAGCTCGGCGAGCTGGGCCTCGGAGCTGCGCACCTGCGCGGACGCCGCGGCGGCCTGGGCCCTGGCGTCGTCGGCCTCCTGCAGGGCCCGCTTCCTGGAGAGCTCGGAGGAGTGGAGCTGCTCCTTGGCCTTCTTGAGCTCGTCTTGCAGCTGTGACAGCTGGGACTCCAGCTCTGACAGCTTCTTCGTCGTCGGTGGCCTCCTTTTCTGGTGATTTCATTGCACACAAGGACACAATTAATGCCGACAAGATCACTGATGGTAATAGGAGTACCACTCCCGGATAAATGTTTAGCTAGGCAGGGAGACGCTAGTGAGCTTAACCAATGCAGTGATTATGAGAAATGCTGCTGCTGTGTTAATTTTCCATCCATTTCTCTAATGTCCAAACAAAAGCATGGTTGCTCAAATGTTGCCGATAATCTTCCTACAAAATGCTAGTTGATAATCCTGATTAGTTCTGTCTGTACCAGAAAAGGACTAGCATGACGGCATATTAGCACAGACCAGACGACCTACCTATAAGTGGGCTTAAACTGTGCAACTACCTACTTAGCATGGCTACTTTTCTGGGAGATCTGTCAGGTTCATAATCAGTACAGGTAGAATAAACACAACACAGGTCAATTACAGTTTCCGGTCCCAAACAAAGAGTTTACATCAGTTCTTTCAGATATGCCTGCTTTGCAGTTGGTTGCAGAGACACGATTGGTGGCATAACTGGTACCGCTATCATAATTCGCCAGATTGTTTGGTAGTGACACGAGGGCGAGCTTCAATAATTTCTAGGATTTTCCAGCCATTCAATATCCTGGACCATCTGATTCAGCTAAGTACCTAATACTTGTCCGTTTCAGTCTAATTGACAGTTTGCTCCATCGAGAGAGACAGAGCAAGACCCAACTGCTCCTAAATCCTACCAAATTGAGCGAGGTAGTATCAGAGAGAGGGAGAGAGAGAGAGAGCTATAAGTAGCGGTACTATCTAATCACATGAAGCATGAGAAATGATATTAGAAATTCGACGCATTTAAGCACAGTTAACAGTCTTTCAGAAACTTATCGCGATGAATTGGCCCTGAAATGACACCACCGACGTACTACCAAACAGCAACACTGAAGCTTAGCTTTATATTTTTGCAGGAGAAATTACTGAAACCGCAATCTGAAATGGAGCAGCTTCAGAGCAGGGTTTTCTCGCCATTTACCTCTCTCTCGGCGCTCATGGCCGTGCGGCGGTCGACCTTGGGGCTGAGCCCGGTGGGCGACTCGGCCATCCTCGCCGTCCGGCCGGCCTTGTTGCTTCCCTGGGAGGACGTCCGGGTGGGGTGTTCGGCGGAGCCATTTCTGCTTTGTAGCCAAAAGGAAACAACGGCGTCAGGTTGAGCCTCAAAAATCACACAAAGGCTGGGAAGGCAAGCTCACTCCCGAAGCAGCAACATTACCTGGAGCTGTTGCTGCTGGAATACAACTTGAGAAAATGCATTTTGTTCAAGGATAGCATGCTTAGAACAGGGGAGAGATTTCAGCGTCTCTCATGTCAAATGCAAGCAAAAAAAAGGGGGAAACTTTCGCTGCTTTGGGAAACTCCAAAACCCGAATCCAGCAGAACCGATTCAGAGCTCTGACCGGGGAAACGGAAACCGAACTAAAGAGCGGTGGATTGTAGCTGAAGCCGCCTCCCAGAGAACAAGGCGGATCGATGCTCCAGCTCAACCCAGATGCAAAGCGAAGAAGCAGCAATGGGGGAGCACAACAAAGAATCCGAGGCCGGGAAAGCGCAAGAGGCCGACAAGAAGACGAGGGGGAGGAGCAACGCCAAGGCCGAGCCGGGACAGCAGCCGAGGAATGGGGGGCCGCTGCATTAGCTTAACATAATCTCTCCTCCGCCGCGTAGGCAAGCACGGGCGGTATGAAAACGGCAGAGTGAGATGAGGGGCCTCTTGCTTTACAGATGCGGGTTAGGCAACAAGTGGACCTGTCTGTCCTCCTTGGCTCCCAGCTCAAGAACGGGACAGCCCTTGCGCGTGGAGCTATCTGTGAACAGTCACGGTCACATGCCGCCCTGATTTGAAAACTTGGTCGCTTCCTCCTCGGCTCCATGAATGAAAAATATAAGAGTAAATGGAAAAAAAGGGAGGACAGACAGATGGTGATAAGGGGGAAACCGTAGTTTAGAGCCGCCCAATCGCGTAATTCCAATCTCGCGTGGCAGCTCGCTGCTGGTAGATTCAGTGCTGCAGCCGTGTCCGTGGGTGTGTGACTGCTTGGAGTCTTTGTTCTTTTTTTTTGGCTATCATTTGAGCAGTGAGCGTGAGCAGTTGCCCCCTGAACTTTTGTGCGGCGTGTACAGTCATAGGTTCATAGCTCGTGCAGTCGTGCGTGCTGAATAGAACATGGGGGGCTAATGGCCAAACTGAGGAGTGAAGACCAGATCAGAGAGAGAACCACGGTGCATATGCACATTGACTTGGAGAGGAGAATCTAACATCGCCAGGATTGATGCAAAAGATTGAGAAAAAAAAAAGAATAAACAAAGCATGCATATGCAGCAATCATCAGACGGCACATGGAATTTAGCATGGAAAGGGGATGAAATGAGGCAGAGAAGACGAACCTTGCCGCCTTGGCCGGCGTCTGCATGGCGATATCTTTATTTCCGGAGAGCTCAGAGCCGCCGCACCGGCACAACTGCACAAGCTACTGCCACGGCTCCAAAGAGGAAAGCTGCAAGAGGACAAAACACGAAAGCGGGGTCGTCAGCTAGCTCCCGCTCGCTTCGCATGGACGAGCTAGATCAAGCGGCGGCAAGAAGAGGCAGAGAAGCCAAGCGAGCTACGGAGCTATCTAGCAATGGCGACGGCGGAGCTAGCTCTCTCTCTCTCTCTCTCTCTCTCTCTCTCTGTATCCCTCTCCTGCACGCGCGCAAAGGCAAAGCAACTAAATAATGGACAACACGGAGGAATTGGCTGCTGGCTTGCCCGTCTAATCTGGCACTAACTAGTAGTCCTCCAACCACTTAGCCAACGACGACAGGGACGGCCGGTGTGGTCTTTAAACAAATCGCACCAGCTAACTGGCATCCTTAAACCGGGGGACACACATGGTGAGGTTGGCCGGCCGTGCGCGATCCGATTCTTTTAAGCTTCGCCACGGGTGAACTGCTTGGCTCTCGTCATGGGCTCATGCCTCATGATCGCTGCTACTACAAGTAGAGGGCGAGGCCCTACGCCTACATGGCCATGGATGGTCCGGCTCCGGCCGGTCGGCCCCTCGGTGGAGGATAACGCATTATACGCGCGCGCGCCACTACAACCACCAAGCTTAAGGCTGCAGAAAGGTAGGACTGAAGCAAGTAAGAACCCACCACTCCACGGCTTCCCCTTTTGTTCTCGCTCTCGCTTAGTCTTTCGCCTTACTCAACGCCGCCCCCCACACACACAAAAAAAAAGGGCAGCGGCGCCGCCCACACACGCACAGACACACTCAGACACCGCGGCCTGGAATCATGCGTGGTGCATAAGTAGTTGGGAGCCTTGAGAGATGGCCAAATTGGCAACCACACCATTATAACAGAATGAAAGCACTACAAAGCAGCCAGAAGAAGAGACACGTATTGGCAGCTTAGGTTTGCGTACCTCTGGTCTCTGCATAACTAACTCGATCTTGATAGGCACGCGCATGAGCTGGGGGCTTCAGATGCGTGGAGCCGATGAGACAAAGGCTTGGAGATGATCCAAAGCTTTACAGCTTGTTTGTACCTGGATAGATAAGTAAGAGTAGGAGTAAGCTGTAAGCTTGTGAGCTAAACCAGGCAGCTGGTAGTAGGTGCTAGACTTTGACAGGCTTGTGAGGAAAGTGAAACTGGGAGATGGCTCCTCCAATGAGAAATGCGTGCTGAGCCGAATGGCAAACTTGGTCTGAACTTTTGGACCAGTTCCAAGCTCCAGCAGAGAGGTGGCAAGTGGCAACGCAAGCATTTCGGGGACTGACTGATTGGATCGATCGTGCTTGCATGGTGCAACCGGCCATGATGTGATGAGATGCATGCTTAGGAGTCAGGATTATCCCTTCGATCAGGAAGACATGGCAAGTGAAAGAAGAAGCAGACTCACCTCAGTCCTCAGCTGTCTTGGACGAAGATTTTTTTTTGAAAACTTGGGCAGGAGCACTGCCATATCATATAAGAAGAAGAAGCAAGCGAGTCATTATATGGTCGATATTACAAAATTAATGAAAACTCAAACACACAGGGTGGTGCAATCATCTTAAAAAATAAAAGGCCACTCCTCCCGGATTGCCATCTGTCGTATCTTCATTTCTTCCTTGATCATACCAAACACCCGCACAGACGTTGTCTCTCTTGCCTCGAACACTCTCCGGTTTCACTCCTTCCATAGATTCCAGGTTGAGTAAATTAGCACAGATGCTACTTGGCGCTTCTGTTCCTTCGGTAAGCCCTGAATTGAGTTGTGCCACCATTCTTCCAAAGACATATTATTCTCCAGAAACTGGACCATCCCATTGGTCCAGTGCGATATCAGACACCAAACCTCTTTCGCAAACACACATTGGATGCATAAATGCTGAGCTGTTTCTTGCGCCTGGTCACATAGGATACATGTTGGGTTGCATGGCCACTGTCTTTTGATTAGATTATCCGCGGTGAGCAGCTTGTTCTGAATCATAAGCCAAGCAAAAAAACGATGCTTGCCCTCCGCCCTGTCCTTCCAAATCGATTTTGCGTCAAACGAACTGTAAGCCCCCCTGAATTGCACCTCATAAGCTGATTTCGCCGAGTAGGAACCGTCCACTTTCCACTTCCACAATATTTGGTCAGGTTGATCAGTTAACTGTACCTCTTGAAGGAGTCCCCATAGCTGCACAAACTCTGCCATTTCCTCACCTGTGCTCATTCTCCACAATCCCCGGGTCCAATTTTCATTCATCAAATCGACAGAAACAGCATTCCCTTTCCTCCAAGCTAGCTTGTAAATACTGGGTGCTATATCTCTCTCGGTGCTCTCCCATCTAACCAAGCAGATTCCCAGAACAACGCTTTGTTTCCATTTCCCACATTAACTTTAGTGCTTGCTCTGAAGAGCTGCTTGTCGATCTCATTGCACGGCACCTCACTTCCCACCCAAGGCCTTTCTTCCTCCGTCCATCTGTACCACAACCACCTTAGCCGCAACGCTGAGCTAAACCTCTCCAAGTCCATGACGCCTAGGCCACCTAATTTTTGGGTCGTTTCACCTTAGTCCATCTCACAAGGCAGTGGCCACCATTGACTTGTTCGCTCCCTTTCCATAGGAAACCCCAGCGAATTTTATCCATCTTTTAATCAGCCATTTCTTTGGTACAAAAGCAGTGAGAAAATATGTTGGAATTGATGAGAGCACTGTGTTTAGCAATTTTAGTCTGCCTGCCCGATTCAGCAGCCTTCCCTTCCATGTCGCCAGATGGCTGGTCATCTTGTCAACAAGAGGTTGGATCTCCACACGCCCAGGCTGCCTGAAGTGCAGTGGCAAGCCCAAATAAGTACAAGGGAAGGTCCCAACAGCACACTGAAAGCCTTCCATAACTTGGGCGATGTCAATTCCTTCACACCGTATAGGATAAACCGCACACTTGGATCAGTTTGTGATCAGCCCTAAAGCTTTCCCGAAAATTTCTAGAATTTGAGCCACTGCATCAACATCCTCTTTCTTTGGGCTTAAGAAAACAGCCGCGTCGTCAGCATAGAGACTTGCACGCAACCGAGCCACCCGAGTGTTTAGAGGGGAGAGGAGTTCTTCAATTGTTGCTATCTCCAACATACGCTGCAGGGGTTCCATGGCAAGAATGAAGAGTAGTGGTGATAGTGGATCCCCCTGCCTCAAGCCCGTGAAGTGTCTGTACCACTTTCCCCGCGTTCCGTTCAATAAGATTGCAGTAAAGCTTGAGGACAGTAGAGTGGTTACCCAGCCCCTCCATCTAGCCCCAAAGCCATATTGCTCAAGTACCTCCATTAGGAAATCCCAGCGCACACTATCAAATGCTTTAGCAATATCCAGTTTCAGGAAGAGACCCGGTTGCTTCCTCCGATGCAAATCTCTCACGATATTCTGAGTGTAAAGAAAGTTGTCTTGTATGTTGCGCTTTTTTATGAATGCACTCTGAGCCCTTGAAATCATGCCATTCAATTCTGGGCCTAAACGGTTGGCCAGGCATTTTGAAAATAGCTTGGCGATGGAGTGAGTGAGGCTAATGGGCCGATAGTCAGCAATCCTCTGAGCATCTGCTTTCTTGGGAATTAGTAGGAGGTGTGCTGTATTTAGTTGCTTGAACTGTTGGTCATGCTGAGCGAAGAAAAAATCAACAGCCCTCATCAGATCCTCTTTTATTATTGACCAACTTGCCTTAAAAAAGACCCCAATAAAACCGTCAGGCCCAGGCGCTTTCTCAGCTGCTAACTCTCGGATGACATTGAGTATTTCCTCCTCCGTAAAAGCTTCTTCTAGGTGTGATAAATCCTGTCTTGGCAGGCCCAAGTCTCCCAATCAATCGATGCCTCTCTGTTGCTGGGGCGCCCAAAATGCGTACTGAAGTGTCTAAATAAGGCTTCTTTTTTATCTTTTTCAGAGTAGCAAACCCCATCAGCAGTGTGAAGGGAATGTATAGAGTTCTTGCGCCGTCTCCCGTTAGCCTGAATATAAAAAAACTTTTCATTGGCTTCCTCCGCTCTGATGTAACTGAGCCTTGATGCCTGCTTTGCTCTCAACTTCTCAACTGCCGTCAGACCCAGGAACCTGACTTTCAGATCCTTGCGCAACTGCATTTCAGCCATGCTCAAATCTCTGAATTCCTGTGTGACATCTAGCACTTCAATCAGCTTCTGTACCGCGCACAGGAGCAGCTTATTCCTGCCGATGGGTCCTCTTGACCAAATCCTGAGAGCTTTCCCAAGTCTCTGTAATTTAGTATGCAGTTTCAGGAACGGATTTGTCACCTGTGTATGCTTCGCCCAGGACTCAGCCATTGTCTCAGTGTATCCCGGCAAACTTGGCCAGAAGGCTTCAAAACGAAAACCAGAGAATCGGCTTACTGCAGCTGATCCAGCAACCAACAGCGGGCAGTGGTCTGATACTCTAGAGGATAATGCTTGTAGATGTACGTTTGGCAGCATGAGATCCCAATTTGACGTGCAGAAGGCCCTATCAATCCTCGTCTGTGTGCGATCATTTGACCACGTAAACTTTCGACCTCTAAGATTCAGCTCTTTGAGCTCCAAATCCTGGACCACATCCCTAAAGGCACCCATCAAGCGTCGGTTTAAATTTGCATTACTTTTATCAGCAGCCTGCATAATCATATTAAAATCCCCAATTAACAACCAATTATCTGAGACACATTGTTGTAGCCATCTCAACTCTCCTAGGAACTGCAGTTTTGCGTTGTCCAACAGCCTCATCAACAGCAAGTAGAATCCCCCCCCCCCGAGTCCCATCAGCCGGCAGGACCACAAAGTTGTCTTCAAATCTGCTACCTAGAGTTTCAGACACAATCTGTCGGTCTACAATCCCCAGCTTGGTTTCTTGCAGAGCTACAATGGTTGCCCTCGTCTCCCCCACCAAGTCCCTGACAACTTTACGTCGGGCTGGATTATTCAGCCCTCTTACATTCCAATTTAACAGTATACATTGCTTGTCAATCATGGTAAACCAACAGCCCTCACAGTACATGATGGCCTCCACTGGCCAGAATTCTTGCTCCACCCCAGACAAATAAAGGAAACAACAGAAAAGCTAACACTTAGCTTCAGAAAGCAGGCTCCTCCCCCAAAAACAGAAAACACTAACATAGATAAAATAAAGATACACATGCCCAGACCCGGGCATCCCCATCGCGGCACATGCCACCCATCACTCAGATGCAGCATAAGCCAAGGCATCCAGCACGCCAACACTTCCCTCCACCGGCAGGCCCAAGGCCTCCCTGAAATCACCCACCAGAGTCTGTTCCAGTGGCTCAACGAACTTGCTGCTGAAGTGTTGTTGTGCCTGCTCCTTAGAAATCCCCTGTGTTTCAATGATCCCACATGTTTGCAACAGAAAGGTGGTGGCCTGCTCATCCACCGACGCCCGAGCAAAGCCCCTTCCTGAATTCTTGATGCTCTTTTTTCCGCCCACTGCCGACGCCATCAAGTCAGGCTTCTTTGGGTGCCCAGGTTTTTGTTTCAATGCCGGATTGCAAAGGAGGGACCTCTTCAATGGGACAGCAAACATTGAGACACCCCTGACAGATTTTCCACCACTGCCCGCATGCTCCTTCAACTCCTTGTCCAGTCTACCATCAGCAACTCCTAAGATTTTCCGTCGGTCAAGTCTTCCCACATTTTGAATCAGTTGTGGCTCCTCTTCTTCACCCTCTTTGTTCAAATCAAACCAAGGCCCCGTTTCTGTTCCTATATCCAGGATGGGAGCCGGCTGTGCCAACTGATGTACCGGCTGTAGCGGCTGCACTAGGCCCAGGCTGTCTTGCGCCGCTTCATTTGGCTGCCCTGGTAGCTCCAGGGCAGTCGTCATGACCCCCATTGTCTCTACTGTCACTAGTTGCTCGTCTTCTTGCACTACCTCTTCTACTGCCATGCCATTGCCAACCATTGGCTCCACCTCTGGGAGCGAGGGAATCAGTTGGGACGCAGGAGCATGCATGACCAAGCCCGCCATGGTCGCAGTTGGCTCCACCGAGCGCTGCGACCGCACAGGCTGGTCTGACCCCCACCCAGCTTC